>BSBM01001428.1:2657500-4087500 GCA_027924585.1 Larix kaempferi | reverse complement strand
ATCTTTCTATATCTAATCACCCAACCCGCAATCTCTTGCAATCTCTCTCTCTCTCTCTCTCTCTCTCTCTCTCTCCACCCGTAACAACCAATCTCTCTCTCTTTAAACCCCTAAATCCAAATCTCTCTCTCCCTCTCTCTCTCTCTAAACACCTAAGCCTTTCTCTGGTTATCTAAACCCATAACCCCCAATCTCTCTCTCTTTAATTCCCTAACCTCCAATATCTCTCTACCTCTCTAAACCCCTAACCTACAATCTCTCTCTATATCCAAACCAACTAGGGTTGAATAATTGCAAGTTGAAGGCTTTGTAAGACCTTTTAACCCACCTTTAAATAGACCTCACGATCCAATATTAGTACAGGTAGCTTCTTTAGGTGAACCCATGTTAAGTGCATATAGGATCACATATGTTTTTATTATGGACAACACAGGGGAAGGATCCAGAAATGTTTATAGTCCTACATCAACTATCGTATTTGGAGGGTTCTCTCCTCCTCATGTTAGTGTGCAGATACCTAGTTCAATACAATCAACTTCTACTCCAATTGTATATTTGAACTATAGTTCAACATCCTTAGGGTCATTTGGTACTCAAGTTGCTAGCAATTCTATACCCTTTGGATTTAACATTGGGTCATATGGCTTACCTTTGACTAGGATCTCTAGTGTTCCTTTTACATCATCCCCTATATTTCAAAATTTCCAGACTAGTCCTAGCAGTTCTACTCCACTCTTTCAAGGATTCCCTTGGTTTGGAGGACACATTGCTCACTTTTTAGGCTCTATGCATGCTCACTCTACTGTACCTTTTACAAGTCAAAATATTTTTACCGGTTTTGGTTTTCAACCTAGTAGCATTCAATCATCAACTGTACCTGTAGGACATTCTCATTTTTCACTTTTTGGAAGAAGAGTTAGTACTACTTTCTCTTAACCTTTTGTTTCAGTTGGAGGGAGTATTGCAACTACAACCCCTTCCCCCAATTTTTTTTGCAATTTAGGACCCCTCCTTATATCTTGAGTTAACTTTTGAATTTATCTTTTCTTTTGGTTGTTCCTATTTCCAATTTTTTTTTAAGTTGATTCCCCATGGAAAATTCTACACTTAGAAGAATTTTTTAGTTTTAATATTTCAAAAAATTAATCAAATTTTGCGCTGAAACAGTCTCTCACAAATTAGAAGTTGTTGCGAAATTTTTGACGCAGAATTCCAAGTTGCTCCGAAATGATCGATGCAGAATTCCAAGTTGCTCTGAAATGGTCGGTGAAAAATTTCATCTCATGTTGATAAGATTGTTTCTGGACCCAATTTTCCTCCAAAAAAGTCAAGTCTAACTCACTCTTTTCCCATCAAAGTAATTGGCATAGAATTCAATATTTCCACGAAATATCTCAACACTTAAAGATTTGATTCTTCAGCACTATATATCAGGATATTCGCCATTTTCATGCCGAAGTGATCACATCCAAAGACAGTTAGGACTGAATCATTTCGAGGTACTATTCCATTTAGCCCCAAAAAGGGCGGCTCCGATAAAAATATTTTACTCTTCACATCAATAGGGTTGTGGCTTTGTGATCGGGGTGGATATTACTATGACCATCGAACATTTCGGTGCGAAACAAGAAGATTGCCCACAATGTGTCAAATTGAAACTTAATTCAACATCGATTTAAAGTACCAAGGATGATCATTGTTTATTATAATTCATTGAGTTGAACAAAATACCACATTGTTTATGATTAAGTCATGTGAAAACCGCTCTCGACCTACACTAGTCATTCGCTACAATTTTAGGGTATGAGGTTTATTTAGGATAAAGAGGCCATCTTGTTTTAACCATCAACTCCTGAATGCCACCTGGAATAAATACTCTGCCAACTCAAGTGACAACTCAGAAGCATGCCCTCTGAGTAGGTTCCCTTTGTCCTAGCTGATAAGCATGTTTGTTTTTATTGGATGTTAAAGGATTAGGTGAGGGCCATTTTTTTTCCCTAGTTTATGAGCCATTTAAATATGCCATTTTTCATTTCAAAGAGAAATAGTAGCCCGAGGTTTGTCTCTAGTTGTTAGATGGAAGGTGAATCTAGTATTAAGGGAAGCATTTTGAACCCTAACAAGTGGAATCACCCAGCGAAACTTGGGTGTTCCATATTTCGTTTTTTTGCTCAATTCTACTCAAATGCATATGCCCCAACGAAGTGGTTGCTTTCACTTAGCTTCCAATAAGAAAGATAGACAACCTGAACCCTAACCAACGCATGTACCTTATATGTGGTTACCTGGAGAAAGATTGAAACCCTAAGCTCGATTAGCCTGTGTTGAGAGGATTGTGGAAAATTGGAACCTAATGCAAAAAGTCCCTAAAGAAGGTGTTGCCCAATCACTTGTCCTTCTTTTAAAAATTTCAACATGGCCATTTGCTTGATTAAATGATGAATATGAATTCTTTTTTTCAGCATGATTGCATAATAGAATATTTTTCAAATGTACATTTGCATTGGAAGTAGTTTGCATTGAAACAATTTTATGAATAGTTGGTAGCATGAACATTGAGGCTTATGTGTAGTTTTATTTGATGAATTTGATAAAATTTGATAAAATTTGAAAATGTTCCATGGATAAATATCGTACTTACTATTTTGGTTTGAATCCTTCGTGTTAGGATTCTCATTAAATATATATGTTTGTGTTATAAATGGAATCAATGTAACTCTTTGATACTGCACTTATGTTGCATGACTAAGATATGTCTATAAGAACTTATAAACGTAACGTCAAAGTGGTAGAATCAAATTCAGATATTGAGGTGGTCCCCAAATCCAACATGGAAAATTAGTTTGAGGATACGAGGGTTGTCACTAGAATAACCCCTGAATATAAGTGGGGGATAAATATATCAATTTATAAGAGATAAGAATCTGCCAGATGCAACAATAGAAGAAATCGTGATATATCAGAATATAAAGAAGTCTAGTCTCCACAAGGCTGTTATGCAACCAGATTTATTCCCTTGTTCTGAAGTGATCAGGTGGATCCTACCACATATAGATACAAATTTCAAAATCATTTCAGAAGTTAATGGAAATGGAATTTCCTCATTTCAACCCGCACATATAAGCAAAGTATATTAGTTTCCAGCTCCAAAGGCATTCCTTACAGAGGATTGGGTTAAGAGCCTAAATATAGACCATTCAAAATATGCAAATAAAATGCTACTCCCAGGTAGACAAATGAGGCAGAGGGAAAGTGGGGAGTATGAGGCAAAAAATATGAAAACTACATTTCAGATTGTCGCGATGCTTCTATGCAGAGTCTATGGAAAAGAAACTGCAAACATTTACAAACTCAGTCGGATTCCGCTAATTTACCACATCACCATGCACAGTACTATATTCAATTGGGCAGACATCATCTCAAAGAATATGGCTCAGGTTATAGCAGCAGCTTAGGAAGGGTTGAAGCAAAAAAAAGCTGAATTCTACATGTCGCCAGACTTGATTTATTGCATCCTCATCTGAAATTCATTCCATAAGATAGGATGCTATTGGGTTCCAAAAGAGAATCGAATCTATGTGGCCTATCAGATCATGTGGGCACATAGACATCCATCTTTTACAAGATAATTTGCGAAGAATTTATAATACCTCTTTATCGATTGATTTTCAATGAAGAACCGAACTGTATGTCAGATGCAGCCTTAGAGGTAATCAGTGAATATGCATATTATTACTATGCTTCGGAAGGAACCTATCTCTGGACGTATGGAGGCACAAAGAGCCCTTCTTTAATGCTTAGGTATGTTACAGACTATGTTATTTTGAAGGAGGCAGTAAGGAAAGTGTTTGTAAATGGAATTGGACATTTTCTGAATGACAATAAAAAGGAAACATATCCTCCACTTCCATTCACTATTAGAGCCTACAATTTTACCAAATTCAAAGGAGATGAAAATTTTGTAAAAGACTTGGAGGATTGTCACTTTGGAGAAAGAATATTCGTTAGAAATGATAGTCTACAAAAGGTAGCTAAACATTGTGCATCATGTAGAATCAACTTTGAATATTCTGATCACTTATTGAAATATGAAGAAGTATACGGGAGAGCAAAGAACATGGCATATTTGGATAAAAGTTTTGGAAAGAAAACAAAGGCAAGATCGAGCCAAACAAAAGAAGCCTCGAAATAAATAGCGCAAAAGAAAGCCGATGAAGAGGCTCTAGCAACAGAAAATGTAAAGAAGTTGCAGGAAAAAGAGTTAGCAAAAAAGTTGCAAAAGGAGAAGCTAGATAAGGAGAAGGAAGAAATGAGACAAAAAGAAAAAGAAGCTGAGGCATTAAGAAAGAAAGAAGAACAGAAAAATTCAAACAAAGAAATACAGAGCAAGAGGAAATAATATTACAAGATGAAGTTAAAAAGAAAAAAGAAAATGAAGAAAGGATCAAGAAAGATGTGGAAGATCAAAGACATCAAGAAGAAAGAAAAAATCAACAAGACTAGACATAGACAATCATACTAATCCTAATCCAGAAGTACCTCTCACTAGAGGTCACCTTCCATTGGCTAATCTTGGGCTCACGCCATTCACACCTTCAAAATAACACTCAATAGCTAAACTGGATACTAGAGTTTTTTATCCCAAAATGAATACCATTCTAATAAGGACAGAGAAGACATTGAAGAATGTCTTACAACTGGATATCATAACCATACAGGAGAGTACAGTAATTAATGGAAGGAACTAATAAAGATCCAAGATTCACAGCTTCAGCAAATGTTGCAGCAGCTCAACAAAATGCCTATAATATTGACATGTTGACAGAATATCTAGAAAGGAGAAAGACCAAGATGATCAAGCTCAAATACAATTTGGTAAAAGCTCGGAGTGAGGGAATAGAGATGAAAAGACAGTGAGACGCCTTAGAATTAGAAAAGGAAAAGGTCTTGCAAGACTTTCAAAATATTGAGGATGAAAATGATTCATTGAATGTTCAACTGGTCATCATGGAAGGTGAAATAACTGACTTCCAGACTCGAATAAGTGAGCTAGAAGACAAGGAGACTCGACTAGATAAACGAGCTGAGTCACTCATCATAGAAAAAAGAGTTTTGTAGGTTCAAATAATGGAATTAACTAAAGAAAATGAATCCTTGGTAGAGAAGCTTGAATCTTCTCAAGCACAGAAAAAAGATATGACACCATTTTATGAGCATGCTTGTGAATTACATGAACAATTATTTCACTCCCAGAGGTTTCTTACTGAGCAAATTTATCAGTTAGAAGAAATGGTAACTAGATTGAAGCATATTTATGTATAAGCTTCAACTGTGAAACAAAAAATTAGTAGGAACCTTTGATAAACTAAAGAAACTAATTGTTTGGAAGGGAAAAACCAAGGAAATCCCTGCCCATTTGCCCAAAAGAATAACTGTTGAGTTAAAAATGGATATAGCTTTCTTAGAAAGTTGTAGGAAGTTAGCAAAGAGGATACATAATGAAGTTTAGAGTTCAATCACAAAATGTGAAGCTATTTATCAGGCCATCTACCAAGAATTCGAGAAATGTCACCTTCTACCCCCTAAAGCCCTTGATGAGCTAGTACCAAAATAACAACATGTAGTAGAATTGAAGAATAGTCTAGGTGCACTCACAGAAGATCTTCAACAACATATTAGAAAAGCTACTTTGAATGCTTATTTTCTAGGAGAAGATCACAAGGATGCAACAAAAGGGTTGCTTGGCATGATCAAGGAATTAGCTACACATGAAATAGAATTGAAATTATTAGAGCCCCAACAGCTTAACGTAATATATTATGAGAGTGATCTCTGGGATAATTACATTCAAAGTCAAGAGAATATAGCATCCAATTGATGAAATTTGTAATTTCCTTTTTATTTTAAATACTTTTAAGTGCAACCACAAAAGACAAAATTGTGGAATACCAAGAGTCAAATGGAATATGAAGTGATAAGTCACTTCAAGACAAATTTTGTAAAGATAAATATGATAGAAGAGAATAGAGAAGGGATTTTGGCTGGTGCAATAGTGAACTAGTACCATTTTGTATGAGAATTAATCTTCTGCTAATGAGAAAGATTTATTTTGTTGGGTGAAGGATTACATAGACTATTGCATGGAACTACATGAATGAATGTGCAAGAATTATTTCTTCTATTTGTTCATCTATATGTTGTAATATCTTTCCTACTCTATTGGATTATTCTAATGGTACGTGAATGATTTTGCTGATTATTATTATTAAATGCAATTTTCTGTGTGATAATGAGTAATGAATGAACAACTGTTACACCAAATATATCTATAGGTGAATCTTATAATGTGATTGGAAATACATTTCTTTTAATGGTTAACTAATGAATTTGTCACAAACAATTGCAGTCATTACTCTCAATTTAAATTCGCTCCTTGCAAGGATAGATTAAAGTAAATAATTTAAATTTATTTGTTTGATAGAATAGTTTTAGTTGGTTAATAAGGCAGAGGTGGTAAGATGAGAGGTAAGAACCTACACATCACTAGTGAGGCTTCTATCTATAAGTCAAACTTAGTTTAGATAGGACATGCACAGCTAGAATTAGGACATTTGCATTCACACGGCTAAATAATAAAATTTAAATGGTGGATCGGGCCATAACCAATTAGCCAAAACTAAAACATATCCTACGATAGTAAGACCGTAAACTAAATGGATTCCCCATTCCAAATAGTGAATATTCTAGTTGGGACTTTTCATTTGGGAGAATCCCTACTGTCGACGCAAGGAGTTTTCCAGGAATCGACATATTTGGCACTAGGAGGACCTCCAATGTATGGCTAGTAGAGGAAGTTTGTTTTTACGAAGAAATTTCTCTAGGTCTCCATTTGATACATCTCAAATAGAAGAGTCGATTCCTAACGATGGTTATAAAGAAAATCTTAATTCTGGATCTGAGCACATTGAACATTTATATGTTGTTCCTTACCAAGAAGTAGATAATTTCAGGATACATACTAGGTATTACATTAGGAATCTTGGAGTATTATTAGTAGTCTCATTATTACCTAGAAGACAGGATACTAGAAGAAGAGTTGTGCAAAATAAGGACTCTGTTCTTGTTGAATCATTGGAAAAATTAGTTGATTTAATGCTGCAAGATATACCAGATCCTATCAATCAATTGAGATCATCTTCTCTACAGTCAATATATTCTCCACACAAACAAATGCCTCCACACTAACCTCCACATTCTCCACTGCAATCACCTATTTGTATTGGAAATATGGCTCATAATGTTAATCAACCACCTGCTTTAATATTTAGAGGACTGTTACATTTACCCGCTCCTTTGCATGATTTTCCTAAACATGTAGAGCGAGTGCTGCCTAAATTTGATCTCGGAAAAGGATTTTTTGTTGATGATCATTTTAAAAAAAATTATTTGGATTTGAATCTATTAAATTTGGAACATGAAGATGTGGTATTCCACTTGTTTCCGTACACATTTGAACCTAAAGCCTCATCTTGGTTTTTTAGCTTACAAACTGGTTCTATAACTGATTGGGACAATTTTGAAAAGGTATTCTTAAGTAAATTTGGTGAAAAAATAACTTTATATTCACTCATAAAAGAATTATTGTCTCTAAGGATGGATAAAAAGGAAAAAGTGCAATATTTCAATCAAAGATTTACCATTGTTTTGAACAAATCCAATGTTGCTACAAAACCTGCTGAAGAATCCTTAATTGAATATTATACCACAACATTGCATCCATCTCTAGCTATGTTTGTTAAACGTTCATGTAAAAATACCTTAACAATTTTTTTTGAAGAGGCTAAGAAAGTTGAAACTGATATGAATAGCATTGTGAATCACGATGTAGACATAGAATCCAGACCTATGACTTCTAAGAAATTGTTGTTGTTGACAAAGCCTAATGAATAATCTTCGATTGATTTAGAAATCAGGGTCAAATTGGTTCAAAAGTTATCCAATAAGATAGTAGATTTGGAGAAGGAAAAAGGAACCAACTCTTCAACAAGAAAACCTTTTAAACCTTTTTTTACAAGAAAAAGAAATAAATATCAAATCCTTCAACCAATGATATGTCTGTACTTAATTTAAATGAAGTTGGCATGGATCATTTTTGTACTTTCCATCAAGAACAACATTCTAAGACGACTTGTCTGCAATGGATAAATTCAATTACTCTAGTAATGAATCAATTGTTGGATAAACAACTCGTAGAACAAGAAGATAATGATAAAGATCAATCAAATGAAACATAATATGATAATGAAGAAACTACACTTGTTTTATGGGATTGGGCACTTAATCTTGGTTTAGAAGATGAAGCAGAGATAGAAGAAATCCAAGTCTCATCTATTGATTATGATACTAGGAGCAAAGGACCAATTGATGATCAAAGCATATCACTTCCTAAAGGGAATTCAAGTAATGTTGTTATTAAAAGTCAGAATAAAAATAATCTTGCAAATTAATCACCACCAAAAGTAATAGAGAAAAGACATAGCAATCCTTCATAAGGTGTAAAAGGAACAAATTCTCTAGTTTATAAAGAAACAACCCCTTCATCAAACATACATAATATAGGTGGAAATATTGGAGGAAACCATATTATGGGGTATGGTATTGTTGAGGATATTAAGAAAACAAAAGCTAATGTATCTTTATTTGAAATGTATAACTTTCCACAACAGAGGAAGAGATTGTTAGAAGACTTTGATTTAAATGCAACAAGTAACTCTGTCAATAAAGATAAGCATCCAACAACTATTGAATCAGATATTGAGATCAACAAAGCTAGTATCGGTGGTAAATCAAATGTTGATGTATATGTAACTTCGGAATGTATTTCACATGTATATGTATATTGTATTCCTATAGAGATGGTATTATTCCTCTATAAGGAAGTGTCGTCATTTATATTATAAGTGTCGTAACTTATACTTGATGGGTTATTAGACCACCTTATTTGGGGTCGGCCTTGTATAAGTCATGTGGGTCAAAGGGTTATTAGACCACCCTATTGGGGGTCGGCCATGTGGGTCAAAGGGTTATTAGACCACCCCATTGGGGGTCGGCCCACTCAGCATTATGTTATGTGGTTAAGTTAGAGCCGACATGAGTTAGGTAAAAAGGCAAGTCAAGTCAAGTATAAATAGAGTGCGGGAGGCACTCTATTTGCACACTCACTTCTCACACATGCTCTCAAGGAGGAGAGGCACACTTATGGAGGAGGAGGATTGCTGCTAGGTTATGGCTATCTCTATTGGTTGGTTGTATCATTGCTCTATCTATCTCTGAGGAAGTTATTGGGGTTTTTCACCTTTATGGTTTTCCCCAAGTAAATCTTTGTGTCTCTTGTGTGCTTGCATTATTGTCTCCATGATTGATATGCTGTAGATATGCTGTACATGTTGTTCTCTCAGTTAAGATCCTAGATCAGATTGAAGTAAATTCTGAAAATTTAACATCAAATTCTCATACCCCACCTTTCCTGCTCACTTTTGATATTTTTAATTATAATGTGCGCAATTGCTTGGTGGATTCAGGAGCTTCGTCTATCATCGTGCCACTTTCTATTTGTAAAAGGATTAACAGGAATCCCACTGCATCTCCCTCCCTCTTAGATCATTCAACTTGACAGGTCAGATGTCAAATTCATCGGGGAGATGAAGAATGATTTAATTAGATTGGTTGTTGATTCAATGGTCTGTCAATTCATTGATATAGTTGTGGTTGATATTTCATAGGCTTATGGGATGATATTAAGTAGGGATTGGTCAAGTAAACTAAATGGATATTTTTCAACTAACTGGTCTCATTTTTTGTTACCATATCAGAACAAGCAGAACCAGATCAATGTACTAATTGAACTGCACATGAATTTCAATGTGACTGAATTAGAAGGAAAAAATGAACCAGTTAATTGTTCATATTCTGTGTTGGGAAATTATTTCTTAGAAATGGAACCCGGACGTTACCAAGCTGAAAATACTAGTCATAATTCAGATGCACAATCTGATCTCCTTCAATTTTCACATACTTATGAGATTGGTTGTAATATAGTAGAGTTATTCAGTAACTTATATGTTAATACTAATTCAAATAAAGTAGAAGTTAAGTTTTGGAATTTATATTTTGATGGATCCAAGACACAAGAGGGAGTAGGAGCCGTTTGTGTTCTTGTAGATACTAAAGGGAAAATATTATTTATCTCATGTAGATTAGAATTCAAATGCACCAATAACACTATTGAATATGAAGCCTTGATCCGGGGACTCAAAAAGGCAATTGACTTAAATGTTAAAAATTTAAAAGTTTTTGGTGATTCTGATATAATTATGAGACAAGTAAGGAATACTATTCATTTCTTATCTCCACGCTTGAGAGGTTATCAAGTTGAGGTATGGAACTTGATCCCTAATTTTGATGCTTTTAATATAAATTCTATCCCTAGGTTACAAAATGCTGATGCTGATTTATTAGCTACTTCTGCTTCGCGTTTAGTATCAACTAATAATAAGTGTTCTATAGAATTAATTTTATGACCATCCATTCCAGATAATGTTACAAATTGGAGAGTGTTTGATGATGATGAACAAATTATTGACTTTTTGACTGATGAAGACACATTCAAGGGGTCAATTATTGATGAAGTTCAACATCAGTCAAATCTGGAGGATGGGAATGAAAATCAAAGTAATGGAAATTGTATGCCAAAAGGAGTACGCACCTTAGAAAATCTATTTTCTTTGCGGCATAAGTTTTGAAATCCAACGAACATCAAGACAATCAGTTCTGCCATAAAATATGAACTAGTGAACTTGGGAACTGAACAAGAACCAAAGTATGTCAACTTGGGAAAATATTTTTCACCTGGTGAAAGGAATAAGTTCATCAAACTATTTCAACAATATAAATATGTCTTTGCATGGACTTATGATACAAGCATCATACAACATGTGATCTCGATCAAACAGAGTACTAAACCTTTTCAAGGCAAATTCAAAAAATGCAGCCTACTTTAGAACCACTAATTTAGAAGTTATTGGATGCTAAAATTATTTTCAAAGTTAAACATTTTGAATGGGTGGAAAACCTTGTGCCTGTGTGGAAGAAATTCGGTGAAATAAGATTGTGTGTGGATTTTCGAAATTTGGATAGAGCATCAGACAAAGACAATTATCGTGTTCCACCTATGGAACTAATTTTACAACTTGTATCAGGCAAAAAAATGTTCTCCTTACTAGGCGGTTTTTTAGGATACAATCAAGTATTAGTGGTCGAAAAGGATTGTCTAAAGACAACTTTCGGCACAAAATGGGGAACATTCGCTTACAGAAGAATGGAATTTGGACTCATGAATGTTGGAGCCACATTCCAAAGGGATATGGATATTGCATTTAGAGGATTAATCGACCACATTGTTGTTGTTTATTTGGATGATGTCACAACCTTCTACAAAAAAAGGAAGGACTGTGCTTTTCATTTGAAACAGATTTTTGAACGATGTAGAAAATATGCTATATCTCTTAATCCAAAGAAAAGCATATTAGAAGGGATATTACTGGGACATATCATTTCTAATAAGGGAATCTCGATTGACCCAGAAAGGATACAAGCTATACTCTAGATTCCTATGCCCTATAATAAAAAGGCAATGCAATCATTTGTGGGAAAAATAAACTTTGTTCGAAGGTTTGTGCCAGATTTTGCACAAATTTTAAAACCTTCACAACAAATGGTGAAACAGAACATCAGAGATAATTTTAAGGTAGAAATTTATCCCAAGGGAGAAATTAAAGGGGGTCAAAATTTTCCTTTGGCAAATTTTTATATAGAAAGAGTTATTTATAAATAATATTAATTAGCCCCTCTTTTATTTAAAAAAAAATAAGAATATGCTTAGCCCAACTGTATATGTGAGAAATGGTCAAAAAAAATATTAGCCCACTCATATTTGACCTAGATCCTCCATTCGCCCCCTGATTTCTAAGAAAAATTCCTTCTCTGTATCAATCGCCCCCATATTTCTAGCTATGGAGGTTCCTATAGCACCATTCACCCTTGATTTCCAACGATGGTGGTTTCTAGAGCTACTATTCACACTCAATACTAGGCAATGACAATTTTTGGAGCCCGAATCGCACATGATTTTGAGCAATGAGGAGTTACAGAGCCCCATTTTCCCTCGATTTTGAGCATTGACAGTTTACAAAGCCCCATTGGCCTCCTCGATGTGTTTTCTCATTTTCTGCATGGTTATTAAAGGACAAACAAGATATGGTAATAACATTAATTTTGATTAGCATTTCTAGTGGATTTATGCACCAATGAATGGGAAAATTGGGTCTCATCAAGTCATCTCAAAGTTGCATTTGTTCGGTCTCTCTTTGATGCCATTGTGAGTTACATGTTAGCCTTTCTTCCACATGTCTTATTGTAGTTGTCAAATATTGGAGCTAAAATAGTATGGTTGAATACTATAGAAAAGTAACATCATGGGTTCTATGCTAATCACAGGTACCACTGCTAATTCATGTCATTTCACTTTGTATCTTTCTATATTTTGTTGGGTAGCTTACTCAAAACCATTTAATGTCACAACTTGAGGTTGATATATCCTAGAATAGCAGGAAACTTAGAAGTCACATGGTTGTTAATTGTTGTCCTTCTTCTTCCATCAAAACATAACTAGCATTGAAAAGTAAGCAAGGTCTACGTGTTTAGCCCTCAATTCGGATGAAATGAGGATGGAAGATAGGCGATATGGAGGAGAGGGTAACCTTTTTACAGAAGGAGGAATTGAGGCTTTACCTACTACTACTTGTTGGCAGGCAATTAGGATGAGTCATTTCCGCAGCACCGCGAGTGCTGCGATACCGTGAAAGGCAGAAAACCAGGCTAAAACGATGTTATGTTTTTGTATTTTTGGGTCAATTGCACCACGGTATGCGGGTTTTTGGGTCAGTTGGACCATGTCAGTTAGATTTTGGGTCATTTGTTCAAAGTGTCGGTTAGGAATTTGTTAGTAAGTGGACAAGCAATGTAAAGGCAGAAGCCTATATATAGTCATAGAATTGTATGTGTTGAGGGAGTCAGTCGAAGGGTAGTCTGGATGTGTATGTCTGTATCTAAGATCAAGAGATATCGGCGAGATTTGTCTTTTGCGGAGATAATATGATATGATAGAGCTATTTTGCGGAATCCCTGTGTCTCTTGGTTCATCTATGGTAATGCATGTTGCGATATATGAATAATGTTATGCTTTCTTGCTGCAATTAATGCTTTATTGTTATATTTGCTGCGATGATGAATGTCTCTGTTAACGGATGCTATGAATATAAATGATGTCTGGGTTAAATGCATAGATTTACTCTTGTAATGTCGCAATAAGTTAAAAATCCATGTGATTAAGCCGCAACCATCCTCCTTCATTCGGCGGAAACATGGTTCCATCAATTCTCCCCTAAACATCTCGAGTGAGACCTCATCTGCTCCATAGGTGTTGTTGGACGGGGTAAAACCCATCTGGCCTGGTGCTCAGGGAGATCGCAGTGGGTTGGATTTCAACAGCGAGTGGAACCCCTGTTGACTGGGTTTGAGTCAACAAATGGTTCCGCTGCCGGGACCGTGTGCGAAGTGAAAGGAGGATATGTTGTGGCATCCGACGCAACCGGAGTTACAAAGCTGGTTTGATCAGAAGTTGCAGGAATTTGCTGAAGAAGAAAGTCAGAACACTCAACTCACATTAGATCAGTGGGTGGAAAGATATATTCACGACGGTCTGCATGAATACTTTTTCTACGAATTTCCAGTCATTTTGTATCAATGGTTGGCAAAGTTGAATTTTCAGAAGAGGAACTTCCAAGGTGGTGAGCTGACAACTTGGACTCCAGAGCTAATCTAGGAGCTGCAGGAAGTTGACAACAAGGTTACGCGGGCTGTCGAAGTTTGGCTCGATAGCATATTGGAAGGCTATATCACTGAATTTGTGGTTGATACCCAAAAATATTATAGTGAAGCTGAAAGATATTTCCTCTACGGACCCCGGGGAAGGTTTTTATTGTCGCTTCAACTGTCCATTAAGATGCTTATTTGCGAGAAGGGTATATTGAAGATGCATCTGGATCAGTAAACATCCTAGTGGATGGAGGTCGTGGGTATCTCAATAGCAGGGGGGCGGTACATGGAATTATAAGGGGTAGATGGGTGTAGGTCATGACGAGACTATGAGTGAAGTCGAGGAAGAGAGTGGTCTTACAAGGGGAGGAGCAAGGTTTCGACAAGAGAAGAGGCATAGGATAGGAGAAGGTCCTGTTGCGATCGAACCGCAAGGCCACGAAGGAAGACCACACGGGATGAAGCGACCTCACAGCCCGGACAAGGACAGCCAGGCTACACCCAGGATAGAGGTAGGACCAAACACCAGCGGCAGCGTACCCACACCTCAACTCACTATTTGTCAACTAGTGAGAAACACAACCTCGACACCACCGTGTCAACAAAACTTGATTGCTAGTAGTTCAGCAACTGCGGGAAGGAATCCTAGAATGGCGGGCGAGGATGCGAAGTTGCCACTATTCCATGGAAATGGGACAGATAACCCTGAACAGTACTAGTTTTTATTGTTGAAATATTGTAACTTCTAAGAATATTATATTTGTATTATTATTCTGGAGATGTTCCACTCCTCCTAGGAGACCCTATTGTATATCTGGAGATGTTTATTCCTCCGAGAGATTGTGGTAACTAGGGTTATTAGACCTCCCATGTGAGGTCGGCCCTAAGTTAGCTGTTTAGGGATTATTAGACTCTTCTGGAAGAGGTCGGCCCCATTAGGGTGAAAAGTCAGTTAGAACATGAGTATATATAGAGGAGGTGTGTTCCTCATTTATCACATTCATTCACTCACTTGTGATTGGCGCATAGGAGAGAGAGAGGTCTGCTTAGGAGGAGAAGGAGCTCTTGTTTGGGTACTAAATCTTTTATTGGTTGATTATCTATATTGAGGAAAGCTTTGCTGGGTTTTCTACCCCATGAGGTTTTCCCAGGGTAAATCTGTGTCTATCTTGTGATTGTGTTTCTTTTAGTGATATTGCTTGTGAAATTAGGCTAAACTTAACATGGTATCAGAGCTAGCGTGAATAGGACATCTTTCACAAGGTGAAAATACCTCTCTCTCCTCCTCCGGTGAAAATTAGGGTTTCTGTAAAAGTTGGAATTTTTGGAATCTAATTGCATGGCTAGATAGCCCTCCTCAAAATCGAATTTTGGAGCCCTAGATCAAACTTTTTGAGTGGGTAGAACTCCGGGAAATTCAAACCCTAGTTTGAGCAAAAGTGCAGAAAACCAGAAAACCAGAGAACCAAAAAAAACTGTGCACTTGTGCATCAGTGAACCAGAAAAGTTGTGAGCCTGTGCACCAGAAAACTAGAAATTCTGTTACAGATCCGGAAGGTGAAAAGTTGAAGTTTCCAGAAGCATAACATACCAGTATTCTCATATCAATCAAGCTCATCTCCTGGTAAGTGTTATTCTATATCTTGAGAAACTTCAATCTCTTTGACCCCTATATAACATGGCTCCAAGCACTAAGCTTAAAGACAATCTAGAAGGTATATAAAATTTTTGGGTATGGAAATACAGAAGGTCTCATTCTTGAAGAGAATGATTTTGTCCAATATATTAAATATGAGGTTGCAGAACCTGAGGAAGATGAAGCCAAAGAGAAGTATAGGAAGGACCTAATTAGGGCAAAAAGAATCATTGTTGATTCTATCAAATACCACTTGATTCCCCAAGTGGAATCCAAGAAGACCCCAAAGGAAATGTATGATGCTCTTACCAGAATGTATGAGGGAAAGAACATCAATAGGAAGATGAACTTGAGAGCTCAATTAAAGAGCACCAAGATGAATAAAGGAGAATCTATTCAAGACTATTTCTCAAGGGTTTCCCAGTTCAAGGAACAACTAGATTCCATTGGAGATACCCTTGATGAAGATGAACTAGTCATGACTGCTCTAAATGGTCTAACTAGACTTTGGGAGTCATTCATCCAAACTATGTGTGCAAGAAAAGAAATTATGAAGTTTGATGTGGTATGGGAGGATTGCATTCAAGAACAGGCTAGGGTAGCCAACAAAGAAGCCCTGCTCAAAGAAGATGACCAAGCTTTGGCCACTCACACTAGAAGAAGAAGGAGTCATTACAACTCCATGAAGAATGGCCATAAGAAATCTCATCCTCCACATAGATTTCAAAAGAAAGAAGGAGTACGCTCAGAAAGAGACCTCTCCTCAGTTAAGTGTTACAGTTGTCACAAACCGGGACACTTTGCTAGAAACTGTCCTTCAAAGAAGAAGAAGAATTTTCACAAAAGACATCATGCACATCTAGCAGAAGATGATAGTTAAGAAGAAGAAGAGGTGAGACCTAAAAGGAAGAGGACCAAAGTAGAGGAAGAAGATGCAGAAGAATATGTTCTATTCTCTGCACTCTCTGGGTCAGTAACACCTGGAGAAGATACATGGCTCATTGATAGGTATGCTTCAAAGCACATGATAGGTCAAAAGAAAACTCTCTCAAATTTGGAAGAAAAGACCTCTCCTCAGATGGTTTCCTTGGGAGATGATTATCAATATCCCATCAAGGGAATTGGTGAAGCAAGCTACAAGCTTGACTCTGGAACTCCATTGAAGATGAAGGAAATATTATATGTACCAGGTTTGAAGAAGAACTTACTTTCTATCTCAGCACTAGATAAGAAAGGCTATAGGGTTGCATTCATAGATGGACAAGTACTCATGTGGTCCAAAGGAAAATCAATTGAGGATGCAATTGTTATTGTTGAAGAGGAAGGAGGTCTATACAAACTCAAGGGCCATCCAAAAGCTGCCCTTGTTCATGAAGCCACTATCCCAAGTGAGCTATGGCATAGAAGGCTTGCTCACATTAACTATAAAGCACTACCTCATGTGAGCAAGGTAGTTATAGGACTACCAGACTTAAAGATTGATCATGATGGCACTTGCAAAGGTTGTGCAAAAGGAAAGAATATCAAGAACCCTTTTCCAAAGAGTGAAACAAAAACTAAGGGTACATTGGAATTGATCCATTCAGATGTATGTGGACAAATGCCATCCACATCCTTGAGTGGATATGAATACTACCTTACATTCATTGATGACTACTCAAGGAAGACTTGGATATATTTTCGGAAGGAAAAAGATGAAGTCTTTGGAAAATTCAAGGAATTCAAAGCCTTGATAGAAAACCATTCAGAAAAGAAGATTAAGATACTCGGGATAAATAATGGTGGAGAATACACTTCAAAGGACTTTGAAGTATTTTGTAAAGAAGCTAGGATCAAGAGGGAGCTAACCACTCCCTACAATCCTCAACAAAATGGTGTTGTGGAGAGAAAGAATAGAACCATCATGGAAGCTGTAAAGACAATGATACATGATCAAGACCTACCTATGTATTTATGGGCTAAAGCATCCACGACAGCAGTCTATGTGTAGAATAGACTATCTCATAGTGCTCTTGATTTCAAAACCCTAGAAGAAGTGTTCACAGGAAAGAAGCCTGAGGTAAGCCACCTCAAGATATTTGTATGCCTAGTATACATTCACATTCCAAAAGAAAAGAGGACCAAGCTAGATCCTTCTGGGAAGAAAGGAATATTTGTTGGATATTGTGAAGCATCCAAAGCATTCAGAATATACATCCCAGGATTCCATCATATGGAAATAAGTACGGATGTGACATTTGATGAAGAGGCAGCTCTCAAGAGATCTAGGAAGTGCCAGTATGAAGAAGTATATGAGGAAGATGCACCTTCCAGAATCACAGAAGCTACACCAACCCTTGAAGAGGCAACACCTGAAGACCATGACATGATGGAACCACAAGAACCCCCTGTCATGGACATATCAAGGAAGAGAAAACCAGAATGGGCAAGAGACATTATTCTAGGAGTAGAAAAGTATGGAGCTCCTAAAGGCTCCACTAGGGTGAGCAAGAAACCAAAGACATTATCCAACTATGTGGCCCTGATGTGTGATCTTGTAGATCAAGAACCCACTAGTTATGAAGAAGCATCTCATAAGAAAGAGTGGGTGGAGGCAATGATGGAGGAATACCAGTCAATAATAAAGAATGATGTTTGGGATATAGTCCCCAAGCCAAAGGACAAGAGTTTGGTATCCTCCAAATGGATATACAAGATAAAGCATGCTGCGGATGGCAGCATTGAAAAATATAAGGCAAGGTTTGTGGCCCGAAGATTCTCTCAGAAAGAGGGAATTGACTGTGAAGAAACATTTGCACCAGTGGCAAGGTACACTTCCATTAGAACCATCATGGCACTTACATCCATGATGAAGTGGGAATTACACTAGATGGATGTAAAGACAGCTTTCCTAAATGGTGTGATTGAGGAGGAACTATACATAGAACAACCACAAGGATTTGAGGTGGAAGATGGAAGAACCCATGTGTGCAAACTAAAGAAGGCCTTGTATGGGCTAAAGCAAGCTCCCATAGCTTGGTATGGAAGAATTGACAGTTTCCTGACAAGCTTGGGCTTTACCAAGAGTAAAGCTAATCCTAATCTTTATCTCAAAGTTATGGATGATGAACCTGTCATATTGTTTCTATATGTGGATGATCTATTTCTGACTGGAAATGAGAAACAGATTATCGAGTGCAAGAAGAAGCTCTCTTCAGAATTTGAGATGAAAGATCTCAGATTGATGCACTACTTTCTGGGTATGGAAGTATGGCAAGGCCCAAGAGGAATCTTTCTCAACTAGGAAAAGTGTGCCGTGAAAATCTTGAAGAGATTTGACATGTTGGAATGTAAATCCATGGCCACTCCCATTGATTCCAACTTGAAGCTATTAGTTGATGACTCATCAGAGTTAGTGGATATGACTTTGTATAGACAGATAATTGGGTCATTGATGTATTTGACAAATACCAGACTAGATATATGCTTTGCTATGAATACCTTGAGTCAGTATCTAGTGGAACCTAGATGAGTTCACCTGATAGTTGCAAAACATGTGATGAGGTACCTAAAGGGTACGATAGATTTTGGTCTATATTATCTTGGAGATCATGACTTCAGACTGCATGGCTACACAGATGTTGATTGGGCAGGTAGTGTATCAAACAGGAAGAGCACATTGGGAGTGTGCTATTGTCTGGGATATGCCATGATCTTGTGAGGCACCTGCAACAATTACTTAATGAAAATATGTGAAATAGCAGAAATGACAGAACTCAAAATCACTTTTATATTGATCACAGGCCACTTCGAGGGGGAAACCTCCTATGAGCAAGCTCAATACAAATAACTTCACGGTGTCTTCATAGGTCTCAACACACACTTATATACTAAGTCTAAGTGCCAATACTATGGGTCAAAATCATGGGCCGCTACAAACTATGGATCAACAATACTACGGGTGACTTACAAAGCATATGTGCCAACAACAATAACACAAACTATTGATCAACAATTACTACAGGACGACTTACAAAGCATATGCGTCCAACAACAAAATACTAACAAAGTAAATACATGGGTTCCTAACATCCCCTCCCCCTTAAAAAAAGCTTTGTCCTCAAAGCTTTAGATGTGGAAATTATTGTTGAATCTGAAGGAGTGGTTCCCATGTAGCATCCTCTGGTTGCATGCTATGCCATTGAATTAAGACCTCTATGATAGAGCGATAGCGAAGCTGACACGTGCGTCGATTGAGGATGGCCTCTGGCTCCAAAAGGATGGATCCTTCATTATCCAGTTCGGGTAAAATTGTTTGTCCACTGATGTTGGTGCCAAGAACTTTCTTCAGACAAGAGACATGAAAGACTAGATGAATGCAGAAAGAAGGAGGAAGTTCCAATTTATAAGCAACGGACCCAATCTTCTGAAGAATCAGATATGGCCCATAGAAATTTGGAGAGAGCTTATGACGCCCTTTGAGTTTCAAGCAGGATTGTTTGTATGGCTGGAGACAAAGAAAAACCATATCGCCGACTTGAAAAGTGCGCTCAGAACGGTGCTGATCAGCTTGTTGCTTCATGCAATTTCGTGCCATGTGAAGATTGTCCCGCAAAATGCGAAGAATCTGATCGCGGTTCCGAAGGACCGTGTCAACTTCCTAAACTGGTGAACTAGTGGGGGTGTATGGAAGAAGAGCTGGAGGTGCCTGACCATAGACTGCTTCATATGGGGTCATTTTAGAGGTGGTGTGGTAAGAGGTATTGTACCACCATTCAGCGAGAGGAAGCCACTTTGCCCACTGATGTTGTTGTTCTGAGGTGAAGCAACGAAGATAAGTTTCCAAGCATTTATTGATAATTTCAGTCTGACCATCTGTTTGTGGGTGATACCCTGAACTCATCTTCAGTTTGGTGCCAGTGTGGCGAAATAGTTCTGTCCAAAAATGACTGGTGAAAGTCGCATCATGATCCGAAACAATGGAAGAAGGGATGCCATGAAGACGAAAGATCTGGTCCAAGAAAATTTGAGCGACGGAGGAGGCTGTATAGGGATGGCTGAGAGCGCAAAAATGACTATATTTGGAGAGGCGATCAACCACAAGGAGAATCACTATCTTCCTTCCATATTTAGGGAGCCCTTCAATGAAATCCATAGAAATATCTGTCCAAATCCATGTAGGTATGGGAAAGGGTTCAAGCAATCCTGGAAGAAGTGTTGTTTCACGCTTATTGTGTTGGCAGGTATCACATTCGGCCACCATCTGTTGAATTGTCCTTTTCATGCCCTGCCAAAAGAAGTTACACCGTGCTCGTTCATACGTTTTGAGGAACCTAGAGTGCCCTGCCGATGGAGAAGCATGGAGTTCATAGAAGACAGCCTGTTGAAGATCTGTGCTCTAGGGAAGCACCAGACGACCCTTGTATCGCAGAGAAGCACCATCCCAAGAGCAATGTGGTACAGCAGAAGGGTTGCTGGTCAAGCGTTGGATGATTTGAGATAAGGAAGAGTCATTGACATAACCCTATTGAACAGATTGCAACCAATTTGGAATAGGCATAGAAATAGCTGAAAGAGAACCTTGGGCATCAAATGTGCGAGAAAGATCATCTGCCACAATATTGTCTTTACCCTTCTTGTAAGTGATCTCATAGTCATAACCCATGAGTTTGCTAACCCATTTCTGTTGTGACGGGGAGGAGACACGCTGGTCCAAGAAATATTTCAGACTCTGGTGATCAGTCTTGATGCAGAAATTATTCCCTAATAGGTATGGGTGCCACTTCTGTACTGCATGCAAAATAGCCATCATTTCCTTCTCATAGGTAGAGGCAGCGAAATTCTTACCTGAAAGGGTTTTGCTGGTGAACACAATGGGGTGTTCATCTTGAAGGAGAACTGCACCAAGTCCATTGCCGCAAGCATCACTCTCAATAGTGAAGGGCTTGGAAAAATCAGGCATATCTAGCACAGGCGTAGTACACATAGCTTGTTTTAGTTTGTCAAATGCACACTGAGCAGCAGGTGTCCATGTGAAGGCATCCTTTTTCAATAGAGCAGTTAATGGAGCTGCAATCTTCCCATAATCCTTAACAAACTTGCGGTAGTAGCCATTCAACCCCAAAAAACCATGAAGGCTCTTGAGTGTCTGAGGATGCGGCCAATTGTTCATGGCATCGATTTTGGCAAGATCCACGCGAACCCCTTGTGCTGAGATAATGTGCCTAAGATACTCAACTTCCTTCTGTCCAAAAACACATTTAGACTGCTTGGCATGGAGATGATGGTCAGAGAAAAGTTGCATGACAAGATCCAGATGTTGGAGATGTTCATCCCATGTTTTACTGTAGATGAGGATATCATCAAAGAATACCAGAATGAATTTCCGCAAGTAGGGTCGAAATATTTTATTCATTAAGGCCTAGAATGTGGAGGGAGCATTAGTGAGGCCAAAGGGCATGACCAAAAACTCATAATGGCCATCATGTGTGCGGAAAGCTGTTTTAGGGATATCATCCTCATGAACCCGAATTTGATGATACCCAAAACGAAGATCCAACTTGGAGAAAAAGTGAGCCCCATGAAGCTCATCAAGAAGCTCATCAACAACAGGAATTGGAAACTTATCCTCGATGGTGAGGTGATTAAGTGCTCGGAAGTCAATGCAGAGGCGCCATGACCCATCTTTTTTGTGGACAAGAATAACTGGAGAAGAAAAGGAACTAGTGCTTGGGCGAATAATACCTTGCTTCAATAAGTCCCGAACGAGCATTTCAATCTCCATTTTTTGGTGAAATGGGTAGCGATAGGGCCTCATGTTGGGAGGAATGCTACCAGGAAGGAGCTAAATATGATGGTCTTCTGGCCTGGAAGGTGGAAATCGCACTGGTTCAGCAAAGATACTTGTATATCGATCCAGAATTTGTTGTAGATCTAAAGGAGTAGTGGAGACCGCTAATGGCTGCATCTGAATGGAATGGATCTGAGCAATGACCCCATGTGAATTCTTCTTGAGGAGTTTTTCCATGCGATGTGAACTGATGATGCTGAGAGAACCTGGTTGTAATCATGTCAATGTGTGTTTTTGTCCATTGAGGGAAAACTGCATCGAAAGTTCAGCAAAATCCCATAAGATAGGGCCAAGTGTGCATAGCCATTGAGTGCCCAAACCCACATCACATCCGCCTAAGGGCAAGGAAAACATGTCAGGGCGCAAAGTGTAATCTCCCATAGAGATACGCACATTTCGACACTTCCCTTTGCAAGGTAAGTTGCCCCCATTGACAACCATGACTTCAAAGTTGGAGCAACGATGGATAAAACAATCATCTTGTTTGGCGATCCGAGGGTCAATGAAATTATGAGTGCTACCAGAATCAATGAGTATTATAAGAGGAAGCTTCTTGAAGTAACCCCTGACCCGCATTGTTTGGGGGGTGGTGATTCCAGCTAAAGCATGGAGAGATATCTCTGGCTGGTCATCCTGAGACGGAGGGTCAATAGGCGGTTCCTGAATGTCGATCGGAGCATCTAGTGTTTCTGGATCTTTGTCACCAATTTCAGAGGCAGGCGGAGACTCCACATCCAAGAGATAGAGCTTTTGCTGAACACATCTATGTCCCCGAGTGAATTTCTCATCACAATTATAGCAAAGCCCATTTTCTCTGCGTGCTTGCATCTCTGTTTCAGACAAACGCTTGATAGGTGTCGGGCGAGGAGCCTACGATATAGGTGGTCGCTGAGAACCCATATTTCGGAGGGGAACAAAAGTGGGCTTTGAGCATTGTTGGGCTGCAATCTTGTCTTCTGCCAACTTAGCCAACCCTAGGGATTCCATCATTGTGGTGGGATAGAACATTTTGACCTCCGAGCGGATGGCATCCTTTAAACCACTGATAAAACAACTCCGGTAAAAGTCATCAGACAATCCTTCAGTGTGGTTGGCTAGGTTCTCAAATTTGGTTTGATACTCTCTCACAGTGCCAATTTGGCGAAGTTTAGTGAGGGCTCCGGTGAAGTCATCAAAAGCACTAGGACCAAATCGTTGCAAAAGGAGCTGGCAAAAGTCTAACCATTTGGGCTCTGGATGAGCCTTGATGTACCAACAGTACCATTGAAGAGCTTTCTATTCCAAGTTAAAGGATGCTAGCGGAACTTTGTTGACATCAAAAGTATTATGCAGACTGAAATACTGTTCTGCACGATATATCCATCTAGTTGGATCAGTACCATTGAAGCGCGGAAATTCAAGCTTCGGACCACGGAAATTGCTAGAAGAAGAGAACCCATTGTCTGATGAAGACTCAGACGGTCGTTTGTTGTTCATAGCTAAATGTTCAAGATGGAGGCCGAGAAATTTTTCATCCAAATCCTGGAGTTTGGCTTGGATTGCTGCAAGTGCTTCTTCCATGGTTTTTGCTCCTGCACGGGTGACAACCATAACCAAGATTTTTTTTTTTTTTTTTTGACTGGGTAGGAAAACAAAAACAGAAACTGCTTCAGTAGGGGAAAATATGGACTTGGGAAAAAATCGGATGGGTAATTAGGGTTTGACTAGATTTTGGACACTCTCGAAAGGCCAAGAAGGCAAAAAGGGGGATTTCAGAAGCAGGATGATAGAAAGAGAAAATTTGGCAAAGAGGGGCAAAGAAGCAGAGTTCAGAAAGGAACTCTGTGGTAAAATTTGAAGGCGATTGGGTGAAATCTGAGGAAGTTATGGCAAACCCTAAAAATAGACAAATGTGGGCTTTCAGACTTTAGGAAGGGGAATTGGGGATAGGGTCCTCAGGAATGAAATATGCAGAATGGGATGACAGGGGTTCCCCGAAAATTTCAAGGGAAACCGAGTGAAAACAAGCGAGATATGGACAAAAAAATGATTTTTTTTTTATTTTTTTTTAATTTTTTTTTCAGACTGGAGCGGCTACGGCTCGGAAGGAATCTGGAACAGCACCAAATGTATTGAAAACTGTTGGATCTGGAACGGCTTGCAAAATGGAGCTGAAACGGCGCAGTAGTGATCGACAATAGTTCAGCTGAAAGTAGATATGGACCCCAAGTATGTGCGGCTTCCTAACAATTCAGGGGTTTCACTCGGCCACCAATGCTGTCTGACGACTTGCGTATTGGGGCAGTACCCCTCACTCCACGGCTGAGGTAAAACTGATAACCGCTTTGCCACAAACGACAGCTCTTGGTTTACCTCACGGGTGGGAACTAGTCAATCAGGTAGGGGTCGTTGCCCTTTTCGCTGGCAGGTCCTCTCAATGGGCCAGCTACTTTGGGGTTCCTATGGTACTCCTCACAATGAGTTTTAGGGATTATGCCCAAGTACTTCCCACAATTAAGCAGATAGGGATTATTCCCAAATCCGAACCTGCAACAGATGCAAGAAAAAAAAAAAAAAAAAATTGGCAGAAATTTCACCCAGCGAGCCCAAGAAAGTGCTCTGATACCAGAGGTGAGGCACCTGCAACAATTACTTAATGAAAATATGCGAAATAGCAGAAATGACAGAACTCAGAATCACTTTTATATTGATCACAAGCCACTTCAAGGCGGCAACCTCCTATGAGCAAGCTCAATACAAATAACTTCACGGTGCCTTCATAGGTCTCAACACACACTTATATACTAGGTCTAGGCGCCAATACTATGGGTCAAAACCATGGGCCGCTACAAACTATGGATCAACAATACTACGGGCGACTTACAAAGCATATGCACCAACAACAATAACACAAACTATTGATCAACAATTACTACGGGACGACTTACAAAGCATATGTGTCCAACAACAACATACTAACAAAGTAAAGACATGGGTTCCTAACAGATCTCATGGTTCAGCAGGAAGCAGTCTAGTGTGGCTCTCAACATAGCTGAAGCGGAATATATAGCTGCTTGCTCTGCTAGTTGTGAAGCAGTTTGGCTTCGGAAACTGTTGTCAGGACTATTTGACTTAGAGATGGACCCCACTGTGATCTTGTGTGACAACCAGAGTTGTATCAAGATGACAGAGAATCCAGTATTCCATAATAAGTCAAAGCACATAGAGATCCGATATTTATATATACGGGATATGGTGCAGAAAGGAGCTATCAAGCTCGAGTATGTAAGCACTGACGAACAAGTTGTTGATATATTGACCAAACCTCTGTCTCGAGTAAAGTTTGAGTATTTCTGAGACAAGCTTGGTGTAGTTCAGAAGGACCCTCCTCGAAAGTGTTAAGATTTAATATGCTAAGATAGAAAATAGCAGCATTGCATTCCATTTCACAATAATAGAATATACAGGATCACTGAAGAAACAACAAGCACAACATAAACACAAGAGACACAGATTTATCCTAGGAAACCCTCATGGGGTAGAAAACCCAGCAAAGCTTCCTCAATATAGATGACTAGCAATATACAAAGATGCAAACCAAAGACATGATCTCCTCCTCCACCATAGCAGACCTCTCCTCCACAAGTGCACTACTCTCAAGTGAGTGAGTGTGTGTTAAATGAGGAATACACCTTCTCTATTTATACACTATTCCGACTTGTCTTTTACACAAATCATGTAGGCTCGTATTTAACCATTGGGTTAAATACCCCATTACAACTGACTGGGCCAACCCCTCTAGGGTGGTCTAATAACCCTTTGACCCACATAACACATACAGGGCCAACCCCCACTAGGGAAGTCTAATAACCCAAGTTACCACATTCTGACGGAGGAATAAACATCTCCGGATATACAATAAGATCTTCACGGAGGAAGTACACATATAATATTCTTTGAAGTTACAATATCTCAACACTCCCCCTTAACAAGAAGGATATTATAACAGCATCTGCACGAGCAAGGAGTCATCAACATCATACATGATACATCTATAAATCATTGGAAGCTTTCTCAACATCATCAGTAACTGAATCTTTATCTTCTGTAGCACTCGAACAGCTACAACAACATCAACATCTGGATCCTCACGATCATCAGCATTATCATCATACGATCATCAGCATCGGGATCATCTCGATCTACAGCATCTGGATCATCACGATCTACAGCATCTAGATCATCTCGATCTACAGCATCTGGATCATCTCGATCTACAGCATCTGGATCATCTAGATCTACAGCATCTGGATCATCTCGATCTACAACATCTAGATCATCACGATCTACAGCATCTGGATCATCTCGATCTACAGCATCTGGATCATCACGATCTACAGCATCTAGATCATCTCAATCTACAGCATCTGGATCATCTTGATCTACAACATCTGGATCATCTCGATCTACAACATCTAGATCATCTCAATCTACAGCATCTGGATCATCACGATCTACAGCATCTAGATCATCTCAATCTACAGCATCTGGATCATCTCGATCTACAGCATCTGGATCATCTTGATCTACATCATTTGGATCATTAGTATTAGTATCCACACTAATACAAGTATACACATCATCAATACAAGTATCCTCATCAATACAAGTATACACATCATCAATACAAGTATCCTCATCAATACAAGTATACACATCATCAATACAAGTATCCTCATCAATACAAGTATACACATCATCAATACAAGTATCGTCATCAATATCAATACAAGTATCCTCATCAATCAAGTATGCATAGCAGCATACCCTGCAACACACACGATCATATTACAGGATGATCAATCCCGCTCTCTTTAGGACATAGGTCCATGGATGATACAATCCAGATCAAGTTCCAGGATGATCAATCCTTATCACTTTAAGACAAGTCTCATGTCTAGGGACGATGCAATCCCATCACATACATTTTGAACCCAGTTCATGAACGATGCAGTCCTCTCACATACATCTTGAACCCAGTTCATGGACGATGCAGTCCTCTCATGTACATTTTGAACCCAGTTCATGGACGATGCAGTCCTCACGTACATTTTGAACCTAGTTCACGGACGATGCAGTCCTCACACGTACCTGTAAGACAAGTCTCATGTCTAGGGACGATGCAATCCCATCACGTACATTTTGAACCCAGTTCATGGACAATGCAGTCCTCACACGTACCTTTAAGACAAGTCTCATGTCTAGGGATGATGCAATCCCATCACGTACATTTTGAACCGAGGTCCAGGGACGATGCAGTCCTATATTCAATTCTCGGAGACATCAGTCTACGGATCAATTCTGGGACCTAAGTCCAGGGAAGATATAATCCCCTACCTGTTCATTCAGGACTTCATTATCGGAGACCTAGTCTATGGCCCAATTCTGGGACCGAAGTCCGGGGAAGATACAATCCACCACCTATTCATTCAGGACTTCATTCTCGGAGACATCTTGTCTACGGCTCTCTTTAGGACTGAAGTCCAGGGATGATCCAATCCTCACATGTCCACCAAGGACTTCATTCTCGAAGACATATGTCTATGGCTCTCTTTAGAACATGTGTTCAAGGATGATACAATCCCTCTTCTTTCTCGGAGACATCTGTCTACGGCTCACTTTAGAACGTGTGTTCAAGGATGATGCAATCCTCACATGTCCACCAAGGACTTCATTCTTGAAAACATACGTCTACGGCTCTCTTTAGGACTGAAGTCCAGGGATGATCCAATCCCCTCATGTCCACCAAGGACTTCATTCTCGAACACATACGTCTACGGATCTCTTTAGGACTGAAGTCTAGGGATGATCCAATCCCCTCACGTCCACCAAGGACTTCATTCTCGAAGACATACGTCTACGGCTCTCTTTAGGACTGAAGTCCGGGGATGATCCAATCCCCTCATGTCCACCAAGGACTTCATTCTCGAAGACATACGTCTACGGCTCTCTTTAGGACTGAAGTCCAGGGATGATCCAATCCCCTCACGTCCACCAAGGACTTCATTCTCAAAGACATCTATCTACGGATCCTTTTAGAACATGTGTTCAAGGAAGATACAATCCCTCTTCTTTCTCGGAGACATCTGTCTACGGCTCACTTTAGGACTGAAATCCAAGGATGATTCAATCCTCACATGTCCACGAAGGACTTCATTCTCGAATACATCTGTCTACAGCTCCTTTTAGAACATGTGTTCAAGGATGATGCAATCCCTGTTATTTCTCGGAGACACCTGTCTATGGATCTTCTTTTAGAACATATGTTCAAGGATGATGCAATCCCCTTGTCACCTTAGACCCTGTCTAAGGACCATCCACCAACCTCTCTGTCGGCATCACCAATATAGGTATTCACATCATCGACCTCACTGTCGACGCAAGCAATCTCATCATAAGTGATCACATCACTCCCCCTTTCAAGGAGGGTCCTTCTAAACTATATTAAGTTTGTCTCGGAAAACTTTACTTGAGGTAGAGGTTTGGTTCATACATCGGATCGGTAGAGGTTTGGTTAGTACATTGGTAACTTGTTACAAATTCGAACATATCTTCTATATAGAAATGTCAGATCTCTATGTGCTTTGACTTATCATGGAACACTAGATTCTCTGCCATTTTGGTACAACTCTGTTTGTCACATAGGATCACAGTTGGGTCTATCTTTAAGTCAAACAATCCTAAAGCCATACTACTTCATAACTTAGCAGAGCAAGCAGCCATATATTCTGCTTGTGCTAAGAGCCACATTAGATTATTTCCTGCTAAACCACGAGATCATGGCTGATCCCAGACAATAACATCCTCTCGATGTTCTCTTCCTGTCTGATACACTTCCTGCCCAATCAACATCTGTGTAGCCATCTGAAGTCATGATCTCCAAGATAACATAGATCAAAGTCTATTGTATCCTTCAGGTACCACATCACATGATTTGCAACTTATCAAGTGAACACATCTAGTTTCCACTAGATACTGACTCAAGGTGTTCACAGCAAAGCATATATCTGACCTAGTATTTGTTAGATACATCAATGACCCAATAATTTTTCTGTACAGAGTTATATCCACTAACTCTGATGAGTCATCTTCTAATAGCTTCAAGTTGGAATCCATGAGAGTGGCCATTCCAACACATCAATTCTTCTCAAGATTTCTCAGCATACTTTCCCTAGTTGAGAAAGATTCCTTATGAGCCTTGCCATACTTCTAGACCTAGGAAGTAATGCATCAATCTGAGATCTTTCATTTTCATTTCTGCAGCCATCTTCTTCATTCTTTTCATGATCTGTTTCTCATTCCCTATCAGAAAGATATCATCTACATACAATAATAGTATGATCCATGACCTTAAGGTAAAGGTTAGGAACAACTTTACTTTTGGTAAAGCCCAAGCTTATCAAGAAACTGTCAATTCTCCCTTTGTGACTGAACATCATTCACACTCTGCATTGAATGATCTTCTGCATATCTATCTGTGCCATCTCTCATTATATGGGTCTACTGATATGGGCCTCAATATCATTCGAACTCTGTGGTGAGTTCCTTCTTGCATCCATGTCATCTGTGTCTAGAAACCATATTCAACCTTGTAGGAAAGGTTGAGATCCACATCACCCATGGTGATCATTAAGCTCATCAATTGATTATCGATCCTGGGTACCCATACAGAACCTGATTCACACTTCTTCTTTAATTACATCATTAAGAGAATGGTCTTATCTAGTCACTTGGAGCAAACATCTCGTCATGATTCTCTTCCTTTTTCTAAGAGAATCTTCTAGCCACGAGCCTTCTATATTTTGTTTGATTTGTAAATCTTCTTGTTGAACATCCATCACTTGTTCGGTGTTCATCATTCTTCATGATATTTTCTACATATAAAAATTAAGTACATGATTAGTAATACTTCATAATCATGAAATCATGTTGACATGATAACCTATTATGCATATAGATATCATTTACATAGTTATGCAACTATCTTGACCAATACTTTGGCACAACACTTTTCCGTATCCTGTATGCATACAGTGGCTATCTAGATGCCTTCCATCTCTACCAGAACATACTATCGAGAGTGTGCACAGCTCTCAGCATGTCAGTAAAGAGGTTTCATTCTAGACAAGCAACAATGGAATGTTTGTCCAACTTACCAATCATATGCATATTAGTAGTATATTGTTCAATGCTCTATGAATGTTTACACTCAGCATGATATATTCTAGGAATACAAATATGCATGCAACCTATTACAGGCAATATCAGTTACTATTTCAAATAACAACTCAAATACTTATCTTTTATGTTTGTGTGGTTGCCTCCCGCTTGATCTTCTGTATGTCTTTTGAACTTCTATTCATTCTGTACCACTGTGCATGCTCAAGTGGCATCCTCATGATCTCATACACAAACATACATTCATTAGTATATTCTCAATGTTATCAAAGCATTATAGTTCTAAATAATCTTGAAAATGTATAGTCATGATTATAGATAATATTCAAGGTTTCAGGGAAGTCTTCTTTTACTCATGCATATTCTTGTTTGATCTGGTTAGTTAAATCATCAACCAAGATAAGAGACATAATATGCATAAACCCTTGATTACTAACTTTATGAATAAGCATAACCAATCATACCAAGTATACTTATATAAGGGATCCTAACACAAGGTAAGATTCTAACATGACATAGGAAAACATACCTGGATTAGTATACTTGCTTAGTTATGTCTAACATACCTAATCAATATCTTCTTTGTTCTCTTCAATGATTTAGAGATCCTATGCTGGAACCTGCATATCTCATAGGTTAAGCATAATAGAACAAAGTCATACATACCTTGTAAGTAGAACTTCTATGTGATCAAATATTATGGATGAGTCTTTGTCTTCATGTTATCATGGTCATGGAACTTGATTTGTCTTTCGTGATGTACCTGTATCTTGTTAGCAGACAACATCAACCCCATACAACACCACAGTGCATTAGTACAATCATATAGCCCTAATCAATGAATGTATTCTATCATTCACATGCATTCATACTGTTACTAGGGTGATAAGACAATTCTAACATTAATCAAGATAATATGAAGACAGACATGTTATGAACTTTATCAGGAATTAGATTTCAAGACATACCTGTATCTCCTTAAGACATACATGTCAAGACTTCTTGTAGTCTTCTTATGTAAGGCCTTAGCCTCAACTCCCCCTGAAACTTGATCTGGAGCTTGATTAGGGTTTGTTAGAGAAACCCTAAAAATTCAATCTTTGACTTTCACACTTCTGAATGGATGGAAGGATTTGTCTTCCTGAGCTTGATCAAACTAGCATACTTCAATTTTGAAATCTCCAAAATTTGCCTTCAAAACTTCTGGATCTTCTGGACAGGATCCCAAACTAGGGTTTGATGAAACCCACCCTTCTACCCAATCAAAAGGTTCGATCCAAGGCTCTAAACTCTTATTTTCTGAGGAGCTTCCAGTCGTGGTTACAGACTTCAAAAATTCCAACTTTTGCTGAAGCCCTAATTTTCCATCTTTCCGATCAAAATCCCGAACTGGGGTTTGATCAAGCCCGGTCTTCTACCCAACCAAAAATTTGATCTTGGTCTCTAAATTTTGATTTTCCTGAGTAGCATTCAGCTGTGGATTCTGATTCCAAAAATTCTAACTTTCTCTGAAACCCTAAATTCCAGAAGCCATGAATGAAGGTGCTCCAAAAATAATTCTGTTTTGACAGAAATATGTACCTGATTGTTTCTGTTGTAACTCTGAACTTTTTGCTCCACAGGGTCTTAAAACATTTTTTGTGGTATCCTGACCTGTCATCTTTCCATCCCAATAGTTCTGACCTCAATTGGATTTTCTGAGAGAGAGTTATGCCAAGTGTCGCAACGTGACCTGTTTATGGGATAAAACAGGAGAGCGAACTTGTACAGAATTCCACGTGTCACTGGTTCAACTTCGGCCTCTAAAAATGTTTCTTGAGATAGTACAGTCTGTGTACTACCTGTCACTTTTTACGAAATTTCATTTGGAGCTTCCTAGCCCAAGTTATGACCTTTTTTCCAAGGTCACCTGATTTTGACTGAGATCTGGAAGAGGCAGAACCCTAACTTGTACTGATCATAACTCACAAAGTACAACGAATCTGAGGGTGTCCTTTGGACACAACGTACCTGGGGATGTTATCTATGACCTGTAAACTTTTTAGATCCTGAACCTTCGCAGAAATGGATTTATAGCGAAAGTTACACAATGACTGGTTTTTGCTGTGTAAAACCCAAACCTTCAAATTGTCGCAAGTGAAGCAAGTGTCGTAAGTGCCATACATTGCCTTCCTTCAGGTTAGCTCTGATACCATGTTAATATTTAATATGCTAAGACAGAAAATAGAAGCATTTCATTCCATTTCACAATAATAGCATATACAGGATCACTGAAGAAACAACAAGCACAGCATAAACACAAGAAACACAGATTTATCCTGGGAAACCCTCATGGGGTAGAAAACCCAGCAAAGCTTCCTCAATATAGATGACCAGCAATATACAAAGATGCAAACCAAAGACATGATCTCCTCCTCCACCATAGAAAACCTCTCCTCCACAAGTGCGCTACTCTCAAGTGAGTGAGTGTGTGTTAAATGAGGAATACACCTCCTCTATTTATACACTACTCCGACTTGTCTTTTACACAAATCATGTAGGCTCATATTTAACCATTGGGTTAAATACCCCATTACAACTGACTGGGATGACCCCTCTAGGGTGGTCTAATAACCCTTTGACCCACATAACACATATAGGGCCGACCCCCACTAGCGAAGTCTAATAACCCAAGTTACTACATTCTGACGGAGGAATAAACATCTCCGGATATACAATAAGATCTTCACGGAGGAAGTACACATATAATATTCTTTGAAGTTACAATATCTCAACAGAAAGGGGGAGTGATGTGGTTAGTAATGATGAGATTTCCTACATCGACAGTGAGGTCGATGATGTGGATACCTGTATTGGTGATACCGACAGTGAGGTCAATGATGTGAGTACCTGTATTGGTGATACCGACAATGAGGTCAATGATGTGGGTACTTGTATTGGTGATACTGACAGTGAGGTCGGTGAATGGTCCTTAGACTGGGTCTAAGTTGACAAGTGGATTGTATCATCCTTGGACACATGTTCTAAAAGAGATCCGTAGACATATGTCTCCGAGAAAGAAGTCCCTAGTGGACGAGAGGGATTGCATCATCTCTGGACTTCAGTCCCCTGAATTGATCCGTAGACATATGTCTCCGAGAAAGAAGTCCCTAGTGGATGAGAGGGATTGCATCATCCCTAGACTTCAGTCCCCTGAATTGATCTGTAGACATCTGTCTCCGAAAATTGATGATAGGACTGCATCGTCCCTAAGCTTTTAGTTCAAAATGTACGTGATAAATCCTATATCCGATCTAGGTCACATCCAATATGAAAAAGGACTAGCTCTGTGGTGGTAAATCCTAGATCAAATCTCGGTCACATCCAGTATGAAAAAGGACTGGCACTGTGGTTGGGACTACATCGTCCCTAGACATGAGATTTGTCTTAAAAGGATCATGGACTACATCGTCCCTAGACACGAGATTTGTCTTAAAAGGATCATGGACTGCATCATCCCTAGACACGAGATTTGTCTTAAAAGGATCATGGACTGCATCGTCCCTAGACATGAGATTTGTCTTAAAAGGATCATGGACTGCATCATCCCTAGACATGAGATTTGTCTTAAAAGGATCAGGATTGATCATCCTGTAAGTAGATCTGGATTGTATCATCCATAGACATGAGAGATGTCTTAAAGTGAGAAGGATTGATCATCTGTAGATCGAGATGATCCAGATGCTGTAGATCGAGATGATCCAGATGCTGTAGATCGAGATGATCCAAATGCTGTAGATTGAGAGATCCAGATGATGATACTGTAGTTGTTCGGGTACTGCAGAAGATGAAGACTCACTACTGAAGATGTTGATGTTCCAGTATTGAAGATCTTGAAGATGTTCTAGTAACTGTTTGAGTTACTGATGATGTATAAATAAAGGTTCCAATGATTTATAGATATATCATGTACCATGTAGTTGATGACTCCTTGCTCCTGTAGATGTTGTTATAATATCCTTCTCATTAAGGGGGAGTGTTGAAATATTGTAACTTCTAAGAATATTATATTTGTATTATTATTATGGAGATGTTCCATTCCTCCAAGGAGACCCTATTGTATATCTAGAGATGTTTATTCCTCCAGGAGATTGTGGTAACTAGGGTTATTAGACCTCCCATGTGAGGTCGGCCCTAAGTTAGCTGTTTAGGGACTATTAGACTCTTCTGAAGAGGTCGGCCACATTAGGGTGAAAAGTCAGTTAGAACATGAGTATAAATAGAGGAGGTGTGTTCCTCATTTATCTCATTCATTCACTCACTTGTGATTGGTGCATAGGAGAGAGAGAGGTCTGCTTAGGAGGAGAAGCAGCTCTTGTTTGGGTACTACATCTTGTATTGGTTGATTATCTATATTAAGGAAATCTTTGCTAGGTTTTCTACCCCATGAGGGCTTCCCAAGGTAAATCTGTTTGTATCTTGTGATTGTGTTTCTTTTAGTGATCTTGCTTGTGAAATTAGGCTAAACTTAACATTTATGTGAAGCGGTATGGACCGTGAAGTAGATTACTGATGATAATGCTAAGAAAGGGCAGTTAGCAACAACTTTGTGAGGTCGTACATTAGATTGGTTTATGAAGTTTGTTCTAGTCCCTACAGGAGCTCCGAAGAAGATGCTGGATGATATCAGGAACGGATTGATCACAAAATTCAAAAAACCCAAGTCGGAAACACAGTACATTATGGAGCTAAAAGAAATTAAGGAGTACCCCAATGAAATAGTGTGGGACTTTGACCAGCGATTTAAAACATTGATGGCGAGGGTTAGTTTTGATATGAGCATTGTCCAACATAAAGAATGGTTCATCACGGCACTGCTTCCGCACATTCAACTACCGTTGATGCAACAGAACATTACAATGCCCATCAAAGCTCTGGAGATTGCAATGCGGTTGGAAGCATCACCAATTGGTGAAAACACAGCTGGGATGTCGCATATTTAGACACAGCTCGCTAACCTGACCATACAGCTGCAAGATCTTAAGAAGGGAAAGGAGCAGCGTGAAGAAGTATGGTGTACACGATGTCGAGGGGAAGGGCACACTAAGGATAATTGCCTAGATTTTCGCAATTATCTGGTTTCAGGAGCACCAAATCCGTTGAGTGGTAGTGGCATGCCGTCATGTCGCATTTGTCAGGTATATGGGCACCACCATGAGGAATGCCAATACATGCAGAAGATGTTCACAAAACCGATGAATATGTATTGTACATTCTGTAAATCTATGGGCCACGAAGACAAATATTGCCATGCATATGGGTTGCCACATGAGAGAACGTAAAACGCATTCTATGTGAAGGACGACCAACGTGTCGTACAACAACCGCAACCATAGCCACAAGTAGTCCAGCCACTACCTCAACCACAGGTGAAGTTTGTATCGCAGCAGCAACCACAGCAATTTATGCTGCAATATGCTCCGATACAAATGGCTCCACAGTAGCCATGGTACGTTCAGCAACCGCAGTATGTGCAACAAGGACAAGGCATGCAACCAAATCCTATGTAGCAATAGTACAATCAACTGCAGTACGAACAGCAGGGCGGATTTCGGGGAGGATTCCAGGGTGGCCACGGTGGAGGATTTGGTCGTGGAGGAGGACAAGGAGTTCGTGGACCTATTCAGTGTTATCACTATGCGATGTGGGGACACTATTAGTGAGATTTCCCACTATTGCAGGCACAGTGTACATTTTTATTTCTTATAGACCATATAGTAGAAAACTGCCCGCAATTGATTGCACAATGGCAGGCAGGAAACGTTCCACCGTTGCAGAATCAGAATTAGTCACAGCAGCCAGTACAGAATCAGGTTGAGCAACTGGCGTAGAACCAGAATCAACGCCCAAATCAGAATGCTAATCAGAATGTGAACCAACCTGGGAATCTGCCACCGAATCAGAATTAGGGTGCGAGTGTTGTGACAATTTTTGCCGAGCCCCGGCCACAAGATACGGCTGTTGCAGTTATCACTCATGGAGGCGCAGTGACCAGAGGGGATAGCTCACAACTGCTTATTCAGTTGGCAGGGCAGAAGAAGGTGTCATTTGATATTGAGTCCGAGCACAATACATTCTTTTAGGAACATTGTGCGATGGACCAGGATCGCGGTAAAGCTATTGTTTGAGACATGCCCCCTGTTTTTATGCAACTTCAGAGGCAAGTCTGTTGGCGCAGTCTGGAACCTTACAGAATTTTTTCGAGAGCTGTTTATTGCTGGAAAGAGATCCCGTGACCCTTGCCAAGATCAAGGGATTGTTGCAACGACCCATTAAGGGATGGAAGGAGTCCACGGTAAACTCCTTGCAGCGATGAAAGACTGGTAAGGAGATGGGCATGAACATACAAATTAAGGACTATGATGTTGATTCGGTTATTCTAGATCTTGGTTTGAATGTCAACATCTTAACCAAGAAGGCATGGGAGAAAATGGGGAGCCCCCCATTAATTTGGTCTCCTGTACAACTCTGGCTAGCTAATCACACCAAGGTGACACCAATTGGGAGAGTCCCACGCCTGGTGGTAGACATTGAGGGAATGGAGACTTATGCTGACTTTGATGTCAGCGAAGTGGTTGAAGGAGGGAGCTCTTATCCCACATTGCTGGGGATCGGATGGGCTAATGACAGTGGAGCGGTAATCAACTTCAAGTAGCGGATGATGACTTTCAAAAATCGCGATCTCAAAGTCATAGCCCCGTTGGATCCGGTTGAATGACGCAGATACATTGAGACAGTGAAGGACGAAGATCCCAATGGATGGGACCATGCATTCAACATTTTCGAAGATTATATTCATTTGACTGCCAACGGTGAGTTGGGATGGCGCAGTGACAGCTCTGTGTCTTCTGACTCTGATGACGCATTAGAACATTGGCAAAACCACCTGCATAAGGTGTCGCTCCACAAATATGGGTTAGTCACGCAGTCGTTATGCCACGTTGTGACTGAAATAGTTACACTACCAGTATACGAGGGCTGCCTGGTTTGTTTGACTTTTTGGAGGAGTTTGAGGAAAGAATTTCTGAACCACAGCAACTGTTGGCATTGGAGGAAGCACTGAAGGCTACTCCAGCACATTGGTGGGTGACACATAAGAAATCAATCGATGGATGGTCGCAATGTAGGAGATTGATGACGGTTCATGTTGGTTGTGGAGCCATATCTTCCAATCTCATAGATGATATTATCTTAGACATGCACCCCAGAGGACTGTACACCCATTCTGCATTTTTAGGGGTTCGGGGGCAACGCCCCTAAGAAAAAAAAATTGGGGTTGTTTTCGTTAGCTGTTTTGCGGGCCCATGGTTTTGGGTATCCCGTGGTATTTTTCCCATTGTATTTTCCCTATAAAAGAAAGACATTGTAATACGGCTAGGGTTGATGTATTAGGTTTTATGCATTGTAAAGATCTCTAACATCAGGAAAGAGACTGGAAGACAGTGAAGAGGAAGTGCAGCAACTGTGTTGTAGGTTGTATCCCTTCACCTTGCTGGACAGTAATAATAATAAGGACTGAAAAATTCAGTGTGGACATGGCCCAAGTTGGGTTGAACCATGGTATATCTGTGTCTCTCTTGTAATGTGTGTGTGATTATATTTGCATTTATGTTTATTGTTATTGCTCTGCGATCCTATTTTTCTAACAGTTCACTTCGGTGATATCGAGGTTTACCATACAGAAAAATATGATGGTCGGCATAACCCTGGAAGTCATTTGATGGAGTGTCAGACATTATGGGCATCAAAACCAAGAGATGAGCAGGTCCATGAATTTATCCATGCTTTGGACAAAATGTCGCGATCATGGTATACTGCAGTTGAATTGCGGGGAGAAATCACTACCTGGTTGGAGTTGACGGTTTGTTTTACTCATACATTCAGTTTCACAGATCCCAACCTGGATGTCCATAATGCTCTGCAGATCATCCACGATGTGGTTCTGAAGGTTGTTCCAGTGGCATATCCTGCGGATCCGCATACGCACTACCAGATGCAATCCATGATGGAATGTTATAATATTACTGGTGGGCCCGAAGATGGTGATGACCTGCGGAATGTCAATATTCTGAAGTCTGAAGGAAGTCACAATGTGGTACCACCTGATGCACCAAGTGATCTGATTAGCTATCCCTTGAAGCTTCGTCAGATCAATTTTGGGACAGAGACCACTCCCAAGTTCGCGAATGTTGGAGATTATTGGGATGATGAGATGATGGTAAAGGTCACTGACTTGCTACATGAATTCCAAGATCTATTTCCTATGAAGTTCTCTGAGACGAAAGGTATTTTGGGTGAGTTAGGGGAGATGAAGATCCCGTTGAAACCAGATGCTAAACCAATCCGGCAGTGACCCTAATGGCTGAACTCGCGCCATAAGGAGAGGGTCAAGGTAGAACTTGATCACATGTTGGATGCTGGTATCATTGGGTCGATTGAAGAGTCATTATGGATCAGTCCTATGGTGGTGCAGGACAAGAAGATTGGCGAGGTGCGCATTTGTGTCGATTTGCGGAAGTTGAATGACACCTGCTTACATGATACCTTTCCGACCCCATTTACTGATGAGGTACTTAAAGGAGTGGGTGGCCAGGAGATGTATTCTTTCACGGAAGGGTTCTTGGGCTATCATCAGTTCTGCATTGCGAAGGAAGACCACCACAAGAAAATTTTCGTGACAGAATGAGATTGTTTTCAGTATACAGTAATGCCATTTGGGTTGAAGAATGCACCTGCGATATTTTCGCGGGTTGTTGTTGTTGCATTCAAGGATTTTATTCAGAAGTTTTTGCAGGTATACATGGACGACTGGAAAGTCTATGGGTTGATCCACGATCATTTGGAAAACCTATGGTTGATGCTGGAGCGTTGTCGACAACATCAGATATTGCTAAACTTGAAGAAGTGCATCTTTTGTGCACCATTTGGCATACTCCTGGGTCACATCATGCGCAAGATTGCGCTCATTCTAAGCTTAACCCCGCCGACTAATGTTAAGCAGTTGCGAGCGACATTGGGACATACAGGGTATTATTGGAAGTTCCTCAGGGGTTATGTAGTGATCACCGCCCCTATGGAGAAGCTATTGAAGAAAGATGCGATATTTCAGTGGAGCCCCGAATGTCAAGATAGTTTTGAGATGTTGAAGGATAAAATGGCTTCGACGCCGATACTAGTATTTCCAGACTGGAGTAAGGAATTTCATGTCCACGTTAATGCATCATTGATTTCACTGGGAGTGGTGCTTTCCCAGCCAGGAGAGGGGGATCTAGATCACCCCATTGCTTTTGCAAGTCGTAAGTTGTCATCAGTAGAAAGAAACTATACCACTATGGAGAGGGAAGGCCTAGCAATGGTGTATGCGTTGCAGAAGTTTCAACATTACTTATTGGGAGGAAATTTGAATATGTTCACCGATCACTCTGCATTGAAATACCTGGTCAATAAGCCTGTGTTGGGGGGGAAGATCTCTCGATGGCTACTTCTTTTTTAGGAGTTCGATTTTGAAGTGATTGTGAAGCCAGGGCAGTTGAATGTTGGCCCTGATCATCTGTCGCGTATTGAAATAGGCAAGGAGCCAACTAACATTGAAGACGAGTTGCCTGATGTGCAACTGTTTAAGGTTGAAGTAGCCAATGGCTATTTTGAAGAAATCATTCAGTTTCTAGCGACAGGTACTGCACCAGAAGAGCTCACCACTAGTCAGAAGAAGTAGTTGGTAGTCAAGGCTGCAGATTTCCAGCTCATTGCAGGTGAGTTATACAAATTAGGCATTGATGAGATATTGTGACAGTGTGTTTTCCCTCATGAGCAAGGGAATATCTTGTCAGAAGCGCATGCAGGAGTGGCTGGAGGGAACTATGGTGGTCTGGCGACTTCCAGGAAGGTGCTTCATGTGGGGCTCTAGTGGCCTATGCTACACAATGATGCGACAGACTATGCGCGGTCTTGTGATGTTTGCCAGCGAACTGGAAAGCCATCCAGGAGGGATGAGATGCCGCTGATGCCTCAGTTAACACTACAGCCATTTGACAAATGGGTAGTGGATTTCGTGGGACCAATCAATCCACTGGGGAAGCGCACTGGTATAAGATACACCATCACGGCGACAGATTATTTGACAAGATGGGCGGAAGCTACACCAGTCATTGATTGTTTCGCAGCCGCGGTCGCGCTATTTTTGTTCGAAAATATCATCACTCACTTCAGCTACCTCAAGATATTGCTGAGTGATCAAGGCAGCCACTTTCTCAATCGCACCATCAGCGCATTGACGGAGAAAATGCAGATACAACACAAGAAGAGTACACAGTATCATCCACAGGCGAATGGCATGGTGGAAGCTTTCAACAAGATATTGGAGCATGCGTTGACAAAGGTGTGCAATGTGAACCGCGATGACTGGGATCTCAAAATCCCAATAGTCTTGTGGGCGTATCGCACCACATGTAAAAGGTTGACAGGATAGACACCATTCAAGCTGGTATATGCCAAAGAAGCGATTATGCCTATGGAGTACATCGTTCTAAGTCTACGCATAGCAGCAACAACAGGTATGGATGCTACAACCACATTGGAAGAACGTCTAACACAGTTAGTGCAAATGGAAGAAGATCGCTTTATCACAGGATTCCACCAAAGTGTGGAGAAGGATCACCAGAAGGCTTGTCATGATCACCACATCAAGAACAAACAATTTCATCAAGGTGACTTGGTGTTGTTGTATGACAGTAAGTTTATGAAACACCCAGGAAAATTGCAGATGCATTGGCTTGGTCCATATCGCATCAGTAGCATCACTTTAGGAGGCATAGTACAGTTGCAGTAGTTGGACGGAGCGATGCTCCCAAAGTTGATTAACGGCAGTAGGTTGAAGCCCTATCAGTCGGGATTGGAGCAGCGCAATGCCTGAGTTGCATCGGGAAAAAAAAATGCAGGTCATTTGGTGGCAGGATGGCGCACCGACAGGAACAGAATGTGCAAGTGGGGAGGTTTGTGCCGCAAGTTAGGAATGGTCCGAGACAGTGGTAGGGTCGCGACTGGGTCAAATCAGGAATCATTAGCAAATGAAACTTTTTCTTTTGGCAGGTATGATTGTTAGTTAGCTCGGATTGCCGCCAAACTCACGCATGTTTGGCACAACGAGCACACCGTGGCAGCATGGCCGGTGGCACTCGAGGTGATGGTTTGCACACTTTGGAACGAATGGTAGACGGCGGCAGTATGGTTGCCACGCCGCACGTCAGAAGTCTAGTTCATACACACAAGGAACAATGAAATGAGAGGATTGGCATCTTAAGTGAATGAGTTTTTCAAATGATTGTCGAGGCAGACGTCCGGACAAAGGCGATGCATAAATAGAGGAACTAGAGGATAGTTGAGCATAGAGGTATTCCTAATTGAGAGGTATTTTATGTTGCGAAAGGGTCAGGCATCAAGCTAAGTTAGGAATTCCAAGGAGGCTGTGGAAATGATCCATTTCATTTCATGTGGTAGCACACCAGGCACGCTGAGGGCCTGAACGATGAGTGTGCATGAGCACCTAGAGCAAACCGCGCTGCGGACACTCGGGTGTTACAAACATGAAGTCCCTTCTGAGATGTCTAGGCATGTGGTGATAGTTCAAAGCCTCATGGTCCCTGTTCCCACAAAAATGATGTGGGTGGCAGCCCCCTGGTCTCGATATTATGTGCTTCCCGGCACAAAACAGATGTGTCGGAGCTGTTGGCCTGTTTCTCACCTCGGCGCTGTTCGAAAAATTATTCTCAGTCTGCACCCGATTCCTCGAGACTGGAGGATGATTTTGAGAGGTACATGATAGCAAGTTGGGGGATGACCACTTTCGGGTGAGAAGTACATGATAGTGAGTTGACGATCAGTGTAGCAAAAGGAGCAAGACAACACTGTGCGATCCAGACAGCAAGAATAGTTGCAGACACATAGTTCAGCCATAGAAGAGTCTGAGTACACCATGTCCTGCTGACGTGGCTCGAGGACGAACCACAAGATTGTGTTGGGGGCCTGTTGGCAGGCGGTTAGGATGGGTCATTTCCGTAGCACCGCGAGTGCTGTGATACCACGAAAGGCAGAAAACCGGGCGCAAATGATGTTATGTTTTTGTATTTTTGGGTCAATTGTACCGTGGTATGCGGGTTTTTGGGTCAGTTGGACCATGTCAGTTAGATTCTGGGTCATTTGTTCAAAGTGTTGGTTAGGAAGTTGTTAGTAAGTGGCAAAGCAATGTAAAGGCAGAAGCCTATATATAGTCATAGAGTTGTATTTGTTGAGGGATTCAATCGAAGAGTAGTCTGGATGTGTATGTCTGTATCTGAGATCAAGAAATATGGGTGAGATTTGTCTTTTGTGGAGATACTGTATCTAGGTTTTTGCGTAGATAATATGATATGACAGAGCTATTTTGAGGAAACCCTGTGTCTCTTGGTTCATTTGTGGTAATGCATGTTGCGATATATGAATGATGCTATGCTTTCTTGCTGCAATTAATGCTTTATTGTTATATTTGCTGAAATGATGAATGTATCTGTTAACGGATGCTATGAATATAAATGATGTCTGGGTTAAATGCATAGATTTACTCCTGTAATGTCGCAATAAGTTAAAAATCCAAGTGATTAAGCCGCAACCATCCTCCTTCATTCGGGGGAAACATGGTTCCATCAATTCTCCCTTGAACATCTCGGGTGAGACCTCATTTTCTCCGCAGGTGTTGCTAGACGGGGTAAAATCCATCTGGGCCGGTGCTCAGGGAGATCATGGTCGGTTGGATGTCGACAGTGAGTGGAACCCCTGTCGGCGTATTAACGAACCTGGACTTCGTGGGAAATTAACTAATAAAAGGTGGCGTTTACTACCCATCCAACCATTCTAGAAAGACCCCAAACTGGGTGTGAAAACTGCTATCTATGCCTCAAGAGTCACCCACCAATCCACTCCACCTTTGATCTCGTGCTTCAGTAATCAAAAGGTGGCCTATCAAATGGTAATAGTGAGAGTCAAAATGGTCATAAAAGGGGGTAATTTCAATAATGACTCTTGACATCATAGGGGACACGAGATCAACTTTGAACATCCTTACCTATTATTTTGGTGAGGTGATTATTAAAAGTGGTTAATGTTGCCTCCATGCTTAAAATTTTGACAAAAACAAACTTTAACCTACCCCCTCAAGCATCAATGCTTTAATTCTAGGATATCACTTTCTCTCTATATATACTCAGTTGGTTTGTCCTTGACTCCTTATAAATTGAAACAATTCAATGAAAAAAGAAGCTTCAAAAGAACCTTGAAATATCTTGAATGGAGAAGAAACCAAGGTGAGAGCCTTGATATACTTTTGAAACTCTTCTTCCCCAAAATCTATCTTCTAAAATCAAGTTTTCCTAAATCCTCCAAATGCATTCCTTCAACGATTAAATCCCTTTCCCTACATTATCATGTTGTTCAGGCTGATTTCTAAGCTTTTTCGAATAATGTTTTCCAATAGGTTTAGGGTAAGTGTCACTTCTAGTTCTTCCTTTATGAGCTAGCTAATAACATCTCTAGATTTAGCCAAGTGTCTCCAGTGTTTCACCACTCTACTCCTCAATCACTCATAATACTGTTTAATGTTATCAATCCATTTCACTCCTACTAATGGTCTTAAGTCTTTCCGGTGTGACTCCATAGCTATATATCGGTTGCATTAGCACCACCATGTATTCCATTGAAAATGAAGGGGCCAACAAGACTTGACCACACTTGTTGACTCACGTCGAGCCAAATCTATCTCATTTCCCAAAATGAAGGGCCCAACTATGGTATTTGGTCCAAACCTTCTAGTTTGAATTAGATCAAGACCTCAAATTTCTTTGTATGTTTTCCTTCCAAATTGACATGCCAATTAGTTTATGTTTATATAAGGACAACAGAGGGAATACACAAGATTGTTAAGATTTAATATGCTAAGACAGAAAATAGCAGCATTACATTCCATTTCACAATAATAGCATATACAGGATCACTGAAGAAACAACAAGCACAGCATAAACACAAGAGACAGAGATTTATCCTGGGAAACCCTCATGGGGTAGAAAACCCAGCAAAGCTTCCTCAATATAGATGACCAGAAATATACAAAGATGAAACCCTGAGACATGATCTCCTTCTCCACAATAGCAGACCTCTCCTCCACAAGTGCGCTATCCTCAAGTGAGTGAATGTGTCAAATGAGGAACACACCTCCTCTATTTATACACTACACTGACATGTATTTTACATAGGTACACGTAGGCTCGTATTTAACCAATGGGTTAAATACCCCACTACAACTGACTGGGCCGACCCCTCTAGGGTGGTCTAATAACCCTTTGACCCACATAACACATAAAGGGCCGACCTCCACTAGGGAAGTCTAATAACCCAAGTTACCACATTCTGACGGAGGAATAAACATCTCCAGATATACAATAAGATCTTTACGGAGGAATGAAACATCTCCGGAATAATAAAGTACAATTATAATATTCTTTGAAGTTACAATATCTCAACACTCCCCCTTAACGAGAAGGATATTATAACAGCATCTGCACAAGCAAGGAGTCATCAACATCATACATGATACATCTATAAATCATTGGAAGCTTTCTCAACATCATCAGTAACTCAACTAGTTACTGGAACATCTTCAATATCAACATCAGCATCGTCATACGATCATTAGCATCATCATCACACGATCATCATCATCATCGCCACACGATCATCAACATCGTCATCACATGATCATCAGCATCGTCATCACACGATCATCAGCATCATCATCACACGATCATCGGCATCGGCATCACACGATCATCAGCATCGTCATCACACAATCATCGTCATCATCATCACACGATCATCAGCATGATCATCAGCATCGTTATCACACGATCATCAGCATCGTCATCACACGATCATCGTCATCGTCATCACACGATCATCAGCATCGTCATTACACGAACATCGTCATCGTCATTACACGAACATCGTCATCATCAAGGAATGATGTAAACCAGTCATGTACCTTTTGAACCGAAGTCCAGGGATGATCCAGTCCTATCATGTTCTCGGAGACCTCATGTCTACGGCTCAGTTTACAGGACCAAAGTCCAAGGATGATCCAATCCTTCACCGTGCTTTTAGGACCTACGTCCAAGGATGACTTAATCCTCAACCGTCCACCAAGGACTTCATTCTCGAAGACATACGTCTACGGCTCTTCTTTCGGACTGAAGTCCAGGAATGATCCAATCCCTTCATCATCGAAGACATACGTCTACGGCTCTTCTTTCGGATTGAAGTCCAGGAATGATCCAATCCCTTCATCATCGAAGACATACGTCTACGGCTCTTCTTTCGGACTGAAGTCCAGGAATGATCCAATCCCTTCATCATCGAAGACATACGTCTACGGCTCTTCTTTCGGACTGAAGTCCAGGAATGATCCAATCCCTTCATTATCGAAGACATACGTCTACGGCTCTTCTTTCGGACTGAAGTCCAGGAATGATCCAATCCCTTCATTATCGAAGACATACGTCTACGGCTCTTCTTTCGGACTGAAGTCCAGGAATGATCCAATCCCTTCATTATCGAAGACATACGTCTACGGCTCTTCTTTCGGACTGAAGTCCAGGAATGATCCAATCCCTTCACATGTTCATCAAGAACATGTATCCTCATCATCATAACATGTATCACCACAACATGTATCATCAACATCAAAAGCATGTATAATCACAACATGTATCATCATCATCAAAACATGTATAACCACAACATGTATAACCACAACATGTATCATCATCATCAAAACATGTATAACCACAACATGTACAACATGTATCATCATCATCAAAGGTATCTAGCATGTATACATCTATCATCAAGAGCATGTATACATCTAATCATCAAAAGCATCTAACATCAAAAGTATCTAGCATGTATACATCTATCATCAAGAGCATGTATACATCTAACCATCAAAATAAAGAATATAAGAGTCCTAAATCTAAATAATTCTAGGTGAGTAAGTGCAAAGAAAAATAAGTAACCTCATCATTGATGAGATAGGCTTGTCTGTCTTATACTGTGCTACTCCCCCTTTCGAGGAGGGTTCTTCTGAACTACACCAAGCTTGTCTCGGAAGTGTTCGAACTTTACTCGAGACAGAGGTTTGGTCAGGATATCATCAATTTGATCCTCAGTGCTTATATACTCGAGCTTGATAGCTCCTCTCTGCACCATATCTCGTATATAGAATTATCGGATCTCAATGTGTTTTGACTTATCATGGAATACAAGATTTCCTATCATCTTGATGCAGCTTTGATTGTCACACATAATCATAGTGGAATCCATTTCTAAGTCAAACACTCCAAATAATAGCTTCTGAAGCCACACTGCTTCACAGCTGGCAGAGCAGACAGCTATATATTCTATTTCAGTAGTACTGAGAGCCACACTAGAATGTTTCTTGCTAAACCATGAGATCATGGTAGATTCAAGACTATAACATCCACCTAAAGTACTCTTTATGTCTGAGACACTACCTGCCCAATCAGAATTTGAGTAACCATGTAAATGGAGTTCATGACCTCCAAGATTATATAGACCAAAATCTAAAGTACCTTTTAGGTACCTCACTACATGCTTTGTAGCTATTAAGTGAACCTTTCTAGGTTCTACTAGATACTGACTTACGGTATTTACAACAAAGCATATATCTGGCCTAGTATTTGTTAAATACATCATTGGCCCAATGATTTGTCTATATAGGGTTAGGTCCACTAAATCTGATGAGTTATTAAATAACTTCAAGTTGGAGTCCATGGGAGTGGCCATGGCTTTACACTCCAACATATCAAATCTTTTTAGAAACTTCACAGCATACTTACCTCGATTTAAAAGATTCCTTTTGGATCATGCCATACTTCTAGACCTAAGAAGTAGTGCATTAATCTAAGATCTTTCATTTTTATTTCTGCATCCATTTTCATGATCTGTTTCTCATTCCTTGTCAGAAAGAGATCATCGTCACATAATAATGGTATGATAGGTTTATCATCCACAACCTTTAGGTAAAGGTTAGGATCAGCTTTACTTCTGGTAAAGCCCAAGCTTTGTCATGAAGCTGTCAATTGTCCATTATTCACACTCTGCATTGAGTGATCTTCTGCATATCTATCTGTGCCATCTCTTGTCAGATGGGTCTACTAATATGAGCCTCAAAGTCATTCGAACTCTATGGTGAGTTTCTTCTTCCATCCATGTCATATGTGTATAGAGGCCATATTCAACCTTGTAGCAAGGGTTGAGATCCACATCACCCATGATGATCATTAAGCTCATCAATTGACTACTGATCCTGGGAACCCATACAGAACCTGATTACATTATTAAGAGAATGGTCAAAACATCTCATCATGATTCTCTTCCTCTTTCTAAGAGAATCTCTTAACCATAAGCTTTCTATAGTGTGTTTGATTTGTAAATCCTTTTGTTGAACATCCATCGCTTGTTCATCATTCATCATGATTTTTCCTACAAATCAAAATTAAGTACAGGATTAGTAATACTTCATAATCATCAAATCATATTGACATAATAACCTATTATGCATACAGATATCATTTACATAGTTATGCAACTAATTTGACCAATACTTTGGCACAACACTTTCCCATATCTTGTATGCATACAGTGGCTATCTAGATGCCTTCCATCTCTACCAGAACATACTATCGAGAGTGTGCACAGCTCTCGGCATGTCAGCAAAGAGGTTTCATTCTAGACAAGCAACAATGGAATGTTTGTCCAACTTACCAATCATATGCACATTAGTAGTATACTGTTCAATGCTCTATGAATGTTTATACTCAGCATTATATATTCTAGGAATACAAATATGCATACAACCTATTACAGGCAATATCATTACCATTTCAAATAACAACTCAAATACTTATCTTTTATGTTTGTGTGGTTGCCTCCCGCTTGATCTTCTGTATGTATTTTGAACTTCTATTCATTCTGTACCACTGTGCATGCTCAAGAGTCATCCTCATGATCTCATGCACAAACATACACTCATTAGTATATTCTAAATTCTATCAAAACATTATAGTACTAAATAATCTTGAAAATGTATAGTCATGATTATAGTTAATAAACATTAGTATTCAAGATTTCAGGAAAGTCTTCTTTTACTCATGCATATCATCAATCAAGATAAAAGATATAATATGCATAATCCCTTGATTACTAACTTTATGAATAAGCATAACCAATCATTCCAAGTATACTTATATAAGGGATCCTAACACAAGGTAAGATTCATGGGAAACATACCTGGATTAGTATACCTACTTGGTTATGTACAACACACCTAAACAATCTCTTCAATGATTTAGAGATCCTGAGCTAGAACCTGCATGTCTCATAGGTTAAGCATAATATAACAAAGTCATACGAGATCCTGAGCTAGAACCTGCATGTCTCATAGGTTAAGCATAATATAACAAAGTCATACATACCTCGTAAGTAGAACAAAGATTATGGATGAGTCTTTGTCTTCATGTTTTCGTGGTCATGGAACCTGATTTGTCTTTTGTGATGTACCTGTATCTTGTTAGCAGACAACATCAACCTCACACAACATCATAATGCATTAGTACAATCATAAGTGTCAACACCCTAACCAATGAATATCTTCTATCATGCATTCATAATTTTGTTAAGGTTATACGACAAATCTAAAATCAAAATTGTACTAACTGTAATAACCTGAAGACAAACATACCATAACTTAATCATGGACAAATATCGAAACATACCTCGATGAGTCATACCTGTCGAGATCGCTTGTATTCTTCTTATGTAAGGCCTTATCCTCATCTCCCTCTGAGACAGGAACTTCTTCACTTATGCAGGTGACCAATCCATCTTCTTCTAGGATTAACCCAATCCACTTGATTTGCAAGAACTGGACCTGGAGCTGGATATGGGTTTGTCAGAGAAACCCAAAAAATTCAAACTTTGAATTTCAAACTTCCGAAAGGATAGAAATATGCGCCTTGATGAGCTGATCATACTGGTATATTCAGAATTTGAAAACTGCAAAGTTTTACTCCTCAATTTTGCCTTTGAAACTTTCGGATTCACTGGACGTGACCCTGAACTGGGGTTTGATGAAGCCCACTCTTTTGCCCCATCAAAAGGTTTGATCCAAAGCTCTAAGATTCTATTTTTCTGAGGAGCTTCCAGCCGTGGTCACAGGTTTCAAAAATTCCCATTTTTACAAAAGCCCTAATTTTCCACTTTTCTGATCAAAGTCCCGAACTAGGGTCTAACCAAGCCCGGCCTTCTACCTAACCAAAAATTCTGATCTTGGTCTCTAAATTTCTATTTTGATGAGTAGCATCCAGCCATGGTCTCCGATTACAAAAATTCCAACTTTCTTCAAAGCCCTAAATTCCGGAAGCCATGAATGAAGGTACCAAAAAATAATTCTGTTTTGACAGAAATATGTACCTGATTGTTTCTGGTGTAACTCCGAAATTTTTGATCCACAGGGTCTGAAAAAGTTTTCTGAGATAGCCTGACCTGTTAGCTTTCCATCCTGACAGGTCTGACCTCAATTGGATGTTCTGAGAGAGAGTTATGCCAAATCTCGCAACGTGACCTGTTTTGGGAAAATACAGGAGAGCAAACTTGTACGGCATGCCACATGTCACTGTTTGACCTTCGGCCTCTGAAAAAGTTTTCTGAGATAGCTCGGCCTGTTATCTTTCCATCCTGACAGGTCTGACCTCAATTGGATTCTCTGAGAGATAGTTATGCCAAGTGTCGCAACGTGACCTGTTTATGGGATAATACATGAGAGCGAACTTGTACGGCGTGCCACGTGTCACTGGTTCAACTTCGGCCTCTGAAAACGTTTTCTGAGATAGTACAGTCTGTGTAATACCTGTCACGTTTCACGAAATTTCATTTGGAGCTTCCTAGCCCAAGTTATGACCTTTTTCCCAAGGTCACCTGATTTTGACTCAGATCTGGAAGAGGCAGAAACCCTATATTGTACAGATCATAAATCACAAAGTACAATGAATTAGAGGTTTTCCTTTGGACACAAGGTACCTGGAGATTTAATATTCGTCCTGTAACAATTTCAGATCCGAAAACTTCTCCAAAACGGATTTATAGCGAAAGTGCTACGATGACTGGTTTTTGCTATGTAAAACCCTAACCTTCAAATTGTCGTAAGTAAAGCAAGTGTCGTTAGTGCCATACCTTGTCTTCCTTCAGGTTAGCTCTGATACCATGTTAAGATTTAATATGCTAAGACAGAAAATAGCAGCATTACATTCCATTTCACAATAATAGCATATTCAGGATCACTGAAGAAACAACAAGCACAGCATAAACACAAGAGACAAAGATTTATCCTGGGAAACCCTCATGGGGTAGAAAACCCAGCAAAGCTTCCTCAATATAGATGACCAGAAATATACAAAGATGAAACCCTGAGACATGATCTCCTTCTCCACAATAGCAAACATCTCCTCCACAAGTGCGCTATCCTCAAGTGAGTGAATGTGTCAAATGAGGAACACACCTCCTCTATTTATACACTACACTGACATGTATTTTACATAGGTACACGTAGGCTCGTATTTAACCAATGGGTTAAATACCCCACTACAACTGACTGGGCCGACCCCTCTAGGGTGGTCTAATAACCCTTTGACCCACATAACACATAAAGGGCCGACCTCCACTAGGGAAGTCTAATAACCCAAGTTACCACATTCTGACGGAGGAATAAACATCTCCGGATATACAATAAGATCTTTACGGAGGAATGAAACATCTCCGGAATAATAAAGTACAATTATAATATTCTTTGAAGTTACAATATCTCAACAAAGATCAACTTTGAACATCTCTTGGGCCATCTTGGTTTGAGTTTTCATCATTTCAGCCATAGGGTCCACAACTAGCTCAATTGTATTAGATCCCTTGGATCTAGAAGAGGTGACCCTAGATGAATCTAGAAGATCAAATTTCCCAATTTAATACAAATTCATTTCCATTTGTCTTGCCTTAGTTTGGGCATCTTCTAAGGTTTGGGGATTTTTTTCTTTCAAGATGAACCCAAAAGTTCCTTGGAAAGAATTTAGGTAATGAATGAGAATGGCAAGATTCTTATATTTTACATCTTCATAAATATTCTCTTTTCCCTCTTCTTGATTTCAGATAATTGATCAAGAAGGAATTTCTTATATACCTTTTTCACTCCATTCATCCAAGTATTTTCTCTCCAACATATCATAACTAGTAATAAGTTGATCGGTTTAGAAAAAAAGGTGCCCAAAAATGCTAGCAAGGTTCTACTTCACTTTATCCCAAGGAATAGGCCATCTTCTCCTTGTTATCCAATAGGACTCCAACTCCCAAGAGGGATTCTGTTGTAATTTTAATGAATATTTTGCAAGATTGACATCCATTTTGAAGAGTGTTTCCATTTCTAAGGGTATTCAAACCTTGATGTCAATTTGGGAGTAGTATTGATGAATTATTTGTTGTTTTCAAAGGTGAAAGTTCCATCTTAGATTCTTTCTCATCATTGTTTCATATCTAGTTTATTCTTGTTAGTCTTTAGAGATTTTTTTAAATTCATCGGTTTGTATTCAACATTAGTTCCAAGCCTAACAACTTGCAAGGTATTCTGTGATAAAATATGTTAGAAGTATGGAAAATAGCTTTTTGTTTCTATTCCAACATCTAGTGATCCCCAAATTAGACCTCTAAAGCCCCAACTCCCAACAACTTGTCAAATTTTTTCATGCATATAACATACTTTAATATTTAGCCAAAACAGACACAAGCTTCAATGTCTTAGACACTTGTCGTAGTCCTTTACAATTGAAAACTTGTCCGAAGCATTAGAATATTCTATCATTGTAAGGGAACTATAGTACTTTACATTTTAAAACCTCCCAAGCATTAGAAGATTCTCTCACTATCAAATCTATTAGTTTTGAGTCATCTACATTATCCATCTGGTCCTTATAGAAATGGAGATTGACCGAGTTCATGAGTGGTGGAGTCATGTTAATGAGATGTTCAAGTCATAATTCATTTAATATGGAAACATGGATTTGGTAGGTCTTTGTTATACCAAATTATATAAGGGGTTGTCATACCCTTATTTTTACTTAGCAGTGTAGGGTTGAGATTCATTTTTCTCAAAGAAGAGCCGATTGTGATTGTTGAGGATTATTTAGAGTGGTATCCTTGGGTTCTGTGATTTCTAGCTTCTTGGTAGATTGTGGTCTAGTCTTCATTCTCCTACTGCCTAATGTCTGCTCATTTGTCTTTAGAGTTTGGTTTTTTTCCTTGATCTTTAATGCTTTGTTAAAAGTTCTACTTAGTTCCATCAAGCTTGTTGCTATTTCCTCTTTAAATTCTTCATCCTTATCTTTTTTCTATGTTCTTTGTTTTTTATACATTCTCTCCTTTCCTGAATTCTTTCTTTCTACATGTATGACTAATGCAACCTATCTAGTCTCCTCATTTAGGTGTATATCTTGCTCCCAAGAGACCTAGGGGATTTTCCTCTCCAAGGCATAACAAGCAACCAAATTTATCAACCCATGATGGGTCAAAGCATCCTCCCTATCCTGTTAAATCAAAAAGCTTTGTTGAATGTGGTACAAGGTTGAGATTATATTCTGCAATAATAATATTTGAATCCCAAACTTCAATTCTCCTATTGTTGTACTCTTTCAACTTCTTAACCCCAGAATTCTTAGAATGTGCCCAGATTTAGGGGAAAAATGGGTTATTGGCTAGTTTAAAGGGCCCATAATTGTTTCCCTTGTCCAAATTCATGGCCATAATTTTTTATAAGTCTCTTCAAGAACCAGGAAAAAAAAATCACTTATTAAATAAAAACTTTTTATCTTATTAAACATCCATTGACTTCTACTATTGCTTGTTAGGTTGTGCCTTACTAGTGGGCATGTGCTCATTGAAGGAAACATTCCACCTGTAAGTCCACTTATGCTTATCAGGGACCTATACCTTTTAACAAGAAAATGAATGTGGTATTTTAGGAGCAAAAACCTAAATTGTAACTAGATCAAAAAACTCAATTGTAAGAACCTAAAGTGCTTTTGAAGAATACAATAAGAAGAAAATGAATGTGGTAATTGAAGAGCAAAAACCTGAACTGTAACTCAATTGTAAGAACCTAAAGTGTAGGTATGGCATTTTTTAAGATGTTGGGCCATTGCATATTTTGAAGAATACAACAATAAGAAGAAAATGAATGTGGTAATTCATGAGCAGAAACATTTGAAGAATACAACAATAAGAAGAAAGGAATGTGGTAATTCAAGATAAGAAACTTAAATTATAACAATATATGATATCTGATTGTAAAAACCTAAATTGTAGGTATGGTACTGAATATGTGTAGTTAATCTTAAAATGCATTTATTATACATTTGTTAGCACCCTTAACAATGCATGCTCTCTCCTTTCTATCATCAGTTACATTTTCTTGGGTAGTGTTTCGCACGCAAGATATCTACACACTAAACATAGATCATGAAGTTTTAGATCAGAGCATTACTAGTACAATAAGAATAAACAAATGCATACCAGTTCTAGAGATATATTCTCTGGTTTTAGAGAGCAACAAGAAAGACTAGTATTAATAAGTGTTGCTACACTTATGATGATTTGCTAGAATTTTAGTACATATGACCATATGGAATTATGTCACTTAGAAGGTGACATATATATAAATAAAGAGAATTAAATATAGGTGGGACCCGAAAAATGTAAACAGACATCCAGTAAAAGGCTTTGGGGAAAGAAAGGAAGCATATGCCAAGCCAATCTCAATATTCCAAATGTATTGAAGTTCATAAAATATGTACGTTGCTTTGCATTCTTTGTTAGTTTGTGATAGGTGGAAGTATTGAGATGAGTTGGGAAGAGGAGAGAGATCTGGTTGGAAATAGAACTTGTATGAATCATCCATCTTCTCTCCCTTTTGACCCAAAGCAAACTTGGAAGCAACATCTTCATGGCAGTTGTAGATTTTGAATGAGCAATCAAAGACATTGTTACATGTGTTGTTTAAGGAAACACCATTAGTATGGAAGCAACATCTTCAAGGCAGTGGTATATTTTGAATGAGCAATCAAAGACAATGTTACAAGGGTTGTTTAAGGAAACACCACTGGTATGGAGGAGACCAATGAAAAGATTGGCCATCTTGACCAATTATCACAACAAAAAACTAAGTAAGATAGTAGAAAACAGAACTTGGTAATGGGAATGATGAATGAAATAATATATGCAATGCATATACTTTTATAATTGAAAGTATAGTTATTTTTCTGAGATGTCTGCACTGCAACAATGTAGCAAGGTATTACTACAAAAAATTGAGAAGGTTGATAAAAGTAGTTTGGGGACTAGATAACTATCTTTCACTTTTCATCTTACTTATATTAATCGTCAAATTGAGTATTTGTTTCAAAGTTTGTCAAATTTTTAAATTTTTAAAAGCATAATAATGTCTGAGTGGGTTTAATGTCTAAAAACATGTGTTTGAGATGACTATCTTTTTACTTTTCATATTACTTCTACTAATAGTCAAACTGATTATTTGTGTCTCATTTTGTCAAAGTTTCAAAATCATAATAATATCTTAGTAGATCTGATAGATAAGAACATGTACTTTCATGAAAAAAGTTAGAGGAATAGAAAACATCTTAACAATTTAAGACTCAAAACATTTCACATGGCCGAAAATCTACTGTTACAAACCACCAACAAATTTAAAACGATGCATTCTCGCATGCTTTGAAGGTATCTTTTGAATAGGGTTTTCCACCTCTAATAAGAAAACGGACAAAAGTATCAGAACATATAAAATGATTTACAAACCGATCATGTATTGAATGTGTTGGAATCTCATTCATCTACCTCCATTGAACCCTCTCGCCACACTTTTTAACTACCTGCAAATTAGAGTTGGTGCTGCCAAGGTGACAAGAAGCAAACCAAACTATTTATAAGACTGTTAGCAGATTCCATTTGCTCGACGACTACGGTGAATATTCACGAGAAAGACAAAATTGAGAAGGAAAATATCCACGTGCTCTCCTTTTATGTTTCCCCTCATCGTCTATTATAATATGTATGGAAGGTTAGCCATGAAGTAGTCGGGAATACTGAACGCACCATCACTCCCTTCCTTCAAAAAAAAAAAATTGAATGTGTCGGCCGGCCACAACTGTGCGGTATACGTTTCCTGTAGAAACATGGAATTAAAGAGTTTCAGCAGAATCTTAAATTTGAGTGAAAGAGCATATCCATTTGTGTACTCTAGTTTTATATATTTCCCAGGTCAGTAATAAACAATCTACTGAGTAGTATTGAATGTTTCTGCAGTTGCTTTGCTTGTAGTTGGACGATAAGCAAAATGAATCCTTGACGCATTTAATGTTGTGCAGTTTCTGATCCAACGATAAGCAAATGAACCCTCGACGCATTCAATTCCGTGCAACAGACTGCTTATTGCTCAAATGTTGAACGAGACAAATTATTGAAATTTTTAACTTGATTGGATCTGTTGATATTCATCTTGCCAAAACATTAATATGTTCATTTTACATATACTTAATCCGGACATATGAGAGCAGCTAGGGCATACTTAACAGTACATCAATTTAGTTAGATGGAACTAAACTGTGATGTCTTTAATGCTTAGCTGAGAAAATGTATCTTCGTTATTCCTCGCTTAATCTTTGATCTCAATGCTCCCCTAATTTCTTTTTTTTTCCTTAAAAAAATTGTCACTTCTTATTCATAATGAAAAAGAGGTTATATTCTGCCGATGCTATAGAGTATCTCATATAGCATCTCATAAGATATATGATCCTCCCTACTTTTAATAAACAAATGTTAATATTTTTTTTGTAAGTACTCACGGGGATTTGAACTTGTGACCGACCTTCCATTTACAACTTCTCATCTCAATTACTCATTATCAATTGCTCTTCCCCATGGGATAAACAAATTTTAAAAATGTATTTCATAAGTGTAATTAATCTCAAGATAGTGGATTCAATCTCTAATTTCACCCCCATAACACAAGTTTCATTCCATCATAGTAGATAGTGTAGCATCATTGCTCACGCCTCTTTTTCTAGGTTAAATGGAACATAGTAAAGGGACTAGGAGACCTTTTTAAACCCTTCTTTAGCAATTTGATTCCATTTTTATTGGATGGATACAATGTTGAATGGATACATTTGTATTGCATGTTTAAAATGTGAACTTGGCCATATAATAGGTATGGTTGTTCTCAACATAAACCCAATGATTTTATCTTTTGACAAGCATGATAAATTAACCTTGCTAATTAGAGAATGATATGTTTTCTACCTTCGTCACTTACACCCTTAGATTAAATGATATAAATTTCATTACAAACTTCCAACTCCCTACATCACCTCCCTACTTCCTTGTGGCCAAGGAGAGTGTTGAGAGATTCCAGGATAGTAACCAAATTCTTTGAGTGAATCCAATCTTAAATAGTAAAATTTTGATGTGTTTTTATCAAGTTGTCGACCAATTCCTCCTCCAATGTGTGCAAGAATGGTGAGGTATAGAAATATTTATGATTCCCTCCCTGTTGATAAATACTACACCTTAGTGAGGGCATCATTTTCCATTCCAAAGAAACATGGAGCCTAGATAGGCTTGCTATCATGGTCATATTTTACACTTTGATATTTTAAGGCCCTTTTCCTTTGTTTATTCATACTGCTTTAGTCCATCCACACTCTAGTTCATTGGTTTACGTTGTAATTGGGCCTGAGAGGGTCTTTGTGGGTGGGGCTTATTATGGGTTAACTTGGGTCATGCAAATCCATGGAAAACATCGTCAAATCACCATGACATTGGATATCTACTCAAATTGGTAGAGGATGAAGCCCATGGTAAAAACTTGGGTTTTCTTCTTATGGCTTAGTATCATAAACTACATTATTCCTAGGGGATGAAAGGTACATGAATTCTGAACTATTGAGAGTTTATGACTATTTGTTAAATGGAAGCAAATAGTGAGGGAATTCATCCATCGTTTTCCACAGAAGACCTAGGCTAACTTTGAGCATACCTATCATACTTCCACCCAAAAATGAACAAAATTCATCATACATATGAAAAACGTAACATACATCCATGTTTTTGACCTTCAAATAGCAGTAAGAAACATCATTTCAAGATCTGGGCAAAACTCTTCATAAAAATAGTAGTAAAAGGGCATTATTTCCAAGTTTGGGCACATTTTAAGCAGCTTGTGTAGGGGTTTCTTGTAGCAACATCCCTAAAATGGGTGTTCATGTGTGGTAAAAGGTGACAAACAACTAGACAAATGAGAAAATATTATGACATCCTGTGGCAGCTTGGCAGTTATAAGGGTTTGTTATAAGGGCCTGAGAGGGTCTTTGTGGGTGGGGCTTATTATGGGTTAACTTGGGTCATCGAGGGACAATCTAGGATATGAAGATCCAAAATTTGACAATGGAAACTTGTATTAGGTAGGTTGATATACTACATGATAGTGGAAACTTGTATTAGGGAAGCTGATATACCACTTAGTTATTTGATCGCTTTATCACTTATTACCCAACTATAGGAAAAATCCTAAAGGCCTTTTGACATCTTGAATCTAGGAACCAATATCCTAATTTCATGGATGGCAAGCCATCATCACATGGGCTTTGTATCTATTTTACATTCTTATGTATTGGACATATCTCTATGTGCTTTCTAAGAAGTTCCCTTGTATATTTATCTTTTATTAGAAGCTTCCTTTATTGTATCTCATTGATAGTTGTCAATTTTTATCACTCTCCTACATTTCCTTAATTATATACATTTCTTAATATAATGAGTGTACATGTGTATATTTCAACAATCTCATCTCTTCTCAGACTTGCATACTTGCTCACTTCTATCATCTTGTCTAGGAATTTTCCTTATGGTTACGGTTGTCATATCAATTGGTAATAGAACCCATCAATTGTTGCATTAAAATCTAGGAACATTGATTTGGTTCCAGGTTCTTCACTTTTAAATTATTTTAAATATCACACCATAATAGTCGAGGATAATGAGATCAAGTATTTGAAAAAATTCTTGAAGATGGTAAGATCCATCCTAGCACTTCTCCTCATGTTTCTTTAGTTTTCATTGCACCCAAGAATGAACATGAAGAATGGAGATTATGCACAAATTACAAAGCATTGAACTAGAACACATTGAAAACTTGTTACCTACCACCTATAATTGATGATCTCAAAAACTGAAGGGAGCCAAACATTTCACCAAAATTGATTTAACTTTTGCTATAATTATGAATCCTTCATATGCTTGGTCAAGAACTTTCAAAAGGAAATATGAGCTCTATATGTGGCTAGTCATGGATCTTGGTCTTATATACTAATGCTTCAACCACATTCATGAGACCATCCATGAAATATTTTGATGGGTAAATCTATAGTGGTATATTTGGATGACATAATGGTCTATAAAAACATTTGGGATGACCATATTCAACATGTTTAGGTCATGTTTTACCTTCCTTTTCAACATAAACTATAACAAAATGAAAAAAATAAAATTCCTTTGGGTAGATTTCTCATCACTATTTGGGTTTTGTTATTGACTAAACTAGTGATCATATAGATTTAGACAAGGTCATAGTCCTTTAATATTGGTTCACACCATCTAATACCATGGATATGAAGAGTTGGTATGAATTTCTATAGAAAATTCAATCCACAATTCTCTCACATTGTCCAAGCACTTATCCACTTTCCAATTAGAATCATTGTTCATGGAATGCTGCAACAACTAAGGCATTTTGATAGATCAAGGATTCCCTTTGCTTAGCACCAATGCTTTCTCTTCCTAATCTGCATCATTCCTTTGAGATAGAAATTGATGCCTCAGATTATGCCATAGGAATTGTTCTCAACCATGGAGGCCTCCTATTATGCACGAGACTTACATTTCTCTAATGTAATTGGCATAATTTTCATATGTCCACAGATTATCAATACAATATTCACTTGAATTTCAACACCTATAGGGTAGCATACTGTCAAAGGAGCATTCGAAACCTTTCTACGATACAGGTTAGCATTTTTCTTGTCTTTTGGTGGTGTGTAGAAGTCATCTTGTTTTGGCCACTAGTAGTTAGATTGTTTTGAGTATATCCGAAATTGAATGAATTTTTTCCATGTTGTATGTCTTTACGTCTTTAGAGTTTTGATTTCTGAATATAGTGAATTAATTCCAGTACTATTCTTAAGAGAATGGATTACATGCACAAGGGTGCCTTATCCCAAGATAGAAAGTGAGATCTACTCCAATTCATTTGACAAATGTCAATGAAACTTTAGTGAGAACTTCTCTCAATTGGGGCAATCTCCTTAGTATAGCTAGTGTGCTAGTTTAGGAGAATTATATTGATTTTTCCTTATCGATAATGAAGCTTCAGCAAGACCTTGTTTGATGTGAGGCAACTTGATTAGTATATCCAATGTGCCAGTTTAGGATAGTTAAGTTAGTCTTTCCTTATTCATGAAAACATAGATTCAACCACTGGATTATTGATAATCATTAAAGCATATATATAACATATATAACATCAATAATATAGCAATTATAACATTGTAATCAAATGACAAACCATAACATCAACCATCAAGTTTCAACATATAACATTTGTCATCATCAAACTGTAACAAATAACATGAGCCATGAAATGAAACAGAGCATCATATCCATTGCCAAAGAGTTGTAATATGCAGTGAACAATTCAATCATCAAAGGTAGGTTCAAACTTCAAACTTAAACTCTAATATAATGTTTACAATGTAAGCCATACTTGTTAACATTGAATTCACCCTTGGTGAATTCAAGTGTTACCTTCATTATTGTTTGTGAACATATTTGGGATTATATTGTACTTCTCCTTGGTCCATCTTGATTGTTTGGCATCGAAGGTTTGTCGAAACATTCTCAATGGGTTTTATGGCCATGATCCTTTATACTAGAGTTGTTAGATTACATCTATTTTAAGTAGGTATCATGTTGGGAGGGTATGCATGTGAGTTGTCTGTGGTTTTGTCCATTTTTGGGTATGGTGGTGAACTTAAGTTTTCACAGTTCCTATATTTGAGAAGGTCACTGCACTCATCATTGGTTTGGTGCAATTTAGACTGTTGTAGTCTTGAAAACAATCAAGTCTACTGAATTTTGGATAGGCTAGTGTCCACAACTTAGTGTAGTTGAATCCAATAGAGACATTTGTCTATAGAGAAATATGAAACATTTATAGAAACGAATGGAGGAGCAAAGAATGTTTGAAAGGTAAATCTAGTGAAAATATAGGAGGATAGTAAGGGTGATGACTAAATTGAACCCACTATTTCTGGTAGTTACATGAGAGAATTTAGTGCAACAGTCACATCCTATTCCTAGCACACAATCAGGGAACATTAAGTGAACCAGTCACGCCCAACATTAAACCTGGCAATTACAATCTAATTTTGGGAGTGCTTCCCTAATAGCAATAGATGACACATTAACTGGGGTTACACATCTATTTAGGGCATCCTTCAAGGTGCACCTAAGTGGACTATTACAATATTAACTTTAGCACAACAATAGGGCAACATGAAGGGTGTTCTCCTTTTCCCACTTTCCATATTAATCTTGGCATCAAAGAGATCACACTACAAATATTACACCATGAAGGATGCCATTCATTGAGGAGAAATATATTCTGGACAAGCAATGTTGCAATAGGCCATACTTCCCTAGGAAGGTCTGATAGCATCCATGGAAGTAGCTACACCCACACAAAGAGAGCATATCACCTAGCAGTTACACATGTTCCTAGCATAAGGGCACTCAAACCCAAGGAAAGAGAGTTATTTAATAAGGTCTCAATGATTGGGAGAGGTTTAGATCAATTTTCCAATGGCATTGGCACTGTCATGACCATCTTGACCATGCTTATATCTCTACAATCTAATTGCATCAAGATTTCCTTGGAGTCAAGGTCAAACTTTGAGAATGTGGTACAAACCAAATAAAAATTGAAGCCTAATATGGTTTTCAAGCCTAACAAGTGGCCATTTACTCTAATTTTCATTGATTTGTCTATATGGCATCACTCAATCTAAAGCATGAAGATTTGATAAAATATAAGTGATTGAAATTGAGAGAGAACATAAAACTACCATATGTGTTAATTGGTAGACCAACCAATGCAAATCTAATAGATAATTTAGGTCCTATCACTCATTTATATAAGGCGAGAACCAGTGGTATAATACATAAGAAATATAAGCATCTACACCACACCAGAATTGAAGGGAATCATCTTAGATAATCCCATTGGCTCTATAATCCTTCAACGTGTAGATTTCAAAGGTAAATTGGAGTACACACCAATTGTGAAGCAATACTTCTCAAATGTGGTATCATTTTCAAATTTGAGCTATAAAGATAATTCAGGTCTTAGTTGTTTGTATTGTACATCTTGCATTGGCATTGGGGTTAACTAAGCAACACATAGAGTTAGATGTGATGAAGCTTTGCAGGTGTAAATTATGAATTATGCATGGCAAATTGAAATTCTAATAGTTATATTGAAAATGTCCCATGTGGAAAATTCTTATATTATACACTATCTCTTCGCCTTCTAATCATGACCCAAATCTATAATGTTCCCATCAAAATGATTGAGTCCTATTATATTAAATTGGAAAGGCTCAAGAAAGTGCACAAGTATCAAGCCACATAATAAACCTAAACTTTCAAAGAGATTGCTTCAATGATCACTGATTCATTGTCTAATACGATATAGAGTTTGAATTTAATATATCAATGTTTCTAGGGGATGGTACAGGATTGTACTATTTTTAGCAGGTTTTCAGTGGTTTTGTTTGTATTTGGTCAAGATGGAAAATTCCCGTTTTCCTCAAATTCCTATATTTGTGGAGGTCACTGTTATTTTAAATAGGTGACATATGGCATCTTTTGATGGTTTAGTGGACTTCTCTTTGGTTCAATGCAGTTCTGTTTGCTGGAGTCCTAAAAAATGTTAAGTCTGCTGAATTTTGGATGGATGTGAAATTCTATTTTCCTCAAATGAGGTCTGATGAGGTTGGAACCTATCTCAAATATCCTGAAACAATTAATGATATTATAAAAAAATTAAGTAAAAGGGTAGAAAATTTAGACCACCCCTTTATTTTAAGAAAGTTATATTGTCATTTTGAGAGCCCTTAGGAAGCACCAAAGAGCACCTCAAAAACCCTATGAGTGGGGACAAATCTAGAAGTGTTCTCCCAAGGTACTTCTGGTATGCTTCCTCTTGCAGCATGCTTCAAGAGCTAAGCCTTTGGGGTGTTGAGGGGGAGGGGTGGGGAAGGGGCACTCTCTTGCAACTTAGATTGTTATAGACATGAAGGATTATAATGAAAGATTTTGCTTAATCAGCGCATTCTTAAATCAAAGGTCTCAAGCTTCCTTGCAAGTAGATATGTGTTTGGGCTTCCTCCATACATGTGCCTACTGCCCCTTTATCTCCCTTGGATTGTGTTATCTCCATAGAACTGATATTGATTTAATGGGTTTGCTTTGATTTAGCTATTAAAGTAGAAAGAATTTGTTGGCATTTATCATCTTGGCTGCTCAAATCCTCAAACTAAGGTCTTGAGCCTTTTTATCGCTTTTAAGTTTCCACAAATTGCTTTATTGATACAAACAATGACAAGAGTTAGCATGTAGCTTAAATTGTAATTGTATTAGAAAGAATGTAATGATTGGCAATAATAATGAAATAGTTTACTCATGTATTTTCTTTTACAATCAATGCAAATGAATGTTGGTAATTATATGTAGAAACTAACATCATAATTTAGTTGAGTTCATAAAGTGTTGTTTGGTTGCCAAGAATTCTTGGGGGGCATAACTATGCATATTAGTTAGAGTGGCTATCAGATTTGACATAGATTGCCCCTGATTAAATGAGAATTTGTAGTCTTCGCTTCTGAAATTTAGGCCTTTAAATGTTCATATAGACATTGTTTTTCTCGTTGTAACTTGTAATTGCATCAGCTCTAATAAATTGTCGTCTTTAATGAGTAGTTACTAATGGTAATTGGTTGAATTATGAATATATCCATCATAAATCATATCGCATAGAATCAAACCCCTGTAGTCTTTTTGAATTGCATACTTGCCAATTTTTATTTCTTTGGATACAATTCTTCTTTTGTGTGTGGTATTTTTTTGTATGTCCTTACCATTGTTGAATATCTTATTGCTAGAAAATTTGAAGGATTATTTTTAGTGAGAGTCCTTTTATCTACACCATCTGGTTGATGGTGAGATTGTCACTTGAGTTGCACACCCCTGGAATGTTGAAATAAATAATGATATTGATAATATAATTACATATATTGTATCTTAGAACTAATCACAATGGAAACCTAAATTCCTATGATGAACATATTCACACAAGGTAGTGGCTTTTAGAGCACATATGTTCCTTCCAAAGGTTAAAAGTTTTAGTTGTATTTCATTTAGGTCGGTATTGAAATGATAGAACCTCTTATGTGTTCCTCCAACAATAGTATGTTGGAGCTATACTTTTTAAAGTTTTACCAATGGCACCTAGCTTGCATCTTTTTATGCAATTTTGGATCACTTTTACTCTTTAAACAAATAAAATCCAAGAGTTGTCTATCCAATTGCATTTAAAACACATAATTGTGACCTTGGGAATAATATAGGAATATTTCTTGCCTAGAAAAATAAACCCCATAATGACATGGACTATTGATTGTAGAAATCTGTAATTTTAAGATATCCTGGATCTTTGATGCTAAACTAGATTCTCCACATCTTTCTTTAGACTTGAGTAAGATCAACCTAAGAACCAACACTCTTGTGGTTAGGTCATTTAGTGCAATATCTCCAAGTAAAAAATTTGTAGACATGTATATTGGAATGGGTAGCAAAGGGTGCAAGACTTTGAAATATATATAAATTTATCTATTTGTTATTTTCTGCCTCTCCAAACATTACATGCACAACTTAGTAGTGGCTACATGGTTTAATATATCCCCATACTGGAGCTATATAGTACCTCATTTCTTTCGATGCACCAAAGTTACTTGCATCAATATTGATATGGCGTGTTGGGATTGCTGTCATTTTGTTATTAAAATATAAAGAACTTGTTGGTATTTTTCATTGTTGGCTACTCAAACTAAGGCCTTGAGGATCTTTCTCTAGTGTTTTAGGTTTACACACATAATTTTATTGATACAAACAGTGACAATAATTCACTGATAGATTAAATTGCAATGGTATCTAGGAAGGGACATATCAATAACAATAATTACTTTTCATATTGTAGAATTCTTACTTTTCAGATTTATAGTATATCACTTGCTGGATAGATCCAAGATTCAAATATGCAGTGTCTACACTCTTCATCTGTACTCCCATGCTTTTATTTTTTGGAAATCAAAAGATTTGGTTGATGTTTTTTAATGTTTTAAGTTTCATCTATAAAGTAAAATATTTGAGTGCAGACTGTAGAGCTATCACCATGAATTAAAATTAACAAGTTTATCTATGTTATTCAAGTGGCCATTTCTAAGTACTCTGGTTTAGTGCATTGATCACACTTCCTGCAACTTTTCCTACTATATATAGTATTAAAAATGAGTCTACAACTTAGTCGCAGGAAATGTAGGTTTTTGGCTCAATACCATGGATGGAAACACATTTGGTACATGCTAGAAATGTATGAAACACATAACATTGTTTTGAACTGATGAAATGCCATATCAAGTTCCATACTATTTTGGCTTGAGTAAGGTGTGTGTTGCAAATTTTTTTGGTATTTTTTGGATGGCTATTAGGATTTAGCATCCTAATTCATGTTTTATTTCAACGTTCAATACATGTAGCCTCATATATAAAGGTAGATTTTAGATACATAGCTTCGTTTATAAACAAATTTTTTTGGACATTGTTGCTTGCATAATGTAATCATCTATGAGACATAATATAGAGATGGATTTTCTAGTAAATTGTCATTTATGTTTGTCATTTAAATATTCTTTCTTTCAAAGTTTCAATATTATTGTGCTAATTATAAAATCTTCCATCAGAATCAGAATATTCTATGATGATCCATACACATCTAGCTAACTGAAGTGCTTCTTTTGACAGTCCATCTATGACCTGATTCCTCTCCTTGAAAATGTGTTGTAAATTTAGTTGTTCAAAGTGTGAAGCTATAACTCTTATCTCATACAACAGGGGCTGCAACAAAAAATTCCTAAACTAATACTCCTCCTTCATCCATTTTATCACCTGTAAAGAATCCCCAAAGATTAAGATTTTTGTAACTCCTTCTGTAGCAAAGTGAGGACCAATTTCAGAGCCATTAACCCTGCATAATTGTTTTAACCATGCCTCAAGCCAAATTTGGTGTTTGCATGAAAGAAGTGAAATGGATTAGGATTAAATGGGTATATACATTGAAACACAATGATTATAACTTGCAAGAAAGACCATTAAGAAATTCTTTTAACCAATCTCAAGATTTGATGGGATAATGATCCCATATTAGCTTAGGTTTTAATGAAAATATTATAAATTGCACATGAATTTAGGAAAATTTTCTTGAAATGAATAGTGTGCAGATCCCTTTATGATAAGGTCCTTGCTTTGGCTATGCTCTCTAGGTGAACACAACTCTAGTCTCTGTCCAAAACATTGATCCAATCATCTCCATTACTACTCTTTTCATAATGTTGTTAGTGGTAGATCAAGCAGCATCCCTGTAACTGAAAATATACCCCAAAGTTGAACTGAATAGGTTCTCAATAGCTAACTATTATGGACGATGTATCTTGAGCTTCCCTTGCAGATGTCTCTCTTCAACACTATGAAATTTCATATTTTCAGAGGAAATGGTACAACTCTTTATTATTCTGTTCACTTTAGTTCCTTACCCAAGTCCATGATAAGATGGATTGAACACCTTTTATATTACTTATATAGTGTTAAATATAGACATTATGTGATTGCTTTATAGACATGAAAAATTATTCAAATTTACGTCATCATCTTTATTTTATGAAGCAGATCTTTAAAGTGCTTAGACCTACTTGTATTATGAATTTTTTTGTTGCACACACATGTTCTCTATTTCTTATAGGAGAGTGGAATATTTTAACGTTTAACTCTTGATATTGAATGGTTACCCAATTTTTGTAGATTACTAAGTTCTTCTTTCATTGCACATGATTTAAGTTATATGACCCGTTATTAACTTATTGAGTGTCATGTTAAGGAAATTCCTATTTTTTAACATCTATCCATGTCAATGATTTGGGAGTAACAAGGTGTGGTTGTTTTTATAGAAATGTGTATCATCTTTGTAAATATTGTTGTTGTGTATCATGTGCATTAGCAGTGGCTCCTCTAGCTTATGCAACTGCAATTAGTTCTTTTGCAAGTAAGGTAATGGCCATGGAACTATGTTGGAATGCTAGATTACAAAAAACTAGAATGGGCCTCATCTTGAGAATGGAATTTTTCGTTTGTTTGAGAGTATATATATCTATATCCATATTTGTATCTAATAATATATATACCTAAACACATATATACATATAAACATGCATACATCCATACATATATTTGCATATATTCATATATAAACATATACATCCATCCACACATATTTTGGAAGAATATATTTTTGCACGCATTGGAAATTATGATCATATTTGTTGAGTATAGATTGGAGTCACCATGTTTCTAATTTTAAATTACACATAAAGATAGAGGGGGTGTGCTTATACATTATCTCAATTGCTTACCATTAGGAGAGCACCAAAAAAGGAGAGAATGATAAAATGGTGACTATGATGAGACTTAACTAGTCTAAATTGATTACTCACCCACTTTATTGTATTTTACTGGAGATATGGTCACCATCAAAATGGATCACTCTTCGACACAATTCTATACTATATATATAGTAATACAAATGAGTGTACATCATGTGTACAATTTTGACAATATTCTCTAATATATGCATAGTTGCTATATTGGATTCTCTTGCGTGTAAGTATTCACATTGTTGGCAGTGTACTTATTTTAGTAATACATATTGCTAACATTGCATTCAACAATGTTAATGAAGGCTCAATTGCAAAAGTAACACAATACTTGTGATTCTTATAAGTGGATTGACTAAGATTAGCTATAATTGAGTGAGAAAATTAATTTTTAATCTAGGGATAATGTGTAAAGAGAGATTCTCTATTTTAAGTAAACCAATTTGTACCCAAATACCTAGTCTACTATAATCCAACCTAGCCAACCAAAAATATATCTTGTTGTCACTAATCATAGCAACTAAAGTAGAAAAAAAGGTATCCAAGCAATCCCCCTTTATCACCCTGGTCAACATGACTTAACCAGTGAGTTACCAGAGATTCCCCCTATCACCTAGGTCTACCTAGACTTTACCAGTGAGTTACCAGGGATATGCATGTTAAGTTTAAACCAAATAGACAAACAAGATCTCTGAAAGAAACACAATCACAAGATAGACACACAATATACCCTGGGAAACCCTCATGGGGTAGAAAACCCAGCAAAGCTTTCCTCAATAAGATGATCAACCAAAATACAAGATGTGCTCCTTCTCCTTGACTCCTTAGCAGATCTCCTCAACTAGTGCGCACTCTTCCACAAGTGAGTGAATGATCTAATGAGGAGTTCACCTCCTCTATTTATACTTGACTCCCAACTGACTAAAAGACTAATGGGGCCGACCTCACCTGGAGAAGTCTAATAACCCCTAAAATATAACTTCCGGGCCGACCCACACATGGTGGGTCTAATAACCCTAGTTAATACAAACCCCTGGAGGAATAAACATCTCCAGATACATGATAGGGTTACCTCGGAGGAATGAACCATCTCCGGAATAATAAAGTACAAATATAATATTCTTTGAAGTTACAATATTCAACACTCCCCCTTAACAAGAAGGATATTATAACAACATCTGCAAGAGCAAGGAGTCATCATATATGATACATCTACAAATCATCGGAAGCTTTCTTCAATTCATCTTCATCAGTAACTCAACCAGTTACTGGAACAGTGTCGATATCAATCCGATCATCGGTATCGTCATCAGCATCGTCATCATACGATCATCAACATCGCCATCATACGATCATCAGCATCGTCATCAGCATCGTCATCACACGATCATCAGCATCGTTGTCACACGATCATCAGCATCGTCATCACATGATCATCAGCATCGTCGTCACACGATCGTCAGCATCATCATCACATGATCATCAGCATCGTCATCACACGATCATCAGCATCGTCATCACACGATCGTCAGCATCATCATCACATGATCATCAGCATCGTCATCACACGATCATCAGCATCGTCATCACACGATCATCAGCATCGTCATCACACGATCATCAGCATCATCATCACACGATCATCAGCATCGTCATCACACGATCATCAGCATCGTCATCACACGATCATCAGCATCGTCATCACACGATCATCAGCATCGTCGTCACACGATCATCAGCATCGTCGTCACACGATCATCAGCATCGTCGTCACACGATCATATTCCTAGGATGATCAATCCTGCTCCTTTTAGGACATAGGTCCATGGATGATACAATCCAATCTCCAGTTCTCGGAGACTTCAGTCTACGGATCAATTCTGGGACCTCAGTCCGGGGACGATGCAATCCCCTGCCTGTTCATTCAGGACTTCATTTATCGGAGACCCAGTCTACGGTTCTATTCTGGGACCTCAGTCCGGGGATGATACAATCCCCTACCTGTTCATTCAGGATTTCATTATCGGAGACCCAGTCTACGGTTCTATTCTGGGACCTCAGTCCGGGGACGATACAATCCCCTACCTGTTCATTCAGGATTTCATTATCGGAGACCCAGTCTACGGTTCTATTCTGGGACCTCAGTCCGGGGATGATACAATCCCCTACCTGTTCATTCAGGATTTCATTATCGGAGACCCAGTCTACGGTTCTATTCTGGGACCTCAGTCCGGGGACGATACAATCCCCTACCTGTTCATTCAGGATTTCATTATCGGAGACCCAGTCTACGGTTCTATTCTGGGACCTCAGTCCGGGGACGATACAATCCCCTACCTGTTCATTCAGGATTTCATTATCGGAGACCCAGTCTACGGCTCTCTTTAGGACTGAAAGTCCAGGGATGATCCAATCCCCTCAACTGTCCGCTAAGGACTTCATTCTCGGAGACCTCATGTCTACGGCTCTCTTTAGGACTGAAAGTCCAGGGATGATTCAATCCCCTCAACTGTCCACTAAGGACTTCATTCTCGGAGACCTCACGTCTACGGCTCTCTTTAGGACTGAAAGTCCAGGGATGATTCAATCCCCTCAACTGTCCACTAAGGACTTCATTCTCGGAGACCTCACGTCTACGGCTCTCTTTAGGACTGAAAGTCCAGGGATGATTCAATCCCCTCAACTGTCCACTAAGGACTTCATTCTCGGAGACCTCACGTCTACGGCTCTCTTTAGGACTGAAAGTCCAGGGATGATTCAATCCCCTCAATCTGTATTCTCATCAATACAAGTACAAGTATCCTCATCCATACAAGTACATAATCAATATCTAGCATCAACAGCATGTATACGTCATATATCAAAAGCATGTATTCTTACTAATACATCTAAAAGCATGTATACATCTGTCATCAAAAGCATGTATTCTCACTAATACATCTATCATCAAATCATATATACATCTAACATCAGAAGCATGTATATATCTAGCATGTATTCTCACTAATACATCTATCATCAAAATCATGTATACATCTAACATCAAAAGCATGTATACATCCAGCATGTATTCTCACTAATACATCTATCATCAAAATCATATATACATCTAACATCAAAAGCATGTATACATCTAGCATGTATTCTCACTAATACATCTATCATCAAAATCATGTATACATCTAACATCAAAAGCATGTATACATCTAGCATGTATTCTCACTAATACATCTATCATCAAAATCATGTATACATCTAACATCAAAATCATGTATACATCTAGCATGTATTCTCACTAATACATCTATCATCAAAATCATATATACATCTAACATCAAAAGCATGGATATATCTAGCATGTATTCTCACTAATACATCTATCATCAAATCATGTATAAGTGAAACTAAATGAAAATAAAATAGTCCTAAATCTAACTATTTCTAAGTGACTAGGTGAAGTCTCATTGTTGATGAGACTTGCTTGTCATCAGGAACCATGCTACTCCCCCTTTCTAGGAGAGTCCTTTTGAACTACACCAAGCTTGTCTCGAAAGTATTCAAATTTCACACGAGACAGTGGTTTGGTAAGGATATCAGCAATTTGATCTTCAGTGCTCACGTACTCAAGCTTGATAGCTCCTTTCTGCACCATATCTCGAATATAGAAGTATCGGATCTCTATGTGTTTTGACTTATCATGGAACACAGGATTTTCTGTCATCTTGATGCAGCTTTGATTATCACACATAATCATAGTGGGATCCATTTCTAAGTCAAACACCCCAGATAACAGTTTCCGAAGCCATACAGCTTCACAGCTGGCAGAGCAAGCAGCTATGTATTCTGCCTCAGCAGAACTGAGGGCTACACTGGATTGTTTCTTGCTGAACCAAGAGATCATGGCAGATCCAAGGCTATAACATCCACCTGAAGTACTTTTTCTGTCTGAGACACTGCCTGCCCAATCAGAGTCTGAGTAACCATGCAACTTGAGTTCATGACTTCCATCATAGAGTAAACCAAAATCTAATGTACCTTTTAAGTACCTCATTACATGCTTTGCAGCTATTAGATGAACCTTTCTGGGTTCTACTAGATACTGACTTAGGGTATTTATAGCAAAGCATATATCTGGTCTAGTATTTGTTAAGTACATTAGTGACCCAATGATCTGTCTATATAAAGTTAGGTCCACTAATTCTGATGAGTCATTAACCAAAATCTTTAAGTTGGAGTCCATGGGAGTGGCCATGGGTTTACACTCCAACATATCAAATCTCTTCAGAATTTCCACAGTATACTTACCTTGATTCAGAAAGATTCCTCTTGGTTCTTGCCACACTTCTAATCCTAAGAAGTAGTGCATCAATCCGAGATCTTTCATCTCGAATTCTGAAGAAAGCTTCTTCTTGCTTTCAATGATTTGTTTCTCATTTCCAGTTAGAAATAGATCATCTACATATAATAAAAGTATAACTGGTTCATCATCCATCACCTTGAGATAAAGGTTTGGGTCAGCTTTACTTTTGGTAAATCCCATGCTAGTTAAGAAATTATCAATCCTTCCGTACCAAGCTCTGGGAGCTTGTTTCAACCCATATAATGCCTTTTTCAGTTTGCATACATGAGTCCTTCCGTCATTTACCTCAAACCCTTGTGGTTGATCTATGTATACTTCTTCTTCAATTACACCATTCAGAAAAGCTGTCTTAACATCCATTTGATGTAGTTTCCACTTCATCATGGATGCAAGAGCCATGATAGTTCTAATTGAAGTGTACCTAGCAACTGGTGCAAATGTTTCTTCATAGTCAATTCCCTCCTTCTGAGAGAAACCTCTGGCTACAAATCTTGCTTTGTATTTTTCAATACTTCCATCCGCAGCATGTTTTATTTTAAAGATCCATTTGGAAGAAACCACACTTTTGTCTTTTGGTTTGGGAACTATATCCCAAACATCATTTTTCATTATTGACTGATATTCTTCAGTCATTGCTTCTACCCATTCTTTCTTTTGAGCTGCCTCTTCATAGCTGGTAGGTAGTTGATCCACTAGATCACACATCAGGTCCATATAGTTGGATACTAACTTTGGTTTCTTTCTTTCTCTAGTGGAGCCTTCAGGAGCACCATATCTTTCTGCTCCTTGAATAATGTCTCTAGCCCATGCTGGTCTTCTTTTCCTTGACAATTCTGTAACAGGAGGTTCTTGTGGTTCCAGCATGTCATGATCCTCTGGTGTGTCCTCTTCAGGAATGTGAGCATTCTCTGAGATTCTGGGAGATGTATCTTCTTCATAAACTTCTTCAAGTTGACACTTTCTAGATTTCTTGAGGGCTGCTTCCTCATCGAAGGTAACATCTCTACTTATTTCTATATGATGGAAACCTGGTATGTAGATTCTGAAGGCTTTGGAGGTTTCACAATAACCAACAAATATTCCCTTCTTACCTGAGGGATCCAATTTGGATCTTTTTCTTTTGGAATGTGTATGTACACAGGACACCCAAATATTTTGAGATGACTTACCTCAGGCTTCTTTCCTGTAAAGACTTCTTCTGGAGTTTTGAAGTCAAGAGCACTATGAGATAGTCTATTTTGAACATATACTGCTGTCTTGGCTGCTTCATCCCATAGATACATGGGAAGGTCTTGATCATGTATCATAGTCTTTACAGCTTCCATGATGGTTCTATTTTTCCTCTCAGCTACCCCATTTTGTTGGGGATTGTAAGGAGTGGTTAGTTCCCTTTTGATTCCAGCTTCTTTACAGAACTCTTCAAATTCCTTGGAAGTATATTCTCCACCATTATCTGTTCTGAGAATCTTGATTTTCTTGTCTGAGAGGTTTTCTATTAGAGCCTTGAACTCTTTGAATTTTCCAAAGACTTCATTCTTACCCTTTAGGAAGTATATCCAAGTTTTTCTTGAATAGTCATCAAAGAAAGAGAGATAGTATTCAAACCCACTTAGAGATGTGGTAGGCATAGGTCCACATACATCTGAGTGTATTAGCTCTAGAGAACCCTTAGTCTTTGTTTCACTTTTCGGAAAGGGATTCTTGATATTCTTCCCTTTCTTGCATCCTTTACATGAGCCATCATGATCAACCTTCAAGTTTGGCAAACCTATAACCATCTTACTCACATATGGTAAAGCTTTATAGTTAATGTGAGCTAGTCTTCTATGCCATAGCTCACTGGGACTAGAAACTTCATGAGCAAGGGCAGATTCTGGATGACCCTTGAGTTTATAAAGTCCTCCTTCTTCTTCACCAATGACAATTGCATCTTTGATTGATTTTCCTTTGGTCCACATGAGTACTTGACCATCTATGAAGGCTACTCTAAAGCCTTTCTTGTCTAGTGCAGAGATAGAAAGTAGATTCTTCTTTAAACCTGGGACATATAAAATTTCTTTCATCTTCAAAGGTGTTCCTGAATCAAGCTTGTAGCTTGCTTCACCAATTCCCTTGATGGGATATTGATAATCATCTCCTAGAGATACCTTCTGTGGTGAAGACTTCTCTTCAATCTTGGAGAGAGTTTCCTTATGACCTGTCATGTGCTTTGAAGCACCACTGTCAATGAGCCAAGTGCCTTCACCAGGGGACACAGATCCAGAGAGAGAAGAAAATAGTACATATTCTTCTGGTTCTTCTTTCTTTACTTTAGATCTTTTCTTTTGAGGCCTTTCCTCCACTTCTTCTTCTTCTTCTTCTTCTTCTTCACTGTCATCTTCTGCCATATGAGCATGATGTCTTTTGTGAACAAACCTTTTCTTCTTCTTCTCTGGTAGGGTACAGTCTCTGGCATAGTGTCCTAGCTTGAGACAATTGAAGCATTGGACTGTGGAGATGTCTCCCCCTTTCTTTTTGAATCTATGAGAGGGTTGAGGCCTTTTGTGGTTCACTTTCTTGAAGTAGCCTCTCTTTCCTCTTTTGGTGTGGGTGGCCAAAGCTTGGTCATCCTCTTTGAGAAGTGCTTCTCTGTTGGCAACCCTAGCCTCCTCTTGAACACAATCTTCCCATACTACATCAAACTTCATACTTTCTTTTCTGGCACACATAGTTTGAATGAATGACTCCCAAGGTCTAGTGAGACCATTTAGAGCTGTCATCACAAGTTCATCTTCATCAAGAGTATCACCAATGGCATCTAGTTGTTCTTTGATTAGAGAGACTCTTGAGAAGTAGTCTTGAATGGATTCTCCTTTGTGCATCTTGGTACTTTTCAACTGAGTCCTTAGATTCATCTTCCTGTTGATGTTCTTTCCTTCATACATTCTTCCTAGGGCATCATACATTTCCTTTGGAGTCTTCTTGGAAGACACTTGGGGAATCAAGTGGTCTTTAATGGAATCAGCTATGATTCTCTTTGCCCTAATCAGGTCCTTCCTGTGTTTTTCTTTGGCTTCATCATCTTCTGGTTCTGCAACTTCCTCCTTGATATAATGAGCAAGATCATTCTCCTCAAGAATGAGACCAATTCTGTATTTCCATGCCCGGAAATTCTCTATGCCTTCTAGCTTGTCTTCAAGCTTAGTATTTGGAGCCATCTTCTCTTGGGGGAGTCCAAGAGACAGAGCAGACTTACCTGGGAAGTTACTTTTCACTTTTCCGGAATCTGGAACAGAATTTTATCGCACTTTTGGTAGAATTAGGGTTTGACTTTCCCGAAGTTCTACCCAACCAAAAAGTTCGATCTATGGCTCAAAAGAAAGGTATTGATGAGAGCTATCCAGCCATGCAACCAAAAATCAATAATACCAACTTTGGGCTGAAAACCCTAACTTCACCAAAGAGAGAGAAAGAGGTATTCTTACCTTGTGAAAGATGTCCTATTCAGTCTAGCTCTGATACCATGTTAAGTTTAAACCAAATAGACAAACAAGATCTCTGAAAGAAACACAATCACAAGATAGACACACAATATACCCTGGGAAACCCTCATGGGGTAGAAAACCCAGCAAAGCTTTCCTCAATAAGATGATCAACCAAAATACAAGATGTGCTCCTTCTCCTTGACTCCTTAGCAGATCTCCTCAACTAGTGCGCACTCTTCCACAAGTGAGTGAATGATCTAATGAGGAGTTCACCTCCTCTATTTATACTTGACTCCCAACTGACTAAAAGACTAATGGGGCCGACCTCACCTGGAGAAGTCTAATAACCCCTAAAATATAACTTCCGGGCCGACCCACACATGGTGGGTCTAATAACCCTAGTTAATACAAACCCCTGGAGGAATAAACATCTCCAGATACATGATAGGGTTACCTCGGAGGAATGAACCATCTCCGGAATAATAAAGTACAAATATAATATTCTTTGAAGTTACAATATTCAACAATGCATGCCTTACTTGGTCTTACAGCCCTATGCCCATTTACATGCATACTGCTCCATTTTTTTTCCATGTTCCTTCATGGTGACTACACCATCACCATCCATTGCTTCATCCTCTTGATTTTCATGCTCACCTTATTTTGCTTTGCCATTTCTCATCACTCATTGCTCCCGCCATGTATGGGATCCAGTACAACTCCATTATAAGAACTATTGTTCCCACTACCCACAACCACAATGAATTTGTCACTCAAGAACTTAAGTGCCCCCTCAAAATGTTTCAAGTTACATGGTCTTCTTCAGCACTTACTCGCTCTCTCCACAAACTGCCTCTTTAAGCATCATTGTTTCTTTCTTCTTCCTACCAATACTCGATCATGCACCCTCTCAATCCTGGGGTTAGAAACCTTCTCCTTCTCGATAGTGTGACAACCTCCACAAGATCGGGTAGATGTCCTTAGCTACATAAGTGTGTCCTCCTTCACGTCGAGTGAGGCTCCACCATGATAGTAGTAGACAGTGCACCTTCTCCATGGAGCACTAGAGATCACGACATTCACTACGACCTATTTTGGTGCATCAATGGATTCCTCACAATGCTCCTTCGTGATTTTCAAGGAAATGTGGTCCTTCATCTGCATCCTTCCCATGCACGGAATCTCTTCTTTGGCAGTGTTTTTTTAGAATGCAACCTTCACCAAAATTCGATCTCTATAGCCTTTGCCTCCTTGGATAGAACATTATTCCTTGTCTCCCTTGGCTCACGAATCTCCTTATGCGGAATCACGATCTACAATATTTCTTCCTCCTCACAAATCTAGTTATCCTCATGCATGGATCTCTTCCTTCCAGTCATAGCCTCCAGTTCCTTTACGTGTGTGCTGTCACCACGGGTTCTATTCTCCTTTGCATAGGAAAACAACACCTTTTTCAACATGCAGATCTAGTCACATATCTAATGGACCCATCATATATTCAGTATATCCAACAAATCTCACACAGGCCACCACTTTGCAGCCTTCCATCGCACGGGTAAATTTGAACCCAAAATCTAACGGCATATTTTTCTGAATTTCGAAAACACTCCATCTAAGATCCAACAAAGTATTTTTTTTTAAACGTCATTAAAAATTCGTCGGATATCCGACATAGACAACTCACCATCATATAACTGACAACGACTCATCGAATAACCTACGCTTTTCTTTTAATCAATAATTTGAATAACTGACAATAATGTCATCGCATATCCGACAACATTTAGTTACCAGACAGTTGAATAACCATCCAAATAAACATCGAATATCCAAAACTTTTATAGTTGATTAACCGACAAAGTCGACATCGAATATCTAACAAACAATCCCTCCCTAGTTGTCGAATAACCGACAACATTTACTTACCAGAAGATCTAATAAACAACCAAATAAATGTCGAATATCCGACACATCAGTAGTCGATTAACTGACAAACAATCCCTCCCTGTTTGTCAAATAACCAACATGCTTATACCACGGCCCCACAACAAAATCTGACAACATTTTTTGTCAGAGGTATAGCAACCTTGTCGGAGCTAGTTGAGTCGTCATCGTACATTCGATGGTATTGAGGAATTTTTAAAATATATATATATATTCCCAGTTGAGAGACGTTGAACTTATGAATGGTTACAAATTCCATCTATCCTCACTAGATTTGGCACGGTACTACTATCCTCACTTGAAATTCTTAATGCATGAACGAGTGAGGGACTATATTTATCTAGGGTAAAAAAATTGATGGCACAATTACGAGTAGAAGATGGCTCTAATATTGAGAGAAGTTTTCCAAATTTCAACCTATTCTCTTATAGTGTTGTTTATGGTTTCCAACTAGTGCTTTGAAATTTCTTAAACAATCCTCTCGCATATTTTTTCATAAGATATAAACATACTATCTCCCTTCTTCCATACCTCCTAACCAAGACCATAGTGAAGAAGCTCCAAATTTGTCATCTCAAAAGTTGCTTCCAAGCCCTTCAATGTTGTTTTATGTTTGGTCTGATCCAAATATTTTTTGTTTCTAATTAATGATATGATATCCATTAAGGTCACAAATCAATTTCGGCCAACCTATCCATCAATTCACAAATTCCAAACTGTCACTAATGGCATATTGAAGTACTTGAAACCAAAGGTGTTACCTGAAGATATATGGATTCCATGGCTACCTTCGACATGGAGTGCATAAGAGTCATATATTGGACTATAACAATGTATAAGGGTCAGATATATGGATTCCATGGTTACCTTCGATAATATCACCTCAAGAATTAACAAATTTTTGAGTATGTAATAATTTATTTTTCTATGCATGATCAACTACAATCATTCCCGAAAACAAAATCAACACAAATAGTAGAAAACTACAGTGAAGAGAGCACAATTACAACACAACTTAGTGGGAAGCATTAATCTTGGTTTATAAATTGCAAAAACGTGGCATTACTTGTTGTACAATTTGTTTAACTTTTATGTGGATCACCAAGCCCTAAGTGTGACTTTCACATGTTTGTAAAATTGAATAGGGCCCATGATGGACCCAATCAACTATCATGAATTAATAGTGGTAAACTAGATAAGACCAGGGAGTGTGACTTCCTCAATCCTAATTTTTTTGAGGTTCACATCACCTTGGGGTATCTAAATGATATACTTCATATATTTCAGCATGTAAAGACACAATAAGATGTAACAAAATTCCAATGGCCTAATGCAAAAGTTATAAGGTTCAAATTGGTCACATAATTATTATATTGAATTGGAATAGATGGTACTCTTCATCAATGTGTAACATCGTATGAGATGGAGTATTTGATAGTAGAATCCCATACAGGGAATGTTGGAGGACATTTCCCCGCCACTAGAATGTCAGATATATTTTTTATTTGGGACTTTGGTGGCTAGCCACACATGAATTCAAAGATTCTTTCAAATGAGTAAAGAGATGTGCATGGTGCTAGAAGGAAAGCACACATTTTTATTTGTATTTATAATGAACTCCACCTAATCCTTCCAATGTATCCTCTTGAGCATTGGGAAATTGACTTTACCAATTTTTTGTGTGATCAAAGAAAACATGATTTCAATATATCATTGTAATGAGGACCATGTACACTAAGTGGGTAAAGGCCCCATACATTTGAGTGGGCCCATATAAAGAAACAACTAAGTTTTTTTAGAATGTGCTTTGTAGGTTCAGATTTCCAATACAAATCACTTCTAACCAAGGGACTAATTAAATAGGGAAGATTGTCATTGGAACCACAAATCAAACCAACATATTGGACCCACCTACGACTCTATCCCTAAAAGGTATGGCATTTTCATATCCAACCTTGGTACTTGACTCCTTCATGAAATTTCTAGTGGCTCATATAATACAATTAGTTCCAAGTCTATTAGTAAGCATATGGAGCCACAAAGGGATGGAACTGATGTGTCATTCAATTTATTATTGGTTATGAACAGGATGAGGAAAGGTGTGACTTGGGAAAACCTATTCTATATTTTGGAGGGTGTAGTGTGCCTAAGTTCAACTCTAATAAATGTGATAAACCACCTAAGATTATAGATTCCCAAAGAAAGAATGGCAATGCATTAAAAGGTCTAAACAAGAGTTATTAGTCAAAGATTGATACCTTGTTCTCCATCCATATTACAAAGGCAGTATAGTTTGTTCTTTGTAAAAAAAAAAAATCAAATGGTGTTGGATGTCGGCCATGTTTCTCCTCCTATAAAACACATGACACATGGACTAGCTAAACTAATTATTATGCAATCGTTCACTTTTTTCTAGGAATTAGAAAAAATATCATTTCACAAATTAAATATACTTACAAAAGTACAGATCAAGGCCTGTAGACCTTTATGGACACTGTGATGCATGGAACGAAGTTTGGCAAGCCTATCCTTGGAGGCCTTGTCCTGAAACATATACCAAATCAATTTAACTATGCACAAATAAAGCATAAAAATTGTTTAATAATTTTTATCTAATGTTATGAGCAAATTTAATTACTTGGGTACTCTCATCTCCAGATTTCCTCCATGCATCCAACTTCTCATATGCTTTTACTAGTTCTTTCCATACTTTAAGACTTACATCAATTGGCCTTTTTTTAGCCTTTGCTCAGGAAGGAATTTTTTTATCTTCTTTATTTGGTTGCACCAGAATCACTTGCAATTTTGAGACATTTGTTTTTTTGTCTTCTTTATAGACCAACCTGTGCCAAATTCAATCTCCATGTCATGGATGACTGCTTTCTGTAGGTGCATCAATATCTTTGAGAATGACAAATGTAGATGATTTTTGAACTATTGAAGGCATGATTCTTCAACCTGTTCACAAAATATTTTCTAGTATGTGCAACTTTAGGCATCACAATCATGTAATCTCTAGTATGGGAAACTTTATCTGGTTTTGGAAAGACTATATATTGTATAGGGTAGGTTTTAGTGGTGATAAATGGACCTATTTTCTACAAGAGCACTAACGTGAAGACCTTGAGCATGGTGAGATGCTTTGTTTGGAGGACTTGTAGCTTGATGTGATGTCATGATTGATGGAGTTTGGAGAGATTCCTTTCTTGGGAACGTGATGTGATGATGTAATTGGATGTTCACTTCTGTGATATGAATGACAAAGCAGCCAGATTTGGTTGGAATTGACTTCTTATAGGTAGGGGGAGCTTTTTGGGATGAAATTTCCTTCATGTTGTTTTGAAGGACAAATATTTTGGTTGGTGAGCCTAGGAGTGGTTGTTTAATGGTGAAACCCTTGTGTGCTTGAGATGAGCACTTGCACATGTGAAGGATTTGATGGGTTGAAACCTAGGTTATCTTGTGATCATAAGAGTGTGGTATCACGTATGATAGGTACTAAAGCTACTTCATTGATGGCAGGTATACCTCATTGAGATCCTCTTTGTTTTGAGAATAATTTAATATTCTCTATTGAACAGGGCCAACCACATAAAGGTGGAAACTCTTATGGCCCCTCCCCCCCCCCTCACATCACTCTCAATTCCCCATATCCAATGCATGTACTTGAAAAAAAATTAAATTTATGTGCAAACATGTGGATTTCATCATAAAGAAACATTTACCATTCATTCATTAAAATGTAACATTTATTAATCCACTCATTCATTCAGTAAGTAAAAAATAATGCATGACATTATAGTATCAAAAATAAGTATACATAGTGTTTCTTCGGTCACTTCTTTCTAGGTTTTTTTCTTTTGACAAAATCGACAAGCATCTCATCTTTTGCAACTTGTTGTTCAGTTCTTGTGGCGTATGCATCTTGCCGTATTGTCTGCCTAGTAGATTGCTCGTGACGTGGATGTTGCTACAAGGGGTCAGGATTTGCTACAATAATGTAAAAATGTTGCATTGATATCTTTTTTTATTATAATTACAAGTATTTCATTAAACAAAAGCATTCCATAGGTGTTTTTTTACCTCATGTGGCCACATCATGTACTTCATATTCCTGTATAGGCTCATCTTGTATAGTATGACCCTCTACATGCTCTGCAGTTGAAACATGAAAAAGTACAATTAATATTCACCATTTGCAATGCAATATTTTAAATTGTAGCATATGAATACATTTAGTACTAGGATTCGAAGCATGATCTTCAATGGTTTGTTCTCCATCCTCGACATTAAGTGGATCGTTGTTTTCCTGCTCAAAACAGAGTCAATATTTTATGGCAAATATTTATAATGAATAGATTGCACAAGTAATCAATATTAATTAAACCTCATTGATTTTATATGCCTACGTGCAAGATGGATCACCAAAAGATTGTGTTTTCCCAGACAAGCTTTGTCAGTGTTCAACAACAGCTCCAAAGCCGTGCTGGAAGCCAAGCTTCAAATCTTCCTCTATGGGCACTTCATTGAATCGATCGGCCTGCATATTTGCATAACGTCATTAATCTACCTTTTACAGTGCAATAAAATGAAAATAATTTGCAATTTATTATTTGGATGCAATATTGGTTTTTTGATACTTACAATTCGTGCCGCCAAATTCGAATAACCACCAGGCCCAAGCGTGTGTTGTCCAATTTTTTCTTGTCTTGCCTTCGTGGCCTTTGATGTGTCTGACAGCCTATGAAAATGTTGAAATATGTTAGATGTTTCAAATTCGATCTAAAAATTGATAATAATAAGGTTTATAATTACATTATGGAAAGTATTACATACCTTCATGTGCCTGGTGGTAGCTTTCCTTCTTTTCTCAAATCCCTCTCCTTTCCATCTTCCACTGGGGCTTTCCACTTTCTTCCTAGAATCATTGGAGGGCGCTCATACCTAGGGTTCCTTTCTAGATGAACCCTATATTGGCCCCTCACAATATTCATATGTTGGCCAGCCTTCTTTAGAACCTCTGCTCGATTAAAGGTCTTGTTGTTGAACATGCCAACAAAGCGATTAGTGAGCTCATATTTTAAATTTTTACTTTGTTTATCCCACCTTGTTCGGATGGTGGGCCCAAATATCTCAAATGACAAATCATTTATATGTTTATAAAAAACTTCATTTCCTGCAAGACGATCATGTCATCATTAGTTGAAAAATAATTTTTTATGAGTATATTACAATCAAATTATAAACAATAACTTAAACAATGTATAAATACCTGGGATCTTGTATATATTTGTGGGAACAATATCTTCATCCACAAAAAATATGGTCAGTAGTGTACATGTGCTAGTGACACGGGAAGATCCAGAAAATGTTTCTTGAGCAATATCAATACTAGTCTCTGCATCGACCCCTTCTTCTGTACGTTCCGGCATGCATCGTCCACTAGTGGGTGAACTCACGTCTAGCCTCGGGGGTGTCGTGGAATGTGTTTCTAGTTGTTCAGTCGACAAAAATGGCACATGAGATGCAAGTGGAGTCATTTTCTCATGTGACGACTCCCCACGAGCATCACTAGTACCAACACCTCATTGACCACTAGTGTGTGGGCGCAAAAAATACTATAAATACAAACCATATTTTAGTTCATGATCATATACAAGTAAAAATTATAAAATCCTAAATGAATTTATCTTCTAATTCAAAATCCCGCAACTTACTTTCAAGGCTTGAGATCTCTTTAACAAAACATCAACCTTTGCTCTAATCTCATTTGTCTGCGACTGAATGAATAGTAGACAAAGTATATTCTTATGATTTTTTTAAGGTATTCTCTATCATATTAATTGGGTGTAACGAAGATCTAATTTCAACATCACGCATGAGCTCATCAACATCAATATCTATTGATTGCTCTGATGCTAGATCAAATGTCAAATCAGTAACATGCAACAAAAATATATAAAACATTATTGAAATGAAAGCAATAGACTGAGGAAAAAACATAATAAAAAACATATTTCTCATGTTCGATTTCTAAAATTACAATTAGGTATACATGTTGCCTCGAGGTTGGTGTCATCTGATCCACAACTAGGGACTTTCCTCGATCAGCACCCTGCAACAAAAATGTAGAAAAGATTATCATAATGAAACCAATATACACAAGAAAAAGACATTATAAAACAAACATATTTCTCATACTATATTTGTACAATTACAATGAGGTATACCTGTTTCCTCAAGGATCGTGTACTCATCTGATCAACGATCGGGGAATTGCCCTGATCACTTCCCTGCAAAAAAAATTGTATAAAACATTATTGAAATGAAACCAGTATACTCACGAAAAAAAAAACATATTGCTCATATAATTATATATGTGCAATTATAATGAGGTATACCTACTTCCTCGAGGATGGTGTACTCCTTTGATCAACTATCGAGGAGGTGCCCCAATCACTAGCCTGTGACGAAAATATAAAATTCATTACCGAAATGAAACCAATATACTCATGAAAATAAATAATAAAAAAACATATTGCACATATTATAGTAGTAAAATTACAATGAGGTATACTTGTTGCCTCCGGGTTGGTCTTGTCTGATCTACTGCAATGGAGGTGCCCCGATCAGCACCCTGGAACAAAAATATAGAAAAAATTATCTAAATGAAACCAATATACTCATGAAAAAAACATAATAAAAAAACATATTGCTCATATAATTATATTTGTGCAATTACAATGAGGTATACATGTCACCTCGAGGATGGTGTACTCCTCTTATCAACTATTGGGGAGATGCCCTGATCACTATCGTGTGATGAAAATATAGAATCCATTATTGAAATCAAACCAATACACTCATGAAAATAAATAATAATAAAGCATATTGCGCATATTATAGTAGTACAAGTACAATGAGGTATACATGTTGCCTCGAGGCTAGTCTTGTCTGATCTACTACTAGGGAGGTTCCCTGATCAGCACCCTGCAACAAAAATATAGAAAAAAATTTCTAATGGAAACCAAAATACTCACAAAAAAATATAATAAGAAAACATATTGATCGTATTTAAATTGTACAATTACAATGAGGTATACCTGTTAGCTCAAGAATGTTTTCATGTGATCAACATCCAGATAGTTTCCCCGACCAGCACTCTGCAACAAATATATAGATAACATTGTCTAAACGAAATAAATATACTCATGAAAAAACAGAACAAAAAAACATTTTGTTCATATTATATTTGTACAATTACAATGATGTATACCTGCTTCCTCAAGGATGGTGTACTCCTTTGATCAGTTGTCGAGGAGATGACCCAGTCACTACCCTGCAAAATAAATATATAAAATTTTAACGAAACTATAACAATAGGCTAATGAAAAACACATAAGATATTAGACTCGTTAATTAAAGGTTGGGTAAATTGTTAGATGTACCACTCCCATAGTAACCGTGTTTGTATCTATTCGATTCAAATTGTAATTAATAAGAAAATATTCCCCTGCAGCTATTGATTTAATGGAACATACCAAAACATAGCTTCATTCATGCCCCTCAAATATGCAATTGGATTGATTAATTGTAGACCCTAGTTGTGTAATGTTTATAAACCCTGCAATATTCCCTGTATTTTTTGGCCTTCCGTCAATGTACATCGTCGCTCCTTTATTTTGATCATTATCTTTCAACTGTAAATAATTTGCATACAATCTGTATCTTCGCATACTTCATGTATATTGGACTATCCGCATCCAATCTTTGTAGTTGTAATAGGGTCCAACATACTCCATCAATTTAGTACATCTATCGTAACCCACCTTTATGCCATCCATGCAAAACAACCCCAAATCATGTAATGACGATGGTCCAATCTGATATATCCTCTCATTCACACAAAAATATGTGTTTAGTTGAGGAATATCCTTGGGTACCCATTGTTTCACTAGATGTATGTACCTCAAGGGCACCTCGATGTTGCCTGTGGTATTATCATCATAAGAACATGACCCCCCTTCAGCGAGAGAATTTTCCATGCGTTTATGGAATTTTCCTCTGATTTTTTTATATCTAGTTGATATAACTTGTGTAGACCTACTGGATGTCTCACTTTCCTCTAGTCTTCCTAAACTCCCCTCACTCGAGGAAGACAAATCTGAAAAATACCTGTTTGGTTCTACATGCACCATGGGAAAATAGTTTCTCCAATAAATAAATCACTTAAAGCACTTGTGCACATTGACATACTCTTATAATAAAAACATTATCACTACTATAGACGAGGAGATTGTACATAATTTTTAGGTAACCCTTCTCCCCAATAATGTATTAATACTAAGATGATACTTGTTAATAAACTATGAAGTGAATTTGAGAGGAGGACATCTTTAAAAAGGAATAATGTGAGAGGTGGATGATATGTGAAGTACCTCCATCCATCTCAAACAAGTGAGAGATATGGCAAAAATACAGCTCAAAAACCAAGCTAGGTACACAAGTTCCAAGGGTATAGTTGATCCAAGAAGAGTATAAGCTTGTAAGAAAAATTAATGGTGATATTATATATCTCTCTAAGAGAAACATATCTTAATATCCAAGTGGGTTTTGATCACTTTCATCACGCATATGCTAATCAAGAAACCTTATAGAAAGTAGAAATACTTCTAAATAAGTTTAAAAAATGGAATTCTAACATTTAGGATCTAAGGATTTCATTTTTTCATCAAGAATCTGTGCACAAGCTTTACTACGCAACACAAAATTTTCTTGCATCATGTTTAGTGTTGCTCCATGCTTCTTCTAGTGTTATATTTTTAAAAGCATTGCTGGGAGTGTAATTAACTATGTAATTAACACAATTGATAACTTCCGCCCAAAAGTGAAGTTGTAGGTTCTTAAGTTCTTCCTAGGTCGTGCCATCTTTCATAGGAACCCAAATTATTATGGAAGCTACCTAATATTGGACCCAATTATGTTTAAGTGATATAATGGTCATCATCAATCTAGTAGTTAAATCTATATTTTCATGTTTTGGTTTGGTGTTGCTAAGGGTTAGAATGGAAATATATATTTTGAGGTCCTGTAGCACCTTACAAAGGGGTTTATATCTCCATATGGATCCAATGTTAACTGTTGATATTATACTTCAAATTTTCACAAAACTAGAGTCATGTTCATGAGCTACCTAAATATAAATTTTTCATGGTTAATTTTAAACCAAACCTCCAAGCATGTAGTTGGAATCCTTGGAAAGGGAAGACTCTCCAATATCATCATACATAGTTAGCATGCCTTCCCCAAGCTTGAAAATGCATTCGTTGATTAGGAAGGGATTTTTCCTTTAATTGTCTTGCATGTTCAAAATTGGAAAAAATGACCAAAATTAATTTTTGAATGCCTCAAGTTCGTAGAAGAAGGAATCATCAAAATTTCAAGCCTATGGGGTGATAAACTATGTGAGACATACAATATCCATTACCTTAGATGACACTAGAACTTTAAGATTACAAGTGCAATCTTAGATTCTCTAATACCAACTCAAATTTATTGCACATTTAGACCTAAATTACTAGGTTCTAATGGAATATGCTTTGAGATTTGGATATAAAAAAGTGGAAATGTAGAAAGGTCAAAATATGTCTAGTAGAAGACTCGACAATTTTCAAATCCCATTTTTAACTTTCCTACATAAAATGGCTTATATTTTGGCAACTATGTAAAAAAAAGTGAAATTGGGGAAAATGGAAACTTTTGTAGACTTGTAATTCATAACTCATAATGAAATGGAGAAACCTGGAAATGTGGAAAGATGAGCACCCTAGGATAATTCACCTCCCTTGCTTCAAATTCCATCGAAAGAGCTTGTACAAGGAGTAGTGTGTGTTAACCCTCAAATTCCATGTACAATTTGAGATATCCATGAGGCATGATGAATCTCAAATGGTATCAAGTTGGTTTTATGGAGGCATATTTGAAAGGGGTGTCTAAAAATAGGGTTAAATCTATATTTTGAGGACATTTAGCACCCTACTGTGGGATTTTTATCTCCATATGGATCCAATTTTAACCCTTGATATTGTACTTCATATTTCACAAAATTAGAGGTATGTCCATGAGCTTCCTAAGTATAAATTATTTATGGTTAATTGCAAACCAAACCTCAAAGCATGTAGTTGGAATCCTCGAAAAGGGAAATAATCTTCACTATCATCATCCATAGTTACCTTGCCTCCCCCAATCTTGAGAATGCATTATTTGATTAGGAAGGTAATTTTTCCTTTAATTGTCTTGCATGTCCAAAATTGGAAAAAGTGGTCGAAATCCATTTTTGAATGCCTCAAGTTTGTAGAAGGAATCATGAAAAAATATGAGCTTATTGGCTAATAAACCATGCGAGACATTCCATATCCATTACCTCATATGACACTTGGACTTTATCTCTAGGTCCAAGCTTACATTCTCTAAGACCAACTCAAATTTATTGCACAACTAGACCAGGTTCTAATGGCATATGATTTGAGATTTGGATTAAAAAAAGTGGAAATGTAGAAAGGTCAAAGATGTCTCGTAGAAGACTCATCAATTTTCAAATCCCATTTTTGACCTTCCTACATAGAATGGATTATATTTTGTTGACTATGCAAAAAAAGTGAAATTGGTGCAAGTGATGACTTTTGTAGACACGTACTTCATAGCTCACAATGAAATGGAGAAACATGAAAATGTGGAAAGTTGAACACCATGGGATAATTCCTTCCTTCAAAAACCTCATTTTTTTCTAGCTCGAAATTTTCTTAAGTGCATACAATAATGAAGAGTGAAGGAGGATATTTCATCCATTCCTATCTTAGTTCCTCAAAGTTAGGAGGTGGTTGTTTCTATATTGGATTTAGGCACTTTGTATTAAAATTACTACATCTTAGCTCACATTCTCTTTACACTGATTGCTAGGTTCTTAAATCAAGGCTTTACATAACATAAGGGTAATAAATAAATAAAAGGAAAGAGTATTGTGAGATAGGTTAGGAATAGGCATATGTATACCCCCCCCCCCCCCACATTCTTCTTCACTAGTGAACTCATAGACCATCGTTGTCCTCCCCTAACTAGCCTTGAAACTTTTATTTTGTTGTTATTCACAAATAATCATCTTATGCCTTTTGATTTTCAAAAAATTCCATAGTATGTTTATTATACCAAGGAAAACATTTTCAATATGGTTTAAATATTAATGAAAATGAACATATTTTAATGTATCATTCAACTTTTTTTCAAATAAAAAGATGATATACTTTTGTATTAAGTATAAGAGATGGTTAATACATAAAACCGCCCACCTGGGCAAGGATAGACAAAGACACCCATAAAAAACACCCACTAGGGCATAAATACAGAGCTCCGGCTTAAGACGAAAACAGAAGAGAGAAACGATGTCAACGACCCAGAAGACAAAGAAAGAAACCATGACCCCCAGCCAAAAGAAAAAACATACACAGTGATACAAAACCGGCCCCCGACCAAATAGTGCAAGACAAAAAAGGAAGCCGATACAGCTGGGAGAAGCCCTACGACAAGAGAATCGGTTAAACATTATACAGCAAAATGGAGTTGGCCTCAGAAAGCAGGCCATCCGCCCAAAATTCAAAGAAAATATGTCCCTCCATCGCAAGAAGGGCACGCTTCAAGAGGGAATCCGCCGTCGAGTTATGGATACAAGAGAAATGATGAAATTTTGTCTTTTTATGAACCTGTAAAAAATGAGATATATTTTTCAACCATGAAGAGAGTGCCAAAACATCCAAATACCCGAGTCCATTGATCCAATTAACAACCATCAATGAGTCACCAACCGCATGAAGAAGGGACATGTGATAAAGTTTGGCAAAGTAAAGGAGTAACCACAGAGCACAAACCTCCCCTTTAGTGTTAGTACTGTTAGATTGCCAACATAAGATCCAAAGAGATAATGTAACCTCACAGTGAAAGAATTAAGGAATTAAGGAAGAAGAGAGGAGCAATAGAACATAGATCCAATAGAGGCAGAATAATTACACACACTTCATTAATCAGAATAGTAACCGGGTAAATATACAATGCTGAGTATGAGGATTCAAATTCACTAGGTGTAATTCGAATTATCCTTCATGCATAGATCCATAATCAGTGGAGAGTCATCAGTGCCAAACTAGGAGTCTATCTCATCATCAGTGAAGTCATCAATGCACAAGTAGTGATCAACCGGGAGTCAAACTGAGTCTAACTGAGTGTGGTTGGTGTAACTGGCACATGGAAGCACTGATATAGTGAAGGAGACTCAGTGGAGGGCACTCATGGAGATAACTGGAGTCAAAACAGTCTATCTAGTCACACTGGAGGTCCAAAAGAGTGATAAGGTCAGTTAGGAGTCAGCTAATCCTTAAATCAAGGAAGAACTGAAGATAACTGAACTAAACTGGACTGGCAGATGAAGAAAGGCGCCCTTCTCATGCAATAACTGAAAAGAGGGCGCACTAAGCTCTAGGAGAGCTAAGACTGATCCGAGAGAAGCTCCTGGGGCTAGTTTGCTGAGGGCTAGGTGCCGGTGTTGATGACTAGGATGCATGTAAAATGCATGCAAACCCTAATTGCATGCAAACCCTAATTTTGCATGCAGGACTGAAAATGTAAATGACAGGAATGTTGGAAGGACTAGGATGGAGTATAGGAATATCCTAACACACCCCTTAATCCATCCTGGGCCCTGGTAACTAGGACCAAAGGTCACCCATACAATCAATGAAATGATAAAAAAAAATACAGCCTCAATTTTTCTTTTTCATTTTTTTGTTTTATATTTTTGAATAACTCAAGGAGCCATCACTCTAAGCAAAAAATAAGCAAGCTTTCATCAGTGAAAAATTTGCAAAGAGACTTGGGAAGCTAATCCTCTGTAAAGTGCGAATGCAAGTGCTAGAGAATGTGTTGAATGTAGCAAGTCTTTCAGGAACCTTTTCTGTCACTGGAGCGAATGTATCATGATGAGTTTTCCCAAAGAATGTAAGAGTAAACCCCATCATCATGCTACATCTCTCATGGAGAGGTGGATGGCATAATGCAAGGTTGCCATGGTGTGGAAGTCTGGTAGTGTGATGATCCTCAACAGTGTTCTCAATGGTAGCAAGAGCTGTGTGAGCCCATGTTGACCTTGTATCTGGACTGAGAATAGGTGTTGATTTTGGATTGCAATCTTTTTGAACTATGACTTCTACATCAGAATCTTGCTCTTCTTCTTCATCGGAAGAGAAGTCACTCTGATCTTGATCGGAATCTGAAGAAACACTTGGAGAGAAAGGCATAAAGTGAGAAAATTCATATGCCTTTGAGGCATGATTAGCAATCCCATTCGCTATAACCTTTCCAGTGGATATTTCTGTGATCTCGACAGTGTTTGGACCAAAAGTAACTTGCTTTGGAGATCCTGTATGGGTCATCTGATAAACTGATAATAAATTTGTAGTTAGAGAAGGAACAAACAAGACATTTTTGAACTTACCATGTTCCATATGCACTGTACCCACTCCTTTTGCAGAAACCTGAGTGTTGTCTCCCATGTGAATGGTAGGCCCATCATGGAGATCTAGAGAAGAGAAAGATTCTTTTTGTGCCATCATGTGGTTGGAAGCTCCAGAATCTATGAGGAGATCTTTTGTCTTTGAAAAACCAGCCATCAATGCATGACAATCATCAGATCCACTTCCAGAATCAGACATCTTTGCTTCTTTTGGAACAACAATTTGGTTTTGTTCAAGAAGCTTGGTTAGAAGATCAATCTTCTTATGCATGTAGGAATGCTCAGGATGGTTTCCTCTCTTGCAGTAGGTACAATTAGGTCTCTTTTGTTTGTCATTCTTGGATCTTGAAGGTTTCTTTCCTTTGCCTTTTTGTCCCCCCCTTGCATTCGCTCCACTTGATTCACCAGCTAAAAGAGCTAGATCTCTGGAGATTGTGATGGAACCCATTTGAATCAATTTGTCTTCTTCTTGAATGAGAGCAGTAGTAAATTTTTCCAAGGTAGGAAACTTCCATCCAGGGATTGACATTCGCCCAGAATGGAAAGTAGAGACAAAAACAGAAAATTGAGATCCAATTTTGCTCAAAATGGAGAGTACTAATTGCTCATCACTTTTGGTGATGCCACAATGCTTGCATTGAGTAACCAAATTCTGAAATTTTGAGATGAATGTTTGAATGCTCTCAAAATTGCTAGGTTGTAGAGAGGCCAATTTGTTTTCAAGAGTGTAGCCTCTCATCCCATCTTGTTTTCCAAAAAGGCTCTCTAATTTGGTCCATAACTCTTTTGGAGACTTCAAACCTTCAGCATGGAACAATAGATCTCTGGACATGCAAAGGCATATGTATCCAAAAGCTTCATCCAATTTGGTTAGATGCTTGATTTTATCTCTAGCTATATGTGGTGTGGCATCTCTTTCATAAACCAATCTTTCAAACCCTTTTGTCATCAAGAAAATATTCATCTCATCCCTCCATTCGAGGTAATTGAAAGGAGTGAGAAGTATAGGAGAAGAAGGAGCATTCGAATTGCTCATCTTGACTGCTTGAATAAGTGCAAATAGAGAGCTGTTGAATCTGCTGCTGCAATTGCTAGAACTTCGAAATACCTGCAAAAAACTCTCAAGAATGGAGGTAGAATATACTCTCAAATGGATCTGATACCATGTTAGATTGCCAACATAAGATCCAAAGAGATAATGTAACCTCACAGTGAAAGAATTAAGGAATTAAGGAAGAAGAGAGAAGCAATAGAACATAGATCCAATAGAGGCAGAATAGTTACACACACTTCATTAATCGGAATAGTAACCGGGTAAATATACAATGCTGAGTATGAGGATTCAAATTCACTAGGTGTAATTCGAATTATCCTTCATGCACAGATCCATAATCAGTGGAGAGTCATCAGTGCCAAACTAGGAGTCTATCTCATCATCAGTGAAGTCATCAATGCACAAGTAGTGATCAACCGGGAGTCAAACTGAGTCTAACTGAGTGTGGTTGGTGTAACTGGCACATGGAAGCACTGATATAGTGAAGGAGACTCAGTGGAGGGCTCTCATGGAGCTAACTGGAGTCAAAACAGTCTATCTAGTCACACTGGAGGTCCAAAAGAGTGATAAGGTCAGTTAGGAGTCAGTTAATCCTTAAATCAAGGAAGAACTGAAGATAACTGAACTAAACTGGATTGGCAGATGAAGAAAGGCGCCCTTCTCATGCAATAACTGAAAAGAGGGTGCACTAAGCTCTAGGAGAGCTAAGACTGATCCGAGAGAAGCTCCTGGGGCTAGTTTGTTGAGGGCTAGGTGCTGGTGCTGATGACTAGGATGCATGTAAAATGCATGCAAACCCTAATTTTGCATGCAGGACTGAAAAAGTAAATGACAGGAATGTTGGAAGAACTAGGATGGAGTATAGGAATATCCTAACAAGTACCGGGACCAATATGCAGCCAAATGTGATAGGATCTCCGATCGTCCAAAACTAAATGGGCACCAGCCCCACAAAGGCTAACAGCATTCTGCGAAGCTCCATCAAAGGAACCGAATGGACAAGAGAAATGAGGAGGATCCAACCTGCGATACGAAATACCAAAGGGCCAAAGAGCCAAACCTAAGACCCGTGAATCTCCACCAAACTCCCTGAAAGATGCCAAGACATTACATGAGATCACCCGGGGATTGGACAGTTTGTTTTCAAAAAATCCAAGTTCCTAGCTTTCCAGGATTCCCATAATACAAAACATGCAAGGGGAACAAAAAAATTATTAGCATTGTGCCACTGGAAAAAACCAACCGATAGAGTGGAACCAATCCAAGCCAGAACGTAGGGAAGAACACCACGGATCTCCTACCAAATCCAAACAATAAAAGAACAATGGCTAAAAGGATGAACATCCGATTCACCCTCCAATTTGCATAAGAGACAAATGTTGGGGCCCAAAAAACCTTGTTTCTGTAAATTGCACCAAAACAGTAGTTTACAATCCAACACAAGCCAAATGAAACACTTAATCTTCAATGGAATGAGCCATTTCCAAATAGCTGAATGCCACCAAATACCGGAGCCACAGATAGGGAAAAAAGTATGATAAACCAGGTGAGCAGTAACAGAACCACTAGTAGAATTCCTCGACCAACATAGAACATTCGGCCTCTCAGTGATCTGAATATTCCCTCACTTAATACCAATCACATAGTTATCCCAATCCAACTGCCAACCACCATAAATACCCAGTTAAGTAGCACTTAACCAGAGCTGGAAAGGAGCATCAAGAGGAGTATTGGCTGCCACATGATTCAATGTGTAATAGCCTCCCACCCGAAGGAAAGTAATCAGATCAGGAGGAAGTGAAAATATAGCAAGTCCACCCATGATCGGATCTTCACGAAGGAGGATTCGACGACCATTTCCAGTCTCCCACGCTATCCAATCAATTAAGATCCCCAGAGCTAACAGAAGTCCCGCCCAAATATTAGACACTCCTTTAAAAATCCATGTACCAGCTCGGAGCCACGAAGATACTGGAACACCTTCAAGATGGTTGTCCCTTACCACATCCCCCCAAAGACCGTCCATCATAAGAGCCCTCCACGGGATCTTTGAAAGTAGGGTCGACGAAAAAAAATGGATATTTTTATAGACCAGCCCCCAGCCTGAAATGGAGCATCCAATTTAGACCAAGCCACCAAATGCATCTTCTACGATCCTTGCCTAGACCATATAAAATTATGAAGTTTTATGCTCATCTCAGACAAAATCAATTTCGGAATCTTGCTCATGGACAACAAGTACACACCCAAATTTTGCAGAACTGATTTTGCCAACTTAAGTCCGCCACCCTGAGAGATCTAATGCCAGCACCATTTATGGATTCTTTTATCAAAGCACTTTAGAAGCTAATTCCAATCACACCGGTTATAAGCATTAGGTTTAATGAAATAGCCAAGGTACATGGTTCCCTGCGCTAGATCTTGGAATTTTATGGGAAAAAAGGTAGCGATTTCCCCTTTTGGGGACTCATCCAATTGATTCTCCAAGAAGAGAGATTTTTTTCATTAATAATCATTCCATATGTCCTACAAAAGAGATCCAAAATATCCTTAATAATAGTCCATTCAAATTTACATGCCATGCCAAACAACAAGACGTCATCCACAAAGAATTGATGTGTAACTGAAATGTTTTTGGAGATCTTGATTCCCTGAATCTGATGGTTCTCCCTGTATTTTATTAGCAACTGATTGAGACCCTCAATCACAATTAGGAACAAGAGCGGTGAGAGCGGGTAGCCTTGGCGAAGCCCCCGAGAAGCTGGGAAAAAATCCGAAGGACACCCATTAACAAGAATACTTATATGAGGTATTTATTTTTGAATAAAAATGCACTAAGAAATATATTTCATCATTATATAGGAGTTGATGTGACTTGTGAAATCCAATAATTATACATTATAAAAGTGATAGTGTAATTTGGAAAAAGATAATTCCAATATTGGAAACCAGTAATCAATAATCACACCCTTGAAAATTGATAATCACATCTTTAAAAATCAATACTCACACATTTGGACCATGATTCAGGTTTAAACTTAATGACATGGTGGTTATAAAATTACACAAATATCATGATTTACATTCAAAAAAAATTATGAACACATACTTATTCACATATGCATCATGAAGATGATATTCTTAGGTACACAACATATTCCCACCACCTTAACCAAAACTTTAATTTTAAAAAAAAACACAAATAAGAAACATTAGCAATCACCAACATAGTTCCTTTATGTCATTTACTTTTAATCTCTTCCCACGGTCTTGTAAAAACACTTGTGTTTCTCTACCATATGCATTTTTTAGTGCAAAATACTCAACAACACTATCCAGGATTAGAGGTATGACATGGTCTCTAGTGTAACCTACACACAAAAACCAGCTAACAATCCAAGAATAATTACACCAATAAAATAAAAAACTTCACAATAGGTTTGTTGTTTGATTGTCAAATTGTTTATTTGAGTCATGTTTGAGTCTGGAAACCCCCCCATACCATCAATGCATGCGTCTATTCTAACCATGCCAAATTTTAGTACACACAAGCACAAGTTGAAAAAGTTTCAACGTTGGCCCCATTGAGTACATTAATTATTCTATAGGTTTGTTGTTTGATTGTCGAATTGTTTGTGTGAGTCATGTTTGATTCTAGAAACCCTCCCATATCGTCAATGCATGCTTCTAGTCTAACCATGCCAAATTTCATCCCATACAAGCACAAATTGAAAAAAATACAACATTGGCCCCATTTGCATGACAGTTATAATATGTTGGGTCAAGTACATGAGCAAGCATGCCTTATTTTTGGGTTATTAAATATCTTATAATAATGAAGGTGAAACAAGCATAATTGTGCATTACATTGAAAGGATTAATGGCCATATCATCATCATCATCGATGTCATTTTCGATACTTAATGATGATGACACTGACCACATTGATGTTGATGAATATCATAATCATCACTACTACCACCATCCTGATCATCGTCGTCGTCGTCATCATCATGATAATCATTGGCATCATCGTCATCATCGTCACCATCATCATCATCATCATCATCATCATCATCATCATCATCGTTGTCGCCGTCGTCGTCATCATCATCATCTTCATCATCATCATAAACATCATGGCCATCATAAGAATCATCATCATCATCATCATCGTCGTCGTCGTCATCGTCGCCGTCATCGTTGTCGACATCATCATCATCATGAACATCATGGTCATCATAAGAATCATCGTCATCATTGTCGGTGTTGTCTCCAATAATCATCATCATCATTATCAAGAATATCATCATCATTATAAGCATCATCGTCATTGTCATCAGTAAAAGTTAGGACATAGGGGTGAAGCACCTTCTTTTTCTAGAACCATGATGAGTAGAGAGTGTGGGTTGGTACTAGCTATATGGACCACACATGTTTCCAACAATTCATGAATGAACTATTCTATCTCATTTTTTTGTGTAATAGGATGTTGATATTGATGCACATTGGGTGGTTGGATTCCTAGAATCAATAGAATTACATAATCATGCTCCCCACATGAGAGTGGCAGTCTATGGGGAAGTTGGTCTATAGTAAATTAATAAAAGGATATATCCCCGTGGACAATTGATAACTCTATACATAGAGTTAAACCCAACCATGAAAAATCATAAAATTGGAATGCGTGACGATAACTCTATTGATAGACTACATTATGCCACAAAAAGAACTAAACCGCAAGTATCTCTCACAACAATTTCTTATACAAGTGATAATGAACCTCTCTCACAACCCAAAATAGGAGAAACTATCAATGTGAACTACTTAAGGTCAATGGACAACCAACATTAAGTTCTTTAACTTACATGTAACTACATTAAGCTACAATATTCCACATAAGGGTATACAACCAACCACCAAGGCTATTTCTTTTCCATACAACAACATATCAATTTGTTTCCAAAGAAAGGTTTTGAGAACATGTCTTCATTCATGTAGTTGTCAATCCTAGAGGCGACAACATACTTATAACCAACACCTCAGAACACATGGATATTCTTACACAACCATTTAACAAGCTTAAGGGAGATTTTTAATTCTATAGGATTTGATTGTGCACTATAGACATGGTAGTTGTAGTTCATTCATGACGTTTCCTCAACAATGTGGTTTGTGATTCATGTTTGAGTCTATAAACCCTCCCAAGCCATAAATACATGTGTCTAGTCTAACCAAGAAAAATTTCAGTCCATACAAGCACAACTTGAAAAAATTTCAACGTTGGCCCCATTTAGTACATTGATTAATCTATAGGTTTGTTGTTTGTTTGGTGAATTGTTTGTGTGATTCATGTTTGAGTCTGGAAACCCTCCCATACTGTCAATGCATGTGTCTAGTCTAACCATGTCAAATTTCAGTCCACACAAGCACAAGTTGAAAAAATTTCAACGTTGACCCATTCAATACATTAATTATTCTATAGGCTTGTTTACTTTTTGGCGAATTGTTTGTGTGAGTCATGTTTGAGTTTGGAAACCCTCCCAAACCATCAATACATGATTCTATTGTAACCAAACCAAATTTCAATCCATACAAGCACAACTTGAAAAAAATTCAACATTGGCCCCATTTAGTACATTGATTATTCTATAGGTTTTTTGTTTGATTGGAGAATTGTTTGTGTGAGTTATGTTTGAGTCTGGAAACCCTCCCATACGATCAATGCATGCATCTAGTCTAACCATTCCAAATTTCAGTCGATACAAGAAAAAATTGAAAACATTTCAGCATTGGCCCCGTGCAGTACATTAATTATTCTATAGGTTTGTTTTTTTATTGTCGAATTGTTTGTGTCAGTCATGTTTGAGTATGGAAACACTCCCACACCATCAAGGCATACGTCTAGTCTAACCATTCCAAATTTCAATCCATACAAGCACAAATTGAAAAACTTTCAATTTTGGCCCCTAACTTTCAACGTTGATGTCTAGTCTAACCATGCCAACGATGTTTAATCACATGACAGTTATAATATGTGGGGTCAAATACATGATAAGGCATTCCTTTTGGGTTATGAAATATCATATAAAATGAAGGTGAAATCATTATCATGATAATTGTGCATTGCCTTGCCGAGCTTCTCTTTGTTTCGAGAATAATTTAATATTCTCTACTAAACAGGTCTAACCACGTGAAGGTGGAATATCATCTGACCACCCCCCACGTCACTCTCAATTCCCCATAACCTGACAAAATCTATGTACAAAAAAATAATTTATTGTGTTTTTTGTCATACTTAAGAAGCAATGTCTCTTATAACATATGCCAACATACAAGAAAATGGAAAAAAAACTTAAAAACAATTAATTTATACATACCAATACAAGTCAATAATTCTATTGCAATATTAATTCAAAATATATAGAGTAGATATATTAAGGCATTCCTCATCCATTTCAATGGAATTCATCATCTTCTTTATCCAAGTCACCATCTGTATCATTTGATCCAGATTCAACATTGTAAGGATTTGCCATATCATCATCATCATCGATGTCAGTTTCGATCATCATGTCATCGCCGATATCATCTTCATGGACATTGTCTGCTACATCATCTAATTCAACTAATTCTTCAACATCTTCCTCCGGAACATGATCATCTAACTCATGTTGATCATCCTCAACATCATCTTCTTCTTCAAGACCCTCTTCATTATCTTCATCTACATTATACTTTACCGGCCTTCCCCTTGGATCGTGTCTCACAAAAAATGACCAACCCCCTCTACCTGGAACCTCAAAGTAAAATTCTTGTTCACGTTGGATTGGAAGAACATAGGTCTCTGTTCCTAGCTCAAACAACCTTGTATTAACCATCGTAAATCCATTATCATGTTCAATAATAGTTTTATCGGGATCACGTTGATTCAATCGTAACATGTACCATTTGACAACGAACAGAACTAATTTGAAGGAGTTAAAATCGCATTGAATAATATATTCCAAATACCCATAGTGTCGATTTTCTGAGAGTTCTAGATGTTTGTCACTTCTAGAGGAAACATTGGTCACCTCAAAGACTGCAGTTATCCCACAATCAGATGTTTTCTTCATTTCATCCAACTTTTTGATGTGATGTTTACGACCATTGCACCACATAGCCTTATGGTGTTTTACTTGCAACAAGCCATACACATAAAGATTACATCCTAAATTGATCATGATTAAGTGCATGTTTATGCTCTGTAGGGAAAAAAATCAACGTGTACATCAATATATTTGAAAAAAAATAAATAGTATGGCTATTTAATATGCTTTCCTGCTTATCTTTTAAACCATATGCTAAATCAATTTCCCTTTGTGTAAGATTGGTATCTCCATTGCGATGTGCTGCTTTAACCAATGAAGCCACACCTTCCCATGATATTCCATGACCAGATTGTTCACAATGTTCAATCCATACCTTCATCCAATCAATATTGTTTACGATGTATAAATGCAGTGCATCCCCCTCTTGACCAATTGCTTGATGAAAATAAAATTAAAATTCAGTACAAATGTATATTCAGTAGACATTCAGTCAAATGTACTATAATTAATATCCACTAGATAATAATTACCCTTCACCTTCCTTGATCTACCTTTCCCCTTCAGGTACTCCCCTTCAAAATTGTTATTGGAGTCTGGATCACAAATGTGACCTAAATTGAGTTTTGATGCTAATTTAGGAAGATATTCACTAATATACATCATGTTCTGGTATACCATATATCCCTCCACCATAGAACCCTCAGGACGTGCTCGTTGTCTAACCAAACCCTTCAAAAATTTCAAGTGTCTCTCAACCATCCACATGGACCTTGAGTGTATAGGTCCACACAATTCAATCTCCTCAACTTGGTGTATGAGGTAGTGTTCTTGTGCATTGAAAAATGCGAAGGTAGATGCTTTTGCATTTCACACATGAGATGAGGAATTTGTCTCCTCCAATACTTTATATCTTCTTTATGGATTTCTTTAGATGACAACCATCTACAAGTGATGCAAACAAATCACAAGATTTAACAAAAATAAACATTATATTACATAACAATTAGAAAACAAAATGTCAAATATAAATTCTACAATGAATTAAACAAACACTTTATGCATCCAAATATCACTACTTACATCATGTATTTTCCAAGATCATATATAACTTGTTTGACATTGTTGTCGAAGTTGTCCAAGAGAGATAGAGGTAGAACACATTGTAACAATATAAAAATAGTTTCATTATTTTTTACAAAAAGTAGACAAAAAAATACCAACAATATGCACTAGAATAAAAAAATATACCAATATATATATACCATAATAATTACCTTGATGAAGATATGCCAATCAAGTGTTTTCACCCCCGCAAATCACCTTCCTTTGTTATGATATTCTTCATGTTCGAACAAAATCCAGTGGGAAATTTAATTTTTCGCATGACTTCTTTTACAACATTGGTTTGTTGCTCCAATAACAACGATGGAAGTGAGTTTATATTAATTTGGTCTCCATTGGTATGTAATTGAATGACATCTTTCATTGCATGATTGGCTTCCTGAATGTCATTGCAAATTTTGACAATTTTTTCTTTGTCACTCCTTCCATCTGATATTCGCCATAATGTTTCAGCCACATTCTTGTCGATATGCATTGTATCAAACAGATGAGCAATTTGTAGGTGCTCATAGCAGGGAAACCTACTGAATTGTTTAGGATAACTTTTCATTCCTTGTGGAAGCCCATTAATGCCTTCATGATCACGAAAACCATCATGAATCATAGTTTATAAAGAAATTACAGAAATCAATGTTAATTACAGTAAACAACACACAATAAAAAAAAATTCAAAACATTTCATATATGATGATAGATAGACAATTTGATCCGTACGTACTTTGATGATTTCTATTATATTGCAACTTTCATAGGTGGGTGTTAGTTTTTCACAATTTATTCAATATTATCTAGGATCTTATCTGAGAGAATAATATGCACAACAATAAACAAAAGAGACACAAATATTTTCCTCGGAGAAATCATAAAGGAGAAAACCCCGCAACTTCCTCAGAGATAGAATGAGCACCAATACAATAGCAGAAAAGTAAAACCCAAATATAGAGATGGTCTTCAGCAGCTTCTCTCTTCTCCACTTATGCAAACTTGTCCTCTCTCTCACTTATGCAAACTTGTTGAGTGAGTGAATGAATCAAATGAGAGAGGCACCCTCTCTATTTATACTTTAACTTTCACTTGACCTTTACCCCAACTAGACTGGGCCGACTTCTCTAGGAGAGTCTAATAACCCAATTAAAACTTAACTCTAGGGTCTAATGCCCTGGCATACAATGGAGGGTTAACCTCAATGACTTTGCATGACTCAAATACAATAATTACTTTCTCGACCGGAGGAATAAACATCTCCGTCTCAGGTACAATAATAAAATACAAATATAATATAAAATATACAAGTGAATATCTTCCAAAGTTACAATTACATTAACACTCCCTCTTAACTAGGAAGGTATTCTCTTGACACGGACATCAATACATATAGACACAAGTCTTTAATGTTGGATCATCATCAGCACTGGATCATCATAGACGTTGGATCATCATCATCACTGCTGCTGCTATCCTCATCGTCTCGATCATCAAATGGTGACATCTCTTGAATATACTCATCATAGGAATTTCTACAAAGCCAACCCTTTTTCATGTTGGATGTAGGCCTAGCCTCCATGTAGGTATTCATCATCTCTGCGACCAAGCCATCAAGTAGGTACAGCCCAAGATTAGTCATTACATTGCCTCTACAAATACCTGCATCTCCTACTATTGCCTCATCACGTCTAGATCATCTCATCGTCAACGTAGCATATCCCAAATGCACATCACACAGTACTTACATCAACGACCATGGGAGGACACACCTACCACCATGTCGAAATGGCATAGCACTTACATCGACGACCATGGGAGGACACACCTGCCACCATGTCAGAATGGCATAGCACTTACATCAACGGCCATGGGAGGACACACCTACAACCATGCCGAAATGGCTTAGCACTTATATCAACAGCCATGGGAGGACAAACCTACAACCATGCTGGAATGGCTCTGGCACTTATATCAACAACCATGGGAGGACACACCTACCACCAAGATGGAATGGCACCAGCACTTATATCAACAGCCATGGGAGGACACACCTACCACCATGCTGGAATGGCCCAGCCCTTACATCTACACCATGGGAGGACACACCTACCACCATGTGAGAATGGCTTATGTGCATCTGCATCTTCTAGACTCATCACTTCCCCTTGGAAGGAACCTCGATCTGGAGTACACCAAGCTTCTCTTTGAATTACTCGAAATTCACTCTGGCCAACGGCTTGGTCAACACATCGGCTATTTTCTCGTCCGTAACAACATACTGGAGCTTCACTGCTCTTCTCTGCACCATATCCCTAATATAGTGATACTTGATCTCGATGTGCTTTGACTTGTCATGGAACACTGGGTTCTCGGACAACTTCACACAACTCTGGTTGTCACAAAATATACAAGTCGCCTCTAACTGGAGATCAAACAAATCAGACAGTATCTTCCTAAGCCATATTTCCTCACAACTAGCCGAACAAGCTGTGACATACTCTGCTTCGATTGTACTCAATGCCATGCATGACTGCTTCCTGCTAAACCAGGAGATCACACCTGATCCCATACTAAAGCAGCACCCCGAAGTGCTCTTCCTATTTGCGGCACTGCCTTCCCAATATGAATCAACATAACCCTCCAGGTTAATCTTCTGATTCACGTCTTACTTGAGCCCATAATCAACTGTACCCTTCAAGTACCTCAGAATATGATTTGCAGCAATCTTGATTGAACATGTCTCGGATCCATCAGGAACTGGCTCAATGTGTTCACAGCAAAGCAAATATCTGGTCTCATATTCGTCAGGTACATCAAGGATCCAATCATCTGACGATACATCGTGGCATCAACCGAATCTAATGAAGCATCACTCAATAGCTTCAGGTTCGATGCCATAGGTGTGGCCATGGCCTTGCAGTCCATCATCCTGAACCTCTTCCGGATCTCTACTGCATACTTCCCTTGTCCAAGGAAGATTCCATCAATGCTCTGCCACACCTCCATTCCTAGAAAGTAGTGCATCATACCGAAGTCCTTCATCTCAAACTTGGCAGCAATCTTCCTCTTCGTGTCTACAATCAACCCATCCTCACCTGTCACAAACAGGTCATCTACATAGAGTAGGAGTATCATTGGTTTCCCTTCCTCAACCTTGTAGTAAAGGTTGGAATCCGCTTTACTCTTAGTAAATCCCAAACTAGTCAGGAAGTTGTCTATCCTGCCATACCATGTCTTGGGTTCCTGCTTCAAACCATACAAGGATTTCTTCAATTTGCACACATGAGTCTATCTGTCATGTGTCTCAAATCCAAGTGGCTGCTCCACATACACTTCCTCTTCCACTACACCATTCAAGAATGTTGTCTTGACATTCATCTGGTGTACACCTTCCATTTCATCACTACAGTGAGAGCAAGTACTGATCTGGTGGAAGTGTATCTAGCTACAGGTGCAAATTTCTCCTCATAATCTATTCCTTCCTTTTGGGAGAAGCCACGTGCCACAAATCTTGCCTTGTGTTTCTCTATGTTTCCATCTGCAACATGATTGATCTTGTGGATCCACTTGGAAGTCACAACATACTTCCCTACTGGTCTCGGGACCACATCCTAGAGATCATTCTTCATGATCGATTGGTACTCCTCGATCATGGCATCCTTCCATTCCTTCCTCTCTGCCGCTTCTTCATAGTTGGCAAGTTCCTTGTCAATGATGTCACACAACAGGGCTACATAACTGGAGTATGGTCTCGGTGTCTTGCTTTCTTTGTGCATTCCCTATCAAACTCCATATCTCTTTGCATCTTGAATTTCATCTCGTACCCATACTGGTTTCCTCTTGTGAGAATTCTTCTCACATGGTGGATCTACAAGTTCCTGTGGGTCTTCCATCTCACAGTCTTCATATTCTTCTAGGGTTGCTTCATTCATTGTTGTATTTCGGATCTTGGGTGCTTCTGGTTCTTCAATGTTTTCAATAGGTAGCTTTCTGGATTTGTTGTAGGCTGACTCTTCGTCAAATGTCATGTCCCTGTTGATGTCGATCTACTTGAACCCTGGAAAATATATTTTGTAAGCCTTCGAGTTTTCACTATATCCCACGAATATGCCCTTCTTTCCTGAAGGATCTAGCTTCGTCCTCTTCTCCTTCAGAATATGTATGTACACCGGGCAGCCCAATATCCTGAGATGGATGACTTCTAGTTTCTCGCCGGAGAAAGATTCTTCTGGTGTCTTATTTTCAAGTACTCTATGTGGAGTACGATTATGTACATACACAGTTGTCCTCACAGCTTCTTCCCATAGATGCATACGAAGATCCTGGTCATGAATCATCTCTCTTATTGCTTCCATGATTGTTCTAATCTTCCTTTCTGAAACTCCATTCTACTGTGGATTGTATGGAGTGGTCAAATCCCTCTTAATCCCTGAATCTCTGCATAATTTCTTGAAGTCTTCTGATGTGAACTCTCCACCATTGTCTGATCGAAAGGTCTTGATTTTCTTCTCTGTGTGGTTCTCGATCAAGGCTTTGAATTCCTTGAATTTGTTGAATACTTCATCTTTTTTCTTCAAGAAATATATCCATGTCTTCCTAGAAAAATCATCAATGAAATAAACATAATATAAATACCCACTCAATGAACTGGATGACATCGGACTGCATACATCGAAGTGGATGATTTCCAAGATTCCTTTTGCCTTACTCTCGCTACTTGGAAATGTCTTCTTTATGTTCTTTCCCTTCGCACATCCTTTGCAAACACCTTCATGATTTTCCTGGATTTCTGGAAGACCTTCAACTTCTTTGCTTGCAAGTGGTAGTGCTCTATAGTGCACATGTGCAAACCTCCTATGCCATAGTTCACTTGGTTACATGGAGTCATGGACCAAGGCTTGTTCAGGTTGGCCCTTCAATTTGTATAAACCTCCCTCTTTCTCTCCAATCATTATTGCATCATCTATGGTCTTTCCCTTTGGCCACATAAGAACTTGGCCATCAATAAATGCAACCCTCATACCTTTTGCATACAATTTTGATATGGAGAGAAGGTTCTTCTTGAGTCCTGGTACATACAGGACATCCTTCATCTTCAGAGACTTCCCAAAGTCTATCTTGTAAGAGGCTTCACCACTTCCTTTTATGGGGTACTAGTAATCATCCCCAAGTTTCACTTTGTGGGGTGACTCATGTTCATATAGGTTCACAAAGGATTCTTTAAATCCTATCATATGCTTGGAAGCCCCGCTATCTACAAGCCAATCATTGCTTCAATGTGTGACAGTGCCTGTGAGAGCTAAAATCAGAACATACTCTTCATCACTTGAAGAATCTTCACTATCTTCTCTGGTTCTCTTCCTTGGAGGTTCATCATCCTCTGCAATGTGAGAATGATGTCTTTTCTTGTTGTTGTTCTTCTTGTGGAAGCCACTTTTGTTCCTGGGACAATCTTTAGAATAATGTCCCTTCTCATCACAAGTATAGCACCGAATATTATATATGTCTCTCCTGGATTTTCTAAAGTTCTCCCTCTGATTCAGGTGGTGGTGTTTTTCCTTCTTATGATAAGGATGCTCCCTCTTGTTGTTATTATTCCTGGTGTGTGTTGTGAGATCTTAGTCTTCATTACCCATCTTTTCTTCTAAAGCTACAATTCGAACCTCTTTCTGTGAGCACTCTTCCCAAAATCTATTGAAGGTGATCAACTTCCTTCTTGCACAAATCCCTTGAATGAAGGAATCCCATGACATGGAGAGACCATTCAAGGTGTTCATCGCTATTTCTCGATTCTCTACAATTTCTCCCACAGCTTCAAGCCGTTCCTTTATCTGAAAGACCCTTGTAAAGTAGGACTGCATGGTCTCTGCATTTTGTATCTTCACCTTCTTCAACTGGTTTCGCAAGGTCATCTTTCGAGTTATATTCTTTCCTTCAAATAGCTTGGTCAAGGAATCAAACATCTCTTTAGATGTATTTAAGTAAGACACATGTGGGATGAGGTGATCTTTAATAGAATCAACAATTATCCTCTTGGCCTTAACCAAGTTCTTCTTGTGTAAGGCTTTAGCCCCATCTCCCTCTAGAACTGTAACTTCTTCGTTTACATATGTGTCCAATTCATTCTCTTCAAGGATTAGTGTAATCCTATACTTCCATGCTTGGAAGTTATCAGCCCCTTCAAGCTTATCCTCAAGCTTAGTGTGGTGAGACATCTTTAATGAATACTTAAAATGGAAATAGAAACGTTTTTAGGTCTTACCACTTGATTTGTTGAAACTGGTTCTGGAGTTGGTTAGGGTTTGTCAGAGAAACCCTAAATTTTCAAATTTGTAATTTGAAACTTTTGTCTAGATAGAAAGATGCGCTTGACTGAGGCAAGCAGGCTGGTACACTTGGTTTCTAAAGATTCCAAAATTCATCCCTGAAAAATTGACTTGCGAAATTTTGATCTGCAATTTCTGGTATTTTCTGGTTTTCTGGTTTTTCTAGTCGAGAGTCAAATTAGGGTTTGAATTTCTGGGAGTTTTACCCAACCAAAAAATTCAATCTTGGTCTCTAAATTTGTATTTTGATGAGGAGCACTTCCCTATGCTAATTGCACTCCAAAATTCCACTTCTGTGAAAAGCCCTAATTTCCCGCAAAAGTGACAGGCCAAAAAGTGAAAATGCTCATAATCAACTTTTGCTTCGACAGAAAGATGCGCCCTTCTAAGATGAGTTATCCTAGCCTCCTTTTGTTGATGATCTATGGAGAGAAGTCCAAAAAAAAAGAATCCCTAGCTTCCGTAGCTGCAAAGTGTCTTCTTCTCAAGTTAGCTCTCATACCATGTTAGTTTTTCACAATTTAATTCAATATTATCTAGGATCTTATCTGAGAGAATAACAAGCACAGCAATAAACACAAGAGACAAGAGACACAAATATTTTCCTCGAGGAAACCATAAAGGAGAAAACCCTGCAACTTCCTAGGAGATAGAATGAGCACCAATACAATAGCAGAAAAGTAAAACCCAAATATAGAGATGGTCTTCAGCAGCTTCTCTCTTCTCCACTTGTGCAAACTTGTCCTCTCTCTCACTTATGCGAACTTGTTGAGTGAGTAAATGAATCAAATGAGAGAGGCACCCTCTCTATCTATACTTTAACTTTCACTTGACCTTTAACCCAACTAGACTGGGCCGACTTCTCTAGGAGAGTCTAATAACCCAATTACAACTTAACTCTAGGGTATAATGCCCTGACATATAATGGAGGGTTAAACTCAATGACTTTGCATGACTCAAATACAATAATGACTTTCCCGACCTGAGGAATAAACATCTCCGTCAAAGGTACAATAATAAAATACAAATATAATATAAAATATACAAGTGAATATCTTCTGAAGTTACAATTACATTAACAGTGATGTGTCATTCTCTGTAGTTTTAATGCAGTCTCTTGCTTCCCATTGAACAGATGTTAGGATTTATTTGGCAGCATATGGTTTCAATCCATTTGCAGAGATGATATCTATTTACTTGTCATCATGTGTTGCCTCACATCCGCATAAGATAGATCTAGGCATTTCCACACTCGAGCTTTGATGGCGTTCCATGACTACTAATGGCCTCGGCCTCCATGCTGCAATCTTTCACGTTGTCTCATCTCCATGGCCTCCTTATGACGCTTTCACCAACTATACCTCACTAGTCAACATCTTATCCAGCTCCTACTTTTGTAGGCACATGTGGCTTCTTTCTCATGTGTGTGGGGTTCCTTGATGGTTGACTTTCTTCTAGCTTGATTGGATCTGATCTAAACGAGATCGAGGAGGATCTCTCTCTATATATAGCAACTCGAAGTTCTCAAGTATTAAGGAGAACAAAATCATGTCTAACTTTTGCCCACGTGATTTCTGCATTCCCACGGCCCTGTTTCTTTACTGCATCAGATCTACAACGCCCACTCTACCTTGTGGATAGAAGACAATATTCACACCGCCTAGATTTTAAAAAAAACGAACCAAATTTTTTTTCTCGGGGGCTTCCTCCCCCAAACCCCATAAACCTTTAGGTCGGAGGCCTCCATAATCCCCTTAGACCCCCCTTATGTTCGTCGGTCGAGATTCCAAACACCATAGATCTTATACCACTTACTAGGATTTAACGAGCATTAATAAATAATAACTTGCAAGAGAAATAAAATAGGAAATCAACCATACACTTGAGAGTCAATAAAGATCTTCATTACATGGCCAAAACCGGCCAATCGAGCTAAGTGAGCTCACCCACTCACCTACAAGCCACATTACAATGGATCCTCCTCAAGCCTTATAAAGACTTATTGCGCCGAGAGGCACTCTACAGCCCAGTATGGGGGATATCTTGTTAGTCAAGTGTTTGTCGAGTTTGTCGAGTTTGTCGAGTAACAAAATAATACAAAGTAAACAAAACAAAAAATACAAAGTGAAAAGTAATAAATACTATGTCGGCCATAAACAAAAAAGAATAATACAAAGTAAAAAGTAAATATGAGACTTAAACTAGAGACTTTAGAGCTTATGATTACGTGGTAAATATTATGTCGGCCATAAACAAAAAATAATAATACAAAGTAAAAAGTAAATATGAGACTTAAACTAGAGACTTTACTTTTTACTTTTAATACAAAGTAAAAAGTAAATATGAGACTTTAGAGTGTTTGTTGAGTGTTTGTCCAATAACAAAATAATACAAAGTAAACAAAAAATAATAATACAAAGTAAAAAGTAATCAATATTATGTCAACCATAAACAAAAAAGAATAATACAAAGTAAAAAGTAAATATGAGACTTAAACTAGAGACTTTAGAGCTTACGATTAGGTGGCTCAGGTATTGCACTCAAGGAGCTATTCAAGGAGAGGTTTGCACCTCGGGAGATTTGATCCCTCTCGACACTTGATAGAGCCTAGGATTTGGATCTAGGATGGTTTACATGCAATTGGGCCAATACCACGGGCTACAAGAAACCATGTGCCCAAAACGTGTACTAGACCTAAACCACCTTTGACTCGTTCTCGAGTCAAGGTTAACCCTAACAAGAGGTGTAGAGGAACACTCCAAATAATAAAATACTTACCTAAAGCCAAGAGATATAAATATTGGATAAATGAGGCACATAGAGGAAGATTTAAATGGTAAGAGCTAGGACCCCAAAATCCTAAATCCCTGAGGTTGAAGGAAGTTTTCTCTCCTAAATGACTGTTTATTGGGTTAAGGAAGCATCCTAATCCATAGGGTGAAGGGAGCATCCTGCCTTCCCAAGCCATTGATTTGTCTTACAGTGACAAATTTGAAGCGTTAAAAAGAAACCCACCATACGAAGGGGTCAATTTGTCTTCTTGTCAGCAATTCTCTACATTCAAGTGTACCTTCCTTCCCGAGTGGAATTGTTAATTTTGTAAATGCACGGCTCATACAAATTTGAAAATGGATCTTGTGTGAAACACAAACACAGATCTCAAACACTACTTTGTTGTGGAGTTCTTTTGTCATCTATTATTATAATTATAATCAAGACTGCAATTGCGTATGATTAGGTAGTGAGTCTCTAAGTGTCGTCGAGTATGGAAACATTGGCGTCCTTGTCCTTCTGGATCGCTCTCATATCAACACGTGGAGCGCTATGGTTAACCATGGGATCAGGCTCACTTGATTAACCCTCTGCATAGATGGTTGGTCTGTACCTAAGGTCGGGTTACGTTGTTCCACTGCTTTACAGTCATCGTTAGGAACTTAATGCTATAGCCGATGCCATCTAACACATACGAATTGTCATCTGATGCCCTAAGGTTGATGGAATGGTTCCTAGGGTTGCAATCCTAAAGGAGCTCACCAGATTGTAGGTACTATGCAAAGTTGGGATCCAAAGCCGTTATTACTAAGTTTTCTTCTTCTTGCACCGATCTCATCAGTTCGCGGCCCCCATTTAGCGTTGTTCAAGCAATGCACAATTGTGCAGACAATCCCGAAGGATGCAAATAAAGGGATCTAGGGTTAAGTGTCTTCGTCAATAAGATTGACATGTCTGGGTATTAAGTTCGACCGTAGGTTCACTGATTGCTAGAGATATTATATCTTAGAGTCGATATAATTAACCCAGGGATTTAAGAGCACTATATTGTAACACACTAAAACTTTTAAATTTTCAATCATTTTTTTTAATAATGGTAGAATACAATATACTCAAACAACTGCTAATTTGCATACCTCTATTTAACACAGATCTCACGATTTGGTTTTTATGATGGCAGGTTTGGTGTGGTATAGAAGAAGATCCATCCAACATAATAAGTTTTTTTTATCCAATAGCAATTCAAAAACCAAACCTTTAGAAAGACAACGAAGGAACCCCATGGGCATTTATCTATGCAAATGGTTTTAGGCCCTCCCAGATGGTGGTACTGGTTGTTGATAGCCTAGAGGTTGAAATTCCCATCCAGGTTCATATCTTCACGTGGATGTTGTTGAATTTGGGATGTACTTCAACACATAAATTATATTGGGCCTGGATGGTGCAGCTTGTGTTGTACTCAAGGTGAACTAAACTGTCATTTCGTGTTAGGATGTAGATTTACAAGATTGGTTTGGGGAGAGGTTGAAAGGCTAATGTGGCTAACAACAATATGGCAATGTGAGGCTATTGAAGAAAGTTTTAAAAAAGAAATGGATTATCCTAACATGAGAAACAATTAAAGCCCTTCTGTTGTTTGTCTCTTGGGGATTCTGGGTAGCGAGGAATTTTGTAATCTTTAAAGACAAGTTGATTTCACCAATTGCTATAGTTTTCCTCTAGAGCATAAATATTGCTAGTCATTTCAAGACATATTTGTGGTATAAGTTGGCCAGAAGACTGGTAGAGAAATTATTGGCAAAAGTGTGTATTGGGCATACTTTGATGGTGCTTATCGGCATGATACACAACAAGGAGGAGTTGGAGGAATGATACATTTTTCATATAGTAATTTATTATGTTTCAACACTAGTATAGATCCAAGCTCAAACAACCATTTGGAATTATGGGCCTCAAGGCTAGTTTTATTGTTAGTAGTAGAATTTGGTAACACTTATTTGCAGGTGTCTAAAGAAATTTTCTTACCAATTCAGTGGATGAAAGGGAAGTTCATATGCACAATTTGCTTCTACAACCTCTTCTAAATAAGACTATCAAGCTTCCAAATACTTTCAACACAATTTCACTTGTTCACATTTACAGAGAAAGAAACACAAAATCGGATGCCCTCTCAAAAGGAGGGGTTTCTCTTCCTCGGGGCACTTGGGAAATATTGGAAATAGAGGGGTGTGCTTTATTATACAACGTACTCCCTTTATGTAGGCTACCATGTTGTATTTTTTGTCTTTTATGTGGCAAAGTTCTTGTGATAGTTGAAGGGAAATCTTTTGAGACTTGTGATGATGTAAGGCTATTAGGTGGGTGCCAATACGATCTTGAGGGGAGACATCAAAGAAGTAAAGATGGTTAAGAGAGGAGGACAAAAGGTTTACTTTTATGTTCCATTTTGACTAAAAGTGTAGGAACATTTTTTTTAGAAATGCCTAGAAACATATATCAAATGTAATTTTGTTATCTTTTGAATAAAATTACGATATTTTTTTGAAAAAAAAATAATTTTGATTTTTTTTTCAAGCACTAAACATAAGTACATAGTGAACAATTGGTAATCTACTCTATCTTCATAAATTCAACACATGCAAAAACTAATAGTCTACACATGTAAAAACTAATAGTCTAGTTGTATTGTGCAGGGAATCAAATTTCCAAGTTATTATGTCGCTAATACATGCATTCTATAATAACACCATAATGCGTATTGAAGTTATTGAAAACCATAATGCATACCGAAGTGATTGAAACATAATTGTTTGTTATTCATCATAGTCAAGGAATCAAACCAATATAAAAACATTTACATTGGACAACACTATCATATACCAAAGGAATCTAAACTCATATTCAGCACATGATAACTACAATTGAAATGGGACTAACCATATGTACAATTGAGGCATCTAACGGTATCTATGCAATCTCTAGGGATTAGTATATCCACTATTACTATCATTACTTTTTATGTCTCAAATTATTACTATCATTACTTTTTATGTCTCAATTATTACTATCATTACTTTTTATGTCTCAAATTCATAGTTATGCATTCATTTTATCACTTTCATTTTTCCTCAAACTCATAGATATTCATTCATCTCTTGAAAGTGCTAAGTGATAATAGATTTCAAACATTTGTGAAATGTAACAACTAAATAGAACCAAACCCTTGAACATTATCATAAATGCTACATTTGATATTGTATAATGGCATGTGCATTCTATTCCAACTAAATAAACAATCACAAAACCCTAAATGTTGTCACACAATAAGCTATAAAAACCATAATCAACAAACTAACTAGCAATTGTAGCATTAATTGACAACCAAATTCATGAAAAATAGGTCGTGGATACAAAAAACCATAGAAATTATTGTTATTAATCAAGCAATGGTACATATTGAACTTGAACCCAAATCACTAAAAAGTATAGCAACATGCATGGCAACCTTAATGAATTTTCAACTTAGTTAATAATACCATAAATGCATCTACCAAATTTGACATGTGTTGACTCAGACCCAGTCGACAGGGGTTCCCATCACTGTTGATAGCAACCCACCGCGATCTCCCTGAGCACCGGCCCAGACAGGTTTTGGCCTGCCCAGCAACACCTGCAGAGCAGATGAGGTCTCACCCGAGGCGATCAAGGGAGAGTCGACGGAACCATGTTTCCGTCGAATGAAGGAGGATGATTGCGGCAACAATTACTCAACTTATCACGGCATCCAAACCAGATCTATGCATTCAATATTAACATCATTTGTATTCATAGCATTATTCAACAGAGTCATTCATCGCAACAAAACAAATATAACATTAAAAGGTGAACTTGCAGCAAGAAATCATCACAACAGGCATTAACGCAAAAGGTACGCAGAGAATTTCACCAAGCAATTCCATCATGTCATATTACTTCAGAAAAACCCTGATACAACATCTTTGCAAAACTAGATCTCAGCGATATCTCTTGATCTCAGAACATATGCAAAACCGCATCTCTAAGCTCTCTTATGACCTACCACTTTCTGTCTATATATAGGCTTCTGCCTTTACAATGCTTGTCCACTTACTAACAACTTCCTAACCGACTCCTGGACAATTGACCCAAAATCTAACTGACACAGTCCAAATGACCCAAAAACCCGCCTACTGCGGTACAATTAACTCAAAATTACATCTCATATGGTCCAATGACCCAAAAACATGCATTCTGCGGTACAAACGACTCAAAAAGTACATAAAATAATGCATCCTTCTTCCTTCCGCAACCTCTTCTGACGTGTTGCAGCATAGGCGATGCTGCGATTCTTCCCTACCAAACCACCTGCCAATAACATGTGACTCTAAATTGATCAATCGAAATATATCCATGTTTCCATATCAACTAAAACACATAGAGAAGGTTGAATAATTTGAAATCCAAGTTAGGGATGTATGGTCATAGTAAATTATGGCATCGTGACATTGTGACATTGTGGTTCACTGGGAATAAAGTTAGCAAGGGTTATGATGAGGCTAGATAGAGACATGTTTTTTTAGTATAGCTCTTTTTTAATTTTGATCACACTAAGGGGAGGATTGTCCATGATTTTAGAAGGCCGCCATATCACATTATCATACCACCATCCCATCTAGTTTTCTAACTCTTGGGAAGCAAAAAAATAGGGTACACATAACTCAATTTATTTTAAATACCATTCATCTCAAAAATACCCAGTGCACAACCTATATTAGAAGATTTTGGAATAGTATTCCAAAACCAAGAGGGAGAAGGATGGATTTTCTAGTGGGGAAACATTTCTTTTATTCAATGGAACATAATATAATTGTTAAGGAGGAACTAGAGTATATCTCTTGGAACCTCTAAAATAGTCCATGTGATATTGTAAAGTAAGACCATCAGTGAAGCTATGACATTTTTTAAGAGTAAACAAGGTCTAGTACTATGTAGAAGGTGCTTTGATTTAGGCATGCTTACATTAGCTAAGGAACAGAAACAAAGCCACACAAATATTTTCCAAATTCCTAATTGATAAGGAGGCTAGGAAAATACGTGTTGCATTACAATGAGAGTTAATGGATATTTACTCTGAAATATTTGTTGGGAGTGTAAATAATAACTACCTAACAACATTTTTTTGTGTTTAATAGTACAAGGAAGAATTTCCACATGCAAATCATCTTTAATATTAATTAGCATCTTCTTGTATATATTCTAATCTCACATGACTTGATTCTACACCACCCATATATGATATTTATCAACACTCTAACCATAGTGATTGAAGGCATTATTGTGCTCCATCCAAGTACCAAGGATCCCGTTGGTACACTAATATTTCCTTTTACAGAACATAAATGAAGTGACACAAATGGCACACTAATATTTCCTTTTACAAAGCGTCAATCAAGCAACACAAATGGCATAATCTTGAATGGGTACCCAATAAAAGGGTTAATTGCTAGATAGATAATTATTAGGGAAAATTTGAGAATTTGTTTTCGGACATCGACATATCAACATGTTTCATCCATTGTACGCATGTGCAGTCCTCCTTGCTCTCAATATCAATTTGAGATTGATTGTTGCATAATCTTTACTTCTAAATATTTTGATTGAAAATTGTTAGCATATTTAGTGATGTTTGAAGCTATTGTCAAGATTTTGGCCATCTTGCCCTAAATGTGTGTGATCAACTCATAGGTTCCAAGTTTGAAGCACTTTTGTTGATCTTTCACATGTGAGTTTGTTAGACCATTATAAGATTCCATAGGGTTCTTGTTTTGCATGATTGGATCACTTTATTGATCTTCAACCACTAACATATTCGTTAGATCATCATCGATTTTAGCATGCTCTTTCTCAACTTTCATGTCATTTATGGAGAATGTTTACTTGGAAATTTTTTGGGAATTCAAATTCCTAAGGTTTGATCACTTGTACCTATGCTCAATGATGGAAATCATTGTTTTCTTCATCAATTTTGAAAAGGTTTGTGTAAACAATTTTTGTTTTTCTTGAGTGCTATAGTTTTGAAGGACTCTCCATTTTGAACATGTATGCACCTCATCATGCACAATATTTTGTTAGCTTTGGTCATAGTTGTTGTTTCACTCCGAACTAAATCAACATTTGAGAGGGTTAATGTATGTTTATTTGATCATCATTCATTTTTACCACATTTATCCCAAAGTGTATATTAAAGGGAGATCATGCTAGTATGTATATTTACTTGGCTAGACACATGAATCAGGAATTGTTGTCATATTTTGTCAAAACATTGTATTTCCTAAGTTGAGATTAAGGGTGCATGTTTGTGATAAATTTGTATCATCCTCGTATTAACTTATTAGTATATCTACATGAATATACATGATATGTGAACTATTGGTTTGTTAGTACCAAATGTTATTTTATTTTATTTTTTTGAGAGATTCTTTCAAATGTAATTATGAAGGTGTCCTATTTATTACTCCTCATTAATTGAGATTGTTAAGAGGTTGTTAAGGGATATATCCTATATGCCCCAAATGTGGGATATTTTCCATCTCATATGGTGCGTGAGGAGACGACGACAAAGGCCACTTCCTCCCACCACGTGGCATCCCCTCGAACTCCCTTCCATGCACATTAAACAGGATTCCCTCATGATGTGAGCAGCCTTAATGACAATGGTCATTCAGGCTCTTCGCAGAGTTGGCTTCTGTACCATGGTTATCACTCTTCCATCGAGTGAATTAATGTCCTCCACGGGCATTGATTTAAATCTTCTTGACAGGAATTATTTCCATATCTAAGCATTAAGCAACTGTAAGACTGGTGGGGTTCTTCCTCTACATTTGAACGGTCGTTTGTTATATGCATAGGTCTGTCTGTTGGAAAATTCTCCCCGTCATATTTTAGTTTTGCATGCATGCATGCATTTTGTATGCATCCAGTCATCTGCATGCATCCAGTTATCATCATAGTGGACCTCCTAGCTCCTAGAGCTTGGTTCTAGCTCTCCACAAGCTGTCTACATCCCCCAGGGGGCCTCCCACCTACCAAATGCGCCCTTCTCCATGACAAGTGCACCTTTCTCACCTACCACAGCCAATTAGGCGCCTTTGCTCACCTACCACTCAGTTCACTTTAGTTAGTTGTTTGTCTTTCCTTGACTTAAGGCTAGATTGACTCCTAACTGATTGTATCACTCCGATGGACCTCCAGTGAGACTAGATTGCCCATTCTGACTCCAATTAGCTCCTCATATGCCCTCCACTAAGTCGCCTTCATTTAGTTAGTGCCTACATGTGCCAATTACACCACCACACTCAGTTAGACTCGGTTAGCCACACTTGACTGACTGTTACCATTGATGACTAATACATTGACTGGATGATGACTCCACTATTATCTAATCCAGACTCTGAGTTAGGAATTCGAATGCCCTACTTGGCCTATTCGAATCCTATATTATGCACCTTATTGTTCTATTGTATTCATTCACTTACATTCTTATTCATTGTATGATACTGAGATATTGTTTTATTCTACTGTGTTTATGAGTGATCATTGAGTGTGTCCTTCTCTTCTTCTTGCAACATATTTGTTAGTTTGGTTGTGATTTGCTACATCTACCAGATCTCTTGCAGATTCTTACATGGTATCAGAGCTGGAAGCAGCTATTCGAATTGCAACAGTTGCAGCAGCAGCGGTTGCAGCATTTTTTTGAGAAGTTATCTTTCACATGTGCACCAGAAGCCTCTGAGTTTCCACAGGAAATCCTGGTGCTATTACTTGAATTCATTGGAGAAATCCAGTGAGGTCTAGCCAGGTGTGAAGGACTTAGTCCATGTGCCAAGTGTCCTTGAGGTAGTGTTCAGTCGAAGTGTATCATTCTCCATCAACACAACTTTTCTTGTTTTGCAGGTTTATTCAGCCATTTGGAATCTTCTTCAACTATTTGACTTTCTCTATTTAGATGGATCTAAAGCTTACATCTTCCAACTATGTTGAGTGGAAAGCCAAAATTACTCTCTTCATGAGACAAAGAGCTTCACCCGAATACTCAATGGAACGATGGTAGAACCAACCAGTGCAGTTGAAAGTCCAAGTACTTGGATCGGCTTGATGAAGCAATTGGTCTCCTCCTTCTCTCAATTTTTGAAGATCTACACTTTCATGTCATAGATCTTACATCTCCTAAAGAGGTGTGGGACAAGCTCGAATCTCTTTTTGGGCCAAAAGATGATATGGAAGCTCACAAATTGGAGAATGAGCTCATATGTTTGAGTCCTAACAGCTTCGAATCTATTAATTCCTTTCTCGCCAAGTTCAAAATCTTGATATCCTAGTTGAAAAGATATGAGATAGTGAAAGAAGACAAGCATCTTATACTTTCCATTCTATCAAAGTTGGGGGCAAACTTCTCAGTTTTTGTCTCTACTTTCCAGTCAGCTAGGTTTTCCATTCCAAGATGGAAGTTTCCCTCATTTGATGATTTCACACAATCTCTTACTCAAGAGGAAGAGAAGTTGATTTCGATGGGAATGATCAAACCCAAATTGGATTCAGCCCTTACAGTTGCAGAGAGAGCGAATGGTAAAGGAAAGCAGAAGACTTCTGACAAGAGATTGAATGATACAAGGCCTAGAGACAATCCATACCAGTCATATAGGGCTTCCAACTCAAGGAAGACCAAGCATTCTCAAAAGAGAAAACCCGATTGCAACTATTGTCTTAAAGGTATCCATTATGAGAGTGATTGTATGAAGAAAGCTATAGATATGATGGCTCAGTTACTTAAGAAGAACAATCTTCCTATACTTGCATGTACAAGGAAGAAAGATCCTGATACTGAGCTTTCCAGATCTGAAGAAAAGGAAAGATGTCATGCCCTCATGGAAAGTGCATCAACATATTCTACTTTCATCATAGATTCAAGAGCATCAAGACACATGTCTTCCTCCAAAGATCTCTTCTCCAATTTCAAAAGCTCAGTTGGCTCTTCCATCAGATTGGGAAATGATTCAGAAGTCTCCTCTCAAGGGAGTGGAAGAATCAATCTTGACTCAGGTTACTTTTCTGATGTGCTTTATGTTCCTTCTCTTGCAGCAAATTTACTTTCACTGTACCAAATGACCCATGTTGGAGAGCCCAAAAGAGTGATCTTTTCTCCAAATAAAGTCGAGGTACAAGACATGGTTTCAGGGGAAATCATCTCAATAGGTGTTGCAAATCATGAGACAAAACTCTATGAGTTTTCCTGCTTCACACCTCTCTCAAAGGAGTCTACGCTTCACTCTCATATTCATGAAAAGAGTAGACTGTCTCATCTCAATATCAAGCTAGCTAAAAATGTGGTTGAAGGTCTTCCCAATAGCAAGATTGCTCATGGCACCTGCCAAGATTGTTCTAAGAAGATTAAGAAAAAGAGGAATCTTGAAGAAGTGCGAATGCTAGATCCAGATCCACAAGAACCTAAGGATCTGGCACCTATTGATTCAAACCCCATGGAAAAAAGGGCCATCACCACTACATCCACTAGTGATCTCCCATCTTTGTCAGATTCTAGTTCTTTTGGAAAATATCTCACCTGTGATAGCTCAAGAGAGATATTAGACATCTACATGCTTCTTCAGAAGCAAGTTCATAATGGTTACATGTCTGATAATGTTCCCACTTCTTCAGACTCAGAGTTTGAGAGTGATGATGAGTTCCAAGAGAGCAAATCTCCATCACATGATAGTTCTGATTCAAGGTATGAAACATCAGCTTCACATGTTTCTCTTCATGACATTTCAGATTTCGAGTTTGTATGTGATGTTGAGCCAGTTTTGCTTGCTTATCCTCATGAGGTTTCAGATTCAGAGCTTGAAAGTGTTGGTGATTTCCTAGAGAACGAATCATCATCATATAGAAGATCAGATTCAGAAGATGACAGTGATGAAGAGCAAATGTTGGATCCAGATCCACAAGAACCTGAAGATCTAACAAATGCTAAAGAAGAAGAGGAAATGGGAGATTCAGTTCCTTATAATCTCTCAACTGATTTTCCTCCTCTTCCAAGATGGACAGCCACTACTCTCAAATATTCTGAAGACCTTGATGGTGATCCAGCTGATCGACAGAGAACCAGTTTAGATTTTCAAGATAGAAGGGTTCATCCTTCTCACACTTCTAGTTCATCTTGGATCGATCAACCCTTCTTGTGAAAAGGGCACTTGCCTCCTTTAGGGGTAAGTCATGATATGCTACTTTAGCATCCTTCAGTCTTTTTTTTTAGGGAGGGATTTCTTCCCACTGGGTTTTCCCTCTTTCCTCACTTAGTTTATTCTAGATTGATTGTACGGGGTGAACTTTGGTCTCAGTAACCAGGGCCCTATTATTCAATTGTTTCCTTATAGTATAGCTTGAGGGGGGGTGTTGGAATATTCTCCCCATCATCTTTTAGTTTTGCATGCATCCAGTTATCATCATAGTGGACCTCCCAGCTCCTAGAGCTTGGTTCTAGCTCTCCACAGCCTGTCTACAGCCCCCAAGGTGCCTCCCACCTACCAAATGCACCCTTCTCCATGAAAAGTGTGCCTTTCTCACCTACCACAGCTAGTTAGGCTCCTTTGCTCACCTACCACTCAGTTCACTTTAGTTAGTTGTTTGTATTTCCTTGACTTAAGGCTAGATTGACTCTTAATTGATTGTATCACTCCGATGGACCTCCAGTGAGACTAGACTACCCATTCTGACTCCAGTTAGCTCCTCATGCGCCCTCCACTGAGCCTCCTTCATTTAGTTAGTGCCTACGTGTTCCAGTTACACCTACCACACTCAGTTAGACTCAGTTATCCACACTTGACTGACTGTTACCATTGATGATTGACACATTGAATGGATGATGACTCCACTATTATCCAAGCTAGACTCTGAGTTAGGAATTCGAATGCCCTACTTGGCCTATTCAAATCCTGTATTATGCACCTTACTGTTCTATTGTATTCATTCACTTACATTCTTATTCCTTGTATGATACTGAGATATTGTTCTATTCTACTGTGTTTATGAGTGATCAATGAGTGTCTCCTTATCTTCTTCTTGCAACATATTTGTTAGTTTGATTGTGAGTTGCTACAGCTTCCAGATCTCTTGCATATTCTTACACTGGCTCTCTAGCTCAAACACTCATCTTTTTTCTATTTTTCATGCACTCGGGCCACACTCTGCACCTTCCTAGATCCATTTTGTGGAGAGGGGGGGGTTGGTTTCTTTTACAGTCAAGGAATATGTATCGACGGTTCTGTGCTACCCCCAGTTGTGGCAGCGATGGCTGCGAAAACTTGGTAAATCGTGGTCAAGGAGGGGCTAATGCCAATGGCTATGATAGTTCTATCCATGGGAACCTAAGTTAGACGATTGGGAGGAGGAATTGGTGCTACAGAAAATGGTCAATCAGAGGAAACGAGTTAGGAGTAGGAACTTTTGGACGGTGAATAATTTTCTTGCACACATTCTTCTACACTCTCAGGAGCCTCCTCAAGGGAATAATCCCTCTCCTCCCCCTTCCCTGGATCCAACTATGCATTCTTCCTCTTCTCCAACTTCTTCCTAGGTCTCTAATCCATTGGAGCACAATGACACTCAGCTTGATAAGGATCCCAAGCAGCCTGAAGATAACAATAATGTGGCGTCTACCGGTGGTCACAAGGGCAAACATTTGGAGTGCACAAGTCCTCTGAATTCTACCTCCTTTGGGAAAATAAAGTCGTTGCCTTCTAAGGTCTCCAATGACAACCCTTTAAGCTCCAGGGATTATCGATGCCCTATTCTAAAGGAGAATCCTGATGATGCAGACACCATTGAAACTCCAAGTAATTCTATAGTTTATTTCCTCCTACTTCATGTCACTGTGAACGTTGATTGGAATTTTTTTTTGGTCTGTCAAATATTTTGTCTAAGGGTCAATGCTCAAGCAAGAAGTCGTTTCAAGATCAATTTTGTAACAGTCTCGATTTAGCTTTACTTGCAATCTTTTGTAATTTTATATATGGAAAGTACTCCTTTGAACACTAAGTCTATCATCCTATGTATGGGCAGGTTTCCCATAGTCTCAGCTTGAGTTTTTGGTTCTATGAGAAGCCATAGAGGGCTCTTAGACCTCCTGATTATCTTGTTCCTGTAATATTTTTTTGTATTTTAATATAAATTATCTTTGCAGCTTACAAAAAAAAGGGATATATCCTATACTAATGGATCCATTGTAATGTCAATTGGGCCTAGCATGTTTGGTTTTGGGATGGAGTGTATCCTCCCCACCCAGGTTCTATTCCCGTAAGTGACATATTGAGGTCATAATAAGTATAATGTTGTAATAATTGTGTGCCTTGTTGTTGAAATGGCCTTGTGCCTTGAATCATCTAGATTTTACCCTAGGTACCATCCTAAATAAAAGGATAAGTTCTTAGGGTTGTCCTCAAGATAATTACCTGTAAAAAAATGGATCCCTTTGTATAAATATCATGTACAATTACACCAATTAATCATGGATTGGGAGAATTTCATAGTGGAGTTTTATCTCCTTCCATGGTTTCCCCACTTTACATTATGATGTTGATGGCATGAGTGATGTGGGAAAAATGTGTGCACTAGATTATGTTTATGATGTTGATTTAACTCTTTCTCGCTCACACTTGATGAATGGAAAAGATATGTTGATGACATCTTCGCGAAATGGAGACATGGGAGGGAAAGTCTTGATGAATTCTTAACACATGGAAGGGAAATCCCCGATGACTTCTTAACACATGGGAGGGAAGAATATTGATGACTTCTTGACACATGTAAACAACCTTTATGATCACATTAAATTTCATGTGTTAAATTCACCATTGAAATAAAAGAGGACAAAAAACTACCTTTTATTTGTTGTTCTACTCACTAAGAAAGAAAATGGTAGGCTCGAGTTTCAGGTATATATAAAAAAAAAACATATAGATAAATACCTACATGTGGACACACACAACCATCCACCTGAAAAATTCAAAGTTATTCACACACTTTTTACCAAAGCAACAAAAATTTCCAATGTTGATCATCTAAAACATGAGATGGATCACCTTAAGAATGTATTCAAAGGTAATGGATACCATGGTGAAAAAGTTAATAAATCAATCTATAGGACATATAATAAAAATAAAATTCAACATAATTGATAGGTGGATGTTCCAAATATCACATTACCATACATTAAAGGTATTGCTAATCATATTTCCAAAATATCAGAAGAAGAAACATCATGGTGACCTTACTCTTTCGAATCATTAGGAGTTTGGTTGATTCGAAAAAGGACTTGTTATATCTAATACAATGGAAAGGTGTATACTCAATTCCATGATGGTGAGGTAAAGTCTATATCAAAGAGACAAGTCACTCTTTACAAGTGCATTTAAAGGAATATGTTGCTAACATATCTTACAATCGTACTACTAAATTAGCACTAGTGGAATACTCATTGAATAATAATTATCAAATCTACATGGAATAAGCAAACTTAATCACCCGTATAAGAACAATATATAAAAAGAAGAATTGTAGAAGCTATGGAAATAAAATGGGGGACCAATACTCTAAACATAAATGATGGTTTCAAGCTAAATGACACATGAAGACCAATCATTAACCAACTATAAGTGTGGTAGAATGTCTTCTTGCATTGTTTAACCAACACATGAGATGAATGAAGTTTTTGAAGTTTGGGTTGACCTTAATATTATAAAAAATAATGTTATCTAACCAAATTGCATATTTGTACACATTATTACATTGGTTAAACCTCATCCCAATGCACATTGCAATTTCCTTAATGTTGAACTTGTTTTTACATAGAATTAGACATTGGTTTATGTTTTCCAAGGAATGACCTCACGAGAAACCCTCTGAGCGCTTCCGCATGATTCATGGATGGTAAATGGGATACATTATCGACCCTGATTATGGATCCTAACCCTGAGAGGATCAAGAGAGTCGAACTCATGACCTCCCCAAATTTGGGGGTTATATCTCATGTCTGGCTCATGACTACTTGAGCTAACACTCGAGGCTAGAGACATTGGTTCCTATAAACTATATGTAGGTTTTTCCTTTAATTTTATAAATTAATTACTAATGAGGAATAATTATTTATTATTGATAATGCCAAATACCATGGATTCAACAAATTTGAGAAATAATAACCATTCACACTTCACAAGAAGATTATATATAGTTACTTCAAAATTTTCATAAAACTCTAAAAGGTAGGATGTGTGCAAAACTAAGCAAGTTTCCAAAAGGATAGACATTTAGGAAGTTGGAGTTGATGGTTGAGAGAAAACCACCGGAATTTTTTTTAGATTGTCTCTACTACAAGACATTAAGGTAAAAATATTTAACTCTCTCCTCAATAAGGCTATAATAAGCATGTGTATCATAAACTCGACATAAAGGGTGTGTCACCAGCTTGTTTTGTGTGATTCCTTAGCCTCGGTAATTTTACTAAGAAAAATTATGTAAAATTGTTTTCACCTATCTAGGGGAGCACTTCGTATGATGTGAAAGTCTTGTGGTACCTTGGCCCCTTTGTTTTATTTTGGTTGACTTATACTTGGAGAACTTAGTGGATGTATGTTTACCTTGGGATCAATGCTAAGGATGCACACTTCTTGATGTTGTATTTGGCACACATGTGGCAATTTGACATATTTTACAAGGGGGCACTTGTTGGGGAGGATGGACGCTTAGGACATGTGGAGTAGCCACCTTGGAGGAGGGTGTTATCCACTTGGAAGTTAGGCACAGAGCCATGAGAGCATTGGAGACACCTTACACATATGTTGAGGAGGAACACTTGACTTAAGGAGCCACTAATGTTAGAGGGTTCATCATGTTGCTTTTGAGGAGCACTTGGCATGTGGAAACCAAGACTTGGAGGCTATACCACCTTGAGGTTTGTACAAACTATATTGTTCCATGTATCATTCATGCTTAGTGTAGTACTTCATTTGGGTTTTGGTTGTCAACTTAGCCTGGTTTAGTACTTGTGGACTTGGCCCATGTATTATTGTTGGACTCTCTCACCTAATCATATATAAAATGAGGTCGAGAGTGTCTTTGTTATTACTTATTATTGTATCATGTCTTATCAATGTGATAGTTGGTGTGATGGTATATATTGGAGGATTTTGGAAGAATAATTTGTTTCTCTTCTAACAAGGGCAATGCTTATCAAAGACATGCACTGGGTTTCATTGGTTTGTGTGATGCAAGTGAAAGTAATCTTGTAAGATGCAAGTGTAGATCTAAGGGTTGGACAATTGGTGTGATTCTAGTTTTTCATTAAGCTCCTTAAGAGGCTAGTATAAGTTGGTATGATGCCTTACTAAACCTTGTTGTTGTTGGTTACAGTTTTAGTAATTGTGGATGTCCTAGATAAGCTTTGGGAATCTCTCGATAATCCTTGCTTGGGATATAGAAGAAGAACTTAATGCACTGATGTTGGAAAGCTAATGTATTGTACTTTATCTTCATATTGTGGTATTAATAAGTAATTGTACCATTGTTGTCATAAATCCTCTTATCGCAAATTGAATTATTAGATGTGGTTTCATGTGTTTTGAATAAGTTTCATGGTGGTTTTTCTATTACTAATTATTGGGATAACAAGGCTGAAATGTTGAGTGATTTGGCATGTCTTATATGAAACTTCAAACCTAAATCATGTTGTTGTATTTTTTTTGTTAATGAATTTAATTTTCATATCTATATACTTGCTTAGATCATGCTCTAAGGGTGATGACCATTTAATCCTCGTCACTTCTTAACATTGGACCTTCCTCCCTTTTGATGACCTTTCAATTCTCATTTTTTACCACGGTAACTCGGATGAAAATCTTGAGTTTTAACAGAGCCCTGAATTCTATTTAATTTTGCAGAGGAGGGCTTAACAAAGTCGCCATGGTTTGGAGATGTTATTGGGTTGTTGATTGCGGGTGACACTATATGAGGATTTGAAAATTCATGAAGAAATTGTTCCCAGGTTTGATTTTTCTTTCTTAATTCAGCTAAGACAAGGATTCGGCTAAGCCCATGATGGTATAAATTATGGGTACGGTTCTCTACATTCTTTCGTACTTGGGAATCCATCTAACCCAGACTTTTCCAAAAATAAAATGGAAAATTAATAATCCTTCCAAATTCAAAATGTGACAACAACTGGAAATGACAGGATTTGAAAGTGGAGTATCTACCTTCGCAGGTGATGACTTTGCGAATGACCACTAAGGGATTGATGAACTCCTCTCTAATCCAAACATTTGAAAACCCTTTGTCACCATTCACAGTCAAGAAATTAGGCTTGAAGACATAATCATAACTTGGAGCGATAACTTGAATTTAAAACCTTTTGTCACCATTCACAGTCAAGAACTTAGGCTTGAAGACATAATCATAACTATGGTGCAATAACTTGAATTTTTTAAACCAGCGATTGCCGGTTCATAGGAATCTCGTGGCTTGTGCAACCGACTCCTTATAAACTGGAAATACCAACGGCCCTAATTACGCCATTTAGCCATCGAACCCAAGGGCGAATTGTAATGAAACTGCATCATCATGCCCCTTTAGAACTAATAAGAAAGGATTCCATCCAGCTTGAATGAACAATTCGCGACAATAGTAAAAATAAAAAGAATAGAACATGTGATAAACTAAAGATTAAGCCATTCGAAAGATTAAATATAAGAACCATCATTAATAACTAGTATATTTAAAAGATTAAGCCATTTGAAACAAGCAAATTATAATTCAAGGTTAACGGCTTATAAAACTAGTATACCAATATTATTCTGATATTATTCAGTTATCTCTAAGTTAAAAATATATTTGGATTCCAATAACCATACCTTAACTGTTGTTTTAAAAATTTACCTTGGAAAATTAATTCACACAGTTTACATACTTCCATCACTACATCCTGCACTCATTCCAGCACTCCCATAATAAATGCAGAAAAAATATTCACAGACCTACAAGGATGTATGAAAGACTGGAGAAGAATGAAGTAAGTTTGATGTTGTTATTACTAGAAAGTTGGTTTGGTTCCATGTTGAAAATATCACTGCGGCGAAGATGCTTGAACAAAGACTGAATAGCTGCCAATTGAGTTCCAAGCTCTGTAATGAAAAGGAAGTTGTAGTCTGAGCAGAAAGGCATTGTTGAGTTATAGACATTCTCTTTTCTTTTGGAACGGCCAAATTGTACAATTGCCTTGAAAACTCTGTTGAAAACTCTGTTGGCAGGCGGTTTGGTAGAGTGCTATCGCAGCATCTCTGATGCTGCAACAAGGAAAAAGATGGCGCGAATGGTGAAAAGATGACGCGAATGGCAAGGAGCGGAAGATTAGTTATGTATTTTGGGTCAATTGTACCGCGGAATGCGGGTTTTGGGTCATTTAGACCACAGATTATGTAATGTCGAGTCAGTTATACCGCAGAATGCAGGTTTTTGGTCGGTTTTGTACCAAGTTGGTTAGATATTGGGTCACTTGTCCAAATGTCAGTTAGGAAATTGTTAGTAAGTAGACAAGCATTGTAATGGCGGAATCCTATATATAGATAAGAGTCATAGGTATTAGGGGAGAGACAAGAGATAAGAGGCGGAATCAAGGTGAAGAGAAGCGCATGTTTTTGGTTGTTTCTGCGCATCTGTGATATATTGCCGAGACCTGATCTTTGAAGAAATGTTGTATCTAAGGTTTTGCAGTGATAATATGATATGATGAAACTGTTCTGGTGCAATTCCTGGGAAACTGTTTTGGTGCAATTCCTGGGTTCTTTCTGTTTATTTATGGTAATGCAATATTGCACTTCATGAATAATGCTATGTTTCCTTGATGCAATGTTGCTTTACTGATACTACTACTGTGATAATGAACGTTGAAATTGAATAATGCATTATGAGCACATGTTGAATGTTTGAGATTCCTGTTTAGTGTTGCAATAGAGTTAGTTCATGTAGCTGCAACCCTCCTCCTTCCTCGGTGGAAACATGGTTCCGTCAACTCTTCCTGGACGCCTCGGGTGAAACCTCATCTGCTCTGCAGGTGTTGCTGGGATGGATAAAACCTGCCCGGGCCAGTGCCCAGGGAAACTGCGACATGTGTCGACAGTGAAGTGGAACCCCTGTCGACTGGAGTCACGTTGGTCAACAAACTCTCCATTTTATTTGTTATGAATAGAAATTTTGAACATGGATATCAAATTGTGATTATCCATCTAGTTACATAGAGAGAAAAGGTGGAGAAAAGTCATAAGATTAAAAGTCAGAATAAAAATTAAAGTATAGTGTGTAATTGAAACAAAACAAAAAAAATTATGCTTCCATGATTTACATAACTGTTTAAGAATCACCTCAAAACATTCTCTCTTGACTGTAACAATAAAATTTATATTCAGTTCCTAGATTCTTGCTTCATAACATAGATTTAATTTTCTTTGTTTATGTAGAATTTAATATATAATTTTGTGCTCCTCTGAACTTGAAGTAGGGATTTTATTTCCTTTCCAAAAATAGGAAAAGGATGGAAAGAGTCTTTACAAATGAAATCCATAGGATACTAGTCATTCTATCTTAAATTCACAAGATATTGTCCCAATGATAATGATAAATTTCACATTCAAGTTCATCAAGTTACTAAAACATAATTTCACCCTTAAGGTATAAACCTTAGATATAGAAAGAATCAGGTGGTAGAGACTTAAAGTACTCTAAGATCATTATCCAATGGAAATTTAATAAAGTTCATTTAATTGTTGATTCAATCACACATGTCTTCTCCTTAATAATTTACACAAGTACAGTGTTCATGCAAACAAATATAAATTAAGCATAATAAAAGATACCAAAGTCAGAACCCATTGCCAACAAGCCTATTCAGTACTTTGATGGGGCAGAAGACAAGATTGCAGCCCAACAGCGCTCCAAACCCACTTTTGTTCCCTTCCGAAATATGGGTTCTCAACGGCCTCCCATCCCGCCAGCTCCTCACCCAACTCCTATCAAGCATTTTTCTGAAACTGAGATGCAGGCACGCAGAGAAAAAGGGTTTTGTTATAATTGTGATCAGAAATTCACTCGGGGACATAGATGTGTTCAGCAAAAGCTCTATCTCTTGGATATGGATTCTCCACCTGCCTCTGAAATTGGTAAAGAAGCTCCAGATACAATGGATGCTCAGGTCGACATTCCGGAGCCGCCTATTCACACTCCGTCTCAGGACGACCAGCCAGAGATATCTCTCCATGCTTTAGCTGGATTCAGCACCCTCCAAACCATGCGGGTCATGGGTTACTTCAAGAAGCTTCCTCTTACAATACTCATTGATTCTAGTAGCACTCATAATTTCATTGACCCTCAGATCGCCAAACAGGCCGATTGTTTTATCCATACTTGATCCAACTTTGAAGTCATGGTTGCTAATGGGGGCACCTTACCTTGCAAAGGGAAGTGTCGTAATGTGCGTATCTCTATGGGAGATTGTAACCTGCGCTCTGACATGTTTTCCTTGACCTTAGGTGGATGTGATGTGGTTTTGGGCACTCAATGGCTACGCACACTTGGCCCCATCTTATGGGATTTTGCTGAACTTTGGATGCAGTTTTCCCCCAATGGACAAAAACACACATTGATAGGCTTTCAACCAGGGTCTCTCAGCATCATCAGTTCACATCGCATGGAAAAAATCCTTAAGAAGAATTCACATGGTGTCATCGCTCAAATCCATTCCATTGAGATGCAACCATCAGCGGTCTCCACTACTCCTTTGGATCTACAAGAAATTCTGGATCGATATACAGGTGTCTTTGCTGAACCATTGGGATTTCCACCTTCAAGGCCATAGGACCATCATATTTAGCTCCTTCCTGGAAGCATTCCTCCCAACATCAGGCCCTATCGCTACCCATTTCACCAAAAAATAGAGATTGAAATGCTTGTTCGGGACTTACTGAAGCAAGGTATTATTCGCCCAAGCACTAGTTCCTTTTCTTCACCAGTTCTTCTTGTCCGCAAAAAAGATGGGTCATGGCGCCTTTGCATTGACTTCTGAGCACTTAATCACCTCACTATCAAGGATAAGTTTCCAATTCCTATTGTTGATGAGCTTCATGGTGCTCAATTTTTCTCCAAGTTGGATCTTTGTTCTAGATATCATCAAATTCGGGTTCATGAGGATGATATCCCTAAAACAGCTTTCCGCACACATGATGGCCACTATGATTTTTTGGTCATGCCCTTTGGCCTCGCTAATGCTCCTTCCACATTCTAGGCCTTGATGAATAAAATATTTCATCCCTACTTGCGGAAATTCATTCTGGTATTCTTTGATGATATACTTATCTACAGTAAAACCTGGGCTGAACATCTCCAGCATCTAGATCTTGTAATGAAACTTTTCTCTGACCATCATCTCCATGCCAAACAGTCTAAATGTGTTTTTGGACAGAAGGAAGTCGAGTATCTTGGAAACATTATCTCAGCAGAAGGGGTTTGTGTGGATCCTGCCAAAATTGTTGCCATGAACAATTGGCCGCATCCTCAGACACTCAAGAGCCTTCATGGTTTTTTGGGGTTGACTGGCTACTACCGCAATTTTGTCAAGGATTATGGGAAGATTGCAGCTCCATTAAATGCTCTATTGAAAAACGATGCTTTTACATGGACACATGCTACTGAGTGTGCATTTGACACACTGAACAAGCCATGTGTACTACACATGTTCTAGCTATGCCTGATTTTTCCAAGCCCTTCACTATTGAGAGTGATGCTTGCATTAATGGAATTGGTGTTGTTCTCCTTCAAGATGAACACCCCATTGCGTTCACCAGCAAATCCCTTTTAGGTAATAATTTAGTTGCCTGTACATATGAGAAGGAAATGATGGCTATTTTGCATGTAGTATAGAAGAGGCGCCCATACCTATTAGGGAATCATTTCTGCATCAAGACTGATCACCAGAGTCTAAAATATTTCCTGGAATAACGTGTATCCTCCCTAGCACAACAGAAATGGGTTAGAAAACTCATGGGTTATGACTATGAGATCACTTACAAGAAGGGTAAGGACAATATTGTGGCAGATGCTCTTTCTCGCACATTTGATGACCAAGGTTCTCTTTCAGCTATTTCTATGCCTATTCCAAATTGGTTGCAATCTGTTCAACAAGGCTATGTCAATGACTCTTCATTATCTCAAATCATCCAACACTTGGCCAACAACCCTTCTGTTGTACCACATTACTCTTGGCATGGTTCTTCCTTGAGATACAAGGGTCATTTGGTGCTTCCCCAGAGCACAGATATTCAAGAGGCTATCTTCTATGAACTCCATTCTTCTCCATCGGTAGGGCACTCTGGTTTCCTCAAAACGTATGAGCGGGCACGACGTAACTTCTTTTGGCAGGGCATGAAAAGGACAATTCAACAAATGGTAGCTGAATGTGATACCTGCCAACGCAATAAGGGTGAAACGACACTCCTTTTGGGATTGCTCGAACCCTTGCCCATACCTACACGGATCTCGACAGATATTTCTATGGATTTCATTGAAGGGCTCCCTAAGTCTGGAGGGAAGACAGTGATTTTGGTTGTGGTTGATCGCCTCTCCAAATATAGTCATTTTTGTGCTCTCAGCCATCCCTATATAGCCTCCTCAGTCGCTCAAATTTTCCTGGACCAGATATTTCATCTTCATGGCATCCCTTCTTCCATTGTCTTGGATCGTGATGTGACTTTCACCAGTCATTTTTGGACAGAACTATTTCGCCACACTGGCACCAAACTGAAGATGAGTTCAAGGTATCACCCACAAATAGATGGTCAGACTAAAATTATCAATAAATGCTTGGAAACTTATCTTCATTGCTTCACCTCTGAACAACAACATCAGTGGGAAAAGTGGCTCCCTCTCGCTGAATGGTGGTACAATACCTCTTACCACACTACCTCTAAAATGACCCCATATGAAGCAGTCTATGTTCAGACACCACCAATTCTTCTTCTTCCATACACCCCCAGCAGTTCACCAGTTCAGGCAGTTGACACAGTCCTTCGCAATCACGATCAAATTCTTCGCATTTTGCGGGACAATCTTCACATGGCAAGAAATCACATGAAGCAACAAGCCGATCAGCACCATTCTGAGCGCACTTTTCAAGCAGGTGACATGGTTTTTCTTCGTCTCCAGCCGTACAAGCAATCCTCCCTGAAACTCAAAGGGCATCATAAGCTCTCTCCAAAGTTCTATGGGCCATATCGGATTCTTCAAAAGATTGGGTCTGTTCCTTATAAATTGGAACTTCCTCCTTCTTCCCGCATTCATCCAGTATTTCATGTCTCTTTTCTGAAGAAATTTCTTGGCACCAACATCAGAGAACAAACTATTTTACCCAAACTGGATAATGAAGGATCGATCCTTTTGGAGCCGGAGGCCATCCTCAATAAGCGTACTAGTCAGCTTCACTCTCGCTCTATCACAGAGGTCTTAATTCAGTGGCACGGCATGCAACCAGAGGATGCTACATGGGAACCACTCCTTCAGATTCAACAACAATTTCCACATCTAAAGCTTTGAGGACAAAGATTTTTCTAAGGGGGAGGGGATGTTAGGAAGCCATGTCTTTACTTTGTTAGTATATTGTTTTTGGACGCATATGCTTTGTAAGTCGTCCCGTAGTAATTGTTGATCCATAGTTTGTGTTATTTTTGTTTGGCACATATGCTTTATAAGTTGCCCGTAGTATTGTTGATCCATAGTTTGTATTGGCCCATGGTTTTGACCCATAGTATTGGAACCTAGAATTAGTATATAAGTGTGTGTTGAGGCCTATGAAGGCACCGTGAAGTTATTTTTATTGAGCTTTCTCAAAGGAGGTTTCCCCCTCGAAGTGTCCTGCGATCAATAAAAGTGATTCTGAGTTCTGTTATTTCTGCTATTTCGCATATTCTCATTAATTAATTGTTGCAGGTTCTTCACAGGTAACTTTGGCATCCAAGAAATCTCTTCCCTAGGCAGAATGCCCCATTGCCAACAAGCATGTTCAGTACCCTGATAGGTTTGCCTAATCATACCACAGGTCGGTACCCGCTACCAGCAGACATGTTCAGTATCCCGGCGGGTTAGCCTCTTACACTCATTTTCTATCAGAGGCTATTGTCCCAAATTTCACTTTAAGATAGCATTGATAAATTGCTTTTATAGCAGGAGAATGGGGGAGCCACTCTGAAAACCTTTTTACTCTGAAAACCTTTTTACGGAACATGATGGTATTGGGTTGGAAGATATTCTTGAAAATTGCTTATAAAAAATTGTTCGCATGAAAAATTAACTCATGTATTTAGATTAGTTCAAAGACATACTATGGCCAAATTTATTTAGTAGGTAAAAGTGATACCACTAGATAATAACCGAAAGATACTTCTAGTCCGTACAACCATTCTCTTATAAAGTTATAGTGGCGTCCTCATGAATAGCAATTTAATATTCTCTTATGATACTATTTATAGAGATGTTCATCTAATAAACTGTGAAGCTAAATCAAATTGTACTAGTATACTTTGGATTCTATAAGATATACCTCTCTAATGATAAAGTACCGGAGTGAAATGAAATAGAGTTGTATGCTACAGGATTTAAAAATCTGTATAAACAAAGAAAAATAAGCATGCATAAAAAGAACACAAAGAACAATAGGCCACCTTATACATACTAAAAGTACTTTCCTTGCATATTTTTCTTAATAGACATATTTCAACTAAAAAATTAATAAATATAATATAGAAAATAATATAATAATCAACAAAATCAATAAACATGGTTCAAGCATATTGAAGGAAATCAATTATTTTTAAAATAAATGGCTAAGGCATTTCAAAAGAAGACTTTAAAAGTATGCTATGCTACAACATATAATATTTCTTTCAGAACATAACTGAAAGAAAATCCTTTAAGAGTATCAGCCTTCTGAGAAATAACAAAACCAAAGGATATAAAGTAACTTCCATGTTTCTTTATAAAGGAAGTGTGGTACATATGCCTTGAACTTTTATGAAAAGGAAATACCTACAAAAATTCAAAGTGACCCATTAATCAAAATAAAAAAACAGACGACTATAGATATGTACAAAGGCAATTTCAACACATAAACTTTTAAGGATGAGGAGGACATGAAGAAGACACTTCTTCATCTACCAACTCCAACTGATCTTGATGAGCTAAATCATCGATAAATTCTTGTTTAGAAATGGTTTTATGATATACCGTCAACCAATGTCCATTCACTACAAAAGATACCTACTTATCATCAATTGTTTTTATTTTCAGAGAGCCATTGTCAAAAAGAGTAAGTACTTCATAAGGTCCCAACCATCTTGTTGTGATTTTGCCTTTAAAAAATTTAAATCTAGAATCAAATAATAAATCCCAATAACCTTCTTGAAATATTTTCTTCTTTATAAACTTATCATGCCATTTGGTTCCTTGATTTTGTATTAAAACACTTCTCTGAACAGCCTCTTGTTGAATTTCATCAAGTTCATTTAGTTGCATATGCCTTTGTTTTTGTGCCTCATCCAAATCAAGCCTAGTTGTGCAGCAGTACGAAATTTTTTCACTTGGAACTCTATAGGGAGCAGAACTTGTTTCCCATATACGAGCTCATATGGAGTATGTCCTATGGTATTTCTCCATGTAGTCATGTAAGCCCATAATGCCTCAGGAAGTCTATCCACCCAGTCCTTGTGATGCATTTGAATAGTTTTGGTTAGGATAGCTTCAAGCACCTTATTTGTTAACTCCACCTAACCATTAGCTTGGGGGTGGTGTGGAGAATATTTACAATGTTTAATTCCATATTGCTCAGTTAACTCCTTCATTGACTTGGAAACAAATTGTGCTCCATGGTTAGTTACAATCTCACGGGGAACACTGAATCAGGTAAACATTTCCTCATAAATGAATTCTATAACTGATTTTTCAGTAGCCCTAAACAGAGCTTTTGCTTATACCCATTTGGTGACGTAGTCAGTATATACTAAAATATATTCTTCTTTCGAGACATGGGTGAGATTAGACAAACAAAATATAGACCCCACTTTTCAAAAGGTTCGATCATAACTTGCGTGTTCAAGGGAATCTCATCAGCTGACGTGGGTCTCCCCATTTGTTGACAACTATCACAACCCCTCACATACTTTGCAGCATATTTGAAAAGTGTGGGCCAATAATATCCTTGGTGTAATACTTTGTATGATGTACGTTTATCTAATAAATGGCCTCCACAAGGCCCATCATGATAGGATTGGAGGATATCATACATCTCATCTTCCCGCACACATTTCCTAATAATCATATATGGACCAGTGCGTAAAATATCATTACCCACCCATGAATAATTGGCACTTTGTTGGATGATTCTTCTTTTTTCATGTGATGGAAAATTCGCTAGTACCTTTCATGTGACTAAGTAGTTTGCTATGTCCGCAAACCATGGCACTTTAACAGAAACACCAAAAATATGTTCGTTAGGAAAGGTATCATCTACAGGAACAACATTATCATCATTATTAAGTCGAGAGAGAAAATTTGCAACTATATTTTCTTTCCCTAGTTTATCAACAATGGTAATGTTAAATTCTTGTAGTAAAAGGAGCCATCGAATAACTCAACCATTGGTTATGGATTTGTTAATCAGAAATCTAATGGCAGAGTGATCAATATGAACAAAAAATTATTAGCCAGTAATATAATGTCTAAACTTGTTAATGGCATGAACTACAACTAAAAATTCTTTTTCAGTTACAGTATAGTTCAATTCTTCTAGTGTCAAGTTTTTGCTGATAAAATAAATGGCATAATATAGTTCATTTTCTTTCTGTCCCAAAACTCCTCCTAAGGCAGTGTCAAAAGCATCAATATGAATGTGAAAAGTGAGGGACCAATTTGGTCCTCTAAGAACCGGTGCTGAAGATAATGTTTCCTTAAGGGTTTCAAGAGTTGTCTGGAAATGATGATCCCGATTAAATTCAACATCTTTAGTTAACAAGTTAAATATAGGGACTTCTATCTTTGTAAAATTTGCAATAAATCTTCGATAGTAACCTGCATGCCCTAGAAAACTCCTAACCTCTTTTTGTGTACTAGGTGGAGGGAGATTGGTCATTATTTCATTTTTTGCAGGATCTACCTTAATAACCTCTGATAAAATATGGTGTCATAAAACAATGCCTTCAGTCAACAACGTATTACACTTTTCATGACTTAAATCAAGATTTGTTTCTTGACACCTAATCAAGAATTTTTCTAAATTATCAAGGGCTTCTTTAAAATCATTTCCATATACAGTAAAATCATTCATATAAACCTCCACACAATCATGTACAAGGTCAGCTAATATTCCTAAAACTTCCCTTTGCAAAGTAGCAGGGGCATTTCACAATCCAAATGGTAACACCTTGTAAGCATAGGTCCCTCATGGGCAAGTAAAACTGTTTTTGTCATGCTACAATGGGGAGATTTTGATCTGGTTGTACCCACTAAACCCATCAAGAAATTAAAAGTATTGTTTCCCAGATAAAGTATCTATGACCTGGTCTATAAATGGGAGTGGAAAATAATCCCTTAAAGTTTCTTTATTGATCTCTCGAAAATCCACACATGTTCTCCATTTTCCCCCCTTATTAGGAACAACTACTAAAGGAGACACCCATTTACTGTCAGAAATGGGGTAAATAAAGTCTGCATCTAGCAAATTTTGTAGCTATTCCTTTACAATATCTTTGAGTACTGGATTCATCCTTCTCTGGGGCTATCGAACAGGCCTAATTTTTTCCTAGGTATAAATGTGATGGATACATGTATCAGGTTGCATCCTTTTCATATCGATGTAAGTACATTAAAATGCTCCGGATTGAACCTGTAATACATGAACTAAATATCTTGTTGGTCTTGACTCAAATTTGCATTAATAATCAAGGACTTCCTAGGACTGATCTCAATGGGTATAGTAGAAGCTTCAAATTTTTCATTTATGAATAAGACTACAGATGATGATATAGTGGATGGATCATATTGATCTTGAAAATCCTCAGTAAAGAAATAATCAAGTTCAGAAAAAGATTGAGGAAAATTGATACTGGTAGTAGCAGAAATGAATTGGTCCAGAACATTGTCTTTGGTTTGGTCCTCTAGTCTTCTAAATTGACTAATAGATAGTAAGGTTTGTTCAATATCTTCATCTCCATAGGGACATTCTAACCATAACATATTTTCCGTCACCGGTTAGGATGGTGGATAAATAGTAAGGTTCTACATAGAAATGCCATTTGATATGGTCAAGACACCTTCCCTACATCCTATAAAGGCATTAGCAGTTGCCAATCAGGGTCTTCCTAAAATTACAAGATGTTCTTTGGTTGGGTCCTTTGTTTGGAGTACCAGAAAATCCACTGGATACTCCCATGAAGCTAAAGTGACAATAATATCATCTAATGCCCCCACATGTTTAACTGCACACCTGTCATCCAGCTCTAGAATTGTAGGAGTGAGTCGAAGAAATTTATGTAATTGTAGCATTTATAAATTGGTTATATGCATTATATTAATGGATGCCCCTAAGTCAATTAAAGTGTTTTCAATGGAAATATCATTAATAAAAATAGTTACAAAAGGATTCCCCGGATTTTCAAATTTTGTATCTAGGGGTTTATTTGATATATAGTCGGACAAATGACCTATAACATGTATCGTTGGTGGATCTTTTTGTTTTCCGACATGGTTTCTTCAAACATAATTCCTTTTTCATATCTGCATGAATAGGAACATCTCTAATAGCTTGCAGTAACGGAATTCGAATGCAAACACTTCTTAATTCATTTTCAAAATCAAACAATGGACAAACCACAAGTTTTTCTATTGAAATCCTCTCTGGATAGGGAGGATTGTTAGAAGTCTGTGTTTGAACAGTTTGTTGGGAAACCAATGTTTGAGTTCTAGGTATGGCATTTTTCAATTGTGTGTTATCCAATAATTCATCAGGAGTCTCCTCCTCTTCAGGAGTCTCTTCCTCATCAGGATTCTCCTCCTTTTTAGGAGTCTCTTCCTCATCAGGAGTCTCCTACTCTTCAGGAGTCTCCTCCTCTTCAGGAGTCTCTTCCTCATCAGGTTCTTCTTGAATAACAACTGCAGGACAAGTTCTATTAAGAAATTTCCCATACCTTAACTGGATTTCTTGGATTGGAACTAGATTAATAGCATAGGTTGGAGAAGTTTTCATTTCAGCATTGTGAAGCAGTTGGGGTGGTCTATTGTTAGGATTCAGAATAGGTTGAGAAGGAAGTAATGTAGGTCGAGGGGGGTTCAAATTATGATACTGTTGTGGAATCTGAGGTATGGGGGGAAGTGAAGGTGGTGTAAAACCAGGTAACAATTTCTGCATGTTGAGTGGATATTGAGTGTAGGTAGGGGGAGTAGGCATGGGTATTGTCAGTTGAGATCCTCCATAAGCTTGTCCCCTCCAACCTTATTGCCAAGGTTGGGTCTAAACAGGATGAGGAGGCCATTTTTTCCAGATCTTTGGGTTCCATTGTTGTTGAGGTTGCTGCATAGGATAGTAGTATGCAAGGTTTTGCAATGTAGGATCTAGATACAGATTTTGAGGTCTAGGCTGCCAAGGCCTTCTAGGTGCATATGATGGCTCAAATGGCTCACTATTGATTTTGTAAAGAGCTTGCAGTTCAGGTAATGAGGGACAATTTTCTACAGGATGCTTGTCAGCACATATGGAACAAATTGAAATATTATTAAGAGGACATTCCTTAAGAGGGTGCCTCTGCCTACATTTGGGACAAAATATATGCAATGCAATACTGTCCTCCTTCTCTTGTCTCTTTTTAGTTTTTAAGGTGTCAAATTGGGAACTTAGGGTACCTAAGATGTCAGCTTTAAATTTTTCCAATAAGTTCCCTATTTCATTTATTGTGACACCTCCAGTACTAATTGTTTTATAAATTCGAGGAAGACCATCCCTAACACTCTTTCTTGCCTTGGCTCTACTTCGGGAATATTTCCTCCATAGTTCTGTGATTACATCAAAAGGTTCATGATAAATAACACCCGATGCCATTAGATTAAGAATTTGCATATATTGTTCCAAGATTCCTTTAAGGAAAAGAGTTATAATTGCATCCTCTTGAAGAGTGTTATACTTAGATTTATGTAAGACATAATTAAAATGTTCGAGGAAATACTCCAGACTCTCATCTTCATGATGTTTCATTTTGAAGATATCACAATGAGAGTCTTTAGGCATACATTAATCTTGGTATTTTTTAAGGAATGCACTCTTCATCTCTTCCCAGGTCCTAATATTGTATTCTCCCAATCCCATGAACCATCTCAGTGTCGCATATTTAAGGGTAGCAGGGAACAGTTTTAACTTCTGGGCATCCTGTAAGTAGTTGTAACTTCTACACAAGATGTCAAACTTAAATAAAAAGGTATCTGGATCCTTAGTGCTTTTACCATAAAAGGTAGGCAATGAAGATGGTGGAATGTTTTTCATGTTGACATTGTGTGCAATATCTAAAATAGGGAACCCAAACGTTGTTTCAGTTTTTCCTTCTTACTCTACCTCTTCTTCCACATTGTGTATTCCTTCACAATGACCCATTGCAAGAGGGTTATTAAGCAAGGTATAATTTATCCTTTTCCTTGGATATGGATTAAAATACCAACGTTTTGTTCTATATTTTGGTTGTCTAGAATTATTGCAGATTCTAATTGGGAAACTACCAAATGTTTTGTATTACCAAAAAGAGCATTAATTTTCTCCACGTCAACAATATCAACCAAGTTAGGATCCTCTTTGATTGATGAAATTTTAGAAATTTGTGGTGGCTCTGAAAATTGTAATGGTGGTAATTCACTTTGAGTTATTCCAATTTCCTTTAGTTGAGTCTCCAATTCAACAGATTCTTGTTCTATAATTCCCTCTGTCTACAATTCCACATTTTTTTTTGTACTACTCCCTTTTTTTTCTTACCTGAATACATGTCCTTAGGATTAGTAGGTGGTGGCGTTTTACCCCCAAAAATATCGAAAGAATTTTGAAAATTAACCATAATGTACCTACCTCAGTTATCTCTAGGTTTCATCAAAATTAACTAACTACTCAAATAACAACAAAATTTTAACTAGGAAAGTAACCTATCAAAATGAACTAAACCAAAACATCTCAACTACAAATGGGTTTAGAGGAACCTGTTATAACATATGCTCAAGTTCTTACCTCTCGTCTTACCGCCCCTCCTCCAATCTGCAGAAAACTATCCACACAAAATAAACAACCAACAAATTAGTAAGGAAATCAACCCAACACTATCTCACCTTTAAGCAACTCCCCAAAAATGGTGCCAAAAATGTTAGGAAAATATATATATAATTAATTTGAATACCTTAAACATTAAATTATCAGACCAAGATTGGTAAACTTGTGAGATGCTAACACCGTATGTGCAGGTACGAAGTTCTATAGTTCTATCTAAGGAAACCATGTGTACAATAAAAGGAAGTTACACTATTGATGCAAAGGACTAATTTTATCCTAGTTCTAATTGATATTTCTACAAAAAGCTAAAGTCTCAATATGCAGGAAAGGATATTTGAAAAGAATTTCCAAGCAATTGATAAGGATGCTAGCCTAATCCTAACTGAGACAACTAGGTCCAAATATCTAGAGAAGAATTGAGTCTAAATATTAATTACAAAATAAATTATATCATCTGCAACTTGAAATTCTATTGGACAGAATCATACAAAAACTCAATCAATACAATCAAACCTAACTCACTGATTAACCTTCAATTAAAAACAACTAAATTTTGAGAAAACATACTTCTAATGAAATAGATTCTGGTCCTACAAATTTGGCTGAGATATCTTGTCTATTCTTAGTCACCTAACAAATTTCCTAAACCAAACTCCGTGTCTTTTATAGTATAAACAATGATGGAATAAAAACTCAACTAAGTTTATGCAAACCAAAAGAAGACTAAATCCTAAGAACTAAATGCAAGATTGTAAACCACATCACATCTCTATAAAATAAAATACATTCGTGAAATAGAAATTAACCTCACTCCTGCATAAAAGCAAACATACTCGGATAGGAGAAAGAACACAATTGTGCAAAAGTAAGAACTCATGTATAAATGCTAATGATAGTAGAGCTAAGTTCTCAGACAAATCTGGCTATGAAAATGTAACTTTCGATGGATTAAAAATAATCAAAATGCACCATCAAATTGCTTTCCTAAGATATAAATACCAAAAGCTAAAGAACTTCTACATTGTGCAAATCAAGATAAAAGCTTCTAGAAATCTTCTCCATGCTATGATACTTGCTTTGACAATGAAAATATCTAGTTCAATACCAACCAAACCCTAATTATTTCACACAGAAAATACAATAGCAATCTAAGTAGAAGAACAAATTTCCAAGAAACATATGGCTATGTATTAAAATAAAATGAGTTTATTCACAAGATCTATCACAATTCTTGCATGCAAAACCCCTACAGAAAATACCTCAAATTGGCGTGCGCACACTTGCTACAATCATTCACACTCTACATGCCTGAATCTTATCAAACAAAATGTCTACACTATTCGGAAGGAACTCTACATCTATTGAAAAACGTTTACAACCTTTCACACAGGGAATCAACAATACTTACAAAGTTTGATAGTGAAGTATAGTGATCCTATGCTTTCACACTTCAAAACTCTTACAAGGATTACTCAAGTATGAACATATTGTTGATTCAACAAAATGGAAATCCTAATCTATGCTCACACAGTCCTGCCAAACTATTGCCTTAATCCACAACTGGAATGCAGATTTTAAACCACACTATTTACAGAAAATATTTTAGAAAGTCACAGAAATATTTAAATATATATATATATATATATATATTCATCCACACCTCAATACTAGAACATAGTATATGAACAACAGATTTTTTACAGCATAAACAAAATTACAACGTACTCACAATGAATATAAACACACAGTCGTTGAAGGTGGCCCCCCCTTACAACGATGCCAAGCAAATGAACTACGAATGCAAACTTAAAAGTGGAACCAGTCGTATTACTTAATAGATCATCAAATTTTACAGCATGTCTGTATCTAACTTCTCTCTCTCTCTCTATATATAGATATATAGATATATCATTCATATTGTGGGTCGATCAATGATGAGGGTCAGCCCCCTAAAGATAGCGATCACCAACTGAAAAATCAACAAATGTCATTTTTACATTCATCCAGCTTGAAGGTCGAATTAAATCGCGGGAATATATCCCTATTTTCAAGCATCGAATCCTGGCACTGTGAATGCCCTTCAGTTGAGATTAGGACCACGATTCCTGGAGCGAATGAAGAATTTGTGCAGAATCTGATAGCTCATTAACCATGAGGAGGCAACAAGGCACAAAACCCATGTGCACGATTTGATGAAGGAGGTCTCCAAATACATGAACTGTTGATTCCTCTTCCGTGGTGGTGCCGGAACAAGTGTCGGATTGAGCACTAGATAAGTGGAGCCAAAACTGTGTAACACAAAAATATCTATGCCAAGTAGTGAAGTTTAGGAACGATTTGAAATCCATTAAAAAGTAAGAAAATAACTAAAATAATAAATAAATTACCTTGTTTGAAATTTCATGATGTAATCTTCATAAAATATTTGATTGAGGCCAAAAGAGATGATTAATATATACGAATCTAGTCAAAATGCTTGGTTCCCATACTTAGATTTAGAATTCAATTAAAAGATGTACAAAATAGGATACCATCACTAATATGGGAGAGGGTTGGCTTCCATCTTTTACTAAGTAAATCATGATGGTGAACTAAGCCTATGTGCTTATGGATATATTCAAGGCCTCAAGCAACATCAAAGCAGATTTGAAATTATTTGATGAAGTATTAACAAAAAATCCAGGCCCCTCTAACTCATGTTGCTCCAAGGTCCTGAAGAAGTACGCAGTCGTCCATAGATGTATTAAACAACCCTAAGCCAAATGCACAAAATAGTTTCTCAATCGTTATTTCCTTGGCATATTTTTCCTAGAAAGAAACGACCTAAATATTCAAAATGAAAATCATTTTTGAGGGGTGACAAGGGAAATTGAGGGGAAATACATTACAATTTAGGTAAAACCTTCAAATCTTATTGTTTCCCTAAGGCATAAACTTCAATCCGAATTGAGGATCCTTGTGGAATTTCAGTGTTTACTCTATGTGGGAAAGTAAACATAAGATCTACTCACACTATCTGATTATAACACTTATAAGAATCCTACCATTTGTTTAGTCTTGCAACTATTTGGGGACAATGGGTTTTGGGTTACCTACTTCCTCCAATCCAATTTCTTACAAGGATGTAACTCAATCCAAGGCATATCCTTCAGTAATGAAACACCCTCCCATGCCAAGCTCGTACATTGTTGAGAAACTAGATGAGGTGCCATCTTTGGAGGTCAAGCATTCAGATCTAGATGAGTTCTTTTTATCTCATAAATATGAGGTAGTAACTGTAGATTTAATGTATTTTTGCCATGGTAAGCAGCTCTGCACCAGTGGATATACTCTATATGGCCAAGAATTGTGTGATCTTTTTTTGTTCTCAAGGTTTCTTTGTAATTCAATTCTATTCCTGGGATGATTACCGAAGAATATTTGAGGGACTTTGGTTATGGGGGAGATCAAGCCTCTTTCTTACCACATGGTTTCCATTTTTTGATTCCACTACCATTATCCAAAATGTTGATATGGGTCCAACTCCCAAATATGCCTCTTCCTTTTTGGCACCTTTCAATGTTGAAAGAGATGGGAAATGCTCTGGGCATCTATTTAAAGTATGATTCTAAGAAGGACCAGTAGGCATCATTTACATATGCTCACATTTGTGTAGAGATTGACCTTAGTAAAGGTATTCCATACATAATATTGTTCGACCGTGGAAATTTCAATGGATCCAAAGTTTGAAGTATGAAAATCCTGCTTTTAGGTGCTGGTACTGTCATCAAATAGGTCACCTTCATAAACCTATCCACAAGCAAGAAGGAAAACTCAAAAGAACAAGGGAAAAAAATTCAAATCTAAAAATTGGTAGCCATATGATCCTCCTTTTCGGAGGATGAAGAAGAGGAGAGCATAGCATATTTGCCCAATTTTGAGGTTGAGACTGTCAATAAAGAAAAAAACAAAAACTAATAATGATGGTATAAAAGTAATAAAATAGGCAATATAGGTTCTAGAAGAAAACATAAATATTGGAGATTCCTCCTCCCAAGAGTTAGTTTTAAATGATGCATGAGGATGAGGAGTTAAAAGATCATGTGAACCTGAAAAATCCGACTCAAGGAACAGTCCCTTCTTGAAAATTTAGAATTGCATAAATGTGATCTATATGTGGTTCTCGTTGAACCTCCCCTGAGGGGTTCAACAATGATCAAAAAGAAGAAGGGTAAAAAAGGCTAGATTGAGGCCATTGCCACATGAAGATTTTCTTTTGTTATTAGTGTCAAATTATGGTTGGATGTCTATGAATGTTGTCAAATCATAGTTATGTAATGTGCTATATGCACTTGAAGAATGTGATTTCCTTTATTTTTATCAATAGAAATTGAGATGTTTTTCAGTGGATAAAAACAAAAACAAAAAAATACATATCTCAAATAAGATGAGGCCGGAACAAAGCTAAGATACTCACAAGCTATCAATGCTAAACAATGAAATCTGTAACATTGAGCTCACCCTAAATGATATCCATGAATATATGCTGGAAACTAACGCTCGTATTTATGAAGGCAAATCTGATGATAATGGTTCTCTCTATTTGAATTGATATGTTTAAAGTTTCAAAGGTGAAACTTTGGAACTTAAATTTTGAGAAAATAAAAAAATGTCTATAAAGTATAATTGTGAATTTTGAAGGGATTTGAAATCCTATAGGTAGTGAGCATAGAAAAGGTCCCTCGATGACTAATGAAACAATTCACAATGACAAGACTTAGAGAATTTCCCAAAACTATTTCAAATCCCACCATAAATATTTTGATGACTTCCAATTTTTCAAAGCCCATGGAAACCATTTCATATTCCATGAAGGATCAATTGTGAAGTCCATAAGGGAGATAACACATCTTTACGGACACTAAAGACACAATTGCAAGAAGATGTCCTTTTCAAGGATGAGGCATATTTGTAGATACTGAAGACATCATTTCTAGAAGACATCTTTACAAAGACAAAAGACACCATTTCAAACTGAATGAAGGGAGAAGAAGATACAATTTGAGGAATTGTTGCAAGCAAAAATGTCACACGAAACTTGAGACAATGAATATCACAAAGGAAGCCCTAACGTTGTACACGCTCAAAATAAAGAAAAACAGATCAAGCAACAAACTAGCATGTTAATAGAACTTGAAGTGAAAACCTCTTTGCAGAACATACACCCTATAATTGAAGGTGTATTAGGACACATCAAAAAATCTCAATGAATTGTTAGGGTTGTGAAACAAATGGTCATCATTAAGACGAGAAATCATGATTAACATGGAGGAAAAATAACAAAGTTAGAGAGTCATGGTTTTTTAAAACTGAAGACTAAAAGATATGGTTTTTATAAAATTTACGATTTCATGTCAGATGACTGAATATTTTTTGGGTGATTGTTCTTGAACATGACATTAGTTTAAAATAGAAGCTTTTGTCACAAGATATGGTTATCAGATATCTTTGTGTCACAAGAATTTTTAGAAATTCTAGTTGATAGTTTTAGCCTTGTTCCTAACATCAACCGACTAATGAAGGTTGGCCATTCTAGCATTAGGAAACAAATAGTTCGATTACGCAAGACTAGGAAAATACCTTATCCCCAAAAGACAGTAAACACTTAAAATTGAAGAAACAAAACAAAGTGTTTTCACCTAGAATATAACAACATTGCATTTATAAATTTACTTGAGGGGAGTCAACTTCCACCTTAGATAAATTACTAGTCTTATTAGTAGGAAAATCTATGCTAAAATCATTTAAAAACTGTTGTAATATGGGATTTCAAATAACATAAAATCGTCGCTAAGATGGGCTCATTTGAAAGCAAGGAATGTGAAATTCCATTAATTTCTTTAAGAAAAAAAAGGCAGCATTCCAATAAAAAATAGAAACAAAACTAGAGAGCAAGCAAAGGCTTTTTAAATTTTCCATAGAAACAATCTAACTTCAATAGAGTTAATATAATTCCCAATATTTATGCTACTATCAAGGAAATCAGAATTTCCTAATAGTAAACTAATTCAAACTAAGGGAAAAACATTAAGATGTGTCTCATCTAAGAGAAGAAAAGTCCAACGAACAATAGGCCTTCCATGGCAGCAGAATCAAAAATATAAATTACTCCACAACGGTCTTTTGATATACATAAGTCAAACCACACTTTCCACAAAAAGATTTGATACTTATGTCATCATCAACAATAGAATCCTAGCAGAATTTTCTTAAGAAGAGTAGTAGAAGCATGTGAAGCAGTTTGATTAAAAAGAGTGTTGGCAGATGTTGGTCCAGGGTAAGAGAGTTACAATTTTGTAAGACAACGGATCAAATGCTAGATATTTTTGTTAAATATTTGAGCAAAGAAATTTTTTAGAGTTCAGAAGTATGTTGGGCGTGAAGAGAACAACTATCAATACAGAGGGGCTTGCACTTGGCCCCGACTTCTTGAAACAACCCATTTGCAAGGGCAAGACAACCCATGAGGGTCAAAACATGTCTCTGGGAATTTGAACCATGTCAATGGAATATCCACCCATTTTTACCATCAAATCAAGACCCTGTTGACATATTGCTAATAGAATTTGATCAATTTATATCACTGCTAACAGAATTGGAATTTTGTACTTGCCATTATGCTTCTATATCACTATTAGATTTTTTTTGTAAAATCGACGTACATTTTTTTTAGACATATGACAAAAAAGGGTTGTGGTAATAGAAAAGGCTAATAAAATCCCCTGTATATTGTAAACCTTGTTAGCAATGGATTAAAATACCCTCTTGAGTGTAAAATTCAATTTCAATTATTATTTATATAGCTACATATTGACACTAACATCACATTACAAAAATCGATAATTTGAACACACTTATACATTGAGGTTATCGATTATGGATCCATCCTTGAGAAATTCAAGATAATAAGGCTAACCAAGAGGTTCACCCTAGGAAGGAATTTGATATGGACAACTGCCAATATATGTTGTAGTTGTTTCTTTAATCTCCATGGCTCGGCTCTCTGAATCCTCTGAATAGCTATTTCATGTTCCTCCCTATGAATTTAGATGGACACTCCCATTGACAACTTCGACGTTTTGTGCATGTGCAAAATAAATTTCCTTTAAAGGAGCAGAATCAATATTCTTTTGCATGTTGCCTCCCACCAAGCTCTTGGACTCTTCTTATTTTCCACGGCTTGCTAGTGAAGAGTTTGGCCCCTTTTAATCGCATCTGACCTTACAATGGAACTCATCCCCCACAATTCAAATCGGTCCACACTTGTGCCAAATGCAACCTCCTTCATCAAAACACTAGTGGAACCGGCCCATTAAAGAATGATGCCCAGGAAAACCGTTATGGCCTCCTCCTTTAGACAATTCAACCTCCCTTAGCAAATAAATTCGGTCACCTCAAAGAATGGGATCCCTATCAATTCGGCCTCAAGAGATTTCGACCTCCTCCTGATCAACTCGTCTTCTCCATGAAAGATAACCTCGGGCTCTTCAAATTGGTAGATCTCTCGTAATGAATTCGGCCAAAAATAGATGGATTCGTCCTCCCACTATTCGTTGGATTTTGATTTGATGAAATTAGTCCTGTGGTAGCAAATGACTAAACAATATAACTAAATAAATGTAATAGTGAACAAACATTTGATTACTTGGAGAGTAGGTATGTTTCTGCTCGTTCCCAAATGGATTTTTCACAATGAGCTGAGAGCTAAATTTTAAGCAAACCATATCAATAAATGGGAAGGGAAGCATGAGTTGTAGAAGCATCAATATTTTCCACCAATAAAATCCTCGCAATAATACTCCAATGCGAGAAAGTGAAACCCTAGTGCGGGTTCCAATCCAGCTTGAAAGAGGAACTAGCTCAAGCTGAGTTAGATATGATTAATAGGTCAGAGGGAACCTTGATCCTACCTTCTTGGTGGGAGATATATTGATGGTCCAAATCTAGATTATCCATAGATATTTATTCATACTTAGCATAGATGATCCCTGGCCCCAAATTATACCGGTGATAGCAGTCTCTCCCAAACAAAACCAAATTAGAAAAAAGCACTCAATAAATGCCCCGTTTCATTTATTTTCTTTCTCTTTTTTTTTTCCTATTTTTTCAACTTTTATTTTATTTTCTCTCTTATTCGAAATAAATGAAAAATTAGTCTTCTTTTAGTCATTTTTAATTGTGTCACATATTATTTAGTTGTATTTTTTATCCGATGACTAAAATAGTCATTTTATTTAGTCATTTTTAGTTGTGTTGCTTTAATTTAGTCATTTTTAGCTTAGAAACAATCATGTGACTAACTTTTTTAGTCACTTAGTCATTTATCTCACTCTTTCTACTGGTCTTTTGACATTCAATAATTAAAACTCTGATGTGAATTAGCTTAGCATTTTCGTCGCTTATTATCTATTGGACTCAACAAGATTGATTAAGACTGTTATTATGTGAACATATGGAATTTCCTATGTGTGAATAGTAGATTGCATTATCATTTTATTTTATTAATGGTATGTAATTTCATTTTAACATGCAAATTAAATGTGGAATAGTGATATGTGGATGTTAGTTTCTTTTGTACTTTGGATATAGAACAAGTATGATATACATTGCAAAGAAACATACATGCTTATGTAAATTGTCATTTAGTAAAATGGATTATCACCTAAAATAGATAGATATGTTTACACATGAGAGTTATAGTGGTGAAGCAACCCACATGTTGATTGGATACAAGATAGCCAAATTCCTAAAGTGCCAAGGGGAACGAGATGTCCAAGATATCAAGAGGATAATGATGTGATATCAGTATTTTTCTTATGATTTAATTGTGAATTCCAATATTGATATGACTTGTGGGTGAGTGTGAGCCTTGACAGGAACCGCAGCTTGCCCAAACTGGTTGGTTGATGATGGCACTCTTAGAATAGTGATTTCACTATATTGTTGATCAAAGGTGTTGTTCTTAGTGATAGTAGGGGGGTGGAGGCATTTTCCACCATTAATCCTCTGAAACCTAGAGTCGTGGGAGGATTCTACTAGGCACGCTACCCTAGAAGTGTGGTGACGATTGCCAATTGCATGATAGAGAAGCTTGGTCATTGTAGTCGACACTTCTGCTTATGGATTCTATCTATGGTTAGGTTGGTATAGTCGACGCCACAACATATTGCAGTAGAGGATAGGATGGAGAGGTCAGTTGATGGAAGTAGAGGTGACTAGATCCTTGAGTATTTAGGAGATCCACGAGGGATTTGGATTGTGTTATTCTTTTTTATTATATGCTTGATCTGCATGATTATGATTGTCTAGTTAATTTTTAATGTTATTATATAGAGCTTGACAAGTCATGAATGGTTGTAATGAGTGATGAATGATGCATTATTTAATGGTTCTTCAACATGTTGATTTGTGAGCATTTAATAATTATGCATTAGGGGGAATAAATGTTGATTATTAGTACCCATGCTTAATATGTGTACGTGTTGATGTATTTGCAACTTCGGAAGATATTCTTCTATGTATTACACTTGTACTTTATTATATTCATGATGGAGATGTATTATTCCTCCAATCAAAAGTGTCATCATTTGTATTTGTAAGTGTCGCAACTTATATTTGATGGGTTATTAGACCACCAGTGTGGGGTCGGCCCTGCTTGTGTCATGTGAGTGGGTTATTAGGATTCCTTAGGAAGTTGGCCCAGCTAGAATTAAAGGCAGGTTAAGTTGTGTATAAACAGAGAGTGAGTGTGTCTCATTCTATTCATTCACTCACTCATCTAACTCGCATTAGTTGAGAGAGGAGTGCGCACAAGTGGAGGAGGAGTAGCTGCTGGAGTCATCTATCTTTTGGGGATTGATCTTTGTGATCTTTGTATTGGGGCTTATTCTATCTCTGAGGAAGTTGCGGGTTTTTTCACCTTCTTGGTTTTCCCCGAGGAAATTCTGTGTCTCTTGTGTTTATGATTATTATGCTGTGCATGTTATTCTCTTAGTAGGATCCTAGATAATGTTTGAATGCAATTATCGAAACAAATTAACATGGAATCAGAGTCGTGCTAAGAAGAACACACTGTGCAGCTACGGAAGCTAGGGATTCTTAATCTTTCGTTTCTCTCCTCAGATAATCAAAGGAAGGAGGCTAGAATGACTCTCCTTGCAAGGGCACATCTTTCGGTCGAGACATAATTCAATTCTGAGCACTTTCATTTTTGACCCGTCACTGCTGCGGGAAATTAGGGTTTTGGAGAAAGTTGGAATTTTTGGAATCCGAGACCATGGCTGGATGCTCCTTAAGAAAATCAAAGTTTAGAGACCAAGATCAAATTTTTTGGTTGGGCAAAACCCCGGGCATCATCAAACCCTAGTTCGGAATTTTGATCAGAAAGGTGGAAAATTAGGGTTTCTGCAAAAATTTGAAATTTTTGGAATCTGTGACCACGGCTGGATGCTCCTCAAAAAAATAGAAGTTTAGAGCACAAGATCAAACTTTTTGGCTAGGCAGAACCCCGGGCATTATCAAACCCTAGTTCGGGATTTTGACCAGAAGATCTGAAAGTTTCAAAGGCAATTTTGAGGGATCAAATTTTGCAGATTTCAAAATTAAAGTATACCAACTTGATCAACTCAGCAAGGCGCATTTTTCCATCCACTCAGAAGTTTGGAATTCAAAGTTTGAATTTTTAGGGTTTCCCTAACAAACCCTAATCCAGCTCCAGATCCAGTTTTCAGCAAATCAAGTGGTAAGACCTAAATATTTTATTTCCATTTGAGTTTCTCATTAAGATGTCTCACCACGCCAAGCTTGAGGATAAGCTTGAAGGAGCTGACAATTTCCGAGCATGGAAGTATAGGATTGGGTTAATCCTAGAAGAGAATGATTTGGACACCTACATAAAAGAAGAGGTTCCAGTTCCAGAGGGAGATGAGGCTAAGGCCTTGCACAAGAAGAACTTGGTCAAAGCCAAGAGAATCATTGTTGATTCTATAAAAGACCATCTCATACCCCATGTGTCTTCTCTAAAGACACCTAAGGAGATGTTTGACTCCTTGACCAAGTTGTTTGAAGGAAAGAATATAAATCGAAAGATGACTCTGCGGAATCAATTGAAAGGGGTTAAGTTCCAGAATGGAGAGACCATCCAATCCTACTTTACTAAGGTCTCTCAAATCAAAGAACAACTTGAAGTTGTGGATGAAGTCTTGGAGAATGGATAAATTTTCATGACCACATTAAATGGCCTACCTAGGTCATGGGATTCCTTCATCCAAGGTATTTGTGCAAGAAAGAAATTGATCTCCTTTAGTAGACTATGGGAAGAATGCTCACAAGAAGAAGCTAGGCTTGTGGCCCGAGAAGAGAACATGGGAAGTGAAGACCAAGATCTCACAGCACACACCAAGAAAGGCAAGTTCAAGAGGGAGAAATATCTGTTGATGTATATGTAACTTCGGAATGTATTTCATCCATGTATTTCATTTATATATTATTCTACTCCTATAGAGATGTGTCATTCCTCTATACGGAAGTGTCGTCATGTGTATTGACAAGTGTCGCAAGTGTGTGAACTTGCCGATGGGTTATTAGACCACCATGTGTGGGGTCGGCCCTAAAATATATATTATATGGTTGGTGTACCTAGCTAGACAAGTCGGCCCCATAAGGTCACTGGGCAAACAGACAAGTATAAATAGAGATCGGGAGATCTCTATTTTGATCATTCAGAAACTCACACTTCTCTCACTCAGAAAGTGGCACACTAGTGAGGAGGAGGATCATCTGCTGCTAGGAGACTATCTCTGTGTATTTTGCTTGTACTTTGGTTGAGCCATTTCTCTCTCTATCTCTGAGGAAGTTGTGGGGTTTTTCACCTTAGGGTTTTCCCCACAGAAACTCTGTGTCTCTTGTCTCTCATGCTTTTGATTTTTGTGATGATTGACATGCTTGTTATGATTGATATGCATTGATATACTGTACATGTTATTTTCTCAGTTAAGATCCTAGAGTATCGTGAATTAATGCTCAAAATTTAATATGGTATCAGAGCTAACCTGAGAAGAAGACATTATGCAGTGACGGAAACTAGGGTTTCTTGTTTATTGGGTTTCTCTCCACGGATTTTGGAAAAGAAATATAGTAGATTGACTCTACTCATCAAGGAGAATCTATCTGTCCAATCAGAATTCAATTCTGAGATTTTTCAGATTTGGCCCTAAAAATTAGGGTTTCCTCAAAAATAAGAATTTCTAGAATCTGAAGACATAGCTGGAAGCTCCTTGCAAAAATCAAAGTTTAGAGCTCCTAATTCAGGGTCCTCCTCAGTGAATCTGGGAAGACAGAAAAGCAATTTTGAAGGGTGTAGCTTTGCAGATCTCAAATTATGAATACACCAGTTGATCAACTCATCAAGGCGCATCTTTCGATCCTTTCAGAAAATTGAAATTCACATCTTGAATATTTATGGTTTCTCTAACAAACCCTAATCGGGGATCAGATCCAGTTTTCAGCAATTCAACTGGTAAGACCTAAATCTTTTCTATTTCCATTTGAAGTACTCTTTAAGATGTCTCACCACACCAAGCTTGAGGATAAGCTTGAAGGGGCTGATAACTTTTGAGCCTGGAAGTATAGGATTGGGTTAATCCTGGAAGAGAATGAGTTGGACTCGTACATAAAAGAAGACATCCCTATCCCAGAGGATGAAGAGGCTAAAATATTGCATAAGAAGAACTTGGTCAAGGCAAAGAGAATCATTGCTGATTCTATTAAATACCATCTCATACCACATGTGTCATCTCTGAAGACACCGAAGGAGATGTTTGACTCTTTGACCAAGCTATTTGAAGGGAAGAACATAAATCGGAAGATGACCCTGCGGAATCAATTGAAAGGGGTCAAGATGTTGAATGGAGAGACTATTCAATCTTACTTCTCCAAGGTCTCTCAGATCAAGGAACAACTTGAAGCTGTGGATGAAGTAGTGGACAATGGTGAAGTTGTTATGACCACTCTAAATGGCCTACCTAGGTCATGGGACTCCTTTATTCAAGGAATCTATGCAAGAAAGCAATTGATCTCTTTCAGTAAACTGTGGGAGGAATGCTCTCAAGAAGAAGCTAGGCTTGTATCTCGAGAAGAAAAGATGGGAGGTGAAGATCAAGCTCTCGCAGCTCACACCAAAAGAAGCAAGCCCAAGAAGGAGCACTCTCACTACAAGAAGTCCACTCACTATCACCAAAAGAATAAGAAGGATCCAAGGTGCTTTACATGCAATGAGAAGGGTCACTTTGCTTCAGATCGTCCCAAGAACAAAAGGGACAACAACAACAACAACTTCAGCAAAAAGAAGAAGGGTAGCAAAAGAAGGTACCATGCTCATGCTGCCGAAGATGATGAACCTCCAAAGAAGAAAGCTAGGGCAGAAAGTGACGATGACTCATCAAGTGAAGAAGAGTATGTTCTAATATCTGCTCTCACAGGTACTATCTCCCATGGTTGTAATGATTGGTTAATTGACAGTGGGGCTTCCAAACACATGACTGGGTTTACGGAATCTTTTGTAAACCTATCTGAACATGAGTCACCCCATAAGGTGAAACTTGGGGATGATTATCAATACCCTATCAAAGGAAGTGCTGAAGCCTCCTACAACCTAGATTCTGGAAAATCTTTGAAGATGAAAGAAGTCCTTTACATACTTGGGCTCAAGAAGAACCTACTCTCCATCTCTGCATTGGATGCAAAAGGTATGAGGGTTGCATTTGTAGATGGCCAAGTCCTAATGTGGCCAAAGGGTAAAACATTCGATGATGCAATAGTGATTGGAGAGCAAGAGGGAGGTTTGTATAAATTGAAAGGACAACCTGAACATGCCATGGTGCATGTCTCCATGGAGCCAAGTGAACTTTGGCATAGAAGACTTGCACATATGCACTACAGGGCATTACCAATTGCAAGTAAGGTTGTAGAAGGTCTTCCTGAAATCAAGACCAAGCATGAAGGTGTTTGCAAAGGATGTGCAAAAGGTAAGAACATTAAGAAGGATTTCACAAGCAGTGAAAGCAAGGAAAAAGGTATCTTGGAAATCATCCACTCAGATATATGTGGTCCCATGTCATCTAATTCCCTGAGTGGGTATGTTTACTATGTCTCTTTTATTGATGACTTCTCTAGGAAGACTTGGGACTACTTCTTGAAGAACAAAGATGAGGTGTTTGATAAGTTCAAGGAATTCAAAACCTTAATGGAGAATCAAACTGATAAGAAGATCAAAACATTCAGATCCGACAATGGTGGAGAATTCACCTCATGTGACTTCAAGAAGATTTGCAGTGATTCAGGGATTAAGAGGGAGTTGACTGCTCCTTACAATCCACAACAGAATGGAGTTGCAGAAAGGAAGAACAGAACAATCATGGAAGCAACAAGGGCAATGCTGCATGACCAGGATCTACCTATGCACCTATGGGCAGAAGCAGCTAGAATAGCTGTATATGTAAAAACAGAACACCCCACAAGATATTGGACAACAAGACACCAGAAGAGGTCTTCTCTAGTAAGAAACCTGAAGTCATCCATCTCAGAATATTTGGTTGTCCAGTATACACTCATGTCCCAAAGGAAAAGAGGACCAAACTAGATCCTTCAGGAAAGAAGGGTATCTTTGTGGGTTACAGTGAAAGCTCAAAAGCTTACAGAATATACTTTCCAGGGTTCAAGAAGATTGATGTCAGCAGGGATGTAACATTTGATGAAAACTCAGCATTCATCAAATCAAGGAAGGCACCTATTGAAGTTTATGAAGAACCTAAGGAAACTAGATTTCAAGACACTACCATGACTGAAGCAATTCCAGAAGTTGTTCGTGAGTTTGAAGATCCACAAGAACCTGTAGATCCACCCCGTGAAGATAACTCTCACAAGAGGAAACCTGCATGGGCTAGAGAGCTCATTCAAGATGCAAAAAGATTCGGCATTCCAAAAGAAGAACACAGAGCAAAGAAGAGAACTAGATCACATACCAGCTATGTTGCTTTGCTCTGTGACATCATGAATAAAGAACCTTCCAGTTATGAAGAAGCAGCGAAAAAGAAAGAATGGAAGGATGCCATGGTCGAGGAATACCAATCAATAATGAAGAATGATGTTTGGGATGTTGTCCCAAGACCTAAAGAGAAGTTTGTTGTGACTTCCAAATGGATCTACAAAATCTAGCATGCTGCAGATGGCAACGTAGAGAAATTCAAGGAAAGATTCATAGCTCGTGGCTTCTCTCAGAAAGAGGGAATAGATTATGAAGAAACTTTTGCACCTGTAGCCAGGTATACTTCCATCAGAACAGTACTTGCCCTGGCTGCAACGATGAAATGGAAGATACACCAAATGGATGTCAAGACTGCTTTCTTGAATGGTGTGGTTGAAGAGGAAGTATATGTGGAGCAGCCACTTGGTTTTGAAATACATGACAGGGAGTCATACGTATGCAGATTGAAGAAAGCCTTGTATGGCTTGAAGCAAGCTCCCAGAACTTGGTATGGTAGGATGGACAGTTTCCTATCTAGTTTGGGCTTTACCAATAGTAAAGCGGATTCCAATCTTTACTACAAGGTTGAGGAAGGGAATCCTGTGATTCTACTCTTGTATGTGGATGACCTATTTGTAACAGGAGATGACAGATTGATTCCAGATACAAAGAGGAAGCTTGCTATCGAATTCGATATGAAGTACTTGGGGATGATGCACTATTTCCTAGGTATGGAGGTGTGGCAGAGTACAGATGGGATCTTCCTTGGACAAGGGAAGTACACTTTAGATATCCTGAAGAGGTTCGGGATGATGGATTGCAAGGCCATGGCCACACCTATGGCATCGAATCTGAAGCTTCTGTGTGATGCTTCATCTGAGCCAATTGATATCTCTATGTATCGTCAGATGATTGGGTCCTTGATGTACCTAACGAACACGAGACCATATATTTGCTTTGTTGTGAACACATTGAGTCAGTTCCTGACAGATCCGAGGAGTGTTCACCTGATTTCTGTAAAGCATATTCTGAGGTACCTGAAGGGTACAGTTGATTACAGGCTCAAGTATGAAGCGAATCAAAAGTTTAACCTGCAGGGTTATGTTGATTCAGATTGGGCAGGCAGTGCTGCAGATAGGAAGAGCACATCTGGGTGCTGCTTCAGTATGGGATTAGGTGTGATCTCTTGGTTTAGCAGGAAGCAATCCTGCGTAGCACTTAGTACAGCTGAGGCAGAGTATGTTGCAGCCTGTTCAGCTAGTTGTGAGGCAGTATGGCTTCGGGAGCTACTGTTTGAGCTATTTGATCTCCCGTTGGATGCTACTGGTATCTTCTGTGATAACCAGAGTTGTGTGAAGTTGTCTGAGAACCCAGTGTTTCATGACAAGTCGAAACACATAGAGATCAAATATCACTATATCAAGGATATGGTGTAGAGAGGAGCAGTGAAGCTCCTGTATGTTGCGACGGATGAGCAGACTGTAGATGAGCTGACGAAACCACTACCCAGAGTGAAGTTCGAGTAAATCAGGGAGAGGCTTGGTGTTCTTCAGATCGACGACTTTTCGAGGAAGAAGTGATGGACACATTTTCCGAAGCCATTCCAAGCATGTTGGAAGGAGGATCCTTCACATGGCTGTGGATGTAAGCGTTGGATGATGAGCATCAGGACGATGCTTCAGTTACTGCTCTGTATATGCATCAGGATGATGCTGGATATGATCAATTGGATCATTTATATTTATATGTATGTACGCATCAGGTTGATGCTGGATATGATCAGTTGGATCATTTGTATGTATTTTGTATATGCATCATGTTGGATGCTTGGACCATGTATCTATATATGTATCAGGTGGATACTGTGTATGATCAGGTAGATCATGTATATTGATATATATCAGTTAGATGCATTGTGTGGATCATGTATCTATGTATGTATCAAGTGGATACATTGTATGATCAGGTGGATCATGTATGATGATATGTATCAGATAGATACTTGGTATACATCAAGTGGATGCAGTGTATGATCAGGATGATCATAGATGACGAGCTTTAGGATGTTGCTCCAGATGACATGCAGCAGGATGTTGCAATGATGATGATCAGGATGATCATGTGTACATCAGGATGATGTATGATGAGTATCAGGTTGATACTTTGTGGCCGTGGATCAGGTTGTGCAGATGAGCATGTCTGGGAGATCCTATAGGTCGTAGTTGTGTACCCGTAACAGCCTGGGATGCTCTTTCGAGACATTGCTCTAGGAGGACATGTAATTTGTGCCATGGGAGATTTCAGGTCGGAGTTGTGTACCCGTAACATCCTGAGATGCTCTTGCGAGGTTTTGTCCTATGGCATGTAATTTGTGCCCTGGGAGATTTCAAGTCGGAATTGTGTACCCGTAACATCCTGAGATGCTCTTTTGAGGTTTTGCCATGACCACATGTAATTTGTGCCCTAGGAGATTTCAGGTCGGAGTTGTGTACCCGTAACATCCTGATATGCTCTTGCTAGGTTTTGTGGTGACCACATGTAATTTGTGCCCTGGGAGATCCTTCAGGTTGGAGTTGTGTACCCGTAACATCCTGGGATTCTCTTTCGAGGTTTTGTGGTGGGGTCACATGTAATAAGTTTTGGAGATCTGGACAGGATGAAAAAGGCCTCAGATGCTCTTTAGGGTTCTTTCTAGTCAAGAGAATCTTTTAAGGTTTTGTGACGCATGTAATAAGTCATGAGATATCCACAGTATGGCCAGTGATGATGAAGACCTGCAGGTGGTGGGCCTACATCCAATATGAAAAAGGACTGCTCTGTAGAACTTCCTATGACGAGTAGATTCAGAGATTGGTTGAGATAGCAGCAACAGTGACAATGACGATGATTCGAGATTGATGCATCGATGACGATGATCCAGAGAAGAAGACTTGTGCTAGCAGATTTGTGTCGAGAAATACCTTCCTAGTTAAGAGGGAGTGTTAATGTATATGTAACTTCGGAATGTATTTCGTCCATGTATTTCATTTATATATTATTGTACTCCTATAGAGATGTGTCATTCCTCTATACGGAAGTGACGTCATGTGTATTGACAAGTGTCGCAAGTGTGTGAACTTGCCGATGGGTTATTAGACCACCATGTGTGGGGTCGGCCCTAAATTATATATTATATGGTTGATGTACCTAGCTAGACAAGTCGACCCCATAAGGTCACTGGGAAAACAAACAAGTATAAATAGAGATCGGGAGATCTCTATTTTGATCATTCGAAAACTCACACTTCTCTCACTCAGAAAGTGGCGCACTAGTGAGAAGGAGGATCATCTGCTACTAGGAGACTATCTCTGTGTATTTTGGTTGTACTTTGGTTGAGCCATTGCTCTCTTTATCTATGAGGAAGTTGTGGGGTTTTTCACCTTATGGTTTTCCCCACAGAAACTCTATGTCTCTTGTCTCTCATGCTTTTGATTCTTGTGATGATTGATATGCTTGTTATGATTGATATGCATTGATATACTGTACATGTTATTCTCTCAGTTAAGATCCTAGAGTATTGTGAATTAATGCTCAAAATTTAACAATATCATCAAAAGAAATCTCCTCACTTCTATCAAAAGAAGAAAGATCTATCTCACGTTAGATGATTCTCTTGTAATGAGAAGGGACACTTTGCCTCAAACTATCTCAAGAATAATCAAGACCTCAACAAGAAGAAGAACAACAACAAGAAGAGGTATCATGCTCATGCTGCTGAGGATGATGAATCTCCCAGAAATAAATCTAGGGCAGAAAGTGAAGACTTTTCAAGTGACGATGAATATGTCCTAATCTCTTCTCTCATAGGTACTGTTACTCATGGGTGTAATGATTGGCTTATTAATAGTGGGGCTTCTAAACATATGGCAGGATTCAAAGAATCTCTTATGTACCTATATGAACATGAGTCACCTCATAAGGTGAAACTTGGGGATGACTATCAATACCCTATAAAAGGAAGTGGTGAAGCCTCCTACAAGTTAGACTCTGGGAAGTCTTTAAAGATGCAAGATGTTCTATATGTACCTGGACTCAAGAAGAATCTTCTCTCCAAGTAATTATGTGTCCAAAAGGTAAGACCGTAGATGATGCAGTAGTGATTGGAGAGCAAGAGGGAGGATTGTACAAATTGAAGGAACAACTTGAACATGCTATGGTACATGAATCCATGGAACCAAGTGAACTTTGGCATAGAAGGCTTGCTCATGTGCACTATAGGGCACTACCAATTGCAAGAAAAGCAGTAGAAGGTCTTCCTGAACTCCAGTCAAAGCATGAAGGTGTTTGCAAAGGATGTGAAAAAGGAAAGAACACAAAGAAGGCATTTCCAAGCAGTAAAAGCAAGGCATAAGGAATCTTGGAAATTATCCACTCTGATGTATGCAGTCCAATGTCATCGAGTTCTCTGAGTGGGTATGTATATTATGTTTCTTTCATTGATGATTTCTCTAGGAAGACTTGGATTTGTTTCTTGAAAAACAAAGATGAAGTATTCAGCAAATTCAAGGAATTCAAAGCCTTGATAGAAAACCACACTGAAAAGAAGATCAAGACTTTTAGATCCGACAATGGTGGAGAATTCACTTCAGAAGACTTCAAGAAGTTATGCAATGATTCAGGGATTAAGAGGGAGTTGACCACTCCTTACAATACACAACAGAATGGAGTTGCAGAAAGGAAGAACCTCTCATCCACTTTCAGCATTGGTTAAGGTGCACACTATCAAAGATTGAGAGGGAGTCCACCCAACAAACAAACAAAGATAAGTATTTGAATTATCATTTCTTGTATACCTGATTGTTTAAATAATATTGTTCAATGATGTATATACTTAGGTTGTGTATTATGCATATTAGAATAATTGCATTAATGAACAGCATACTACTAATATGCATGTGATGGGTAAGTGGCCTATGGCACTGTACAACATTCCATTTCTACTTATCTAGAATGAAACCTCTTTGTTGACATGTTGGGAGTAGTGCAAACTCTTAACAATGTTCTCGTAGAGATGGAAGGCATCTAGAAAGTTACCGTATGAATACGAGATATGGATAAATGTTGTATTGAAGCATTGGCTAAGATAATTGCATGACTGTATGACATATGCCTTTATGTGTAAGACTTTGTTATGAAAACTATGAGAAGTTTCTAATCATGCAATTGAATTTGACTTGTAGGAAATATCGTGTACAATCACCTACAAAAGAAGGACTACAACATTTGTTCCAGCAACGAAGGTCAAGAAAACTATCTATTGAAGATATTGAAGAATCTAAATTTTCCAGGATCTGGGATGCAGTAATGAAAGGATGCCATGGTCGAGGAATATCAAGCGATCATGAAGAATGATGTTTGGGATGTGGTCCCAAGACTAGAAGGGAACTCTGTTGTGACTTCCAAGTGGAACTCCAAGATCAAGCATGCTGTAGATGGTAGCATAGAGAAAAAAGGCAAGATTTGTAGCTCGTGGCTTCTCCCAGAAAGAGGTGATAGATTGTGAAGAGACTTTTGCTCCTGTAGCCATATACAGTCCATCAGAACAATACTTGATTTGGCTGCAGTGATGAAATGGAAGATACACCAGATGGATGTCAAGACAACTTTCTTGAATGGTGTAGTCGAAGAGGAAGTGAATGTGGAGCAGCCACTTGGTTTTAAGACACATGACAGGGAGTCATATGTGTGCAGATTGAAGATAGCCTTGTATGGCTTGAAGGAAGCACCTAGGACATGGTATGGCAGGATAGACAGCTTCCTGTCCAGTTTGGGATTTACCAAGAGTAAAGCGGATTCCAACCTTTACTACAAGGTTGAGGAAGGCAATCCAGTGATGCTCCGATTGTATGTGGATGACCTATTTGTGACAGGTTAGGATAGATTGATTGTTGACACAAAGAGGAAGCTTGCTGCCGAGTTCAAGATGAAGGACTTGGGAATGATACATTACTTTCTAGGTATGGAGGTGTGGCAAAGTGCAGATGGAATCTTCCTTGGACAAGGGAAGTATGCAGTAGAGATCCTAAAGCGGTTTGGGATGATGGACTGCAAGGCCATGGCCACATCTATGGCATCGAACCTGAAGCTATTGAGTGATGCCTCATCAGATTCGGTTGATATCACAGTGTATTGTCAGATGATTGGGTCCTTGATGTACCTGACGAACACGAGACCAGATATTTGCTTTGCGGTGAACACCTTGAGCCAGCTTCTGACAGATCCTATACATGTTCACCTGATTTCTATAAATCATATTCTGAGGTGCCTAAAGGGTACAATTGATTATGGGCTCAAGTATGGTGTGAATCAAAAGTTTAACCTAGAGGGTTATTTTGATTCAGATTGGGCAGGTAGTTCTGCAGATAGGAAGAGCACTTCGGGGTGCTGCTTCAGTATGGGATCAGGTGTGATCTCTTGGTTTAGCAGGAAGCAATTCTGCGTAGCACTAAGTACAGTCGAAGAAGAGTATGTCGCAGCTTGTTTAGCTAGTTGTGAGGAAGTATGGCTAAGGAAGCTACTGTCTAATTTATTTGATCTCCAGTTGGATGATACCTGTATATATTGTGACAACCATATTTGTGTGAAGTTGTCAGAGAACCCGGTGTTCCATGACAGGTCGAAGCACATTGAGATCAAATATCACTATATCAAGGATATGGTGCAGAGAGGAGCAGTGAAGCTCCAGTATGTTGCGACAGATGAGCAAATTGCAGATGTGTTGACCAAACAACTAGCCAGAGTGAAGTTCGAGTACTTCAAAGAGAGACTTGGTGTTCTTCAGATAGAAGATACTTCAAGGAAGAAGTGATGGGACACATTTTCAGAAGCCATTCCAAGCATGGTGGTAGGTGGATCCTTCCCATGGCTGTGGATGTAAGCATTGTGTGATGAGCATTAGGACGATGCTATGGTTACTGCTATGTATGATGATCAGGATGATCATGTATGATGAGCATCAGGATGATTCTCTAGATTTAATGTATCAGGATGATGTTGTGATGATGATCAGGATGATCATGTGTGATGAGCATCAGGATGATGCTCCAGATGATATACATCAGGGTGATGTTTTAATGATGATCAATATGATCATGAGCATCAGGACGATGCTCTAGATGATATACATCAGGATGATGTACTGCATGATGATGATCGGTATGATCATGAGTGTCAGGATGATACTCCGTGGCTGTGGACAGATTGTGTAGGTAGCATAGAAAAGATCCTAGGAGATCCGATAGTTTGATCTCGAATACTCTTTCGAGGTTTTGCTACAGGTTGACCATGGACAAATTGTGTAGGTAGCATAGAAAAGATCCTGGGAGATTCGATAGTTTGAGCTCGGATGCTCTTTTGAGGTTTTGCTACAGGTTGGCTATGGACAGATTGCGCAGGTAGCATAGAAAAGATCCTGGGAGATCCGATAGTTTGAGCTAGGATACTCTTTCGAGGTTTTGCTACAGGTAGCATAGAAAAGATCCTAGGAGATCCGATAGTTTGAGCTCGGATGCTCTTTCGAGGTTTTGCTACAGGAGGCATGTAATCAATCATGGAGATTCAATAGGTTGAGCTATGTGCTCGTAAAAGTCCTGGGATGCTCTTTAGAGATCTTGCAGGTTACAAGACACTCTTTGAAGGTTTTGCCTGACCACATGTAAAAGATCCTGGGAGATCTGATAGTTTGAGCTCGGATGCTCTTTCGAGGTTTTGTGGTGGTCACATGTAAAAGATCCTGGGAGATTCGATGGGTTGAGCTATGTGCTTGTAAAAGTCTTGGGATGCTCTTTCGAGGTTTTGTTGACGCACATTCCACAGGATGGCCAGAGATGTTGAAGACCTACAGGAGGCTAGGCCTACAACCAACATGAAAAAGGGCTAGCTCTGTAGAACTTCCTATGACGAGAAGAATTGAGAGATAGCCCAGTGATCGAGATGACGAGTACAGTAGCAGTGATGATGATGCTCCGTGATCCAGTGACGATGATCCATCTCCAGAAATGAAGACTTGTGGCGATATGTATTGATGACCTATGTCTAGAGAATACCTTCGTAGTTAAGAGGGAGTGTTGATGTATTTGTAACTTCGGAAGATATTCTTCTATGTATTACACTTGTACTTTATTATATTCATGATGGAGATGTATTATTCCTCCAATCATAAGTGCCGTCATTTGTATTTGTAAGCGTCACAAGTGTCGCAACTTATATTTGATGGGTTATTAGACCACCAGTGTGGGGTCGGCCCTGCTTGTGTCATGTGAGTGGGTTATTAGGCTTCCTTAGGAAGTCGGCCCAGCTAGAATTAAAGGTAGGTTAAGTTGTGTATAAATAGAGAGTGAGTGTGTCTCATTCTATTCATTCACTCACTCATCCAACTCACATTACTTGAGAGAGGAGTGCGCACAAGTGGAGGAGGAGTAGCTACTGGAGTCATCTATCTTTTGGGGATTGATCTTTGTGATCTTTGTATTGGGGATTATTCTATCTCTGAGGAAGTTGCGGGGTTTTTCACCTTCTTGGTTTTCCCCGAGGAAACTCTGTGTCTCTTGTGTTTATGATTGTTATGTTGTGCATGTTATTCTCTTAGTAGGATCCTAGATAATGTTTGAATGCAGTTATCGGAAAAAATTAACAGTACGTTGGCCACGTATACGCCATTTCATGAGCACATTACTATGATTGGTTAGTACATTAGTTATTAATAAATTGGTTGATGAATTATTGAAGTATTACTTAAGTGTTGAAGGTGTAAATAAATGTTGGAATATTATACATAAATGGGTTAAATGCATTGTTAAAATTGTGTGTGTGTGAGAAAAATATCTTCTTTGACGCATGTGTGTAAGGATAATATAAATAAATGGGTATATAGATAAGCGTAGGTTTGGATAAGATTGTAATTAATGCATTTAACAGTATCCTAACATGGAAGACTTCCAACCCAAGTTTAGGATTATTTTAATTTAATTCAGCAGTTGTTATTTTGAGTAATTTGATATGTTATTTGTTTTAAAAAAATTATATTGATGTTGGACTAAAATTGGGAGAAGGAGGTTTAGGATTTTGATAAATAAGGAACTTGAGATAGGAAGAGGAGTGTTTTTCCTAAAGGATATTTTGGAGCTTTAGGGTTTTGTGAAGTTTTAGAAGAGTTTTAAGAACTCTTGGAAGAATTACTATATGTTTTGGTGCATCACCGTTATCCTTTTTGGATCATTATTCTTGGAGCCACGGGCCCAGAGGGCCAGGGAACTGAAAGGTTTCCTAGAGATAGGATGGCGACGAGGGTCCTAGTTGGTAGGGTGGTGTAATTCCATTTTGGGAATTATACAAGGGAGAAGATCAAGGCTTGTATCAATTGGGATTCTTCACCATCCTTGAACGAAATCGAATTCTATATCAAGGTATTCTTCTTATGAATTTAAATAACTTATATATTGTTGCAGTTTCATAAATTTGTATGTTGCTTCATGATAGTGAGCCGTGAATGAGATGTTGATTAATGTTTTTTTTAATAATTGAATGGTTAACAGTTAAGAAATGATGCATATTGCTTATTATTAGTCGTCTTTAGCATTAGTTAATCAGTAAACAGTAATTAGGAGAATTATTGTGAACCTGACAATGATATAAACCAGCATAGATCCATCTTAAACCCGTATCTATCAAGCATCGAGAGGGATCCAATTTCTTGAGGTGTATTTCTTTTTTTAAATTTAAACTCAATAAATTTGTTCTTTCTTGATTGGTAGATCCGAGTTTCAGTTTTAAGTTTTTATTTTATAAACGAACATCTATTTTTTAATTACTTTTCATAATATTTTATTTTATGAACCAACATGGATTTTTCTTTTTAAATACTTTCCATAATTTTTTATTTTATGAGCCGACATGAATTTTTTTAATTATTTTTTAATTATTTTGTTACAAATGTTATTTTGTTACAAACGTTATATCACGTTACAACATCTCCCCCATACTGGATTGTAGAGCACCTCGTTTCACTCGATGCAATAATGGAAACAATTATTACCAATTAGCACCCGATCAAGGCATAATGAACCTCAATGGACTTTACAGGGATAATATTTTTATTGATGTTTTTGTCTAATATCAATGATGGATGCACAATTCTTGTAACTCAGTATGGATATTAATAGCTACAACAAAAGTGCAAAAAACATAATAGCTAGTGGTATTCTAAGGTGTGTAACTTCAAGCACCGAAATTAGAATTTGGAAAACTCACAATCCTTGGGGAGTTCTCTCATAGGAGAATAAAATTGAGCACTCAATTCATGAAAAAACTTGTAATTTATCAATATAATTAAAATAACAAAGGTTTAGTCTTGGTTTGGTTAAGAAATTTTCATCATTGAGGATGCAAAAAACTATTATGAGTTTGAAATAGATGCCGTGGGTGAAAATTTATTAGCTGGAAGTGCAAAAGCCAAGTCTAATTGATTCATAAATAAAGTAGCTTCTCTAGATATTGTAAATACAATGAGAAACTTGACAGTGAAGCTTAAAAGTTGCAAACTAGATAATGAAAGGCTAATTAAGGCTTGAGAAGAGGAAAAAGAGCTAAATATTTCCATCCTTCAAATTCAGATAGATATACATAAGCAAATGCATCATGGACATAATTCAAAACAATTGTAGTCAAATTAGGAATAGCATAAGAAGATGTTCTCATAGGAGGTCCCATAATATAAGAAGAACTTCATGAGATGGGACAAATAATCCATCTATGTTAGAATATTCTATATGTGATTCATATGCATCTAAGGACTCATTAAGTAGATTATAATCCTTTCCCAATAGACATAGGAGAGAGAGGAATCTTAGAAATAACTTGCATGGATAATTTTGAAAGGCAAATCCATCTACCTTTAATGGTGAGGCTAAATTTGGAGAAGAAGTTGAAGCTTGGAATCTTGGGGAAAAAAGTGTTTCCAAGTGCATGTCTATGTTATAAATATGAAGTCCAAAGTTTCCATATTCAATTTAGATGGGAAAGATTTTATTTGGTGGGATCACCTTTGACAAGTAAAGAAGATCAATGAGAGGAAGATTGTCTGGAAATAATTCAAGAAATGCTATAGTATAAATACCTCTATAATCGTTATTATGAAGGTAAAGTGAGACAATTCCATGAATTGAAATTGGTTCAAATGACCATGGATGAGTATGTAAATAAGTTCTTGGAATTGCTAATGTATGTAAAATATATCAAAGATTATAAGGTAAAAAGTCTACACTTCTTAAGTGACTACCTCAATCCTGCAAGGTTAGAATTGAGTTTGATGAGCCTCAAACGCTGGAAATGGAAATTAGAAAGGCCAAGTATTGTTATGAACAGAATAAAAGAAAGCAAGGTTTCGAAAAGGCATGGAAGAATAAGAAAAATATGAATCTTGACCAAAGGAAGAAAGGGTTCAAACCTCCTCACTTTAAAAACTAACCAAAGACCTTCTAGCAAAATCAACCAACTCAAAGAGGGAACAAGCCAGTTGAATCTTTTAGACAAAAGGCCAAGGAAACTTATTCAATGTTGGGGATGTGGATAAGACCACATGCGCATGGATTTCCCTCATCAGAAGGACAACACTAGGAATGTTCACAACATCCAAAAGGACACTATTATGATTGTTGTGGCACAAACTATTCCTTGTATTTATGCTCCATTGGAAGACCACCAAGCACAACACCAATTAATTGTGGTTGGAGTTGAAAGTAAGATTGCTAAGCAATCCATTTCCATTTTAATTGATCTTGGATCTAGCCACAATTGTGTTACTCCTAAAATTGTTGAAACTTGTGCTTTTAAGAAGTGGAAGCATAATAATTCATGGCTAGTCTGGTTAGCCACTAGAACCAATATAAAGGTTAGTGAAATGGTGGATCATTGTTCAATAGATTTGAATGGAATCTTCACATGGAAAAACTTGAATATTTTCCACTTGGGTTTTATGAATTCCTTGTTGGTATGGACTAATTGGAAGCACATTGAGTTAAACTTGATTGTTACAACAATACTTTTGATTGCATTAATGAAGATGGAAACTCATGGATAGTAAGTGGCATTCAAAATCCAATCTCTATTAGGCATATATCATCCTTGTAATTAAAGAAATCTTTTAGAAAAGGATGCCAATTATATGCAGCCGATATATAGGAATTAGTAGAAAATAAAGGTCCAAAGGTAGAATACTATGTTGGGTTGTAATACTTTAGTGATGTATTTCCAAATAAGTGATAGGACTTCCTCGAAAGAGAGATACTAACTTCTCAAGTGATATTGTACTTGGAGTTGCACTTATGTCCAATACCCCTTATAGAATGAGTACCCATAATTATTGGAGTTGCAAATGCAATTGCAAGAATTGGTAGAAAAGGCATACATTCAACCAAGTGTATTTCCATGGGGAGCATCTATTCTAATTGTGAAAAATATATATGGATATCTCAAGCTATGTATTTATTATAGATAGGTAAATAAAGTCACATTGAAGAACAAGTAGAGATTGTCTTGAATTGATGACTTGTTTGACCAAATGAGGATCAAGCAAAAGTCTTGTCAAATATTGATTTGATATTAGGATATCATAAAGTCACAATTAAGAGAGAAGACATCCTTAAGACATATTTTAGAATGATTTGTGCTATTATATGTGGTGGTGCCATTTGGTTCTCACAATTGCACCAAATATGTTCATGTGTCTCATGAATAGTGTTTTCAGAAAATACTTGGATAGTTTGTGCTTGTGCTTGTTTTTCTAGATGATATACTATTTATTCTAAAAATGAAGAAGAGCATGAGAATTACTCAAGAATGGTTTTTCAGGTGCTGAAGAGCATAATTTATATGCAAAACTAAGCAAATATGATTTTTATTAGAAGAAAAATCATTATTTGGGTCCCATTATTTCCAAAGAAGGAATATATGTGGATTTGAAAGAAAAAAAAACATAATGAATTGGCCTGCTCCAAGAAATGTTACAGATGTGAGATCCTTCATGGGTCTTATTGGATATTACTGAAGATTTATTGAGGGATTCTCAAAAATTGCATACCCAGATACTTCTCCGCAAAATAAAGAGATCAAATTTTAGTGGCCCCGGGGATGTGTAAAAGCTTTCAACTATTGACAAAGATTCTCACAAGTGCCACAATTATGAAAATTGTATTTTTGGACAAAAATTTTGATGTTGACATTGTTGCATGCATTGAAGAACTTGGTGGAGATCTCATGCAAAATAATCATTTAATATTCTAAGAATTGAGAAAATTGAAAGAACACAAGAAAAAGTATGCTACTCATGAAATAGTGCACACTCTAAAAATGTGTAGGCACTACTTAATTGGCAAGAGATTTGAGCATGGAATTAATCAAACTTGAAATATTTATTTCACTAGCCAAACTTAAATCCTAGAAAATCTATATGGTTGGAATTTCATTGTGAGTTTGATTTTGAGATCAAACACATAAATGGAAAATAAAATAAAGTTGTTGAGGCACTTGGCATAAAGATTCATGTGGCAGTAGTTAGCATTTGCAAATCATATTTTCAAAAGAGTTACTAATTCCTTGTTGAAGATCAACACTATATCCAAGTGAAGGTTGGGATGCAACAAGAGAAATTAGAAAAGAAATATGAAGGCAAACAGTTTCATGATGATGAGCTTCTTCATTATAAAAATAGAATGTATATTCTCAACACTTTAGAGTTGAGAAGAATTATAATGGATGAAATGCATAAGATTCCATATTATGGACATTCAGGTTACCAAAAATTGATTGTTAGAACAAGCAATAAATACTTTTCTCCTAGGATGAAGAAAGATGTTGTCGAATATGTTGCCATATGTATGGAATGTCAACAAGTTAAGGTTGGGCATCAACACCCAATAGGTTTGTTGCAACATTTGATACTTCTAAAATGGAAATGGGAGATAATAATCATGGATTTGATTATCAGGAAGCCAAAAATAACAAGACAGCATGATTCTATCATGGTTGTAGTGGATGGATTAACCAAGGCACCAAATTTTGTTCCTATTAAGTCTACTCATACGACTCCTAACATTACAAAAATATTCTTGATGGGAATGTTTAGATTGAATAGGATCCCAATACAATTGTATTTGACGGGATACAAACCCTACTTCTAACTCTTGTAAGATTCTTTTGAAGGCTTGGGTACCAAACTTGACATTAGTATTGCTCAGCATCTACATGTAGATGGACAAATTGAAAGAGTAAATCAAGTGATTGAAGACATGCTTGTGATGAATAAAACATCCAAGTGGGAAGATTATTTACACTTGTTGCAATTTAATTCACATAATAATGGGCATCCAACATCATTGAAAGTGAGTGAACTTGAGGCTTTATATGCCAAAATATACAAGACAACAATGAGCTGGGATAACCTAGTAAATAGAATTGTAATTGGGGTAAAAATGCTAAAGGAAATGGAGCAAGAAATTACTAGAATATGTCAGAAGTACTTGAAAATTCAATGTTTGAGATCATGTCTTCCTTTGAGTAAAGCCAAGAAATACATCCTTAAAGCTTGGAATTTATGCCAATAGAACCTATATGTTGTGAACCATTTCAAGTCCTCGATAGAATAGGGCCAATTCAATATAGACCTGCATTATTTGATAACACTAAAGCTCATAATGTTTTCCATGTTTCTTTGCTCCATAAATATGTAAATGATCCTAACCATATGATTGACTAGGTTGTGATCCAAATGGAACATGGGGGGGAGTTACAAATAGATCCAATATGTATCATTGACAAGAAAGAGACATTGCTTCAGAACTAAGCCATCAAATAGGTAAAGGTGTAATGGAAGCACTTTGGTCCCGATGAGGCTACATGGAAGTTGGAGGATGCCATGCAGGAGGCATACTGGGCCCCATTGATGTATAATTAAGTGGAAATAAGTACAAATATATTCCAAGGGGAAGAGAAATGTAATGCCTTGCTTTGATCCCTAGAATGTATTGGTTCAAATTATATATAAATTAAAAACATGTGGTTATAATGACATGAGTTAATCCATGTGAGACTAAATAAATGACCCTATTTTTAAATGATGTAAATATGCTAGTATGGATACCTAGTGTAGAGCTCAAGGCCAAGGCCCAACTGGTGAATGGTTAGCGTGTATTATGTAATTGTACTTTTATGAACTGTGTGGTAAGATTTCCACAATGAATTCGAGCTAGGTAAATATTACACAAATATTAATGCCAAAATATAATATATATAATGGTCCAAGGTGGTTGCAAAGAGCAAAAGAGGGGATATGATTCCACTAAGGGGGAAGAGGTAAGGGGGCCTATGGGAACCAAGCCCTCTTTTGCCAAGTGTTAGCCTTATAATTTCTACCATGTGTTTTAAATGAATGCATTCACCTCCATTGAATTATAAAAACAATCATTAAATGCATGTAAGAATTTGGCGGGGAAACATTTTCACGTAGTTATGGAAGTGTGGGTTGAGTACAACCATTATGGAGAATTGTAAGAGTCCTACATTCCTCCTATTAGAAGTAATGTCAGCCATCATTACCCTAATTATATAATTTCCATTTGATCCAGACATTCTATCATTCTCATATTCATGCTCTAGTCTCCTCACGCTATGTTCTCCATTGTGAACCATGAACCAATCAAGAAATTGACCAAATTAGAATTGTGAAGAGGAAATTACAAACCTTGAGTGAGATATTGTTTGACAGACAATCCACTCGAGCGGACGTGGGCCGGATCTCCCTAGCTCAATGTGAGTCTAGAACAAATAGTATAGACTACAAACAAATTTCCTAGATCTACTTAAGGATCAAGTACTAGATGCCTTACCTTAACTTTGCAATCCTTTCTCCTGGATGCTACTCCACGTCCCACGGTCATCAAATCTCAGTTGCAAAACCTGTCAAGACACATAGAACAATGCAAACGAGTAAAAAGCATCTATACAATAAGAGATCTAAGTAAACAGCTAAGCAGGTAAACTACACAATGTCATCACACATGAACAATATTGGTGGAAAGCATTTATACTACTGTAAATATAGGGAAAGTACATAGATAAAATAGACTACAACCAAGGCTTAACATAGTAGCCCTTCTCCACCCAAGCCAATTGCCATATCTTTCCAAGGAAGTATGAGTCTCTCAATGGATGAGTTAGAGATCTCTCCAATATGATTTCACCAGCATGTAGACACTATAGACTTCCTCCTTTTGGAGAGGGGTAGAGCTTCACTTATATAGGACTAATTGGATAGGGTATGGATGGGGTAGATTGAGATATGGTAGGAGAGAGATAGGGGATCCTCCCAAGAAGTTAGGAACCGAGTTCTAGCTCTCCCAAGAGGTCAGGGATAAGGATCCAAGTCAACAAGCTTCGAGAATGAGCTCGAAGGACCTATTTTTGTCCATTAACTGACTTCGTCGCACCCTGCAATAGAGCAAGATGTGACGTCGCAGGTTGCATGAGTGCAGCCTGCGACGACCTCTCAAAACCCAGCATAAATGAAATGGCAGCCCTTCCAGGTAAATGACTTAGCCAATGAAACTTCAGGGATGTATACACTAAATCTCAGGATGGTAGGATTTTTGGTGTAACAGATATATATGGTCATAGTTGAGCATAGAGGTCGGGAAATTCATCAATCCATCACCCACTATGTATTTGTTGCTCTTTGGATGCTTGAGAGCCAAGTATTAATATTGTAAGCAATTCTTGGAAAGCATACAATAGACTAGGCTCTTTCTACCCACACTAAATAGCATTGGAGGGAAAAATATCCTAGAGAGACTATTGAGTAGATAAAGGAAAAATCTTCCTTATGTTGTGTGGGGAAGTGGAAGAGAGTGCCATGTTTATTTGATGGTTGGATGGGATGCTTGGGGTTCTTTGTAATGAGTAGATTAGCCAAGCATGAGAACAAATCAATTAGGTTGAGAAAGATAAAATCCTATACCTTGGTTCTTTCATGCCGGTGGCCTCATAACTTGTCTTGGGGCTAGTATTTGCACTAGATACCACTAGTTGGGCAAAAAATTACTCACATGTGACCAATTTCTTGGACTTTCTTTTGTTAAAATAAGTGCTCTATTATAAAAAAAAATTGAGTATGTAAAATTAATGTTATTTTCGTTTTTGGAAATCTATATATTTTACATGTTGTGTGTGATTATGCTTAAATATAGTCATAAACATTTGATTTCCATGAATTTATATTAATGCATGATTATTTAATTTCATTGTATTTTAATTATCACACCTATCCATGCATTTTATTTAATTTTAGTAATCATTAATATACTTACTTAATTTGTATTACGAGGATATGTCCTTTGAGGTCCAAAATTTGAAAGCCCGTGGTTGGGAGTCCTAGGCAAGGACACCACAATACTATTCACCTTTATATCATGCTTATCCTTTGTATCTATAAAACAAGACTTCTTGCCATGTAGCATGGATGTTAGATGAATATTAATAAATGGAACATATGAACAGCAACCTCAAAATATAATGCAATAGGCTCACCACAAATTGATGAATAAAGGATGGATTGAGTTGTCATTCAACTAATCGATTACACCACTAATAAATCGCTACAATCTATGTGACGTTAATAAAGAATATCTTATAAAAACTCGCATACCATCCTAATTGGTGAGACTCCAAGGTCAACTTCAAGCTAGCTAAGAGGCCTAGGATAAAAAATAGTATTGTCACAAATTTATTAGAGACGAAATGTCAAAGAAATGGTCTCATATTTAGGCATAAAGTGCACATTAATGAGTGGATGCATGGAATTTTTTTAATTACTCTCACGAAATCATATTAATTCTTTAGGATTAATTCATGTTGATCATTTTGATGATCGAAATCTAATAACTCTAGAGGACGTGTCGCTTTCTAATAGCACAAGAATTCACATTCTTCACTATGGGTAAAGAATCAAATAAAATTAATAGCTAAATAATCAAATAAAAGTAATGGTTTTTACTAGACATGGAATATGAGCAAAGCTCATAATAACTTGTTTTGAAGCATGAACATATTTTGGAGGACAAGTTGTAACTACCTCTTACAACACCTCTAAAAAAGGTAAGAGTATGAATCAATGGACAGCTAAAGATTTTGCAAGGAGATGAAGCAAAGGGAAAAGAAAAGAAGAGTTGGAGAGCCAACTTCACCATCTATCTATGTGAATCACATATGTTAAATACTTGAAGTTATTTTTTACATAATAACTATTTATGCAATTATTCACATTGTTTTTTAAAACATATTGACAAGCTAGATTTCAATAAGAGCTTATCGATGTCATCAACATAAATATTATTCTTCAAGGACATCATTTTGGTATAACGAATAATAATGAAGTGGGAAATAAGATAACAAAAGTGATAGAAAACCATATCATAAGGGGCATGAAAACATGAGGAACATATATAGAGAAATTAAAGAAAAAAATGAATCAAAGATATAAGGAACTTAACAATTGTAAATGATGATGATGATGATGATGTACATTGTGCCAAGATTTACTTTGTGGCGATCATGGTGGGTGTCATTTGAGATAGTGATTGTTTCCTTGCTATCAAACTTGCGAGTCTAAATGAACTATTGATGGCTCATGTTAAAGCAACTGCTAGGAGAGATAGGGAAAGACAACAACTAATATAAATATAGGGACCCAATTTCATCACAAGCAATGTATATCTTAACCCATGTCTCCCAAACCTAACCTCGAAGGACCAATTTAGGAATTTGGATCTTGCTTCAATCAATAAGGGAGAAAGTCATGGGGACATGCTGAGGAAATATCCCATTGGATTGGCCATAATGGATAGACAAGGCACAGACAAGGTTGCATGTTGAGGATTCTCCATGGTTCCCTCTTATAAGAATTTTTCCCTATTTTGTACCCTTTAAATTTCTTGAAATTATGTTGATTCTCTAGATAGGTCAAAAGAAAATTTGAAAGTCCTAGGTCTACAACATTAGCAAGTAAGGTGAGATTTGCGATAATAGTTACTCAAAATAGAAATTGAAAAGCATATCCCTTCTTGCAAACTACAAGTAGGCTACCTCTCTTGTTTTCCAATAAAAGCACATTGCCTTCATGTTATTCTAAAGCCAAGTTAACAAAGGGAAAGGTGGGAAGATATTGATTATCATAGTCCCAATCCTTTCCTATGGCCAATAGATTGTTGAAAGTCACATGACCTTAAGGTGGGACCTAAACATTAGTAGAGATTTCTTACAACTCCTCATTCAAAATAATGTTTCTTACATGAAGGCACATATTTAAACCATGGTCGCTTTCAAGTGGAAAAGGGTTCTGAACATTAGACTCAAATAAGGGATCATCTTTCCCAATAGGAATAGGTGCTTTCACATTGCTTGGCTCATAATGATTAGGGTATCCATTTGCATGTTAGTTGACAATAGGTGAAACGACATTTCTTTTGAAAGAAACATCTTCACGATGATGAGAGATAGATTAAACTTTAGAGGGAAATCTTTGTTCAAGAGCTATTAGGGGACTTTCAAATCATGATAGATTTTCTTAATAGAGGAGAAGTTAAACATAAGGATAGTCCACTACATAAAGAAATTTTTCATTGAGAGTCTTTCTCCTCAAAGTAAAAACATATCCTTAACACAAAATCTAAGGTATCAACCTTCTTCTCTTCTAACCACCACTAATATGTAAGAGGAAAAAAATTTTACTCTTGCACAAGGCTAGATTTGTAGGATGAAAAGGTTCGAGGATATTGTTTCCAATGACACATATTCAAGACATCACATTCATGGAAAACATCAAATAAACAAGTCGGGATTATATGTGGATGATCAATATTAATAATTTGTCGATGCATTAAACTTTCATGTATACATGATTATATCAAACACATGTCTCACTCTTTTCTACAGTTGATAGGGCTTTTCATGTGATACAAATAATGAACATAGTGTCCCCCATTCTTTCTTTTGTTTTGAAAATAAAGAAAATTCCTTCTCGAAGGCAATGCCCTATTCAAATAAAACCTACCACTTATAAAAGCTATGTGATACAATCCGTTTGTATCATATAAACTCGAGTTACATCAAATTCTCTTCCAAGTCACTCAAAGAATCAATATCAAATTGCAATCATGAACAAAATGTAAATGAAAACAAGGCCACAATTTCTTAGAAACATAAATTCTTTGTATTAACCATGTCATACCATGCATTGGATGCCAATGTGCGATAACCATGTTGTGGACTTCAACATAGTTTTGATCAACCCAAGATTTGAGAAGTCTATACATGGAATATCATTTATAAGCTTAGCCTCCTCACATTGTTACCATAATGACGATTCTTTGGTTAACTTGGAGATAGCATGGGCTAAAAATATTTTAATTTCCATCATTGTCAAACACAAAAATTGAAATTCCTTTCTAAAGGCATAGTCCTATGTGTCTCTAGCTCAAAAACATAATGCAATAGGTTCACTACAAATAAATGATTAATCGAATTATCATTGAGTTATATTATTCCACCATGTGGAGAAGGGTAAGATAATGAATTGAAATTGTGTGTACATGAGATTTTGCAAATTACCCGTATCATATTGTCAATAATAGATTGTTATAGAGTAAGTTGAATAGTGGATAAACTCAATTGTTTATCTAAATTTACTAAGAAAATTTTCATAATTTATATTTCCACTTAATCGATGGGAATTTTGACTATGGAACTTTTTCATTAGGGATTTTGATTGATTTTAAGACGACAAAGATTGTCAAAATTTTGAAAAAATGAATAAATCAAGGTGGAACTTTGCCTTGCCATAAAAACCCCAATAATAATAAAAAAATAAAAATACAAAATACAAAAATAAATTGGCCAAAAAGTTTGAGTTTGTCCACTTTTTAATTCAGTCTAGTTATTACATTGAATCTATTGATAAAATCAAAGTCAACTAATTGATTGCATAAATAATAGGTCGCTAAAATATATGTTGCATTAATAAATAGTATATTTAAAAACTCGTAGGACATCATATTTGGTGGGACTCACGACTAAATTACAAGCTAATTAGGAAGTCTAGTATCATAATATTATTATGACAAATTGATCAGAGAGGTAATGTCAAAGAAATGGTCTCAAATTTATGTATGAAGTGCACATCTACAAGTGGATGCATGGAAAAATTTTAAATAGTCTCACAGATCCTAACTACTTTACAATTAATTTGCATTGATCATTTTGATTATCATCCTACAATGACTAATCTACAAAGCATGTTACTTTCTAGTAGCATGAGAGTTCAAAATCACTAGTTGAATAATCAAATAACAACAATGGATCTTCCTAAATATGGATGATGGGCAAAGCTCATAATTTTTCACAAATCACAAACATATCTTGCGGGGACAAGTTGTAATTAGTTCTTGCGACACCTCTAAAACTAGAAGAGTGTGAAGAAGGGCAAGCAAAAGATCTTGTGAGGGGGTGAAGCAAAGAGAAAGGAAATAAGACTTGGGAGAATCAAATTCACCTTTTAGTCATCTGATTCATAACTATTCAAATGCTTGAAGCCATATTAATATAAATATTTATGCAATTATTAATGTTGTCCTGGAAAACATATTGGCCAACCAAAATGCAACGAGAGCTTACCTTGACTAGACAATTGATTGTTGATGCCATTGACATAATTCTTTAATGTATAAGGAAACACTAAGATGTTGTTTTCACATGATGAGTAACAACCAAGAATGCAATGAGGAAACAAAAAGGGGAGAAAACCATATCATAAGGGGCGCAAAAACATAGGAAAATATTTAGAGAAACTAAAACAATAAAAAACACAAAATAGAGAGAAAATTAAACTAAATCAAACATAAATGAGTGAAAGATATTCTAATTATTTTATTTTATTTTTAATTATTGTATACAATGTGAAGATTTAACATGTGATCATGGCAAGCACTATTTGAGATAGATAAAAACATCTGCCACATTTAAGGAACTATGGCATAGAATTTGGATGACGATTGTTCCCTTTCTATCAAATTTCAATAGTTTGAATGAATGGTTGATGGCTCATCCTAAAGAAATTGGTGGAACAAGAAGGGAAAGACAACATGCATTATAAATACAGGGGCTCAATTTCATCAAGACTAATGAATCTCTTAACCCATGTCTCCTAAACTAGATCTCAAAAGAGCAATTTATAAATTTGAATCTCATTTCATTTGACAAGTAAGAAGGTCGTGAGGATTTTCTAAGGAAATATCCCATTGGATTGTTCGTAGTGGAAATAAAAGGTCACATGTTGAGAATTATTCGGGGTTTGTTCTTTTATAAATTTCTCTATATTCCCTACACTTTGAGTTTCTTGAAAAATGTGTTGATTCTCCAAACAAGTCAAAGGGAAATTCTAATGTTCTAAGTTTGAAAGATTAGCTAGGAAGGTGATATTTGCAATAGTAGCTACTAGCAAATAAAAATTGAAAAGACTATCCAATCTTCCACACTATAAGTGGCCCGCCTTTGTTGTTTCCAAGAAAATCACATTGTCATCATGTTAATCTAAAGCCGAGTTAGCAAGGGAAATATGAGAAGATATTAATTGTCATAACATTGATCCTTTCCTATGCAAATAGATTGTCAAATGGAATATGAACTAAAGGTGGGACCCAAGCATCAATAGAGGTTTCTTAGGGACAGTGGAGTCATACCTAAATCAAATTATTTTTTAGGTTAATGCAAGGTGGGAATGAAACCCAAGTTGATGGGTAGGTTAATGCTAACGACTCACATTTTTAAAAAGATGTAGGGACAGTGGAGTCATACCTAAATTCGCCAGAATTAAACACAACCTGATGAAAAATAATGAAGCAATCTTCAAACGCGCGAGTATGGATTTGGTAAGAAAAGAGATAAAACAAGTGAGGAAGCACCTCAACAAATTATCCGAAGACTGCCTATGTCTCCACTTAACATTAGCTGCCAAGATTAATGAAAACATATGGACCCGATTTCACTCCTGCCTGGTTTTAAGAGTGGAACGAACAGCTGAAAACCTGAAGAAAACACACTTGAAGAAGTTCAAATTACTTGAAAAACAGAAGAGAGGCTGTGTTGATAATAACGTTGATGAAGATAGCGCAGATAACACAGTTAACGCTGGTAATTTGGACTTAGTTGGTAATCACAACACAGTGCGGATAGATAACAACATTGACAGCGTACATGTGCAAAGGTTGAGCAATAATGAGAAGGGTAACATTGAAGACAGCAACGTAAAGACAGGAAATAACTACAACCCAGAACAGGGACGCGACCAGGCTGATGTCAACCACGCTGTAGATCAGGTATTTCCATCTAGTTTTAACCTTTCTTCAGTACAAACGCAATCATGTATAGAACAGATGCAAGCCAGAACTGAATTAAATAATAACAAGCATAACACAACTAAACAACCTCTAGACGAACTAAATAGTAGAAAGAAGATCAGCGTAATTAATTTATCAAACCAACAATTAAATAATCTTGCGTTGAATGTTTTAGGGAAAGGTTTGAGTTTCTCGTTGCACCCAATAAAATTCCAATTGAAGACATTGTTTGTGCCATTGAGGATTCTGTAATGACACTTCCTGAAGACACCGTAGAGGAAATAAGGTGGGATTGTGCAGTAATATTAAGAAAAGCAAAACCACCTAAACACAATTTGACTAAGAATGAGGTAGCAGCCATTAAACAGTTAAAAGCTAACAAGGAGATTATGATTATGAAGGCGGACAAAGGAAATGCAAGAACACCATTGATTATGAAGCTAAAATGAAAGAACATCTCACAACAACAGGATGTTCTAAAAAACTAACAAAAGACCCAAGCACAAGGATCATTAGAGAGGTTAAAAAAGCCATCAATGAGTCTTCATTAGATAATAACCTAAAAAAGAGACTAGCCCCGAAGAACCCTATCATCCCAAGAATTTATGGACTCTCAAAAATTCATAAAAATGATGTGCCACTAAAACCAATTGTGAACACCATTGGGTCACCAACTTATAATCTAGATAAATACCTTGCAAAAACCCTAAAACCATTAGTTGGCCACACGTTTTCATACATTAAAGATTCAACACATTTTGTGGAGAACATAAAGGATCTAAAAGTTGATGATAATGATATGCTGGTAAGTTTTGATGTAACGCAACTTTACACAAAAATCCTTGTGGAAGAAGCAACCAATGTGGTGGAAGAGATCACCAGTAAAGAGATTATCAACCTAGTAAGAATTTGTTTAAAATCTACCTATTTCACCTTTCGTGGAGAAATGTATGAGCAAACTAGCGGGGTTGCAATGGGATCCCCCCTTTCATCAGTGATAGCCAACATGTACATGGAATACTTTGAGAAGAAAGCGTTGGATTCTTACCCGCTTAAACCAAAAGAATGGAAACGATTTGTTGATGACACCAATTTTTTTTGGCCACATGGCAGAGAGAAATTAGATGACTTCCTGAGGCACATGAACAATCAATTTGAACACATAAAATTTACCATGGAGATCCAGGAAAACAATTCCCTTCCTTTTCTTTACGTACTAATCACTAAGAAAGAAGACGGTTCCCTAGCCCACCAGGTGTATCGTAAGAAAACCCATACAGACACATACTTGCATGCCAACTCACACCATCACCCTTCACAAAAGCTAGGAATATTACACACACTCGCTACACGAGCTGTCAGAATCTCCGATAAAGAACACCTTGATGACGAATTGAAACACCTTGAGAAAACCCTCCAAAACAATGGTTACAAAAGAAAAGATATCAACAAAGCTTTAAGAAGAGCGAAAGGCATGGAAACTAAAAATCGTAATAATGAAAAAGAAGACCTAGGTAGAACTTTTCTCCCATATATCCAAGGTACAACGGATAAAATTGCCAAATTTTTGAAGAAGAAGAAGATCAAAACAATTTTTTGCCCTCCTAACTCCCTAAGGAATTTGTTGGACAAAGCAAAAGACCCCATCAACCCAAAACTAAGGAAAGGTGTTTATTCGTTTCCATGCTCATGCAAGGACATATACATAGGTGAGACAGGACGCTCGCTCAATTCAGACAAGGTTAAAGGAGCATTGTGCAGACGTTATTCATGAAAGAATTAAGAAATCAGCAGTAGCTAAACACTCATCAAAAACTAACCACCATGTTTGCATTGAAGAAGCAAGAGTCTTAGCACTTGAGAAGAACTACAACAAAAGACACATACGTGAAGCAATAGAGATTGAAAAACACCCGAGAAACTTCAATAGGGATGACGGCCTTACCCTATGTAACTTGTGGAAACCAATCATTCACTCCGTGTGAAACAAAAATGAGAATAAAAATTTTTAAAAAATTTTAAAAAAATATTTATTATAAACTTAATACTAAAAGACTATAAACTTTTAAAAAAATCAATTTGATTTTATTATCATAATAACTATAATAAACCACACTTAATTATTAAACTACAATATTTTAATAACATAATTAAATTATAAGATATAGTGCAACATATTAAGACATAACTTTTAAACAAAAGCAAAATTTGTAGAATAATATTAACAACATTTAATTATTTATCTAGAATATATTTTAACATTAATAACATAATTAAATTATATTGATATTTTGCAACATAATAATATTTTGCAACATAATAAGACTTTAACATTATAAAAACAAAATTTGTAAAGTAAATATTAATAAATAAAATTTTATGCTTAGATACATAAATCAATAATAGAATATATACATAGATACATTGATTATTGATAAATATTTATATAGATACATTAATTAATATTATATATATATACCTAGATATATTAATTAATTAAAGTCAGCTTTTTAATAAAGAAATTTAAACTAAAAAACATAAACATAACAATATAAATAATGTAAAATTCGTGTAGCTTTTATTTGAGATACTTTTTCTCGTGAAGATGGATTCAACTATGGAGTCCAAAACGCGTCGAGAACAAAAACTCTACACAGGTATCCAATCCCCTTTGAAGAAAATGAATCTTACTAATGGTAGTAAAAGGGAAGAACATAACCTTTCTATAAAACAATTGCCTTGCGCATTTCATCAAATTAAATAATACATTTATAAATTCTCCATGCCGAAATGTTTTGTCCTTCAAAATTTATGGATAATAAATAATAACTTATGTATTTGACACAAATTGTACATCCCTCTTAAGAATTAAGCTTTCTTATTAACCCACTAACTCTTATTCTTTTAATTATTAAATCGTTATAATTGTTAAGATGACATTTTAATTTCACCATAATTTATTAAAAAAATATTTTCCTTTATATTCCTTGTCAGAGTAATAAAAAAAGAAATTAATCATTTTTTAATATAATTTTTTCATATTATATTTAAGAAAAGTGAATAAAGTTTTGATAAAACTCAATAAAAATTAAATATACCAATAAAAATAAAAAAATAAAAAACTATCTATCAAAAATTAAAATACTAACTAAAATAAATAAAAAAATAAAAACATAAAAATTATTTAACAAAAACTTTAAAAATACTATTGATAAATAAACACACTAAAATTAATTATAACTTTATTAATAAATAAACAAAATGTTTTTTTAAAGCTCATATTTAAGGAGTTTTCAAATTTTATCTTTAAAATACATATATTATAAAAAATAAAATAAAAATTATCAATAGCTATGGTCACTAAAACTAACAACTAATGCCTCTGCATAAGTACTCATATATGCATCAAGATCTCCTTGTTGACCACCTCCTATCAAAGGGACATGCTGGGATGGGTATTGCAATGAAGCAAGTTGGGATACTCCAACAGAGCTAACTAATGCATCGCCAGCATATGTAGTTGAAGTTATTAATCTTCTATATCTAAAAAAATTGCAGAATGTTTTTTAATTCTTATAAGAATTAAGAATTTAAAAATATATTTCACAATATGTAATTATTAATGTTCCATATCTATATCATATGATATTTAAGAATATATATCTACGCCGCCTGCAACAACATCATATAAATCTCTCTTCCATCACAATTATAGTAAGTTGTTGCAAGTTCAATTCATGCAGGTCATGGTTGAGATGATTATGAGGACTCTACAATCTGGCTCGTAATATGGGCATAATACGATTGACTTAACTGCGAATTATATCAATTCTGCTATTGTGGAGAAGTGGCCTTCCCAAGCTAGATGTGAAGGAGGAATAATATCTTGAAACTGTGGTGCAAATATCTGTTAAATGCCTAGATGGGGGAATCCATAGCATAAGTGGAATGATCGCAACATCGATATGCAGCATCGTTGATCCCTTCTACTCCGACACGGCAGAATTTGAAGATTAATGAGCAGCAAGAAATTGATCAAGTGTCAAGCTAATCTGCTAGAAATCAAAATATTTTTTAGGTTAGGAATCTGATTTTTTGGGGGTCGCAAATCTGACTAGAATCCTATGAAAAAATCCTTCTATTAAAGGTAAGAGCATGAAAAGTAATCATATTTTCTTTAGGTATTCAATCTAATAAGAATCCTATAATTTAAAAATATTGAGGCAATAATTTCAATCCCTCTTCTTCTAGATAGTACGATGCATGAGCAACAAGTAATTGATTAATAGGGTAGACAATGAAGATGGATGAGCAATAAGAAATTGATTAAGTGTAAATTACTTCTTTTGATCACAAATATGATAAAAATACTTTACTTATACAATCCGGTAAAAATACTCTTAGATGCAACATTTTCGATCATTCTTTCAGGAGGGAAAACAATGAAGATAAATTAACAAAAAGTAATTGATGAAGAATCAGTTCATATGGTAATAATCAAGCATCCTTCTTTTGACATAAATTTGATTCTATTTTTTTCCTGCAAGTTTCATAAAAAAATTCCTAAATTTTCAAAAATATATCATAATTAAATATCTAGGCATAATGCAATAATGTAGATTTTTTCCATTCTTTGCTCAATTTAGAGATTGAAAAAGAAAAACATGTAAAAGAAATTTAAATGACTATCAATTTTGTAGTTAGTATTTTCAGACTACCTAGTGCAGAAATGCACTTATTAAGAGTTGTGAGCTGGTTAGTAACAGTTTGTGAATATGGGTGTGTGTGCATGCAAATGTAAATAGCAGAAAGTAAAAATATGAGAAATTTATTGCAGTAAAAATGAAACTAAACTAAGCATTAAGCATCCATTTCATAAAACATTCAGTAAATAGGGGTTATGATTACAGTGGATTTTTACGTCAAAGTGGTGAGTAGATGCTAGGGTCCCTTGCAGCCGTATAGATGGTGATGCTCTGGGTCTCTTGTTTCTCTGATTCTCCTCCAAATGCTCAAGGTGGTGGTCAAGCTCAACTATGGGAACAAAAGCTCAAATGTGGAGGCTAGGGTTCAATAGTGATTTTGGCAGAGCAATGGTAGGAAGAATGAATCATGTGAAATGGGGGGGCTCCATCACCTTTTTATAACAATTTTGGGTGGTGGAGTATTGGCCCATTGTATTAGGAAACCACTAGTATTGGTTCATGGTATTTTGAGTTTTCCCTCCTTTTTTCTTTATTTTGAATAATTTCCCCTTTTTCTTTTTTATTTTATTTTATTTTTGGGCAATTTTGACTTTTTGAAGGAATTTAATTATTTTTAGGGAAACAATTGATTTTTTGCCCATTTGGTTAGCAACTTAGGGATTTTTGGGTTTTTGGAGGCCAAAAATGTAGGAAAAACAGATAAATGGGTTATGTGACTAGGGGGATGAGCTTGGTGAACAATTTTTGGGTGTTAACTTATTGCCCCCTAATGTGTGAGGGAAGGAGCTCATCGTATGGCCGATAGACATCATAGGTTCTGACTTTTTCCAAGGGTGTGAGCATTATGGTGGCGAAGAGCAAAGGCTGGTTGGAGACCGGAACAAGTGCTTCATACGAACTGTAAGGGAAAAAACTGGAAATTCATCACCTCAATAATGGATGAGGAACATATAATCTCAAATATATGGATGAGCTGAGCATACCCATGCTCATATACAAATAATGGTGAGGGCCCATGGGGACCTGAACAATACATATAGACCTGTTATGTACATCATAACGGTCCAGAGGGGACACAAATTTGGGACATACTCATGGTCCAACCATGACTGATCTGAAGAGCTGGAACTGGGAACAATGGAATCCGTCCTGAATGCGGTACCACAACAACTAATGCTCTGTTGGATCTAAAGGTGTCCAACAACTATATGGACTCAATGATTGAGAGTCGAATTCTCAAAGGTACACTGAACTACATCTGAACTAGATACTCTAGGGAGCATATAGTTGAAGGGCTTCCAAACACTATCACCAACGCAGCCTGGATATCCGCAGGAACATATAACTAGGGGTTCCATATAGACTCACCAATGGGCTAGATTCGGGGGACATTCGGGGACTTCGACCAATAACTGAAGGGAACAATACCCTGTACGGATCTCAACGGTGCGATAATGGAGTTGAAGTCGAGCACGTGAGAAACAACCATGCTAAGAGGCACTAAGGACTCCTACTTAGATGGTCTGTAGGAACTCACCACTGATGGAGATGAGTCCAAGGTACAGGGACCTCTGGGCCTATCCTCTGGAATAGATGTGCTGGCGTCAACAGATGGAGACCTGCAACTACCAAGGCAATGATGTTTCCTTGATAGGAGCATGAGGGGTACAACCAAGATGTCATAGTACTGGATGTGCAACTGACACACTATGGGGGGGGTGACGAGGGATGCAGAGAGATGGGACGCAAACTTCATTTGTTTAGAGTATGATGGTAGGGCTGACCTGGTAGCATATGACACTAACTTCGAGGGAAGGGGATCATGAGCTGTGATGACAATGAGGAGGGGGGGGAAGCCTCGGGGGGAACTGATGAGCGATATCAAGAGACTCTGAGGGTGACACATCACAAAATACTCTGAACAAAGGTGAACATGTTGGGGATGTTGCCATAATGGGGGGACTAGATGTGATCTGTCGGGGTGCCGAGAGGCACCATTTGGGCCTTCTTCATGGTTTAAGGAGCTCGAAGAAGGGATATAAATGTGCTTGAGAGGATACCATCGTGTGGATTTGTACAAGCCCAGGACAGTACATGCTCGTGGGTGCTTTCAATTTTAAGGAGTCTGAAAGCGATAAGAAGACTATAAAATGGTGAGAAGATACCATCGTGTAGATTTATACAAGCCCAGGACAGTGAATGCTCGTAGTCGCTTTCAAGTTTAGAGAGTCTAAAAGCAATAAGAAGACTCTTAGGGGGTTATTTTTCGTGTGCATTTCATGTTTTAGTCCCCAAAGCCCAAAAAAGCATAAAAGTATGCAATGGATAACTCTTCTAGCCAATGTGACTAGAGTATTCATTTTTCGTAATTAGTCTACCAAGTCTGGAAAAGGGTTAAACTTATACCAGATAGACGCCCTTTCAGATACTTTAATGAGCATGAAAGGAAGCAAGATTGCTCGATGAGATTTTCATTCTTTAAGGAGTCAGAAAAGGGCTTAACAGAAACTCCCTAAGTGCCTTTTGTGTAAAAGGAGCTGCTCAGCCCGAAAAAGGAATAAACGTATACTGGACAGATGGGAAATTCAAGCAAGGAGGAAGTGTTCAAACGAAGGTCATGTATGAGTGGACCAAGAAAAAAGGTGAGGGGAAACACCGATGGGGCATCCTTGTGGGTAGATGAATGGTGGAAAAATAACGCAATAACTGCAGTATGGAGGGAGCAGAGGGCTCGTGAATAGGGCCACTAGGGAAAAAGGTAAAAATATACCAGGAGCCATCGACATGCCTAATGGCATGGAAATTGAGGCAGGGGGTCATAAGGGAAACAGTTGGAAAAAAGGGAGGTGAGAACAAGAAACGATCTCAAGCATCATCACGGGCACAGAATTTTGCATCCGACGGTTCAAACGGTGTAAAAAATAGAGTTCAGATGACTCTGGTGGGGTCAAAGGAAGCTAAAGAGGCCAAAATAGGCTATAAATGGTGGGGAGCCCACCTTCCACATGTCATTTTCACTGTGTGGAGTGGAAGGAGTGTGGAGGGCCCCAAAAAGTCAACTTTTGATTTCTTGCGATCTGACCGACGAAACCCGCTTCTGTGACTTCCAGGTAAATCTCAACGTGATTCTTGTCAGTTTTCATGGTTTAGAATTGGATTTTGGGTGTCTGAGGCGCCCCTATGAGCTGGGCTAGGGCACGGTCGTGCCAGAGCATGATTTTCAAAGGGAAAAGCGTGCTTCGAGCACACCTATAGGCCAGACAGGTGCACTCTTGGAGCATGATTTTCGAGGAGAAAAGCATGCTCCAAGCACGCCTATGGGCCAAACATGCACGCTCTTGGAGCATGCTTTTTGAAGAGAAAAGCGCGCTTCGAGTGTGCTTGTAGGCCAAACAAGCGCGCTTCAGGAGCGCGCTTTTCGAGGAGAAAAGCACGCTCCAAGGCACTTCTTTCGGGCAAAGATGTGCACGGTGGGCGTGCTTCTTTGCCCCACAGGATGTCTCAGGGCTAGGGGCAGTATTGGTTCCATGGTACTGAAGGAAGTATTGAATGTGGTCTTGCAGGATGCCGCAAGCGAACTGGCGGGAACGTGAATTTGGGGCACTGCTAGAGGAGATCAATGATGATCAGGATGTGGAGGATAATCTGGTCCGCTGTGGGCTACTGAAATTTGTGAGGGTGCCCCTGATGCACGTAACAAAGCTCTTATTGAACAAGTTGATTGAATTTTGGTATGTTGACGCAGGGGCGTTTGTGATTCAGGGGGAGCGAATAAAGCTCACACTTACAGACATGTACTTCTTGGCAGGGATATCGTGGTTGGGTGTGATAGCAGATACACATTCGAGGAGGCCAAGTGATGTCTCTATGGAGGGCATTCTAGAGCGACATTGCTATGCATCAACATATGTTCATGAGAACGCCATTTTGATCTGTGACATAGAGATCCTGGAGACACGGGCTGTGGCAGCCGCGGTAGTGCAGGTGCTGGGTTCGAAGTCACTCCACCGAGTGTCAGGTGGGCAGCTGATGCTAGTGGAGAAGGCACTGGAGGGCACATATTTCAGGTGGGGGCAGATGTATCTGACGTCAGTTCGGAGGGAACTGACTAGGATGAGTCGTACAGGAGGGTATTTCTGCTTTCCCTCGTTCCTATGCTCTTTTTTCTTTGAGCGGGTACCAACACTGCAACCACATTTGGCGATACGTGATGGTGGGCCCACTGAGCTGAGGATGCGGTGGTGGGGAGAGATGATGACTCACGGGGGTGGAGGGTTGGTGGGGAGGTTCTTCACTCGGGATCTTTTCATGCAGTGGTTGCAGTTACCAGTAGTTATTGAGGACTATCCCTATGTAGGGATGGACTACAGGGGTGATCCAGAGCTACCACGTCCTCCTGGTCAGGCCTGGGGGACAGATGATATGTATACAAGATTCATATGATGAGGAGACTGAGTCAAATGAGGATGAGGAGGAAGAGGAGGAGGACGATGATGATGATGATGAAGACTCAGATGATTAGTAGACAGTTTATGGAACTGCCCCCCAATTCTTAGAGCATGGGGAATTTTTTATGTACTCGGCTTGTATTTTTATGACAAGGAAGCTGTTAGGGCTCCTTTATGCAGTTATGCCTATAGGATGATATAGACATTATGACATTTGATATATATATATGCACGTGGATGCACTTTTTATGTATTTTTTATGTTAACGAGCCTCTGATGTTATGATGATGTCTATATGATGTATATATACATGTGGATGTGATATGATGATGCATGCTTTGTGATTTACTTCCTATATGCAATGCTTAATATGCCATTCTATAATGTCATTAGCCATTTGGTCTACAACACTATTTTTGACATCGTGGGACATGTGTGAATGTAATGAATTCAAAGTGTCTAACCAACTATTTAGTGCATAGGAATTTTCGAAAGAGGCAAGGATCTCATACCTGGTAGTAGTTGTTGAGTTAGGTGACAAGGAGTTGAGAGTCTAAAAACACACGAAGGTGACTAATGCCTAACTGGAGGGTATCGGTCAAGAGACCAATCACGACATCGTACTCAACCTGGTTGTTGGTGGCAGCGCCAATACACACTCCGTATAGGTGGATCAACTTGTGTGAGGGGGGATATAATACCCAAGCTGCTAAGTTGAGGTTAGGATACCATCTACTTGCACCATCAGTGAAACCAACAAAGATCGAGGGAGAGGACTCCATATGGTTTCAATCAAGGAAGCAAAATGTAAGGCTCGAATGGTAAAAAGGCGAAAAACAAAAAGGAAGAAAACTATACAACCGGGACCAATGGCTCTGGTGCGGTTATGGATAAAACCGTTTGAGGTACATCCCGTTAAGAGGGTTGGTTAAGGGTCATCCTTCAAATTCGTTGAGGATGTATACGCCCTTGCCAAGGCAGGTTTTGATGATGTATGGGCCTTGCCACATGGATTCGAACTTCCCTTTTCCATTTTTGTCATGGGCTTGGTCATAAACGAGCACTAGGTCACCCTCTCGAAATGTGCGGGGATGGACGTGAGTATCATAATGAGTTTTTTACCAATGTTTGGTGGCCTCGATCATCTATAAGGCCACCCGATGGTCCTAGTCCTCCTGTTCCAATGTGAGTAAGCATTTCTCAAGAGGTGAGGTATCTAGGAGGAGTTCGATGGCAATGTTCAAGGCTAGGATCTGACACTCGATGGGGAGGAAAGACTCCACACTATGGACTAGGTGGAATCGGGTGAAACCTGTCGCGGTTTTGGTAGATGTGCGATAAGCCCATAGTGTTGGAAAGAGCATGTGATTCCAATTGGATTTGTGCTTGTCAACCGTACGCTGAAACATGGTTTTCAGGATCTTATTGATGGCCTCAACTTGTCCATTACCTTGGGGATAGTAGGAGGATGCGTATTGGTGTTCAAATTTAAAAAAGGTGGACAATTCATTCTAGATGGGGTCGTCGAAGTGTCGGTCGTGCTCTGACATTAGTTGTTTGGGGACCCCGAAATGCATGATGACGTGATCAAAGAAAAAACATGTTGTAGTCTCGACCTTGCAGTTAAATGTTGGCATGGCTTCATCGCACTTGGTAAAATGAGTCAAAGGCCATGATGATGTACTTGTGTCCATTGGTTGAGGTCAGATTACACTCCATGAAGTCAATGGCCCATTTACATAAAGGACCAATGGCGACGACGAGATGAAGCGGTGCGGGAGGGGTCCATGCGTTGGGGAAAAAAAGTTGGCAATTGCGGCAGTGTTTGACCGTCATGATGCAATCGGTAAAAAGGGTTGGCCAGAAATAACCGGCATGAACTACCTTTTGGGTAGCGGCCATTCCCGAAAAGTGGCCACCGCAGGCTCCACTATGACAGTCATTCAAAAACTATTCAGCCTCGTCACATGTGAGGCATCGACGCAAAATGGTATCAATGCCATGTTGATAAAGGACATCGTCGATAAGGAAGTATCAAGATGTGTGATGGCGGATGTGACGTCGATCATTGTGACTTAGTGTATACCAAAACTTCTATGTGCACAAATAGACAAGGATATCTCCGTACCACGGGTCATCCGATGAAATACTGAACAAGTGTTCATCTAGCAAGTTAATCGTGATAGGAGGTGATGATGATGGAGATTGTAGGTCGGTCATGAGTTGTGCCAAGGAGAGAGCCTTAGTACTCTTGGGTGTAACAAATTCAAGGTCATACTCTTGAAGGATGACGATCCACTTAGCCATGCGACCTTGACTGATGCGACCACTAAGAGATAGACCATAGGGTTGGATTCTACCACTACTGTAGTTCGGATCATAAGGATATAATGGCATAATTTATGAACCGAAAAGATGACAACAAGGGTCATTTTATCCTCATGGGGATAGTGCAATGGTGGGTCGGACGATGTTTGACTCATGAGGTATATGACATGCTCATGACGAGTGATATCCTCCTGGACTAAAACTCTGAAACTAGCATATTCGGATGTCGATATGTAAAGGATAAATTCCTTCAAGAATCCAGGTGGTGAAATTAGTGGAGCAGAAGTCAAGGCTCGTTTCAATGCATCGAACGTTGCTTGTGCTTGTTCATCCCAAACGAAAGGGAAGTGGGTACTTAGCAAGCGTAAGAAACCATGGGCTTTGGTAGCATAGTCTGGGACGAAGTGAGGGAGAAAATTGGCTTTGCCTTAGAGGCTTTGCAACTGGCGCAATGTACGGGGTGATGGGAGGTACAGAATGGCTTTAACGTTTAGAGGGTCAACGGTGATCCCTTTCTGGGAAATAATGAATCCCAATAAACGGCCGAAAGGAACGCAAAACACACACTTGAGAGGGTTGAAGTGAATGTTGTACTTGTGACAACGCACAGTTGATATCGTCTAGATGGTTGGAACGTTTCTTGGAGCGAGTGGTGAGGTCGTCTAGTAGATGACGATAATATGGGCAAAATCATGAAAACAAAAGGTCATGGCCCACTGAAATGTGGCTCCATCATTTTTAAGACCAAACGGCATGACGCGATAGGAGAAGGTGCCCCACAGAGTAGTGAATGTCATCTTATATTGATCCTCTTTGTGGATTTGAATCTGGTTGTAGCCTGAGAAATCGTCCATGAAGGATAGAACCTCATGGCTTGCATAGGCATCGATGAGTTCATCAATGAAAGGCATAGGGAAGTTGTATTTAGGAAAGGCAAAATTTAAATCTCGAAAATCAGTACAAATGCGAATGATACCTTGTTTTTTGTTGACTGGAACAGGGTTGGACACCCATGTGGTGTACGCAATGGCGTAAATGAACCCGGCTTGGTGCATTTTTTCGATTTCGGCCTTGACTGCTGACATTTTGGATGGGTGTATAGGTCGTTGCTTCTGACGAATAGGGGAACGCCAGTCCAAGTATCAATGAGGTGTTCAATGAGGGCGGGGTCGAGGTCGAGCATCTCAGTATAGGACTAAGCAACAACATCATGAAACTCTTGAAAGAGCTTCTTCTAGGCAACTAGATCTTTGGGAGTGCATGATGCGCCTAACGTGATATTCTCAACGACACTGGGTTTAATGGAGATATTGAATTGGACAATGGGTGAGATATTAGCCATGTTTCCTTCCTCGAAGGCGCTTGGAGAAAGGATGGGGTTCTTGAACCAATCCACATTTCCATGTAGGAATTCTTTTGACTCGACCAAAAATTGATTGGTCGAAATGGGGATGTCCATCTCCGAAATAAAATAGGCTCAATGGTGCATGTCATCCAAAGGATAGTCTGGTTCAGTTAATGCTTCAAGTATTTTCTTCGTCTCTATGAAAGCACCACGTGGAGAGGTTGGAAGTGGCTGCGTTAGGTGTCGAAGGGATGGAGGGTCACCAGTGGAAACCATATATATGGTGTTGATCTCACCCAATGAGGATTCCAGGGGATGGATCTCCTCAATGATAGTGATCGAGGACTCTAAGGAAGGTGGCCGTAGCTCATGGATCACTAATCGATACTTTGGTAAGTCAGGGTAGTGGTGGGAATAATGGCCATAAACGCCACAGATCGCACACTCCCGGTTGGTGCACAACGATTTGTTGCGCTCTAGAGGAGGATCTAGCAATTGGACAACCGGAATGTTTGGGTCATCCTCCAAGGTCTGCATATTATTTTGAAGGTCGTGCAAGTGCGAACAATTATGGGTGGCATGACCCAAAGTATCGCATAAAGCACATTTAGGGGGGGCGCATGTTGGATGAGGGGGGTTCACGACTTTGTTTGCAGTTCCCGAGGAATTGGATTGCATGGCTTTGCCCCCAACCTTCTTGGAAGACTAAGAGGTGGGGGTGGAGGAAGTAGATGCTGACAAAACCAAAGGTGGACGATTGGCCATGTTGATTGGTTGGACTGGTTGAAGTACGAACTGGGGGTTGGTGCAGGATTAGGAACGGGTAGGTACTAGACAGGAATCCCTAGTGTTAATCCGAGGAGATTGAACGTGGTCATGACTGGCATACTTACTACTCTTGAGGGGGGAAACGGGAAAGGGATTGTATGTAACGGGGTGGCCCCTACGTGGTTGGGTATGAATAGTGGTTGGGGTAGCGGTTGTGGTTGATGTGCCAGTTGGTAAATGGGTTGTGCTTCAGGGACCAAGTTACTAGTTGATACGGTGCACAAGTCTGAGACTTCAACAACTGGTGGGGACGGAGGTAAAGTGGTAAATGTAGAGGTTATCAGGACATCTAAATAAAGGTCGGGTCCGATAGTGGAAATTAAAGGGGATGATGCGCCTAGCACGGTTTTGTCGACCGTGGGGAGGACATTTTCGATCATAGCGGGCGCATTGGGGTCGTAATAAGTTAATTGGTCAATTTTGACAACCCGTCCTTCATGAGGGAACATGATTAGCCGGAATACAGATAAGGCAACGACCTTCATTGCATACATGTAGCTACGTCCTAGGAGCAGGTTGTAGTCGAGTTGCGCGTTGACGACTTCGATTTCAATCAGGACAGGTTTTCCAACTAATTGGACTGGAACATTGACAAGAAGGCCTTGCGGATGGGCTACGCGGCCATCATAAGCTCGAAGGGCCATTGTGGATGCTTGAAAAGGAGGGGATTTTCTGCCACATGAATGTGGACATGACGCATGTAGAAGCACCCTCATCTATGATGCATCGATGGATAACTAATTTTCAGACCAAAACTGAGACTTGAAACGCAATAGACAAAGGCATGTGGGGTTCCGACTGGTCTAAGTCGAATGCCATCAGTCGTGAGTCCGAAGGGTTGATCGCACCTAACATGGATAGCAATGATTTTTTGTTGTCTTGGGCAGTTTCTTAGAACTTCCAAGGTTGGCATGGCAGTGGTGGACTAGGCCAAGTCATCCACAATGTTATAATTAGGGGCTATAAGAGCGTTGGGGTTATTAGTAATTTGGAGAAGAGGGAATTTGGGGGCTCTTTCGTTCGGAGGTGGTGGGAGGCATAATGACTGGTCAAGAGGGGTTGACATGGTCACCTTATCTGCAGGTATGGTTTCTGTGGTCGAACCACATTGGTTACAACGAGTCTGGAGATTGACATCGGTCAAAGACATCATTAGGAGGTGGTGAACTCCTAACTCATAGGCCTGACTAGAAGAAGCAACATAAGTAACGGGTGGTTGCGTAACTGTAACCCCTTGTGTGGGTCCCATAGGATGAGTTGTAATAACTCTTTGCGTGGGGAGGTGGTTCTGCAACACCATGGGTTGTGTGGTAGGTTACGGTGGATTATGCGGTGCCAGAGGTGCGACAGTCCCTTACCGTTGGTTGTCATTATTCCAAAGCTGCTTGGATCTCTCCAAATGTGGACAATGGCACGTGTAATGGTCGTAAACGCCACAGAAAGAACAAGGATGGTTTGTACGTAACTGCGGGTTCTTGCCCTACCGGGGCTGTTGATCGGGGTTCTGGTTAGCCAGCGCAACACCATTGATGTCAGGAGGGTTAGGAGGTTGTCCCCCGCATCTGGGTTGTTGATTATTGTCCCGATTTCGACCCCGTCTCTAATTTTGCTGCCCTTGTTGGTTCCGTTGAGCAGGTGGGTTCTGCGGTTGGTTTTGTTGGGAAAAAACTTACCCTTGTAGGATGAGAGGGGCCTAAGGTTGGTCAGGTGTGGGGGATTCCGACGGTTGATAGTAAGAAGGGGGAGTTTGAGGTTAGGGGGGAACATGTGCAGTGAGTGGATGGTAGTAGGCAGTGGGTGTTGTAGGTGGGGAATATGCTGGCGAAGTATGACCGTAGCAATGCGCCGGACAAGCAGGTCCATGTCTGTGAGGGGCTTGGGCCAGTGGAAAATACGAAGGTGTTTCTCTCGAATGGGCCGTGGTGCGTGAAAGGTCCAAACCGCCGCTCATGGTGTGTGGTGCAGAACTGGGTGTGTTAGGCCAGAACTACCCTAAAGAGGGAGACGACTGTAAAAATTGTAATAAACTTCAATGCAAGAAGAGAAAATAACAAATGCATAAAAATAAAAAAGAGTTGTTGATCTAACCAAACCATAGATCGATGGGAATCGACCCGGTTGGAGTCGCCAAAACTATAGTTAGTGTTTTCACACTAGCTAGTGCAGAAATGCACTTACTAAGAGCTATGAGCTACTTAGTAACAATTCGTGAATATGGGTGTGTGTGCATGCAAATGGAAATAATAGAAAGTAAAAATATGAGAAATTTATTGCAGTAAAAACGAAACTAAACTAAGCATTAAGCATCTATTTCTTGAAACATTCAGTAAACAGGGGTTACGAATAAAAGAATGTTTTTTCATTTGTATTATGTAAAATAGATTTCCAGTGTCTCTAATTCTCCTCCAAATGCTCAAGGTGGTTGCCAAGATCAACTATGGGAATAGGAGCTCAAATGTGGAGGCTAGGGTTCAGTAGTGATTTTGGCAGAGTAACGGTAGGAAGAATGAATCATGTTAAATGGGGGGCCTCTGTCACCTTTTTATAGCAATTTTGGGTGGTGGAGTATTGGCCCATAGTATTGGGAAACCACTAGTATTGGTTCGTGGTATTTTGAGTTTTCCCTCATTTTTCCTTTATTTTGAATAATTTCTCATTTTTCTTTTTTATTTTATTTTCTTTTATTTTGGGGGGATTTTGACCTTTTTGAAGAAATTTAATTATTTTTGAGGGAAATAATTGATTTTTTTCCCATTTGGTTACGAACTTAGGGATTTTGGGTTTTTGGAGGCCAAAAATGTAGGAAAAAGGGATAAATGGGTTATGTGACTAGGGGGATGAGCTTGGTGAACAATTTTTGGGTGTTAACAAATTTAGTAATGATTTGGAAAGTATTCTAAACAACTTAATAATGTCAACAATTTATATATACAATTTTTAAAAATATTTTGAGTCATACACAACTTATATGCTTACCACCCACCCATTAGCAACTCACGGTTTTGCATTTTCTCATTTTATAGGGCCTTTTTAACTATTAAGCACTACAGATGCTAAACTCTCTTTCCCTTTAGTCGCGGTAGGTCCCTACAACTAAATATCGTTACCTTAGAACAATTAGAGTTACTGTCCCCTTCAAAAGGTATAGGTATGTGGAACAAACAATCCAAACAACGCAGATTAGCCAGACAAACAATGGAATTCACCACATAAAACTTATAGGGCCTTTTGAAAAAATCCAAAATCCTAACATATTTAGAATACTCCTTTGACTTAGTTTAAGAATTAATAAGATCGAAAGGGGAAAAAACATCAAGCTACCACCAGTGGATCATGAATCCGGGGATATGGCCATTGAAGTATGTGCATTTAGTCATTTTGAAATTATTTTTTGAAGTGGTGCTTCAACAATTTAGGTTAGATCCAGTTGATTGTCGAATGTTGAACCAAAAAAAAGTTGTCTTCAGTTTCATCTTAGGTTTAGCGTTCACCAAACTAAAGTTTTCTCTGATCATTTTTTGCCTCAGAATGCGAATATTTTCCTGTGGAGAGTTGCACGAGGTTGGATTTTGATCTATGGAATGCAAGCACATAGTTATCAACTAGATTTTCTTTTCCTTTTTGCTAAGGATTTTATATAGGTAGGGTGGGTTTGCAAGCATTTTTCTAATTCTAGAAACTTTGATTTTGCTTTATTCAAATAGTTTATCGAACCTGGTAAAGCTTTGGAGTAAGCTAATCACTATTTTTTAGAACAACTATTCACTATTTTTTAGAACTACTGACAATGAATGTGATCTCGATGTGATTGATAGTATTTAAAAAGATAAATACAAATTGTTACAGCTACAATTTTAAATGAAGGAAGCAAGTTGCCAGAATTACTTTATGCAAAAGGAATAGATGCTTTGCACAGATAGCGTTGATATCATTAGATAATATATTCTTATAATGTATATTTTGATTTGGTCTTTTTTGAATTTTGACTTGTATTTGTATTCACTTGTATTCATTGGTTGAAATATTTTGTTTATATGTAAGGTAAATGACACATATTGAATTAAATGAACGATTGTTGTAGGTAACGCTTTACTGAGCTATTCATTGAAAAAAACTTAAAAAACTTATTTCAGTGTGAGATAAACTTACACCTAAAATATCTAACTTATTTTATCATTCGAATTGTATACTTCAAATATTTATGAACAAATTTTAGTTAATTCCTATGCCCAACGGATTTGTAAGAATGCATTCTACAACCATCTCTTGATCAAAATGTCATGGGAATCGACCCAGAATCTTTTAAATAATGTCTTCAAAGTATGATCAAGGATATCAGTAATGTGAAACAGATGAAAGTAGGAATGAGAGAAAGAATGAGAATTATTATGCCTAAGGAGATGAAATGGTGAAATAATTCAAAGCATTGGATCCATAGTGTACATGCATCTTCCTTCCCTTCCATGGTCAAATCTGTTTCCAAAGCATTACTTTGCAAATTCTTGCGAGGTAAAACCTTGCGCCAAAAGAGTACTTTAGTCTCTCTATACTGCGTGCATTCCAGAGACATAGATGTAGAAAAAAAAGTTGCATACAAATGAAATCCTATGCATACATTACAGAGACACATATGTAGAGCCTTGAAGTTATTGCATACTAATGAAATTCTATGTATAGAGGACAAATATTTACTTGGGAAAATACAACCTCCTCAATACTTAGAGCCATGTAAAACGAAAACCTACCATGTATATTTTTGTACAAATTCTTTGTCAACCTATTGATAAAAAATGAACCAATATGTCTAGCATACTAAACTACCCCACATACAAAACCAAAGATATCAAGAGTGAAATCATCATCATGAACAACTGTTTTCAGCATGGATGAGATGGATTTGTGATAGATTTGTTATAGAGTATATTGTTTATGGTCAACAAAACTCTTCTAAGCTAGTCTCTGAGATATGGAGACCATGGTCCTCTAAAATTCTGTAGCAGGAGGTTGCTTTGTACAATGTTTATGCTAAAAAATCCATCTAGTCTGCATATCCCACTTCCCTTGTTCCAGTATCCTCAAACTAACAGATCACAACAAAAAAATGAAATAAGTAATCATGGCTAAGCCTAATAATTGTAGAGTTTATTTACAACCATGTAAGAGACAGAGTTGAAAATCGAGAAATTATGTGGATATCTCACCTCATGCATATTTCTAGAGATAGAGTTGATAATCCAAATTTCATATTTCTGTCAGGTGGAACTCTTCGATGGATGTCTCACCTCACGCATATGCATATCTCATTTCATGCATAAGATTTGAAAGCATTTCCTCTCGAAGTGTTGGTAGCTGTCAAATTTGATTTTAGAATTCCTATCGAAGAGTTTAATTACAAACTGAGTTTAGGGTTGAGCGTAACACTAAAACATTCTTCACAGGGCTAGCCTAGGTACTATGTAGAATGAACAGAGTAGAAAAAAATCACGGAGAGTTACCTACCACTAAAACCAAAACCACAATTGGAAAAGGTCTAACGATACCTCCTTAGAGAATGCACAAGTGTTACATGGTATTAATGCCTACAATTTCGTGGCAATATGCGATCCGCCTGGGTTACCTTCCTCAACTACTATATTAAATACAAACATGTGTTGTGTCATGTACGCAGTACTCCAAATCTTCTTCTACAATGTACATAATTTTCCTAAGCAGTAACCCTCAGATAAGGTTAAGTTAAAGTAAGTATTTTTTATTTTTTCTTATTTTTTAATACTGAGAAATGATAAAAATGGTCACTTCAAGACCTCTCATCCAATAAAAACTAAACAAATTTTTCAAAAAATAAAATATAAATACAAATTTAATCTTGACTTTGATCTAACTTTAGATAAAAAGAAATATCCACATTAACTAATACACAAAAATGGAACATATATTCACTACCTACGCCAGGGACTATTGTCACATACCCAAACTCTAGACATTTTATCTTATGCAGAAAACATTATGTTTTATTTTTATTGTAAATTTTTATGACTATTGACCAAGTGGGGTCAAGGATGACTGTAATTAATTACTTTGAATATTTTATTATAAATAAATAAAACCGGAGACAAACATCCAAAGGAGAATGTTGAATGAGTGTTCACTGACCCACTAGGAGGAATGGACTTGGGTGGAGAGCAAACTGACACTTGGCAGCATCCTCAACTCACTTCTAACTGTTGCAGGGGGGAACTTCCCTACTTGTATGGTCATGTTCCCCAAGAAAGTGGAACTGAGCAGGTGGCTCATTTACTAAAATAAACTAACCAAAAGACCTAGGCATGCTACTTATCTACCCATCGAATTCAGCAGGGGGCTGTTCATTCTTACCTTGTGATAATTTTTGAGCACAAGAGATTTGATGAGGGGAAGGTTAGAAGTGATTGAGTGAACTAAGACTGCATTTTGAACTAGTGCAGCCACATTGCTGAGTTCAATATTGCTAAAAGCAAGAAGTACTACTGCTAAGTGTTATTGCCGAGTTGCAAAGGAATTTATTCCATTATTCCACACAGCATCTTCATCCTAGTGGTTCAGTGAACAGGCTCGGGGGTCCTAAGGCAAGTAACTTGGTTGTCTTCAGGAGTAAGTTGGGTGGAACGGGCTCCTTTGGCTGTTTGTTTCTTCTTCTACAGATTACCAGGTTCAGATTGTGTTATCTTATTTACTTCTGTCAAGTCAATAAAATAAATCTGAATGTTTTATGTTATCGGTTCTCCAATTAAATCTTAGATATTCTGTACTATTATTGAATATTTTTACTTCTGTAATTTATAACTGTTAGGATAAAATGCACTTTGGATGATGTAGTTAAATGATAGAATGATTGAATAATAATGCTTCCCTATATTTTTCCACACACTGGATATAGTGCCGTACTCTAGTACAGGGAAGGGTATTTAGAACAGATCAGCATGATGTCATAATATGAATAGACTTGATGACTTATTTCCAAATAAATCTACATTATTTCAATACTGTAATATTGTCTTATTTCAATAGACATCTTAGAATTTAAATAGGAAATACAAATATTTCATTGATTATGCTTAACAATAAAATCCTAGTTTTTTTTTTATAACAACATATTATTCTAAGTATTTCCTTTCAAACTATAGCAGATACAGTCATTCAACCAAATAATTTATATAGAGATTTTCTTAAATTATCAAATTCAATATATAAATATTAACAATTTACTCACATCAATTTATACATCACAGAAACATGTCTAAGATAAGCTTTGACATTACAATACTTTTTAACATCGAAACTCATCAGTAAAAACCTTATAAACAAACCTAAGTATTATTATTGCATCAGAGAAATAGTATTCTTGCATTCTCAAACTGTAGCGCACATTATCAATTCACATTATCATTGTATTCTCGAATACAAATTTAATTACGATTATAGGATAAATAGTATCTATTTAAATCTATGTGTTTTCCTGAGGTTCAAACCCTAAGCATAAGATCCTCTTAACTTTTCAAGTTTTCAATCCATTCGTTTTATGAAAACAAAGGAGTGTAACACGACCAGGGATTGAAACCCTTAACAAAAACATAGTAAAGTTCTTACAGTAGGGTTACAACCCAGCCTTACAGCTTGGTTGGGAAAGCACAACCAAACCTTACAACTCTTCAAAATACAGAAATGGGCTTTTCCCTAAACATTTTGATAACCAATGGACTTTACAAATAACATTTGAAGTGCCGAAATATTACTATACGACTGTCAACTTTTATTTCCTTCAAAAATATTTTCATACTCATGCTTTTCGAATTAAAAATAATACGAGTTATGGTCAAGGCTTTAACCCTCCCTACTTCTCATCATAAACCAGAATCAATTTCCAAAACCATTCTTCAAATTTCCTCAACAAAAACAATTAATTCATTGCCGAATTAGTACATCTAGATAGTCGATAAAACACAATGTTTTCGAAACAGTTCTTTTCATTTCAAAACTCAAAAACAAACATATTACAACAGTAAGAAGAAATCGTTGAGAATTCCAACGAGAGCTCTACAAGCTCGAGAGCAAAACTCGCCAAAACCTAACATTGCCTTTCGGCATAAACATTCTACGACATGCCTTACAGCATAAATATTGTCTTTAATATTGTCTTTGCCGAGGCTTACCCAAACATCAAGCACCCATCTCTTCTTAGGCCAACCCCAACACATTGTCGAGGGTAGAACCTGCCATGGAAGACAAGTACGAAACTGGTTAAACATGGAAAAACGACACAAAGTAAACATAAGACATTATCATAAGCCAACCACTGAAACATAAGTGTTTTTAAATACCTCACCTGTGAATAACTGGAGCACGGTGGAGTATCCCAGATTCATCAATGCACACTGTATGTGTGAGAAATTCCCACATCAACCCCAAGAAGAGCCAAAAACCCTGCTAGTTTGCAAATGTCGAAGCACACCTAAACCTTCAAACTGTTGATGTATTTGTAACTTCGGAAGATATTCACTTGTATATTGTATGTATTACATTTGTAATTTATTGTATCCCGAACGAAGATGTATTATTCCTCCGATTGGAAGTGTCGTCATGTGTACTTGCAAGTGTCACAAGTTATATTGTAAGTGTCGTAACTTATACTTGATGGGTTATTAGACCACCTTGTTGGGGTCAGCCCTATATGAGTCATGTGGGTCAAAGGGTTATTAGACCACCCTATTAGGGGTCGGCCCAGTCAGCATTATGTTATGTGGTTAAGTTAGGGCCGACCTAGTTGAGTAAAGGTCAAGTGTTGTAGTGTATAAATAGAGAGTGTGTCTCTCTCATTTTACACATTATATTGTTCACTCACTTCGCATTAGTGAGAGAAGAGGAGGATGTGCACAAGTGGAGGAGGAGAATGATGTTGTAGATATATAACTCTTGGGTTTGAACATGGTGATCATTGTATTGATGCTTATTCTATCTCTGAAGAAGTTGCGGGGTTTTTCACCTTCTTGGTTTTCCCCGGTGAAATGTTTTGTGTCTCTTGTCTCTTGTCTCTTATGCTAGATATGTTGTACATGTTGTTCTTTCAGTTAAGATCCTAAATCAGAATGTATTAAATTCTAAAAAACTAACATGGTATCAGAGCTAGCCTGAAAGAAGGCATGGTATGGCATTTATGACACTTGTTGCACTTGCGAAGCTAGGGCTTGATATAGCAAAAACCAGTCATCGTAGTACTTCCGCTATAAATCCATTTTGGCGAAGTTTCAGGATTTGAAACTTTTACAAGTCGAAGATAAGATCCCAATGTACCTTGTGTCCGAAGCTAAACTTCTACTTCATTGTACTTTGTGTTTTATGATCTGTACAATCTAGGGTTTCTGCCTCTTCCAGATCTCAGTCATAAACAGGTGACCTAGGAAAAAAGGTCACAACTTGGGATAGGAAGCTCCAAATGAAATTTCGTAAAAAGTGATAGCTACGGAACAGACTGTAGTTTCTCAGGTAAGGTTTTCAGAGGCCAAAGCTGAACCAGTGACACGTGGAACGCAATACAAGTTTGCTCTCCTGTTTTATCCCATAAACAGGTCACATTGCGACACTTAACATAACTCTCTCTCAGAGAATCCAATTGAGGTCAGACCTATGGGGTTGGAAAGATGATAGGTCAGGCTACCACAGGTCGCAGTTTTAGACCCTGGGGATTCATAATTTTGGATTTACACTAGAAACAAACAGGTGCATATTTCTGTCAAAACAAAATTGGATTTTGAGCACCTTCATTCATGGCTTCGGGAATTTAGGGTTTTAGAGAATGTTGGAATTTTTTGTATCGGAGACCACGGCTGGATGCTCCTCATCAAAATCAAAATTTAGAGACCAAGATCAAATTTTTTGGTTGGGAAGAAGGTCGGTCTTGATCAAACCCTAGTTCAGGATTTTGATCGGAAAGGTGGAAAATTAGGGCTTCTGCAAAAGTTGGAATTTCTGAAGTCTGTGACCACGGCTGGAAGCTCCTCAGAAAAATTGAATTTTAGAGATTTGGATTGAATCTTTTGGTTGGGCAGAAGGGTGGGCTTTATCAAACCCTAGTTCGGGATCCTGTCCAGAAGATCCGAAAGTTTCAAAGACAATTTTGAGGGGTGAAACTTTGCAGTTTTCAAATTCTGAGTATACCAGCTTGATCAGCTCATCAAGGCGCATCTTTATATCCTTTCAGAAGTTTGAAATTCAAAGTTTGAGTTTTTAGGGTTTCTCTAACAAACCCTAATCCAGCTCCAGATCCAGTTTCTACAAATCAAGTGGATTGGGTTAATCCTAGAAGAGAATGGTTTGGTCACCTGCATAAGTGAAGAAGTTCCTGTTTCAGAGGGAGATGAGGCTAAGTCCTTACATAAGAAGATTACAAGCAATCTCAACAAGTATGACTTATCCAGGTATGTTTCGAGATCTGTTCTTGATTAAGTTTATGGTATGTTTGTCTTCATTAAGGTTAGTACAATCTTGATTAACTTTAGACTTGTCGTATCACCTTAATAAAAATTATGAATACAAATATTCATTGATTAGGGTTTTGACACTTATAATTGTACTAATGCTTTGTGATGTTGTATGAGGTTGATGTTGTCCGCTAACATGAAAGGTACATCAAGAAAGACAAATCATGTTCTAGTTCAAGAACATATGACCATGGTAACATGAAGACAAAGATTCATCCATTGTCATGGATCACCTAGAAGCTCTACTTACGAGGTATGTATACTTTGGTTCTACAATGCTTAACCTATGAGATATGCATGTTACTAGCACAAGTCATTGAAGAGAACAAGAAGACAATGCTAGACATAACTAGCAAATATGATAACCAGGTATGTTTTTCCTATATCAAGTTAGAATCCTACCTTGTGTTAGGATCTTATACTGTTGTATGGTTGATAATGATTGTTCATGAAGTTAGAAATATAAGTAATCAAGGGTTTATGCATATTATGTCTCTTACATTGATTGATGATATGACTAACCAAAAAAGTCTTTTGGTCAAATAAAGAATATGCATGAGTAAAAGAAGTATTCCCTGAAACCTTGAATACTAATGTTTATTATCTGTGTTTGAAATGATCATGACTATACATGTTTAAGATTATTGTGTCTCGATAGTATTGACATTATACTAATGAATGTATGTATGAGACCTCGAGGATAACACAATGATGATACTAGTAAGAATGCATAAGTGATCGAGGATGGATATAAGTTCAAGGACAGGTAATCCAGGAAGCAATGATCCAGAGGGAGCACACTCCAGTAGTTCCTGCAAGGAAGCAAATATTGAGAGGGAGTCCACCCTACAAACCAAACAAAGATAAGTATTTGAGTTGTCGTTTCTTGCATATTTGTTTGTTTAAATAATATTGTTCAATAATGTATATACTTATGTTCCTAGACTCAGGGTGTGTATTATGCATATTAGAATAATTGCATTAATGAACAATATACTACTAATATGCATATGATGGGTAAGTGGCCTATGGCACTGTACAACATTCCATTACTACTTATCTAGAATGAAACCTCTTTGCTGACATGTTGGGAGTAGTGCAAACTCTTAACAATGTTCTGGTAGAGATTGGAAGGCATCTAGAAAGTTACAGGATATGGATAAATGTTGTATTGAAGCATTGGCTAAAATAATTGCATGACTGTATGACATATTTATTTATGTGTAAGAATTTGTTCTGAAAACTATGAAAAGTTTCTAATCATGCAATTTAACTTGTTTTGTAGGAAAGATCGTATATGAGCACCTACAAAAGAAGGAGTACAACATTTGTTCCAGCAACAAAGTTATCTATTGAAGATATTGAATATATTGAAGTTTCCAGGATCCGGGAAGAATGCCATGATCCGTCGATCATGAACAATGATGTTTGGGATGTGGTCCCAAGACCTGAAGGGAAGTCTGTTGTGACTTCCAAGTGGATCTATAAGATCAAGCATGCTGCATATGGTAGCATAGAGAAATACAAAGCGAGTGATGAAATGGAAGATACACAAGAGATGGTTCATTCTTACATTGTGATAATTTCTGAGCACAAGAGATTTGATGAGGGGAAGGTTAGAAGTGATTGAGTGAACTAAGACTGCATTATGAACTAGTGCAACCACATTGCTGAGTTCAATATTGCTAAAAGAAGGAAGTACTACTGCTAAGTGCTACTACTGAGTTGCAAAGGAATTTATTCCATTATTCCACACAGTATCTTCATCCTAGTGGTTCAGTGAACAGGCTTGGGGGTCCTAAGCGAAGTAACTTGGCTGTCTTCAGGAGTAGGTTGGGTGGAACGGGCTCCTTTGGCTGTTTGTTTCTTCTTCTACAGATTACTAGGTTCAGATTGTGTTATCTTATTTACTTCTGTCAAGTTAGTAAAATAAATCTGAATGTTTTATGTTATCAGTTCTCCAATTAAATCTAAGATATTCTATGCTATTATTGAATATTTTTACCTATGTAATTTATAACTTCTAGGATAAAATGCACTTTCGATGATGTAGTTAAATGATAGAATGATTGAATAATAATGCTTCCCTATATTTTTCCACACACTGGATACAATGCCGTACTCTAGTACAAGGAAGGGTATTTAGAATAGATCAGCATGATGTCATAATATGAATAGACTTGATGACTTATTTCCAAATAAATCTACATTATTTCAATACTGTAATATTGTCTTATTTCAATAGAAATCTTAGAATTTAAATAGGAAATACAAATATTTCAAATATTTCATTGATTATGCTTAACAATAAAATCCTAGTTTTTTTTATTTATAATAGCATATTATTCTAAGTATTTCCTTTCAAACTATAGCAAATATAGTCATTCAACCAAATAATTTATATAGAGATTCTTTTAAATTATCAAACTCACTATATTAATAATTTACTTGTATCAATTTATACATCACAAAAACATGTCTAAGATAAGCTTTGACATTACAATACTTTTAACATCGAAACTCATCAGTAAAAACCTTATAAACAAACCTAAGTATTATTCTTGCATTCACAAACTGTAGTGCACATTATCAATTCACATTATTACTGTATTCTCAAATACAAATTTAATTACGATTACAGGATAAAGAGTATCTATTTAAATCTATGTGTTTTCCCAGGGTTCAAACCCTAAGCATAAGATCCTCTTAACTTTTCAAGTTTTCAATCCATTCGTTTTATGAAAACAAAGGAGTGTAACACGACCAGGGATTGAAAACCTTAACAAAAACACAGTAAAGTTCTTACATTAGGGTTACAACCCAGCCTTACAGCTTGGTTGGGAAAGCACAACCTAAACCTTACAGCTCTTCAAAATACAGAAATGGGCTCTGCCCTAAACATTTTGATAACCAACAGACTTTACAAATAACATTTGAAGTTTCGAAACATTACTATACGACTGTCAACTTTTGTTTCCTTGCAAAATCTTTTCATACTCGTGCTTTTCGAATTAAAAATAATACGAGTTATGGTCGAGGGTTTAACCCTCCCTACTTCTAATCATAAACCAGAATCGGTTTCCAAAACCATTTTTCAAATTTCCTCAACAAAAACAATTAATTCATTGTCGAATTAGTACATCTGGACAGTGGATAAAACACAACATTTTCGAAACAGTTCTTTTCATTTCAAAACTCAAAAACAAACATCTTACAGCAGTAAGAAGAAATTGTTGAGAATTCCAACGAGAGCTCTACAAGCTTGGGAGAAAAACTCTCCAAAACCTAACACTGCCTTTCCGCATAAACATTCTACAACATGCCTTACAGCATAAAGATTGTCTTTACAATCGAATGAAAAACTAAGTCTGTACACCTTGGGATGTCTCTGAGGCTTACCCGAACATCAAGCACCTATCTCTTCTTGGGCCAACCCCAACAAATTGCCGAAGGTAGAACCTGCCATGGAAGACAAGTACGAAATTGGTTAAACGTGGAAAAACGAAACAAAGTAAACAGAAGACATTATCATAAGCCAACCACTGAAACATAAGTGTTTTTAAATACCTCACCTCTGAATAACTGGAGCATGGTGGAGTATCCCGAATTCATCAACGCACACTATATGTGTAGGAAATTCCCACATCAACCCCAAGAAGAGCCAAAAACCCTGCTAGTTTGCAAATGTCGAAGCACACCTAAACCTTCAAACTCCATCAACGCTTACAACATAGGAGAAGGACTCATCATAGAATCTCAAGAAAGAGTGAGACCTGTACATAATGCGAACAATCCTGAGAAATTTGTTTACAGCAAGGTCGAGATATCGAAACCCAGGAGGCACCTTCAAACCAGGTTACAAACCCCAAAGGATAGGGAGTTGGTCGGCCTCACCCTCACAAATCACAAAATGAACTAAGTGTCGAGAAGGTTGGAATATCAATGCAGGTTAGGGTTAAACCCAAAATCCGAGACCATCATGAAGATCGATAGTGTAAACCTCGACACGAGATAGAGTTTGTATACGACCACCAAACTTCTTTAATTAGCATTTAAAACCACAGCTATCAAAGCTCGGTGCTCTGCCAGCACACAACTCCACACATACAACTCCATGCACAACTCAACGTTTAAGTTTTTACGTAACAAAGGTTTTCCACCTTGTTCCAAGTTCCCTTCACGTGAAGATTTCCACGAAGGCTGCCATCAAGTATTCCACCACATTGCAGTTATTGAACCATAAATACTTAGTATTGGTTTGAAGGGCATGCCAACGCATTACCTACTATCACCTTATAACCTTAAATTTAACATTTATACAACGAGTATATAGGTATGCATACAGCTCCAAATAAATTAGTTTATGCATAGAGCTTCAAACCTATAGTTATGCTTATAGTTATCGTGCTTATGGTTCTGTACAATTCTACACATATATAATGCACATTATGCCTCTTAAATATAACATATAGTTGTAGAAGTTTTATTATATTGCATAACATTGGTAAAGTACATATAATATATGAAATGGAAAAGTATTGCAATGTTTTCTCCATAGTTTTGGATTGAGAATATGCAATGTAATACATTGCAATGTTTCCATAGTATTGAAATAACAAGTATGCATTATTAATACATAAATTTCCTCCATAGTAATTAGTTATAGCAGGACATTCTTTTGTTCTTCAAGATAGATAAAATTTAAGCATTCATACAAATACATATTATGTGGAGATAACTGACCCAAGCACATAAAATACCTGAGTTGTTGCATAGCAGATAAATCCTCTACAGGGTCATAATTAACTTTAAAGGCTAACATGGTATTGCGAGATCAATTGAAATTACATTGGCATACTTAATATGAAATTTCTCTGTCTTACCTGTTCTCTGCATTTAGAATTCATGAGCGTTAGCTAGCAATAGCTAAGTAAGCCTCAGGGCATACACAATGACCCCTTCATTACAGTAAGACGATCAATTAGTCTCTAGAAACAAGATGTCTACCATAGCACAAAAGTGACATTATGCATGCTAACGATAAAGTACATAATGCAAGCATTATTCAAACATTCTGACATTGGTTTGACAATAATTGACTTACGACTTTATAGGACACTATTTAAGTTAACAGATGTTAAGACACTTGTTGCGATACTTAAGTAATTTAAACTCTTAGTCATTAATGTTAAATGTTAGGAGTTGATTATCGCTAAGTATTTTGTTTAGCGTTTAGTTGTGTTTAAGTTAACACTTTCGTATAGCAAACACAAGTATTTATTGCTACTTGAAAATTTTAAATTTTAGTGAATTTTTGGGGATGTTACAACTAAAAATACAAATAACATGTATACCTCTTTTTGTGCGAATGTATACACATCACGCTTGAGTTGTTGGATGAGAATATAAATTGTTCTATCATCATATTTGTAAAGCTTATATAAATTAAATCAAGATAAAAGATCAAATTTGATTATCTCTAATCTATTGGTTGAGTATATGCTTTAATAAAAACTACCATAAGGGTGGAGCTCCCTCAAAAAATTCGGATGTCGGTTATGGACAAGAGTCACGAGGACTCCGGGTCGGGACATGTGGAGGCAAGCAGAATGGATAGGTGGTTGGAGGAGGCTGGGCTTCTAAAAACATATGAGGAGTATCGAAACACGCTACGTGATAAAGAAAATACCTTGCTTATTGGGGTTTTTACCTCTCTAAGGGGATTTATACCGAAAAATATTCAGTCGGGTGCAGAAGTTGTTATCCTTCTAAGCAAGTCATTAATGACCTTCAAGGTTTTGGGGGGGATATCAAATACAAATGATGATAGGTCGGCCCCTGTGCAGATTGGTGGTAGTAGGGGTCTTGCTTCTCATGGCGAAAGGGAAGTGGAGCTTGTAGATGGTCAGGGTTCAAATATGAGGGCTCACAAGAAGCCAAGATGGTGTAAGTCAAGACCAGGTGAACAAACAATGACTCTAGGTCGGGATATTGGACTTGAAGAGTTGGTGGAGTATAATATGATTGCTCTTGTTGGGAAATTTAGCTACATGGAAATGAACAAGCGGAAGATTACTCAATGGGTTACTAGGGTTTGGGGCCCTCTTCTGGATTACTGTGCTATTGTCTCCATACTCCCTAAAGGATGGTATTGATTTAAGTTTCAGAAGGAAGAACATGCAACCTTTATACTCCGGAAGCTTTGGATAAAGGATTCAGGAAGCCTCATGCTGAAACGGTGGCATACAAGGTTTGAACCAAAGACATAAAACATTTGTTTCCGTCATTTTTGGGTCCTGCTACCGAGGTTCCCTTTGGGGATGTGGGATAAGGTGGCATTTGAAGTAGTTGGAAACAGGTTGGGTCATTTTTTGCATGTTAGCGAAGATGTATTAAAAGGTTTGGATAAATGAGTTGGGTGCATGCTTGTTGAAGTGGACATTTCCTTGGGATTGATCAAAAAACTAGAGATTGAATGGCGTGGAGGATTTATTTTCAAGTCGTAGACTATTGGGACATCCCCTTTCATTGCTCTAGATGCAAGGAGGTCAGGCATTTATGGGAACAATGCAAAGGTTTCCCCTCTTCATCCCTCTTCATCAAATCAAGAAGACTCGGGCAAGGATGACATGATTTGTACTCGGATGACAGTAGCGACCGTGAGATGGACTCCATGGGCGGATTGGATGGGTTTTCAAATCGGGTTCCTTCTCCGGGTTCTACATCTTCCAACTCCCATATATTTGGTAAGTTGCAATCAAATGACCCGAATTTTTTTGATTCCTGAACAGAAATGGAAAAAGAGTTTATTAAATATTTAGAATTAAAGAGTGAATTTCTTGGGGGGACCATAACTGATCAAATCCATTCCTCCTCATCAGAATCTTCACCTAGTGATAGTGTGGAACCAACCACTAGTTTAGAGGGCCTTGAAAACATGATACCATCTCTTGATCCCCTTTCACGGGGTATTGATGGGTATGAGAAACTCATAACCGAGCTGATTCTTTCACCTGATGATATTGTTCTATTATCGAATTCTTCGATATCGGCGTATAATGTTAAGTTTAAACCAAATAGACAAACAAGATCTCTGAAAGAAACACAATCACAAGATAGACACACAATATACCCTGGGAAACCCTCATGGGGTAGAAAACCCAGCAAAGCTTTCCTCAATAAGATGATCAACCAAAATACAAGATGTGCTCCTTCTCCTTGACTCCTTAGCAGATCTCCCAGACTAGTGCGCACTCTTCCACAAGTGAGTGAGTGATCTAATGAGGAGTTCACCTCCTCTATTTATACTTGACTCCCAACTGACTAAAAGACCTAATGGGGCCGACCTCACCTGGAGAAGTCTAATAACCCCTAAAATATAACTGCAGGGCCGACCCACACAAGGTGGGTCTAATAACCCTAGTTAATACAAACCCTTGGAGGAATAAACATCTCCAGATACATGATAGGGTTACCTCGGAGGAATGAAACATCTCCGGAATAATAAAGTACAAATATAATATTCTTTGAAGTTACAATATTCAACATATAATGTGGTGGAAATATCTTAAACTACGTTGGCTTCTGGTCTAGTATCTTTGGATGCTAGGGAGATGGGGGGTCCAAAACAATTCGTTCATGTCCCTTCCTATTATTAAGTAGATAAGAAATTCCCCATTCAGTCGTATATTGGAAACAAAATAGTGATCCATGATGACCCTTCTTTGAAAATTGGAGAGGCTTGGATGAAGGCGATGGAGTCTTCTATCCCCAATAAGGCTCTGAACGGTGTTAGAAAGAGGGGTTTATCCCTGGATTCTTCTCCTATAAATACTAGAAGTGCCAGGAGAGCACTTGCAAGGAAAGGAAAAGGGTAATCAACAAATGAGGCCTCTTAGAAACAAGAGCTCTTATAGAAGTTAAAGCCCTTGCGAGGGTGAAAAAATTATTTGTTTCTCTCTAAATGTGAGGGAAGTTGGGGGCCTCCCAAAATTTATTTCCTTAAAAAGAAATTTAGAGAATACTCAATCAGACCTAGTATTACTACAAGAGACTATGGTAAGCGGAGAGAAAGCAAGACAATTCTTCATGAAACTAAAACTTGCGTGGGAATTTTGTTCTACAGATGCCAAGGGTCTCTCTGGTGGGATTCTTGGAGCTTGGGATTCTCAAAAGGCTATTTTACATCCTTATAAGACCTCAGCTGGGCTTCTCCTATCTAGGAAGCTAGTTGGTTTTGATAAGATTTTGAATATTATAAATTGTTATGGGCCATATCTGGATTGCCGACCCTTTTAGGAACGTGTCCAAATGGATAATTTGCTAGACCTCCCCAATTTGATACTAGCGGGGGATCTAAATTTCATAATGACTGCATCGGAGGTATGGGGCCATCATTCTAAGCAAAACCCTTTGGGATCATTCTTCAATGATCTCTTTTCTTCAACTGAATTAATTGATATTAATCCTCTCCCACTGGTTCCAACGTGGCGGAATGGCAGAAGTGGTGAGGATTGCATCCTAAAGCGTCTAGATCATTACTTGGTTTTTGAATCTCTTTTGGCTTTTTTTTTAAGTACCATTCGTGGGTTGATCAAGCCAGAATTTCTTATCATTATCCTATATTGCTTCAATTTGACGTGGAGGGAAAATGGAATAAAGTTCCTTTCAAATTTAATCATTCATGGTTATCATACCAATATTACATTTCTCTAGTTAATGAGGAATGAATGAATATGGATGTGGAGGAAGAGCCCTCGGTGATGGACAAATTGGCTCATAAATTGAAATTACTTAAGGGTATTACAGTTAAATGGAAACATGACATGAAAAAGATCCTGAGACAGGACCTCTTGAGCTTGGAAGCCAAAATTGTGACTTTAACCTCTTCCAATCTCTTTGGTCCTTTGGAACCAAAGGACCATGCAAATCATATTGATTTGGAAAAAAGGAAAATGGCTATTTTAAAATTGGAAGAGGAGACGTGGCGGCTGAAAATCCAAGCAATATGGATTGCAGCGGGTGATTTGAACACAAAATTTTTCCACAAATTTGTTGAAAAAGGGAGGAATCAAAACTCCATTTGGGAATTAATGGACAGGGAAGGGAATAAAATTTCTTCGAATGACAATTTACATAAGGAGGCCATTTCCTTTTGTCAATCTCTATACCATGTCCTGAAGTCTTCTTCTCTGGTAGAGAAATACAAAGTCATTAAGGAATATCCATGGTTCTTCTTTGATGAAGAAGTAAGTGATATGCATTCTCTTGTCTCTTTAGAAGAAGTCGAATTTGTCTTGAAAGGTTTTGCAAAATCCTAAATTCCGGGTCCAGACAGGTAGACAGTTGAACTCTTCCTATTTTTCTTTGATATTATGGAACCATATGTTCTTGCAGTTGTGGAAGAATCCAAAATAACTGGTAATGTTACTGGTGCTTTAAATTCCACCTTTCTAGATCTTATCCCAAAGTGTTCTCACCCTACTAATTTTAATGACTTTTGTCTGATTTCTTTATGTAATAATATATACAAAGTCATTTCTAAGAATATTGCCATGAGATTGAAGCCGATACTATTGAAATACATTTCAATAGAACAATTTGGCTTCTTGGAAGATTGGAAAATCCTTGATGTTGTTGGGGTTTCCCACGAGGTTTTCCATAGTATTAAATCCGAACATCTAAAAGCACTTATCCTAAAATTGGATCTTGTTAAGGCATATGACCGTGTGGATTGGAATTTTCTCCGACTGATTCTAATCCAGATTGGTCTTCCATGGGAATTTTGTAGGTGGATCATGGCTTGTGTAACCTCGGTTAACTATGTAGTCCTCGTTAATGGTGCTCCTTTGATATTTTTAAAGGGGTCGAGGGGTTTGCGCCAGGGTTTCCCTTTCTCACCACTCTTTTTCCTTCTCATAATCGAAGGTTTAAGCAGGTTGCTTATCAAAGCAAGGTTTTTTGGGACCCTGAAGGGTATTAAAGTGACTTCACAATCCTTTGTGATCCATCTTCTTTTTATAGATGATGTAATGCTCTTTGGCTCGAGTTGTGTTTTGGAATGGAAATAATTGAAGGCAATTCTCTCGCTCTTCTGCAATGTATTTGGAATGCAAAACAACAATGAGAGATCGCCATTTCTCAAACATGAATTAGAGGAGGATACAAAGTTGCAGATTGGTGAGTTTCTTCCATTTAATTTTGGCCCTCTGGTCAATGGTACCAAATACATGGGAATCTATATAAAGGTGAATAAATACCATGAAAATGACTGGTTTTGGCTACTGAATAAATTTCATAAAAGAATTTGTCATTGGTATTGGCGTTGGTTGTCCTTGGGGGGCAGACTCACCCTTGCAAAATCTATCTTACAGAACCTCTCTGTATATTGGCTATCATTATGTAAAATCCCAAAGTCAATCTTAGATGGAATCGACAAAAGGGTATTCAATTTCATTTGGTCGGGTGATAGAAAAAAGAAAAAATTTCACCTGGTAAATTGGATGCAACTTGCATGGCCAAAAAATTTGGGCGATGGGCCCTGAAAAATATTTTTTATTTTGCTAAGGCTCTATCAGCCAAAAGTATGTGGAGGGCCTTATTTGCAGACAACCTCTGGAGCAATATAATTAAGGAAAAATACCTCAAAAATCTCTCTATAGTGCAGTGGTTTCGTTGGGGAAACAAAAGGACCAAGGGTGTTTCAAATATTTGGAATGGGCCGATTAGATCTTTTCAGGTCATAGCTCAGTGGTTGGCTTGGAATCCGAGCAATGGCAGGGAGGTCCAGGTGGGTGAAGATCCAATCTTGGGGGTACCGATGGTGTACAAACTATCAATGGAGTTAATTTGCTTCCTTAGAGCAAATGGCTATTTTACCCTAAACTAGATTGCTACTTAGTCCTCCTTTGGGCCTGGTATTCAAGACTGGATCGAGCCTCAACACTTGGGTCTATATGGATCTATGAGTAGAGAATGGGACCAATATATATCAGGCTTGAAGTGAAACAAAGGAAGGATGACCTAATTTGTTCTTGGAATGAGGAATCAGGGACAATTAATGCAAAAATGGCATATGCCTCTTTATTCTATGAGGTTTCATGTCCAAACAACTGGTAGCATAAATCAACTTAGCATTAGAAGGCCCCTCTGAAAATTATCTTGTTCATATGGATGGCTCTGGAAAATAGTATATTAACTTGGGACAGTTACATTCACAATGGGGCATAGGTCCTAATGGATGTCCTCTTTGTTGTGTGGAGGAAAAATCAATTGACCATCTCTTTGTATCGTGCCCTTTTACTTCTTTTGTGTGGAAAAACATCAGATCTGCTATTAGTATTAATGTTCAGTGGCATTCATGGACCTTTCTGAAGCGCCTGCTCTATTGGAATAACTATGCTGCCTATTGGGAAGATCTCCCTTGCTATGTCTCTTGGGAGATCTGGAAGGCAAGAAATAGGCTTTTATTTGAAGGTAAGATTTCGCAGGTTGCTCTCATTTGCATCCATGTTGTGGCGGCCTTTCAGGAACACATCAAAACTCAAGTGGGATCTATGTGGGCTACAAACCAAATCCATATGAGCCCTATTCTAAATGTGAATATTCCTCGGGGCTTCTTTGATGGGGCTTCCTAGAGAAGATAAAGCATTAGTGGTGTGGGTGTTATTATGTGGACAAGTGATAATACTTGCTACAAACTTTGGATGAGTTGTGGTCTAGGTTCAAATACTAGAAGTGAACTATTGGCCTTGTGGATGCTTTTTATACTATGCAAGATCCAAAGGTATTTCCTCTCTGCAAGTTGTGGGGGACTCAAAAGTTATAATTGACTAGGCCTCGGGAAAAGTCTCTCTTCGTGTTTTGAATCTATCCTCGTGGATGGTGGAGTTCATTAAGCTAAAACAGGAGTTTGGACAACTCTTTTTTTTGCATACTTATAGGGAACACAACCAAGCAGCGGATGATCTATCAAAGAAGGCTCTTTCAGTGAGAGAAAGCATCATTTTTTGGGAAGAATGGGATCACAATCAAATTTCTTCGAAGGGGTCTTTACCCATCTTTCCTTCATAGTTTTTGTAATGTTTTTGTTTTTGTAGCTGAGTTTCTAGCAGCCAAATATGGGTCTGTAGTTTTTATCTGTCTTACAGGTCTTTAGATTTGATCTACTCCAATATCTTGTTGGTGTTACTTTTGATCCTGCACGACTGCCTTTCGTCCATTTTTCTTGGACCAATTTTTGTTACATCCTGTTTGGGTCTTTTTTTGGAGGCTTTTGTTGTTGCGGGCCTTTGTTTTGTTGGCCTCTTTATGCCTCTTTGTTAGGCTGCTGGGCATTTTTGGAAGGCCTTGTTATTCCTCTGGTTTTTATTTGCTAGCCTCTCTTGATCGGGCCTCTTCCAAGGTTGTTGTTTATGGCCTTGGGGCATTTTGGTTTGTCGGCCTGGCATTTCAACTCCCTTGGGTTTTCTGGCCTGTTTTGTGGGATTTTGTTATTTCGTCTTGTAACTGATCCTTACTTTACACTTTTCCATACTATTATAATATAATGGTATTGATTTTTTCTTGTGAAAAAAAGAAGCTACCATTAAGGGGTCAGATAAACATTTCCATGATGCCCCTCTTCTCTACATGTTTAAAAATAAAAACAAAAGCATGTTTTTTTATGTATTCATGAATATTAAAAAGCATAAAACACACCATTTCTACTTTTTATGAATATATAAGATTAATATTACATGTTAAGTTGTACATCTTTGCATCGTGGATTTTGGTTACATCCACGGAAGAATTCCCATACCTAATATTCTGAAGAATCAAGGTATACGGGGCCATAACATGTCTCTAGCGAGATTTGAACCTAGATGGGGAGGATAACAGCCAATCCTCACAATATACGCTTTAGTTGACATTTTTTCCCACCATTTTCAGTGGCTACATCCACAGAAGAATGTCCATACCTAATATTCCGAAGAATCAAGGTATATGGGTCATAACATGTCTCTAGCAAGATTTGAACTCGGGTGGGGAGGATAACAACCAATCCTCCCAACTACCCAATGCCCGCTCAATTGACAGAATAAAGCCTTTGATATTCTTGGACAATGTCTTTGGAGATGTGGAGATCTATCTATTCATGGTCATTGATGTCATTCAACACCTTGAAAACATTTTTTAACTTAGGGATTTAAAGATAATCATAATTTTTTATCTATTGGGGTTGGGGTTGGTTTAGATATTCCTCAACTTTCATTTAGTTTGGACTCCCATATGTTTGGTCGATGACACCTTAAATAAATGGGGCATTTTTATTATTATTCCATGATGACTTTCTAACTACATGTACCGACCCATCATTAACAACATAATTTGAGGCCTTTTGCCCCCAATCTCAAGGAGTGTTCTCACTTGTAGGGAGAGTCAAAATATCAACTTTGATGTTGAGGGAATAATATATGGTCCTATGTTAAAGACTTTGACACTAGAAACTCGTGTTCATAAGGTTGAATTGCCTCGTAAGGTACTACATAATTTTACCTCCAACTTGAATGTACACAAACCCTTTTAAATTTGTAGACAAGTTAACCTTAAGACAATCTCATCTCTAAGACCTAGGGTTAAAAAACCTCATTAGCTAACAAAAAAAAGGCTACCAATGAGTGCACCTATTTTCTCTAGAAAATTATGAAATTGAATGAGGAAACCTTGGAATTCAACCTGGATAAGACAACACATTTAGTTAACTTGGTTATTGGAAGCATTTTCCTCCCAACAAAAAAATATCATGAGGATATTAGAAAATACATATGGGTTCCAATCAATAATGGCATTATAACATGATTCATCTCTAAAAGAAAAATAAAAAATATTTTGTCAAGGTGTAGGTGGCTATGTGCAACCGAGTATGTGACTCCCATATATCCTTAACCCAAGTCTTTCTTGGAATCTAACCCACAAAATAACCTAGTTGTATGTGTCATTTGAGTTTATTACAAACAACAACATATTACGCTATACCAATGTTAGTCGGAGATTCATCAAAATGAATACCATTGCCTCATGGAAAACCTCAGGTACAAATTTCCTTGAAGCCTTTGATGGTGCCATGGTTGTTAGTTCCTCCTTTGGTGACAACCAAAGCTCACAAATTATTCTCTAATTTAATAGCTAACTTTTCAAAAATGAAGGTTTCAACCATAGTAATTTGCCTTAAGCATTTTGGAAAAAGGGAAATATTATCGAATGTCACCCCACGATATGGGAACTGATAATGAACAATGATGGTGGATGTGATGGGTCCTTAATTGAATTAAAATACTATGAAGTCTCATCACTCCAAACATGCATACTCATTTTTTTAATTGTTGTGAATTTCAATCACAGACATTTGAAGACTTGAGATGTTGATATTACATATGTGCAATACAAGTATAATTACATAACATATTGTGGACTAATAATTTCACCTTTTCAAAGCATGTCTTAGATTACATTACCCATTTCAGGTCTTAGTCTCAAACTATGATAGTGAAGGAGGCCAATACACATTAACATGTTATAAAGTTTATTGATCACATCTGAAAGATTCATGATTAAGTTTAAGAGGCTATGTGAAAAAGTCAATGGAAGTACATAACCATCTAAAAGATTAAGAGGCTATGTGAAAAAGTCAATAGAAGTACATAACCATCTAAAAGATTTGTGATTAAGTTTAAGAGGCCATGTGAAAAAGTCATAAAAGTACATAACCATGGATGATAAAAGGTTTATGATTAAGTTTAGGAGAATATGTGAAAAAGTCAATAGAAGTACATAACTGTGATCAAACACAAGTTTACCTTAAAAACAATACTTTAAAGAGAAGGACAAAGAAGAGCATGGGTTTAGCTTCAGGAGTAGTATACAAGACAACCAAATCACCCCCTACTCGTCGGAATCCAATAGAGGAAGAAATGTTGGAATTGCAATTTGGAGTGCTCAAATTGCAATTTCGACAATTTGGGTAGTTTTAAAATATGACATTTAGTCTAGGATAGGTATTTGGGATTGTTGAAATTGCATAATTGCTCAAATAGCAATTTTTAGGGGCAATTTTGGTTGGTTTTGAAGAAAAATTTGTCAAAAAAGTGGGGTGTTTTAGTTGTCTTTTATCCTACACCTTAACTTCAAGAATATACTTTAAAGAGAAAGACAAAAAAGAGCATGGCTTTAATTTCAAAAATATACTTTAAAGAGAAGGACACAAAAGAGCATGGATTTAACTTCAAAAATATATTTTAAAGAGAAGGATAAAAAAATACTTAAGATGCTTAAGTTCGGGCCATATATCACCATTGAATTGATTTGGGAAAATGTGTTAAAGTTGGATTAACTACCTTGCATGGGTATTCATTCATTATTCAATGTGGATTCTCTATAGCTCTATAAGACTATACAAGACATCAGTGAGGAAGAATCTCAATTTTTGAAGAGCTTATCATAAAAGTTGGTGTGAAGTTATAAGTGGATATAGTTCTATGATGCATGGAGAGGGTAATTTGATGAGGGACCTTAAAACTTGATTAGATTGGGTTGATAATATATTGGCCCTAAGATAATAATAAGCCATACAATTGGGAGAATATCAATAAAAAAATTCTAACTAGTAAGAAGATTACTAGGGATAAAATACTCCTAAGTAGGGAAGTTTGATCCCATAAGGAGTTAGAGATTTTTTAGTTGAGTTAGAGATTCTTTCAGTGCATGATTGCAGAAAATGCACTAATGATAAGTTTACTTAGGAAATTGTTTTAAGTATGGACATATAAATTGGTTATTGAATTATAGTTGTAAAGAAACATGGAATCAAAAGCACATGATGCACATTGTAGTGGACAACTTTAGTGTAAATAAAAGTAGCATATTGGTGTTGCATTGTGGACACACTAATATTCATGATCTCATAGTTCTTATTTTAGAGTGAGTTGTGTAGTTCAAGTTGGCTCGCCTAGTTGCTTATTTGAATGCCCCATGATCTCTTTGTTGAATGGTATGATGGGGAAGTCATTAAATTTGGCCTCAATCACAAGGCGAAGGGTCTTGTCTCCACTTAATGACCGTCATCGTCATTCTATGTCATCAACACATGTGTTAATGCAACAATATATCTTGCACATGGAGGGCTCTATAGGTGGTCTAGACATCACAACATTTCAAGCTTTGCATTTCCTTTCTTCCTATGCAAGATTTGTCATTTGAATTTCTTTGTTTAGAGCGACAATGGGGAAGATTGGTGTGTTTTGTGTGCATGGGATGGTATTACATGTTACAAAGGTTGATGAAGAATTCCCCTATGCCCTTGGGTAGTGGATTTTGGTTGTAGCATTATCTTCATTTGCGGAGGACAACCTTCAGGATATTATTTACATGATTCTGTTCGGTCATTAACTTGGAAAGTTTGGGATACTAGAGCTTTGGTGAGTCTTTGCTTAGCAAAGATGAAGCTTGCAATGGATTTTGAGACCAAATTACATGAACTCTTTGATGGAATTATAGATGCTTGGGCTAATATCAGAGACATTCATAGCCATTTATGCTGCATGAATTCGTAAATGGAAGGTTTTATGCAGGTTGTTCGTTAGGTTACTGCACATATTCCTGGTTTGGACTCTCGTTTGGATGATGTTGAGCAGACTATCCATTAGCTCTCGTCGCAAATGTCCTGCTTGGATATTCGCTTGGATGATGCAGAAGGAAACATCCGCATGTATAGAGCATAGGTTGACATTATCCAGGCCACCCAAGATCGACCCGATGATCTTCTTGTTGCAAAATAGTCTAGAACTACATACTACTTCAGCATCAGGGGAATTGAGAACTCCTCTATTCGTCAACCTACTCATGCCGCAGTGACTATCTCGAGCTCAGAGGAGCAAGGAGTAAAAAATGTTGAATAAAATGTGAAAGAAAATGTTGAAGACCAGTTCATGAATAGTGGCCATAGTTCTAATTAGTCTTTTTTGTTTATGATATTTTTTTGTCGACTACTATTAGGACAATTTGTTAAAATCTACAGTAGTATAGTCATTTTTAGTTATATGGAGATAGCTAATAAATTTTGGATGATTGTATATGGGCTGAATAGCTTCTTCATAAACTCTATAAGCTTTCCTTTTGAACTGGTGCACTGTAACTTTTTGCTAATGATTTTCTTCAACTGTTTATAAATATCAATTATCCATTCTAGTTTAAAAAAATGTATGAAATCTTTTATATTCAAGTTAGCTTCTCAATTTCTTGTGCCAAAAGTTATCAAGTATTGTATTTGTGGGTTGAGCTTGTTGCAACTTGGCAATGCCATTTCCTTAATTCAGCTAGTGCGCACACATTTGGATCACCTTTTCTTTTCATGCATGACTTATTCATTATATGTGGGGATGATATTTTTTTTCCAAAAAGAACTTCAAGATATACTTCCCCATACTTGTGGGGTGCATCCCTTTTAACTCATCGATGTAGACAAATATATCTAACTTAAAAGAGGTTTGAACCAAACGCTTACAATAGATAACTAACCAAATACCCAATATGAACATCAAATTGACTTTACACAAGCACATATGAGATCTAGAACTATGTATTGACGTCATTAAAGGCGAACTTGATATTGTTTAACCTTGTAAGGTCTTAATGAACTTCACAATTTCAATGAAAGGTTAGTCTCTAAGGTTAAGATCATATAGCATCACTAAAACTTGCAAAAGCATGTTACTTTTCTTTTAATTTTTGAGGTTTTTCCCAAAAAAAGATTTGCTATTTTCCATTTTTTGATTCATCCAAATTCTATAGAATTACAATTTTTAGTTGGAAAACCTCAAAAATAGTCCAAAAACTATATAAAATCCTTAGAAAATTAAATATTTTTAAAAATATGGCCAAACGTTTTATAATTGAAAATTTGATAATTATTTTTAAACTAAAACTTAAGGGAGAATACGAGTACCTAGATTTCACCCAAATGGAAAGTTGATGTCAAAGATGATCTTGATCGTTAGATAAACATGATAAAAAATCATGGGGAAAGCCAAGGAAAACGAAAGGATAAGGTGACGATATTGCATCGAAGTCTCATGAGCGGATAGGCAGCTTTGCTTGTGGTGTTACCTAGTGCCTTGGTCGGACATTGCATTCGGAGAGATTTGCACAGGTACACAGCAGTGCTTTTCAGGCGGTTGGAGATGATGAGATTGCCCTACAATTGAGGGGTACCGTCCTAGAATTGAAGGATAACGTCCTCTTTGTTTGTGTATCTGCAGGCAACAATGGCAACATTGCAAAATGCAACTGTCCTTCATAGAACATGGTCTTCTCTCACTCCTTGCCAGGTGCATTCTCTATATGAGCCTACCCACATACTATTTCATCCAAAACAAAACGGAATGTCCTACATTGTTTGCTACAATACATTGGGGATTCACCTCAACAGAAGCGTCTGTGGGCAGTGGCCATATCCCGTGTATATGTGTAGCGATTTCTACTTCATGTCCTGAATCCTCCTTTGTTTACGTAGGTGCTTTTGTTCAGCCAGAGTTCTGGAGTTGCTAACAGAAGATTTATCCCCTCAGTTGTGAGGGCTTCTGCACAAGGAGACAATGTTTACCTTGCCAAACAAGGTACTTCAGTAACTTTTCTCTTTTGCAATTATAAATGTCTAATCTGAGCTAGCTCTATGTTTTACTCTAGACATTGTGTGATATATCATTTCAAGAGGGTCGGATCACATGCAAATGTATTTTTCATAATTTAATTTTCAGAATTAATAAGCGAGACAGTTTTTACTGTTCATTTTGGGCTGAATTTATGCATTGCAAACATTCTGCATTTTTTGAATATTATGGAGGATCAGCTGAATTCTTGTCCAGTAGATAATTTTCCTATGAACTGGGTGATTTAGATGAGGAAGTTTGAAACATAAATGATAATTAGTGAATTGATAAGGCGAAGAATGCCAAATAGGTCAAATGTTATGTAACATTTTCCTCTGCACACAGGAAAGGAATAAATTGGTCAATTGAAATCTGGGAATCGTTCCTTGAAATTAAACGTATATTTATTCATATCGCATGAAAAAGGATCTTAGCATATCCTTTCCAGTTTTGTAGTAACAGTATATCCTGAAGTTCCGAAGAAGATAGCATTTGAATAAGAGGCACTGGGTTTTTATTAATTATGGCATTGATTACAGGGCTATCCATATAGTATTGTTACTGCAATAGAGTTTAACTACCAAGTTTGGGGGAAGAGTTCAGGAGTTTAGGTAACAGTTTCTACTTTTGGTTTAAATGGAATTTAAAGAAATGGTGCCGTCACCCGTATTAGTTGGACAGGAACCATAGACTGAACATAAACATTGGCTCAGGAGGTTAAAGGGCCGAGCTTAGTGAAAATCATACGTTTGGACATGAATTGTGACGTAGGGTAAAATTCAGTTTTTACGGTTGATGAGAATCATTACCTAGATCTGGTTGTGTATTTGATGAAGTTTGCACATCGTTTTATTACTTCTGCCGAGGTTTCGTTTCCTTTAGTGAGCACCAAGTTCAAATTTACTGTTCATTTTCCAAACAGGACTTTGCAAAACGTCTAGAGAATGAGTGGACGTAATTTCATATCACCTTATTTAATGATTGATCTCATGATCCCAAATCCATACTGCGAGAACCAGAGGTTATTGGCATGTACTTGTGAGAGTTAATGAGGTAGATCCATGTGAAATACGTAGGGTGTTTAAACCTAACAACGATTGTGGTCTAAAGACAGTAACTATGGTGAGATTATCTCTAGAACAAAACAAAACTCAACTTGGGAGATGGAATGACTGGTGATGGCGGTAGGGTTTGAAGCTGGGGTTGGGTGGAAGGTGGCAGGGCTTGATGGCTGCTAGAGGATCTGCAGCAGGGCTTTTATAGCATCTTGGGAGGAAGCTGTCGACTACGGGGATGATGACATTTGGTCATTTTCTGGGATCTTTAGAATGAATGAGGAGTTTAGGGAGATTATTGAAAGCTCGAAGGCGTTCAGGGAAGCATTATTGCTTGGAAAAGATGTCAATAATGAAGTGCCAATTATGGTGGATGAGGGTTTAGTACAAGGGGAGGTCTTGTCCCGTGGCCAGTTTTTTAATTTAGTGGAAAGAGTGTAGTGGATTTTAATAGTGCAGGTACGATTGGCCCTCTGGTCCCCTCGTATAAGACAAGTAAGAGGCTAGAGCTGCCAGAAGTTTTATCCCATGATTTCCAGCACCTGAGGCGGAACTTAGTTTTGGGGTCAGATGCATCTGCCCACTTCCCTAGTTCGGTTGTCACTTTGAGGTCTGGTGCAGCCTTTAATAGCTCGTGTTCTGTTGTTTTGGTGGAGGAGAAGGTGGAGGCTGATAGGGCTAATGAACAAAACCCTAGACTGGATACTGTGGTAAACCCTAACTCAGTAAACCTAAGACCAGAGACTGTTGTCAACCCTACCTCGATCGTGCTAGTGGAGGAAAAGGAGGAAGCAACTAGGGTCAAAAAGCTAAGGGAAAGCAGAGAGGCGACAAAATTAGTGGGGTCTAGGGTTCTCCAGAAGAGATAACTGAAAGCTTTCAAGGTTCTTGATGCGAAGTTCTCGATGGTCCTTGGGCACAATGTGGGGATGGAAAAGGTGGCGAAGCTGTTGGATTTTGTAGATGTTGGGAAATTTCAACATAATGTATGTTAGTGAGGGGAAATGATTTAGTGGGTAGTTGAGCACTGGGAACCCTTCTTAGGGTATTCTCCAGTGGTGCATTTACTAGTTAGAGGTTGGCTGTGCATTGAATTCTTGACCGAGTGTTACAAAGACAGGGCCTTGGAGGGTTGTTGGAGGTGGGGGAGGTCAAGCTTAGTTTTAAAAACATGGCATATTGGCTTCGATCCCAGAATAGAGACATTGACGGTGCAACACCTTTGGCTTCTACTGCCAGGGTTTCCTTTTCATCTGTGGTCGAAGGAAGTTTTTCAAACCCTTGGGAATATTCTAGGAAAGTTCTTATTCTTTGAGTCCTCCTTGGGTTGGTAAGGCAAGAGGGTTGCAAATTTCCTTGTGGCTATAGACATCTGTAAAGGCCTGGCCCCGAGATAGAAATCTGTTGGTGGAATCAATCCTTCATCCATACAATAGACTAGTGGAGGATGCTGTTCAGGTGTTTGCTGTGCCACTCGACTGGTCATCTGAAAAACTCTTGTCAAAAGACCACTTCAAGGAACATTCCACGGAATTGGTGTGCAGACCTTGAGGAGAACATTTGTTTGAAATATGGGTTGTTTGAGGAAGACATTCTGCCATTTCCAGTCTCAGGCGAGGGCTTTCTAGTTAAAGCCTTGTTTTTGTTGGAATGCTCTATTTCTTCGAAGGGTGATACAGAGCTGTTGTTGGGTCCTGATGGCTTGGAGGAGGTGGGCGACAGCAAAAAACCGGATTTGGTAAGGATTGATGTTGTGGGTAGTGCAAATTCAAAGCTTGGGGCCTCAATTAGCTCTAGTCCATCGAAGGGGGGCATGGATTTGCAACCTGATTCGAGTGGCACTTTTGAACTGGAGGAGGTCATCATCCTGGAAAAGGCCCTAGTGTAGACCATTGGCTCTTGGCAGGAAGGATTCAGTTTGGAAGATTATGAGTTGGCATCGAGTAAGCATCCAATAATTCCTTCTCTCTTTCAAAGAAGTGGGGGTTTTAGAGGATTTTTCTTCAAATTTTGTTATGCATGCATCTTCTTTAGTCACTTTATGCCCTTTTCCACCCTCCTTGCCGTCAAAGCCTCTAGGTGGGGGAGTTTTTATGTCCTATAAAGAAGCCTTAGCTATGGCCCCTGTGGAGGTTTTCAATGCCCCCCCATCAAGAATTTGAGTAGTAAGATGAAAGGGTATGAGGCCTAGTCTACTGATAGAGGGTCGAATGGTTTAAAGCATAAGGGAAAGGTTGGTGTTGTAGAGGGAATTTTAGTGCCTCTGGTGAAGAAGAGATCAATCAAGAAACCTATTTTGGCAATTGAAGGCTTTATGTTAGTTGAGTGTCTTGTAGGAAGTCTGTCTGAAGGTTTTCGGGCCCTTAGGAAGCCTGAGACTAGGGTTCAATTATGATTATCTTGTCTCTTAATCTAAGGGGGGTGGGAGGGACCTCTAAACGTTGTGGCCTCTGTTGATTGTTTGGTTCTGTAAGACTTGATATCACTCTTCTGCAAGAGACTATGGTCTTAGGGGATAAGGTTAAGGAGGCCTTACCGCCTCTTCTGCTTGGCTGGTGTATTAGTACTATTGATGCCCGTGGGTTTTTTGGGGGACTCTTCCCAGCTTGGAATCCTTAGAATGCTCATTTTAATGCATACCAATCTGGTGCAGGGTTTGCGCTGGAGGGAAGATTCGAGGACCTCAACTGTCCGATCAAGGTTCTTAATTGCTACGACCCTTATTTAGGGAGGAAGGATTTGTGGATGAATTTTAGCTAGGATAGCCTTTTTTTTGATTTGGGCTTATCTTAGGAGGGGATTCAAATCTAACTTTGGGAGCCCGGGATCCTCTGGGGGGGTTATTTTCTCTGGGTGGGTTATTTTCTCATATTTTTGATGAAGCCAGGCTCATTGATGTCAATCCAACTTCGATCATTCCTACTTGGAGGAATGGCAGGGTTGGTGATGTGGGGGTGGCGAAGAAACTGGACAGGTTTTTAATTGCTGAGGACCTCCTGGAGAAATTTGGTTGATTTAGATTGTGGACAAGGCCTTCTTCTTTATCCGATCACTTACATATATGTTTTCAGTTTGAACTTGGGGAGGAAAGGCCTAATTATCCCTTTGAATTCAACCAGTCCTGGCTGAGGGAACAAGAGTTTAAGGATTTAGTTCATTTTAACTAGCAAACTCTTGGAGAAGGGATTAATACCTCCCTTATGGACCATATGACAGGTAACTTAAGGGCTCTGATATTTGTAGTTGCTAAGTGGGAAAGGGATAAAAAGAAAAGGTTGCAAGAAGAAATTCTAGTTATAGAAGAAAAAACCTAGGCTGTGTTTTTTAACAACAGAGGAGGCATTTTTACCGAGGTAGAAAAAAGGATGTGGGGTGATCTAGAGGGCTTGAAGAATGATATTTTAAGAATGGCATGCTGATCACAGAAAGAACATTAATTCTATATGGGAGCTGAATGCAAACGGTCTTAAACTTACCTCTCAGAAGGAGTTGCAGGTAGGGGCAATGGTTCACTTCGAGCACCTTTTTAAAGATCCAGGGGATAACAATATCTTGCAACAACTAACTGTGATTCAAAATTACCCAAGGTTCTTCAGTGCATAAGAAGGTAATGATCTCTTTGCTCCTATGTCTCTAGAAGAAATTAAAAAGACTTTAAGCAAGTTTGCCAAGGAAAAAAGGTCCAGGTCTAGATGGATGGACGGTGGAGTTTTTCCTAGAATTTTTTGAGTTGGTTGAAAGTGACTTAAAGGTGGTGGTGAAAGAGTCCAGGATGAAAGGTAAAGTCTCAGGGGCAGTGAATGCTACTTTCATAGCGCTAATTCCAAAGCTCTCGAAGCCTGCTTCCTTCAATGATTTTAGGCCTATTTCTCTTTGTACTCTGGTCTATAAAGTAATTGTCAAGCTAATTGCTAATAGGATTAAGCTAGCTTTGTCAAATCACATCTCCAAGAAGCACTTTGCCTTCATAACAGGCAGATCATGGATGCCATAGGAGTCGCACAAGAGGCTATGCATTCTATCAAAGTCCATAAACAGGCAACCATGATTTTAAAACTGGATCTTGTGAAAGCTTATGACAGGGTAGATTGGTCCTTTCTTAGACTCATTCTGCTTCAGATAGGGGTATGTCTGGAAGCCACCAATTGGATAATGGGCTGTGTAATGTTAGCCAATTTCTCAATTCTTGTGAATGGTAGTCCAACCAACTTTTTTAAAAGCTCTAGAGGGCTCAGGCAGGGGTGCCCTCTATCCCCTTTATTGTTCCTCCTTATTGTGGAAGGTCTCAATAGACTTATCAATAAAGCTAAGGAGGAAGACAGGATTAAGGGTGTTAAAGTCTCAGCCCACCATAACTTGACTCACTCTCTATTTGTGGATGATGTGCTAATCTTTGGTATGGGTACTATTGAGGAATGGGATGTATATGTGGATTTGTTACGAATGTTTTGTAAGGCTTCAGGTATGGAGGTCAGTATTCTCAAGTCCTTACTTCTGCATAATGGGATGGAAGAACAAACTCTTGTAGGTATCAAGAACCTTATGCAGTTGCAGTTAGAAGACTTGGGGGAAAGGGATGAGGTATTTGGGTTTTTTCCTGAAGCCAAATGACTATAGGAAAAATGACTGGCTCTAGTTAATAAGGAAAGTTGAAAAAATAATAGATATTTGGTGTCATTGATGGATTTCACTGGGTGGAAGATTCATTTTGGTGGAATCAGTACTTGAAGGGATACCTGTTTATTGGCTGTCCTTAGCAAAAATTCCAAAATCTATTCTGGAGAAGATTAGAAAACTTTGCTTTAAATTTCTATGGGATGGGAAGAAGGAAAAGGGGAGTTTCCATTTGGTTAGATGGGATAAGTTGGCTAGGCCTAAAGACTATGGAGGATGGGGGTTGAAAAATATTTTCAACTTTGGTTTTGCTTTAGCAGCCAATAGTATGTGGAGATGCTTATTTCCGAAGGGATTATGGAGTGAAATGTCAAAGGATAAATACTTGAGAGGTATGTGTGTGGAGGGCTGGGTCCGGTTGGTGCCTAAAAATTTAAAAATCTCTTAAATGTATCTAATTTCTAGAATGGTTTAGTCAGGGCCATGCCAGTCATAGAGAACTGGTTGGCATGGAAGATTGGTAAGGGGGAAAATGTTTTGCTTGGGGAGGATCCCTAGGTGGGAGGTGCAAATGTTTACAAGTTCTTTGAAAACCTTATTATTGAGAGGGTTAGAATCCAGGGATACTATACACTGAACCAAATAGGCAGGCCTATATGCATTATCACATTATCATTGTATCATCATCACTATTAACAATTACATCTCATCATATCATCATCACATAGGAAGCATAGCAAAACACAGTACACAAGATTTTTACGTGGAAACCCAAGTCCTGGGGGAAAAACCACAGAAGCCTTTATAATAATAATTTACCAGCAACAACTGGAAGGAGGCAACAACCCCCTTTGTTACAAAGACTTCAATTCTCCAGCTACAACTGGAAGGAGGCTACAACCCCCTGATTGACAGGCTACAACTTGAAGGAAGCCCTGGCTCCCTAGATTTCCTTGCCCCGTCCTTCCACCCTGATATGAAGATAGATACTACTGAATCACAACTGCATTGATCCTGTGGATCTGCTAACCAACACGTGTACCACACTGCACAATCTGTATCACACTGCACAACCAGTGTCATTGCTCATCAACTAACCATTGCTCATCAACTATTCACTGACCACTGCACCACTACTGTGCAACACTGCTCGTCAACTTGTGCAATCAACCTGTCATCCAATTTGGCTGTACCAATCAAGCTGTACACATCATCCTGTCATCCAACTCAGTCAATCTGAGTTCAACCAACTGTATACTAGACCACCTGGGTCAAACCAACTGACCATACAACTCAGGCAATTTGAGTTAGACCAAATGCACATGTAGTAGCCTGTGCTCAATTGAACCAACCTGTGTCAAATCAAATATGTACCCGTGTCAATCTAATCAAATGTCTAATGTGTTCTGATAGTCAGTTAGTCACAAGGTTATGATAGTTCATCAAAGATTCACTCACTCACCACGACCAACATCAAAACTCATCAAACGAGTCAGTCAAGCAAAGCTTGACAAACAACCTTAACCAACCACTTCAAAGAGAAGATGGTCAACCAACAAACCCTAAGACACACTTGGCCAATCAAACTCTTCATCAATCATATCAAGCTTAGTCCATCAATTTCAACTTCAATCAAGAATCCTTGTCACAATTGGCTAACCATTTCAATCACATGTCAATATTGTCAAATCAATCAACTAGTCCATCTTGCTCTTAGGCCAGTACACCACACTTAAAGGCAAAAGTCAATGACAACTTTTGCACCTAGACACTTTACTCACTCGTCAAATCAATTAGATAAGCTTTACACAATTTGCTAATTATGTCAAGAGCACTTTTCACAATTTGCCAAACTAGTCAAGCAAGACAAGTCAACACCACGAACTTGTCAACTCAATTAGATGAGGACCAACTCAACATCAAATTTGGTCAATACATACTCTTACTCAAAACAATCTTGTCAAAGGAGTATTGTCAATACAGTCTCATATAGTCATTACTAATAGTCAACTAGTCAATGGTTTCTCAATACTGGAAAGCCAAACATTTACCCAAAACCAATCACATCACAAATCAATCAACCTTTACTTGAAGTTAAATCATCAGCTTGCCAATATTACTCAGATAACAGTTAAGGCTCATAGTCAACCATTTAGGTCAATCCAACATACTTACAGATAATAATCAATAACAAACCCTTACAGAATTGTCAAGGTCATCTTATCATGCAATCAAAGAACACTTACATCTTGTCACATCAAACATACTGTTTTACTGTCAAAAGGACAGTTCAATTCAGACTTCATTAATTCACACTTGTCAAAGTCAGCAACAAGCCCTAACCAAGAAGACTTAATTAGACAAGGTTAAACTCAGTTAAGAGAAATACTGTATAACCACTTAGAGTCTGCTTATAATAATTCTGCTCTGTGTAAAGGGTAGTATTCTGGCCCGAAATTGCAGGAGACAGTGATGAAGGCTGCCCCCCCAAAATCAGAGAAACAGTCTAAAAGATCTACAGTCCGAATTTGCAGAGAGAGAGGAGACAGTCAAAATTGCAGAGACAGTCCAAAATTGCAGAGACAGTCCAAAAATATCAGAAGGAGGCAGCCACCGAAATTTTTGCAGAAACAGTCCGAAAATATCAGAAGGAGGCAGCCACCGAAAATCAGAGCTCTTGCTCACTCATCCCCTCTGAAAATAAGGCGAAAATGTTTTATTTATACACATTCAAAAACCAAAAATTAAATGGGGCCGACCTAGCATTGATAAGCAATTAATTTTTAAAATTAAAAATTTATTGAAGTTTAGGGGCCGGCTTGGTAAGTCAAGAAGACATTCATTAAGTTTTCTTTCTTTTGGGGTTGTTTACCCATTTTGGGGTAACTTCCAAGTGTCTTAAGTTGGCTTTTGATTCAAAATTAAAGGGCTGCCATGTCATTGAAATGCTTAAGGGAATTTACATATTATTTAAATGTTTGAGAAGGGGTTGTTTTACCCATTTTTGGGGTAACTTCCAAGTATCTTAAGTTGGCTTTTGATTCAAAATTAAAGGGCTGCCATGTCATTGAAATTCTTGAAGGGAATTTACATATTATTTAAATGTTTGAGAAGGGGTTTTTCAATAGCCATGTCCACAGTAAAAACTGGGCTATAAGGGTTTTAGCACATCTAGCAAGTGCTTCAAGGGTTTCATACCATGAATAATGTGCACCTAGCATGTTCAAAGTCTTCAAGGGCAAGGGCTCCATCAATCCAGGGTTGCCGAACCGTCCCCCCCCCCACGGTCCGAACAAGAAAACCACGCTCCGAGCCAAAGTGTGGGCGAAGCGTCCAGGGAAGCGCGCTTCAGAAATTTGGAACCCTGCTTCGGATTGGAAAAATGTGCTCCCTGCCTTTGTGAGAAGCGTTTTCGCTCCCGAGCGCTCCGAGCTCCGCCCTCCAAGCTTCGACCTTGCTTCCGACCTCGCTTTCGCCTCGCTTCTTGAGCGCTTCCGCGGACAGCAGGAAGCTTCCTGTTTTTTTTTTGTTTTTTTGCTCTTTGGGTGGGGCCTAGGGCATTTTTAGGGTTAGAGAGGGGAGATAAGGCATGAATTATGGAATTTAGATGGCATGATAAGGCATGTTTATAATGGAATCATGAATTATGGAATTTAGATGGCATTTCATATATTGGAAGTAGCACAAACATACATGTTTCATAAATTTTGCATCTAGTTTGGCATTCTACATGTTTTTTTGAATATATATATATATATATATATATATATATAAACACTCCCGAGACGCTTCGCTTCCGACCATTTTTTGAAAAATGCACACCCGTGCTCCCGCTTCCCGCTCCCGCTTCGCTCCCACTCTCTGGCAACCTTGATCAATCATATCTTTTTGAAGAGAGGGGTGGTCAACACCATTCACAACCACAAAGGGTACTAAGGACCCCAACCATAAGGGTACCAAAGACCACACCACCAATCACAAGGATTCCAAGGACTTCTTCAAAGCTTTATAAGCAAGGGCTAAAACACCAAAGTCATCGGGCTTAAACACCAAAAGTCATCACCAAGTGGATTACCAAGAGTATCAAAGAGCCCCAAAAGGAAGGGTAAATACCATCAAGACTCCAACAATTTGTGGGCTGTCAAGTGAGGGCTTAACCAAAGCACTCATATATCATGTGGCTATCAAGTGCTTCAAATTTCAAGTACGTGACGGTTTCTTCACGATCCAATACATTAAGAGCTCCACATAAGCATGAGTTTCACCAAGCTTGTGGGCTTAAGGACCCCACAAGAGCTCAATGACTTCAAGGCCATCAAATACAAGCAATGGGCTCCAGCTCAACAAAATAAGAGCATGTATATGATCTCAAGACCCAAGCCAAGTGTTCCATAGGGCATCAAGATAACTAATGTGACCATACTATGTGTGTGCAAGAGACTGCAGAGGGGACCTAGAAACAACTTAGGGTTACTCAACAAAGCCAATGGGTAACCAGGGCTTTTGCCAATGTCCATAGGCCTCCAAGGGCTTCAAGCTTGGGCTTGGACAAGGTCAAAAGGGCTCCTCTGACGCAGACAACCACAAACCAAACACTAACCCTCAAGAGCTCCACAAGGGGCACCAAGACTCAACTGTTGGCATCAATGACAACTTAATCAACATACAGGGCATGGTCAGAACTGGTTGAAAGCTGACGATCTTTGGTTGGTGGGACCTTTAGCATAGGAATGGAATTCATATATTCAGGGTCTCAATTATTGTGGAGTGGTTCTGATAGATGAGAAGGATTCCTTGGTTTGGACTTGGAACTCAGTTGATGGACAGGTGACTGCCAAATTAGCCTATGATGCCATTGTGTCTCAGAATTTTCTTCCTGAAAATATCTGGTGGTCTTCTCTGTTATGGAAATAGACTTGCCCTCTCAAACAAAAGCTGTTTATATGGCTTTCTTTGGCCAATTTTTTTTAACTTGGGACAACTTTGTTAAGAGGGGTGGGCAGGGACCTAATTTCTGTGTTCTATGTAGAATGAACAGTGAAACTGTGGATCATCTGTTGGTTCACTGTTGCTTCACAAAACAGGTCTGGAGGTATCTCAAAACCATTCTTAAGTTTGCAGGCAATTGGACATCTTTGTTCATAGCTGGAGGTCCTGGTTAGAGGCCTCTAAGGGCCATTTGAAAGAGTTGCATGCGTACATTTGTTGGAAACTCTGGCAGCTGGCTGCAGCCGCTGCACAGGAATAAGGTAATCTTTTAGGACCATAGCCCAAATATTTATGCTGTTGTAGTGGCAGTTTTAGCCTTTAGGTGCCTTTAAGGAAGTTTATGAAGGCTGTAAACCCAGAAAACAGAGGTCTGTCCAGGAGCCTGATTTGCCCTTGAGGTACCCTCTTGGGTGCTTTGATGGTGCTGCATGTCAAGGCTCTGAAGAGTTTGTGGAGCTGGTATGGTTTTAGTGATTAATGAAAGCCATAAGTTCTAAATAAAAATAGGGGCAGGTACAGGATCAAATTCCAGAGCTGAGTTGGTAGCTCTTTGGGGGATGCTATAATTTGCTCATGCAAAGGAGGTTTCTCAGTTATTGGTTAGGGGTGATTCAAAAGCTATCATTGATTGGGCTTGTGGAAAGTCTGGGTTGAAGGTTCTCCATCTGAGCTGGTGGCAGATGAAGGTTCGTGCTCCACAGGAATCCTTTTCTGATATATGTTTTTTCTCATGTCTACAGGGAATTCAATGTTCTGGCTGATTCCCTTTCCAAAGAAGCTCTCCTTCGGCAGGCAGGTTCCTTGGTTTATGAAAAGATGGATCTTGGCAGAGTAGTATCCAGATTCCAGAGGCTCCATGGCTGTTTTCTGATTCCCCAGTGATGTTTGGTCAGATCTATGTGGCTGAGTTTATCCTTGTTCCTTTTTTCACTGTCATCTCCTTTGGGCAGAGCTTTTTTAGGCTGGAATGGATGTTGATGTCTGTCTTTTGTTTTGGTTGGGCAGATTTTTGTCTTTCTTAGTTTCTGGTTTTTGTTCAGTCTTTTTGTGGACTGGTTAGGCCTTTCTAGGCTGTCATTGAGACCTGTGTTGAAGGATCCTGTGACCTCTGTCCGATCTGATGTAAAGTTTCACTGTATACCTTGATTATAATTAATAGCAGGTATATGCTCTTTTTTTTGGAAAAAAATGGCGAGATTAGCTCTCATGGATGCTCATTTGATGTTAAAATGGTTTTCCATTTTATGTTAACCCTAACAATTGTATGGTGAGGGGACAATGAATACAAATAAAGTTAAATCAACAAAGTAATGAAGTGCAATAAACCAAATATTTAGCAACAATGCCTCCTAGGGTTTATAGTGTTTGAAAGATAAATGATTCAAACTAACAACTTGCACCATGATATTAACTACACTCCCAAGCTAACTGCAATCAAATTAATAAACCGTGAAATATAAGGAGAAGCAAAGGCAAGCAAAGTATTATGATCCTAAATTGGTCACAGCTGATAAACAAGGCAAGAATGGAAACTATGCTTTTTCTATTCAACCAAAAGAGTCGTTAACGGCCCAAAAGACTCAACATGCAATAACATGTAAAGCCACCTGATCGTAAAAGTGGAACAATATATCAGAGTTATATTGCAGCAACATATTTCATGGTATTTGCAACACAATGCTAGCCTTCAGGAAATGCAGATTATAGAGCTAAACAAGTGACAAGTTGTGGAAATCGTCAAATAGAACTACATTAACTGATCCATAAATGAGGGACTTATAGCCCACTTGCTTTACCAACATGGATCCTCTGCGGAATTTAACTCTTGGTCTCTGTTCTCAATGTTATACAGAGAGTTCTGTTCCTTGGAATGCCTTCAAGGTCTGTTGTTAAGTGTAATGTGAACAAGGCTGGAGTTCTTGGCATTAACAATACTCTGGCTCTGAGGACTCTATCTCCAGGATTGATTCCGAGGCCTCTATCCTCTGTCTTAATCATCAAACATGGATTCAAGAGATGTCTCTAGCTCCATCCATCAACAGGGTGGCAAAAGTGGCTTGGTTTGAATATGGTTCAGTTCTTGGTTTCCTTGCTTGTAATGTCAAAATTAATGCCAATATTTGAGGCAACACCATTCAATATCTAATGCCAAATGCTTGGTTCTTCTAACAATACTCATGTCGTTGTCTGGATTCTGGAAGTGTTCCCAACTTCCCACATTGCACAATATATCAACCAATTAGCTCTCCAATAATGTAATGGTAACTCTGCTCTACATGGTAAGACCACAGGTCAACAAGCAATTAGATTCCTGTTCATTCTGCAGTGTCAAATATTTGAACAGAGACATATGCCCAACACTTTAAAACTGAACTCAAGCTATAGTGGTTTTCTCTTCTTGTGATGTTTGAAAACGCTATCAAAGGAAGACTACCCCTCTAACTAAACGGCATTGTAGTTTTTCCAAAAATATTGTTTTTGGGAATCAAACGTTTTCCTTATGTTTAAGTTAATTCTCCACTGCCAATAATGAATCTCTCCTAACTGGAGATTGATTCCTCTTCCAATAGTTCATTCTCCCCAATAACACATTGGTATCCAGAATGATTACTCCCTCAGTAATGAATTGATTCTTCTCGTCTGATGATTCCACTTTCCACTAACCTGCAGAATGCTGGGAAGTAGAAGGCTTCTCTCCTCTGCTAAGGATTCAGTTCAGACTACCAAAATGCTTAGATGGCCAATCGATCCTTCTCCACTGGGCAACAAATCAATTTCTTTTCTCTTAACCAAGTGTAATTCAGGCGACAGTGGGGCCTTGTTTGGTCTGATCCTGCTACAATTAGATCCACACCATATGGCTGCGTCCAAGACCACTGTGTGCAGATCTGGGCATTGTCTACAAGCTAGCCCAGCAATTGGCCAACGGAAGGGGTGAGTCATACAAGAATTGTATGGATGCATTCGGACCTCATTTGAAGAGATAGCACACACCCAGAAAAATAGTATGGTCCCCTCACTATATCCAGACGATTTCTAGATGGCAAATTTGATTAAGAAATGTGGGTATGGTGCTCTGGTTGCTCAATGTTCCCAATAGCAACGTAATGCAAAGTCCAGGGGATGAGAATGGAAACTAGCTGAGTTATTGCAATGGTCTTGTCATCCCAACCATTGATTTCTTGTGCACCATCTATGGACGACCTATATCCCTGGGCTGTTGGATTTAACCAGCAATCTAACCAAGGCACTAGCTGGATTGGGAGAACCCACCAACTTGCAAACCTAAGTATTCGAAGTGCTGTTACACAGGCCAGTGATTTCTTGACTCAAATCAATGTGAAAATAAACTATGGGTACTAGCGTTCAAGCAAATCCAAAATTGACTGAAGGGAGATTTCATTATGGTTATCAATACCCTTTATTGGGGTGCTCCTCCAATTTGAATAGTAAAACTAGCCATCCCAGATTCCCACCAACAGGAAATTTAATGCAGTGGTGAATTAAAGAGAGCAAGTACATCATTTTTTTACCATCGTATAGAGCCGAGGGAAACATTGTCCCCAACAATGCTCATTGCAGGGTAATCAAGCCAATCACAGTGAATACAATTGCACTTAATAACCATAACTGAACAAATAAAGCATCCACCAAATACCATTCACAGAATGCAGAGCATTCAATCATACACCAAGACACAGAATTTACCCTGGAAACCCAATTGGGAAAACCAGCATTTGAATGGTTGCTCAGTCTGTTTCGGAAATCTCTGGTTACAATGTAGCTCCAAAGCAGCTCATGGCTCTTTGTGTATTCTTCTCTCTCTGGCCAGCCAAAGCCCTTTGAGAGTCTCATTACAAGGAGATATAGGAGAGCTGGGGGTAATGGAAAGACCAAGGGACTGACCTTTCACTGTTTAGTTCCCATTCCCCTCTTGCCTATTTTTATTTATTATTTTATTTTATTTAGTATTTTTCCTCTCCTTATCTTACTTAACTATACATTGTAGTGTCTTTTATGTCTTATTTGACCTTTAATTTATTGTCAAATTACATCGCAGGTACTTAGTATTATGACCATTCAATTGTTCAGTTCCATTTCAGATATTTAACAAAAGATACCTTTTCAATGTTAGAACAACAAGTTCATCACACCTCTGGATCTTTTGAAGGCAGTGAGTTCACGATCGACAATCAACTAGGAAAGTCAATTGAGAGGTTGACTGACTGGTCCACTAAGCATTTGACTAGTCTATTGAGTTGACCGGGCTAGTCGATGGGTGCACAGGTCGAGGTAGAAATCAAGGAGTTTGGTGTGCACCCTAGCCAATCAAAGTTGATTATGTCTTCCTCACTTCAAGGGAGTTAGTTACACTTTGGTACTATATATAGATGGTCCTATGGATTGATTTACAATCATGGTTTACACTTGTTTTTATGTGTTTCTATGTATGTTGAGCAATGCTCATTTGTGCTTCAGTTCTGTAACGATATATCTTTAGATACCACCTCTTCTTGGAATGTGGAGCTCCTTGATATACTAATTCCTTGTTTCTCCAACATGGTCTCAAAGCTACTGGTTTGAGACCTAGCTTGTCGTCTACAAGTCTTTTGGAGTTTGTTGCTTGCATACACTCATGTCGAGTTAGATCTGTTTGGTAGATCGACTCAAGGTTTCGACTTGATGACTGAATCAGGGCTTTGATGTGTAGACCAATATCATGAGTTCCAAGCAAGAACTTGTGGTTATGAATGGCAGAATTATGGTATGTGGGCATGGGATGTGGAAACATTACTCAAGAGTAAAGTGCTTTGGCAGTTTACAAAGACTAAAGTTCTAGATTTGACGGTTGATCAACAGAGATTATCGTCGATAGGAAGAAGGACGAGGCTGTTGGAGTTATAACAACCTATATCAATAGGGAGATTTGCTTTCATACAAGTAAGATCGTCTATCCTAATCAATTTTGGAGGATGTTGAAGACTCTATTTGACAAAACTGATGAAAGTCAGGTTATATAGATTGAGAAAGAGTTGATCTCTCTTCATCCTCTCTCCTTTGATCGAATTAAAGATTACTTGGTTCATTTGAAGGAGGTACAATTTAAATTAGGTGAATGTGGGGCAAATTTTTCAAAGAAAGATGGTTAGCTCATAGAACCATTCTTGATGATCTTGAAGATACCCTATGATGTATATTCTAATTTCTATTCAACAAATTGTGCTAGTTGGGTTGCTAGAAAGAGGATGGTAAAGATTATACCCTTGTCTCTTTCTGTGGTTTGCTAATTGGAAAATAAGGAAAATTCCAAAATGAATGAAAACTTGAAGTTAAGCAACATGCCTATTTACTTAAGAGCAAAGGTTGATAGAGCTATGGAGAAAGAGGTCAATCATGCAATTAGGAGAAAGAATGGGATTGCGTCAACTAGAGTATTAAGAAGAAGCATGGCGATCACAAAATGACTAAGAAAGGCAAGAAGAAGAAGATTTGGTAGTATTGTGGGAAATTAGGACATATGGAGAAGGCTTGATGGAAGAAGACTAAAGACCTTGAGGATAAAGTCAAGAGGATTGAAGGAGACATGGTGATTGGATGGTTAACTGATTTGTAACATTAACTTTCAGAATTTAGGATAGATAACTATACGTTCTTTGTTAGTACTTCTCAGGCCTTGCATGCTCACACTTCTAAAATTGAATGGATAGTTGACTCTAGTTGTACCCATCACATGCCGAAGGATGCTTCTCCCTTTTCTTCATTAAGTAAGGCTACAAAAGAAGAAATCTTTGTGGCAAGATGATAATGCTCGTATTCTTGTTGGTTGTGGTAAAAGTGAATATTAGAATGGTGTGATCATTGATGTGTATATGTACCAAGTTTGAGTGCTAATTTGTTGCTTGTACCCCAACTATCCTTGACTAGTAAGAAGAAACATGGTGGGTCACACATTCTCATAACTTTATGCTATAGTCCTTCAAATGAAGTTTTCTGGAGAGATGGAGAGAAGACAGCTTAGAGCTAGACGATAGGTAGGTTTTTGACCCTCATATCAGACCATTGACCACATCTTTACCCTTCGGGCTATCTTTACCCCCCGGGCTATCATCAAGGAGGCACAACATCGCTCTCCGAAAGTCTACTGTTGCTTTGTAGATTTTCGAAAAGATTTTTATTCTGTTCCTTGAGAGGCCCTATTCTAGACGCTTTTAGCATCTCTCAGACCCTATTGCTTGCTATCATGCGCCTATATGAGTTTATCCTTGGTCGTCTTTGCACAGTTCACAAGGTATCAGATTTCATCCGAAGTACCATTAGGGTTAAGCAGGGATGCCCCTTGTCCCCCACCCTGTTTGGGATCTATATTGATGAGCTAGAGACCTTCCTTCATGAACATATCTAGGATGGAGATGGGTTTCTTCTCCACCAGGTTCTGATATCTATTCTCCTTTTTGTTGACGATGTGGTCCTCATGGTCTCATCTCCAGAGGGGTTGTAGAAATAGTTGGATGCTTTATATCTTTTCTGTGACCTTCAATAGTTGACAGTCAACCTGGGAAAAACCAAGGTTATGATCTTCAACAGGACGAAGAAGACTTTATCAAACCTTCATTTCGTCTTTAGAGGGGAGGAGATCAAGATCACTAGCTCCTACACATACTTGGGGGTGCAATTTTTGGGACCCTGCTTCAGTTTACGACATGCCCTTCAACCTCGAGTAAACAAGGGCTATGGATCCTTAGCCCTCTTGAAGAGACAGTGCTTTCGACACCACTTTTCAGACATGTCGTCCAAGATGGCCCTCATGGACTCTCTTATCCGACCCATTGTTCTACATAGCTTTGAGATTTGGGGGCCTGGTTTGTTGGATTTTGATTGGGCATCAATCGAGAGAGTACAGACTCTACTCTTTTGACACATTAGTAGTTGCAAACAAATTGTTCCTCAGCACATCATCCTATCAAAGTTTGGTGCTCGACCCTTTCGACTTGAGATGTTGTTTAGTCTGGTCTCATTTCTGCATCGCCTCTGGAGCTTTGCCGACTCAACGACAGGGCGAGAGTGGTATCTGTACTTGGTCAATTGTTCTTTTGAGGCTATTGCCTCATCTAGTCCTCTGGGACGTGCTCGAGGTTGGTTTGTGGGGGTCTCAGTTCTCTTGGATACCATGGGCATTCAGATGGACCAACTCCCTCCTTATAGATATTATTCTTTGGATGCACTTGGCCACCTCCTACCTACTAGACAGGAACTGAACAAGATAATCAGAGATGACATTTATAGGTAGTTTATCTAGATTACTTGTGTTAACCCTCGGGGCAGATTATGCCCTAAGATGGCCTTCTTTGTTAAGCACTTCTTGGAGATGAGGGACAAACTCATTATTTGATTGCAGTATAACCTCTGCCATTGGTTGCATACTCTCTACATTTTCCTTGGCCAGTTTCGATGGGCTCCCACAGACTTCGGGTAGAGATAGACCACCAGATTGACCGTTTTGACAAGATCTATTGATTTTTCCATCTTCAAGAGATCAAGATAGAGGATCATTTCATTTTCTACTGCCCCATCTACTATGAGATCAGAGGGAGTTTCTATTTCCTTTTCAGTGGGATTTAAACCCTCATTAGCTTCTTTAGATATCCGACCAAAGTTGCTTGGATTTATACATGCAGGAGGCCATTAGACTTCGAGCCCATATTCTTTAACCCTTTGCTCGACCAGATTCGAACCAACGGATTATTTCCTACTTGACAATGCTATCTTCATGAAGGGCACTAAGAGACAATACGATAGCAACACAGTCGTAACCTCCAGATTATTGTGGACCCACGAGACCCTTCATCCCTTAGGATCTCAGTAACATGATAGGACCAGACCACCCCTCCCCTTGAGGCAGATGAGACCTTCTAGGCCTCAATGATGGGCTACTTCCTCTTGATAATGGCATAGTGGGAGACCCATGTCTTCCTCCAGCTCTTCCTCTAGATAGCATACTATCTTGAGTTTCTTCATTTGACCTCGGATGTTAAGAGAGACGGGTCTATTCCATAATAGACCTGTTATCACATCCATAGTAGCTAGGCTACCATGATTGCAGAGCAGTTTATTACCCCCCAATTTAACAGGGGTATCCACAGACAAATTAATCAGAGATTGATAAGGAACCTTGACAGAAATTTCAGAAGCAAAGGAAGTTGCTTGTGGATATGCCTAAAGTCTGAACATGCTGCATTGGTGAAAGCATTATGCAGATGTAATTCACTGGTTTGAAAGGAGTTGAAAGACAAATTCTCAAATTTGTTGATACGGATAGCATTTATGCCTCACCCGATGATCTTGAAGACTTGAAGAACAGAGAAGATAAGAGGACTTCATCTACTGAAATTTTTTATTAGGCGCTGCAGAGAAATATTGGGCAGAGCTAGAGAAAGACTGTGTCTGGTCACACGCTTTCTTTTGCATACATGTAGGGTATCTGTCTATCTATGAATGGCAAAACTAACCTTGCTGTTGATCAGTTTGCCAAGGTTCCAGGGCTTTTGAGAAGAAATTTTTCAGACATTGGAGATAGGTTTGACAAGATAGAGAACCTGAAGGAAAGGGGTCCTAAGGCATTGAAATATTTCAGTACATAGCAGAGAATAATTTGTCTTGATGCAGTACGCATGAATATTCCCCTTCGCAGGCAAATGTTTTAGAAGAAGAGGGATTGGTGTTAGGTTGTCATGTTGAATTAAAAAAATGAGGACTTAGAACCATGCCGTAAGCATCGTGTTGCAAGATTAGTGAAATCCTTGAGACATATGCTCTGTGTGATTCTGACATTGGATAGTGCCAAGAGAAAACAATTGATCTTCTGTTTAGAAAAGGTGATAAATGGAGAAATCCAGAGGCAGAATTAAAGGAACAAGCTGCTCAGATGTCAATTGAGCATGACAATGTTCATGAATTAACACAGCTCAGAGTCATAGCCTTCAGGGATTGGTAACACAGTTAGTAGATTTGGAAACCTAGCAAGGTTTTAGGTCAGATCACCTGACACACATCCAGCATATCGTCCCTATTAGGATGCGATCAAAATGGTACAGGCGGGGTTTTATGGGCAGCGCTCCACATTGAGCGACGAAGGCTTAGTTTTGAGAACAAATCTCTATCTATTCTGTATGGAAGGTCAGGAAGATTTTGGCCAGTTGAGAAGCAATCAAGTTGAAAATAAAATTCTCAGGCACACAAATGAAAGGGCCTCGCCATTCCTGGTTGAAGTTTCACGTGAAAAGCTCCGTATATTCGTCAACTTTTATGAGCCCACAACCAACTGCGCGGAAGTCATCAGGATTTCGGCATACCATGCAAGCCGCCATCAATAAGGGGAAAGCTAGTTCTGATGGATCGAGTTGGGTTTGACACGAGTTACACCCACCATTCAAGCAACTCAGAAGACGTTTTTTCTTATTCTCTGCTCGTTCCTCAGAAACAGAGTTAGACGCCCGAGTTATCACAGCTCGATATAGAGTTTTAAAAAACCAAACGCCAAAAGACTCGTGGCTCAGCAAGACGTCAACACACAGCTGACAACCTGGATTACGCCGATTGCATGGAGATTTTTCTTTAATTTCGTGAGCAGTTTAATGAATCTACCTTGATCGGGCCACCGCTAGTTTGGAGGTCGTGTCCATGCCTTCATTCGACAGCGTATGCATTTGTTCTTTAAAGAAGACGCCGGTGCTCGGGGTTCAACACAATCAACGCGCAAACACACGGCAGATCAATAAAATCGGTGGGCTTTCAAAATGCAGAATTCGGGTTTTTCCGACAACTGCTGCTATCGGAGAACCCGTCCGCCTTGGCACTTTACACTTGGCGGTTGGCACAATCAAATTTTTTCTCTTTACTGGCAGTCGTGAACTGAGCTAATCGGCACAGCTAAGATTAATCGGGGGTCTCCAATGGTGTGTTCTCTACAAATCCCGAGAAAAGATGAAACTAGTTGACAGCCATTGTGAATTTGAAGCCTGAGTTTCAGTGAAGATCAACTGCATATAACATAACTTGAATCGATCCGCTTTTCACGCCGGAAACCCGTGTTTCTCCTATTCAACAGTCGTTTCTTCCTTTTTTGCACTCGAAGTCGTGGATTTTATTTAAAGGGCCTTCGTGATAACCGTCTAGAGTAGACCACTGTTGATCAAAATATCGCATAAATGCACAGTGGACTCGCATGCTAACAAAATTAGCCCCCAGTTCATTATAAGCGCCGAGGGTTCATATTATCTTTTGCTATCTGGAGGTTAACGCCAGTCTGCAGCACAATTTTCTCTCCACGGCTTCCACGTATGGCAATCGGTGTGCTTATTCACTCAATTAACAGTCGATATGGATCCCTATGTGTCACTAAAACCAGCAGTTGTATGCTCGGGTCTTTAGGTTTCAAGGAATGGAACGAATAATCTCATAGGCATGCAATGAATAGAGTGGATTTCACCCTTTTCTATTATTTTATTATTTATTTTCTTTTGAAAGGGTGAAAGGTTTTAGGCCTATAAAAGGTGCCAAGCTCCTTCATTGTAACCATGAAAAGCTTTCTGGGAGTTTCTTTTCCCCCACTAAGCTGAATAGAAAAACATGTTGGGTTTGTGGATAGATTGGGCATCTCTTTGTGGTTTTATGTTTTCATTTTAAGCTGTAGAGCAAATCTAGCTTGTGAGGGCTTTTTTAAGCACAATAGATTAGCCATTTACGGTTGTTAAGTTGGTTAATTATGCTTGAACGATTAGTATTTCGATGAACATTAGTATTCGGTTGTATGAAATGTTGATTTACATATGATTGTTTGGGCATTCTAGATAGATCTCACTTCTATGAAGCGCAAGGCCTCCCTTGAGTTTCTCTTTGACTCCCTTGAGTTTCTCTTTGACTCCATTCTCCCTGCTGGTACTGGCATTGGCCTTTTCCTTGAGGACTGATCCTCCTGTTTTTTCCATCACCTATTCAAAACTCATTATTTTGTTACTTTTGTTTCTCTAAGGCAGCCTCTTCCATTTCACTTGGCCCTCCGTTGCACTTGCCTTAGCGATCCTACATTAGGGATACCCCCCTTGAGTTGGAGAAGAGCCAACCTGAAGCGAAGAGGAGAGGAGTGTGGTGACATTGGCCTCTCTCCTGAGAGTTGTCATCCAGCTGGTGTGTTACATTCTGGGCTTCAACACACGCATGCCAGTTTTGAGAGACAACATTTTTGGTGCCGTTGTCGGGGACAAAGTCCAGTTCCCGAAATTTGAAGACTATGCTTCATTGACGACATTTGTGGGAGATTATATTACAGATTCTTCTTCTCACATGGCGACTCCACGAAGGGACAGAGCCTTTGTCCTTTTGTAGATTTGAAGATCCTATTGGGTGTAGAGGTGAGCACACTCATTGCAAGGCTTTCAAGCTCACCTTGGCGACTCCACAATTTGGTATGAGGTATGACTATATGTTTAAGATTTAGTACCTCATTATTTGACTTATGGACGATAAAAAAGAACAATATCTTGCTCTTTTGCACGAAGCTTACGCCCCATTGGATTTGTCAAAAATCCATGGATTTCCTAATGAATGCTACGACCGTGGGAGGGTGCATGACATTCTTCCAGAATTCCGCAGAAATGATGATGTTTCAGCCACCCATCATATTGCTTCTCTCTGCAAATTAATGTCTGATTTTAATGTTCATCATGAGGATGATATTATGATCGTTTTTGCTATAACCTTGGAAGGAGATGCAGTGTTTTGGTTTTATGGCCTTTTGGATGAATCCATAGATTCAGTGGCAAAGTTTTTTGAGAAGTTTCTTCTTCGCTGGCATGATGGAACTATTGAGGAGATTGAGCAACTTGCTAGAGAGTACGATGCTCTCATCCCTAGGGTCCATCTCGAGTTAAAAGAAAACATCAAAGATATAAAGTTGCCTCAAGTTTATGTCACCGAAGATGTTCAAGATCAGTTTTATGATGAAAATTCTGCTTTGCCACATGTTCATTTTATTCAAGATAGCAGTATTTTTCTTACAGATCAGCTTGAGCAGCTTCATGATGAAGGTTTGGGCCTTCCTAAAATTCATTTTTTCGAAGATAATTGTTATCACATTTATAGTAGCCGGGCTACCATACATTATTTTTCTGATTCCAGTACACTATTCAGCCAGTTCCCCTACATTTGAGATGCTGAGATGAGCATCTATATTGGATCACTATCAGATTGTGGACAGCAGTTGTATTCCCCATGCCATGACTGAGTCTTGGGACACTCAGAGAGATGACCGATATAGCCATTATACCATTGGTACAGAGCAGTCAGTAGTGCCCAGAGTTGCAGCAGCAGTTTCAGAGGACAGATGATGGTACAGGTTGATGAGCTTTCAGGTATATGACTCAGCAGGTATATCATGGTGTTGTGGTTAGATTGCTTTTATACTTATAGCATGTCTTAGCACTTAGTGTCATGATTTGGCGATCATATAGATATTTGGACCTAGTTGATCTATTATATATATTATATTGTCCCTACTCAGACTTAGAAGTTCACTATTCATACTCATTGGTATGTACCCTCCTTAGGGAGAATAGAGGTGATCATTCCACCATACCTTGGCTTGCTAATGTTGGCTCCATCATTTCATTGTCTTCATCCATCCATGGCCTACCTTTTAGATTATCACCCTGATTTACTACTTGACTAGTGGCATGGAGGACTTTTCCCCACTATAGCCTCTGTATTGGATGAGCTTCCCTGTTTATTGTGTCTCGGCTCTGAGTTGGTGACAAAACTTACCTATGGTGAGTTGGAGTTCCTTGGAATTCCCCCTAGTCACTAAAGTTGTGTTGGCTAAACCTGAAACTTTTGGTGCTGCCATGAATACAAAATCTGGAAAAAATAAAATGCTATATCTTGTATGAAAAGCCCATTCATGCAATGTGTTTCTAAACACACATGAATGAGAGGCATGCCAAATGAAAATGGCCATGAAAATAAAATGTTATATCTTTTGGAAAATAAATACCTAGGTAAACAAGCTGTCCATGACACACCTAGAAGTGCTCAGGTAAACAAGTGCCTTAAAAACACACCTGCAGCAGAAAGCCTAAAATAAATGTAAATCTATGCAATGTGTTTATAAACACACATAGATCAAGGCTATGGAAACTTCAGGCCCAAAAAGCAATGGAACTTAAATGCTATATCTAAACAATTGCTGGCCTTATTTGTATTATGGATTGTGCGCATCTGTGAAGGTGAATAAACCCTCTTTCAACAACTCATCCATTTGTGAGACACTGCCATTCCCTGTGTTGTTGCTCATTCAGTATATACTATGGTGTGTATTCCCTTTCCCTTGCCAAAGTGTCACAAAGTTAAGTCAGTCAAGTCATCCCTTAGCCTAGCCAGTTAATTTAGCCTTCACCATTCACTAGCAAATTGATCACAACTATGAAGTGAGTATGATCCTGAAAGTCTAGTCTGAGTAATAATAATAATTAACGACACTATATATTTGGATGTAGATCGCCAGTTATGATCATTATGTGTTATAATTGCTATTTGAATAAGTTGTAGAGCATGTATTAACCTTGACACTTTGCAGCGGCCTTGGATGATGGTCCGAGTTATTTTTGGTCTTGGTTAGACCTAGTTTGACCATGGAGGACCATGGGACATGAGATGTTAGACCTTATGATGGTATGGATAGATGATATATGGTCTATGTACACATACATGATGATTCTATGCAGCAGCTACAGGGTTATGATGATGATTCTTGGGGTACAGCAGTGTTTGATCATTTACAGAGCATTATTATTGGCCTTGTTCCGGTATATTGGATATTTATTTTGATCATGCAGAGACTCATATGGTGTATGAGTACACATCTTGGATAGATTTGGACCTTTTGAGTCCAATGGGACAGTTTGTTTTCAGTTCCGGGCACTTACAGTGATGATTGAGCCTCAGTAGGCTGTCCCAGTGCAGTTTTGGTCTGTTGGAGGCCCTGTCGGAGCAGATGTGATTTTTATCCGGATGACCTAGGGCGCTGATGATGGAGGGGGTGGTCCAGCCACTTGTTTTTACCATATTACCCCCCCTCCGGACACACTGGTGCCCTCACCTTGACAGCGCCAGCACTCCAGGAGGCTGTTTGGGGCAGTTTCACGCTTCCCGAGGCATTTCAGGATTGGTAGAAATGGCTATTGAGGAAATCGATTTGGGCTACTGAGGCAAAGTTATGGCATGGGATGATCAGTGATGATAGATCGGGGCCTTCCACACCTCCTCCAGCAGTTTCAGCTTCATCGGGGCCCGCATCCATCACTTATAGCACTTTCAGTGGATTTCTGAGGTCTTTTTGAGGACCACGACTTGACTATGGAGGCACGATTTGGTACATTCATGATTATTTATTGGTTATTGTGCTATGGGGATTGACCAAGGAGGGATAAAATTACCCCTTGGACCCACCATAAGCCTCTTATGATATTTTGTCATCATGATTTGGTGGGATTCCCCTCTTATAGGGCAATTTTGTCCACTTACATTATATTTTATTAGTGATCCATGTATTTTATTGTTGAGCTCATCTCAACCATTGATTAGACATTTGTATCTTTTAATCTTAGCCACTCATTCAAAAAGTGGTTAGGGTTTTGGTGCCTCTCCTTCCTATTTAAAGGAGAGAGCCTCTCATTGTAAAGGAGACTTTTGGCTCTGGATTATTGGAATAGAAAATTATTATTGCATCTATCTCCAGTGTTGTGGTGGATGTTTTTGGTGTTCGTTCGTTGGTTCTTCCTTTGCACTGAGTTATTGGAGATATTGTTTGCCATATACTTTGTACCACGATTTTGCATCTACAGGTGGAGGCCGATTTGCTTGGAGGAGGAGGTATTGGTAGGGGAAGACTCTCCCTACTTCTTCTTTGGAGCTCTTTGTTGGTAACAGGGAGTATTACTGTCCCAGGACCTTCTATTTCATGTTACTATTGCATTTCTCTTGTATTTCTTCCATACTTGATCTTACTGATTGAATCTTCATTCCTTGGTTTGACAGGTAGAGGAAGGCGCACTTGTGGGCTAGGGCATCAATTCGGCAAGCAAATCAACAATCTCTCATTTGATCTTTGCGGGAATCTTCCTCAACATCAAGGCATCTCATCCACATTACTCAGGTATGATCTCAAGGTAAGTTCTATCTCCATGATCTATCCAATTGTCTAAAATATTTTAAAACCCTAAATTAATCAAAACCCCATTTTTACATTTTCTCAGATCTACTTAGATCTAGTGGGTTGTTGGGTATAATATTGAAAACCCACCTCTATAGCATCCACGGCATCCCGGATCTATAGTTTGGTGAGGATTGGCTTCTGTTTGACCCCCCTCCCATGCCAACTTAGCTTCTCCCAAGCAAGGCGCACTTCACTAGTTGAGCAAGTTGACCTAGATCTAGGTGGTGGGTGTTTGAGATTCCACTTGATTTGTCATCTACACATCCAATAACATACACCCAGGTTGTTACTTTCCTGAAATTCACCTTGTGGGCCCTATTCCACATTTTAAGGGATTTAATCCCCATTTTGGACCACTTGGAACACTTAAACTTAGATCTACTAAGATCTAGCCGTTGGATTGCCACGAAATTATAGATCCATACTCCTACTTGACTAACCTACCCGGATCTAAAGTTTGGATGCCATCCGACTTGTCTTGACCCACCTAACCCCACTTTTTAGCCTCCTTGGGCAAAGTCGCACCACCTTGGAGAAGTGAGTTGACTCACTTCCAGGAACTGGGTACTTGAGATTTTTTGAGATTTGGAACCGGGATAATTCAAAACCTAGGTCTAGACTATCACTTTGTCAAATCTTGCCTTGGGGATAGCATTCCTTGTTTTAAGGGATTGTGGTCCACTTGGGTCAAACCTAGATCTAGACACATTCATCCATCAAGACCTCTATTGCCCACTTGTTCCATGTACTAGGAGTCCTAAACCACAAGTCAACCCTACTTTGACTCCACTTCCCAATTCCCAAGGCACTGGTTTCTCTCCAAGCTAATTCGACTTTCCTAGATTGTTGGATTGACTTGTGGATTAACCTATGCATGGTGAACTAAACCCTTGAAGCTATCATGTATCATGGTCAAGCTTGTCATTTGTACTAGTTAGCCCCAATACAACCCTTAACTACCCTGCATTGGACACGGTTCCCAAGGCAGTGGATCTTCTGACATTGAACTAGTACACTAGCCCTAGATCTCACTTCAAACATTGTAAGTCACTCTCACATCAACTATTAACCAAAGCTAAACCTATTGAACCCCTCACTTGGCTTGTGACTTCACCCTTAGGTCTAGGATAAACCATACACCTAACTTCACTTAGGAATACCTTGATTTGGTGTCTTGGTTTTGATCTCTCCTGTCGGGAGTAGATCGGGTCTCCCCCTTTGTTGTCTGGGCTAGATAACACAAAGCGAAGGTTGCCTCGACTGGCGTGACAACCATACATTGGAGGTCGAGGTGATCGTGGTTGCACCTTTTGAGTTGCCCTTCCCTATTGCCATCCATGACTGGATCCATCCATAGGGGTAACTACAGTTTAGGTGATAACAATAATAACTCCTATTTTGTAGCTCTGTTTCATGAAAAGTCTTTGGATGATAGAATTCAGCTTCAAGAAGGGCTGCCCACTTATTATTCAAACCCTCTTCAGCGTTATACTGACATAGCATGCGCTCAAACACACTATCTGTTTACTGATCTTAGAGACCATCCGAGTGGGGGTGCTATAGCTTACAGCCATACTTCTCGGATGACATTTCCAGGTATGGTTCATACTCGATTTGTCAAAACCTGTTTCTGGTTAATGACTAAACAGAAGGGTAGAAGTTTCATCATTGATAAGGTGTTAAAATGGCTCCATTGGCTGTATGTATACACTTAGCAAGTCCCAATATTATGTTAAGTTAGAGTAGGTAGGAAAAATAAGCTGTCACATGAGCATTTCAATATTTTTCAGCATGCTATTTGATTTTGTAATAAATCTGTGGTTTGGGGATGTGAATTGAGCCATCCCTACCATGCTGTTTTGTTAGTTTTAAAGTTGGTCTGCGTACCATGAGTTTGAGGTTCTCGTGCACTCACGAGGTGAGCACACGTCTCGCAGTTGGAGCCAAATGTTACCCCCCAATTTGACAAGGGTATCCACAGACAAATTAATCAAAGATTGATAAGGAACCCTGACAGGAATTTTAGAAGCAAAGGAAGCTGCTTGTGGATATGCCTAAAGTCTGAACATGCTGCCTTGGTGAAAGCATGATGTAGATGTAATTCACTGGTTTGAAAGGAGTTGAAAGACAAATTCTCAAATTTGTTGATACGGATAACATTTATGGCTCACCTGATGATCTTGAATACTTGAAGAACAGTGAGAAGATAAGAGGACTTCATCTACTGAAAATCTTTATTAGGCGCTGCAGAGAAATATTGGGCAGAGCTAGAGAAAGACTGTGTCTGGTCACGCGCTTTCTTTTGCATACATGCAGGGTATCTATCTATCTATGAATGGCAAAACTAACCTTGCTGCTGATCAGTTTGCCAAGGTTCTAGGGCTTTTGAGAAGAAAGTTTTCAGACATTGGAGATAGGTTTGACAAGATAGAGAACCTGAAGGAAAGGGGTCCTAAGGCATTGAAATATTTCAGTACATAGCAGAGAATAATTTGTCTTGATGCAGTACGCATGAATATTCCCTGTCGCAGGCAAATGTTTAAGAAGAGGGATTGGTGTTAGGTTGTCATGTTGAATTAAAAAAATGAGGACTTAGAACCATGCCGTAAGCATCGTGTTGCAAGATTAGTGCAATCCTTGAGATGTATGCTCTGTGTGATTTTGACATTGGATATTGCCAACAGAAAACAATTGATCTTCTGTTTAGAAAAGGTGATAAATGGGGAAATCCAGAGGCAGAATTAAAGGAACAAGCTGCTCAGATGTCAATTGAGCATGACAATGTTCATGAATTAACACAGCTTAGTCGTAGCCTTCAGGGATTGGTAACACAGTCAGTAGATTTGGAAACCTGGCAAGGTTTTAGGTCAGGTCACCAGACACACATCCAGCATATCGTCCCTATTAGGATGCGATCAAAATGGTATAGGCGGGGTTTTATGGGCAGCGTTCCACTTTGAGCGACGAAGGCTTAGTTCTGAGAACAAATCTCTGTCTATTCTGTATGGAAGGTCAAGGAAGATTTGGCCAGTCGAGAAGCAATCAAGCTGAAAATAAAAATCTCAGGCACACAAATGAAAAGGCCTCGCCATTCCTGGTTGAAGTTTCGCGTGAAAAGCTCCGTATATTCGTCAACTTTTATGAGCCCACAACCAACTGCGCGGAAGTCATCAGGATTCCGGCATACCATGCGAGCCGCCATCAATAAGGGGAAAGCCAGTTCTGATGGATCGAGTCGGGTTTGACATGAGTTACACCCACCATTCAAGCAACTCAGAAGACGTTTTTTCTTATTCTCTGCTCGTTCCTCAGAAACAGAGTTAGACACTCGAGTTATCACAGCTCAATACAGAGTTTTAAAAAACCAAACGCCAAAAGACTCGTGGCTCATTAAGACATCAACACACAACTGGCAACCTGGATTACGTCGATTGCATGGAGATTTTTCTTTAATTTCGTGAGCAGTTTAATGAATCTACCTTGATCGGGCCACCGCTAGTTTGGAGGTCGTGTCCATGCCTTAATTCGACAGTGTATGCATTTGTTCTTTAAAGAAGACGCCGGTGCTCGGGGTTCAATACAATCAACGCGCCAACACACGGCAGATCGGTAAAATCCGTGGGCTTTCAAAATGCAGAATTCGGGTTTTTCCCGCAACTGCTGCTATCAGAGAACCCGTCCGCCTTGGCACTTAACACTTGGCGGTTGGCACAATCAATTTTTTTCTCTTTACTGGCAGTCGTGAACTGAGCTAATCGGCATAACTAAGATTAATCGGGGGTCTCCAATGGTGTGTTCTCTACAAATCCCGAGAAAAGACGAAACTAGTTGACACCCGTCGTGTATTTGAAGCCCGAGTTTCAGTGAAGATCAACCGCATATAACATAACCTGAATCGATCCGCTTTTCACGTCGGAAACCCGTGTTTCTCCTATTTGATAGTTGTTTCTTCCTTTTTTGCACTCGAAGTTGTGGATTTTATTTAAAGGGCCTTTGTGATAACCGTCTAGAGTAGACCACTGTTGATCAAAACATTGCATAAATGCACGGTGGACTCGCATGCTGACAAAATTAGCCCCAGTTCATTATAAGCACCGAGGGTTCATATTATCTTTTGCTATCTGGAGGTTAACGCCAGTCTGCAGCACAATTTTCTCTCCACAGCTTCCACATATGGCAATCAATGTGCTTATTCACTCAATTAACAACCGATATGGATCCCTACGTGTCACTAAAACCAACAGTTGTATGCTCGGGTCTTTAGGTTTCAAGGAATGGAACGAATAATCTCATAGGCATGCAATGAATAGAGTGGATTTCACCTTTTTCTATTATTTTATTATTTATTTTCTTTTGAAAGGGTGAAAGGTTTTAGGCCTATAAAAGGTGCCAAGCTCCTTCATTGTAACCATGGAAAGCTTCCTGGGAGTTTCTTTTCCCCCACTGAGCTGAATAGAAAAAACATGTTAGGTTTGTGGACAGATTGGGCATCTCTCTGTTGTTGTATGTTTTCATTTTAAGCTGTAGAGCAAATCTAGCTTGTGAGGGCTTTTTTAAGCACAATAGATTAGCCATTTACGGTTGTTAAGTTGGTTAATTATGCTTGAATGATTAGTATTTCGATGAACATTAGTATTGGGTTGTACGAAATGTTGATTTAGATATGATTGTTTGGGCATTCTAGATAGATCTCACTTCTATGAAGCACAAGGCCTCCCTTGAGTTTCTCTTTGACTCCATTCTCCCTGCTGGTACTGACACTGGCCTTTTCCTTGAGGACTGATCCTCCCGTTTTTTCCATCACCTATTCAAAACTCATTATTTTGTTACTTTTGTTTCTCTAAGGAAGCCTCTTCCATTTCACCTAGCCCTCCGTTGCACCTGCCTTAGCGATCCTACATTAGGGATACCCCCCTTGAGTTGGAGAAGAGCCAACCTGAAGCGAATAGGAGAGGAGTGTGGTGACATTGGCCTCTCTCCTGAGAGTTGTCATCCAGCTAGTGTGTTACATTCTGGGTTTCAACACACGCATGCCAGTTTTGAGAGACAACACAGTTCATTGTATATTTTTGAGCTTAGCCTTTACACAGTTTTGGTGAGATCAGCTATGATGAGCAGTATTATTATTGATCACTCACACATCAGAGCAGCCCCAGGTCAGACATGCAGTAGACCTTATGCCAAGGCTGAGCCTCTTGACCTCAGATTTGATGACCGACATGACCTTTTGTCCCATACAAAGCAATGCAGTGCCTAGATTTGCAGCAATAGTGTTTCAGTGGTTACAGGTGATCCAGATAGCAGATATAGGTATATGGCCCAACAAGTATATGATGTACATTGGTTTTATTATCTTGCTTTTTTTGGTCATTTTGATAGCTTGACTTAGTATCTAGTAATCATGATCTGGCAGTATATCTATATGAAATGAATATGGTTTTAATTGATTATCTAAATAGTTTTATTACTTACATTTAGAAGCTCTTGTTTTATACTCGTTGGTTTTACCCTCTTAAGGAGTGTGGACATGATCATTCCCACCTTTTTGGCTTGCTAGCTTACGCATCACTTTCACTTTGCCCATCCATCCGTTATCTTTCCCACTTTTGGTTTTTACCCTGACTTACACCTCAGCCCGTGATATGGAGGACTTCCCCACTTTTGCCTCTGTGTTGGATATCGTCCCTGTTAGTTTGTGTCTCGCCTCTGAGTTGGCAACAAAACTTACCCTTTGGTGAGTTGGATTTGATACCTTGATCACTCTAGTCGGTTGCCCCGATGTTTGGTCTTGATTCTAGAAAGTCCCCCTAGTTGCTTGAGTTGTGTTGGCTAAAACCTGAAGGAAAATGTACTACCATCATTACATGTGGAAACTATTGTTATATCTGTTATGAAAGCCCATGAAAGTACTTTGAAAACTGTTCTTCTCAGCACAATGAAAGAGGGCTATAAATTTGAATGAAAACTTAAATGAAAAACACCCTGGATGAAAGCTTGAGTAGTTGTGCTTCTAAGCACATACAAAATCCCCAAAAGGGTTATGAAATGAAATGAATTGGAAACTAAAAGCACCCTGGATGAAAACTTTAGTAGTTGTGCTTCTAAGCACATGCAAAATCCCCAAAAGGGTCATATAGGCCTAAAGAAAGCAGTGGTTAAATGTATGCTAAATCCAAAGGCTGTTGGCCAAGGAAATGAAATGTAATGATTAATTCCTCACGGAGCCCACGGGTTGTGATGTGAGATGGAGTAAAGGACAACTAATTCTAAGTGTCCCCTAGAACCTCAAGTTACGGTTAACCGGGCACCCAGTCCATGGCGGTTCTAGAAAAGATCCTCACGGAGCTAATACAGCTTGGATGTGAGTTGTAGACATTTTCCAAGGTTGAATAAGCACTCCTCTAAACAACTTATCCCATTTGTGAGACACTTCCTTTCCCTGTGTGTTTATTATCCGACATATGCTTAAGTGTGTATTCCCTTTCCCTTATCCAAAGTATCACGGTGTTGAGTTAGTCAAGTCATCCCCTTATCCTAGCCTTGCATTCTTCACCTTCACCCTTTGCTAGCAAAATGATCATGTCTACAGAATGAGTATATTCTTGAGGTTCTTTTGTAAGTAAATGATTATTCCAACTTATGCTTGATATAATTATCTATTAACTGCCAGTGAAATGATGCTTAATACTTTAAGTCTTGCTATGAGAATGATTAAAAGAGCAATCCTTAACCATTTGCACTTGCAGCATCAGGCTTTTCTAGCCTGGGTCATATTTTGATTAGTTTTGACCTGGTCAAACCTAGTTTGACCAAGTCAACCTTGGGATCCGTGATGCTATATGATGATGATTTATGGTCCTTTGATACACCTTTGATGATTCCATACAGTGGACACAAGTTTCAGATGATGGTTGATGTATTTTTTTTATTGTTATTATTATTCCCAGACCATTTATTTTATTATTGTCCGGGTATGGCTGAGGCTACAGATGATCTTACAGGTTTCCATAGGGTGTATGGATACTCATCTCTAGTAGATTTGGACTTTTTGAGTCCATTGAGACACTCAGTTATCAGTTTCAGGCACTCCCAATGATGATATGGTCAGTTTTCCACTTTTGACCGGTTTTGCCATGCAGAAATGGCCTGTCCAACAGTTGCATTGAGCTAGCACATTTACCTAGGGCGCTACAGAGGAGAGGGGTGGTCCAACCACTTGTTATTACCATATTACCCCATCTCTAGACATGATGGTACGGTCATATTTTGTGCCCGGGCATCAGGCAGTGAGTTACAAGCATTTTGATGGTTTTCAGGTGGAATTAAAAATGGGATAAAAGGGTCATTGAGGAAATCGATTTGGGCTATTGAGGCAAGGTTTTGGCATGAGGTTTGTTCATAGGTCATTTGTGATGTATCCCACTCCTTCCAGATCAGCTTGCAGCATTCAGTAGGGTCCACACACTCTCCGGGTTGTGTTTTGATGTATTATTCTCTCATGGAGGGGGCCATGATTTGGTCATTTGGTCACTTGGTCACTTGGACTTGTTATTGAGTCATATTTTATATCATTGTGCCAGGGGGTGATGCTAGTGCAGGATAATAAAACCTCCTAGCCCCACCATGTGCTCCTAGTTGCTTGTCCTAGTCACTTTATGTGGTACACACTTGTATTAGTGATTTTTATGTGGTGTGCACCCCCTTAAGGCTTCTTTTACTGAGTGTGCACCCCTCTAGTGAGTTGATCCATGTTATATTGTGCTGGCTCATCTTAGCCGTTGATTGTATTGTATTTATCTTTTGATCTCAACCACTCGTTCATCAATTGGTTAGGGTTTTGGTCTCTCTCCTCCTATTTAAGGAAGAGGCCCCCCTATTGTAAAGGCACCTTTGGGCTCTGGAAAACTTGGAATAAAAATACTATTTTTGTAGATCTGCTTTGGCTTCGATGCGTTATATTGCAAGTTGAATATACAATTTTTTCTTTGTGTTATCATTGTGGATCTTGCTTGTCCAAACGTTTTCTCTGCAGGGAGGCCGTGTGGTTGAAGAGGAGGACGATTTGAAGGGACACTATTGTCGGGAAACCCCATATCTTACCTTTGGATCTTCTTTTGTCTCAGGGAGTATCATTATTGTATCTTCGTGGCATAGTTGATGCTTTTTGTTTCATCTTTTCATCCTTATAGCCATTTTCATGCTAGATTGATTCTTACATAGATCGTTTCTTGTAGGAGAAGGGCGCACTTGTCATCTTGGAGGGATAGCGATTTCACTTGGATAGGTTGGATCTCACTCTTGATTGCGTTGCTTAGGAAGGATTTTCAATTTGCAAGGTAGCGGCAAGCTTTAGAGGTAAGATCTACAAGGTACGTATTTTGTTTCATCCATTTTACCCATTGGTCACTTCAAACCCTCATCTTAAAACCCTAGATTTTAGATTTGATAAGATCTGGTGATTGCTTGGGCTTAATAATTTAAACCCACCTTAATAATAATTAATAAACCTTGGAGACCAAATTTGGTGGGCATTGACTCCATTTACCCTCTGATCTAAGGCACTAGGCCTCTCCAAGGAAGGTTGCACTTGTGGGTAGGTGGGATTTTTCCAGATTTGTAATGTGGGTATTGCTTGTTCCTCATCAAATCCATAGATCCATTGAGTATCAACCCTTCTAGTGCCATTTCATCTCTATCTTCACCTTGTGGACCCCATTTTGACCATTTTCCATATTTTAAGGGTGGGCCCCACTTGGATCTTCTTATTTGGCATTAGATCTATCTAGATCTACTGATCTAAACTCATAAGTGGGTTAATCTTTCCTTGGTTGAACATTTGTCCATCTTATAAGCCTCTTCAACCAAGCACCAACTCCTTGGGTCCACTTATCCATCCTAGATGTAGATCCTTTCACTCTTCATCTTCTCCTATTTCACTTTCACATTTCCCTAGGAGGTCTTGAGTAGGTTCGCTAGCCTTCATTGGTTAGCTAGGGTCTCCCCCTTGGTCTTGCTTAGGCTAGATCTAAAGTGAAGAGTGCCTCGGTTAGCGTGACAACCAATTGCATTGGGAACCGTGGCACCTCTTGGGTCACCTCTTTAGTTGTCCAACGTCTCTACCATCCTGGATAGGATCACCTTTTGGGACAACTACAAGTTGTGTGATAACAAGACCTATAGACCTACTTCATTACTACTTGATCATCTTGCAACTGGATCCTTTACTCTTGTACATCTCCACCTCTATGGAGTCTCCCATGCCTAGGGTCGAGGGTTCCTCATGTTTTCCATGACCTAGCATAGATTTCATTCTCCATTCTACTTTACTTTCCTTTCCCTTCTTCTGCTTTTTTTAGGATGCTATTTAGTACTCCCACTTTGTAATAACATATTTGTACTCAACAGTTCCATTGACCTACTTTTGTGGTCATTAGTTGGACATTAATAAAATTATCTTATCTTATTATCTTATTACTTCTGAAAATGAAAATCTGCTATAGGAAAACAACAAACTGCTAACTACTGAATTGAAAATGGAATAGATAAACCTATACCTCTGCCTTCTCTTTCACAGGTCGAGAAGAAGAGTAGGTACTGTTGCCCGCCGATGTGCACACAGCAGCAGAAATCTTTTGAAGCTGCTTCTAGGGAATGTGTGGCCTTGGGGGCAAGCAAAGAGTCAGGTGCTGTCACCTGATCCCGACTCTTGCGTTTAGGCAAACTCCTAACGAAGCCAAGGGGGGTAGACCCTAACAAAGAGTTTCTAAGTCTCTTAAGTGTTTTAAAAGTTTTAATGGATTAGGATGGGTGTTGTTTTAGGGGTTTTTAGTAATTTGCAATAAAATTGTGTCCAAGTATAACTTTTGCAAGATAGATTACATCTACAATATGATGATAACTTATAAATGAAACATCCACAACATAATATGATAACAAATAACAACAACTTTCAGATAGATAATAAGCAAATGAAATACTGAACAATTGTTGCTTTGTAGAATGACCAGTGCCAAAATGGAGTCAATATCTTGAAATGCTGGGAGTGCTTGTAGATGTTTTGCAAATGTCTCTTGGTGAATTTTATTGTAAATTTTTGAGGTGAGGTGGTTTATTATGGGAAAGGGGATCTCCAAGATATACCTTGCAGTACAGGAGATATGTCCGGATTACAATCTAAGTTGTTCCGTACAATGACATGTGGGCTGGCCGGAGTCTCAAGAGCGGTGTTCAACACTACACCAACAAGGATGTAGTCTAACTAGTGCTCTGAGGTCTCGTCCCAGTGGTTCCCGCGTCCCCAGGCAGAATTTGCCCACTTTTGATTGTAGCGATCAATGCCGGATTTCCGTTGGTTTTCTCGGGAATTAATTTTATTAAGGTTGAAGTGGAATTAGATGTGAGGAATTAACAAGCTACATTGCTTCTGGGTATCCCACAAGTGGGTAGAGAATACATAGTGTAGTAAAAGGTTCGTTCCAATTTTATTATGTGATGAGAACAAGAACCATTGACTCTCCGATAGAGAGCACTCTTGATCCACCTTATGGTGAGATTCAAGAGATTTATGAGCAAGAAAAAATGCTAAGATGAAAAACTAAACAACTTAAAGCAATAAACTCTCCGACAGAGAGTGCTCTTGATCCACTTTGTAGTGAGATACAAGAGTCTTTGTGTTCTTTTTAGCAATTTATATCAAAAAGTAAACTAAGCAACTACTTTTGAAAATAAGTCAAACTAAAGCTACCAATTCCAAGATCTAGCAACCTATCAAATTGAAACTAATCTAATCCTTTCTATCCTACTTGCAGGTAAAAAGCAAATAAAGGACTCAAGACAATACAAGCTTCCCCCAAATGGGGGAAGTGGGGTGTGTGAGCCTTTATCCCACTTGCTCTTTATTGATATTTTGTACAATGAATTGGAGTTAACCCTTCTTGAAAGCACAAGGTTAGAAGGGGGAATGAAGAAGAGGGAGGAGTAGAGTTTTTTGTGCTTTTTGGAGTTTGCTCTTGCTCTTCTTGGTTTAGCCTTTGGGCTTCTTCTTGTTTGGCCTTCTTATTTTCCTGTAAGTAGGACCTCAAGACAAAGACTGATTAGAATGGTTAGTTTATAAACCATAAAAACATATAAACTAGATCAAAGCAAAAATGCAAACTTTGAGAAATAACTAAGATCTAGTAATAAGCAAGCAAGCAAGCATGATATGAAACCTTGAAAATAAAACTTAAACTTTAAGCTACTTTCATGCAAGATGAGCAAATGCTTTTAAAAGACAGTAAATGCACTCTTGAAAGGACAACAAATGCACTTTTAGGACAGCGAATGCACTTTTCTTTTAAAAGGACAGTGAATGCACTCTTTAAAGGACAGTAAATGCTCTTAAAAAGATAGTAAATGCACTCTTTAAAGGGCAGCAAATGCAAACAGGCCAGCAAGGAAGATGGACAAAATTAACTTGAAACAAGCCTACTGCATGCACAATGCGAATAGGTGAGGAAAGATGAAACTTGCAATTTAAACAACCTATTACACTAGTGAAAAGCGAATGCAAGGAGACTTTTACTTTGAAGTATAGATTCGCTTAAGTAAACAACTGAAAAGAAAGAAGTTTGATTTAGATTTTAAAAGGGTGAAAAGAGAAAGAGCCCAAGCCCAAGCTTGAAGAAATGGATCACTTTGAGGTATCTTGCATGACAAAACTCATTAGCATTAAAAAAGTGACAAAGAAGAGGGGGAAGCAGTTGAACTCCCAATCTTACTTTGCCTTATAATGATCTGCAAAGACAAACAACCTATACACGAATGATTGGATCTTAGTATGCTAGATTAAGTAAAACCAAGAGTGCACAACTATAACTAACTACAAAATGCAACTCCTAAATCTTAAATAACTTTACATAAACACATAAATTGAAGCTTCAAATATCTATCCTATGGATTAGAATTATAACCTTCTTAAGCTAAGGTCATAAACATTTGCATAAAAGGAAGAGTAACTAAGTAGATTTCACCTTGATTCAAGCACATGCCATGAGAAATTGCACAATTTAGACCTCCAAAGTCTCCACTTTATTCCAAGCTTGTATGCCAAATAGCATCAAGCATTCAACAAATTTACAGCAGAGGTTCCTTGCGCAATCTTCCACCCTCAATGGTGGAGCAAGGACCTCCTTTATTTATAGCACAACAGAGACCTAATGCGGATTGAGGAAGAGGCTAGGTCAAGAAGGCTCAAATCCCAATGATGGAGGGAGCCAAGCTCTTGATTGATAAGTTAACTGAGCTTGGTAGATGAGATTGGGGTGAGGTGGCCTCCACCTAGGCAAGGCGCCCACCATCCAACCTTGGAACCATCTCCCTTCCAATCACGAGTTGCCAATAAGGAAAGTCGCCCAAGCATGCAAGGATGACGCAAATCCCAAGGAGAGATAGCTCACAGTGCTCCGATACTGACTCAGATCAGGTAGGTGATGATTGGAATATTCCTAGATGCTAATTGCCATGTCATTTAGCCTTTTATTTTATTCTTTTTCCTCAATTTTGGAGATTTTTGATTTTCTCCAAATTTTTGATTTTTTAATTTTTTAATTTTTTAATTCTCTTTTAATAATCAGGAGAGAATTTTTATTTAAGTGAATAATATTCACTTAGAACTTAGGAAAAGTGGGTTTGGGGGTTTTATGGGTGCTTTGGGTTAGAAAACGAGCACCCCCATGGCAGAATTAACGTCCTTACCCATCTTTTATCATTATTCATGATTTTTTAATTAAATCATTAAAAAACCCCGGGAAGCGGGAAAAAATATTTTTCTCAGAAAAGTCTAAAAATCCTAGGGGACCTAGTGCATGTCCACATGACTCAATATAGATGGCTAACATGTAAAAAATCCTAGACACAAGACTCTAATAACCATCTTAGGTTCGACCACCATGGTAAATACTCCAGCTTTGGAGGTGTGAGTGAAAAACTTAGGAATTATACACGACTGAAGCGTATGCAAATTCCCAAGGAAAAAACACTCTAGAGTATCACCCTGATAGTTAAACCTAAGGACGACCGAGTCTTTTATAAAAGGACCATGCTTAGACCAACTTTTTACAATTCCCCCAAGGGTGTGTGAACATGCAGTTTATTACAGAAGGGGCAAAATTTCCCCGAAAAAAGAACTCCGAATCTCTGAACACTGAAGATGAACATGTATCATGTTCATAAAACTGGCGGCTCAATAGAAGTTCAACTATTTTACAAAATAGTTGGCAACAGGTACAATGAATTTGGACACATGCACAACAACAATGCCTCATCTGGGGATGATCTGAGGCATGCAAGCATGCATCCTCCTTGATATCTATGCCCTAACTACAAGGTTGCATGTGCCTTACCTAACTAATGCATGCAAACTTAGAGTAGAAACTTAATATGCATGCAAATTACATGCACCTTTACATGCAATCTAACACATGCACATGCAAACTGACTAATACATGCAACCTGCATGAAAACTACTGAGGGTAACGTTATCCATTCCTATCTATGGTTGGCGCATGCACTCTCACTGCTGGAAGCCTACAAATAGTGATATGCTCCCCCTAGTCTACTCTACTATTGCATCCCCATCTTCAGACCACCATGTTGCACAAAAGTCAAGTTGTAAGGATCTGTTGAGAGTCGAGACTGCCACACATGCATGTACTAACCTGCAGTACTTGTTGTATCTTCTACTATAGTGCAAACTTGTTCTAGCACCTCCTTTGCTGAATTGTTCTTTGTTTGTACCTACAACTGTACCTTCTTCTGCCATGTGTGCACCTAGGACTTGGACACACTTTCCAAGGTACCAAAAACCAACAGTGATCCTGATACATATGCAGATACACATGGTCAACCTCATTGAGAAAATGTTCTGGCTAATGACTCATTCATTGATAAAGAATAAAACATGGGATTAAGTATCTCAACTACAAGACCGCATTCACATCTGAAGGTGCTTTTGAAAGGCATAAGGCTCACTTGGTAGCAAAGGGCTTCTCTCTACAAGAATACATCAACTACACAAAAATCTTTGCCTTTGTTGCGAAGATGATCTTTGCTGGACTGATTCTTTCACTTGCTGCTCATTTTGGGTAGGAGCTTCTCATTTTGGATAGGAGGTAGATTGTATAGATGTTAAAAGTGCTTTCTTACATGGTGATCTCATGAAAAAGATTTATATGGAGCAACTCCTTGGCTTTGGGAAGGATGTCAGTCTTGTATGTCGATTGAAGAAATCTTTGTATGGTTTGAAACAAGCACTATGGCATGGTATGAAAAGATTGGTTGTTTTTTCCTCAATCTTGTTTCAATTGCCGTGAACCAAATCACAATATCTACGTTTTAAATGTAAATGGTAACACATTAATTATTGCACTGTATGTTGATGATTTAGTCATTACTAGAAGTAATGTTGCTTTAATTTTGGGTTTGAAGAAATAGTTAGCAGATACTTTTTAAATGATTGACCTTGGTTTGTTGCTTTCCTTTTTGGGCATCCAAGTCTTACAAATGGACAATGGTATCTTTTTCTCTCAACTTAAATATGTGTTCAATCTATTATAGTAGTTCAAAATGGAAGGCTGTGTTGCCGCTTGAACACACACCTAGAGGTTATCGCAACAAGAATCTTGAATGCTTAAGTGCGTTCCTTGGGGGCAAGTCTCAAGTTGAGATATTGTCACTCAACGCTCAACTCCTTCGTCTAGGTCAATTCCTAGCGAAGCCAAGGGGGGTGCTCCCTAAGAAAATAAAACTATGGCTTTTATGCTAAGTTATGAAAATGGAATTAATTCTAGGAGTTTGGAATGGTTGCTGAAACAAGAAAGCAACAACGCATGTTTTAAGATAGCAGCAGAGAATAATATTAACCACAACACATAGTTGTTTAAGCAAAATATAGTAAATTGATAGACCAGTGCCAAAATAGTGTAAATGGAGTATGCTGAAAAAGAAATGTTGTGCGAGTGCTTCTTGGTTAGTTTTAATTATTATGGATGAGTGGATTAGCAGGAAAGGGAATTCCCAATATACCATGAGGTATTTGGAAATATGTCTGGATTTTACTTGATGTGGTTTTGCACAAGAACATGTGGGCTAGATGTGATTTCATCCTTCTCCAATAATTTGTTCTCAAGATCTTGATTAGCTTGATCTAACTTTCGATTTTGGTTTTTTAGGAGATGATTATCTTTTTGCGATAACTCGTAAAAATAATTTCCCTTCTTAATCTCAAACTGTAATGATTTATTGTTCGCTTTATAATGTCCTAACTCGCCCATTAATACTTGTAATTATGACTGCATATGTGAATACAAAATTGCCATAGTTCGCAACTTCTGATTCTCTGACGTACTTCTTAAAATTTCTTTGATATACTTTAGTACTTAAAACTTGGCAACTTAAATGTATCCTTTATGTCACTTGATAATATCAAATATTATCTTTTGATATATATATATATATATTCTAAAAAATTCACAAATGAATAACTAATTGAATAGCTTTTCTTCACCTTATTTTTGCACTAGGATATTAAACAATTCCTTATATTTTTTTTCCAACCTTAAGTGTATTAACTTTTAAAATTTTCATTCATAGATCTCAGCTGTTTTCATAAATGGGTTAAAATGAATTTCCTTGTGATTTTAAGAATGTTCAAAATAAATATCCTACCGTTTTTTGGAACACATTTCTACAACTCTCTCGATGCTGAATATTTTCAAAGCATTTTCAATTTTTCAACAACTGTGTACTCGACTAATTGATTTTGATCTCACGTGTACAATCAAATACTTTTCTTAATGGATGTGCTCGAATTACACTGTTGCAGTGTCTTGTAAATGGGTTCAAGATATCACTTACCTCAATATGCATGTTGATATTCCATGTGGTCAATTTCACAAATCTTGTTTGTGCCATTTTTTATCAATTAGCCTGGTTTGAACACTTTTATGTATGCATGGTCATTTTTTAGATTCTCTACCTTGAGGGAAAAATATAACTGAAAGTAAGCTTGCAAGTAGGATTACAATTCATTGAGCAATTTTGTTATTACAGGTACGACTCCACGGAGAGAGGTCTTGGCAGCAGTTGGGGCACTGACAGCAAGTGTTTTTTTCACAAATACTGTTTGGGCAGCACGTGAGTGTCTCTTGCCATTCAATTTTACTTGTATTCACTTGAACTTGTCCATAATGACCAATTTTACACATGCTCAAAGCAGTCTGCTCCCAGTTGCCCTAGAATTTACCTTGGGAGCATTGATGCATGCCTGCTCATTTTGCAGTGCATTGGTTCCATGAGTAGTGATGGCTGTCCTAAGCTGGCTCAATTGCTGCAGAGGCACCAAAAGGTTTCCAGGCTTTCTTGGACAAATTTGATGGATATTCATTCCTTTACCCTTTTGGGTGGCAGGTAGGTGCTGCGGTAAATTTGTGATTGATTGCTTTGCAGTTTCAATGAAATGAGGCAAAAGTATGGTGGTATGCCTAATCTTCTAGAATTCAAAGGTTTCAATTAATAATGTCATTTGATTAGGTTTCTGAGAACCTAGTTTCTTAGGAAACAGTTTGAGAATCTTTAAATTTAATCTCAAATTCCAACTGATGAGGAGCAAACAATGATAAACTTTTAAAATTTCAGGAAGTTGCGGTTAGCGGCCAGGATAAAGCCTACAAAGATGTGATTGAACCCTTAGAAAGTGTTAGCATCACTATTGTACCAACAAGTAAAGCAGATATTCATGAACTTGGACCACCGGAGCAGGTATGTCTGTAATTGACTGTTTATCATGATCATTTCGAGTTGGAAAAAAAGATACATTATAAGTGCATTCAGCAGTAAATCTTGAATACCAGGTACCATATAATATGCAATGTTTTGGTTGTGTGCACTCACAGTGTGTATGTACTTTGTGTGCTTTGATTCTAACTTAGATGTTTAGTTACTTAGTAACATGGCATTGGATCTATTTTGATTTGCAGGTTGCCGAGACTTTAGTTAGAAAGGTTTTGTCTTCTCCATCTCAAAAAACAAGGCTGTTAAATGTGCAAGAGGTCAATGTGCTTCCTTCTAGACCCTTTGTCCCTGGTGATCTGTGCTTAGTGTAGTGAGCACCCTTTTTCAGTGCAAATTCTTTCATATTATTTATGCTACTAATTTGCTTGTACTCAAATTTTTGCTTCTGTATTGCATGTAAGCCATCTCATTTTCCCTTTACTTTGCTCTTCTTTATACCTGTGCAACCATGCATGTGTAGGACTGTAAGCTCTATCATGTTCCCTGGCCTTTGGTTCTGATTCTGTTTGTTGAGCAGGTTCTTCTGATTTGATCATCTATTCAATGAACCCTAACCTTGTTTTTTGTTAGTTTTTGGTACCTTGGAAACTTGAAAGTGTATCCAAGTCCTGGGTGCATATGTGGCAGAAGGTAGAGGTAAGGAGAGAGAACAGTTCAGCAAAGGAGGTGCTGAAACAGGTCCAGACTCCATACTACAGCAGAAGGTACAGCATGTACTGCAGATCCATACAGATACATGTGGTAGTCTCAGCAAATCCGTACATCTTTGATTTCCATGCAGCGTGATGGTCTGTAGATGAGGGCAGAGCAGTAGATTAGACTAGAGGGTGCACCAGTACTTTTGTAGGTTGAGATAAATAGCTTGTAAAGGTACCTCCAAAGGAAGAAAATAACCTCAAACAGGTTGTAACAGTCACTGGTTGAGTAAAAGCCTGTTCTTTTTGATGCCCTAGTTGTCTAGTAGTTTTGGTGGATGGTTTAGATGGATGCTTTTTTCCTCCTATAGCCCTGTTGGTCATTGTTGATCACTATTTGTCACTGTCCCTAACCTGGTAGAGGAGAAGCTAGCTAAACAGATTGGAAAGATGAAAAACCTAGAAAAAGTGAGTTTTATAGGCAAACTAGGCCTGCACACGAGTCAACTCGTCGTTTCGATTCAAAGATGTGAGTTTGACTCAGTCAACACGATTTTGATTCGGGAAGAGTCAAATCAGATCGTTTGATGGCCGATTCAATCCAAAATCACAATTTCCCTAGTTAAATTGTGAGTCCTGTTACAATGGTTTATTCATTCAGTTTTCTGTTCAACAGTTAGCAGTTCATTGTTTTCCTATAGCAGCTTTTCATTTTCAAAAGTAATGAAAAGCAGTAACAGGTTTTGATAGTCAATTTACTGTGTTTCTTTTATATATTTTCTACAGTATGTGTTACTTCATAAATTCTAGCATTAATTACAGTGCAGTTTTGAGTATCTTTAAGTGTTCCGCTGTTTAGTTTCTTGTAGGAATTCATTTAGAGTGCATAATCTGTTTACCATGGTTTAGAAAGTCTAACATAGTATCAGAGAGTCTTTTTTGAAATCTTCCTCTTCCAGATTCCATGAATGGAGAGGCAAGCTGTTTGGAGTAGAGAGCTGTTGAAGGGTTTCAGTGGGCAATATGTCCAGGCTTCAATGTTTGAAGCAGATCTGTGCCAATGATTGACATGTGGATTTGAGAACGGTTTTGGGGTGTAAGACCCTAGTTGATATAGTGAGAAGCGATTGGAGTTTGTTCAGTGGAGTTACAGTGGTGGTCATTCCTAGCATGCAAGAGAGTCTCCAACTTTGTGCTATGGAAGTTGAGACTGTTGAACCTCCTGGAGATGGTAGACTTATGGTACCTTGTGGAGAAGGTGGTTGCACCGCCTACAAATCTCAAAGATCTAGTTTTGAAGGAAGTAGGCGTGAAGTGAAACCTATTGGATTAAGTGAAGGATCACCTGATCCCTCATATCGTTGGGAAAAGATTGCCAAAGATCTATAAGATGCCTTGGCAACCTTGTATCAGAATGTGAATGTATCTAGGAAGATTCTCTTGAGGAACAGGCTCACCACTATCTGCTTGAGCAAAAGAGATGCAATAGCAAGCTATCCCATGAAGATAATAGAGATGAAAGATCAGATTGTTGCAACTGGGGACATAGTTGAGGATAATGAGCTAGCTTCGATTTCTCTGAAAGGATTTAGTCTATCATGGCATAACTTTGTCCAAGTCATCCGTGGTCGAGAGAAGTTACTGACTTCAAGTAGTTGTGGGATGCTTTCATTGGAGAGGAGATGAGACTACAAGAAGTCTCAACTAGTTACAAGGACAAGGATGATGTACTTGACCTAGCCCTCATTAGGAAGGCGGGGAGAGTAGGTAGGAAAGGATGACCTGGGAGGGGTCAGAAGAGAAAGGAGGAAGAGTCAAATTCAGCATGTTAGGGGAAGAAATACTTGAGTCATATACACCGCTTCAAGTGCGACAATCATGGTCATTGTGCATCTCTGAGAGGAAGAAGGGGAAGGGAAAGCATCATTAGTAGCAAGAGTTTGTAGGAAATGTAGAAGCTTCAGGTGTGAATGAGTCAACTTCCAGGCTTGATGTATCTTGTGAAGGGATTGGGATCCATATATTTCCACTTCCAGATGCCTTCAAGTGACATTCTTGAGCTAGATTTTGTCTTACATGTTCCCAAGTTAACAAAGAGTTTTCTTTCAGTTTCTTGCATGACAAATTTATAATGTTTTGTTGAGTTGACGGTCAACATGTCAATGTTAGAGACAACACCCGTGTATTTGGTCAAGTTTTGGCTAGAGGAGTGTGAAAAGGTGGCCTTTACAGGCTACTCACAGATACAATTGAGCAAATATAGCAAAAATCCATAATGGAGTGTGCTTCCAGCCTTGAGGAGACAATTAAAGAATTGACCATGGAATCAGTAATTGATTCCTTGATTGTAGCTGATGGGAGTATGGAAGAATACCAAGATAAGGTTGTTACAGAAGGATTCTCTTAGCGGGAGGGAACTAACCTTGATGATACTTTCTCCAATTGTTAGAGGATTCTTTGAAAAAGAGGAAGTTGCCCTAGATGATGTTGATATTTTATGTAGCTTCAGAAGATATTCTTATGTCGGCCCAGAAGATTCCAGAAAGTTCTAGAAAATTTCTAGAAAGGAAACACCCCCGGAAAGTTCTAGAAAGGAAACCCCTGTTGTTGTAAATGTAACTGTTATCACACCATAGTAGCAGGGCTACTATTCTTGTACAGCAGATATCTGCACATTCCAGAGCTTCCATTATTCCAGAGCATGGCTATATATTTTGGATCACTCATGATCAGAGCAGTGCATTATTCAGATTTATGTATGACCTTGTGTCAAGACTGAGCCTTGAGAGTTCAGATTTGATGACTGATGTGATCACTTATCCCATTACAGTTTCAGTTCAGTGCCTAGAGATGTATTTCAGCAGTGTTTCAGATGATGCATGATGATTATTATGATGTTATATGATCTGTGGATATGTTCTCACTGACTGTGGATTATTATCTTGTTGATTTAGTCATGATCACAGCATGTGCTTGGTATATTATTCCTGATGTGGCAAACTATAAAATGGACAATTGCTTGCACTTTTAGGTCATTTAACAAAACTTACTGGTTTTTCACCTTACATAGACATGGTCTTTCCCGACACCAGTTGTCTGCTAGTGTAGGCTCCATATTCACTTGTCTCCATTCATACATGACCTTCCTGTTTGACTTTAAACCCTGACTTGTCTCATTTGACTTTCTGATACTGAAGACTTCCCCATTTTTCTACCTCTGTGTTTGGACTGCATCCCTGTTTATTCAGTGTCTCGGCTCTGAGTTGGTGACAGAACTTGCCTTTGGTGAGTTGGATTGCAGGTCTAAATCATTCTGGTCGGTTGTCCCGATGTTTGGCATTGGCTCGAACTCCCCCTAGTCACTTGAGATGTTGTTGGCTAAAACTGAAAGCTCATGTTCTACCTGTGGAAACTTAATAAATTCGCCCATGGAAACAAAAAAAAAAGGGCAAGAGCAATGAAAAGCTAAAAATACTCCTCGAAGAGTATAAGAAAGGTCCAAAAAGCAATGGTTCTTAAAAGTTATATCTAAACAATTGCTGACCTTATAAATATGTGAAAAACATGCCCTGGATGCAAGCTGCAACTAGTTGTGCTTCTCAGCACATCTGAAATCCGAAGGGTTATGTAGGCCAAAAAGGCCATGCAATAAAATTGAATGATCCTAATGAACCTGGATCAACTTGATGTAGACATGATGCTTAAGTTGAATAAGCACTCTCTAAACAACTTATCCATTTGTGAGACACAGCCATTCCCCGTGTTCTTTTTGTCCAGCACAGAGTTTGTAGCTTCCCCCTTCTCCCAGTCCAAAGTATTTTTGAGTTAAGTTAGACAAGTCAAACCCTTGGCCCAACCTTACTCCTAGCCTTCATCCTTCACTAGCAGTTTGACCATGTCCAATGGGTGAGTTTGTCATTTGAACTATTGTGCAAGTAATTTTATATAACAACGGAATATGCTAACTTGATTAATGCCACTGAATGGAATTTATACTTTGAGCTTAGCTGTGGGAATGATTAGAGAAGCATTGTCTTAGTCTACTGATGTGATTTATCCTTGATTATATATTCTTGGGATCCGTGATGATGTGGACCATGTATGGATGATTATTGATGATGATTTATGCGCCCACATGTTTGATGATGATATCATATGATGGACATATGATGTAGATGATGTTTGATCCAGTTCAGCAGGTTTATTATTACTTCAGATCAGCAGATTATACATTGCCCATATATGGTGGACCCTACAGCAGGCCCATTAGGGCAACCCAGGGTGTATGAGTACTCATTCCTAGTGGATTTGGGTCTTCTGGATCCATTGAGACACTTATCTTTCAGTTCCGGGCACTTCTGACAGTGATTGATGCAGTTTTACACTTGTTGACCAGATTGGGGGCTGATTTCCCAGCCTGAGCAGCAGGGGCCCCGAGAGGCCAGTTCACCTAGGGCGCTGATGATGGAGGGGGTGGTCCAGCCACTTGTTATTACCATTTACCCCCCCTTCCGGAGAGCCTGGTGGGCTCAGATGGACAGCGCTAGCACCCTAGGAGGCAGTTTTGGCGCTTTCACAGTTGCCGAGGCAGTTAAAAAATGGGATAAAGTGGTCACTGAGGAAATCGATTTGGGCAATTGAGGCAAGGTTTTGGCATTTGGTCTTCACAGAGGTCTTCCAGGGTGGCATCACTATCTTCCAGTTAGTTTTCACCATGTGGGTATGCCCGGATTGATCACAGGAGGACATTTACTGCTTGACTGTCATGGATTCTGAGGACAGTTTTGATCATTTATATTATATTGGACATATTTTATTATTTTATTGTGCCTTGGGGATGAGCTAGTAAGGATTGATGTCTCCTAGCCCCACCATGTGCTTATTTTATCATGTCCTAGTCATCATGAGGTGGATCATTGTACTTTTTACCCCTCTAGTGGGATGACGTCACCCTCCATTGTACCATTTAGTGAGGGCGCTTTTGTTATATTGGGTGATCCAAGTGATATTATGTTATGGTTCATCCTAGCCATTGATTGTATGATGAGATCTTATAATCTCAACCACTCATTTGATGTAGTATTGAGGAGTGGTATAGGGTTTTGGTCTTTATTATCCTATATAAGGAGGAGACCCCCCATTGTAAAGCTCACCTTTGGAGCTCTGGAATATTGGAATAGAAGATTTTTTTGTGGAGCACATCTCTCTTGCATTGTGGATTCTCTTGCATATTGAATATACAGTATCTCTTCTATGTATCATTGTGGATTTTGGTGCTTTTGCTAACCTTTTGACAGGAAAGTCGAATTGGAGAGAGGAGGGCGACTTCATGAGGGTTATTGTTGGAGGGATCCACATATTCTCTCTTGGGTTGATCTTGTGACAGGGAGTATCATTATTGTATCTTCGTGACATAGTTGATGCTTTCTATTACATCTTTCTACCATTTTCATAATCATCTTGCTTGACTTGTTTCTTTGATCTTGTCTTGTAGGAGGAGGACGATTTGGCTATCTTGGAGAAGGGCAATTTGGTTGGAGCACTTGGATCTCACTCTTGAATATACACATAGGAGAATGCTATCAACTTGCAAGGTGGCCATAAGCAATTGAGGTAAGATCTACAAGGTATGTGCCTCTTTCATCCATTCTATCTTCATTGGTCATAAAACCCTAATTAAATCAAAACCCCAATTTTGGTATTTCTTAGATCTACTTAGATCTAGCCTTGCAATTGAGAAGATATTAAAAACCCACCTCTATAGGATCCACCCCTAGTTGGATCTATAGTTTGGTGGTGATTGGCTAAAAATTTACACACTTTTCAATGCAAAAAGCCTTCTTGAACCTAAATCGATTTTCCTAAGAGAAGCTTGTTGGGTTAGATCTAGCACATGGGTAGGTGAGATCCCACTTGATTTGACATCTAGACACTTGATAACCTATACCCATGTCTTTACTTTGGTGAAAACTACCTTGTGGACATCTCTCCATGTTTTAAGGGGTTGAAACCCCCTTTTGACCTTCTTGGCATCTTAAAACTTAGATCTACTAAGATCTAGCCCTTGGATTCATTTGAAACTTTGAACATGCATAGATCGGGGTACTAGCATCCTGGATCTACATTTTGGTGGCCATTGGACTTGATTTGGTCCACCAAAAACCACTTTTGGACCTTCCTTGAGCAAATCGCACCCCCTTGATTTTTGGGGTTGGTCCACTTCTAGGAAGTGGGTGTTGGAGATTTTCGTGGATTTGGAATGCCCATGCCTTGAAACCTAGGTCTATACTGTCCTTTCGTCAAGATCCGCCTTGGGGATTGCATTCCTTGTCTTAAGGGATTGTGGTCCACTTTTGGTCATCACTTAAAAACCTAGATCTAATAAGATCCAACCATTGGATCTCATTCAACCCACTTTACTTGGCTTCTAGGTGTCCCGATCTACAATTTGACATACCTTTTGACCCCATTAGCCCACTTAACAAGGCACTAGTCCATCACCAAGCAAGTCGCACTCCTTGGGATTGGTGTCAAATCCTAGATCTAGCACATGGGTATCCTTGAAATCAATTTCAACTCATAGATCTAGCCTACATATAACCTATAGTACCTACCTCACATCTAACTTCACCTTGTGGGCCTACCTAGAATCACTTCACACTTCCCAAGAAAACTAGACCCACTTGTATAAACATATGGTACTATACTTCGTCATCATACCCCATCATGTGGCTTAAACCATACATAGGTTGAAACATTAATAATCTTTTACAACGCCCTCAACCATACCTTAACCCTTAGGTCCACTTAGCCTTGCATTGGTTTCCGTAACTCATCACTTACCTACCCTTAGAAACCCTTGTTTGGATCCAATCAACTGTGATTGGGGTATAGGGTCTCCCCCTTGGTCTAGTTACAACTTGACCTAAAGCGAAGAGTGCCTCGGTTGACGTGACTCCCACATTGCATTGGGAACCGTGGCATCTCTTGGGTCACCTCTTTAGTTGCCTGACTCCTCTACCGTCCCGGATGGGATACCACTAGGGGCAACTACAAGTTGTGTGATAACAGTAACTTCGGAAGATATTCATTTGTATTTTATATTTATATTATTATTGTATTTTACTTGTACCTCTGACAGAGATGTTTTTCCTCTGTTCAGGTATGTCATTATTATGATTGGTCATGCTAGGTCATTGAGGTAAAACCTAGATCTGAGCTTTGATTCTCACAATCCTTCCTCATACATTGAGGCAAGGATACTCCGAAAGTATCAACTGCTCAATCGGTCAATCGGATCTAGAACGAGCTCCTCTCTCCTCTGGTAATGTGCCCCTCTCTCCTCTGGAAGTCACCCTCTCTCAATCTCTGCAGAAACCACTTTGATGAACTCTCCGAGTCCACAGAATTGGGTACCAAGTGCCTCTGATCAAGTGGTGTCTGATCTAGCTCAGGTCACCCCACTCTCCCTCCTATAGAAGCTCCTCTCTCTCTTAGAAAGTCACCCTTTGCATGCACAATGCACCCTCACTCCTGACTGATCTCTCTCTGATGAGCCAACTGAGTAACCTCATCCGGGGACCTCCTGCCTCTATATATAATCTCATTGATCAATTAGGTTTACCAAAAACCTAATATCTGTGCATGCAAAAAGTTACTTTTGCATGCATCTTTTAATTAATAAATGTACATGCAAATCTCATGCATGCATGAGGCAAAACACCCCGGAAGGTCCGCATGCATCCACCAATGGCTTCATGCCACTGGGTAGAGTGTATCTCACCCTCTACTCCATACTGATGCCTATACTGCTGATGTACCTCCATGCAAGGCATCTGAATCATGGAGGACATCCCGAGATACCACTAACTCTAACAGGGGGCACTATCACCTGACTATCCCTTTTCTTCTCTTTAGGCTAGCTTTTCTCTAGCTCAAGGGAGGAGTCCCTAAATAGGATCACTGGGTTTTAGCAACAGAGGTCAAGGTGAATTTGAAGAGTAACCCAAGTAAAACAAGGTATTTTTTGTATGAAAGTAAAAAGATAAACATGATGAAGGGATTGGAGACCAGTGTCTTGTCAAATAGGCAAATGGGGTCAATCAAGGGAAGTATTGAATAGCTTACTAACATCTAAGAATAACTAGGGTTTGAGTGCCAATCCCTACCAAATCCAAGGAAGGCTAAAATCCACCCAAGGATCTACAAAGGAACTGGTGGTGTCTTCAATACTACTTTGGGCACAATATTCTTCAAGAAAGGAATCCTAGGGCATACAATCATGAGTTGAGAACACAACACCAATTCATCTACAATTAAACAAATTAACCTTACAAAGTAAAGAGCTTATCCCAAAGAAGAAACAATTGTTAATCCAAGAATAAACCAGAGCATTTACAAGTCATTCATGATTCCACGTCATAGTGCTAACATCAACCATCCATAAGGGCCAAACGATATTCCATTAAGGCTTAGTGGGATTTCCCCCGCAAATCCAAACATGAGAAATGAATAAGGAAGAGACTCTTATATAAAAGAGGAGCTCAACTACCTTTGCAATAAAATAATAATAAAATCGTAGATTTAGTCTAGGGTGGAGTAAACAAATGAAAATACTCCACTAAACCCTAACAAACTCGACTAACTAGGGTTTGAGTGTCACATGTATAATGTCAAAGATACATAGGGCCCCAAGAGGAGGGTACTGTTGTCACCTAAGATGTAGTTGCCCCTATGGATGGATCCAGTCATGGATGGCAATAGGGAAGGGCAACTCAAAAGGTGCAACCACGATCACCTCGACCTCCAATATTGGTTGTCACGCCAGTCGAGGCAACCTTCTCTTAATGTTATCTAGCCCAGACAACAAAGGGGGAGACCCGATCTACTCCCGACAGGAGAGATCAAAACCAAGACACCAAATCAAGGTATTTCTAAGTGAAGTTAGGTGTATGGTTTATCCTAGACCTAAGGGTAAAGTCACAAGCCAAGTGAGGGGTTCAATAGGTATAGCTTTGGTTCATAGTTGATGTAAGAGTGACTTATAATGTTTGAAGATAGATCTAGGATGAATGTACTAGGTCAATGTCATAAGATCCACCGCCTTGGGAACTGTGTCCAATGCAGGATGGTTTTAAGGGATGTATTGGGGCTAACTAGTACATAAGACAAGCTTGACCATGATTCATGATAGCTTTAGGGGTATAGTTCACCATGCAAAAGTCAAACCACAAGTCAATCCAACAATCTAGGAGAGTTGGGTTGTCTTGGAGATAAACCAGTGCCTTGGGAATTGGGAAGTGGAGTCAAAGTAGGGTTGACTTATGGTTTAGGACTCCTACAACATGAGATAAGTGGACAGTATTGGTCTTGATGGTTAAATGTGCCTAGATCTAGGTTTGACCCAAGTGGACCACAATCCCTTAAAATAAGGAATGCAGTCCCCAAGGCAAGATTTGACAAAGTGACAGTCTAGACCTAGGTTTTGAATTATTCCGGTTTTAGATCTCCAAAAATCTCAAGTACCCAGTTCCTCGAAGTGAGTGAACTCACTTCTCCAAGGTGGTGCGACTTTCCTTAAGGAGGCTTCAATCAGGGTTTAGGTGGGTCAAATCATGTCGGATGGCATCCAAACTTTAGATCCGGGTAGATCAGTCAAGTAGGGGTATGGATCTATAATTTCGTGGCAATCCACCGGTTAGATCTTTGTAGATCTGAGTTTAAGTGTTCCAAGTGGTCCAAAATGGGGATTAAATCCCTTAAAATGTGGAATGGGGCCCACAAGGTGAATTTCAATAAAGGGACAACCTGGGTGTATGTTATTTGATGTGTAGATGTCAATTTGAGTGGAATCTCAAACACCCATGTTCTAGATCTAGGTCAACTAGCTCAAATGGTGAAGTGCGCCTTCCTTGGGAGAAGCTAAGTTGGCTTGGGAGAGGGGTCAAACGGAAGCCAATCCTCACCAAACTATAGATCCGGGATGCCGTGGATGCTATAGAGGTGGGTTTTCAATATCATACCCAACAACCCACTAGATCTCAGTAGATCTAAGAAAATGCAAAATTGGGGTTTTAATTGATTAGGGTTTTAGATGTTTTTTGACAATTGGATAGACTATGGAGATAGAACTTACCTTGAGATCATACCTGAATGATGTGGTTGAGATGCCTTGATGTTGAGGAAGATTCCCGCAGAGATCAAATGAGAGATTGTTGATTTGCTTGCCAAGTTGATGCCCTAGTCCACAAGTGCGCCTTCCTCTACCTGTCAAACCAAGGAATAAAATTCAATCAGTAAGATCAAGTATGGAAGAAATACAAGAGAAATGCAAATAGTAACATGAAATAGAAGGTCCTGGGACAGTAATACTCCCTGTTACCAACGAAGAGCTCCAAAGAAGAAGTAGGGAGAGTCTTCCCCTACCAATACCTCCTCCTCCAAGCAAATCGGCCTCCACCTGTAGATGCAAAATCGTGGTACAATAGATATGGCAAACAAGATCTCCAATAACTCAGTGCAAAGGAAGAACCAACGAACGAACACCAAAAACATTCACCACAACATTGGAGATAGATGCAATAATAATTTTCTATTCCAATAATCCAGAGCCAAAAGTCCCTTTACAATGAGAGGCTCTCTCCTTTAAATAGGAAGGAGAGGCACCAAAACCCTAACCACTTTTTGAATGAGTGGCTAAGATTAAAAGATACAAATGTCTAATCAATGGTTGAGATGAGCTCAACAACATAATACATGGATCACTCATAAAATATAACATAAGTGGACAAAGTCGCCCTAGGAGAGGGGAATCCCACCAAATCATGATGACAAAATATCATAAGAGGCTCATGGTGGGTCCAAGGGGTAATTTTATCCCTCCTTGGTCAATCCCCATGGCACAATAACCAATACATAATCATGAAAGTACCAAATCGTGCCTCCAAGGTGAAGTCGTGGTCCTCCAAGGTGAAGTCGTGGTCCTCAAAAGACCTCAAAAATTCACAGAAAGTGCCATAAGTGATGGATGCGGGCCCCGATGAAGCTGAAACTGCAGGAGGAGGTGTGGAAGGTCCCGATCTATCATCACTGATCATCCCATGCCATAACTTTGCCTCAGTAGCCCAAATCGATTTCCTCAATAACCATTTCTACCAATCCTGAAATGCCTCGGGAAGCGTGAAACTGCCCAAACAGCCACCTGGAGTGATGGCGCTGTCAAGGTGAGGGCACCAATGTGTCCGGGAGGGGGGTAATATGGTAAAAACAAGTGGCTGGACCACCCCCTCCATCATCAGCGCCCTAGGTCAACCGGAAAAAAGTCATCTCTGCTCCGACAGGGCCTCCAACAGACCAAAACTGCACTGGGACAGCCTACTGAGGCTAAATCATCACTGTAAGTGCCCGGAACTGAAAACAAACTGTCCCATTGGACTCAGAAGGTCCAAATCCATCCAAGATGTGTACTCATACACCATATGAATCTCTGCATGATCAAAATAAATATCCAATGTACCGGAACAAGGCCAATAATAATGATCTGTAAATGACCAAACACTGCTGTATCCCAAGAATCATCATCATAACCCTGTAGCTGCTGCATAGAATCATCCTGTATGCGTACATGGACCATATATCATCTATCCATATCATCATAAGGTCCAACATCTCATGTCCCATGGTCCTCCATGGTCAAACTAGGTCTAACCAAGACCAAATACAACTCAGACTATCATCCATAGCTGCTGCAAGGTGTCAAGGTTAATACATGCTTTACAATTTATTCAAATAGCTTCTATAACACAGAGTAATCATGACTGGCGATCTAAATCCAAATATATAGTGTCGTTAATTATTATTATTACTCAGACTAGACTTTCAGGACCATACTCACTTCATAGTTGTGATCAATTTGCTAGTGAAGGGTGAAGGCTGAAATAACTGGCTAGGCTAAGGGATGACTTGACTGACTTGACTTTGTGACACTTTGGCAAGGGAAAGGGAATACACACCACAGTATATACTGAATGAGCAATAACACAGGGAATGGCGGTGTCTCACAAATGGATGAGTTGTTTAAAGAGGGTTTATTCACCTTCACAGATGCGCACAATCCATAATACAAACAAGGCCAGCAATTGTTTAGATATAACATTTAAGTTCCATTGCTTTTTGGGCCTGAAGTTTCCATAGCCTTGATCTATGTGTGTTTACAAACACATTGCATAGATTTACATTTATTTTTAGGCTTTCTGCTGCAGGTGTGTTTTTAAGGCACTTGTTTACCTGAGCACTTCTAGGTGTGTCATGGACAACTTGTTTACCTAGGTATTTATTTTTCCAAAAGATATAACATTTTATTTTTCATGGCCATTTTCATTTGGCATTTCTTTCATATACAAGATATAGCATTTGATTTTTCCAGATTTTGTATTCATGGCAGCACTAAAAGTTTCAGGTTTAGCCAACACAACTTTAGTGACTAGGGGGAATTCTCAAGGAACTCCAACTCACCATAGGTAAGTTTTGTCACCAACTCAGAGCCGAGACACAATAAACAGGGAAGCTCATCCAGTACAGAGGCTACAGTGGGGAAAGGTCCTCCATGTCACTAGTCAAGTAGCAAATCAAGGTAATAATCTAAAAGGTAGGCCACGGATGGATGAAGACAATGAAAAGATGAAGCCAACACTAGCAAGCCATAGTATGGTGTAATGATCACCTCTATTCTCCCTAAGGAGGGTATGTACCAATGAGTATGAATAGTGAACTTCTAAGTCTGAGTAGGGACAGTAATATATATATATAATAGGTCAACCAGGTCCAAATATCTATATGATCGCCAGATCATGACACTAAGTGCTAAGACATGCTATAAGAATAAGTATAAAAGCAATCTAACCATAACACAATAGTATACCTGCTGAGTCATATACCTGAAAGCTCATCAACCTGTACCATCACCTGTCCTCTGAGACTGGTGCTGTAACTCTGGGCACTACTGTCTGCTCTGTACCAATGGCATAATGGCTATATCGGGCATCTCTCTGAGTGTCCTGAAACTCAGTCATGGCATGGGGAATATAACTGCTGTCCACAATCTGATAGTGATCCAATGTGAATGCTCATCTCGGCATCTCAAATGCAAGGGAACTGGCTGAATAGTGTACTGGAATGAGAAAAATAATGTATGGTAGCCCGGCTACTATATATGTGATAACAGGTACTTCCATCAAATGAGGGTGAATGATGACAAGAAGAAGTTAAACCTAGCCTTGCAAAGGCTCTCCAAAGTTAGTTCTTCGAGAAAAAGGCCTCAAAAGGTGGAGTGCTTCCTCAAGTAAGGTGAATGCTCTCTATAGCCACCGAAAAGCACACCTGGGGGGAACGTGGCAAAAATCTTTAAAGGTGCTAGGTGTGTCCTTGGGGGCAAGTCTCGAATCAGGTGCTGTCACCTAATCCTGACTCCTCTGTTTAGGCAAACTTCTAACGAAGCCAAGGGGGGTAGACCCTATGAAAGAGTTTCTAAGGCTCTTAAGTTGTTTTCATTGTTTTAAGGATGGAAGTCTCGAATCAGGTGCTAGGTGTGTCCTTGGGGGCAAGTCTCGAATCAGGTGTTGTCACCTGATCCTGACTCCTCTGTTTAGGCAAACTTCTAACAAAGCCAAGGGGGGTAGACCCTATGAAAGAGTTTCTAAGGCTCTTAAGTTGTTTTGATTGTTTTGTGTCCTTGGGGGCAAGTCTCGAATCAGGTGCTGTCACCAGATCCTGACTCCTCTGTTTAGGCAAACTTCTAACGAAGCCAAGGGGGGTAGACCCTATGAAAGAGTTTCTAAGGCTCTTAAGTTGTTTTGATTGTTTTGATTGTTTGTTTTAGGAGTTTAGAATAAAAAATGACCAAAACAAGGAACTTCAAAGTAATGATTTAATATCAACATCATAAATGAGATGTATGGCATTCACAATACAAATGAATGAAAGCAAATAATGATAATATGATTAAACTATTGCCAATGGAGTCATAAAATATAAGAGTGTTGCTGAAAATTGTAAGAGTGTTTTGTAGTGTACTTGGTTGGTTTTAAATTAATGGAATGATGAGTTATTTAAAGGGAAAAAGGGGATTCCTGATATACCGTGAGGTACTTGGGAATATGTCTGGATTTCACCTTATGTGGCTTCGCACAAGGACATGTGGGCTAGATAGAGTCACGGGGAGATGTCCAACACTACGCCAAACAAGGGTATAGCCCGACGGGGCCCCGTGGTCACTTTCTAGTGGTTCCCGCTTCCTTTGCAAAATTTGCCCACAGCAAGATGATTTTGAAATTAACGCCAGATTTCCGTTAAGGGAGGTTAATTGAAAAAGTGTGAGAACTAATTACTAGTCACTCCAATCCCTTTTGATGCACCCGACTGGTCGGACGAACTGTAGAGGTGCAGAGCATACGGAATGGGAGTCTTGATTGCTTTTAAAGGTTTTAACAATGCTTTTTTATATGAAACAAAAACAAAGCAAGAAATTGTTTTCTACTTACTACCTACGAATCTCTTTCCCGGTTTAGTACTCGGGCAAGCCCTTAACCATGAACCATCATTCAGGAATGCGTAGGGGTTAGTATTAGTTTTGCAAAAGAAAAGATAAAGAAAGCAAGAGATTGATTGATTTATTTTATTTGCAAAAATGAAATCTGCTCTAAAACTTTGCAGGTAAAAAGCAAATAAAGCATCCAAGGGAGATATAGGCTTCCCCCAAAGGGGGGAAGAGGGGCGTGGGAGCCTTAAATCCCACTTGCTCTTCTTAAGTTTATTACAAAGTACACAAACGTAAAAGAATACCTTTGATCTTTATAACTTAGATCAGGGAGGTTTATAATGTTTTGGAGAAAGAAGAATAAGAAGAAAAGGCACTTAGGTGCTTTTGATGGTTCGCTTAATGGACTTTTAGCTCAAAATCCCTTCTCTTTTTCCTTCAATCTAACAAAAACCAGAAACTAAATAAAGATGATTAGTGGATTAGTACATATAAATACATAAAAAATTTACAAGATAGTACTTGGAAAATATTCAATAAAAACTACTACACAAGTACTTAGCATGAAATAGACCTAGATCTATGATAAAATTGAAATTTTTAGATCTATCTATGATGCAAATAGACTTAATATGAAACTCTTTTAAATTTGATCTACTTGCTTTCATATAACAAAAAAGGGAAAGAAAGGGGTTGATTGATTTTTGAAGGGATGAAAAAGATGGAACCAAGCCACAGCTTGAGTGGTGGAGATCTTGAGTGCCTGCAAAATAAGAGTGTTAACAAAATGCTGAAACCATGTATTGAAAAAGGAAGAAGATCCATCTGAGCTCTGCTTCCCTATTCAACCTTTTATCCTGCACAATCTCAATACACATGAAAAAGGGGATAAAGTTTGGTAAATAAGCTAGAAAAAAGGCGAGAAGAGCATTAGCAAAACTTAATACACTTGCTACTTCTTAACCTTTAACTAACCTACTACAAATAAACAAGTCAAAGCCTATGAATGTTTATTCCTATGGGCTCAAAGGCCTTCTAAGCAAGATTGATCCACAAAAATAATGTAAAAGCAAAAGAGACTATGTCAGATTATACCTCAATAAAACATGCATGCATCAAAAGGACATATCTTGCAAGCTCATGGACCTCCAAAGCCTTTCACTGATTATATTATTTGAGAAATCTTCACATAATACAATAGCAGAGGTTCGATGCAAATCCATCTAAAACAATGGAGCATAACCTCGCTTTTATAGAGTTACAAGAGAGAGGGGGGCGAGTTAGGGCTTGAGGGGCACAATGCTTGAAAGAGGGAGAGAATTGTGCCTTAACTCAAGTCTTTGATTGAGCTCGAATGGGTGATGTGGATGCCACTTCATAAGAGGGGCGCCCTCACCACTTTGTAAACTCCTCCATCCAACAAGAAGATGCCATCTCAAGAGAAGTTGCCCATCTTAATGAGGGTGCATTCCTGATTGGAGATGAACTCGCCCAAGCTGGATTTGATTGCCAATCACCAATATTTTGATTGATATCACCTTTGATACTGATTGCTAACCTGACTGGGCCTTCAGTTGGACAAAATTCCTCAAATCTAGGAATTTTGATTTTCTCCATATCTTTATTATTTTAATTTTTTACTTCTCTTTAATTATTTTCAAGAGAATTTTTATTTGAGTGAATAATCACTCGAAACTTAGGAAAAGTGGGTTTTGGGGTTTTATGGGTGCCCCGGGTTAGAAAACAAGCACCCCCATGGCAAATTCCCCCTCTAGACCACACTTTTATGATATTTTTGACTTTTTTAATTCAAACATTAAAAATTGACCCATTTCATTGGAATATTTTATTTTTGCAGAATTGAATAAAAATCCTAGGGGACCTAGTGCATGTTCATAATGACTCAATTTAATGTCTAGCATGCTCATAAACATTGACACATGAACTTTAATAGCCTCCTAAGGCCTAACCACCAAGACGACCATTCCGTCTTTGGAGGAGCGGGTGAAAAACTCATCAATTATACATCGCTTATTCAACATTGCATAATTGACAAGGGAAAAAACACCATGGAATGATCGGATTGATGTCTAAGTCCTAGGGAGCCAAGTTCTTTACACAAGGCTGTCATGCTAGTACATTTTTTACAATCTCCCCAAGGGGTATGAACATGCAATTATTAAAAAAGAGGTCAAAATTGGCCCTGAAAAGACTTATGAACTTCTGAGCACTGATAATGAACAACTAGATTGTTCACAACTTTGGTGGCTCGCAGGAAATCCACATAAGTGCAACTTGGTGGATAACACTCTCCATGAAAAGGCTCCAAAAGGCACGTGTGGAAAAGTATGGTGCGACTCTTTAAACGACAGTTCTGGGTTTGCTAACTTCCTCAATATTTATCCAATTTTCTATCACAACTACTTTTTGGAAATCCCGCAACCGCTTTACATCTAATGGCATTGAGGTGGCACAATCCTAGGCACTGTCAAAAGATAACTTCTCTTGAAGCTAGGATGCCCCTCCAAACATGTCCCATAAAAAATGGCCTAGATGAGTGTGTAAACAACCCTCCAAAGGGTGGGTGCTCATGGTAATTAATGTAAAACAAGTCAATGAGTGTAAGAGTTTGCTTCCATACATTAAGGGGTCAAACCCTTAGCCAACAAATAGATCTATGTGCAATAGTTCCATCAAGTGGGGAACAACCTCAACATATGTGCAATGAATGTCCACTTAACAACCAAACCTCAACCTCCATGCCAACTCATCAATCCATCAACCAAGGAGACCATCAATAAAAAATAGGAGCACCCAACTCAAGAACAAGTGTCGACAATAGATAACCAACCCATGAGGAAGGGAATGGACCCTTCTACAAACCACTAAAATGTCACCACATGCCACAAGAGAGAAACAAGGAGGGTGCTCAACCAAAGATGATACTCAAAAGTGCTATGATGCCACCTATGTGCCAAGGATCAAGAATGCTCCACAAGAAAAGGCCTCCACAAGCATCAATACTAGGCCATCCAAATTTCTATCAACATGTAACCTTTGTTGAATTTTCATAAACTAGATCTGATTGATATTTATTCATTGATTTTTATACCCAATCTTAATTTAACACATAAAACTGAATCAGAAATAGCAATACATTGATTTACTTAAAAAATGATGCACAACGGAAAGATCAAATAACCATACACAGTTTGCACAAGATATTTTACCCTAGAAATCCCAATCCTTGGGGAAAACCAACAAATAGTTTGTCTTTTTATTGCAGATTCGTAACAACACTTACAGTGTCTAGTTCCCGGATATAACACATCGGATCTGAGTCAATACAACCTCGAACAGCGTCAAACCACCTCCCGTAGCTTCCTAAGGCCAGGGAATCCTTGAATCCACCCTACGCTTGAACTCTTGATTCACTCACTATAAACTATGCCCAAACCCTCAGTAGTAAAGACAAACCTAGCTTGAGAGAATCACTCTTTCCAAAGCCTCTAAGAGAATCCCTCTCTCAGATCTGATCACTCACCGATCACTCTCTTAGACAATCTCAACTTGAGAGAATCCCTCTCTCCTAAGCCTCTAGGAGAATCCCTCTCTTAGATCTAATTGTTAGTTTTTCTACTTTTAATCAATATTATCTAGGATCTTAACTGAAAGAATAACATGCACATCATAACACAAGAGACACAAAGATTTTCCTCGGGGAAACCATAAAGGAGAAAACCCCGCAACTTCCTTAGAGATAGAATCGTCACCAATACAATATCACAAACTGGAAAACCCCAAAACAAGATAGTCTTCTGCAGCTCTATCTCTTTACTCCTATGCGAACTTGTCTTCTCTCTCTCACTAATGCGAACTTGAGTGAGTGAGTGTGTGTCCAATTGAGAGAGCCTTTCTCTCTATTTATACTTTACTTTCACTTGACCTTTTTCACTAGCTAGGTTGGCCCTAGCTAAACCTGACTGGGCCGACTTCTCTAGGAGACTCAATAACCCTAATACAACTGACTCTAGGGGGATCTATTGCCCCGACTTCCAATGGAGGATTTACCTTAATGACTTTACATGACCAAATGTAATAATGACATCTCCGACCTGAGGGAAAAACATCTCCGTTGGAGGTACAAATAAAATACAATAATAATAATGTTGAAATATTGTAACTTAGAAGAATATTCTATTTGTACTTTATTATTATTATTCGGAGATGTTTTATTCCTCCGTCAGGATGTATTTATTATATTGAATAATGGAAAGTCATTGAGGTAAAACCTCCCATGTAAGTCGGGGCATTAGTTCCCCTAGAGTCAATTGTAATGGGGTGTTTAAGTCCCCTAGAGGAGTCGGCCCAATCAGCATTAAGTTGAGTGGTTAAGTTGTTGGGGCCGACCTAGTTAGGGAAAAAGTCAAGTGCAGGATAAAGTATAAATAGAGGTGTTGTGTTCCTCATTTGAACACACACTCACTTGTCGATTGTGCATTAGGAGAGAGAGAGATATCTGTAAAGGAGAAGGAGCTCTTGCTTGGGGATTTCATCTTTGTACTTTTGATCATCTACATTGAGGAAGTTTTGCTGGGTTTTATACTCCATGAGGGTTTCCCAGGATAAATTGTGTCTCTTGTGTTTATGCTGTGCTTGTTATTCTTTCAGTGATCCTGTATATGCTATTGTTGTGAAATTGAATTGAATATTGATGTTATCTATCTTAGCATATTGAATCTTAACATGGTATCAGAGCTAGCCTGAAGGAAGGCAATGTATGGCATTTACGACACTTGTTTCACTTGCGACAATTTGAAAGCTAGGGCTTTGTATAGCAAAACCTAGTCATCGTAGAAATTTCGCTATAAATCAATTTTGGCGAAGGTTCAGGATCTTAAACTTGGGCAGGCCAAAGATGACATGTTCCTGTACCTTGTGTCTAAGTTTCAGCCTCCGATTTGTTGTACTTTCTGATATATGATCCGTACAAGTTAGGGTTTCTGCCTCTTCCAGAATGAAGCCCTAAACAAGTGACCTAGGTAAAAAGGTCATATCTTGGGCTAGGAAGCTCCAAATGGAATTCCGTTAAAAGTGTCAGTTAGGGCATGGACTGTAGTTTCACAGGTCCGAGTATCAGAGGCTGAAGTTGAAACAGTGACACGTGGCACTCCGTACAAGTTCGCTATGCTGTTTCATCCCATAAATAGGTCATGTTGGGAAACTTAGCATATCTCTCTCATGAGGAATCCAATGAAGATCAAACCTGTGGGGTTGGAAAGATGACAGGTCAGGCTACCATAGGCCGAAGTTTCAGACCTTGAAGATCCGAAATTTCAGAGATACACTAGAAACAATATGGCACATCTGAAATGGCTCAACAGAGGAAATCAAAGAAGAGGAGGAAGAAGCTCTCACTTAGGGTTTTCAGTTTTTAGGTATGGAAGGACCTGATACAATGTTGGAGACACTTGATGCCACATTGGAAACTTTGAAAATGGATTTGGAATCCATTCATCATAGATATTAATCTTCCATCAAAATGTTGTGGGAGGAAGGAGATTGAAAATTAGGGTTTCCAAGTAAGAAGAAACCCTAGCAAAGTTGGGAGACTCATAGGTCAGCAATGAAGGAGGTTTAAATGGAACTGATATTATATAATCCTAGCACCATGAACATATATAAGATGTTTACAAGTGATATACCTTGGATGATTAGGGTTTTACCCTTGTAGAAAAGACTACAAGCAATCTCGATAGGTATGTCTTGAGGAGATGCAGGTATGTTTTGAAATTTGTTTCATTTATCTGATGATTAAGTTCATGATATGTTTGTCTTCATATTATTGAGGCTAGTACAATCATGATTAATTTTTGACTTGTCTGATCACCTTAGTAAAAGTATGAATGCATGTTAATGATAGAAGACATTCATTGATTAGGGTTATGACACTTATGATTGTACTGATGCACTGTGGTGTTGTATGAGGATGATGTTGTCCGCTAACATGAACGAAAGACGAATCAAGTTATAGATCAAGAATATATGACCATGGTGGCATGAAGACAAAGGCTCATCCATAGTCATTGATCACATAGAATCTCTACTTACGAGGTATGTATGATTTGGTTCTACAATGCTTAACTTATGAGATGTGCAGGTTACTAGCACAAGGTCTCTAAATCATTAAAGAGAACAAAGAAGACATTGTTTGGGTATGTTAGACATAACTAGCAAGCATGATGATCCAGGTATGTTTTCCTATATCGAGTTAGAATCCTACTTTCTGTTAGGATCTTATATAAGTATACTTTTGTATGATTGATAATGATTATTCATGAAGTTATAAGTTTGAGTAATCAAGGGTTTATGCATATTATGCTTCTTAGTTTGATTAATGATATGACAAACTAGAAGAGTCCTATGGTCAAATAAGAATATGCATGAGTAAAAGAAGTACTCCCTGAAACCTTGAATATTAACGCTTGTGGTATCCTATCTAGGACGGTAGAGGTGTAGACAACTAAAGAGGTGACCCAAGAGATGCCACGGTTCCCAGTGCAAGTTGGGTGTCACGTTAACCGAGGCACTCTTCACTTTAGATCAAACCTAAGCAAGACCAAGGGGGAGACCTTAGCTTAGCCAATGAAGGCTAGCGAATTCCATCTAGACCTCCTAGGGAAATGTGATGATGAAAAGGTATGAGACCAAGATGAAACAAGGTCTAGATCTAGGATGATAAGTGGATCCAAGATGGTTAGGGCTTGGTTGAAGAGGCTTAAGGCAAGAACAAATGTTCAACAAGTGTAAGATGAGGTCACTTCTGGATTAAAAATAGTAGATCTAGATAGATCTGATGCCAAGAAAAGGTACCCAAGTGGGGCCCACCCTTAAAAAGTGGAAAATGGTCCAAATGGGGCCCACAAGGTCAAAATCAAGAGAAAATGGCATTAGGGGGTATGCTATAGCATGGATCTATGGATTTGAGAGAAGATTAGCAATACCTACGTGTGGGATCTAGCAAACGACCACTTACCCAAGGAGTGCGACTTCCTCAAGAGAGGACTATTGCCTTAGATCGGGGGGCAAATGGAGTTGGATGTCCACCAAACTTTAGATCGGGATAGTTAAGATGATTATTAAGGTGGGTTTTAATTATTAAGCCCAAGTGATTGCTAGATCTCCATAGATCTTAAAAATAAAAAATGCAATGGTTTTGATTTTAGGGTTTAAATGACCAGAGAAAAGATGAATGGATCTAGATACATACCTTGTGGAACATACCTCAAAAGCTTGTGGTCACTTTGCAAATTGATAATTTCCCCCCTGTGTGTATATACAAGAGTGAGATCCAAAGCTCCAAGTGAAATCGTCCTCCTTCCAAGTTGACCAATTCGCCCTCCTCCTGCAAGAAAAGATCAAGATGAGAAACAAATCTAGCAAAAGAATGACAACAATGATGAAAAGATGAAAGAGAAAGCATCAACTATGTCACTAAGATACAATAATGATACTCCATGAGACAAAAGGCCATTCCATGGCAAGATATGGGGTTTCCCCACAATAGCCTCCCTCAAAATCGTCCTCCTCTTCACCAATTCAACCTCCCTATAAGAAAACATTTGAAGTCCCAAGATCCACAAATGATACACGGAGAAAAGATTGTATATTCAACTTGCAAAAGAATCCATCAAGACAAGAGATGAAGATCTACAAAATAGTATTTTTATTCCAAGTTTGAAGAGCTCCAAAGGTGCCTTTACAATAGGGGGGTCTCTTCCTTAAATAGGATGAGGGAGACCAAAACCCTAAACCACTTTTGAAAACTAGTGGTTGAGATCAACAGATACAAAAATATAATCAACGACTAAGATGAACCGGTACAAGATATGACATGGATCACTCACTTAGGGAGGACGTACATGACTAAGACGCCCTAGGGGGGATGGCACACAACATAAGGGTGACTAAAATACAAGTGTGCCACATAAGAGGACTAGGACAAGTGACTAGGAGCACATGGTGAAGCTAGGAGGTATTATTCCCCTTCACCAACATCACCCCATGGCACAATAATATAACATGAGACTCAATGACATGTCCAAGTACACAAATGATCAAATCCTGTCCCCCTCAACTGAGAGAATAATACATCAAATGACATCCTGGTGACTGTGTGGACCCCACTGACTGCTGCAAACTGATCTGGAAGGAGTGGGATACACCATAGATGACCTCAAAGCAGACCTCATGCCAAAACCTTGCCTCAATTGCCCAAATCAGATTACTTTATGACCTTTTTATTCCATTTTTAATCCTCCTGAAAAACCATCAGATTGCCCATAACTCACTGTCAGGTGCTTGCACTGTGAAACTGACTGTGCCATCATGTCCAGAAGGGGGGTAATATGGTAAAAAAAAGTGGCTGGACCACCCCCTTCCTCTGTAGCGCCCTAGGAAACGACTAGCCTCCAATGATCTAGCTGGACAGGCCACATCAGCATGGCCAAACTGGTCAACAGGTGGAAGGCTGCTCAAATCATGCCCGGGAGTGCCTGAAACTAAAATATAAGTATCTCAATGGATCCAGAAGACCTAAATCCACTAGAGATGAGTACTCATACACCTCATGATAACTTGTAGGATCATCTATAGGGTCCACCATACCCAGACAAGTGAAAATATGATGAACCGAAAATAATAATAATCATGAAAAGCTACATCAATCATCATCTAAAGCTTGTGCCCATCATATGGAATCATCAAAAGGTATATAGAGGACCATAGATCAACATCATACAGAAAGTGGTCCATCTCATCACGGATCCCAAGGTTGACCTTGGTCAAACTGATCAAAATATGACCCTGGCTATAGAAGCCATGCTGCTGCTGCAAGTGCAAATAGTTAAGACATGCTCTCTAGATCATTTTCATAGCTAGACTCTAAAGTATTAAGCATCATTTTACTGGCTGTTAATAAATAATAATAGGTTAGTTAAATAACATACTTCCAAGAAGAATCTCAAGAATATACTTATTTGTAAACATGATCAAATTGCTAGCAAAGGGTGAAGGATAAAAACACAAGGCTAGGCTGAAAGGGATGACTTGACTGACTTGACACTGTGATACTTTGGATGAGGGACATGGTGTTACACACTTAAGCATGTGTTGGACAAGGAGTACACAAGGAATGGCGGTGTCTCACAAATGGATAAGTTGTTCAGAGAAGTGCTTATTCAACCTTGACAAAAATTGTCTACTACTAGAACCGCCATGAACTACGTGTCAAGCTAACCGTAACTTGAGGTTCTAGGGGACACTTAGAATTAGCTGTCCCTTGCTCTGTCTCATATCATAACCCGCAGGCTCAATGAGGAAAGTTTCACATAAGGTCAGCAGTATTTAGATTTGCCATACATTTAACCACTGGTTTTTAGGACCTTTCATATCACAAATTTCATGGCCAACGATCTTTAGATTTAGCATACATTTATCCATTGCTTTTTAGGCCTAATATGACCCTTTGGGATTTTGCATGTGCTTATAAGCACAACTAATCGCAGCTTTCATCCGTGGTGCATTTACATTACATAGCATTGAGTTTCATTTCCATTTCAAAGCCCTTTTCACTGGGCTTTACAAGATATAACAATAATTTCCATATCTAGTACAATTTTGCTTCAGGTTTTAGCCAACACAACTCAAGCAACTAGGGGGACTTCTGCAAATCTAAACCACACATCAAGGCAATCGACTAGAGTGATAAAGGCATAAAATCCAACTTACGAAGGGCAAGTTTTGTTGCCAACTCTAAGCCGAGACACAAAATAAACATGGATGCAAGTCCAACACAGAGGCAGAAGTGGGGAGATCCTCCATATCACAAGTCAAGGTGTAAGTTAGGGTGAAGATCATCAATTGGGGAAGGACAAATGGACGGATGGAGACAAGTGAAATTGGTGCCTAAGCTAGCAAGTCAGAAAGACACTAAATGATCATGTTCACATTAATATGAAGGTAAAGACCAACAAGTATAAAACAAGAGTTTCCAAATGTCAGTAATACAATCAATGCATATAATCCATAACAACCAATTTCCTTTTAACATTAATATACTTCCATATCATAATTGCCATATACCAAGTCAGTGCTATCAAAATGACCTAAACAACAAGGTAATAACATCAATGCACATCATATATATACTGGGTCGCATATCAACATCTGTAATCTGAACCATCTATAACCACTGAGAACACTGTGTTTGAAACACTGAAAACTGCACTGCATTTATATGGAAGAAAAGGTCATATCGGTCATCAAATCTGAGGTCTCAAGGCTCAGCCTTGGCATAAGGTCTACTAAATGTCTGATACAAATATGCTCTTATGTGCGAGTGATCATAAATAGTGCTGCTCATCATAGCTGATCTCACTGAATAAGTGCAAAGGCAAAGCTCAAAAAAGTGCAGATATCTGCTCTGCTGACGTGGTAGCCCAGCTACTATGTATGTGATAACAATACTGACCAATTAAAGTTTAGTGCTTATCTAAGAAAAATCCAAAAATCTTAACCTCCTCTAAGCAAACTACATCTAAAATACTTAAACGTATTGCATAATCATCTATAGTGCCTTTACGACTTGGGTTAGAGAAACCTTTGACATTTTGGAAAGAAGATTTCTTTCAATAGGAAAGGGAAATACTTTCCCTATCACCTTTCCGGACTCCAATTTCTATTCCATCCTCTTGGTTCAAAGTCTTGAAGGGATTAGAGACTTTGGTGTTGAGATCACAAAAGAGAAGCGAGGATCAAATGGAATCAACTAATAAACCTAAAATCAATTGAACAATAAGCACAATAGGAACACCATAGCTTGAAAAGAGAACACAAGATATAGGTGCCCACAGGCTAAAGAATAAAACACAAGATCAATACAAGATGGTACAGATGAAGCATGAGTTGTGTATTTGTACACAACTCTTGACGTGGGGCATCTACCTCTATGAGAGGGTTAGGGGCCCACATAAATGCTTAGTCCAACCTTAATCACCTAAAGCAATGTAAAATAATCTTTACAAGGTCAACTCTTAAGCTATAACTTAGTGATACAATTAATGACGGTGCTTAATTGTAAATGATCACATGTGAAGATTACCATTGTTCCAACAGCCCCCCTTCTTAATTGTAGCATGGAAACATGATGAAGGATGAAAAGGTGTAGGAGTGGGCATACCTAGCTCAAATGAGCTGTAGCAATAGTTGAGTATAAAGGAGAGTGGGTAACAGATGACCTAACTCAAATACAAATGTGAATGGGTATTTGAAGACCTAACCATCAACATAGAATTGTTGAACCTTCGAAGAAATGCCATCACTGAACTGTCCATAATTTGGAGACACATGGTACTTGTTATCACACAACTTGTAGTTGTCCCTAAAGGTATCCCATCCGGGATGGTAGAGGAGATGGACAACTAAAGAGGTGACCCAATAGATGCCACGGTTCCCAATGCAAGCTGGGAGTCACGATAACCGAGGCACTCTTCACTTTAGATCTAGACAAGGCAAGACCAAGGGGGAGACCCTATGGCCAATCAAAGAAGATTAGCCAAAGCAATGGTTCCTAGGGGGATGTGAAAATTGAGTTACGGAAACCAATGCAAGCTTAGGTGAGCCCAAGAATTTAAGTATGGTTGAAGAGGCTTAAGATATGAGAAGTGTTTCAACCAATGAATGAGTTAGGCCACTTAGGGAGATCAAAGAGATAGATCTAGTACCATGAAATACACAAGTGGGACCCACTTCCTTAAAATATGGAAATGACTCAAATGGGACCTGTTGTCCTCCGAAATGGCATGCGTGTCGTTTGAAAGCCCAAAATGTGCAACGCCAGCTGGAATGACAACTCTCTCAGGAGAGAGGCCAATGTCACCACACTCCTCTCTTCTTCGCTTCAGGTTGGCTCTTCTCCAACACTAGGGGGGTATCCCTGAAATAGGATCACTAAGGCAGGTACAGTAACGGGCAAGGTGAATGGAAGAGGCTGCCTTAGAGAAACGGAAGTAACAAAAGATAGTTTTGGATGGGTGATGGGAAAGAAAGGGAGGATCAGTCCTCGAAGAGATGGCCAGTGCCAGTGTACCAGAGGGGCGAATGGAGTCAAAGGAGAACTCAATAGGGCCTTGCTGTCAGGTGAATGTAGTGACCAACTAAGAGCTCTTGCGCTCGAGGATACCTGAAAGCCACAAATCTTAAGAGAAAAGCATGGATTGAATAAAGCTGTGCTAGATTGTTAGCCCTCCGTTTAAGTAACCCCAGCTTAAGAATCGAAAGTAAACAGCTAAGAAAAGTACTACCTCAGACAAAATGAAAGATGGCACACAAAGAAAAATGGCAACAAGGAGCGAGAGAATTCTAAATTTTTCCAAAGAATCCCATAATATTTTTCATTAGGTTCATGGGGAAAAAACTCCCAAATTTCTCCATCCAGTTTACAATGAAAGAGGTTGGCTTTTTATAGGCTCAAAACCTCACCTACTTTAAAAAATAATAAAACAATAAAGTGAAAAAAAGAATACACAACTGTCTTGGTCGCTCAATGGTGCCACATCACCAAAGCTGCCTTATGTGAACAGCTATTTCTTCAACTAAAGTCTAAACAGACTTAAAGCCTAACTAAAGCGAAAACTCTCAATCAGTAAAGAGTGGCAGCTGTCATAATGTGATAAAAAATAACACCTTGAATCTTGGCGTTTCCAATGGATACGATTGACACGCAGCTACTCCAGAAGGTGCACTTCGAAAACCATGAAATCGGTGGACAGAGGAGAGCCATGTGTGAAAAAAACCAAAACCCCTTTCGCGGCTTAGATAGAGGAGACGTGATTTTATTGTTCATCTAATAGAACACCCTGGTTATCATTTTTGTGCTAGGCTGTCATAACGTGAGAACCCTCACTAATGTTCAAATTCTGCCATGCCAGTTTTATTTGAACACCGAGCATTGAATGAACATCATTCCTGGCTGTTTAGAACGTGAAGACCTGTCCAAGTCGAGCTCAAAATAAAAACGCCAATAGGAAATCATGGAACTCACTCCTGTCATTGGCGTGACCTTTGATCAATTTCAAATCTCGTTGCAGTATTAACTATTTCGGAACTCGAGCTCAATTGAAACAGAAAGTGCCAATAAGAACGATCTCCGCATCAAAACTTTGGCGGCCAAGATGATGAGTGATCCGCGAAATCGCGTGGTGCTCGGACTGTCGAAAAACCTGTCCTTCGTGATCCCCGATAAACAGAGTTAGGGTTTTCCCTGATGGCCGGCTGAAACATCATTAATTTATGCCCATTTGGAAATCGGCGGTTTATCTTATGAAAACTCGAGCTTTTCTCCTTCTACAGCAGATAATCGGCTGTGCTGCACTGTGCAGCGTGGGAATTCCCCCGTTTTGGCATTGAATCGGACTTGTTGAATGACAGATGGTAGCGATACGGCCCAAAATATCTTCACATTTACAGTCGGCTGCCAATAGCGTGAATGTGGGCCAAAATTTCGTAAACACTGCGCCGACGTCTGAGCCGATTCTCCCACTGGTGATAAAATCGCAGACTTTCCCCACTGAGCTGACCTCTGTCATTTGTTAAATAATAAATTGACGGTGGTTGGATCGACGTGGAGATCAACCCGATACCTGGCATACGGTGGACGCAAACCACAAGTCGTGGCCTCTCAAAAGATAGCTGAGTGACTGACAGATTTGGTAGCACATAACTATTTCCGGATTCCACGTAGTCGGAGCTAATAGCCGCGAGTAGCTGCCTCGGTCAAGATAATCTCTGCGTGAATAATTCGGAGTTGGTGATACGGATTACAAAATGCAGCCGGAGCTTCCATGTGGCTGCTCTAAAAAACGTAGCTTATGTCTGAAATGGGATGTGTATCAGGACCCGGTGATGAAACGGTGCGACCCCCGACTGTCTGAATTTGTTGCCAATGGTAAGTTTTGCAATACTGTTATCGGATACTCATTTCATCCAGTGTAGTGGCTCCCCTTCACTAGTCTTCAAGGTATACCAATGCGATCCGCTGATACCTTAAACAACAGAGCCCGATCTCTGACCGGCGGTGAAAGATAACAGGTACAGCCTTCAGAAAAACCCGCGGGCGTGAGAAAACTTGATCAGGCCGGGCGAGACCAGGTAAGGGGAGATCAGACAGAAATCTGGTCCTTTTTTGCTGGACATATGAAGCATGTATCTCTGCGGTCATACTTGGCATTCCAAGTCCGCGTGTAAGTCGAAAACCGGTGCCAAGATAGATCTCGATTTATCATAATTTTGCACTCCATGTCGTTTGGCGATGAGTGATGATCTGCATCTTTTAACACCGAACCCGAGCGGATTAGCCTTGCACACAATTCTCTTAAGCTAGGAACTTTCATCGGCTGGTGGAGTTCATGAGCGATCATTGTTACCGGCTTCTTTTAGATTCTCCCTATGGTGTGCTTTCGCGATTTGAAGCATCAGTGATAGAGCCTGAAATGCATCATCCAGACATTCGAGACTTGAACTGTATGGCCCAAAACCACTTGCTAAAACCCAGGCATCTTCCTCTAATGGACCAAAGGGATTCAGAATAGAAAAGCTTCCTCTAAACTGTCAATGGCATCTACTTCATAGAGTTATACGCTGGGGTCATTAACAAATCTCCCAGGTGGAAGCTATCCTTTATATGATTTTTCCATTTTGATATCTGACTCCTGAAGAGTCCCAAAAAATTATCCTTTTGTCTGCCACAGTTACATGGCCGCCATATCTGCTCCTGAGCAATGCATCGTCAGCTAGCCTGAACATCTATTTCTGATTTGGATGCCAGGAATCAAAACACTGTTTGATGGCCTTCCTAAGCACAATATATGTCAAACCTTACCCGTTTGCTGGCCGCTCTTATACACCATCTCTGCAATGTTCTATTTCTTTCAAAACAGCTCCAGAATAACCCAGAACCCGTTCTCAAATTTGTGCTGGTTCCAGGGTTGTCCAAGTCTGTATCCTTGTTGATTTCTTCATAGGCAGAATAGTACTTATTACAGGAACCTTGGGGAACAAAGACTGATCAAATTGCTGCAATACATCACACAAAGGCTCTTTTGTATGCACTCTGTGTGTCCAAAATGTCTCAAAGAAAAACCTCCATATAAGCCAACCAGGTGACACGAGTAAGTGCACTTCTCAGCTTTTGAATAATCTACCTGTGGGAACCCATGCCAAAATGGGTTGTAACAGGACCCACAAGGTGAAGTTAGGAGTGATATGGCACTGAGGGGTGTTTGATGATGTGGATCTCTGGATCCAAGATGGATTAGGCAACACCCACTTATGGGATCTAGCAAATGACACAATCCCCAAGGAGTGCGAATTGACCCAGGTAGACTAGTGCCTTGAAATGAAGGGGTAAATGGTGTCCAAAGTATGCCAAATTGTAGATCGGGATGGTTAAGGAAATTATCAAGGTGGGTTTTTAGTGGCATGCCCCAAAGTAGGCTAGATCTCCATAGATCTAGGGTTGAAAATACATCACCCAATGACCTAAGTGGGGCACAACCCTCAAAATGAGGAATGGGGCCCACAAGGCAAAAATCAAAGAAGTGAAGCACTAGGGGTAGGTTATCAAGTGAGAGGAGTGCAAATCAAGTGGGATCTCACCTACCCATGTCTTGGAAGTAACAAAACTCACCCTCCCAAGGAGTGCGACCTCACCCAAGGAAGGCTAAGTGCTTTGGGAAGTGTGTCAAATGAAGCCCAATCCACACCAAACTATAGATCCGAATTTCCATGGATGCTATAGAGGTGGGTTTTCAATATCTTACCCAAAGCCAAGCTAGATCCAAGTAGATCTAGGAAAATAGAAAAAGAAGGTTTTGATTTTAATGGAGTTTTTGACCAATAGGATGGAGAGCAAGCGAAATCAATATGTACCTTGTAGATCTTACCTCAAAGCTTGCAGCCTCTTAGCATATGGAGAATTCTTGCCCTATTTACAATTCCAAGCTTGATCCAAGTGTCTTCAACCAAAATCGTCCAAGCCTTAGGAGGAGAGATGTCCCATGAAAACCTGTAAATCAAACTACATCAAGTTAGATTTGATCCACAAGTCCATAAGATCTAAGCATGTCATATCAAGAAAGCAATCAATGGTCAAAGCACAATTGAAAAACTCCCTCAAGATGAAGACATTTTGCCCATGGGGGATGTGAGCAACCCCTACAATCTTCCCACAAAGCAAATCGTTGAGCTAGCTTCAAGCAATTCGACCTCCCTTCTATTGATGTCGATTTCACCTGTAGAGCAAAGAATGTCTAGAAACGAGATGTAAGAACATATACAAGAGTAACCCAATCGAAGCCAAGAAGTAGATCTCCAAAATATTATTTTCATTCCAAGTTTTCCAGAGCCCAAAGGTGCTTTTACAATAGGGGGTCTCCTCCTTATATATGATAATAAACACCAAAACCCTAGATCTGAAAACCACTTTACAATACAACAAGATGAGTGGTTGAGATTAAAAGATCTCAAATCAATGGCTAAGATGAGCCAACATAAAATATCACATGGATCACTCAAAATAGAGGTGATGTCATAGCCTAAAGTGACTCATGAAGGGTGATGTCATCACTAGGAGGGGGCTAAGACACATGGGCCCACCTCATATGACTAGGACATGACTCAATAAGCTCATGGTGGGGCTAGGAGGTATCAATCCTTGCTAGCTCATCCCCATGGCACAATAATATTAAATAATGTCCAAATAATACAAATGATCAAATCCTGTCCTCAAAATCTATGAGACATGCAGTAAATGGCCTCTTGTGGCCACTGTGGACCCCACTGACTGATGATATCTGGCTGGAAGATAGGGGGTTCACCCTGGAAGACCTCTGTGAAGACCAAGTGTCAAAACCTTGCCTCAATTGCCCAAATCGAATTTCTCAGTGACCCTTTTATTCCATTTTTTATCTGCCTCGGTAACTGTGAAGCTGCCCAAACTGCCTCCTGGAGTGCCTACGCTGTCAAATGGAGCCCACCAGGCTCTCTAGGAGGGGGTATAATGGTAAAATCAAGTGGCTGGACCACCCCCTTCTCATACAACGCCCTAGGTGAACTGGCCTCTCATGGCCCCTGCTGGACAGGCTGGAAAACAACCCCAAAACTGATCATCAAGTGGATAACTGCATCTATCATTGTCAGAAGGGCCCGAAACTGAATGATAAGTGTCTCATTGGATCCAGAAGACCCAAATCTACTAAGAATGTGTACTCATACACCATGGGTTGACTTGAGTGGTCAACAGTAGGGTCCACCATACATGGAGAGTGCATAATCTGATGATCTGAAATAATAATAAAACCTACTGAACTTCATCAATCACCATCTGAATCATATGTCCACCATATGGTATCATCAATAAGAGTATGTGGGACCATCAATCATCATCCATAAGCACATATGGCCCACATCATCACGGATCCCAAGGATGACCATGGTCAAACTATGTTTGACCGGGTCAACATACAACCAAGGACAAGATTATATCAATAGACTGAAGACATGTTCTTTTAATCATATTCACAGCATATCTTAAACATCATCATTCCATGGCAGTTTAATACATGTAGATATTTTAGTGTTATTTATATTTCACTTGCACATAAGCTTTAATGACAAACTCACAATTGGACATGGTCTAACTGCTAGCTAAGGGTGAAGGCTAAGACAAGGTTGGGCAAAGAGGATGACTTGACCCAACTAAACTAGGTGACACTTTGGACAGGGGAAAGGGGGAGCTACACTCTGTGCCGGACAAATAACATGGGGAAGGGCTATGCCTCACAAATGGATAAGTTGTTTAGAGAGTGCTTATTCAACTTAGCCATCATGTCTACATCAAGCTTGATCCAAGTTCATTATGATCATTCAATTTCACTTCATGGCCTTTTTGGCCTACATAACCCTTCGGATTTCAGATGTGCCAAGAAGCACAACTAGTTGCAGCTTGCATCTAGGGCATGTTTATACATATATATAAGGTCAGCAATAATAGATATAACTTTTCAGTAACATTTTTTTTTTTGGACCTTTTTATCCTCTTCAAGGAGTATTTTAGCAGTTCATCGCTCTCGCCCTTTACTCACGTGTGTTTAAAAACACATTCTAGAGTTTACAGTTTCCATGGGCGAATTTGTAAAGATTTCCAATAGGTAGTACATGAGCTTTTAGTTTTAGCCAACAACATCTCAAGTGACTAAGGGGGACTTCTGCCAGTGCCAAACATCGGGACAACCGACCAGAATGATTTAGGCCTACAATCCAACTCACCAAAGGCAAGTTCTATCACCAACTCAGAGCCAAGACACCAAACAAACATGTATGTGGTCCAACACAGAGGTAGTAATGGGGAAGTCCTCAGTATCAAAAAGTCAAGAAAGACAAGTCAAAGGTAAAAGCCAATATAGGAAGGTCATGGATGGATGGAGTCAAGTGAAAGTGGTGCCTAAGCTAGCAGACAAGAATGTCTAGGAAGACCATATCTATGCTCATAGGAGGGTAATAAAACCAGTGGGTTTTGTCAAGAAACCCAAGTGTGCAAGTGATACATCCATTCAATAATTATAACATCAACCAAGATATTCAATTTTAATTTTAATAGTACTGCCATATCCTGAATCATATGCCAAGCTAATGCTATGAAGATGACCAAAACAACAAGATAATAGTCCATAGTCAACAATCAGAAATCCATAGGTCATATCACATCATAATAATAATCATCATAAACCATCTGAAACACTGCTGCAATAACATCACTAGGCACTGAACTGAAACTGTATGGAATAAAGGGTCACATCGGTCATCAAATCTGAACTCTCAAGGCTCAGCCTTGGCACAAGGTCTAACATAAGTCTAATAAAATACACTGCTTTGATCATGAGTGATCCCAAAATACAAGCTCATCATAGCTGATCTCTGTAAAAGCAAAGCTCTGAAATGTGCAGATATCTGCTCAGCAAGGATAGTAGCCCTACTATTATGGTGTGATAACAGTACTGATCTATCCATTTGATAAGAAAGTGCTTTAAGGAGTTCAAAGTATAAGAGAGAGAGAGGATATCAAGAGTCTATTGTAGCTGAAGTAAGAGAGCCATATATGATGACCCAACACAATACAAAAGCGAACCCAATGAATGAAACATTGCTCCCACCAAACTGTGCATCTGTTGTGGAAAAACTATCACTGACTTGCTCATCCAATGGAGTGCAAGAAAATATATCCCTTCCATATTGCACATCTACTGGGAGAGTGGCATTGCTGAATTTTCCATTTGATGGAGTGTTGGATAAAGTATCTTGTATTGGAATCAAGAATGCAACCACTGATTTGCTCAACTATTGGGAAAAACTATCATTGACTTGCTCATCCAATGAAGGGGGGTGGGAAGATATATCCTTTCCATACTACACATCGATGGAGAGATTGGTATTGAATTGTCCATTTGAAGAGGTGTAGGAAGAAACATCTTGTATATGAATGATGAATGGAACCACTGATTGACTCATCTATTGGAAACAACTGCCATTGACTTCGTCATCCCATGAAGGAGGATGGGAAGATATATCCTTGCCATATTGCGTGTCTGCTAGGAGAGTGGTGTTGAACTATCCATATGAAGAAGTATCAAAAACATTTTGTAATAGAGAGGAGATAGGAGTACCCACCTCAAATAAGATCAACCATAGTTGAAGTGACATTGACAAGATCCAACTCCATATATTTGAAAGAGCTTGAACTTGATCAAGCATGCTAAAAAGCAATAGGTTTGTGGGATTATAGATACCTAGCACAAGTGGAATTGAGAGCGCATACCTGAGAAGGAAGCTCAAAACACTAAGAAGTGAAATATATCCTTTAGACTTGTAAGTGGAAATTGCATCAAAGTGACTGAGAGGGGGGTCTCACGTCGCAACCAAGTAGGCATAGGCTTGTTAGAGTCACCATGTGTCAGCTCCAGAAGTTGAAAAATAGTCCTCACATCACTAATCACAAGTTACAACATCCATCATAAGAATATTAGAGTTTGAATTTGATACAACTTGATCTATAAAGTGCACTAACATAGAACAGTCCATTCAATCTAGTAAAGATAGAGAGTGCCTCCATGAAGACATCAAGAGAGGGTTCGAAACCTCATAAAGTTGATTAAAAAACCCTAGATTTGCAACTAGTAGGGCATATGCAACTAGGCAAAGTTTCACATATGAAAGTTAGAAATCGGTCAACTCAGACTTAGACATAGCTGAGTTGACCAATTTGATTCTTGAAGGTATTACTTGGCCATCAAACCGACTTGGGGGATTGGTTTGGTACTAAATCGGTCCAAACCAATCGAGTATGTACCTACTCAGTCTCCTATAGGTTGCAATGGTGTTTGGGGGAAAATGCATCAAATTGGTCCAAACCGGCCAAGTCCATACCTACTTGGTCTCCTACAGGTCGTGGTGTTGCATGGGGGGAAAGCAAATTTTAATAAATAATAAATCTGTTGGAAACCTAAGTGTACGGGATTATGGTTCCACTAAATTACTTTGTAAATAACTTTCAAAAAGACGAATAGTCTGCAAAGGAATCCAAAGGGCCTCTTGGAAGATGAAGTCCAATAGTCACACCTAATGTATAAATAAAGGATTTTGATCAATAAAATGCATTCGGGAGTTATTCTCTAACAGTGGTATCAGAGCACCTGCCCATAACTCCTACTGTTGGTTCAGTCTGCCCTCTGTTGAGTGCTCAGTTTTGACATTCTCAGCATTTTAGAGACGTTGCCTGCCATTTCCTTGTCCTCTGCGTCCTCTTGCAGATTCCACTCAGTAGACGTTTCAGAAAAAGTAATAGGTTACTTCTCCGTCATATGAGCTTGCTCCCCTCGTTTCAACTTCATAAACTCTTTTCTGCTCCAGTCTCTCATTTCTGCATTTTGTTTGAGAGCTGTGCATTGTCGATAGCTCTCCACCAGCATGAGACTCTCCCATTATGGAGTCCATTGATGTGACTGTTGATCCCTTGCTATATACTGTCGATATCATGTTTTTGAAGACAAGGACTGGTTGCATACTATTGATACTGGTTGTATATTGTTGAAGTCTGGTGGTGAATGTTGATGTAATTGTAACTTCGGAATGTATTTCACCTATGTATATTGTATTCCTATAGAGATGTTATTATTCCTCTATACGAAAGTGTTTGTATTCCTATAGAGATGTTATTATTCCTCTATACGGAAGTGTTTGTATTCCTATAGAGATGTTATTATTCCTCTATATGGAAGTGTCGTCATTTATATTGTAAGTGTCGTAACTTATACTTGATGGGTTATTAGACCACCTTGATGGGGTCGGCCTTGTATGCGTCATGTGGGTAAAAGGGTTATTAGACCACCCTATTGTGGGTCAGCCCTGTCAGCTTTATGTTATGTGGTTAAGTTAAGGCCGACCTAGTAAAGGTTATTAGGCAAGTCAAGTCAAGTATAAATAGAGTGCAGGAGGCACTCTATTTGATCATTCACTTTCTCACTCATACACTCATTGGAGAGTGGCGCACTATTGGAGGAGGAGAAGCTGCTGCTAGGAGTATATCTCTTATGCTTGGGTTTTGTATCATGGCTCTATCTATCTCTGAGGAAGTTGCGGGGTTTTTCACCTTCTTGGTTTTCCCCAGTGAAACTTTGTGTCTCTTGTGTGCTTGCATTATTGTGTCCATGATTGATATGTTGTAGATATGCTGTACATGTTGTTCTCTCAATTAAGATCCTAGATCAGATTGAAGTAAATTCTGAAAAACTAACAGTGAACCATCTTGATACCATTGAAGTGCATCGTGAAGAGAGTGCTCGCCTCCTAATAGCTGTGTGGAACCCCAGTTGTGTTGAAGTTTTCTTGTTGTGGCTTGGAGACCATCTACTATTGCTGCGAATGCTCTCTACTAGTGAATGCCCTCTACATTTCGACTGGTGAATGGACCTGCGTGTAGTGTGCCCAATATGAATTGCCTGCGTGTAGTTATTCTATTCACTGGTGGATGACTGTGTTGAAGTGAATGCTATTGCATCCGCTAACTATTGCGTTGAAGTGACTGCTTACTATTGCTGCGTCTCAATGCTGGAGTTGTGACCGTTGGAGCTGCGTTGAAGCCTGTTGATTGATTGAAGCCGTGAACCCTTGCCATGTCTGGAGCTGCGTTGAAGCTTGTTGATTGATTGAAGCCGTGAACCCTTTCCATGTCTGGAGCTACAACTGGTGAATGGAGTTGCGTCTACCCTAGCTCCTCCACGTCTGGAGCTGCGTGTGATGGGCCTTGTTTCATTTCCCGAAGCAACATATTTAAAATAATCCAGTGACAACAACTGCGTTGAAGACTGGCTGCTTACCTCTCGTCGTTTTGAAGAGCCGTGTTGAAGAATGTGGATTGACTCACGATTTTGGAGACTGTTTGTAATTGTTGCTGTAGGTGAAATCTCTACCTGCTTGATCGAACTACGGAGCTGCAAGTGGATTTGTTTAATCTCTGCATATTGAAGCTACGCTGGAGCCGACTGGAGTTGCCACTGCTGAAGAATAAGGCTGTGACTAGTGAAACCCTAATTTCACTGATTGGTATATAAGTTGGTTTGAAGTTCTTGAAGTTCTATATACAATCATCCTTTTTTCTTTTAGAAGAAAGTAAATTTTTTAAGAGTTTAAGGGTTTATTGTTTCAGAGTGAATGTTAGGGCTTGAATAATTTGAAAGAGTGTTCAATATTTTCTAGTTCTAGGACTTATGCCTTGTTTTGGGATCCGTTGCATAAATAATATACTGTTTGCAGAAGTAGTATAGTGTCTGCAGAAATAGGATAGAGTTTGCAGAAATCTCATTTAGCCTGCAGAAATATAATATAGTGTGCATAAACAACAAATAATTTTTTTGTAAATAAGGTGGCAGAGACTTGGACCTACACCTTTTCTTCTTCTCCCAAAACACTGTTTATTTGTAGTTGACAATTGCAGAAGATGCATTCATTGGCATCTAGCGTTGGAGTAGTGCCCGCTTGAAAGACCCTTTTTCTTGCTTAGAAAGCAAAGAACCAGTCAAAAGACTCTTCCAAGGGAGAGAGCAGCAAAAGAGGATGAGGAAGAAGAAATTTCAGAGGTAGGGGGACATAAACAACTCAAACAGAAGATCAAACTTACAGTGTAAGCACTGTGGGAAGAATGGACATGAAGCAGATTAGTGTTGGGCCCCTTGGGACTCCATTAAAGAAAGACATAACCAGAAGAAAGAAGACAAAAGTAAGAGCCAAGAGGTTGGTAAAGCTCTTGAATCTGCTCGTATTTTTGCACATTGTAATATTAGAATAAATGAAATCACATCTTTTTAATCTTACAAAGATGCTTGGCTGCTTGATACTGGTGCAACATCCCACAGACATTTAGAAAAAACTGTTTTGAAGAATTGAATGACAATGTAGATGGCATAGTGTATTTTGTAGACAAGTCCAACCTCAAACCAAAGGGAATTGGTTCCATCAGGCTCAAACTGCTTGGATTCCCTGACTTTTGTTGCATAATGTTCTCTATCTTCCAGAGTTGTAGAAAAGCTTGCTGTCCTTGGTGCAGATTCGACAGCAAGGCCATTCCATCCACATGTTCGATTATATCGTAGAGATAAGGAAGTCCTCTGACAACGAGGTCATCATGGCCGGATATGAAGATGGAAAACTGTTGAGGTTGAAGGGATCATCTGCAAGAGCTCAAAAATTTGCCTACCTCTCTCAATATGAAGAAGGTAATCTGTCATCCAATCTTTTATGGCATGCTAGATATGGTCATTTAAACTATAACAATCTTTGCTTATTGAGAAAGAATGGTGTTTCTTGTTTGCCCACCATTCGTAAGAAGATGAACAAATGTGATGCTTGCATATTAGGCCAACATAGTAAGCAACCATTTCATGAGTCATAATTCCGAGGACGTAGAAAGTTAGAGCTGATTTACTCTAACCTATGTGGCCCCATGCCTGTTCCTTCTGCTAATGGTAATAAATATTTCATGACTTTTGTTGATGGCTACACCAGAATGTGTTGGGTATACTTGTTAAAGAAAAAATCAGAAGCATTTCAAACATTAAAAAATTTTCACGCATGGATAGAAAATGAAGCACAATCTCATATTGGCACACTTCTTACTGATAATGGAAAATAATACACTTATAATGATTTTGAAGACTATCTTCGTCAACCCGGGATTACACATAAAACTAAAGTTCCTTACAATCCTTAACAAAATGGTGTGGCAGAAAGAATGAATAGAACCATCATGAATATGGTATGCTCAATGATGTTTTTCAAGAATGTCAAACTGATGTTTTGGGTGATGTAGTGTTATGTGCACTCTATTTGAGAAATAGAAATCCATCTCATGCTCTTGAAAACAAGACTCCGCATGAAATGTGGTGCCGAATCTCTTCGGTGTGGCATCTCAGGGTCTTTGGTTCCGCCTGCTATGCCTTGATACCAACGGAACAAAGAGACAAGCTTGGTGCTTGAAGTCGAAAATGCATTTTCTTGGGGTATTCGCACACCTCTGAGACATATCATCTTTATGATGAGGTGAACAAGAAGTTTATTTTTTCTAGAGATGTCATTTTTCTTGAAATGAATAAAAATGACGAGTCTATTGAAAGGTAGCTTGATCATCTGGAGAAATTTGCCCATATAAAGACATATTATGAAGTTGATAATGAAATTCCACATCTTGAAGGGGGATCCCTATCTTGGATCAATCTTTGGAATTTCCTTTTGAAGCACCAACACCCCCTCATGAAGAAACTCATGAAGAAGAAGTTCCTACCACTTCACCTGAATAGGAGGTTCAATTGGATGAGGTGATTGAAAGAATTGGAAGACTGAATCTTTGAGAAAATGAAGCACCACCAGCTAATCAACCTAGGCCATCACAAAAAGTTCTGAAATGGGCCACAAAGACGCTTGAAAGTGCCCATCTGGATGAAGTTGGAAAGACAGGAACAAAAAGTTCAACCAGACAAGAAGATGGAGGAGTTGCAGATAACTCAAACTCAGGTGATGTAGAAGACATGGATGTCTTATATGATTGTGAATTAAATTTATCTGCTAACCTTGAACCAACTTCCTTTGAAGCGGCTGCTGCTCGTGATGAGTGGAAAGAAGCCATGCAAAATGAGTATGATGCGCTCATGAAGAATGGAACCTGGCAGCTGGTTGACCCTCCAGTTGGAACCAAACCAATTGGCTGCAAGTGGGTATACAAGAACAAATACCGATCAAATGGCTCACTTGACAAGCACAAGGCGAGGCTTGTGGCAAAAGGATATGCACAGAAGGAAGGCATTGACTATTAAGAGACATTCTCCCCCACAACAAAATGGGCTACCATCCACACCTTATTGTCATTGGATGCACAAAATGGGTGGAAAGTTCATCAAATGGATGTGAAAATAACTTTCTTGAATGGATACTGAAAGAGAATGTCTTCATGTCTCAACCAGAAGGCTTTGTTGTGAAAGGGAAAGAACATAAGGTATGTAAGCTCGTCAAGTCATTGTACGGCCTTAAATGAGCACCTCGCACATGGTATGAAAAGCTAACCGAGCATCTTCTGAAGTTAAATTTCAAACATTATAATCTTGATGATGCAACACTGTTTGTAAAGAAAGTTGGAAGTTCTATTGTGTATCTTGTGGTGTATGTAGATGACCTTTTGATGAAAGGGAACAATGAAAGTTATATTGCATCCATAAAGAAAGATTTAAAGAAGGGATTTGAAATGACAGATCTAGGACACCTTCATTACTACTTTGGAAATTGAAGTGACTCAAAATCCTAAGTACATATTCATCTCCTAGAAGAAGTATGTTGGAGAACTGTTGAATAGATTTTGCATGACAGAATGCAACCCTCTCTCAACTCCAATGGAACAAAAGTTGAAGCTCACATCGATTGAAGGGAAAAAAATCGTGGATGGGACCAAGTACCGACAGCTTGTGGGAATCCTTATCTACCTTACCACCACCAAACTGGATATTTCATATGTTGTTGGCATCCTTTCAAGGTTCATGCACAAACCTTATGAAGGACACTGGTCTACTGCTAAAAGAGTTCTACGATACTTGAAGGGGACTCAAGACTTTGAACTCAAGTACTCTAAGGTGGATTACTTGATGGCGACAAAGAGATAGGAGTGTCTACTTTTGGATACACAATGAGTCTTGGATCAACAACTGTCTCCTAGAGATCACGTAAATAGTTAGTTCCAACGGATTCGATAACAGAGGCAGAATATGTGGCTGCTGCGGAAGCAACGAAAGAGATTGTGTGGCTTAGGAAGATACTTGAAGATTTGCAGGAGAAACAAGAGAAATCCACTCCCTTATTGATAGATAATACTTTTGCAATCAAGTTGGCTATGAATCCCAGATTCCATGATCGAATGAAGTACCATTTGATTTGACAACATGTAGAGGCCAAGACAGTCCATTTACGACATTGTTCCATGAATGAGCAAATTGTAGACATCTTCACCAGGGCGCTTGGAGGATAAAAGTTTGAAAAGTTTAGAAACATGCTCAGACTTACAAACACCCCTTCGGATTAAGGGGGGGGGGGGAATGTTGGAAACCTAATCCTACGGGATTATGGTTCCACTAAATTACTTTGTAAATATTTTGTAAATAGCTTTCAAGAAGACGAATAGTCTCCAAAGGAATCAAAACTCCAAAGGGCTTGTTGTAAGATGAAGTCTAACAATCACCTAATGTATAAATAAAGGATTTTGATCAATAAAATGATGCATTGGCGAGTTATTCTCTGACAAAACCTATACTAGAGTTCCCCACCCTATTTGCCTCACACCTCTCTCATTGAGCATTTGTGGGCATTTTTGTTTTGGGAACAACATTGAAGAGTTGTGATTTAGAGTGAGCTTGGATGGTCATGTAGCTCATACCTAGGATCCCATTTCCAGCAGTGGTGATGATTGATTGGTGATATGTAGTAGGCTAGTAGCTTGTAACATGTTGTTTTTTGGATTCTGTAGGCCATTTGAAGCCTTGTTGATTATGTATTTTGTTTTGGATATTTAAGGCATCAAGTAGGTCCAAACCGGTCAAGTCCATACCTACTCGATCTCCTATAGGTCGTGCCGTTGTTTGGGGGGAAAGCAATTTTAAATAAAAAATAAACCTATCCTAGAGTTCCCCACCCTATTTGCCTCATACCTCTCTCATTGAGCATTTGTGGGCATTTTTGTTTTGGGAGTAGCATTGAAGAGTCGTGATTTAGAGTGAGCTTGGATGGTCCTGTAGCTCATACCTAGGATCCCATTTCCAACAGTGGTGATGATTGATTAGTGATATGTAGAAGGTTAGTAGCATGTGTCATGTTGTTTTTTGGATTCCATGGGCCATTTAAAGCCTTGTTGATCATGTATTTTTTTTCGGATATGTATTGCACTTGGTGCCATTTTGATATATTCACCCTTACATGGTATATGCATGAGTCGGCTTTGCATAGTTTGTCTCTAATGGTTTGGAATCTTTAAAATATATTTTTTTCATTCAATATTTAATCTTTTATGTAATTTTTAGTAATCAAGTCATAAACTTTAAACAAGTCAGATTCCAATCTAAGTTCGATTCAAGTCCGAGTGGGTCCTTGGTTGGTTCTAAATCTGAGTCCAAGTTTTAGAACATTGAAAAAAACTGGTTCTGCAATGAGAATGTAGCCAACAAATAGCCTCTATAAAAACACCGAAACTTGCCCTCAAAAGGATGACAGAGAGGTGCGTAGGTATGACACACATGTAGTGAGGTTTCACCAAATTGGACACACAAGCATTGAAGGAATCCGTGGATGCCCCTGCGAGGCCCAATGGAGAAGCTGTGCAAAAAGGTTATGTGGGCATTCATAGCTCGGGCTTCAGTGATTTCCTTTTGAAACCAGAGCTCTTTCGAGCAATTATAGACTCTGGATTCGAACATCCCTCAGCAGTCCAGAACGAGTGCATTCCTCAGGAAATCCTGGGAATGGGCGTTCTCTGTCAGGCCAAGTCCGGAATGGGGAAAACTGTTGTTTTTGTGTTTTCACTCTTCAGCAGATTGAACCTAGTGATGGGCAAGTTGCTGCTCTAATCCTGTGCCATACTAGAGAATTGGCATACCAGATATCCCATGAGTTCGAGACCTCAAGGTCGCTGTATTCTATGGAGGCCTAACTATCAAAACCCACAAGGCCATGTTAAAAAATGATTGCCACCACATAATAGTTGGGACCCCTGGAAGGATCTTGGCATTATCAAAAGACAAGGATCTCAGTTTGAAAAATATCAGGCATTTTATTCTGGATGAATGTGACAAAATGCTAGAATCTGTAGACACGAGGAGAGATATACAGGCCATTTTCAAGATGACCCCTCATGACAAGCAGGGAATGATGTTTTCAACCACACTGAGCAAGGAAATCAAACCTGTCTACAAGCAAGGAAATCAAACCTGTCTACAAAAAATTAATGCATAACCCTATGGAGATATATGTTGATGATGAGGCCAAGCTTACACTGCATGACCTAGTTCAACATTATATAAAAATGGCCAAGGTGGAAAAGAACAGGAAGCTGAGCGATTTGCTGGACTCACTGGACTTCAACTAGGTGGTTATATTTGTGAAGAGTGGGAATAGAGCTTCTGAGCTAAGCAAGCTGCTACTGGAGTGCAACTTCCCTTCTACCTGCATTCATTCTGGAATGCCCCAGGAAGAAAGATTGCTGAGATACAAAGGTTTGAAGGAGGGGAATAATAGGATTTTGGTTGCAACTAATCTTGTGGGCTGGGGGATTGACATTGAAAGAGTGAATATTGTGATTAACTATGACATGCCTGAGTCTGCAGATACTTATTTGCACAGGGTTGGAAGGACTGGACGGTTTGGTACAAAGGGTCTTGCAATTACCTTTGTTTCTTCAGCTTCTTCATCAGAGGAGGATGTGCTCAGGCAGGTTCAAGAGCGTTTTGCAGTTGATATCAAGAAGCTCCCAGCACATATAGAAGCCTCAACATACATGCCATCAATGACTGAGAATTGTGCCTGGAGGGCCTAATAATTATCCTCCTGATTCACATTTCAAATTTTTTACTGAAAGGAACAATGTCAATGAAGGCATTTGTAGACAATCATAATATCAGTATTATCTCATGTAGATTCCACATACCTCAATGTGATTTACCTGGAAAGTAGGTATTGCAAGTAAAAAAAAGGTGTGAACAGTTCCTGTTCACATAAATTAACCGTAAAAAGATGGAAACAAATCCATATCCGAGTAAAAGAATGTATTGATAAAAATAAGATGACGAGTTTACAATATACAAATGCCCGAATATATATTCCTAAAAGGGCACATAAAGACTCTTTCGAAGAGTCACAACAATTAATAATTGTTATGTTTATTTATTAATAATTATAAAGCTTATTATTTATTTATTTATTCATATATTTATATTTGTAACATTGCCTTCCTCTTCAGAAATGCTTTGTCCTCAAAGCATATTTATGAAGAAGACTTACGCCATGTACTTGTAATGTTGTCGCATCTTTCTTTGTTGTGTCATAGTTGATGATACATGGCGATACGAACTTCTAAGTGTTGAACACAACTTTCGAAATGTAGACGGATTGATCCATCCTAATTCGATCCTCTGCAGAACGTTGTATTGCCCCGGTGAAGTGTCGTCATAAGACTTGATTGTGCAGGTATTAGTAACTTTTGTTAGTTGTTTCTGACTTTTAGGATATCTACTTTTGTGATTTGGATGTCGATTGGGAATTTTTGTAACGTTATTTTCCTTGATCATGTTTGTAGGGTCTTTTTCTTTTAATTTCCGTGTATGCTTTTCTTCAATTGAGCAGACATCCTGAGTGCTGATCTGAACTAGATCTGTGAGTGTGCCTTTTTCGATAACTTGTACTTTTATTCTTGACGATTTTGAAGTCTTGTTCTTAATTTTCTCTAATTTGTATTCTAACAGCTTGTTATCATCTTGAATCTTCTTAAACTTTCCTTCTTGCGACTTTTTCGTCATCCTTGCACTTCTTAAGTTGTTTCCTTAGATCTTGATTATAACTCTTGAGGTGGCAATTTTCTTCTTCTTTTTCCAATAGTTTTCCTTCAATATCTTCATTGTCTCGTTTCGACTTACGCATATTTTTTTAATTTTCTGACTTTTGTAAGTAGAACTTTATTATGGTTCTGTTATCACACAACTTGTAGTTGTCCCAAAAGGTGATCCTATCCAGGATGGTAGAGGCGTTGGACAACTAAAGAAGTGACCCAAGAGATACCACGATTCCCAATGCAATTGGTTGTCACGATAACCGAGGCACTCTTCACTTCAGATCTAGCCTATGCAAGACCAAGGGGGAGACCCTAGCTAACCAATGAAGGCTAGCAAACCTATTCAAGATCTCCTAGGGAAATGTGAAAGTGAAATAGGAGAAGATCAAGAGTGGATAGATCTAGATCTAGGATGGATAAGTGGACCCAATGAGTTAGGGCTTGGTTGATGAGGCTTATAGGATGGATAAATGTTCAACCAAGGATAGATTAGGCCACTTATGAGTTTAGATTAGTAGATCTAGATAGATCTAATGCCAAATAGAAAGATCCAAGTGGGGCCCACCCTTAAAATATGGAAAATGGTCAAAATGGGGTCCACAAGGTGAAGATCAAGATGAAATGGCACTAGAAGGGTTGCTACTCAATGGATCTATGGATTTGATGAGGAACAAGCAATACCCACATCACAGATCTGGAAAAATCTCACCTACCCAAAAGTGCGACCTCCCTTGGAGAGGCCCAGTGCCTTAGATCGGGGGGTAAATGAAGTCGAATGCCCACCAAATTTGATCTCCAAGGTTTATTTATTATTATTGAGGTGGGTTTTAATTATTAAGCCCATGCAATCGCTAGATCTTATTAGATATAAAATCTAGGGTTTTAAGGTGAGGGTTTGAGATCTAGAGAACAAATGGATACGTTAGAAGAATAAAATGTGTATCTTCTAAGTGTACTTGGATAATGAGATTGAATGCCGATATGACGAGGATTACTCCCACAAAGATCAAATGAAAGATATGGTAGTTTCTCTTGCTCACACGATTTGCCCAAGTCCACTAGTGCGCCCCTCTCTTCCTACAAAACCAAGGAGACAAAGCTCAATTAGCCAAAACAAACGAGGGTAGATGCAAATAAGAAGTAAATGATAGAGAATAATTGGTACAAAGACAAAATCACTCCCTGTTTGAACCAAAATTTGACAGAAGCTTGCAGGGTGAGCCTCCCCACCAATGCACACTCCTCCAAATCGTCTTCTTTGACCTGCAAATCGATATAGTGGAACAAATATGCAAAATAGCTACCAAAATCCTTCAGTGCAATGGAAAAGTAGTTTCAATCACCGTAGCCAAGCATTCATCTCACGATCCAAGCATTTACTTAAAAGATATTTCTTGTATTCCAATAACCAAGAGCCAAAAGTCTCCAGATGCCTTTACAATAGGGGGGCCTCTTCCTTAAATAGGAGGAGAAAGACCAAAACCCTAACCAATTTACAAACGAGTGGTGGAGATCAAAAGATAAATACAATACAATCAACGGCTAAGATGAGCCGGTACAATATAACATGGATCAACTCACTAGAGGGGGTGCACACTCACTAAAAGAAGCCCTAGGGGGGTGCACACCACATAAAATTGACTAATACAAGTGTGTACCACATAAGATGACAATGACAAGTGACTAGGAGCACATGGTGGGGCTAGGAGGCTCTATTATCCTTCACTAGCATCACCCCATGGCACAATGATATAAAATATGACTCAACAACATATCCAAGCGACTAAATGATCAAATCGTGGCCCCCCTCAATGAGAGAATAATACATCAAAACACAACCTGGAGAGTGTGTGGACCCCACTGAATGCTGCAAGCTGATCTGGAAGGAGTGGGATACATCATATATGACCTCTGAACAAACCTCATGCCAAAACCTTGCCTCAATAGCCCAAATCGATTTCCTCAATGACCTTTTTATCCCATTTTTATCCCACATAAAAACCATCAAAATGCCTGTAACTCACTGCCTGATGCCCGAGCACAAAATCTGACTGTACCATCATGTCTGGAGAGGGGGTAATATGGTAATAACAAGCGGTTGGACCACCCCTCTCCTATGTCGTGCCCTAGGTAAACGTGCAAGCTCACTGCAACTGCTGGACAAGCCATTTCTACATGGCAAAACCGGTCAAAAGTGGAAATATGACTCTATCATCACCTGGAGTGCCTGAAACTGATAAGTGAGTGTCTCAATGGACTCGGAAGGTCCAAATCTACTAGAGATGAGTACCCATACACCCTGTGGCAACCTGTAAGATCATCTGTAGCCTCAGCCATACCTGGACAATAATAAAATAAATGATCTGAGAATAATAATAACCATAAAAAGGGACATCAATCATCATCTAAAACCTGTGTCCACTGTATGGAGTCATCAAAGGTGCATCAAAGGACCATAAATCATCATCATATATCATCACTGGTCCAACTCATCACGAATCCCAAGGTTGACTTGGTCAAACTAGGTTTGACCAAGTTAAGGCTGATCAAAATATGACCCAGGCTAGAAAAGCTTGCTGCTGCAAGTGCAAATGGTTAAGGCATGCTCTTTTAATCATTCTCATAGCAAGACTTACAGTATTAAGAATCATTTCACTGGCAGTTAATAGATAATTATAATCAAGCATAAGTTCAAATAATCATTTACTTACAAAAGAACCTCAAGGATATACTTATTCTGTAGACATGATCAATTTGCTAGCAAAGGGTTAGGGTGAAAAATGCAAGGCTAGGACAAGGGGATGACTTAACTAACTCAACACTGTGATACTTTGGATAAGGGAAAGGGAATACACACTTAAGCATATGTTGGATAATAAACACACAGGGAATGGCAGTGTCTCACAAATGGGATAAGTTGTTTAGAGAGGTGCTTACTCAACCTTGGCAAATGTCTAAAACTCACATCCAAGCTGTATCAGCGCCGTGAGGATCTTTTCTAGAACCGCCGTGGACTAGGTGCCCAGCTAACCATAACTTGAGGTTCTAGGGGACACTTAGAATTAGCTGTCCCTTACTCCATCTCACATCACAACCCGTAGACTCCGTGAGGAATTAATCATTACATTTAATTTCCTGACCAACAGTCTTTGAATTTAGCATATATTTAACCACTGCTTTCTTTAGGCCTATATGACCCTTTTGGGGATTTTGCATGTGCTTAGAAGCACAACTACTAAAGCTTTCATCCAGGGTGCTTTTAGTTTCCATTTCAGATCATTTCATAACCCTTTTGGGGATTTTGCGTGTGCGTAGAAGCACAACTACTCAAGCTTTCATCCAGGGTGTTTTTCATTTAAGTTTACATAATTTCACAACCCTCTTTCATTGTGCTGAGAAGCACAGTTTTTTTAAAGTATTCTCATGGGTTTTCATAAAAGATATAACAATAGTTTCCACATGTAATGATGGTAGTACAATTTACTCTAGGTTTTAGCCAACACAACTCAAGCAACTAGGGGGACTTTCTACAATCAAGACCAAACATCGGGGTGACTGACTAGAGTGATCAAGGTATCAAATCCAACTCACCAAAGGGTAAGTTTTGTTGCCAACTCAGAGCCGAGACACAAACTAATAGGGATGCTATCCAACACAGAGGCAAAAGTGGGGAAGTCCTCCATATCACAGGCTGAGGTGTAAGTCAGGGTAAAAACCAAAAGTGGGAAAGATAAAGGATGGATGGGGAGAGTGAAGGTGATGCCTAAGCTAACAAGCCATAAAGGTGGGAATGATCACGTCCACACTCCTAAGAGGGTAAAACCAACGAGTATAAAACAAGAGCTTCTAAATGTAAGTAATAAAACCATTTAGATAATCAATAAAAAACATATTCATTTCATATAGATAAACTGCCAGATCATGATTACTAGATACTAAGTCACGCTATCAAAATGACCAAAAGAGCAAGATAATAAAACCAATGCACATCATATATCTGCTGGGCCATATACCTGTATTTGCTATCTGGATCACCTGTAACCACTGAAACACTACTGCTGAAACTCTAGGCATTGCACTGCTCTGTATGGGATAAAAGGTCATCTCGGTCATCAAATCTGATATCAAGAGGCTCAACCTTGGCATAAGGTCAACTGCATGTCTGATCTGGGGCTGCTCTGATGTGCGAGTGATAAAAAATACTACTCATCATAGGCTGATTTTGTGTAAAGGCTTGGCTCAGAAAAAATATAATGAACTGCTCTGCAATCATGGTAGCTCGGCTACTATGGATGTGATAACAGGTTCCTTAGTCGGAAAATTTCTTCAGTATTGTCAAATAATGTTTTATTGATCTTTGTGATCTCTAGCTTATGCTTGTAATGTCGACTTTTTGTAGATGGAGTTCTTTTATTTGTTGCTGACGACGACAGTTCTCTGATTCTTGATCTTCTAATTTCTTTCGGATTTGCCCAAGTTCCTCATCTTTGTCGTTCAGGGGTGCATTCAAGCACGTTACTTCTTCTTCTGCTTTACTGTTGATTGCTTCCCTTTTTAACTCCTAGGTTTTGATATTTTTGATTGAGACGCTTTTCATTCCATAATTCCTCAATTTGTGCGTACAAATCTTCCATGAGCTTTTTCTGGTTGTCATAAGCATCATCTTTAAATTTCTTTTGAATTGTCTGGAAATCAATTATTGTTTGTAATCTTCTATTTTCCTTTCGACAACGCATCAATTCATCTTCTAGTTTTCTTATTTGTAGATATGAATTGTATTCCGTAATTTGCGATTATGACTCTTATTCAATTTTGACAATAGATAGACAAAAATGCAAGAACCCTCAATGTGTTTCTTTTTGTACCTAGGACCTTTCTGTACCTAGGGCTAGAACTAAGGATTTAATAACTTTGAATAACCCTTAAATAATATTTTACTTTTTAAAACTTTAATACCCTTCACTTGTCTTAATACCTTTTTAATAATTTTTTTTCTTTGAATTAAAAAAAGTCTTTTAAACTTGAATCTTTTATCTCACCTAATATAAAATGTTTCATGTATAAAATTTTGAAACCTTCAACATATAAATGTAATTCGTTTTGACTTTACTAATAACACAACTCCTTGTTAGGATACTCGTCTCTTAATTTGGAAACCGTGAGCCTAAAAACCTTTTGTGGTTTTATAAAACCAAGGGTTGGTTTTATAAAACCTTATGTTGCGTTTTTTTTTTTCTTTCCCCATTTTTTATGGGATCTCTTTCCCTTTTTTTTAAACTTCTTCTTCTTCTTTTTCTTTTTTTTCTTCAATAAAGATGGCTAAAAGCCTAATGTGAGGTTAAAAACCTGAATCCCCAAGAAAACTTGGATAATTTGGCCACAAGCTCGAATCAACTTGCTCTTATACCAAAAGGTGTGAACAGTTCCTGTTCACATAAATTAACCGTAAAAAGATGGAAACAAATCCATATCTGAGTAAAAAAATGTATTGATAAAAATAAGATGATGAGTTTACAATATACAAATGCTCGAATATATATTTCTAAAAGGGCACATAAAGACTCTTTTGAAGAATCACAACTATTAATAATTATTATTAAGTTTATTTATTAATAATTATAAAGCTTATTATTTATTTATTTATTCATATATTTATATTCGTAACAATATTTTGCCACATTATTTGTTGTATCAAATTCTAACTGAAATGCATAATTGAAAACTTCACCCTTTGGAGAGGTTAACACTATTCTAGCACCTGTGTCTAACCTAGAATAGGCCCCATCAAAGTTCATCTTCCAGACTTGAACAATTTCTTCTTGATGGGATTCTTTCTTAAGAGGTGCTTCGAAATTCGACATAATGGCATAGCTACCAAGTTCCTCTTCAATGAACATTGGTTCATTCATTGGTTTTAAAGGATGTTCTACGTGATATCTCTTCATTAACGCTCAATGCAAGGTGACAATGTGTTATCACAAGCAGGAATAGTTGCATAAGATAAATCTATTTGAATACTTCCTCCAAAAATTGTTGCCCATTTCCTTGATAGAAGCATTCCCCATTGTTCAAGAACATCTATCACTACAACATCCATTAGAACTGAGATATCTAAATGAATAGATAGGAGAACCTTAAAAGTTAAGATCCTTGATAAGACCTAATACTTCAACGGCCATAGGCCGTGAAGTGGCCCAATTTCTCTTGAATCCATTGCATACACATTAGTATAAGGTCTAGTTGTTTTCAATCCTATTTGGTTCATAACTTTCCAAGTCATTACATTCATTGATGCCCCAGAATCCAACATGCAATTATGTAGAAGTAAGTCATTCACCATTAATGTAATGAAGAAAGGTGAGTTCTATTTCCTTTATCCATTCCTTGCAAAATTACTTGAACATCTTGACTATTTTCCTTAGGAATTTCCTTAATCTTCTCTTTAGGGCCTTTAATAAACTTGAGTAACTTTTGCTATTGTGAAGGCATCTTTATTGTTTTGGCTCTAGGAACAAGCATCTTCGCATTGGATAACCATCCACCTAAGTCAACATTTAAATCAATGGATGAACTTGGAGAATCCATTCTTTGATGAGGAAGCTTGGAGGCTAATCTATCATGAGTATTTTGAACATTGTCATTGCCTCTTCTATGATACATTAATCCTTTGTCCTTCATCATTTGCAACACTTGTGGAGGGGTGAGGTTTTCACCAAATAATCTTGTGATATTATCCACTCCAACACTTTTGTCTTTAACTTGAGACATTCGGTCTTGGTTAAGGGAGTAAGTCTTATCCACAGTGTTGATGCTATTATGGAATCCAACAAAGTTGTTGCTCTCATCTTCAATGGGTTCCTTACCATTTATTTTTCTAGCATAAGCACAACTCTTTTCATCATGAAACTCTTTGCATGTCCTATATGAAGGGGGGTTCTCGTAATCAACCATGTTAGTTGTTTCCCTTTGACTTGGAGATCTTTGATTCGTAAGGCTTTGTTGTTGGAAAGGGCCATTATTTCCATTCCATCCTCCATTCCCCTTAGGTTGTGACCAAATTTGTTGATTCTTCTTCACTTGTATCAACCTATTTTGAATAGCATGAGTGAGTTGAGAAGAGTTAGCCATTACATTCTTGATTGTTTATGCTAGAGATTTGACAAGATCATGCACATAATCTGAATTGTCACCTGTACTCGCCTTTGACTTAGGCTCAATCTTAGAAGTAGTTGCTCTTGTGAAACCAGGAAGATTGGATTTTCTTGAAGCATGCATGTTCTTATCTATCTTTATTGTTGAACTTTGGGCTGACTTAAGATCTTGGGGATCCTTATCCCTCAGTTAATAACACATTTCACTACTAAAAGATTCTATGTAGTGAACAAGAATAGTTGCTTTTGGAGGCTTGATCTTGGCAGATAAATTCTTTATCAATTCATTAAATCTTCACCATTTCATTTTCATTCTTTTTTACCATATTTAGAGCAGCCAACAAATGCCCATCATCCCTTTAATCACCCCACTTCTTTGTGAAATTATCATATAACTTGGTCAAATCCTTGATACCATTATTAGGCAATTTTGTAAACCAATCCAAGGCATCATCTTCCAATGGTAAAAGAAGTAATTTCATGTGAACATCCAAATGGTTCCCACCCCATTTATGTCCTAATGCACTGAATGATTTGATGTGAATTTTTGCACTTATTGCATTGTTCCCTTGGAAAGATGGAATCATCTCAATAGCCTTTCCGGAATCTTATGAGGATAACCATTGATGGCTGAAAAATCAAGAGCTTTATATAAATTATCATCCATGTTTAGTCGACTTAGATTTAGAAAGAGATTTCTTATGTCGACGATTGATTCAAATCCCAAATTACATAGAACTCTCTTTGAGATAACCCTATTTAACCCAGCGTGGAAGACATCGTGTCGGTGAAAATATCGCTGAGGGTCTGGAACACAACTTATCGGCAACATCGGGGAAAATGTCGAAAAATTTCGACACACTTCAAAAAAATACAAAAATATTCATTTTTTTCAAATTTTTTAAACATTTAAAGCAACAACATCAAATAAACACATTGCAACATAAATATGAAAAGAAAACATATATATATGATGCATAACAGTATAAGATGTCTAATGATATATCATGCATCAATATTAAATCATGTCCAGAGTCTTGACTCCTAAGTAGTAATGAGTCTACTGGCTTACGAGCCTCAAAATACCATCAAAAAATATAATAAATGTATCTCATCATCATGAGTAAACTAAGATCTACATGCTACATACTACATACTACACAGTACAATGAAATCAAATAAAATAAACTAGTGATTCCCTCTGCCCCTTTTACGGGCAAAGGTGATGGCTCTGGTAATGGGTTTCTTCTAGATGAAGAAGGCCCTACAGGTGGCAATGGACTCTGATGTGCTCTAATAGGAGAAGCTACACTCTGATGTCCTTTAGAAGAGGAATAAGCTAGAGTCTAGCGTTCTCTACTAGTAGTAGTGCCATTGCTATGTCCAAGTCTAGCTCCCTCTATCGTCATTGTTTCTATCTGTGTCTGTGAAGGTGGTGGTGCACTTCCAGTGTCAATAGCCACCTCCTGTAAAGGTGTCTACTCTAGATCATCCTCCACCTCTATCGCCTCCCTTGCCACCTGGCCTAGCTCCCCCTCCAAATCCTCATGTAACCAATCAAGGTCTAAGTCCATGACAAGAGCCTCGCTCTCCACCCTCCATGCAGCAATGGTGTCAATCCCATCCAATGAAATGGCATCCACATCTGGTGTTTTCTGAAGCTAACTCACCCACAATTGTAGGTTGTAGTAGACGTAGACCATGTCATTAAGGTGGGAAGTTTCCAACCTGTATGAGGGTTATAAATTATAAATTATAATTCAACTTTTATAATATATAATTTAAAGGTTGACATGGCAATGGGCATAAAATTATAAATTTATAATTTAAAATAACTTGAAAATTTAATTTGAAAATTTTTACCCGTTGCGCTTCTTGGTGTGTATTTTCTCAAACACACTTTAGTTGTGCTCACATCCTGATGAGCTACATGTTTGGCTTAGCACCCGAATGGCAAACTTTTGTAAATGGGGCACTCTTCGGCTATAGCTTGTCCACCAAGCATCTAGAACAAATAAGAGAAAGTAGAAAGTTAGAAACATAAGAAATAACATTGAAATTTTAAAGTTTGAAAGAAAGGGAGAAGAGACATTGAAATTTGAAACAAAATGAACGTGAAGCTTACATAGTATTTTGGTCTTACTATCATTAACAACCATGTCAAAGCCAAATGTCCCACTAGCCATCCTATATATTTCCATTTCTTTAGAAATCTTCGCACGTACTTGAGGATCCGACACCATCCTCTGAACACATGTGAGGAATCCATCCATAACCTCAACATCAAATCTAAAACCACAAGAGTAAGAGAATGCAGGGTTGAGGTAGATCCTTGTAGCATGAATGGGGCGATGGAGTGTATTTTTCCATCGCTCATTGATGACCCTCCACATCAATAATCTTTTCTCATACCCCTCATCCCCCTTGTCCTCATAATAGGCACATATTGTTTCTTTGGCCCTATCCATTGCCTCATACAAGTAGCCCATTGCGGGCTTGTCTCCATCAACCAACTAAAGAACCTTTACCAAAGGTTCACTAATGGCACACACCTCCTCCACACCTAGCCAAAAGCTCTCCTGGATTGACACTAGCCTAAATATGGCTTGCCCCTCAGGTTTTGTGCTAAATGACAATGCATGCCACTCATATGAAAGGAACATTCTCTTAACCTCCCACATACAAGCCAAGAGAGATCGAAGTGAAATGAAGCTAGTAGCAAAACGTGTGATTGCCGTACGCACCAACTCCCTGTTATTTGTGAATTGTCTCATCAAGCTGAGCACAAATGTATGATTATATATAAATTTTGTGATGCTCCTAGTTGATTCAACAATATCTATGATATAAGGAATTTTGCCCATATCCTCTAGCATCAAATCGATGCAATGCGCAACACAAGGAGTCCAAAACAAGGCCGGATACCTCATCATAAGAAACCTGCCAGCAACCGCATAATTAGCAACGTTATGCGGTATGACCTGGACAACGTTCTGTAGACCTATCTCTTGGGTGAACCCATCCACCACCTCACATAATAATGCTGCATTTTAATATGTGCAGATGCATCAACATATCTAATAAACATTACCCCCTTGGGGCAACTAACCAAGAAATTAAGAAGGGTCGTACCCTTTTGATCGGTCCAACCATCTGACATAACGATGCATCTTGTGAGTTCCTGTGACTCCTTAAACTCCCCCAATCTCTGAGTGTAGTCAACCTTTGTGACGTCCCCTTCCATCAATCCGGTGCAAGGAAGGAAACATTAACCAAACTATCGGGCTTATTGGCAAAATTCAGACCCAGTCAATTTATTTAGAAATGCATGGTTAAATAAAACTTGTGCATACCTATTCATACTCAACAAGCATAGCGGAATTAAACACTATGTATGCACACAGTTTCATCATGCAATCAACATGTAAATAGCAGCCATTAATTAAGACATTACAGAACATAGAATTAACACAATTCATTTAATAAACACAGCGGAATAATCATAATAACATACAAGCAGAAGGAAATGCATCAGCCTATTCCCTTCAGGCAGAATAGTGAAACAATCACATAATAATCAATCCCATTCTCATGCTATGCACAGGCATCATACCAACTAACTTAAGATAATCATTTCAGCCAAGTAACATGAGTAATTTAATATACAGGGCAAACCACAGAATGAACATCATTCAAACCGCAAAGATTACTTATCTTGAAGATGAGATTGTCCAACAACTGGCTATGTGAGAGCAACGTTCCACCCAACCATAGATCTCTGTCCAGCCTCTATTCTTTCAGTTGAGAGATCACCCCCGAGCTGGGTTGTGTATCCACTAAGGAGGAACTAGCTGTGCTCACTCACAGTCATGGTTTCACTCAAATGGTCAGGCTAAGCCAACACATAGCTGGGTTTATCAAGCATGCAAATAGTAGAGGAGGAGGGTGTTAAGCCAATGAACTCAACCACGGAGCTACAGACATATCAGGCTAAATTCAAGCAATCCAATCCTCTGTTCCAACATCCACACTTGGATTTCTCACCATTCTGTCAACGAATAACTCAAACCCGTCACTGGTTTTCTGGGCTGCAAAAACTGGGTTTTCCTATGGATTTCAGGGTAGCCAATACTCCCAATTTCGCCCCAAGGTTCATATCTATGGATCCCCCATTGGTTTTCACTGTCCAATACCAAATCTGGGCATTTTTGGCTCTTCAAAACGTGGGTTCTTGCGCAGTTGCGATTTCTGGTTTTTTTCCACTGCTGGGAATTCGTTTTTTGGATGGAAAATGATGTTGGTGACTTCCACAATGGAATGGAGATGAGGAAGAAGCAATTCCCATGAGGTAGAGTGACTTGTGGTACAAGAAAACAGAGCCCATACCTGCAAATATGAATTTCTGGGTTGCCCATGCTCCATTAAAGCCATGGACTGTTTTCTTCAACCACTTCCTTACAACAGAATTAAATGTCAGCAAGGAAAGTCAAATGGGTTCTCAAGGTGACATATGGCAGCCTATGGTTTAATCCCACAACCCCCTCACCACTCCCTAGTGGATACACATGGCCCCTTCTCATTCGTTGCCTCCATAGCCAGTTTTGGTATTTTATTGCATGATGTTTATTTACATCATTTTTACATTGTTCCATGGCTAAATAGCACATGGGTAACATAATGTCTAGTACTTGCCTTTTAATAAAATTCAGGCTTCCACTAGCGGGGCCTTGGCCTTGAGCTCCATGCTAGGAAAACATACATCACATGTATACAATATTTACATTAAAAGCTAATATATCCTAAGGGTCAAAATAGGGTATTACAATCCCCTCCCCCTTAGAATAACACCGTCCTCGGTGTTCCAAGACTTAGGAATACACATACAATTTACATATGTCCAAAATTTCAAAAACTTTGCAGGTTTGCCCTGCATTCTATCCTTTACTTTGAACTTTCAGGACCAATTCCTTTGACTTCCATGAGCTTCTCCCACTGGTTCTGATCTTTCAGCTCATCCACAAGTCTGAAATTTTATGGCCGCTACCCTCTTGAGGTTCCCTTGTTGGGTAGTTGCGGAGGCAATGATGTCCTCCACATTTCCAACATTTCACTGGCTGCTTCATCTTTACCTGTTCAATCTCCTTTGAGTCTTCATGCCTGGAACGTTTCTTAATGGACCGATTGGACGAATGCCTCATCATTGATCCACTTTCCTTTCCCTTACTGATTGCCCTCATAATGCTTTTTACCTCTCTTTGCAGACAGATAGAGTTCTGCAAAACCTTGTGGTTCATCTCATTCTGCCTCTTCTGTATCTTGAGCATCTCTCCAAGATTTTCTTGGGTCTTGTAAATTGTTTGAAGAAGACTTTCAGCCAATTCCAATAGCCTATGGTCTGCTGCCATGGTCACTGTGCACAGCTGGTTCTCACTTTGCTCACAAGCAGCACTTGCTCGTACAGCTGCAACCAATGGATTTAATTTCCACTTGTGAAATTCATCATTACAAATCTTGTTAGGCCAAGCGTAACCTAAACACTAAAAATTAGTCAATTGTTTTTCCCCAATGGACATGGAGATCCCATGCTCTATTCATGAGACTTTCACACTTTCCATGCTTGCCCAACATACACATGAATTCTTTCATGTTCATCCATTCACAAGAAATTAACTACTTCAGCATTCACAATTTATTTCAAGCAAATAAACACACTCTACTTTCAGCCATACATGCATTCAACAATTTTCTGCTTTTATAAATGCATCAATAAAAAGGAAAGAGAGAGCAGTAAGAGTTTTCTTCTCTTAGTCTTGTTCCATTCTGGAACCCACGTCACCACTGTGGTTTTCATGCTCCTAGCCTCTTTCACTTCCATGTGAATGCTTGACCAGCCCTTCTTGGTTATGACACTTAGTGTCTATGGTTTATTTCAGACCTCTCAACCATGGAGTCCCTCAACATGGTTTGTCTACAACTCTTAGCTGCTAGGGCCCACATAGTCCCACTAGCCCCATTTTTCATTGCTGCTCAAGCTGAGTTTTTTAGGACAGTCACATGTCCACATGCATCCTTAAGATGCTTTCATAGTCCTTGCTTCCAACAATACCTACAGTCAAACATTGAATCAATTCATATGTTTAGTTTATTTTCATAGGTTTTATCTCTAAACAAGAGTTTAGGAAAATCATGACCAAATCATATACTCATGTATATTTATACGGAAGAAATTACAAGATAACCAAATACTTATATGTATTGTGCATTTCCTCTCTAGTCCATAGGGTCCTGCTTTTACTTTAGAAGCCTTGGGATCCTCCTGCGGACTGGGATGTTTGGCCAGCATGCAGGCTGCTCCAAATCATCAAATAATCAATGTCCAACCAGTACACCTTCACGACGACTTGGAAGGAAACTTCACTATGACCATTTCTAGGTCAAGGCTCTACTATGGAGCCATAGGCATATAACAACCTTTTCATCAACATCTTCACTACCCTTCATCAAAAATCCCCACAACCTCCACAACATCCTTTCATACACATTAACCCTTCCACCACAACCCCTCACAACAACCTTTTACTTTGCTTCTTTAGTGTGTAGCACCAAATTGCATTTGTTTAAGGTGACAACACAAGTAGTATAGGCAAACTTGTCAGTGTTGTTATTCAAAAATTATAACCATAATTCATAGCATTCACTATCAAGTATTGAAACACACAGGAATGCGTCCATTCCTTTAGGGTGTAATCAATATTGGCATCCCTAGCATAACTCATCATTAGAAAGGTGTGCACTCCTCACTGATGGGAGCTATGCAAGTCCTAATCATACTTCAAGTAGTCTGAATAATGTACATAAATAGAATATGTTCTACATAGTAATTCTAACAATTAGACTTGCACACACACACACACACACACATATATATATATCAGTCAGGGTTTACAGAACACTTATTCATTTGCAGACGTAGTCCTTCTTCATTAATGAGGAATGGGGCTCCTTCTCTAAGTTGACAGTCCCTCGGTTTGCCATCCCAACTCCTTTTGATGTTACATAATCCTCATATGTCTTATTGACATAATCTTTACCATCTCACTCATATTGTTTACCAATCATGCAGTGCATATGGGACATTACCAAAATGTCCAATGGCATTTCACCCGAAACCCATTTCCAAGATATGGGATCCTTCCCATGAAGTTTGGCTTCTGCAGGCCCTCTTTCATGGTTTTACTGCAATGTGTCTTCCTGGCACACTTATCAAATAGCCAAACAGTCAGCAACATTTAACAATAAAATTCAAATCTGATTGTTCTACAACCAATCAATGACATTAATAATTAAATTCAATATGAATTTGCAATCTTTGTCTACTACAGAAATTGATTTTCTTAGCCATGAGGCTATCCTCATATTGCTTGGCTCTTGTAAGTGGTATCACTTCTCCCATTATGGTCTTATGTCTGCTGCCATACATGAACATCCACTTACAACATGTCCTCCTGACACAATTCATATAAGCCAAATATTCATTAGTCATTTATTAGCACAATTCCAAATCAGAGATTTACAATCTTCCTTTCTGACAGAACTTAGATTTCTCGACCATGAGATTCCTTCTCATAAGCTCTAAATCGAATTTTCAAATCTGCTCCCTACAGAAATTAGATTTGCAACCATGATACTATTCTCATAAACTTAAATCGGAACATTTTCAGATCTGTTTCATGCATAAATTAAATTTCACAACCATGAGAACCTTCTCATAACCCTTGGCTTTTGCACATGGTAGAGTTCGGTCTTTACTATGGTCTTATCCCCATTTCCATATGCAAGACATTTCTACCTGGAGTCTAAAACTTTCAATCAGCCAAACATGCTGTGAGTCCCCATGCGTATAATATTTCATTGCTGCAACAGTCACTGAAGCATTTCCAGAATTATAACATTCCATAATTCAAACACTTCTAGCTGTTAACATATCAATATCACCAAATTCATTTATTTCACGTAAATCATTATCATACTAAAATTGCAAGGTAGATTTACATCATTTATGCACTTTAAATGAAACTTTGGGATACTCATTATTTCTCAGTTATATGAATTATACAACTCTGCCCTTCCACAAAGCTTTCCGGCAGCCCATCGATCATGACTGCCCTCTTTATGTACTTACTATTCCGCATTCATAACAACCCATGAAATGATCTCATAATTTTTGACAATTCATCATTTCATCTAATTATCTAATCGCAATGAATCATACACATCACAACTGTGTATTCGCACAATGCATCACAACATGTGCATCCACACACATGCGTGCACATCTATGATGTTTACAAAATATTTTCAAATGCATTCATTCAAGGCAAAACCACAAGATTTATAAAATCTCTTAATGCATATCTACTCAATGCTACTGTTATCACCTAAACTGTAGTTACCCCTATGGATGTATCCATTAATGGATGGCAATAGGGAAGGGCAACTCAAAAGGTGCAACCACGATCACCTCAACCTCCAATAGATGGTTGTCACGCCAGTCGAGGCAACCTTCGCTTTATGTTATCTAGCCCAGACAACAAAGGGGGAGACCCGATCTACTCCCGACAGGAGAGATCAAAACCAAGACACCAAATCAAGTTAATACTTAATACTAAGTGAAGTAAGGTGTATGGTTTATCCTAGACCTAAGGATGAAGTCACAATATGAGTAAGGGGTTCAATGAGTATAGCTTTGGTTCATTATTGATGTGAGATTGACTTATAGTATTTGAAATGAGATCCAGGATTGAAGTACTAGTTCAATGTTAGAAAATCCACTGCCTTGGGAACCGTGTCCAATGCAGGGTAGTTTAAGGGTTGAATTGGGGCTAACTAGTACAAGTGACAAGCTTGATCATGATATATGATGACATCAAAGGGTTTAGTCCACCAAACAAGGATCAAACCACAAGTTAATCCAACAATCTAGGAAAGTCGAATTGACTTGAAGAGAGATTAGTGCCTTGGGAATTGGGATAATGGAGTCAAAGTGAAGTTAACTTGTAGTTGATGATTCCTATTGCATGAGACAAGTGGGCAATTAAAGTCTTGATGGATGAATAGGTCTAGATCTAGAGATTCAAGGTTTGACCTAAGTGGACCACAATCCCTTAAAACAAGGAATGCTATCCCCAAGGCAAGATTTGATGAAGTGACCAACTAGACCCGAGTTTTAAGGTGTGCTCGTTTCAAATCCACAAAAATCTCATGTACCCACGTCCTAGATGTGGACCAACTCCAATCTCCAAGGGAGTGCGACTTTGCCCAAGGAGGGTAAAATGTGGGATAAATGGATCAAGACAAGTCCAATGGCATCCAAATTTTAGATCCAAGTAGGTTGATCAAGTGAGAGTGTGGATCTACAATTTCAAGGCAATCCAATGGCTAGATCTTACTAGATTTGAGTTTAAAGATATCAAGTGGTCCAAAATGGGGATTAAATCCCTTGAAATGTGGAATAGGGCCCACAAGGTAGAAATTGCCAAAGTAAGAGTCTAGGGGTAGGTTTTAGGATGCGTAGATCATGAATCAATTGAAATCTCAACTACCCATCAACTAGATCTAGGTCAACTCACCCTCACCAAGAAGTGCACCCTTGCTTGGAGAAGCTAAGTTGGCTTGGGAAGAGGGTCAAATGGAGGCCAATCCTCACCAAACTATAGATCCGGGATGCTGTGGATACTATAGAAGTGGGTTTTCAATGTTATACCCAACAACCCACTAGATCTTAGTAGATCTAAGAAAATGTAACAATGGGGGTTTGATTAATTAAGGTTTTTTAAATTATGTGTTGTGCCAATGGATTGGATCAAGATAAGAGAAACAAACCTGTGGATCTTACCTAGGTAACCTTGTAGATGCCTTGATGATGATGATCTATGCAAGCCCGTTCAATTTGAGAAGCTTTGAGGTAGTTTTCTATGAAGTCGATTTAGTCCAAGAAGCCAATGCGCCCTCTCTCCTACACAACAAACGTTAACAATATCAGATTTGATGCAAACAAAAGATAAGACTAATGCCACAAGAGAAGTAATAGAAAGATAACATAGATCACAATGATACTAATGATAACCCCCTGATACAAGCAAATGCCAAGAAGATCGATTTGAAGAAGCCTTGCAAAATCGTCCTTGTTGAAGTCGCCCTCCTGTAGACAAGACAATGATTTCCAAAAAAGATAGATCTTACCGCAAATTCCAAATGCTAGGTTGCAATAGATTTTCCAATCACCATCTAAGAACACCAGATACAAAGGAGACCACAAGAATTTCCACAAGAAAGTTTTTCTATACCAATAATCCAAGAGCCAAAGACCCCTTACAATGAGAAGCTCTCTCCTTTAAATAGGAAGGAGAGGCATCAAAACCCTAACCACTTTTTGAATGAGTGGCTAGGATTAAAAGATACAAATGTCTAATCAATGGTTGAGATGAGCTCAACAATAAAATACATGGATCACTAATAAAATATAACATAAGTGGACAAAATCGCCCTAGGAGAGGGGAATCCCACCATATTATGATGACAAAATATAATAAGAAGCTTATGGTGGGTCCAAGGGGTAATTTTAGACACCCTTGGTCAATCCCCATAGCACAATAATAATAAAATAGTCATCAATATACCAAATCGTGCCTCTATGGACAAATCGTGGGCCTTAGGAGGCCTCAAAAATCATCAGAAAATGCCATAAGTGATGGATGCGGGTCCCGATGAAGCTGAAACTGCTGGAGAAGGTCGGGAAGACATCACACTCATCATCAGTGATCATCCCATGCCAAGACATTGCTTCAGTATCCCAAATCGAATTCCTCAATAGCCATTTCTACCAATCCTGAAATGCCTCGAGAAGCATGATACTGCCCCAAACTGCCTCCTGGAGTGCCTGCGCTGTCAAGGTGAGGGCACTAGTGTGTTCGGGAGGGGGGTAATATGGTAAAAACAAGTGGCTGGACCACCCCCTCCAAGCATAGTGCCCTAGGTCAACCAAATAAAAATCCTCTCTGCTCTGACAGGGTCTCCGATAGACCAAAACTGCACTGGGTTAGCTTACTGAGGCTCAATCATCACTGTAAGTGCTTGGAACTGAAAACAGACTGTCTCATTGGACTCAGAAGGTCCAAATCCATCCAAGATGTGTACTCATACACCATATAAGTCTCTGCATGATCATATAATATATCCAATATACCGGAACAGGTAAAATAATAATAATCTGTAAATGATCAAATAATGCTGTAAACCATGAATCATCATCATAAACTTGTATCTGATGCATAGAATCATCATGTACATGTACATAGACCATATATCATCTATCCATATCATCACAAGGTCCAACCATCTCAGGTCCTATGGTTGACCTTGGTCAAACTAGGTTTGATCAAGTCAACATGACCAAATATAACTCAGACCATCATCAGAAGCTGCTGCAAAGTGTCAAAGGTTAATGCATGCTCTACAATTTATTCAAATAACAATTATAACACAAAGTAATCATTACTGGCGATCTAAATCCAAATATATAATGTCATTACTTATTATTATTACTCAGACTAGACTTTCAGGACCATACTCACTTCATAGCTGTGATCAATTTGCTAGTGAAGGGTGAAGGCTAAAATAACTGGCTAGGCTAAGGGATGACTTAATTGTCTTAACATTGTGACACTTTGGAACAGGAAAAGGGAAAACACACCATAGGATACACTGAATGAGCAACAACACAGGGAATGGCGGTGTCTCACAAATGGATGAGTTGTTCAAAGAAGGTTTATTTACCTTTAACAGATATGCACAATCCATAATACAAATGAGGCCAACAATAATTTAGCTATAGCATTTAAGTTCCATTGCTTTTTGGGCCTGAAGTTTCCATAGCCTTTGATCTATGTGTGTTTATAAACACATTGCATAGATTTGCATTTATTTGAGGCTTTCTGCTGCAGGTGTGTTTTTAAGGCACTTGTTTACCTGAGCACTTCTAGGTGTGTCACAGACAACTTGTTTACCTAGGTATTTACATTTCCAAAAGATATAACATTTTATTTTCATGGCCATTTTCATTTGGCATGCCTTTCATTCATGTGTGTTTAGAAACACATTGCATGAATGGGCTTTTCATACAAGATATATCATTTCATTTTCTAGATTTTGTATTCATGGCAGCACTAAAAGTTTCAGGTTTAGCCAACACAACTTTAGTGACTAGGGGGAAATCACAAGGAACTCCAACTCACCATAGGTAAGTTTTGTCACCAACTCAGAGCCGAGACACAATAAACAGGGAAGCTCATCCAATACAGAGGCTACAGTGGGGGAAAGATCCTCCATGTCACTAGTCAAGTAGTAAGTTAGGGTGATAAACTAAAAGGTAGGTAATGGATGGATGGAGACAATGAATCATGGAACCAACACTAGCAAGCCAAGGTATGGTGGAATGATCACCTCTATTCTCCCTAAGGAGGGTAAAACCAATGAGTATGAATAGTGAACTTCTAAGTGTGAGTAGGGACAATATAATATATATAATAAGATCAACCAGATCCACATATCTATATGATCGCCAGATCATGACACTAGGTTTTAAGACATGCTATGAGAATAAATATAAAAGCAATATAACCAAAACACTATGATATACCTACTGAGTCATATACCTGAATGCTCATCATCTGAACCATCGTTTGTACTCTGAAACTGCTACTGCAACTCTGGGCACTACTGATTGCTCTGTACAAATGGTATAATGGCTACTTCGGTCATCTCTCTAAGTGTCCTGAGACTCAATCATGGCATGGGGAATATGTATACTGCTGTCCAAAATCTGATAGTGATCCAATATAGATGCTCATCTCATCATCTCAATGTAAGGGAATTGGCTGAATAGTGTACTGGAATCAGAAAAATAATGTATGGTAGCCCGACTACTATATATGTGATAACAACTACCTTGCGTTAATCCAGGGATACTATGCATTCCGGCATATTATGGCCTAACCATGGTTGTCTCATATGGCATGTACTACCACAACATGACTATAAGTCTTTACTTTCTTTGGTTGTTAAACTCATAACCAATATACACAAATGGCATGATGCAATCTTTCATATGAATGCATTGAGGTTTCTAAGAAACTTATAGGGCGCAAGGCTCTTTGCATTTACTTACCCACACCTCACCATACTCGGTAGGTTGACATTCACATTCAGGCACTCAATACCACATGCAAACCAAATCAACATAGTTTAAACATAGTTGAAGGGATCTCACCAAATCCTCTTTCAACATTTATGCAATTTATGCACAATAAACATTACCAGCATGGCTGTCATTAACATTTCTTCATGTTACCTGATCAGTTGGCCTCTTACCAAGGCTACACGGTCCTTTTGCCGACCTCATGCTCCCAGATTTGTTGCACCATCCTTTCTTCATAATGTGGTTGGTCATATGCAACAACATTATCAACACATGTGGCCATGCTTTGGTTTTCTTTGGTCCTACAACCAATACCAACTTCAATAGTGATTATCAACCACGGCATTTACCATTAGTGGTTCATTGCATATGTAAAACTTCACAACCTTTACCAATATGTAGTGTCATATGCATGCAAAACATATAAACATGCACTGTGCAATGTTTATTAATATGCCAATCAATGCATATTCAAGCCACTCATCTAATTTCTTGCATTTTCAGCATTCTCATGCCATAATTTTATGCACATAAAGCTTATAAAATATAAATGCAGTTAGCAAGACAGGGGTTAAGAAATTCTCCCTTTCCAATCCCTCATCTTTGCATGAACTTCCTCTTCCACATCGTAGCTGGTTCGATTTCATGGCATGCTACTTCCAGGCATGCAATTCTAGAATTTACCCATATTGACAACAATTTGTCAAAACAACCACTGGCACTTTTCTGCTCCAATTGTCTATGGTGTACGATAGCTCCATTCGAACTATGATTATGTGCCATTATTCCCTGCTGAACAAGCTTTCCAATGCCTGTCCCCTTGCTCCATTCCGACATCGGGTGTGGGAACTACATCACTTCAAAAATGACAACTTCTACCAATAATTCTGCACATTTTACACAGTTGTATTTTGGTCTGGAATGCCAACTTCAGTCACCTGTGGAAGAAAATCTATGAGGAATCACGAAAACTTTTCTACCGAGCGAAGTTAGTCTATATAGCAAGGAACGTTCAGCAATTCGCGGATCTCTATTCCGATGCACCATTCATATTCTATAAAATTCTGGGTTTGACTACTCACTTTTTACTTTTTCCCCAAAATCTCAAAATTTGGCCAAAAATGGCTATCTCCCAAACTATGCATTTCTGGAAAATCTTCGTCTAACGGAAACTGTCCGTCTTAATGAGAATATGAAATGTTTAGTTCAGTAAAATTTTTGATTCCAACATCTAGGGTCACTTTTACTGTCCACAAGGTTTTTAAAATCCCGAAAAAGCGGTCCGGAACAGTGCTTTTTGGCATTTTGGTTCACCCTGACTCCACATCCTTTGGAGTTCGGCTCCAAGATTTTGAACTTAACACTGTGCCTGCTCCATGGTTGCGCCATATCGATTTTAGCTCAAACCGACCCTCCGTCAAGCCTCGGGACACCGTCTTTCAAAAGTCACTATTCTCCATTTTCTGTCAGATTGGAGCATACTGGGCTCGAGATCCTCTCTGGTTCTTTCATGGCCTTTGTTAATGGCCTCCGAGTCCCACAGGAATCATCCCATTCCGCACCCGACTGCTCCTTCTACCCAAAAATCAAGTTTTGGGCTCTACATTTTTTTTTTAATTTTTATATTCTGCTCCTCCCCTTGCTGGTCGCGGCTCAACTTCTGCAATCATCGCTGGATTTAACCTTAATTCCCCGTCGTAGCGCAGGTTTTAGCCCTATCTTCTACGCCGGTGTCGCAAATTTTAAGGTCAAAATGGCCGCCACGCGCAAGCCTCCGTCGCGCAAATTTTATCCCTAAATCTGTCGCCGCCCACCGCATACCGCGCAGATTTTATGCTAAATTTGGCGCTGCGCGCACAGAGTTTTTTTTAACTTTGCCGCCGCGCCCAAAATTCGAAACACTTAGAAAAATTTCGCAAATTTTTCACTGCCTTTTTGGCGCAAAATTTATGCTAATTTTGGCGCCGCGCGCGCAGAGTTATGCGTAACTCTGCCACCGCGCACTGTGCACGTCGCAAGCTTTAAGCTTAACTTTGCCGCCAGCGCCACCCAAAAATTAACGCTAACTTTGCCGCCAGCGCTGCATGCAAAACTTACCATTAACTTTGCTGCCAGCGCTATGCAAAAATTAACGCTAACTTTGCCGCCAGTGCCGTGCGCAAAACTTAACGCTAACTCTGTCGCCAGCGCCGCGCAAATATTAGCGCTAAAATCACCGACAGAGCCTTTTCCAGAACTCATAAATACTTAGAAAAATTTCTGCAAATTTTTAAAGACAGTTAGAATTTTTCCGGAAATATCTGCTTCGTTTCTTTACAGAGTAAGCCACTCACAGATCATACTTGCAACAAAAACAGTATTTCAAGAAAAATTGCCCCTCTTTCATGTTAAGTATGAAACAACAAAACAACAAACAATATAAGATGGCAGAGGTTGCGCCTCCTTTCTCTCCTCCATGAAGGCAAATAGACAAATACAAAACTGAATGCTACTGCATTGGAAACAATGTACAGCAAGCAAGCATCCAACTTGAAAAGAGATTTTCTTCCTCCCTCCTCACTTCATAGCATGAAATCAATGCAAGCAAGTTTGAAGTAATTCCCAAAATAGTCATGGAAGTGTTTCCCATCTTAATCAAATAGAAGCTATGATATCTTCAGATTTCTCTAGTTCATTTTAACTTCAAATACTACATATATAAACACACACAATGATGAAGGGCCCAACAGCCGTAGTGTTGAACCTTAAGCTCTGATACCACTCTGTGACGTCCCCTTCCATCAATCCGGTGCAAGGAAGGAAACGTTAACCAAACTACCGAGCTTATTGGCAGACCCAGTCAAATTCTTTAGAAATGCATGGTTAAATAAAACTTGTGCATACCTATTCATACTCAACAAGCACAGCGGAATTAAACACTATGTATGCACACAGTTTTATCATGCAATCAACATGTAAATAGCAGCCATTAATTAAGACATTACAGAACATAGAATTAACACAACTCATTTAATAAACACAGCGGAATAACCATAATAACATACAAGCAGAAGGAAATGCACCAGCCTATTCCCTTCAGGCAGAATAGTGAAACAATCACATAATAATCAATCCCATTCTCATGCTATGCACAGGCATCATACCAACTAACTTAAGATAATCATTTCATCCAAGTAACATGAGTAATTTAACATACAGGGCAAACCACAGAATGAACATCATTCAAACCACAGAGATTACTTATCTTGAAGATGAGATTGTCCAACAACTGGCTATGTGAGAGCAACGTTTCACCCAACCATAGATCTCTGTCCAGCCTCTATTCTTTCAGTTGAAAGATCACCCCCGAGCTGGGTTGTGTATCCACTAAGGAGGAACTAAATGGGCTCACTCACAGTCATGGTTTCACTCAAATGGTCAGGCTAAGCCAGCACACAGCTGGGTTTATCAAGCATGCAAATAGTAGAGGAGGAGGGTGCTGTTATCACACAACTTGTAGTTGCCCCTAGAGGTATCCCATCCGGGACGGTAGAGGAGCTAGGCAACTAAAGAGGTGACCCAAGAGATGCCACGGTTCCCAATGCAGATGGGAGTCACGTCAACCGAGGCACTCTTCGCTTTAGGTCAAGGTGTAACTAGACCAAGGGGGAGACCCTATATCCCAATCACAGTTGATTGGACCCAAACAAAGGTTTCTACGGGTAGGTAAGTTATGAGTTACGGAAACCAATGCAAGGCTAAGTGGACCTATGGGTTAAGGTATGGTTGAAGGAGGTGTAAGAGTTTGTTAATGTTTCAACCTATGTATGGTTTAGGCCACATGATGGGGTATGATGACTAGGTATAATACCATTTGTTTACACAAGTGGGTCTAGTTTCTTGGGAAGTGTGAAATGGTTCTAGGTGGACCCACAAGGTGAAGTTAAGTGTGATGGTGGTATTGTAGGTTAGATCTAGGCTAGATCTATGAGTTTGAGTTGTTTCTAGGAGTACCCATGTATTAAATCTAAGGTTTGACACGAATCCCAAGGAGTGCGACTTGCTTGGTGATGGACTAGTGCCTTGTTTAGTGGGCTAATGGAGTCAAGAAGGATGTCAAAGTGTAGATCGGGACACCTAGAAGCCAAGTCAAGTGAATTGGATGTGATCCAATGGTTAGATCTTACTAGATCTAGGTTTTTGAGTGATGACCAAAAGTGGACCACAATTCCTTAAAACAAGGAATGCAATCCCCAAGGTAGATCGGGACAAAAGGACAGTCTAGACCTAGGTTTCAAGACATGGGCATTCCAAATCTCTGAAAATCTCAAACACCCACTTCCTAGAAGTGGTCCAACTCAAAACTTCAAGGGGGTGCGACTTTCTCAAGGAAGGGCAAAAGATGGGTTTGGTGGACCAAACCAAGTCCAATGGCCACCAAAATGTAGATCCGGGATGTTAGTACCCCGATCTATGTTCCTTCAAAGTTTCAAGTGAATCCAATGGGTAGATCTTAGTAGATCTAAGTTTTAAGGTACCAAGAAGATCAAAAGGGGGTTTCAACCCCTCAAAACATGGAGAGATGTCCACAAGGTAGTTTTCACCAAAGCAAGGATATGGGTATAGGTTATCAAGTGTCTAGATGTCAAATCAAGTGGGATCTCACCTACCCATGTGCTAGATCTTACCCAACAAGCTTCTCTTAGGAAAATCGATTTAGGTTCAAGAAGGCTTTTTGCATTGAAAGATGTGTCAATTTTTAGCCAATCACCACCAAACTATAGATCCAACTAGGGGTGGATCCTATAGAGGTGGGTTCTTAATATCTTTTCAATTGCAAGGGTAGATCTAAGTAGATCTAAAAAAATGCCAAAATTGGGGTTTTGATTTAATTAGGGTTTTATGACCAATGAAGATAGAATGGATGAAAGAGACACATACCTTGTAGATCTTACCTCAATTTGCTTATGGCCACCTTGCAAGTTGATAGCATTCTCCTATGTGTATATTCAAGAGTGAGATCCAAGTGCTCCAACCAAATCGCCCTCCTCCAAGATAGCCAAATCGTCCTCCTCCTACAAGACAAGATCAAAGAAACAAGTCAAGCAAGATGATTATGAAAATGGTAGAAAGATGTAATAGAAAGCATCAACTATGTCACGAAGATACAATAATGATACTCCCTGTCACAAGATCAACTCAAGAGAGAATATGTGGATCCCTCCAACAATAACCCTCATGAAGTCGCCCTCCTCTCTCCAATTCGACTTTCCTGTCAAAGGTTAGCAAAAACACCAAAATCCACAATGATACATAGAAGAGATACTGTATATTCAACATGCAAGAGAATCCACAAGCCAAGAGAGATGTGCTCCACAAAAAATCTTCTATTCCAATATTCCAGAGCTCCAAAGGTGAGCTTTACAATGGGGGGTCTCCTCCTTATATAGGATAATAAAGACCAAAACCCTATACCACTTCATAATACTACATCAAATGAGTGGCTGAGATTATAAGATCTCATCATACAATCAATGGCTAGGATGAATCCATAACATAATATCACATGGATCACTCAACATAACAATAGCGCCCTCACTAAATGGTACAATGGAGGGTGACGTCATCCCACTAGAGGGGTAAAAAGTACAATAATCCACCTCATGATGACTAGGACATGGTAAAATAAGCACATGGTGGGGCTAGGAGGTATAAATCCTTGCTAGCTCACCCCAAGGCACAATAAAATAGTAAAATATGTCCAATATAATAATAATGACCAAAACTGTCCTCAGAATCCATGACAGTCAAGCAGTAAATGTCCTCCTGTGATCAATCTGGAGATACCCACATGGTGAAAACTGACTGGAAGATAGTGAGATCACCCTGGAAGACCACTGTGAAAACCAAATGCCAAAACCTTGCCTCAATTGCCCAAATCGATTTCCTCAGTGACCACTTTATCCCATTTTTTAACTGCCTCGGGAACTGTGAAAGTGCCAAAACTGCCTCCTAGAGTGCTAGCGCTGTCCATCTGAGCCCACCAGGCTCTCCGGAAGGGGGGATAAATGGTAATAACAAGTGGCTGGACCACCCCCTCCATCATCAACGCCCTAGGTGAACTGGCCTCTCGGGGCCCCTGCTGCTCAGGCTGGGAAATCAGCCCCAAATCTGGTCAACAAGTGTCAAACTGCATCAATCACTGTCAGAAGTGCCCGGAACTGAAAGATAAGTGTCTCAATGGATCCAGAAGAGCCAAATCCACTAGGAATGAGTACTCATACACCCTGGGTTGCCCTAATGGGCCAGCTGTAGGGTCCACCATATATGGACAATGTATAATCCGCTGATCTGAAATAATAATAAACTATGCTGAACTGGATCAAACATCATCTGCATCATATGTCCATCATATGATATCATCATCAAACATGTGGGACCATAAATCATCATCAATAATCATCATACATGGTCCACATCATCACGGATCCCAAGAATATATATAATCAAGGATAAATCACATCAGTAGACTAAGACAATGCTTCTTTAATCATTCCCATAGCTAAGCTCAAAGTACAAATTCCATTCAGTGGCATTAATTATATTAACATATTCCGTTGTTATGATAAATTACTTGCACCATAGTTCAAATGACAAACTCACCCATTGGACATGGTCAAACTGCTAGTGAAGGATGAAGGCTAGGAGCAAGGTTGGGCCAAGGGTTTGACTTGTCTAACTCAACTCAAAAATACTTTGGACTGGGAGAGGGGGAAGCTACAAACTCTGTGTTGGACAAAAGAACACGGGGGATGGCTGTGCCTCACAAATGGATAAGTTGTTTAGAGAGTGCTTATTCAACTTAGGCATCATGTCTACATCAAGTTGATCCAAGTTCATTAGGATCATTCAATTTATTTCCATGGCCTTTTTGGCCTACATAACCCTTCGGATTTCAGATGTGCTGAGAAGCACAACTAGTTGCAGCTTGCATCCAGGGCATGTTTTTTTATATATTCACAAGGTCAGCAATTGTTTAGATATGGCTTTTAAGAACTATTGCTTTTTGGACCTTTCTTATACTCTTCGAGGAGTATTTTTAGCTTTTCATTGCTCTTGCCCTTTTTTTTTTGTTTCCATGGGCGAATTCATTTAGTTTCCACAGGTAGAACATGAGCTTTCAGTTTTAGCCAACAACATCTCAAGTGACTAGGGGGAGTTCGAGCCAATGCCAAACATCGGGACAACCGACCTGAATGATTTAGGCCTACAATCCAACTCACCAAAGGCAAGTTCTGTCACCAACTCAGAGCCGAGACAACGAATAAACAGGGATGCGGTCCAAACACAGAGGTAGAAAAATAGGGAAGTCCTCAGTATCAGAAAGTCAAATGAGACAAGTCAGGGTTTAAAGTCAAACAGGAAGGTCATGTATGGATGGAGACAAGTGGATATGGAGCCTACACTAGCAGACAACTGGTGTCGGGAAAGACCATGTCTATGTAAGGTGAAATACCAGTAAGTTTTGTTAGATGACCTAAAAGTGCAAGCCATTGTCCATTTTATGATTTACATTTCATTTTAAATAGTTTGCCACATCAGGAATAATATACCAAGCACATGCTATAATCATGACTAAATCAACAAGCTAATAATCCACTGTCAGTGAGAACATATCCATAGATCATACAACATCATCATAATAGCAATCATCATGCATCATCTGAAACACTGCTGAAGTACATCTCTAGGCACTGAACTGAAACTGTAATGGGATAAGTGGTCACATCAGTCATCAAATCTGAACTCTCAAGGCTCAGCCTTGACACAAGGTCATAAAATCTGAATAATGTACTGCTGTGATCATGAGTGATCGAAAATATATGTAGCCATGCTCTGGAAAAAGGAAGCTCTGAAATGTGCAGATATCTGCTGTACAAGAATAGTAGCCCTGCTACTATGGTGTGATAACAGGTGCTAAGCCAATGAACTCAACCACAGAGCTACAGACATCTCAGGCTAAATTTAAGCAATCCAATCCTTTGTTCCAACATCCACACTTGGATTTCTCACTATTCTGTCAACGAATAACTCAAACCCGTCACTGGTTTTCTGGGCTGCAAAAACTGGGTTTTCCTATGGATTTCGGGGTAGCCAATACTCCCAATTTCGCCCCAAGGTTCATATCTATGGATCCCCCATTGGTTTTCACTGTCCAATACCAAATCTGGGCATTTTTGGCTCTTCAAAATATGGGTTCTTGCACAATTGCGATTTCTGTTTTTTTTTCACTGCTGGGAATTCGTTTTTTGGATGGAAAATGATGTTGGTGACTTCCACAATGGAATGGGGATGAGGAAGAAGCAATCCCCATGAGGTAGAGTGACTTGTGGTACAAGAAAACAGAGCCCATACCTGCAAATACGAATTTCTGGGCTGCCCATGCTCCATTAAAGCCATGGACTGTTTTCTTCAACCACTTTCTTACAACAGAATTAAATGTCAGCAAGGAAAGTCAAATGGGTTCTTAAGGTGACATATGGCAGCCTATGGTTCAATCCCACAGCCCCCTCACCACTCCCTAGTGGATACACATGGCCCCTTCTCATTCGTTGCCTCCATAGCCAGTTTTGGTATTTTATTGCATGATGTTTATTTATATCATTTTTACAATCTTCCATGGCTAAATAGCACATGGGTAACATAATGTCTAGTACTTTCCTTTTAATAAAATTTGGGCTTCCACTAGCGGGGCCTTGGCCTTGAGCTCCATGCTAGGAAAACATACATCACATATATACAATATTTACATTAAAAGCTAATATATCCTAAGGGTCAAAATGGGGTATTACAATCTTTTCAACTTGAAGGATAGGCCCTCTCAAGTCATCAAAGGTGGGGGCTTTATATCACGGGCCAACAACAGCAACAAGATCAAACATAGGTTGGTAGAAGGGGTTGGTTTTGGCGATGCTGAAAGGAATGTCACTCCATAAAAAACCCCTACACACAAGTTTGTCTGCTTCTTGCTTCTCCTTTATTTTAACCATTGATTTGATAGAAGGTTGTGCACCAGCTGTGGTTCTTGGAACAAAGAAAGTTGAGGGCATTGTGGAGTTGGAAGGTGCAGCTAAGGTAAAGCTCTCACTTCCAGTTCTACTTCTTCCCATATCGGTTCTCACTGATGTCCTCACATCTCTCTTCATATTCATATCATGGAGTGATTTATTGGCAATTTGAACAATTTCTGGGGTTGCTTGTTCACAAATTTCCACTTCATGCCCTGGAATTTGTGCAAGGTGGTATTTCAGCCAACTGACCCTCCTTGTCATTTCCTTTTGACACAACTTGCAAGTCATTTTTTGTCGATTAAACCCCTCCAAGGGCTCACCATATACCCATATAGGGTCCAAAGCTTTAGGCATTTTGATTTTTCACGCAACAATGATTCAACTTGGGGTAAAGAAAAATGGAAGATGAAATTCAGATTCAAGCTTGAACAATGAAGATAGTAGATAGTAAGATGCATTGAAATCCGCCCTCCCAAAAAAAAATGCTGCAAATAACAAAATAGACCTAGATTTTGCATAAATGGTAGTAGATCTCTCTTTAAAATTTGGCAAGAAGAGGGAACATTGATAAGAATCCTAAACCTACAAAAAATTTACCCAAAAAAACAAAAAAAGATGAGCAAATGGTTACACAATGATATACATACCTGTAAATTGGGAAACTACTAATGGGAATCAATCCCCAATCCAGAATAACTCGGTGATGGTTGATGGAAACACAATGAATCTACTCCTTGGCTCTAAGAAAAATGATAGCAAGCTCTTTTGCTCTCCAAACCCCTCAACTAGCAAGCAAAATGACAAAAAAAGTAAAAAAACAGGTTCTATGTCGGACTGTTCGCGGCCTCAACAACTTTTTCTATCCACTCGCAATGTTTTCCCTAAAAATCGCCAAAAAATTGTGATATTTTAAAAAATCGGAATATTTTGTAAAAATCGCGATTTTTGATCGACGATATATCGTTTTGCCTTGAAAATCGCGATATATCACAGACATCACGATATATCGGCGATGTCTTCCACAATGATTTAACCTTCTTCTATATACTTGCTCCAATTCAGGGACTAACTGAACAATTCCTTGATTATTTCTTCTTGTAGAATATCCTTTTGGATTATTATTATGTGGAGTTGCCAAATGAACTCAGTAGATGTTGATTATCATACAAGTTCACCAATATTCTTGAGGAATAAATTATCTTATAATTCTTAAATTTAACCAGGCAACAAGGACCTTGTCCTTGGCAACAACACTAAAAATGTTACTGCCCAATTTGTATGTAAGCGGGGAAGATCCCAACCCACCAACACATCACAGGTGGCAACAAAGGTTGCTCGTCATTGTCACCCCAACTCACAACCTCTCACTTCAAGCCTAACTCTAACCAAGCCGAGGGGGGTATCCTAACTTAATCGATTCTTTTATTACTTATGTCTAGATGGAAGATATGATAATATTAGAGTTAATGTAGGATATAGCTCACGTACTTGGGCAAAAGCTTAAACATGTAAAATAATCATTCACAATAGTTGTTCAAAATTAGCCAATGAAATAACTTAGGATAATCTATAGCAAGTAGTAAACTCAATGGGCAATGCTTCATAAGATATCCAATATGAACAAGAAGCAACATGAAAAAGATCAATTATCAAATCCACAAATAAGATATAACAATTAGCAATGTGATTTTAGTAGTGTATCTTAGTTATCCAACTAAATTGATTATATTCTTGTTAATCATGCACAATAATCATTGATTTATAAATGCTAGCAATAATCGCTTGTGTTAGACAAAAATCCAAATGCCAAATTTAGAGATCAATAACCATGAACCACAATTTAACACTTGGATTATGAATTTTAATTATTAGAGCACGAAGGGTTTAGTGGTTAGAACCACTAGAAATTTCTTCTTTGTGTCTTATGATTAAATTCTTTGACATAATCAAGGAAAATAAATTTTGGAAATTGTACAAAAGATGCAGAAAATTCCAGAATTAAATAAATTAGGGAAATGCTGAAATGAACACTTTAGACTTACATGATTTTTCTCAATTATTTGCTGCAATTTTTAAGTAATAACTTGTTGGAAAATTGCAGAAATTTACAGCAAAGTAATTTGTCTAAATTTAAGATAAAATAGTGAATTCTCTAGAATTATTAAATCTGGAAATTTCCCTATTTTTTAGGAAAAATTTTGAATGCAGAAATTTCAGAAATATCTCAAGAAAAGACTAGTAAACTTGTCTAATCATGAGATAATTACTAAATTTTTTTCATTTAATAATTTTCAATAAGGCCCATATTTTTATAAATTATTTTGTGAAATAAATATGGAAATAGAAATAAAACAATAAAAGTAATTTCTAGAATTTATTTATGCTAATTTTTCCAAAAATAAAATGTCTAATCTACTAACCAAGGAACAATTAGCGAATTTCTGAATTTTAATAATTTTTTTATGAAGATACGATAAGATAAGATAATTTTATTAGTATCCAACAATTGACCACAAAAGTAGGTGAATGGGACTGTGTAACACCATGATGTCAATACAAAGTGGGAGCACTAAGGCAACTTTTATAAAAAGCAAGAGGTAAGATTCTAATCTAAAAACCAAAGGGAGCTAACTCCAAAGATGGAGAGTCAATCCATAAAACAAATGTACAAAGAGAGCCAATACAAAAGAAAAATGTACAAGGGGAGTGGATCTGGAATCTGTGATACAAAAATGGTAAATATGTCATGGTGCACGGGAATCAACTCTCTTAACATCCAAAGCCGAATGAAGGAATCTCAAAATAGTACTCTGTTTGAAGGAAGAATTGGAAGAGGAACTATAATGGGTAGTGTCTCACCGCATGGAGTGGGGAGCATACTGCTGTGATCTCGATAAAGTTGTCGGATTGCTGGGATGGGGCCGAGGCTGGCCATGTCGATGGTGTCAAGCGGAAGTGGAGGTGGTCCTCTGTGTCCTAACTGATCTACGGTCAGGACTCAGAAGTAGTGTCATCCTTTGTTGGTCTCTTGGTGCCCTTAGAGGAAGGGAGCATCCGAAAGAAGGAAGTGATCCTTTGAGTGGAGGTTGGTCCCAACTGCGAATGTTGCTGGAGGATGAGGGAGCAAAGCCGGAGGGCCTCTTGCAAGTATAAGGCCAAACATTTTTGATCGGGATATATGAAGAAACTAGTCAAAGTCTGAAGTTGCATGAAATGAAGGTCCCTAAAAAGACAATGGAACTGCCCACAAATCTCTTAGTAGATGGGGCACTGAAAGATGAAGCTCCTTGGTGTCAACCTCGCGAAGATGACAGACCTGGAAGATCTTGTTTGATCGGTCGATCTGGTGATTTGTCTCCACCCCAAGACAATGAGAACCCACCCTGAACTGGCCCAAAGGAATACAAAGAGCATGTGCCCAATGGAAAAGTGTGTAATAGGGCCGAACAATGATACCAAACAATGAGACCATCACTCAGATCCATGAAATGTGCAGCATAAAAGGCCATCTTTGGACGTAGCCCGCCCTAAGGGTTAATCTAAGTGACCTGCACGAACTATCTGTAAATATCGTCTCAGGTGATTCTATTCAACCCCTGCTTGGTAGGTAAGAGGTGACCAGGCGTGTCTAGGGAATACCTAAATGGAGGAAGCCAGTTCATCGCAATACCAATAGGTGCCAAAAGATTCATAACCCTTGCATACCAAGATCTAGTGCGTCTCGAAGGATTAGCCAAAGAAATGGATTGCGATGAGAGATAAGCTAGATAGGACAAATATGACTACTGATCTTGCCTTGTCTCCGAGTTAGCAAAGCTCCGAAGGTGATGTAGGAGTGAGACAAGATTGAACACAGTTTCAAGTCGAAAGGGCTAGGCCTCAAACTCTACAAGTATAATGGGTTGAGGTAGTGTCTGTTTGCATTTGATGATGCGACAGAGGAGGAGGAAGATAAAATTTAGAAATAAAAAATCTATGTAAGATATTTAGGGTAATATCTAAGTGAAATCTAAATTCTTTTTTATTTTTCTTTTAGAGTTAGATTTTACTAAATAAAACAAGAAAAGAAAAGATATTTAATTTTTTGTTTTATGGATGGTTGCAAGAGAAATAAGAGAGACAAGTGCCTACCTTTCCTTTGAGGTATGGAGTCAACTAAGACATTCCCCAATGGACTTGTTCCACACAAAAATCACCTTGGAAGAATAAGTGCTCAAGGCCTCCAACCTTTTATAGATGTATTAAATGCTACAAAATGCAAATCACAAAGGGAGAATAGACGATTCCTTTGCTTCTTGCTTAAGTAAAACCCTACACTAGAAGGGGTTAGAATTGCAACATTTGAATTAAGAACCCTACAATGAAAAAACACCCTCTATGCAAGAAATTCAATTGAATATGAAATAAAACTTTGCCATAGATCCAATTTATTTAGACAATATTGCCTCTATAGTAGCTCAAGAGAAATAGAAAACAATGCTAGCACAATGTTACCTCTAAAAGAAGAACCATGAACAAGAATGATACCATCAACAATGAGATGCTCCAAATATAACCTCCAAAGCCATTTTTTTATTATAGAATGATGTCTTGTACAAAGATAGTTCTCTTGTAGCACCAACAACCAACAAAATGAATGAGAGAGAAGTGCTCTTTATATATCATGAGAGATTCAACCTCTTCTCATTAAACAATTATTTTTTCTTTCTAGAAGACTCAAAACCCTATCTAAATCCTCTTGACATGGTAAAGCAATAATAAAAATATCTTTAAGTGGTTGAGACAAGTCCCAAAGGTAGGGCACCAGCCTTAGGAGGGAAAATAATTTGCTTGGAGAGGGATAAATAGTCAAAGGAAGGGGGATGATCTGGTTGAGAGAGGTCTCATCTAGAAGGATCTTGGCACATCTGGGCCAAAAGAAGCTTTTGATGCCTCTAACAACCTTCCAAAAGCTAGGAAAGGGCCCAAGGAAGTCAAACAAGGTCCAAAGCAAGAGTTAGAAGGGAGGAAAAGGTCGCACATATGGGTTATGGAGGCTACGACTCAAACGTGTGGGTCTAGGAGGGACATTTTGCAAGAAAGAGGGGGGCGTTGGTGATCTAAGGGTATAGATGAGTCTAGGGAGATCCAATGGCTAGGATAGACACAAGAAGAAGGGGGGCACTAGCCTAGGAGGCTTGCTTAGGTGGATGCATTGGGATATGTGAGACTTGCATAAAAATATGTTGAGGGTCTCACATTAAAAGGGGGAACTTTGAGTTATAAAGTTAATGAATAATTAGAACATTAAACCTAATGTTGAAACTTGAACTAGGGAAAAGACCATCTTAACCTTCTAACTTGTTCTTAACCACTAACACATTTAAATTATTGTAAACCATGTGCAAGAGGGATTCTTAAGACTCTAGACTCAAACTTGACATGATATAAGTGTCCATGGTGACCATATAGTTGATATTTTTACATTACATTGACTTATAAGGCTCAGGCGCTCAAAATGTGTGGTGAGTTGCACTTAGGAAATGTCCCCAGCTTGGAGGATTTTCAAGTCTAAAAACTTCGGAAGATTTACAATCGTAAAGATGTAAATCTTCTTTGGTAAAAAACATTCAAGAGACATTCCCTACGTGCAACCGTCATAGGGGAGTTGAGTATGTGTTATAACTCTTTGCAAGAGACATTGAAGAGACATTCCCTTTGCATACAAGATACATCTCAATTACATCATTACATTACATTACAACCAAGGATCACTTGATACAAATGACACAGTTTACATAATTGGCTTATACAAGCCATACATTGAATTTCATCAGGGTCATCGGCATCTTTGTCCCTTGAATAATTCCTTGTGCAATCTGAGGGGTAACATGCACCAAAATCCATGTATTGGGCAGATTAAAGCTCAACTCTTTTGATTAATTTGTGTCATATTTGTTTTGTTTTGAAGCTTGATAGTTGTTCCTTCTGTGTCATATGCTTGCTTTGTTTGTTAATTTTCTCAAATTGTGAAGCTTTTGTTTTCATTATCTGTACAGTAGGTATTCCCTCTCTTCTGAAAGTTGTGTTATATTTATTTTGTTTTGGAGCTTGATAGTTGTTCCTTTTGTGTCGTGTGCTTGCTTTGGTTGTTAGTTTTCTCAAATTGTGAAGCTTTTGTTTTCATTATCTCTACAGTAGGTATTCCCTCTCTTCTGAAATGTTCATTCATTTACCCCATGTGATATCCACCTTAGCAAAGTTAGTTTCCTATTGATCAACTTTAGCATCCTGTTAGATGAATTATGTGTAATGACAATGAAACATGTATAGTCCCTAATGTATGTAGATAACACATAATTCAAATTTTATTTATCTTTGACATTATGAAATTATGATGCAGCGCACAGCTGAGGGCAAGATCTATTACACTTTTGAGTTTGTCGCCCAGGCCCCAAACTACATACGACATGCCCTGGGAACTGTTGCTATTGGAAATGGTAGGCACACTGAATCTATACTGAGACAAATTTCTGTGCAAGAATGCAATGTATTTTTTGTTTTGTTTTACCTTTAAGTTTTGATGAAAATAATATCTTTAATTTGTTAAAATCTAGGCAAAATACTATTTTATTCATCATTCGTAGTGTTGAATAATTATTCTCTTTAATGAATGTTTGAGCATAGACCTATTTTCTAGTCATGTTCAATTTTTTCATGCTACTCTTGTCTGCTCCTTGAGCGAAAATGCCATCGTATCTGGTAGTGGAATTTTGTTTGAGCCTACTCTGATCTATCTGGTCTTTCTAAGATCTTTTCTATTTGTAATTCTGAAATGATTAACCTGTGGTATGGGTGGATGCTGACTGCACGCTTTCTGAATGAATACTTGTAGCTGTGGCTTTCAGTGGATTTATCCACCATACCTTGTGAACCTTTCCTATATTGGTGAAAGTTTTAGTTTGTTCTTTGTAATGTTTGGTTGTTGCATAGTTGATAATAAATAGTTCTTCTTTAATTGTCATTTAGCTTGTATTTTTGCTCTCACTGTAATATTTGGCAAATGTCAAGAATGACATTTTTCTGGATGAAGTTAGTATATCAGCCAACTCTCTCTTTTCACAATTGGATTTCCAAGTAATTTATCTACAGTTATTGCATCTGCACATTTGTGTTTTGTTCATTTCTGTACTTGTTCCTTTTTGGGTTATTACGTTCATTATTTTACAGCAGGCAGTAGTTTTACTTTTTACTGCTAATGAGAACATTGCTAGCTAAGAAGGTCACAAGAATACAAGGGTTAATGGAGGACCTTAAGCAATCTTGTGTTGTGTCAAGGTGTTCAATTCTCATGGACTGTTGGCTAGATGTTCAACAAAGACCTTGTTGAACATTATTGTCACATCTCTAGAAGAGACCTACTTCTTAGGGGCAGCTGAATTTAGTGGAAAAATGAAGGATGCATCCTTCCAATTTGAGGTTTTGCAGGATTTAATCAGAGAGGATGGTCCTTCTAATATAGTTCAGGTTATCACATATGTGCCCCTTGTTTGTAGATCTGTAGGATTGATGTTTCAAAGATGGTATCAACATATATTTTGGACCCCCTGTTGTGTGTATGCTCTTAATAGTGTACTTAGAAACATTGGAAAAATTCCTTGGATCATATGCATTATTTTGGATTGAAGATAGCCACAAATGTTCATTTGCAACCACCATGCCTCTTTAAAAATTTATAGGATGCATAGAAATAAGCACTTCTTGAAATCTGCAGACACATGGCATGCCACATATTTCATTTTTCTTGTGAATTTGGTTGAGGTGCATGTGACCTTACTAGCTACTGTTGTTAGTGTTGAGTGGTCTTCATGGGGGAAACCGTGCCAATGTAGATATATTGTTTCTTTCACAGCTCCAATAGTGGAGATGATAGGGTGTGCAGATTCATGTTCCCTTAGTCTTAAAGAAATGTGGGTGTCTTGACAACATGATAGGAAACATAATGTCTGTCATTCATTATAGAGATCTCCCTTTGGAGCATTTCAATGCAACCCAAAATCGATATAGAGGAGATGGAACAAATTGAACACATCTCTTCACATGGCTGTATATACACTTAATATGAAGTGGTATATATTAAGGGCAGGCAGCATCACCCATAGATGAAGAACTTGAACATGGGGTTTGTTGATGCCATAACCAAGATCTATAGTCTTGTTATCACACAACTTGTAGTTGTTCCTAAAGGTATCCCATCCGGGACGGTAGAGGAGATGGACAACTAAAGAGGTGACCCAAGAGATGCAACGGTTCCCAATGCAAGCTGGGAGTCACGATAACCGAGGCACTCTTCACTTTAGATCAAGACAAGTCAAGACCAAGGGGGAGACCCTAGCCAATCAATGAAGATTGACCAACCCAAAGGTTCCTAGGGAAACGTGTAAAAGATGAGTTACGGAAACCAATGAGTTGATTAGATTAGATGGAACCAAGAGTTAAGTATGGTTGAAGAGGTTTAAAGGTGACAAGTGTTTCAACCAATGAATGAATAGGGCCACCTAATGGATAGATATAGTACCATGAAAATACACAAGTAGGGCCCACTTCCTTAAAATATGGAAATGGTTCAGATGGGACTCACAAGGTGAAGTTATAGGTGAGATAGCACTAGGGGGTGTGAAATGATGTAGATCTATGGATCTAGGATGAGATAGACAACAACCACATATGGGATCTAGCAAATGACACTAACCCCAAGGAGTGTGAATTGACCAAGGGAGATTAGTGCCTTTAGATGAGGGGCCAAATGGAGTCCAAATGATGCCAAAATGTAGATCGGGGTAGCTAAGGAAATTATCAAAGTGGGTTTTAAGTGGCATGCCCCAATATGAGCTAGATCTCCATAAATCTAAGATTAAAAATGCATCACCCAATGATTCAAGTGGGGCACAACCCTCGAAATGAGGAATGTGGCCCACAAGGAAAAAATCAAAAAGGTGAAGCACTGGGGGTAGGTTATCAAATTAGACAAGTGCAAATCAAGTGGGATCTCACCTATGCAAGTCTTGGAACTAGCCCCAGTAGCTTCCCCCAAGGAGTGCGACTTCCCTCAAGGAGGCTAATGTGCCTTGGAATATGTGTCAAATGAACGCCAAATGCCACCAAACTATAGATCCGAATTACCGTGGATGCTATAGAGGTGGGTTCTTTTTATTATCCCCAAAGCCAAGCTAGATCTAAGTAGATCTAGGAAAATATAAAAATGAGGGTTTTTATTTTAAGGGTTTGATGACCAATGAAGAAGAATGGATGGATCTAGGTACATACCTTGAAGAACTTACCTCAATTGCTTGTGGCCACTTTGCAAATTGATAGCATTCCCCTATGTGTATATTCAAGAGTGAGATCTTAGTGCTCCAAGCCAAAAACTTCCTCCAAAGATGCCAAATCGTCCTCCTCCTACAAGACAAGATCAAGTGAAACAAGCCAAGTAAAAAAATGATGAAGAGATGTAATAGAAAGCATCAACTATGTCACAAAGATACAATAATGATACTCCCTGTCACAAAGATCAACCCAAGAGAGAATATGTGGATCCCTCCAACAATAACCCTCTTCAAATCGCCCTCCTCTTCACCAATTCGGCCTCCCTGCAAGAAAACAACGTGTAGCCCCAAGATCCACAATGATACATATAAGAGATACTGTATATTCAAAGTGCAAAAGAATCCACAAGACAAGAGAAGTAGCTCGACAAAGAAGTATTCTGTTCCAATATTCAAGAGCTCCAAAGGTGCTTTACAATGAGGGGAGTCTCCTCCTTATATAGGATAATAAAGACCAAAACCCTAGATCTTAAACACTTTTTGAAATGAGTGGTTGAGATTAAAAGATCTCACAACATAATCAATGGCTAAGATAAGCCTAACATAATATCACATGGATTACTCAAAAGGAGGGTGACGTCATCCCTTAAAAAGAACTCAGGAGGGTGACGCCATACCTAAGAGGGGGCTAAAGTACATGGGCCCACCTCATATGACATGGACATGACTCAAGAAGCTCATGGTGGGGCGAAGAGGCATCAATCCTTACTAGCTCATCCCCATGGCACAATAATATAAAATAATGTGTCCAAAATAATACAAATGATTAAATCCTGTCTCCAAAACTAATAGAGACATGCAGTAAATGGCCTCCTGTGGCCTCTATGGACCCCACTGACTGATGCCAACTGATTGGAAGATGGGGGGTTCACCCTGAAAGACCTCTGTGAAGACCAAGTGCCAAAACCTTGTCTCAATTGCCCAAATCGAATTCCTCAGTGACCCTTTTATTCCATTTTTAATCCTCCTCGAGAATCGTAAAGCTGCCCAAACTGACACCCAGAGTGCCTGCGCTGTCAAACTGATCCCACCATGCTATTCAGAAGGGGGGTATAATGGTAAAAACAAGTGGTTGGACCTCCTCCTTCCCATACAACGCCCTAGGTGAAACTGGCCTCTCATGCCTCTACTGGACAGGCTGGGAAAACATGCCCAAATCTGGTCAACAAGTGGATAACTGCATCTATCCCTATCAGAAATGCCCAAAGTTGAATGATAAGTGTCTCAATGGATCCAGAAGACCCAAATCCACTAGAAATGTGTACTCATACACCATGGGTTTCCTTGAGGGGTCAACTGTAGGGTCCACCATATCTGGACAGTGCATAATCTGATGATCTGGAAATAATAATAAATCTACTGAAGTGCATCAACCATCATCTGAATCATATATCCACCATATGGTATCATCAACAAGAGTATGTGGGACCATCAATCATCATCCATAGGCATACATGGTCCACATCATCACGGATCCCAAGAATTCCATAGTCAAACTATGTTTGACTAGGTCAAAATATAACCAAGGAAAAAATTATATCAATAGACTAAGACATGTTCCTCTAATCATACTCACAAGTCACAACTTAACTTAAAGTACATCATCATTCCATGGTAGTTTAATACATATAGATATTTAATGTTATTTATACTTTACTTGCACAATAGCTTTAGTGACAGACTCACCCATTGGACATGGTCTAACTACTAGCTAAGGGTGAAGGCTAAGACAAGGTTGGGAAAAGGGGATGACTTGACCAAACTCAACTAGGTGACACTTTGGACGGGGAAAGGGGGAGCTACACTTTGTGCCAGACAAATAGCACGGGGAAGGGTTGTGCCTCACAAATGGATAAGTTGTTTAGAGAGTGTTTATTCAACTTAGGCATCATGTCTACATCAAGCTTATCCAGGTTCATTAGGATCATTCATTTCATTTCATGGCCTTTTTGGCCTACATAACCCTTTGGATTTCAGATGTGCTAAGAAGCACAACTAGTCGCAGCTTGCATCCAGGGCATGTTTATACATATACAAGGTCAGCAATAATAGATATAACTTTGAGTAACCATTGCTTTTTGGACCTTTTCTATACTCTTCGAGGAGTATTTTTAGCAGTTCATCGCTGTAGTATTTATTCATGTGTGTTAAGAAACACATTCTAGAATTTTAAGTTCACAGGCTTTCATTGTGCATTTCCAATACAAGTGGTACATAAGCTTTCAGTTTTAGCCAACAACATCTCAAGTGACGAGGGGGACTTCCGCCAGTGCCAAACATCGAGACAACTGACCAGAATGATTTAGGCCTACAATCCAACTCACCAAAGGCAAGTTCTATCACTAACTCATAGCCAAGACACTAAACAAACATGGATGCGGTCCAACACAGAGGTAGTAATGGGGAAGTCCTTAGTATCAAAAAGTCAAGAAAGGCAAGTCAAAGGTGAAAGCCAAATCGGGAAGGTCATGGATGGATGGAGTTTGTTGTCCGCCAAAGTGCACACCAGCAGCAGAAATCTTTCGAAAGTTGTCTCCTCACTACAAGTGGGAGAGGTGTGGCCTTGGGGGCAAGCAATGAGCCAAGTACTGTCACCTGAATCCCAGCGCCTCCGTTTAGGCTAACTCCTAACGAAGCCAAGGGGGGTAGTCCCTACAAAGAGTTTCACTAAGGCTCTTATATGTTTTAATGTTTTAAGTGTATGGTGATGCGGATGGGTGTTTTTTAGGAGTTTTTTGATGACGATGACCGCAATTACAGAAATGAACACAAGATGATAAGCAATCCACGTTGCGTTATAAGAGTACAAGATCAACAGTATATCAAAGACTTGAAAAATGAGATATATGAAAAAGACTTGAAAAAGGACAAATGGCCCAACAATGTAGATATATGAAAAATACAACAATTAGAGCAGTGCCTTATGGAGTCAAAAGCATGTATAGTGTTGGGGGATACTGAAAAGTAAGTCTTGAATGTAGCTGTTCGTGAGATCGTTGTGCAAATTATCTTTGTAAATTGTAAGTTTTTAGGTGGTCTTGATTATTAGGCTAAGAACAAGGATATCAAAAGTCCGGAAATAGTACTGATAACCTCTTAAATGATAGGTCGAAGCCACCTAGATTTCAAAAGGGTAAGTGTTCAATTGGCTTGACCACCCTTGAGTCTGACAGCGGGATTTCAGCACCACCTGTTTTAGGAAACTTCTTCAGTAAATCTCGAAAGCAACGCCGGTTCGTTGGTTGGGGTAAAGTTTTATTAAGTTATCACTTGTGAGATTAGCAAATCCAACACCTTTTTGAGTACAAGCCCAACCCTTTCAGGTTGGCAGAGCATACGGGTGCTGGATAATCGACCAAGATAAATTAATTATGGGGTGTGAGTTGGAATGATTTTAGAAATTACTAAGAGCACACTTGTTCAACTCTTCGACAGAGAGCACTTTTGACCTCGTCTTATGACGAAATTCAAAAGATTTTAAACTAATCTATATGCTTGATGCAAGGTAAATGCAGTGGGAATGCTCTCCGATAGAGAGTGCTCTTCGACTTGGATTTGGCCAAGTTCAAGAGACTTTGTTCATTTTATAAAAAGGAAGCAATTACAACTTGTAGAACAAAGATGAAGCTTAAATAACTGAAAATGAAGTGATGATAATCAAGATGTAACAAGACGCTTGAAATAAACTGAAAATAAAATTAGTGTTCTACCAAACAATATTAATCTAAAAGCAGGATCTACCTCCGAACAAGGTTGATCACTAGAACCACTAGTCCTTGAGACTTTCCAGCTAGCTGAAACTTCGGCAAGGAGGCCAATGGGGAACAAGAAGCTACCACAAAGCTATGTGGCCTTTGGGATGCAATCCCAAAGTTTGCTTACTCTGGTCAAAACTTGGAAATGGAATATAATGAAGATAAGGAAGCAAATCTAAAGCATGAAACAAAAAAAATCTAAACTAGCAAAGCACAACACTCTTCCCCAAATGGGGAAGAAAACCCAAAAGTGGAGGACTCCTCCACTTAGCCTCTTATTTATTTATTACAAGTGCCTTAGGAATGAGATCCTTGCAAGGTCTTTAAGAGAATGAAGTAACTAGGAAAACAAAGCTAGCTCTTATAAGCTATTACAAAGGATAGTGAGAAATTTTGGATCTTTTTTACGGGAGACAAATTTTTGGTCTTGCAATCTCGTTTTTTGTCTTCTCCTTGGATTTAACTTTTGATCTTCTTTAAGCCTTGTCCCCACAAGTATTTCTCCTTCTTGAAGAAACCTACACAAGCTCAAACAAATCTTCTACAAGGCACCCATTAAACGTTAATGAAAATCAAATATTTGAAACTAAGTACAAAACCAAGATCTAATCTTAGAAATGAAACTAGATATGAAACTAGCAAACTAGTCTATATGCCCAATCACTCTTTAAATGTAAATTTTGACTTTTTCGAAATGAGATCTAAGCATGAAAACTTTTTACTTGAAAGAATAAACTAGATCTTAGAGCAAATTTTCAAACGAAGTACGACTTTGAATGAAACTTTTGATATGCCTATAGGCTACTTTTCAAATCATGAGCTTAGAATCAAAACTTTTAAAGATCTAAGCCTATAAATTTTGACTTAACGAATGCAAGACTTAGATTTATAAAACCATGGGATCTAAAACACACTACAAATTCTAAATGAGAGAACCAAATTTAAAACTAGGTGCAAGATTGTAAACTAGAAAAGGAAATAAATTTAACAATGCAAGTAGAAAACTATTTGATAAAGGAAACTAGATCCAAATCTTATTATGAATGCAATTTAACCAACTAACAAAAGAAAGTAACTAACTAATGCTAACTGTAACAAGATTTTTGCATGTTTTTTTTTATGTGTTTTTAGGGCTGCTTGAAGGTGGACGAGAGGAGTGGAGTGGACAACCAAACCAGGAATAAGAACTGCTGCAAAAAAGCAAACAAAAGGCAGAGATGAACGCTGGTAATGGGCAGCAGAGAGAAGAGACAGCGGGCAGCAAATAAAGGTGGGAGAATAAAGGTGAGAGATGACTGAAAGTTGGAGCAGCAATGAATGAAAAGCAGACAGAAATAAGATGGCAGCGAACTAAACGATGAGGGGACTGTCAACTAGAAGGAGAAGAATGGGGAGCTATGGGTTGGAAGAAAAGACTAGCAATCAATGACAAAGATCAAGGAGAAAATGGATGGCTTGAAGAAGATAGCCCTTAGAACCAAGGTGACCAAGTTGAAAGTTTGTTGAATGGGTGATGGAGAAAGCAAGAACTTCTTGTTGCTTGATCTTGAAAATTTTTAACCTCTTTGGCAATCTATAGAGTGAAGATGAAAACACACAAAGATATTGATCCTTGGAGAACACCTGCAAAACCAGTATACTCTAGCGAAAAACATAGATATATAGATGCATGTGCTAGATTGTTAGCCTTCTTGAAATATAAATCTATGCTTAAGAATCTCAAGTACAAAAAAGCCTTACACAATGTCATCTCATTACAAGATGAAGCATGGCCACTAAGAGCCTCCACGAATTGACCTCCAAAGTCACAATTTTATTCAACAATTAACGATTACAATTCCTCTAGAGTTTCTCTGCTAAATGATCCATGAGAAGAGAGCCCAAATGGCCTCTGTTTATAGCAATCTAGACTCACCTAAACCCTAAGTCGAATTGGCTTTGAAGAGAGCCAATGGCACAAGTCACAATTCGTATTCAAGTCCAAATCTCAATCACCAACGAGCTTGGAGTGGAAGACTACCAAACAACTCGAGTTCAAAGTCTACATGGATGGGGAGGTGGCCTCCACCTAGGCAAGGCGCCCCCCATCCTCTTCTTGGAAACTTCACCATCAAATAATCGAATGCCACATGGTAAACTCAATCTCCAACCAAATATCAACGTGATCAAGAGGATATGCGTGAGCCCTTGTGGTAGATAGCTTGGAGTTTAACTTGATTCTGATTGAGATCTTTGGTGGTTGAGAGGGGGAGGTGGCCTCCACCTAGGCAAGGCACCCCCCACTCTATTAAATGCAACTCAATCTTACCTCAAAACCAATTAATTAACATGCCACATAACCAAATCGAGTTTTGCATGCAAGGTGGGCGAATTAGCTTGGAGTTAATCATTGTTGGTGACTGTATAGTTGACTGGATCCACTTGGAGATGACTGGAATGCTCCTTAATGTCTGGTGCCATGTCATTTAGCTTTTTATTTTAATCCAATTAGATTAAATCTGAGAGAATTGGATTATCTCCAATTATCAATTTTTTGATTTAATTTAATTAATAATCCTCCTTTATTGGTTTTTTGAGGATTTATTAATTAAGTAGCTGAATGACGATCCGAAACTTAGGATAGACTGGTCCAGGGATCATGAATGATTTTTGGCTTAAGGTTGAAGCCTGCAATCACTGAATTCGGATCCCGGATGACTGACATATTACAAATTGAAATTTCTCTATTTAAACTATAGAGAAATTTATTAAAATTTAAAAAATAATTAAAAACCCAAAACTGGAGGACCCGGTAAAATTTTTTCGAAAATTTTTCTGAGGGTTCTAGGGACCTAGGACATGACTAACACCTATTCTAATAGTGTCTAGTAGGCTTATATACATCAGTTGGACTCTAATACCCCCGCATGGCTAAAATTTTCAAAATCGGGCATTCCAGCTTTGGAGGAAGCGGGAGAAAACCGCATCGATTATAGCTCGGCTATAGGCAAAGTATAATTGACAAGGGAAAAAACTCCCTGGAATACCTTAGTTGCTTAATCAAGTCATGGGGAACCGAGACACTCAGAATCCTACTAGCACACTTTATTACAAACCCCATGGGGCCATGGTCATCTCGACTGAAAAACATAACTGACTAGCCAAAATTGGCTAGGCACAAATGCCGAATCATCTGATACATTGGAGTACAAACATTCATCATGTTTGTCAAATGGCGGCTCTTCAGATAATCCAACTATGGTACAAAAAGTTGGTAACAAAGTCAAATGAATGTGGTGCCTAAGCTAGCAGACAAGAATGTCAAGGAAGACCATATATATGCTCATAGGAGGGAAATACAACTGGTGAGTTTTGTCAGAAAACCTAAGTGTGCAAGTAATACATCCATTAATAGTTATAACATCATCCAAGATATTCAATTTTAGTTTCAAATAGTATTGCCACATCCTGAATCATATACCAAGCTAATGCTGTGAAGATGACTAAAACAACAAGATAAAAGTCCATAGTCAATAATGAGAAGTCCATAGGTTATATCACATCATAATAATAATCATAAAAAAAAATCATCTGAAACACTGCTGCAATAACATCACTGGGCACTGAACTAAAACTGTATGGAACAAAAGGTCACATCGATCATCAAATCTGAGCTCCCAAGGCCCAGCCTTGGAACAAGGTCTAACAAAAGTCTGATATAAATACTGCTCTGATCATGAGTGATCTCAAAATACAAGCTCATCATAGCCAATCTCTGAAAAATCCAAGCTCTGAAAAGTGCATTTGCTAAGCAAGAATAGTTGCCCAGCTACTATAGTGTGATAACATCTAGCTCCAGCTAGGACAAGTGCTCTAAGGGAGAGGGCGCTTGAGAACTTCAGAATCTCTGGTCTCGAACTGCTCTGCATCAATCTTCAATCCAACACCTCATCATCCTTGCTTTCAACTTTTATTTTGCACCTGTATCTGTGCTCGCAGACACTAAAATACCACATGAAGCATGTATGGGAAAAATATAAAATAAAACTGAAAATGAAATCTACTCTAAAACAGAAATTAAAATGCGTAAATGAAATTCTAATCTGACATGACATATAAATTTTATTCATTTTTACTATGCAGGAGGACAAGAAAGCTTTTCAAGCAGGCATACTCAACTCAACTAACACAGCAAAACATCAGATACCCAAACTCAAGAAAAACTTAACCACTTCAAATTTTATTAAATGCATGCAGGAGATGAGAAAACTTAGGAAGGAGCATGACTCAACTCAGCAAGAAAAGAAAGATGGCAATACTCAACACTCAGAATAAGGAAAGCACACAAATCCTATTGCTCAAATGAGCTTATTCAAAGACCTACCTTTTTTTTCAGTGGAAAAAAATCGTACTACTGATATTCATTAACACGAATCAAATAGTACAAAGGAAAAAAGTCTTAAACAGACTTGCAATAAAAAAATCCTCCTAAAACCTTCACAAAATAAGCAGGTTTTACTATCCTACTACAGTTCATGTTCTAGCATCTCCCATAAAAGATACTTATTACATATCTTCAATATTCAAACAAGTTAACTCTGCCCAAAGCACAAGCTTGTTCTTCAATGAATTCTGTTCGAAAGACAAAACCTTCATCACCTTCATGTGCTTCTTTTGACAGTGTATCAACAATCATATTAAATTCTCTATAGATATGTTCAAAAGAGATATTCTTAAACCATTGTATTCTATCCCGAATCCTGCGACACCACTGCTGAAGAGTCATAATATTAAAATTATACTCCTTTAGTGCCCATTTGATCGTTACCCGGGAGTCCCCAAAAACTGTCATCTCCTGCAATCCCATAATGGTAGCAACAGTAATAATACACCAAACCTACTCTAACCAGTCAGCGCAAATGCTAGGTAAAATCATAAATCCAGTGCAACCATTCATCGAAAAGGTTAATGATTATTCTTTGATTTTTGTTAATAAAACAAGTCAAGATTGGGTTAAGGATTAATGAATTTGATGGTACAATCCTCCTGACTTGTTCAAATATTTCAAAAGGTTTTGAATGGTGCAAAATGAAATCATGCCAAGGAGAAGACTGACTGATGCAAACATCCTCCATCAAAGAATCGATAGGATCATAAAAATTATGCAAGCTAAACTTCGAGATGGATGGAGGAAAAATATGTGATGAAAAATTTGACTTCTCTTGGCTCATACTACTTTCTTTATTCACCTCTTTCACATATTCAATTTGGTTCTCCCTGGGTCTGATGATTAAATAAAAACCAAGTGGGGATAAATTAAAGCTTAGAAGACGAAAAATCAAAGTCAAGCCCACTTGATGCTCAAAAATGGAGAAGAGATGAAATTGATCTTTAAATACCTTTTCTAGCCACCAAGAATGATTGATAACTTGACAGCAAGCATTATGGTTCCAAAGTGACTGAAAAGGGAAATGAAGTGTTTTTTCTCCAATCATGTAATCATGCTTATACTTCCTATTGAAAATTTTGAAGGCAAAAGATTGACTAGAGCACCAACCCAAAGATGATTGAAAGAGTTGGGAAGGGAGGGTGGATTGCAATTCTCCCAAATGGATAAGCAAGTTTGACCTTGGATTTTGACAAAAGAAAACACTCTCTACTCTAGGAATAATTTCAAGCTTTTTATCAAGTTTAATATTTACAATTTGAGGACAAGATTGACCATAACTATCTAACTCTAAGTTATCTTGATTAAAGATGAAAAAAGGAAAATTTAAAGATTAATTCTAAGAAGTGGAACAAAGATTATAACACCTAGTGTGATTTATTAACTCTTCCTCATCTTGAGATTGATCTTTTATTAATTCATCATTAAAATTATAAGAGGATAAATGATCATTTTCATTTAATTGATCAGGGAGAAAATTAACAATTTCATTTATAATATCCTGATTATTTGCACAAAGATCACGTGAAATCACCACTAAAGGATCTTGGTCGATGTTCTCACTTTCTTCTTCTTCAATAAGGTGATAAGGAATTGAATGATCACTAAATATGGAATGACTAATGAGTTTCTCCAAGGGAGGAACTTCAATAGACTTACTGATTAAAAGCTCAACTTCGGAAATTTCCTCAGGAGCAAGACTAGGGCTATCTAAAAAGAAATTTGAAAACATATGATTTATACAATGATTAGGGATTTGAATTTTGATTGACTCAATAGTGGAAGATTTATCCTCAAGAGAAATTGGGCAAGAGGGGTCATCATTGGATGTTGACATTTGATTATTAATTGATTCGACAATAGGATTGGAAAGGAGAAGGTTTTGATCTTGGATTTGATTTGAAGAATATATATCATCAGATTCACTTCCCCACTTTTCTAAGAATTTTTGTTCAAACATGTCATACCCGGAAATGCTATTAGGCTTCAAATTCAAGAACCAAAGCTCAGCTCTTTCTTTGAAAGATGAAGCCAATAGTTTCATACACACATCCTCATGGGTTATGGATAAATCATTAATAACTTCTTTAAAGAGATTAAGGTTCCCTTTAGCAGACACTTCATAACTTCCATCGAATTTAGGCAACCTTTCATGGGCTTGATGAGGAACATGATGAGGATACCCTACAATTTATGAGAAGTCAAAAACTTTCAATCGACCGAAAGTCCTAGGCTGCTCAGAAGCAGCCATGGATGGCAAACTTTTTTTAATTTTTTATTATTATATTTTAAAAAAAATTTCATATATATTTTTTTAAATCAAGAACCTAAATACAAAATGATGCACCCCATGGGTTCTAGATAATGATAGGATCGATCACCAGTGGAGTCGCCAGGCAGATTTTAAAACTCTTCTACCAAGATGTATGTCGTTAATAAGCGGGGAGAAGATGAGCAACAAATAGATGGCTATGCTTAAATTAAGGATTGAAATGATAACCATCTAGATTAATCCGGATGCGATAAGATATGAATTATGCATAGATACTCGCATACACCTAAGGTAAGCCTCTACCTCCCTGGCAACGACGCCAAAAATGTTGGCAAAGAGAGCGGGAGTAGAGCTTGAAAATATATGTCGAACCAGGGTAGGCCTCTACCTTCCTGGACAACGACGCCAAAAATGTTATCACACAACTTGTAGTTGTCCTTAAAGGTATCCCATCCATGATGGTAGAGGAGATGGACAACTAAAGAGGTAACCCAAGAGATGCAACGATCCCAATGCAAGCTGGGAGTCACGATAACCGAGGCACTCTTCACTTTAGATCAAGACAAGTCAAGACCAAGGGGGAGACCCTAGCCAATCAATGAAGATTGACTAACCCAAAGGTTCCGAGGGAAACGTGTAAAAGATGAGTTACGGAAACCAATGAGTTGATTAGATTAGATGGACCCAAGAGTTAAGTATGGTTGAAGAGGCTTAAAGGTGACGAGTGTTTCAACCAATGAATGAATAGGGCCACCTAATGGATAGATCTAGTACCATGAAAATACACAGTTGGGGCCCACTTCCTTAAAATATGGAAATGGTCCAAATGGGACCCATAAGGTGAAGTTAGGGGTGAGATAGCACTAAGGGGTGTGAAATGATGTAGATCTATGGATATAGGATGAAATATACAACACCCACATATGGGATCTAGCAAATGACACTAACCCCAAGGAGTGCGAATTGACCAAGGGAGACTAGTGCCTTTAGATGAAGGGGCAAATGGAGTCCAAATGATGCCAAAATGTAGATCGGGGTAGCTAAGGCAATTATCAAAGTGGGTTTTAAGTGGCATGCCCCAATATGAGCTAGATCTCCATAAATCTAAGATTAAAAATGCATCACCTAATGACCCAAGTGGGGCACAACCCTCAAAATGAGGAATGTGGCCCACAAGACAAAAATCAAAGAAGTGAAGCACTAGGGGTAGGTTATCAAAGTAGACAAGTGCAAATCAAGTGGGAACTCACCTACCCAAGTCTTGGAACTAGCCCCACTAGCTTCCCCCAAGGAGTGCGACTTCCCTCAAGGAGGCTAATGTGCCTTGGAATATGTGTCAAATGAAGGCCAAATGCCACCAAACTATAGATCTGAATTGCTGTGGATGCTATAAAGGTGGGTTCTTTTTATTATCCCCAAAGCCAAGCTAGATCTAAGTAGATCTAGGAAAATATAAAAATGAGGGTTTTGATTTTAAGGGTTTGATGACCAATGAAGAAGAATGGATGGATCTAGGTACATACCTTGAAGAGCTTACCTCAATTGCTTGTGGCCACTTTGCAAATTGATAGCATTGAGCATTCCCCTATGTGTATATTCAAGAGTGAGATCTTAGTGCTCCAAGCCAAAAACTTCCTCCAAAGATGCCAAATCGTCCTCCTCCCACAAGACAAGATCAAGTGAAACAAGCCAAGTAAGAAAATTATGAAAATGATGAAGAGATGTAATAGAAAGCATCAACTATGTAACAAAGATACAATAATGATACTCTTTGTCACAAAGATCAACCCAAGAGAGAATATGTGGATCCCTCCAACAATAACCCTCTTCAAATCGCCCTCCTCTTCACCAATTCGGCCTCCCTGCAAGAAAACAACGTGTAGCCCCAAGATCCATAATGATACATAGAAGAGATACTGCATATTCAAAGTGCAAAGGAATCCACAAGACAAGAGAAGTAGCTCCACAAAGAAGTATTCTATTCCAATATTCAAGAGCTCCAAAGGTGCTTTACAATGAGGGGGGTCTCCTCCTTATATAGGATAATAAAGACCAAAACCCTGGATCTCAAAACCACTTTTTGAAATGAGTGGTTGAGATTAAAAGATCTCACAGCATAATCAATGGCTAAGATAAGCCTAACATAATATCACATGGATCACTCAAAAGGAGGGTGATGTCATCCCTCAAAAAGAACTAAGGAGGGTGACGTCATCCCTAAGAGGGGGCTAAAGTACATGGTTCCACCTCATATGACATGGACATGACTCAAGAATCTCATGGTGGGGCTAGGAGGCATCAATCCTTACTAGCTCATCCCCATGGCACAATAATATAAAATAATGTGTCCAAAATAATACAAATGATCAAATCCTGTCTCCAAAACTGATAGAGACATGCAGTAAATGGCCTCCTGTGGCCTTTGTGGACCCCACTGACTGATGCAAACTCACTGGAAGATGGAGGGTTCACCCTGAAAGACCTCTGTGAAGACCAAGTGCCAAAACCTTGCCTCAATTACCCAAATCGAATTCCTCAGTGACCCTTTTATTCCATTTTTAATCCCTCTCGAGAACTGTGAAGGTGCCCAAACTAACACCCAGAGTGCCTGCACTATCAAACTGAGCCCACTAGGCTGTTCGGAAGGGGGGTATACTGGTAAAAACAAGTGGCTGGACCACCCCCTTCCCATACAGTGCCCTAGGTGATACTGGCCTCTCATGCCTCTGCTGGATAGGCTAGGAGAACATGCCCAAATCTGGTCAACAAGTGGATAACTGCATCTATCCCTGTCAGAAGTGCCCAGAACTGAATGATAAGTGTCTCAATGGATCTAGAAGACCCAAATCCACTATAAATGTGTACTCATACACCATGGGTTTCCCTAAGGGGTCAACTGTAGGGTCCACCATATCTGGACAGCGCATAATCTGATGATCTGGAAATAATAATAAATCTGCTGAACTGAATCAACCATCATCTGAATCATATGTCCACCATATGGTATCATCAACAAGAGTATGTGGGACCATCAATCATCATCCATAGGCATACATTGTCCACATCATCACGGATCCCAAGAATGACCATAGTCAAACTATGTTTGACTAGGTCAAAATATAGCCAAGGACAAAATTATATCAATAGACTAAGACATGTTCCTCTAATCATACTCACAGCTTAACTTAAAGTACATCATCATTCCATGGTAGTTTAATATATATAGATATTTAATGTTTTTTATACTTTACTTGCACAAGAGCTTTAGTGACAGACTCACCCATTGGACATGGTCTAACTGCTAGCTAAGGGTGAAGGCTAAGACAAGGTTGGGAAAAGGGGATGGCTTGACCAAACTCAACTAGGTGACACTTTGGACGGGGAAAGGGGGAGCTACACTCTGTGTTGGACAAATAACAAGGGGAAGGGTTGTGCCTCAGAAATGGATAAGTTGTTTAGAGAGTGTTTATTCAACTTAGGCATCATGTCTGCATCAAGATGATCCAGGTTCATTAGGATCATTCATTTCATTTCATGGCCTTTGTGGCCTACATAACCCTTCAGATTTCAGATGCAAGGTTACTTGGGAGTGGGAGCGGGAGCGGGAGTGAGAAGCGAAATTTTCAAAAGCTTCCAATTAGGAAGCGTTCCGGAAGCGTTTTTTATATAATATATATTTTAATATATTTTGATGCATATATGTCAACAAATGCATGTAGAATGTTGAATTAGTTATGGAAAGGATAAAAACATGAAATAAACAATAATACCATATAACATCATTCATCAATCATTAATCATTTACTAGTGAATTCATCAACCATAGGTCCAGTATCCATGATTCCATAAATTATAACACCAAGATTCAACCTTAAAGCTTCAAATTTTCAATATATAAACATTTTGTCATCCATATAAACAGTTTGGCCCAATGAACATGTCTATATCCATACCTAGTTTGGGTGTGACTGCAAAATTTCCTTTCTTACATGTAGAACATTGCCACTTTGCAAGAGGTTGATAATCTTCTTGGTCTATTTTTTTAAATTGACACTATCAAGGTTGAGAGACTCATCATCACTACTTCTAGAACATGTGTTGAGTTTGACCAAATTGTAGGGTACATGTTCATATCATGGAATAGCGTGGCAATCATTGATGGTCCTAAGTTTTGGATTATTAGTAGATGACTTTCATTGTCAAATTTGTTAACAAAATATCCCATTTGAAATATTCATGTCAAATATACTCAACTCCTCCAGGGAAGAGTGGTAAAGGTCATAGACCTAGAGGTTAGCAGCCAATGAAGAGGACACCTCCAAAGGCAATTCCAAGCAATCATTGTCTACCTCAATCACTTCATTGCCCAACCCTCCCTCTAAGGGTTGTGATGTGACTATCGACTTAATGTATTCCTCTACGATGCAACTAGTCTTGGTTGAAAGCCCCTTGAGTGGATTGAAGAGGCATTATGAATGAGACAATTCAGATTCATAAAGGAAACTAATGTCTTTATCGAGTTCCAAAGCATCGGGATGACTAGATTTAGTAAGACCATCACTAGTTGTAAACCTTTTTGCTTAATGAGGAGATATTAGGAAAAAAAGGGGAAAGGAGAAGCTATTGTTTCCTCGAATTTACAACCATTTACTTCAAAAAATAACAAGATTTAAACATTCTCCATTTTCAGCATTTTTCAGTTTGTCATCATCAACATCTAACCAAACAATCTTTGTCAAAATTACAAGTTCAAATTGACAAAATCATTGTTTTTAAAACAAAAAATGGATTCAACACTCTTGAATACTCCTAATATAACCAAATTATTCATTATTAATATCTAATCTTTACAATTTCAGCAATTCCAAATCATTTTTCTAAAAATTTATGCCAAAAATATCAAGGGCTTTAAGTGATAAAAAAACAATTCACAACCAATATAAACTAATAAACTTATTAAATATCATATAGTATAATTATATTTAAAAGGGGAAAATTACAACCGTCTCTTCAGACCAACACATTACGTATATCTCAAGTTTACATTAACACATTACGTATCTACTTTGCAAAAAAGATATTTGAATTTTTATACATTTCCATAATAAGCAAAAAGTTTGAACCATCTCACCATAATTGTGGGCCACCTTATTGCTTTTGAAAAACAATCTGTTTTTCAAATGTGGATTTTGCGAAAAGAAAAATAATAATGTATGAGAGATGTTCCCACGAATGAAAACTCCATAAATACTTTTCCAATTTTTCATGCAAGCCATAGGGGCATTTAACATTCTTTCTTTTCAAGCAATTTAACATTCTTTCTTGATGCAAGCCATAAGGGCATTTAACATTCTTTCTTGAGTCACATAGCTTAGCTGTGGGTATCTTGAGTCGGTGATATAAGAACATTGTAAGTCATCATTGGAGGGAAATTTAAGGAATTTCAACTTCAATATGATTAATAATTAACAATTATCTTAGCAAACTTATGATGAATTATATATGATAATTCAATTAATTGTGGTTGTAAAATTAGCATACTATTTTTGAGTTGATTTGGATAAGATCTAATGGTGGTTGACTCGAAGCGTCCAAGTGCTGAAGGAAGCGACGGGAAGTGTTTTTAACATGTATGGAAGCGTTGGGAAGCGGAGCGAAGCGATCAGGAAGCGAAGCTTCCGATCGCTTCCTCAATGCTTCCTCATAGTGGTAGGGAGCGTTGCAAACTCCTCGGAAGCGAGCTTCTGAAAATTGCTTCCGTCTGGAAGCGAAACAGAATCGCGATTCCGGTTAGCTTCGGCTGGAAGCGAGCTATCGGAGCAAGGGCGAGGGGGGAGGGCGCTTCCTCGCAACCTAGGACCAGTTCACGGAGTGGTTCTATTATGTATTGGTTTGATTCACGATAGAACCACAATTGATCAATTGGATGTTAGCACATAATTTGTGGATAACAATTGTAGGTTTAAGAGTTGCATGGCAAAGTTAAGGTTATCTCAAATTAGCTTGGTTTGAAGCCCCATTATATCAATATCATGAATTCTCATTGGATGGGAAAACCTAGCTAGCCAACCTACCCACCCACCCACAACATTCTTATGGAACTGTAAGCCAATGCTCCAACTTAATTACAAAATGTGGTTGTGTTTTTTATAATACTTTTCAGTTTTGGGCTTTTATATGTATTTGCAATCTTACATCACAAGTACCTTAGTCTGAGAGAGCTTTGTATGCTATCTTCATTGTTCCACCAAGTTTTTGGCATGCGGGAGTGTAGGAGTGGGGAAACACGCATGGAGGATGTGTGGAGACACCCCCCAAATTTTAGGAAAATTCATGGGATATGAGGGGACGTCGAGGCCCTCAGCATAAGGGGACTGGCGTCTCTAAAATGATAAAAAAATATAAAACATCCCAACATAACGATTCATCCCATGTAAATTCATCATTGTGAAATGTAAATACTAAATTCAAAATGATGAAATGATACAAACACGATTCATCAATCACCTTTGTTATTACTTAAGTTTTTAGTTTTCTCAACTCTTTTTAATTTTTTTTATACATGTTGAGATTTTTTGAAAAAAAAATTGGGGGGAGGCCCAGGAATCCTGCTTTTTTGAGGGGTGCACACAAGCCCCCCATTTTGCGAAACACATCCTGCTTTTCGGGAGGGGGGGTGCCCATTAGCTCCCCATTTTGCGAAACATGTCCTGCACATTGGCAACATGTTTTGTTGTGCGTTTCACAGTGTTTTGCAAAATTGGGGGCATGGTAAAACATTTTTCCAGGCGCCCCCCCATCTTGGGGGCATGGGAAGCATGGGGGACGCGCCCCCTGTTGAATTTTAACTCTATTTGGACTTTTAATTCATCATTCATTTCAACCAACAATTATAACATCATTCATTTGCAACGGAAAATAAAACAAAGATCACTAAAAGATAACTATGCACAAGAGACACAAAGATTTATCCTGGGAAACCCAAATAGGAGAAAACCTAAGTCACCTGACACGGGGACACGGGACACGTAGGACACGAAAATACGAGAGTCCGACACGGACACGGTGACCCCCGAAATCAGGACACGTAGGATACGTTTTATATACATATATATATTTTTTTAAAAATATATTAAAATTTAAAAATATAGACATATAGATCCAAAAATATTTAGAAACTAGAACATTTACAAATATTCAATAGAAATTAGAATAAAAACACATAATGATTACACATTTGTCATTCACAAATCACGATTCACAACACATTTGTCATTCACAAATCACAATGAGACACATATGCATGTCGGAACCATATTTCTCATTAAGTCATCAAAATCAAAATGTATACATATATGTCGGAATGCCACTGGGCACTGGGCCACTGGCAAATGCCAAATAGACTAATAGTAAATACAAAAAGGGGTGGATCAAGATGGGAGAATCCCATATGTCAGTAGTCCTCCTCCATGCCTGAATCAACATACTCATCACTGCCACTGCCACTGCCACTGCCCTGATCCTCATCCTCCCCCCCCTCCTCCTCCTCTCTGCCCATCTGACGATCTGCATCTGCTGCTGTGGAGGATGACCCCTCTGCACGATCACTCTCATCAAAAGTGACCGGCTCTAGCACTGGATCATTAAGATCCATGTTGGCTAATGCCAACTCAGTACTGCTGTCCAAACCCATATCATCAGGAAAGACATCCCACATCTTTGTCTTTCCCTTCACCCACTCCTCCCTCTTCCTGTAAATAAGACGAAGGTTGGAGTGCACATACACCATGGACTCTGCTCTGGACTGCTCAAGCCTGCTCTTCTTCACACTGTACAAGTTCCCATATGTGCTCCAATTCCTCTCACAACAAGAGGATGATGTAACTTGAGAGATGACCCTGAAGGCTAACTTCTGTAGAATAGGGGATGTTGCCCCATGAGTTGCCCACCAACGATAGGGTGTCTTACCCTCCCTATCTCTAAGCACATCATAGCCTCCAAATCTCCCAGTGCCAGTGGAAAAATCTACAAAGCCATCCTCCACCTCCTCAAGCATGTCTCTATCCTGAAATAGCCGTCTAAGTGCTATCTTCCTCCCATTTGCAATCTCTGCATCCATGTGAGGAGGGACTCTGTGTGAGGCCCCCGATCCACCAGTGAGCCACTCCTGAGTGTAGAACTTGGGGTTCAAGGAGTGGGCCAAGCAATGCAAAGGTGTGCAATTCTTATCCCACCTGGAGATAAGAATATCCCGAATAACGGTCCATAAGTTCTCTGCCGATGTCCCATACTCGGGACACTCATTCTCCATGACAATGGACCTCGTGGACTCAATCATGGAATCCCACCCCTCATAAACCTCTGCTAGGATGGGTTGGTCCGTGTCTGCAAACCGCAACAAAGAAATGATTGGCTCCATGATCTTAATGCTAAGATCTACCATGTCCCACCAACCATCATTTAACGCCGTGTCCTTCACCTTTTGTGAAGCAGCCTGATCCGTCTTTCTCCAAAAAGCCCAAAACTCTGAAATCACCATGGACCCAAGAGCGGTTTTGACCTCCCTCAACCTCTTGAGCATGATGAATGAGGAAGCAAACCGAGTATCTGCAACCTTCAGCAATGAAAGCTGTGTGTATTGTTTGTAGATGGTGAGGGCATTTGTGTGGTTTTGCACAAAGTTACGGATATGGCGTGCATCCTCAATAAGGTTTCCAATCCATGTCACATCCGAAGCAATGGCTTTCAGTGCTAAATTCAAGGAATGGACAATGCAAGGTGTCCAAAAAACCTGTAAGAGCAATAAAAGCATGTATCAATGACTCTACAACACTAACATTGCAATGACCAAATTCAAACAATGAGCAAATTAGAAATGAAAGGTGTCCAAAATGAACATACCTGTGGATATTTAGCTTCCACAATCATGCCAGCAGCCTTGCAAACAGGTGCATTGTCCGTGATGATTTGTACACACGAATCAACACCTACTTCTTCAATGGTTTTGATGAATAAATCGCCCATAAATTGTGCATCCTTGTATTTCCCAAGAGCATCCACCGCTTTCAAGAACAACGGTCCATTTTGGGAAGATACCATGAAATTGATGAGTGGATGGCGTGCGGGATCCGTCCATCCATCAGAAACAACACTCACACCGCATGAGGGCCATGTTGTTCTAATTGGCTCAAGGATTTTATCTACCTCCTTCTTTGCTTTAACCAACAATGTGGTTCTAAGCTTCTCTGAACTAGGAGGCACATAACCACTTGGAGCTCGATCTAAGATAGTTTTAACCGTCTCAAAATACAATGGTGACCGTGCAACATTGAATGAGATGAAGTTGAGGTAGAAGAAAAATGCAATGGTAAGGTCTACCTCTTCTCGCGCCTCTTGTTGGAAAATCCTATCCATTGGACCACCGATAGATTGCCTCTTTCTTGTTTGATGAGTGTCCCCACGTCCATGACTGCTAGAGCTAGGTGGAAATGGAGGCTTGGTGCTAGAGGGCTTTCTCAAAAATGGAAGAGGATCATCCTCTTTTTTCTTGCTTGCTGCTGCCACCTTCCCTAAGCCAACATGATCCTCTCTTTCCATATCCCTCCTTTGGTGAACAGTCACCGCTTTGCATGAAGAAATCCCACAAGAAGGAAGGGCCAACAAATGGCCCTTAACCCGAAAATATGTGCTCATGAAGTCATGCTTGCAAAAATTGCATCTCCAAGACACATTACCTCCCCCACCAAGCTTTGCCCCGGGCCCATCTTTTCTTGTCACATACTTCCACAAAGGGTATTTTTTTTCTTGGGCTTGTTGTCTTGCTAAAACAGGGTTAAATGGAGCATGAGCTTGAGCTCCACTAGCAGCCGATGGAGCACTTGACGGAGGAGGAGAACCGCTTGTGCTTGGTGGAATACGAGGGGAGGCACTAGATGGTGCATTTCTCCCTCTCCTTTGCCCCCTACCTCCTGCCCTAGCTGATTGAGACATTCCTTTTGTTGTGTGATGGTTGAGCTTGCAATCCTCTCCACAAATCCACCGGAATGCACTTGGAATTGCTTGGATAGCCTTCAAATCGCCTTCAAATCGCCTTCACCTGCACATACAATCACTCTTAGCCAACTCCTTCCTTGCAAATGATAAAAATAAACTCAAATTTTGGTTTTATAACTTACCCGGCCGCACTTTTCCTGTTTTTTCGCGCACTTTACGTGTCCTGTTTTAGGGACGCGTGTCCGACAGTCGGGACACGTTACGAATTCGTGTCCGACTCGTTGGAAATTCGTGTCCGAAAAACGGATTCGATGGAAAAGCGAATCGGACACGACCTCAGGTCGAATCGTGTCCGATTCGATAGGGACACGACACTTGGCCTGTTTTGAACGAATCCTGTTTCTTAGGAGAAAACCCAACAAACTTTTCTCAGAAGAAATTAGTCCAATACAAGAACAACACCAATCATGAAGATTAAGCCCTACCACAAGAGTGTGGCATTCTTCCACAAGAAACCCTAGCGAAATAAGATAACCCCAAAAATTGCTTCTAGTGATCTTCACTTGTCCTCCTTGAGAAATGTGCACCAATTGAGCGGAGATGAACTTATTGAATTTGACAAATGAAGTGTGAGAACACTTCTATTTATATTCTTCAGTTGACTAGAAAATTCCTCAATGGGGCTGATCTCCACTGGGGCCAACTTGCTAGTTTAGTATTCATCTTTTATTTTATCTTTATCTTCTAAGATCAATTTATCCCTTTTGCTGGGGTAGTTGTTCTCTTTCTTGCCTTTCACTTTCTCTAGTACTTCTTCAATGAATTGTCTTGACTCCTTGGTTATTTCTTCATCATAGAAAGGTTCTCCTTGTTGATATCTCCTCACATTCAAATCAAATTCTTCCATAGAGCTTTAATGTTGATTTGACCATACTCTAAGAAGTCTCAGACTCTTCTTAGAGCCAATGTCAAATTCAACATTAGATTAGATTTTTTCTAATATACAAAGAGATAAGATCCCCTTGTAACATAGACAAGTCATCTCACTCTATAAGAATAGATCACTCCTGCTACGGAGCACTCCCACACAGAGTATGCAATGTGACCTCTAGCCTTCTATCACTCCAGTCAATCCACATGACTGGACAAAGGCTAAGCATCTAAGCCTCAAGACACAGTCAATAAACATGACTAATTAGGGCTACGACGGGGCCGTCCTCTACCTAGGTTGTGAACCCATCTGGGAGAATGATCTGCAGAATGTTTTCCCGATGCTGGAACCATGGAGAACATCAACACCCCGACCCTGTGGAACATTGGTTTTCTTTACTATTGAAAACGCTTCATATTTTACTTATGAGAAAAAATTAGTACACCGAGTCAAAGCAATTGTTGAGATCCATAAGAGAGAAAGGATCGAATGGAACGAACCATCAAACAATAAATCAACAAACCCTAAATTTGCACAAATAGAAGACAAACTAAGACTAGGGAAAAAGATAAATTTGTACCAGTGCACAATAGAAAAAACCAGCAGGTGCACCTTTAGAGAGAAATCACCCAAGAACACTAGAGTTTAATGCTTGAGAGAAAATTGTTGGACAATAGATCACACCATGAAAGAGAGCTCAATGCTAGATATGGTGCCCATAGGCTAAAAGAATGAACCACTTGTGTAAGAGAGAAATAGCTCAAGATGATGTTAGAGATCAGTCTTCAGTTGTGTATTTTATACACAACTCAAAAGGTACAGTGTTCTCCCAAACAATGGTAATGGGCCCACATAATGACTAGGTTGGCTTAACCTAGGAATATAATAAATGAGTGTTGACTAATAGGATTTGACCCAACCCCTAGAAACTCACTACTACACTAATAATGATTACAAAGTGAGGTCATCCATGGTTGTATCTGAAGATTACACATCATTTCAACAATGACTATATCATTAAGACAACAAGAGTACAAGGAAAGTCCTGATCTACACAAGCTAAAAAAATTGAGAACACAAAGATAGAAGATCCACAAGAAGGTGACTAGGCTGACCTAGTCATAAATGTTACAATGGGTAAATTTACTTGTATCTAGGCTCATTAAATCCTTCAATACATGAAGTAGTGGGTCGGCATGTGGCCTTAAGTGAAGATTATCCCTACTCTCAATAGCCCCTCTAAGTTGAACTAGGGGTCATGGAGAAATATTATGAGATACATATGAAGGAGTGGGCATATCCAACTCAAAATAGAGTAAAACATAGCTAGAAGAAGAGAGTGGGCTTATGATGTCAACTCAATACAAAAGTGGACTTAATAAGTTGAAAGAATGTTACCACCAAACTGCTCATCTACTGGATAAAACTGTCACTAACTTGCTCATCTAATGGAGGAGGGCATGAAGACGTATTCCTCCATACATGCACCCTTTGGGAGAGTGGTCCTATTGAGTTGCTTATCTGATGAAAAAGTATTAGAAGAAACAACCTGCATGGAAATGAAGAATGTGGCCACTGATTTGCTCAACTACTAGAAAAAATTGTCACGAACTTGCTCATCAATGGAGGAGCGAAGGAAGACATATCCTTGCCATACTGCTCATCCACTAGGAGAGTGGTACTATTGAACTATAAATCTAAAGAGGTGTCAGAAGTGACATCTTGTATAGGAATGTTGAATGCAACCTTTGATCGACTCATTTGATAGAAACAACGGTCCTTGACTTGCTCATCCAATGGAGGGTAGGGAGATTTATCCTCGCTACACTGTGCATCTATTGGGAGAGTGGTACTAGTGTTACAAATATCTTTGATTTCTCTCGATATTTCCAATTTCTCGCTAGTTTTTCGTGTTACCGATTTGTCTGATATTGTCATAACTCTTCAGGTCTAAGCTTATTTTTGTCGATATTTTTCGATAATTCTCGATATTTTCCTCGATATTTCCAATAAGTTTATTTCGAGACCCTTGGCGATATATTCCCTGATACAATATTTGCAACATTGAGTGGTATTGAAGTATCCATTTGAAGAGATATTGGAGGAAACATCCTATAATAGAGAAGAGATAGGAGTACCCACCTCAAATAAGGTTAGTAGTAGTTGAAGTGAGAGTGAGAAAATCCAACTCCATATGTGTAAAAGAGCTTGAATATGTCCAAGGTGTTGATGTTTCTCTAGGGTGCAACATTGGGCAACATTCTGTAGACATTCTCCTAGTGAGGTCATGAGAATTGACCAATGGTTGGTAGAGGATGGCCCTGATGTAGCCTTGATTAGTAATGAGAAGTGACTAAGAGTAAATAAGGCTCGAGGTGCTTAGCCTTAATTAGTCATGAGAAGTGGCTAAAAGTGAATAAGGATAGAGGTTACATTGCATACTCTGAGAAGGAGTGCTCCGAGAACGAGTGATCTATTCTATACTAGAGTGAGTTGACTTGTTTATTTGTTAGGGGATTTCATCCCCTTGTGAAATATACAAAGTCTAATCTAATGTTGAATTTGACATAGGCTTTAAGAAGTGTTCGGGACTTCCTAGAGTGGGGTCAAATTAACATTAGAGCTCTATGCGTGAATAGACGTGCATTTGAGGAGATGAACATCAACAAGGACAACTTTTCTATGATGAAGAAACAACCAAAAAGTCAAGTCAACCATTGAAGAAGTCCTAGAAAAAAAATTAAACACAAGAAGACATGTCGGTCCTGAAGATAAATAAAAGATGAAGATCAAAATTAGCAAGTCGGCCCCATTGAGGAAAAAGTCAAGTGAAGTGAAGATATAAATAAAGGGTTCACTCACTTCATTTTTCATCATCACAACATCTTCTCTTCTCTCTCCACTTGTGCGCACCTCCAAAGAAGGCCTAGCAAAGGCAAGAAGCAATAATTTTTGGGTTCTCTTATTCTCTCTAGAAGTTTGCTACCCTTGTTAGGGTTTCTTGTGAAGGAGGGCGAACCTCTCATGTGCTAGGGTTCATCTTCATGAATGGTATTGTACTTGAATTAGATTAATTTCTTCTAAGAAAAGTTGTCTTGGTTTTCTCCCTATTGGGTTTCCTGGGATAAAATCTTTGTGTCTAATGTGCATGGTTATCTTTCAGTGATTCTTGTTTTATTTCCGCTGCAAGTGAAGTTGAAATTTTTGGTGTATAATTATGCAATGAGAAAAGTGGGATGATAATCATTAGGACATAATTATCAATATCTAAAAATTGTACTGCTAAGTTAAAAATTCATAATATCAGAGCAGTATTGAAAGCAGCCATTGCCAGTGATTGTTTCTACCCTAAATTTGGAAACTAGGGCTTCCAAGTTTAGACACTTCGAACCTCAGTTTGGTTCAATCTTAATGTTCTAGAGGTCGCCTAAGGAGGGTGCATCTATCTGTGGAGTCAGATTTCAATTTTGACCTAATTTTTGGGTCTAGGGTTTCTGGATCAGATTTTCAGATTTTTCAAGATGGTGTCCAGTCTCAGAGTAGAAGATAGGTTGGATGGTACTTAAAATTTTAGATCCTGGAAGACTTGTATACTCTTCATCTTGGATGAGAATGAGATCCAGGATTATGTAAAGAAAGATGTCTTAGAACCAGAAGATGTTGAGGAGAAAGCCAAACAAGAATAATGAAGCAAAGGCCAAGAGGATCTTAATAGATTTTGTAAAAGACCATTTGATTCCACATATTGTAGAATTCAAGACTGCCAAAGCAATGTATGATGCCTTGGTAGGATTGTTCAAGATTAAGAACACCCAGAAAAAATTGGCCTTGAGGATTCAACTCAGTTGTATCATGACGTCCAACGAAGATTCAACTGCTACTTATTTTATGAGAGTCTCCTAGCTGAGAGATCAACTTAAAGCCATTGGAGACAACATTGATGATGAAGAACTTGTGATGGTAACACTTAATGGACTTCCTTCTTCATGGGAGTCATTTGTTTAGAGTGTTTGTGGGCAAGATAAGTTGCCTAAGTTTGATAGGATATGGACTGATTGTGTCCAAGAGGAAGCTAGAGTATTATCCAAAAATAGCTTGTAGAGACCCCAAAATGAAGAAACTCAAGCTCTTGCAGCTCATGCAAGAAGAGGAAAAAGGAAGAAGGAACTTAGGAAGGAAAATACAGGTGGAGGATCCATTCCAGTTCGAGAACAAAAGAAAAAGGATCTTTCTAAAATCAGGTGCTTCATCTGTAATACATTTGGTCACTATGCCTGTAAATGTCCTCAGAGGCAAGAAAGGAAAGGAAACATGCATCAACAACTGATGTTGAAGAGCTTCCATCTCAAAAGAAGGCAAAGGAAGATAAACTTGATGAGATTATAGAATACTTCTTTTAGTACATGTGGACCGATGACAATGGCATCCTTGGATGTCTTCTTGTACTATGCATGATTCCTCCCAAAAGACATGAAGACCAAGGATGAAGGTAGAGAACTCGATGAGGAAGAAGATCAAGGTTTTGGAGGAAATTGTACCTCACTTTAGTGATTTTTGCATGGAGGCAGTGCTCAAGAGGGAGTCAACATCAAAGATAAGTATTTAAATGCTTTAAGTAATGAGTTTTATTTACTTAAGTTGAATTGACATTTTGTTAATGAATTGCATAAATGTTATTGGTTAACTCTTGTGGACAATTCTGTCATGTATTGCAGGACGAGTTCATTGTGAAGGTTGTCAAAGTGATGATTCATGACCAAGATTTACCCATGTTCTTATGGGAAGAGGCATCCAGTACTACAGTTTATGCTCACAAGAGTAAGTCATATCTCTTGTGAATGACAGAAGTGAGTCATATCTTTTGTAAGTCAAGAGTGAGTCATATCTCTTGTAAGTGACAGAAGTGAGTCATATCTTCTGTAAGACAAGAGTGAGCTATATCTCTTGTGATGGTCAGTACATAGTGAGAGACAGGAGCTGAGTGTCCAAATGTAGAGGGAGCAGGATACTTAGGTACAGAGGGAGTAGGGTGCTCCCACACAGAGGGAGTACCTGCTGCATAGTTTGTTGATGATGGAGGAGGTTTCTCAGTTAGGAGTACCTCCCTCACCAAGAGGAAGATGGCCTCAGAGTTCAAGGATCCTGGCTTGATTTCTTGGGATTGGAGGTGTAGCAGAGATCAGGTGAGACCTTCCATAGTCAAGGGAAGTGCATAGGTAAGATCTTGAGCAGATTTGGTATGATGGACTGTAAGTCCATGGCTACACCTATGAAGGAAAATCTAAAGAAGTTGAGCGATTCCATTTCAAATTTAGATTTGGTAGATCCCACTATGATGACAAATCTAAAGAAGCTGAGTGATTCTGCTTCAGATTCATATTTGGCAGGCAACAGATTGGATCCTTGATGTACCTGGTTAACACCAGGCCATATTGTTGCTTTGCAGTGAACACCCCGAGCCAATGTATGGCTTAAGCCGAGGCATGTACATTGGGTTGCGACAGAGCAGTTTTTGAGGTACTTGTGTGCCATAGCTAGATATGGTCCGAGATATGTCTCAGGTGATGAAGTGAAACTGCAAAGATATACAAATTCTGACTGGGAAGGGAGTGCAGTGGATAGAAAGAGCACCTTGGGGTATTGCTTCAGCTTGAGGATTAGATGTGATATCCTAGTTTAGTGAGAAGCAAACTTCTATAACACTCAGTACAACAAATGCAGAGTATATCACAGCCAATGTTGCAAGTTGCGAAGTAGTGTACCTTTGGAAGCTTCTTGCAGGACTTCATCCAGTATATATCCTTAGATGAGTTGCATCTGGAAGACATTCTCCCAAATTGACCATACTGATTTGGCTAGCAATGAATGACAAGATATGGTGTAGACAGACGTGCAGTTGAACGTTTACGAGAGGTGAATGGCCTTAGATACTGAGATGGTTTTACAGACGAGTGACTGAATATCCACTCACAGGAAAATGGCCATGTTGATCTGGATAGTGATGGATGGCCTAGATGGATCATTAGATGTGCAACAGTGGGCTGAATGTTCACTCACGACTAGTGGTGAATGGCTCTGGTGCAACCTTGTGAAAAAGGGTCGAGGTTCTGATACAGTCCAGTGATGGATGGACTAGGTGAGCCTCATTGGGATGAATGTTCACTCATGGTTAATGGTGAATGGCTCTGGCGTAGCCTTGTGCATAAGGCTCGAGATGCTAATGGCTCCAATGTGCAGCATCGGGTTAAATGTTCACTCATGGTTAGTGGTGAATGGATCTGGTGTAGTCTTGCTTAGACTCGAGGTGTTGACAGAGTTCTCATCCAAACATCCATGCACAACATTGAGCTGAATGTTCACTTACGGTTAGGGGTGAATGGCTCTAGCGTAACCTTGTGAATAAGGCTCAAGGCGTTGAGTATTGGCTAGGAGTATGAAGCTCTAGACATAGATATTCTCACAAAGTGTGAAGCTTGGTGTGATATAGAATGTCCCCCTCGTTGAGAGGGAGTGTTGATGTTTTTTCAGGGTGCAGCATCGAGCAACATTTGCAGACATTCTCCCAGAGAGGTCATGAGAATTGACCAATGATTGGTAGAGGATGGCCTCGGCGTATCCTTGATTAGTCATGAGAAGTGACTAAGAGAACAAGGCTCGAGGTGCTTACCCTTAATTAGTCATGAGAAGTGGCTAAGAGTGAATAAGGATAGAGGTCACATTGCATACTCTGAGAAGGAGTGATCTATTCTATACCAGAGTGAGTAGACTTGTTTATTTATTAGGGGATTTCATCCCCTTGTGAAATATACAAAGTCTAATCTAATGCTGAATTTGACATAGGCACTAAGAAGTGTTCGGGACTTCTTAGAGTGGGGTCAAATCTACATTAGAAATCTATTCACGAATAGACGTGCATGTGAGGAGATGAACATCAACAAGGACAACTTTTCTATGATAAAGAAACAACCAAGAGCTCAGGTCAACAATTGAAGAAGTCCTAGATAGCATTAAAGATTTCCCAGAAAAAAAATTGAAGACAAGAAGACAAGTCAGCCTTGAAGATAAATAAAAGATGAAGATCAAAATTAGCAAGTCGGCCCCATTGAGGAAAAAGGCAAGTGAAGTGAAGAATATAAATAAAGGGTGCACTCACTTCATTTTTCATCATCACAACATCTTCTCTTCACTCTCCACTTGTGTGCACCTCCAAAGAAGGCCTAGCAAAGGCAAGAAGCAATAATTTTTGGGGTCTCTTATTCTCTCTAGAAGTTCGCTACCCTTGTTAGGGTTTCTTGTGAAGGATGGAGAACCTCTCATGTGCTAGGGTTCATCTTCATGAATGGTATTGTACTTGATGTGGATTAATTTCTTCTAAGAAAAGTTGGCTGGGTTTTCTCCCTATTGGGTTTCCCAGGATAAAATCTGTGTCTACTGTGCATGGTTATCTTTCAGTGATTGTTGTTTTATTTCCGCTGCAAGTGAAAGTTGAAATTTTCGGTCTATAATTATGCAATGATAAAAGTGGGATGATAATCATTAGGACATAATTATCAAGATCTGAAAATTGTACTGCTAAGTTAAAAATTCAACACAAGGATGCTCAGATACAACATGTGTGGGGGCTTATGGATAACCAACATAGGTGCACCTAAGAGTGAAGCTTCGAAGGAAGCTCGAATATAAGATGAGAGTGGGTTTATAAATACCCAGCATAAATACAAGTGAGAGTTTGTGTGTGGAACTGGATATCCAACTTGAAATCATGGTCAACTGTAGCTGAAAAGAAGTGAAAGGGTTAATGTATACCCATCCCAACACAGGGTTGGCTATATGCACAGCATCCTCCCTGAAGATGGACAAGAAGCCAGTAAGAGAAAGCATTAGATTGGACGTTCCTCTTGAAATGCTGAATGAGGGCCATCTGAAGATAGAACCTCCCCAAAACACCACAGTACCAATACCAACATGGTTCCACAACCAGGCAAGGTTTGTCTCTAGTGAAGATATGAAAGAGGGAGCTATTGAAGTGTGCTGCATATAGGATGTCCCATGAGGACAAATATCATAGTGCATAAAATAATATCCACACAAACAAGCTGAAAATCCTCTGTATGGTCATCAATAGTGTAAAGTGGGACTATGTACATGTGACTACAAATTGGGTTAGCAGCATCATATAGAAGGTTTCTGTCACAAACTGTTACTCTTGCAAGTTCATCAATCCTTGGAAGATAAACAGTGCAAGACTTGGAGATAAAACTCTCTTTATGGCATTCTTTTGCTTATAGAATGCTCCTGAATCAGATCTACCCATTAGTAAACAGTTCCATTGATTAGGGCAAAGTACCATCCTGAGGTCATTAGGGTTAATTAATCCCTTATATAGACCCAAGAAGGATGTATGAGGAAGGGTTTGGAACCCTAAAGATAAAAGGATGGCCCAGAAAATTCTGCTGCCAAGTAATCCTCCAGAAACAACCCTAAAAACATATGATACCAGTACTGTTCCAAAAAAAACAAACAGGGAATTTTGGCCAGAAAATGAGATAGAGAGAGGGCGCACTGCCTTACAAGAGCACCGACCTGCAAAAAATAGCCCTCAAATTCATTGAAAAAACCAAATGACACAAAAGGATGGAGAGCCCTGGTGGTAGAGACTCAGAGAGGGTAGAAAAACCCATAATTTTGCCGCTGTCCCAAAAAGTGGCTGAAAAAGACCTAGTTTTCAGACCTGAGACAGCCCTGAAAAAAGTGTTGGATAGGGTAGGAAGAGTCATATTGGATCTGCAATCGTGTTGAGAACACGAATATAGAAGATCTATGGTGATCTCTTCAGCAAACCTTAATCCAATCATAGAGAAACTCTTCAGATTTATCACAACATTAACAAAACAATGATGCTCCAAGTGTAGTAAAATAGCACAAGGGAGAGATAGAGAGAGCTAAATAGAGTTCCCTCAGTTGTTTATCACACTTGATCAAATAGTGAATGTATGTTTTACAAATGAAGAGTGTATGTGTATTTATACACATCCTTCTAGGGTTGGGACACCACTACCAGCTGAAAGAAGGTGACTAGGCCGACTAGTCATAAATGATAAAGTGGGTAACTTACCCATATCATAGATGTAGGCTCATTAAAGTCCTCAATACACCAAGTAGTGGGTTGGCATGTGGCCTAAAGTGAAGAATACCCATACTCTGAACAAAAAAGGGTAGCAATTGTGCTTGGGGCCTCACAGGGAGGAACTCAACATCATGACAGAATGCACTGAGGTTAACTCTCAGGAGCAATGCCAATTCTTGCTTAAAGCTCCTCAGTGCTGCTAGAGTAAGGCATTGACGAATCTCATTGAAAGTAACCTTGCATTAGTGTTTCCATAAAAATTCAATTGCAGGGAATCGAACTATGTGCCAAAGCAGTTTGCAGCTATCCCGAACCATCCATGTATCCCCTATAATGTCCCTTTCATATTCTTGTTGATGTCAGCCTTTTGCTATTTGAATGATCTTAGAAGTTAAAAAGAAATTTATGAGCAAGGAGAGGTTGATTAATTTCAAATCTTGACATGCTACATTCATTGGGGTTCTGACTTCCTTTGTAACATGCTGCTCTGTAACATTTTCAGAATGAGCACTTTATCCAAGCAAACACACAAGTTTAGGAATTTAATGACATTGAAAGTATAGTAGTGGCAAGTTTTCAAAAGCTGCCATGTATGATGCTAAATAGCAGTCGAAGGGAAACTAAGTTGTAATAGTCGAAAATGACATCTATTTTCCTTCTAGATGACAATACTTTTCTCAGTGGCTCATACAGTCCTCATGTTGCAAATGCTCCTCATAGTTCAACTCTGCTTTCCAATCATGGTGGTGACATCTTACATGATTCACCTGCACCAGTTACTCTTCCTTAGGATAAGGCCTATACTTCAGTGGGCTACCTCCAGTCTTCTTGATGCAGTAGAGTTTCTTGTGTGCTATCAGGTGGAATCTCCTCCACCTTGGGCCCTTCTTGCTAAAATTGTTAATTGTTTTCAGGACCAATCTGATGCAGTTGAGTTTTTTGCTAGCTCATCTGAACACTGTTGGGAGGAATCTTCTCCACCACCAGTTTTTTGATGACCCTGATTTATGAAGGAGCGATGTGAAGTTCAGGAGGGTGATTTGGTCCCCTGCTCAACATTAAGCGGGGAAGTAATTTTGTAATCCTATATTGTAATGAATTCTCTCTGTGGCCCCTTGTTTAGCACAAGGGGGGGTGTTGGAATTATAATATTATTGGTGTAATCTGTACATATGGCCATGATTATTTCTTGTAATTATGGCTAAGGCCATATTCTTTTTCCTTTTATTGTATTACTAGGTATGGTTAAGGCCAACCTAGTCAAACTTGATATGTAGGCTCAATAAGTTAATAACCCTCTTGGTGTGTATTCCCTTGTTTTATGGGCCCATAACCCACTCTTGAAGGGACACCTTAGTTGTGTACAGATACACAGCTCAAACGCTCATCTTGTCTTCAAACGCTCATTTTGTCTTGTGATATTCTTGATCCAAATAGAAAGTGTTGTAAGCCTAAGGGCACTCTCTCTTGTGATTGGCATCTTTCTTCGAGGCACACTTGTGTATTTTTGTTTTTAGAAGATTACAAGATGAGATGATGCAAATGAGAGCTTGATTTCTGTCTTTATGCACAACTCAGTTTAGGTGTCTCTTCAAGAGGGGAAGGCTTCCCTTCAAGGGGAAGTTACGGGCTCACAAAACAAGGGCACACACCCCAATAGGGTTACTGAGCCTACATATCAGGTCTTTTCTAGGTTGGTCTTAACCATACCGAGTGATACAGTAAAAGAAAAAAAATATGGCCTTAGCTATAGTTACAACTTACAAGTAATAATGATACATGAGCTGTGGCCTATGTACAGATTACACTAATAATCCCAACATGGTCTACACAGGCTAAAAAGGCTAGCAAATGAACCTGGCCCCCACAGGGAGGGACTCAACACCATGATGGAATGCAACAAGTTTAATCCTTGGGAGCAATGCCTTGAGGCTCCTCAATTCTCCAAGGCTAAATCTCATTGAAAGTAACCTTACAACTATGTTTTCACTGAAAACCAATTGCAGCCAATCAAACTGTGTACCAATGCAATTTGCAGCTATACCCTAACCAGCCATGTATCCCCTACAGGGGCCCCTTCATATTCTTAATTCTTGTTGATGTAAGCCTTTTGCCTTCTGAAGGATCTTAGAATTAATGAATTCAGAATGATCGCTTTATCCAAGTAAACATGTTATTTGAGGAACTTAATGACATTTAAATTTTAAATATAGGTTCATGAGTTTAGATAAGTTCATACAGTTTCAGCTTTAGTGGTGGGGTTTCAAAGACCACCAAGTATGATTCTAAATTGCAGCAGAGGGGACACTAAGTTGTGAAGATCTGGAAATGGCACCTATTTTCCCTCTAAGGTAAAACATTTATAATATCCGAGAGAAGAAAACTCTATACCTTGTATATGCTTGTATACCATTGCAGAGAATGTATACAATGAAACCTACTGGTTTCTTGTAGGTTAAAATTAAACATACACCTATCCTCTTTCAATATACCAGAACCACAGACTTCATCATCGACAGACTGAAAAATAAATCTTGAAGTTCAATGAAACCTCCCTGTAATGGAAGTGATGTCAGGATTTAACTTAGGTGGTTAAACACAACAACTATTAATTGGTACAACCAAATTAAGTAAATTCATACTAATTTAACAGAGTTGAATATTTTTTGTCAGTTCATTTTAAGGAATTTGATTTTCAGGCATTTGCCCTTGTTTCATTTTGCGTTAAAATACTCCAACTGACTTGGCAAGGTTTCATCAATTCAATCCTGTTGGGAAGTGTTTCTGCCTAATAATTTGGCAATCCTGCTAAAATTGTTAACCTTTACCCTCCTTGGCACTGTTTCACATTTGTTATATAAAGCACAATACTATGGCATTTCACATTTATTATATAAAACACAATACTATGATATTCCACATAAACGCTTGCAAGGCATTGCTAACACTGCCTCTTTATTTTCTTGTATTTATTCCTTTACGTTGCCTACTTATACGGTCGCTCTGAAATCTAATCCTTCCAAGGCCTCATCATGATGTTTTGCACGAAACTGCTTGCAGGGAAATTTTACACACTCACAACTGGTGCAAATGAACGGCGTTGGAGTAAAATAGAAGAAAAGCTACGCACTATTGTAGATTCATTTTCATTATTCGATGTATGAAATCACTCTCCTTCAGCACCAGAGGCATTGTTATGCATGTCATATGCTATTGCATGGGTATTTCCGACAGTCTTGAAGTCAAATACTGCCGATATAGAGCTTGTAGTAAGCAAAACTTTACTGGGAGCTTTTTCTTGATCCCTGTAAAAGGGTCTGATTGAGACAAGGATATGGCAGAAGTAGTTATTGTTTTAACTCCTAATTATGTATCATTTATTCACGAAGATAAATAATTTTTTGGAAATCTTATGGACTCTTGAGTACGAGTACCTCGCGAATGGTCTTGATATGTAATTTGTAGATCTTTCAATTGCTGACATGTTTTTGAAAGCGTTCAACAAATCATTGCTATGCATATCCATGAAATGTTTGAAGGATGGGAACCCAGCCAATTTAAAATTTGGCGTTTAAACGGCAATCCCACCTCAACCTGTTCTTTATAATGATGTTAGAGGTACAACTCTACCTGGGAGCAAAATTCGAGTAACTGTTACGAGAATGCTATTTGTTTCCATTTCATTATGTTACTAGTCTTTTTGCCATCCCTTGACATGGATCCTTTGATTTTTGAAGTAAACTTTTAAAACCGAATTTTACATATTTAATGCCCAATTAATGTAATGGGTGGGCATGGTACTTGAGTGCCATTGTTTGGGTCTTTCCAAAATGGTTAGAACAGGCAAGACGTAGAATATGCAACATGGTCTTCTGTATAACTTGAAGTTCTCTGGACAGATTTTTCAAAGATTGGAGAATAATGTGGCCTAATTCGACCTGCATTCGATTATGAAGAACTTCGATTTTTCCCATTATTTAAAAAAAAATGATTCTTTGATCAATCGGAAACATGAACATTTTACAAAAATATAATCCCCTCCATTACCCTGAGGGATTCAGCCAAAAAAAAAAAAAACTCATAGAAAATCTCATGCCCAAACAAAATCCTCAAGTACCAGTGAGGGTGTCGACATTGTTGAAATTAAAATATAAATGCAAAGCGTTGTCTACACACAATGAATACACAATAAAAAAAATAAAAAAATGATTGGTGGTTAGTCTCGTTACCGTAATAAGCTTGAATATCAAATAATCTATTTCAATTTTCACATGTTGATATACAATAAACTACAAAAGCCCCCTTATATATATATAGGGATTAGTTCTAAATTAAGTAGTCCTGACTCCCGTATAAATGAGGAACCATAAGAACCACCTCCTAACAGCCACATTAATGATGGGCCATTAAGACCATCTTCTAAGCACCATGTTAACGACAAAGTATTGAATTTTGGCATCATTGACATCGGTGTTTGCAAAGTCAAGATGACATTAAAAATACATAGTGGAGCATTCATCATTAAAGTGGTGGTTAGGAAGTGGCCCTTGTGGTCCTTCATTGATCATTAATTTCACCAACTTCACTTCTAAGTTTGAGTTGGAGTACAAGGACATTAAAAGTTACCCCCTTAACAACCTCCCTTATGTCAAGCATAGTGTGAAACTTTAACAAATTTTGCCTCTATAATAGGTTTGGTGATGACATCAACAATTTGGTCTTCATTTGAACAGTATTCCATCTAACTAATATGATGATGTATTAGTTGTTGAATAGAGTGTCATTGGTATTCAATATATTCTAACATGCGTGTCACATGTTTTTAGCATTTCATGGAGTTCCAATGATTGAAATGGGACCTAAACCCATGTTTCCTAAAAATTAGGTTTGACATGATGATACACAATGTAGTACATGAACCTTTGATATAAATATTACTTCTAGGTTAAGTAGTCCTAAGCATCGTACTAATGAGGGGCCACAAGGGCCACCTCCTAACCACCACATTAATGAGGGATTACTAAGACCATCTTCTAAGGGTGTAGTCTAATATTCTACGTTTTCAACTTTTTCCGAGCATATTTTCCATTTTATTTTGTTCGGAGTTTGGTTAGAAATCTTTGAAAATTCTTAGAATCATATATATTAGCCATGGAAACTGCATAATTTGGGTGCCAAGGGGGTATTTGAAGGTGTTGAATCTATTTATGAATTCAAAAACACAATTTAAACACTTCCAAATTTACTGGATTCCGACCAAAAACCACTGTAAAATCCAAAGCGTAGAATAAATAGACTACTCCTCTTCTAAGTACCATGTCAATGACAAAGAATTATGGCCTTACATGATTGTCACCAATGCCTACAAAGTCAAGACGAAATTAAATATACATTGTGGATCATTAATTCCGCTAGCATCCCCCCCCCTCGTTTGACTTGGAGTACAAGAAGGGACATTAAAAGTAACCCCTTGTATTGACAACTTCCTTCATCCTCAACAAAGTATGAAGCTTAACATATTTTTCCTTTGTTATAGGTTTGTGAAGATGTCAACAATTTGGTGTTAGGTTTGAGACGATTCCATCTATATAATATGATCATGTATTAGTTGTGGAATAGTGTTGATGGTATTCAATCTATTTGGTCTTTGAATGATATGCTAGATGGTGAACAATATGAATTGGACCTTGATTATCATATCAAGTTGACGCCCATTGTGCCTAGTGAAGTTGAAGATCCTTCAAAGGTGTTCAAATCAATGTCTTCCTATCTAGCAATGCTAGCACTGATGTACTTGGGCTCTGTGGAAGAAAGGGAAATCAAAGACTACTTCTTGTTCAACCATGCAATAGAACACGAACCAAGAAAGTAGGCATAACACAAAGTGGACTTTAGCTTCTCCTAATTTCCAACCCTTTGAATTAGTCTAATCCAAACAAATTCACCTTACACCCAATGCGTATTGAATGCCAAATTGGAAATTTTATTTATCTCATCTCAAGAGTCCTCTTTGTTGGAATCCAATGTCTTTCCTTTTGCCCCTACATATGTTTGAAAACATGATGCATAATAACGATGATCTTTGATTTGTTAGATTTTGATCATTAATTCAATATGATTTAAGATTTTATCTGAGAGAATAACAAGCACAACATATCAATCACAAGAGACAATATACACAGAGTTTCCTTGGGGAAAACCAAGAAGGTGAAAAACCCCAATAACTTCCTCAGAGATAGATAGACAATGATACAAAACCCAAGTACAAGAGATTGTCTCCTTAGCAACTTCTCCTCCTCCACCAGTGCGCATCACTCAATGAGGGAGATAGACGAATAAGTGAATGATCAAATAGAGTGACACCCTCACTCTATTTATACACAACTTGACTTGCCTTTTAACTCTAACTAGGTCGACCCCAACTTAACCACTTAACATAATACTAACTGGGTCGACCCCACTAGGGTGGTCTAATAACCCTTTAACCCACAAGACTCATACATGGCTGACCCCATCAAGGTGGTCTAATAACCCATCAAGTATAAGTTACGACACTTGTAAATTCAACAAATGACGACACTTCCGTATAGAGGAATAATAACCTCTCTGTAGGGATAGAATATACATATATGAAATACATTTCGAAGTTACATATACATCAACACTCCCTCTTAACTAGGAAGGTATTTCTTGACACAGGTCTTCTAGCACAAGTCTTCTTCTCTGGATCATCAGATCATCGTCATCGTCACTACTGCTATCTCAATCAATCTCCAATCTACTCGTCATAGGAAGTTCTACAGAGCCAGCCATTTTTCATGCTGGTTATAGGCCTAGCCTCCATGTAGGTCTTCATCATCTCGGCGAGCAAGCCATCAAGTAAGTACATCTCATGATTGATTACACTGCCTTTGCAAAACCTGCAAGATCTCTCAGGACTGATTACACTGCCTCTGCAAAACTTGCAAGAGCATCTCAGGACTGATTATATGCCTCTGCAAAACCTATGTACCATACTGTCACCTCATTATCTTCAGATCACCTCATAGTCCACGGAGCACAACCCAGATGCACATCACACTGCACTTACATTCACCGACATGGGAAGACACACCTCAACCATCCATGAAAGGCTCAGCACTTATATCTACGCCATGGGAAGACACACTTCAACCATGCGAGAATGGCATCGCACTTATATCCATAGCGATGGGAAGACACACTTCAACCATGCTAGGAATGGCACAACACTTATATCGCAGCCATGGGAAGACACACTTCAACCATGCTCGAATGGCACAACACTTATATCGCAGCCATGGGAAGACACACTTCAACCATGCTCGAATGGCACAGCTCTTACATCAACGACCATGAGAAGACACACTTCAACCATGTTGGAATGGCCCCAGCCCTTATATCTGCACCATGGGAAGACACACCTACCACCATGTGAGAATGGCTCATGTGCATTTGTGTCTCCGGACTCATCACTTCCCCTTGGAAGGAACCTCGATTTGAAGTACACCAAGTCTCTCTCTGAAGTACTCAAACTTCACTATGGCCAGTGGCTTGGTCAACACATCGACTATCTGCTCGTCCGTCGCAACATACATGAGCTTCACTGCTCCTCTCTGCACCATATCCCTAATATAGTGGAACTTGATCTCAATGTGCCTCGACTTGTCATGGAACACTAGGTTCTCCGACAACTTCACACAACTCTGGTTGTCGCAATATATACAAGTAGCACTCAGTTGGAGATCAAACAAATCAGACAGTAGCTTCCTAAGCCATACTGCCTCACAACTAGCCGAACAAGCTGCGACATACTCTGCTTCGGCTGTACTTAGTGCCACATAGGACTGCTTCCTGCTAAACCAAGAGATCATACCGGATCCCATACTGAAGTAGCACCCTGAAGTGCTCTTCCAATCAATGGCACTGTCTGCCCAATCTGAATCAACATAACCCTCTAGGTTAAACTTTTGATTCGCATCATATTTGAGCCCATAATCAACCGTACCCTTCAGGTACCTCAAAATTTGCTTTACAACAACCATGTGAACACTTCTCGAATCTGTCAGGAATTGGCTCAATGTGTTCACAGCAAAGCAAATATCTGGTCTCGTGTTCGTTAGGTACATCAAGGACTTAATCATATGACGATACACCGTGACATCAACCGGCTTAGATGAAGCATCACACAGAAGCTTCAGGTTCGATGTCATAGGTGTGGCCATGGCTTTGCAGTCCATCATCCCGAACCTCTTTAGGATCTCTACTGCATACTTCCCTTGTCCAAGGAAGATCCCATCTGCACTCTGCCACACCTCCATGCCTAGAAAGTAGTGCATCATACCCAAGTCCTTCATCTTGAACTCGACAGCAAGCTTCCTCTTTGTGTTGGAAATCAATCTATCCTCACCTGTAACAAACAGGTCATCCACATACAGAAGTAGTATCACTGAATTGCCTTCCTCAACCTTGTAGTAAAGGTTGGAGTCCGCTTTACTTTTAGTAAAGCCCAAACTGGATAGGAAGCCATCTATCCTGCCGTACCAGGTCCTGGGTGCTTGTTTTAAACCATATAGTGCTTTATTCAGTTTGCACACGAGTCCCTGTCATGTGTCTCAAAATGTTAGGAACCCATGTCAACCCTTCTATTTACTTTGTTAGTATATTGCTGTTGGACGCATATGCTTTGTATGTCATCTCGTAGTATTTGTTGATCCATAGTTTGTATTATTGTTTTTGGACGCATATGCTTTGTAAGTCGTCCTGTAGTAATTGTTGATCCATATTTTGTATTGGCCCATGGTTTGTATTGACACATGGTATTGGCGCCTAGACTTAGTATATAAGTTTGTGTTGAGACCAATGAAGGTACCGTGAAGTTGTTTGTATTGAGCTTGCTCAAAGGAGGTTGCCCCCTCGAAGTGGCCTGCGATCAATATAAAAGTGATTCTGAGTTCTGTTATTTATGTTATCTCATGTGTTTTTATTCGTTAATTATTGCAGGTTCTTCTCATCTGGTATCAGAGCACTTTCTTGGGCTCACTGGATGAAATTTCTGCCAATTTTTTTTTTCGCATCTGTTGTAGCTTCGGATCTAGGAATAATCCCTATCTGCTTAACTGTGGGAAGTACTTGGGCATAAGCCCTAAAACTCATTGTGAGGAGTACCATAGGAACCCCAAAGTAGCTGTCCCATTGAGAGGACCTGCCAGCGAAAAAGAAAATGACCCCTACCTAATTGACTAGTTCCTACCCGTGAGGTAAACCAAGAGCTATCGTTTGTGGCAAAGTGGTTATCAGTTTTACCTGAGCCGTGGAGTGAGGGGTACTTCCCCAATACGCAAGCCGTCAGACAACATTGGTGGTCGAGTGAAACCCTTGAACTGTTAGGAAGCCGCACATACCAGGGGTCCATATCTATTTTCAGTTGAACTGTTGCCGATCACTGTCGCGCCGTTTCAAATTCATTCTGAACGCCGTTTCAGATCTATTTAAGATCCAACCGTTTTCGATCCAGTCGGTGCCGTTTCAGATCCCTCTATTTCCAATCACTTCTGCGTCGTTGCAGATCTATCTATTTCAGATCCCTTCCGCGTCGTTGCAGATCCATTCCTGGAAAATAAAATAAAATAAAATGGCCATATCTCCCTTGTTTTCACTCCGTTTCTCTTGAAACTTCCCTGGCACCCCGGTAATCCCATTCTGCATATTTCATTCCTGAGAACCCTATCCCAAATTCCACTTCCCAAAGCCCGAAATCTCACATTTGTCTATTTTTAGGGTTTGCCATAACTTCTTCGGATTTCACCCAATCGCCTTCAAATTTTTCCACCAAGTTCCTTTCCTAATTTTGCTTCTTTGTCCCTCTCTGCCAAATTTTCTTATTCTTTCACCCCGCTTTTGAAATCCCCATTTTTTGCTTCACTGTCCATCAGAAAGTGTCCAAAACCTAGTCAAACCCCAATTACCCCTCCGAGTTTTTCCCAAATCCAAATTTCCCTTTACTAAAGAAGCTTTTGTTTGCGTTTTTCTATCCATTCCAAAAAAAAAAAAATCCTGGTTATGGTTGTCACCCGTGCAGGAGCAACAACCATGGAGGAAGCACTTGCAACCATTCAAACAAAACTCCAAGATCTAGATGAGAAATTTCTCAGTCTCTATCTTCAGCATTCAGCCATGAACAATAACCGACCGCACGAATCTTCGGCAGCCAATGGGTTCTCTTCTTCCAGCAATTTCTATGGTTCGGAGCTTGAATTTCCTTGCTTTAATGGTATTGATCCAACTGGATGGATCTATCATGCAGAACAATATTTCAGTCTGCATAATACTTTTGATGTCCAAAAAGTTCCACTTGCATCCTTTCATTTGGAACAGGAAGCCCTTCAATGGTACCATTGGTACATCAAGGCTCATGACGAGCCAAAATGGACAGATTTACCGGAGCACTCACTAAACTTTGTCAAAGTGGCACTGTGAGAGAGTATCAGACAGAATTTGAGAAACTAGCCAATCACACAGAAGGATTGTCTGATGAATTCTACAGGAGTTGTTTTATCAGTGGTCTTAAGGATGAAATCTGGTCAGAGGTTAAAATGTTCTGTCCCAACACAATGATGGAAGTCCTAGGGTTGGCTAAGTTGGCAGAAGACAAGATTGCAGCCCAACAACGCTCCAAACCCACTTTTGTTCCCTTCCGAAATCTGGGTTCTCAACGACCTTCCATCCTGCCAGCTCCTTGACCAACTCCTATCAAACATTTGTCTGAAACAGAGATGCAGACACGCAAAGAAAAAGGGCTTTGTTATAATTGTGATGAGAAATTCATTCGGGAACATAGATGTGTTCAACAAAATCTCTATCTCTTGGATATGGATTCTCCGCCTGCCTCTACAATTGGTTGTTGATTAAGTTGTCATTGATGCCAACAATGCTTGGTCATTAATGCCAACAGTTGAGTCTTGGTGCCCCTTGTGGAGCCCCTGAGGGTTAGTGTTTAGTTTGTGGTTGTTTGTGTCAAAGGAGCCCTTTTGACCTTGTCCAAACCTAAGCTTGAAGCCCTTGGAGGCCTTGGGACAATGGAAAAAGCCCTGGCCACCCTTAACTTGGTTAAGTGCCCCTAAGTTGTATCTTGGTCTCATTTGAGTCCTCCATTGTTGTATCCTTGCTCCTTGTTGGATGGATGATGTGGTAGTTTAGTCCTTGGAACCCACACATTTTCCCTTACACTCTTGTACATGTTGAAGCTTGGTTGATGATGATATCTTTGGGTTATGGAACCCACACACTTGGAGTCCTTTTGCTTAATCCCATAACTTTGTTGAAGCAATTGCACTTGAAGATGATCTTGCTACACATGGTAAGGTTCTTGAAGTTGATGCACTTAAGCCCTCACTCTCGATGTCCATTGAAGCCTTGACCTTGGAACTTATGCCTAAGGTAACATGGTCTTTGGCACCCTTATTTGTGGGGTCTTTGACGTCAGGAACAAATTGAAGAATTTAAGGGTATTGGACCATGCATTTGCAAATAAACCCTCCATAAGATGTTATTCCTTGTCAAGCACTTTTCGTTGATATGTGGAGTTCCCACTAACTCTTCACGGTTGAAGAGATATGAATTTTTTAAAGTTGACAATGCATTTTTCACCCCATTATTTGGGCCAGCCGACCAAAGAAAGGAAGATTTAATTATTTTTGTTTTAATGAATTTGTTATTTGAAGGACAAGTCGGCTCCTAAAATTCAGTACTCAAACTGTATCAATAAGAGGGCCACGACCTCATTTGTTAGGGTGTGCTTTTGTTGAATGTGGAGCTCTGAATTTCAGACTGTCTTTTTAAAGAGGAATTTCGGATTGTGTTTTTATAGAGGAATTTCAGACTGCGTTTTTTTTTTTTTTTTTTTTTTTTTTTAATTCTGAGAAATTTTTTGGACTGTTTCCTTGACAATTTTCGGGCTGCCTCAGTAATACATTTTCAGGTTGTTTTAGTGTTGTTCTAAGACTATTTCTCAGTGATCAGGGGGATGTCATCTTAAGTTTTTTTTGGTTCAAAAATGGTTTGAATTCTGATCAAAATCAAGCTCTGAAATTCGACTGTCATAGTAAGCATAGATCTGATTTTTAGGGCATTTAAGTGCACTGATTCTGGGATAAATTCGGGCTGTCTATCTGTTTCCTCTTGGACTGTACAGGAGCTTAAATTTAGACTGTCTCCTTCTCTCTCTTGGACTGTACAACAACAGTAAGTATAATCATTTGGGGTTGTTTATCTTCTTTGAGACTTAATTTTATTGGTGAAAAGTTTGGACTAAGATTTTATGAGACAAAGTTAACTTCTGCCCCTTTTGTTTGGCTAGATTGTCTACAGTACCAGAGGTTATCTTGAGACAATAGTTGCTTGAAGGTTGACAAAGTTGCCATTGCTCTTTTAACAATAAAGTTAGTATTTGACTTGACAAGCTTTGACAAGTTGTTTATAGTTGGCTTTGACTAGACAGAATTGTATTGAGTTTTACAAGTCGACTGTACTTTCTAAGAGATTGATGGTACTAGATGCTGGTTGGTTATTTTGACTATGCTATGTTTGAGTTTTCTATCTTCTTGATTGAATGGGATTGGGGTTAATTGATTAAGACTTGTCTTGGAGTTTGAGTTGTTGGCTGGAGTCAAAGAGCCTTTTGTCTAAAAGTTTTGAGGTTAACTAAGTTTAACCTTGTCTGGTTAAGTCTTCTTTGTTAGGGTTTGTTGCTGACTTTGACAAGTATGAATTAACTATACTTCTTTGGCAAGATTGAGAAAGTTAATTATAGGCAAGAGTATGTATTGACCAAGTTTGATGTTGAGTTGGTCCTCATCTAATTGAGTTGACAAGTTGGTGGTGTTGACTTGACTCGCTTGACTAGTTTGGCAAATTGTGAAAAGTGCTCTTGACCTAATTAGCAAATTGTGTAAGCTTATCTAATTGATTTGACGAGTGAGTAAAGTATCTAGGTGCAAAAGTTGTCATTGAATTTTGTCTTAAGTGTGGTGTATTGACCTAAGAGTAGGATTGACTAGTTGATGATTTGACATTGTGTTGGCCTGACTTGATTGTCTTGACCAAGTAAAGGTTGTTTGATTGATTTGATTGAAATGGTTAGCCAATTGTGACAAGGATTCTTGATTGAAGTTGAAATTGATGGACTAAGCTTGATATGGTTTGATTGGCTAAGTGGGTCTTAGGGTTTGTTTGTCTGTCAAGCTTTGCTTGACTGAGTTGTTTGATGAGTTTTGATGTTGGTCATGGTGAGTGAGTGAGTCTTTGATGAACTATCCTAACCTTGTGACTAACTGACTATCAGAACACATTAGACATTTGATTAAATTGACATAGGTACATATTTTATCTGACACGGGTTGGTTCAGTTGAGCACAGGCTACAACATGTGCATTTTGTCTAACTCAGATTGGCTGAGTTGTATGAGCAGTTGGTTTGACCCAGGTGGTCTGGTATATAGTTGGTTGAACTCAAATTGACTTAGTTGGATGACAAGATGATGTGTACAGCTTGATTGGTACAGCCAGATTGGATGACAGCTTGATTACGCAGGTTGACGAGCAGTGTTGCACACTAGTGGTGCAGTGGTTAGTGGACAGTTAATGAGCAGTGAACAGTTGATGAGCGTCAGTTGATGAGAAGTGACAGTGGTTGTGTAGTGTGATATAGGTTGTGTAGTGTGGTACAGATTGTGCAGTGCGGTACAGGTGTTGGATAATAGGTCCGCAGGATCAGTGCAGTTTGTGGTTCAGTAGTTCAGTTTCTATCTTCATATCAGGGTGGCAGGACGGGGCAAGGAAATCTAGGGAGCTAAGGCTTCCTTCAGGTTGTATCCTGTAAACCTGGGGGTTGTAGCCTCCTTCCAGTTGTAGATGGAGAATTGAAGTCTTTGTAACAAAGGGGGTTGTTGCCTCCTTTCAGTTGTTGCCTCCTTTCAGTTGTTGCCTCCTTTCATTATTATTATAAAGGCTTCCGTGGTTTTTCCCCCAGGACTTGGGTCTCCATGTAAAAATCTTGTGTACTGTGTTTTTGCTATGCTTCCTATGTGATGATAATATGATGAGTTGTAATTGTTAATAATGCTGATGATATAATGATAATGTGATACTGCATTAATGAATGATGTATTGAATAAACTGCTGATGATTATTAAAGTGGAGAAAGTAATAGAAAGCTATACACATTGTTCACCCCCCCCCCTCTTAGTGTGCTCGGTGTGTCCAACATTGGTCAAGAAAATCTAAATACAATGGATGATCAGGTCGACATTCAGGAGCCGCCTATTGACCCCCCATCTCAGGATTAGCAACTAAAGATATCTCTCCATGCTTTATCCGGCATCACCACCCCCCAAACAATGTGGGTCAGGGGTTACTTCAAGAAGCTTCCTCTTACAATACTCATTGATTCTGGTAGCACTCATAACTTCATTGACCCTCGGATCGACAAACATGTTGATTGTTTTGTCCATCCTTGCTCCAACTTTGAAGTCATGGTTGCCAATGGTGGCACCTTACCTTGCAAGGGGAAGTGTCACAATGTGCGTATCTCTCTGGAAGATTATAACCTACGCTCTGACATGTTTGCCTTGTCCCTAGGAGGATGTGATGTGGTTTTGGGCGTTCAATGGTTACGCACACTTGGCCCCATCTTATGGGATTTTGCTGAACTTTGGATGCAGTTTTCAGTCAATGGGAAACAACACAAATTTAAGGGCTTACAACAAGGGTCTCTCCGCATCATCAGTTCACATCGCCTGGAAAAGATCCTTAAGAAGAATTCACATGGTGTCATCGCTCAACTCCATTCCATTCATATGCACCCATCAATGGTCTCCCCTACTTCTTTGGATAGATATGTAGGTGTCCTTGCTGAACTAGTGGGCTTGTCGCCTTCAAAAGACCTTTCCGGTACGAATTTAGCCACATCTACATCTCAGCAGGAAATAATGGCTATTTTGCATGCAGTACAGAAGTGACAACCATACCTATTAGGGAATTATTTCTGCATCAAGACTGATCTCTAGAGTTTGGAAAATTTCCTGGAACAATGGGTCTCCTCCCCAGCACACCTGAAATGGGTTATCCAACTCATGGGTTATGCCTATGCGATCACTTACAAGAAGGGTAAGGACAATATGGTGAAAATTGCTCCTTCTCGCACATTTGATGACCTGGTTTCTCTTACAGTTATTTCTCTGCTTGTTCCAAATTGGTTGCAATCTGTTCAACATGGCTATCTCTTCTATGAACTCCATTCTTCTTCATCAGCAGGGCACTCTGGGTTCCTCAAACTGTATGACCGGGAACAATGTAACTTCTTTTGGCAGGGGCTGAAAATGATAATTCAACAGATGGTGGATGACTGTGATACTTTCCAGGTCAACAAGGGTGAAACGTCACTCCCTTCGAGACTGCTCGAACCCTTTCCCATCCCTACACAGATGTGGACAACTATTTCTATGGATTTCCTCGAAGCGCTCCAGTGGTACAATACCACATCTAAAAGGACACCATATGAAGCAGTTTATGGATAGGCACCGCCAGCTCTTCTTCCATACATGCTCAATAGCTCCCTAGTTCAGGAAATTGACTCGGTTCTTCGAAACTGCGATCAGATTCTTCTCATTCTGCAGGACAATCTTCACATGGAAAGAATTCGACTGAAACAACAAGCCAATCAACACTGTTCTGAGCGCACTTTTCATGCAATTGATATGGTTCTTCTTCATCTACAGCCTTCCAAGCAATCCTCCCTGAAACTCAAAAGGCGTCAATGGACCGAAATGCAACCCGAGGATGCTACAGGGGAACCACTCCTTCAGATTTTGCATCAATTCCCACATCTAAAGCTTTGAGGACAAAGCTTTTTCTAAGGGAGAGGGGATGTTAGGAACCCATGTCAACCCTTCTATTTACTTTGTTAGTATATTGTTGTTGGACGCATATGCTTTGTAAGTCGTCCCGTAGTATTTGTTGGTCCATAGTTTGTATTATTGTTGTTGGACACATATGCTTTGTAAGTCGTCCCGTAGTAATTGTTGATCCATATTTTGTATTGGCCCATGGTTTGTATTGACACATGGTATTGACCCATGGTATTGGCGCCTAGACTTATTATATAAGTTTGTGTTGAGACCAATGAAGGTACCGTGAAGTTATTTGTATTGAGCTTGCTCAAAGGAGGTTGCCCCCTCGAAGTGGCCTGCGATCAATATAAAAGTGATTCTGAGTTATGTTATTTCTGCTATCTCGTGTGTTTTCATTAGTTAATTATTGCAGGTTCTTCTCACAAAACCAAGTGTTTGCTCCACATACACTTCCTCTTTGACTGCTCCATTCACGAAAGCTGTCTTGACATCCATCTGGTATATCTTCCATTTCATCACTGCAGCCAGAGCAAGTACTGATCTAATGGAAGTGTATCTGGATACAAGTGCAAAAGTCTCTTCATAATCAATCCCTTCTTTCTGGGAGAAGCCACGAGCTACAAACCTTGCTTTATATTTCTCTATGTTACCATCTGCAGCATGCTTGATCTTATAGATCCACTTGGAAGTCACAACAGACTTCCCTTTTGCTCTTGGGACCACATCCTAAACATCATTCTTCATGATCGACCGATACTCTTTGATCATGGCATTCTTCCATTACTTCATCCCGTATCCTGGGAACTTCAATATCTTCAATAGATAACTTTGTTGCTATAACAAATGTTGTAGTTCTTCTTTTGTAGGTGATTGTACACAATCTTTCCTACAAGTTAAATTCAATTGCATGATTAGAAACTTCTCATAGTTTTCAGAACAAAATCTTACGCATAAAAATATATATGTCATATAGTCATGCAATTATCTTAGCCAATGCTTCAATACAACATTCATTCATATCCCGTAACTTTCTAGATGCCTTCCATCTCTACCAGAACATTGTTAAGAGTTTGCACTACTCCCAACATGTCAGCAAAGAGGTTTCATTCTAGATAAGTAGCAATGGAATGTTGTACAGTTCCATAGGCCACTTACCCATCGCATGCATATTAGTAGTATACTGTTCATTAATGAAATTATTCTAATATGCATAATACACAACCTAAGTCTAGGAACACAAGTATATACATTATTGAACAACATTATTTAAACAAACAGAATATACAAGAAATGACAATTCAAATACTTATTTTTGTTTGTTTGTTGGGTGGACTCCCTCTGAATCTTTGCTTCCTTGCAGGAGCTGTTGGAGTCCGACTCTGAAGTAGCTTCTTCTACTCCTTTCTGTTGTGGATTGTAAGGAGTGGTCAACTCCCTCTTAATCCATGAATTACTACATAACTTCTTGAAGTCCCTTGACGTGAATTCTCTACCATTGTCGGATCTAAAGATCTTGATCTTCTTATTAGTTTTATTTTCTATCAAGGCTTTGAATTCCTTGAACTTATCAAAACACTTCATCTTTGACTAGATTTCAGGAAGACCTTCTACTACTTTGCTTGCAATTGGTAGTGCATATGTGCAAGCCTTTTGTGCCAAATTTCATTTGGCTCCATGGATTCATGTACCATGGCTTGTTCAGTTTATCCCTTCAGCTTGTATAATCCTCCCTCTTGCTCTCCAATCACCACTGCATCATCTATAGTTTTACCCTTTGGCCACATAAGAACTTGGCCATCTATAAATGCAAGCCTCATGCCTTTTGCATTCAATGCAGATATGGAGAGAAGGTTCTTCTTGAGACCTGGAACATATAGTACATCTTTCATCTTCATAGAATTTCCATAGTCTAGCTTATATGAGACTTCACCACTTCCTTTTATGGGATGCTGGTAGTTATCCCCAAGTTTCACCTTGTGGGGTGATTCATGTTCAGATAGATTCATAAAGGATTCCTTGAATCCTGTCATATGTTTGGAAGTCCCATTGTCTATAAGCCAATCATTGCTCCCATGAGTAATGGTACCAGTGAGAGCATAAATTAAAACATACTCTTCATCACTTGAAGAGTCTTCACTTTCTTCTCTAGTCTTCTTCCTAGGAGGTTCATCATCCTCAGCAGTATGAGCATGATGTCTTTTCTTGTTGTTCTTCTTTTTGTTCCTAGGACAATTTCTGGAAATGTGTCCCCTTTCATCACAAGTATAGCAACGGACATAGGACATGTTCCTTTGAGGTTTGAAATCACCCTTCTAATGGTGATGTCTTTCTTCCTTATCATGGTGGTGAGTCTTCTTGTCACCATGCCTCTTGGAGTGTGCTGTGAGAGCTTGGTCTTCATTCCCCATCTTCTCTTCTTGAGCTACAGTTCGAGCTTCTTCTTGTGAGCATTCTTCCCATAGCCTACTGAATGTGATAAGTTTCCTCCTAGCACAAATTCCTTGGATGAAGGAATCCCATGACCTAGGAAGGCCATTAAGAGTGGTAATTACCACTTCTCCATTCTCTATATCTTCTCCCACAGCTTCAAGTTGTTCTTTTATCTGGGATACCTTTGAGAAATAATACTGCATGGTCTCCGCATTCTGGATCTTGATATTCTTCAATTGATTTCTCAAGGTCATCTTCTGATTTATGTTCTTCCCTTCAAATATCTTGGTCAAGGAATCAAACATCTCCTAAGGTGTCTTCAGAGATGACACATGTGGTATGAGATGGTCTTTGATAGAATCAACAATGATCCTCTTAGCCTTGACCAAGTTCCTCTTGTGTAAGGCCTTAGCCTCTTCTCCATCTGGGACATGGATCTCTTCACTTATGTAAGTGTTCAACTCATTCTCTTCTAGGATTAACCCAATCCTATACTTCCATGCTTGGAAGTTATCAGCCCCTTCAAGCTTATCCTCAAGCTTGGTGTGGTGAGACATCTTAAAGAGTACTTCAAATGGAAATAGAAAAGATTTAGGTCTTACCACTTGATTTGCTGAAAACTGGATCTGGTGTTGGATTAGGGTTTGTTAGAGAAACCCTAAAAATTCAAACTTTGAATTTCAAACTTCTGAAAGGATAGAAAGATGCGCCTTGATGAGCTGATCAAGCCGGTATACTCAGAATTTGAAAACTGCAAAGTTTCACCCCTCAAAATTGCCTTTTAGATTTCTGGATTCACTAGGGAGGACCCTGAATTAGGGTTTGGCTTTCCCGGAGCTTCACCCAACCAAAAAGTTCAATCCAAAGCTCTAAACTTCGATTTTTCCAAGGAGCTTCCAGCTGTGGTCTTAGATGTCAGAAATTCCAACTTTTGCAGAAACCCTAATTTCCGGATTCACTAGACAGGACCCCATAGTAGGGTTTGATTTTCCCGGAGTTTTACCAAACCAAAAAGTTAGATCCAAATCTCTAAACTTCGATTTTTTTGAGGAGCTTCCAGCCGTGGTCTCGGAATTCAAAAATTCCAATTGTTGCAAAAACCCTAATTTTTAGGTCAAAAACTGAAAGTGCTTAGAATTGAAATCTGTTTCGACAGAAAGATGCGCCCTTACAAGGAGAGTCAATCTAGCCTTCTGCCTTTGAATATATGTGGAGAGAAACCCAAAAATCAAGAATCCCTAGCTTCCGCAGCTGCATAGTGTCTTCTTCTCAGGTTAGCTTTGATACCATGTTAGATTTTGATCATTAATTCAATATGATCTAGGATCTTATCTGAGAGAATAACAAGCACAACATATCAATCAAAAGAGACAATAGACACAGAGTTTCCTTGGGGAAAACCAAGAAGGTGAAAAACCCCAATAACTTTTTTAGAGATAGATAGAGCAATGATACAAAACCCAAGTACAAGAGATAGTCTCCTTCGCAGCTTCTCCTCCTCCACTAGTGCACATCACTCAATGAGAGAGATAGATGAGTAAGTGAACGATCAAATAGAGTGACACCCTCACTCTATTTATACACAACTTGAATTGCCTTTTAACTCTAACTAGGTCGACCCCAACTTAACCACTTAACATAATACTAACTGGGCCGACCCCACTATGGTGGTCTAATAACCCTTTAACCCACAAGACTCATACAGGGCTGACCCCATCAAGGTGGTCTAACAACCCATCAAGTATTAGTTACGACACTTGCGACACTTGTAAATTCAAATGACGACACTTCCGTACATAGGAATAATAACCTCTCTGTAGGGATACAATATACATATATGAAATACATTCCGAAGTTACATATACATCAACATGATTTACTATGAGTCAAGTATATAAGGGATTGCCAACAAGTTGATGCAAAGTTGCATACCTTGTTGGTGAAATACACTTAGTAGTGAATTGGACTCCACATTGAAAAGGGGTAGGAGAAGGTTTGCAATCCTCCACGTGAAACCTTTTTACAAGGTCAACATAGTACTACATTGTGATGTGACAATATCATCATCTAATTGCAGAACTTGAATCCCAAGATAGTAAGGAAAAATATCGAAGCCGTAAGTGCTCATAAGCTTCTTTTTCAATCCAACAATCATGTCAATGCTATTGCTGTAAGAATTAAATTATCTACATAGAGCACAAGTACCAAAATTTATCCATTGACATGTTTTACATAAATGTTAGGATTTGTATGCGAACGAGTGATACCACTGACAAGAAAGAATTCATTAGTCTTTTCATACCATGCTTTGAGGGATTACGTCAAGCTATACAAGGAATCATTTAATGTACACACAAGGTTAGAAGTGCCATCGTCAACAAATCATGATGTTGTTGCATCTCATGTATATCCCCAATAAAGAATGCTAATTGTTAATCCAATTGGTGAATCTCCCACAAGAAACTAGTAATGAGCAACATTATAATTTGAATGGTGTCCATTTTGCAGACATGAGGAAAGGTCTCAATGTAACCAATACCTTCTTTATAAGGAAATCCCTAAGCAATGAAGTGAGCTTTGTGCTTCTTTATGTGCCCATTTGAAGAAAAAATGGTCTTGTGGTTCCATTTGCAACCAACAACACTTTTCCTAAGGGAAGACGAATTAACTCCTAGCTATGATTTTTTGTCATAGAGTTGTATCCTTCCACCATTGCATCTTCCCATTCTAGCTTGTCACAAGCCTTTGCATAAGACTGATTTACAAATACAAATGATAGTTGTCATAAGAGAAAAATTGGTCATTTGCCTCTTACCACAAAGTTTTTAAGCTTCTGAAGTAACGCTAACATCAGGCCTTTGTGATGTATACAAATATATGTTGATTTTCTCTCATATAGCAGTAGAAATACAATTTTCAGATCTTGACAATTATTTTCTAATGATTTCAAGCATTCATTTCATCCCACGGTTTTCATTGAATAATTGCACACTGAAAATTTCAACTTAAATTGCAGTGGAAACAAAAGATCATAGAAACACAACCATGCACAATAGACACAAGAGTTCTATCCTGGGAAACCCAAACTTCGAAGAAAACCCAACCAACTTTTCTTAGAATAAATTAGTCCAATTCAAATACATTACCATTCCTGAAGAGAAACCCTAGCACATAAAGTTCATCCTCTTTTCATGAGGAAACCCTAGCCACAAGAGAGTGTGACCTTCACAAAGAAACCCTAGATAGGAATGGCGAACACCTAAAGAAGATAAGATGCCCCAAAAGTAGCTACTTGTGCCTTTGTTAGGCCTTATTAACAAGTGTGCATTAGTTGGAAGAGTTGTTGTGATGTGTTAGATGGATTGTCAAAATGAAATGTTATCTTCTTATTTATACACTTTAATTCACCCTGATTTTTCTTATGGGGTTGACTTGTACTTTTGTTTTCCACTTTTCTTTTTATCTTCATGGACGACTTGTCCTTTCTTCTTCTTCAATATTTCTTGGGTTTCTTCAATGCTATTAGAGACTTCTTCAATGGTTGACTTGTCTTCTTGGTTATTTCTTCATCATATAAAAGGCGTCCTTGTTGATGATCACCTCCTCACATGCACGTCTATTCACCCATAGAGCTCTAATGTTGATTTGGCCAACACTAAGAAGTCCCAGGCACTTTTTAGAGCCTATGTCAAATTCAACATTAGATTAAACTTGTATATCCCACAAGGGGATGAAATCCCCTATCAAATAAACAAGTCAAATCATTCTAATATAGAATAGATCACTCTAATATAGAGGGGGAGGGGGGGGGGAGGGGGAGGGAGAGTATTGGTAGAAACAAAGAAAACAGACTTGAAAAGGCGTGACCAATGGAGTATTGGTAGACACGAAGAAAACATACTTGGAAAGGCATGACCAATGGTTGGGTGGGGTACCGATTCTTGAGTGTGGCCTTGTTCAATGCTCCGTAGTCGATGCACATCCTCCAAGTACCATCCTTCATGGGTACTAGGATGATAGGAGATCCACAAGATGATCTTCTTGGTTGGATTATGCCCTGCTCCAAAAACTATTGCAACAACTTCTTCACTTCATCTGCTCCTATGACTGACTATCTGTATAGTCAGATGTTAGGAAATGGAGAATTTGGTAATAATTGTATTTGCTACTCCATCTCCCTCCTAGCAGTTATCCCCTTTGGCTCTTGAAACACTTCTCTATATGCTTGCAAAATGTTCTCCAATTGGTGTTTTTGCTCTTTGGTACATCCTTCAAGGGATTCCTTCACTCTTACTGATTCACCTTCTTGGAGAGAGAGAGAGAGAGAGAGAGAGAGATAGAGAGAGAGAGAGAGAGTATTGGTAGACACAAAGAAAAAAAGATTTGAAAATGCATGACCAATGGAGTATTGGTAAGCAATTGGGAGTATTGGCAGACACGAAGAAAAGACTTGAAAAGGCATGACCAATGGTTGGGTGGGGTACTGATTCTTGAGTGTGATCTTGTTCAATGCTCTATAGTCAAATGCACATCCTCCAAGTCCCATCCTTCTTGGGTATTATGATGATAGGAAACCTACAATATGAGCTTCTTGGTCGGATTATGCCCTACTCCAACAACCGTTGCAACTGCTTCTTCACTTCATTTGTTCCTATGAACGACTGTCTGTATAGTCCGACGTTAGGAAATGGAGAATTTGGTAATAACTGTATATTTTGCTCCACCTCCCTCTTAGGAGGTAGCCCCTTAGGCTCCTAGAACACTTCTCTACATGTCTGCAAAATGTTCTCCAACTGGTGTTTCTGCTCTTTGGTACATCCTTCAAGGGATTCCTTCACTTTTAGCGATTCACCTTCTTGTTGTTTTTGTCTTAAGAAAATAAATGCAAACTTCCTACTTTAACTGATTTGTTTTTTGGTTGTGTTCACACTTACCAGAGAGATCTTTGATTTGCCTTTGTGTGCATTGAGGATGAAGAATTTCCCATCATTGATCAAGTGTTATTGGTTGGCTCTCCTCATTAAGATCACATTTATCATATACATGTAGGGGTTTCCAAACATTACACCACAAACATCCAATGGTACTATGTCTACCTCCACTTCATCAATATACTTTTCACTTATAGAAAACTTGATCTTATACTACTTTGTGTCTATGAGTTTTGCATCTTTATTTACCCATCCCAATGGATAGGGATTGGGATGATCATGTACTTCCAATCCAATCCTATGTACCATATCCTCTTCTATGAGGTTTTCCTACGAACAAGACCCAAATAGAGCATCAATATTGGTCTTCTTGACCTGGATCTTGATGTGGAAGAATTCATCATCCCTTTCTCTTCCTTGGGGTGAAGGTTACTTAGATTCACCTCCTTCTGCACCATGGTACATATAGTCTTCTCATCCACATCTGAGCTGCTTTCTAACTCCTTGCTTGAATCTATGACTAGAAGGTTCTTCTTTTTGGCATCATTATTGCGGTTCTTGGGGTTTAGCTCTGGATGTAGCTTCCAACACTATTCTTCAGTTTGAACATCAATGTTACAATGGTTACCATGGTTTTTTGTATCATTGCATTGATGTGTCATGGTTGTAGTCTTCTTCTCCTTTTCCTTAAACTTCTTCTTCCCCTCTTTGGTAGCATCTTGACTCTCTTTATGTTTTGAACCACTTGGCTATCCTTTCTTTCGGCCTATGTTTTCTAGGTACTGTGCTTGTACACAGGCTTCATCAATTGAGCTGGGGTTGAATAGACTCGCATGCCTCCATATGCGATTATGTAAATTCCCCCAGATACTTGAGAAGTACATTTGGGTTCTTGGGCGAGATACCCAACATGATAACCATCTTCCTGAACTCGGTGGTGTATTCTTGCACACTCTGGCTCTATCTTTTCCTGAAGTAATGCCAATTGATCCATTGGCCCTCTACATACCCAATATGATAGAATCGAGACTTGATGAGGATTTTAAAGATCTCCCACTTAGTTATTGGTGGATCACCCTTTAGCCTAAGTGCTTCCATGTGGCTTTCCCACTAGGTTAATGGATGGACCTCTAACTTCAGTCGGGAAAATGAGATATTTTGATCCTCGACTATTTAATGGATACTAAAGTAAACCTCTCACTGCTGCAACCAATGATTTAAGTTTAAAGCATTGATCTCGCCTTTGTATGGCTATCTCGCCTTTGTATGGCTACATCGACCTTCGCTTCCATCTTGAAGAGAGACTGGGAAGAAATATTGGTATTAGAAGTTGGCTCCTATTTCTTAGGTTCTTTTGTCAGATGCTTTTCTAGGTCGTTTTATCTTTTGATTTCCCCTTTGATCCAAAATATGATTTAGAGCCTCCAATATCCTTGAAAGTTCCAAATTTTCTCTCTAGAGCCGCCATGAAGATTGACATGTTGCTTGACATACCTAAGACTTGTAATTCCAATTTTGTAAATCATTGCTCATAATAATTTGTTGGTCCTTGAACAAACTTGTCCTCCATGGATAGGTTTTGAAGACTTTCTTTTTCACTAACTATTGGATCCCGAGATTACCCACAAAACCAAAAATAAAACTGCTCTGATAAAAATATGAACCATAAACTATCATGGATATTCCATTGGAATAGTGAGTCACAACCGATCTTACAACTTAGTTCTTTTTATTAGATTATTTTATTGAATGTTAAACAACTAGAACTGAAACACGAATAACTAGAGAAAATAAGTACACAATGTTAGATTTTCACAATTTAATTCAATATGATCTAGGATCTTATCTGAGAGAATAACATGCACAACAAATCAAACACAAGAGACAAGAGACACAAAGAGTTTCATCTGGGAAACCATAAAGGAGAAAACCATGCAACTTCCTCAAAGATAGAATGAACAACAATACAAAACCCCAAAAGATAGAAATGGTCTCCAACAGCTTCTCTCTTCTTCACTTGTGTGAACTCCTCTCTCTCACTAATGCGCAAATGAGTGAGTGAGTGAATGTGTAAATAGAGAGGAGCATCCTCTCTATTTATACTTCACCTTCACTTGAATTTTACCCTAACTGGGCCGACTTCTCCTAGGAGATTCTAATAAACCCCTACCACATAACTTAGGGCCGACCTCTCTAGGAGAGTCTAATAACCCTTTAAGTACAATGATAACTTTCCCGATTAGAGGAATAAACCTCTCTGTTGAAAGTATAATAGAAATATATAAATACAATATAAAATATACAAGTGAATACATTCCGAAGTTACAAATACATTAATACTCCCTCTTAACTAGGAAGGTATTCTCTTGACATAGTTCATCAACACAAGTCTTCGTCATTGGATTATCATCATCACTGTTGCTGCTATCTCAACCATCAATCTCCAATCTACTCATCGTAGGAAGTTCTACAGAGCCAATCCTTTTTCATGTTGGATGTAGGCCTAGCCTCCATGTAGGTATTCATCATCTCTGCAAGCAAGCCATCAAGTAGGTACATCTCAAGACTTATTATATGCTTCTGCAAAAACTGCAGGATCTCCCAGGACTGATTATATGCCTATGCAAAACCTGAAGGAGAATCCCAAGACTGATTATATGCCTCTGCAAAACCTGTGTACCCTATTGTCACTTCATCCTCTTCAGATCATCTCATCGTCACACGGAGCACAACCCAGATGCACATCACAATGTCTCCAGTATGGGAGGACTTTTCTACCACCATACGAGACCCAATCTACCAACATGCGAGGACTTTCCTACCAGCATGTGAGACACAACACTTACATCAACCGACATGGGAGTACTTTCCTACCACGATTCGAGAAAGGCTCCGACACTTATGTCAATGGCCATGGGAGGACTTTCCTACAACCATGCCGAACTGGCCCCAACCCTTACATCTGCACCATGGGAGCACTTTCCTACGGCCATGTGAGAATGGCTCAGCCCTTACATCTGCACCATAGAAGGACTTTCCTACCACTATGTGAGAATGGCTCGGCCCTTTACATATACCAACATAGGAGGAATTTCCTACCACTATGCGAGAATGGCCCATGCGCATCTGCTTCTTTCGGACTCATCACTTCCCCTTGGAAGGAACCTTGATCTGAAGTACACCAAGCTTCTATGTGAAGTACTCGAACTTCACTTTGGCTAGCAGCTTGGTCATCACATCGGCTATCTGCTCGTCTGTCACAACATATTGGAGCTTCACTGCTCCTATCTGCACCATATCCTTGATATAGTGATGCTTGATCTCAATGTGCTTTGACTTGTCATGGAAAAACGGGTTCTCAGACAACTTCACACAACTCTGGTTGTCGCAATATATACAAGTTGCATCCAAATGGAGATCAAACAAATCACATAGTAGCTTTCTCAGCCATACTGCCTCACAACTAGCCGAACAAGCTGCGACATACTGTGCTTCGGCTGTACTAAGTGCCACGCAGGACTGCTTCCTGCTAAACCAAGAGATCACACATAATCCCATACTGAAGCAACACCCCAAAGTGCTCTTCCTATCAATGGCACTGCCTACCCAATCCGAATCAACACAACCCTCCACGTTAATCTTTTGATTCGCATCATACTTGAGCCCATAATCCATCGTACCCTTTAGGTACCTCGGAATATGCTATGCAGCAATCAAGTGAACATGTTTCGGATCCGTCAAGAACTGGCTCAATGTGTTCACAGTAAAGCAAATATTTGGTCTCATATTCGTCAGGTACATCAAGGACCCAATCATTTAACGATACATTGTGGAATCATCCGACTCTGATGAAACATCACTCAATAGCTTCAGGTTCGATGCCATAGGTGTGGCCATGGCCTTGCAGTCCATCATCCCAAACCTCTTTAGGATCTCTACTGCATACTTCCCTTGTCCAAGGAAGATTCCATCTGCACCCTGCCACACCTCCATGCCTAGAAAGTAGTGCATCATACCCAAGTCCTTCATCTCGAACTCGGCAGCAAGATTCCTCTTCGTGTCAGCAATCAACCCATCCTCACCTGTCACAAATAGGTCATCTACATACAGTAGGAGTATCACTGGGTTCCCTTCCTCAACCTTGTAGTAAAGGTTGGAATCCGCTTTACTCTTGGTGAAGCCCAAACTAGTCATGAAGCTATCAATCCTGCCATACCACGTCCTGGGTGCCTGTTTCAATCCAGACAAGGATTTCTTTAATTTGCACACATGAGTCTCCCTGTCATGTGTCTCAAATCCGAGTGGCTGCTCCACATACACTTCCTCCTCTACTACACCATTCAAGAACGTTGTCTTGACATCCATTTGGTGTATCTTCCACTTCATCACTGTAGCCAAAGCAAGTACTGATCTGATGGAAGTATCTCTGGCTACAGGTGCAAATGTCTCCTCATAGTCTATCCCTTCCTTATGGGAGAAGCTAAGTGCCACAAATCTCGACTTGTGTTTCTCTATGCTGCCATCTGCAACATGCTTGATCTTGTAGATCCATTTGGAAGTCACAACAGACTTCCCTACTGGTATCGGGACCACATCCCAGACATCATTCTTCATGATCGACTGGTACTCCTCGATCATGGCATACTTCCATTCTTTCTTCTCAGCTGCTTCCTCATAGTTGGAAGGTTCTTTGTCAATGATGTCACACAGCAGGGCTACATAACTGGAGAATGGTCTCGGTCTCTTGCTTTCTCTATGCATTTCCTCTGGAGCACCATATCTCTCTTCATCTTGAATTGCTTCTTGTACCCATGCTGGTTTCCTCTTGTGAGAATTTTTCTCACGTGGTGGATCTACAGGTTCATGTGGGTCTTCCATCTCGCGTTCTTCATGATCTTCTAGATTTGCTTCATTCATTGTTGTATCTCGGATCCTGGGTGCTTCTGGTTCTTCAATGTCTTCAACACGTATCTTTTTGGATTTGTGATATGCTAAGTCTTCATCGAATGTTACATCCCTACTGATGTCGATCTTCTTGAACCCTGGGAAATATATTTTGTAAGCCTTCGAGCTTTCACTATATCCCACGAATATACCCTTCTTTCTTGAAGGATCTAACTTTGTCCTCTTCTCTTTTGGAATATGTACGTACACTGGGAAACCAAATATTCTAAGATGGCTGACTTTTGGTTTCTCGCTGGAGAAAGCTTCTTCTGGTGTCTTGTTGTCAAGTACTCTATGTGGAGTACGATTATGTACATATACGGTTGTCCTAGTAGCTTCTTCCCATAGATGCATAGGAAGATCCTGGTCATGAAGCATCTCCCTTGCCGCTTCCATAATTGTTCTATTCTTCATTTCTGCAACTCCATTCTGTTGTGGATTATATGGAGTGGTCAACTCCCTCTTAATCCCTGAATCTCTGCATAATTTCTTGAAGTCTTCTGATGTGAACTCTCCGCCATTGTCTGACTGAAAATTCTTGATTTTCTTCTCTGTGTGGTTCTCGATCAAGGCTTTGAATTCCTTGAACTTACTGAATACTTCATCTTTTCTCTTCAAGAAATATATCCATGTCTTCCTAGAAAAATCATCAATGAAAGAAACATAATATACATACCCACTCAATGAACTGGATGACAACGGACCGCATACATAGAAGTGGATGATTTCCAAGATTCCTTTTGCCTTGCTCTCGCTACTTGGAAATGTCTTCTTTGTATTCTTTCCCTTCACACAACCTTTGCAAACGCATTCATGCTTTGCTTGGATTTCTGGAAGACCTTCAACAACTTTGCTTGCAAGAGGTAATGCTCTATAGTGCACATGTGCAAGCCTTCTATGCCATAGTTCACTTGGCTCCATGGAGTCATGAACCAAGGCTTGTTCTGGTTGGCCCTTCAGTTTGTATAACCCTCCCTCCTTCTCTCCAATCACTACTGCATCATCTATGGTCTTTCCCTTTGGCCACATAAGAACTTGGCCATCTACAAATGCAACCCTCATACCTTTTGCATCCAATGCAGATATTGAGAGGAGGTTCTTCTTTAGTCCTGGTACAAACATGACATCTTTCATCTTCATAGAATTTCCAGAGTCTAGCTTATAAGAGGCTTCACCACTTCCTTTTATAGGATACTGGTAGTCATCCCCAAGTTTCACTTTGTGGGGTGACTCATGTTCAGATAGGTTCATAAAGGATTCCTTGAATCCTTTCATATGCTTGGAAGCCCCACTATCTATAAGTCAATCACTGTTTCCATGTGTAATAGTTCCTGTGAGGGAAAAGATCAAAACATACTCTTCATCACTTGAAGAGTCTTCACTTTCTTCTCTGGCTCTCTTCCTGGGAGGTTCATCATCCTCTCCATTGTGAGCATGATGTCTTCTCTTGTTGTTCTTCTTCTTGTGAGAGCCACTTTTATTTCTAGGACAATCCCTGTAGTAGTGTCCCTTCTCATCACATGTATAGCATCGAATAGTGGATACATCTCTTCGAGATCTAAAGTTATCCCTCTGATTCTGGTGGTGGTGTTTTTCTTTCTTACTGTGGTGGTGCACCCTCTTTTTATCATTCCTCTTGGAGTGTGTTGTGAGAACTTGGTCTTCATTACCCATATTCTCTTCTCGAGCTACGAGTCGAGCTTCTTCTTGTGAGCATTCCTCCCACAGCCTACTGAATGTGATGAGATTCTTCCTAGCACAAATTCCTTGAATGAAGGAATCCCATGAACTAGGGAGACCATTTAAGGTGGTCATCAGTATTTCTTCATTCTCTATATTTTCTTCGGCTGCTTCAAGTTGTTCCTTGATTTGAGAAACCCTTGCGAAGTAAGACTGGATGGTTTCTGCACTTTGTATCTTCACATTCTTCAATTGGTTCCGCAACATCATCTTCCGATTTATATTCTTTCCTTCAAATAGCTTGGTCAAGGAATCAAACATCTCCTTGGGTGTCTTTAGAGATGACACATGTGGTATGAGATGGTCCTTGATAGAATTTGCAATAATCCTCTCGACATTGACCAAGTTCTTCTTATGTAAGGCCTTAGCCTCATCTCCCTCTGGAACTGAAACCTCTTCATTCACATAGGTGTCCAATTCATTCTTTTCTAGGACAAGCCCAATCCTATACTTCCATGCTCGAAAGTTCTCATCCCCTTCAAGCTTATCATCAAGCTTGGTGTGGTGAGACATCTTTAATGAGAAACTCAAATGGAAATAGAAAAGCTTTAGGTTTTACCACTTGATTTGCTGAAACTGGATCTGGAGTTGGCCAGGGTTTGACAGAGAAACCCTAAAAATTCAAACTTGGAATTTGAAACTTCTGTCTGGATAGAAAGATGCACCTTGATGAGGCGAACAAGCTGGTACCCTTGGATTTTGAAAATTCCAAAAATTGACCCCTCAAAAGTGATTTGCGAATTTCGAACCTATAGTTTCTGGTCCTTTCTGGTTTTCCTGGTCCAAAGTCAAATTAGGGTTTGATTTATCTCGGGGTTATACCCAACCAAAAAATTCAATATTGGTCTCTAAATTTTGATTTTGATGAGGAGAACAATCCTGTGCTGAGAGAACTTCAAAATTCCACTTCTGTGAAAAGCCCTAATTTCCCGCAGTAGTGACAGGCCAAAAATTGAAAATGCTCAGAATCAATTTATGTTTCGACATAAAGATGCACCTTCCTTAGGTGAGTTAGCCTAGCCTCCTTTTGCTGATGATCTGTGGAGAGAAACCCAAAAATTAAGAAGCCCTAGCTTCCACAGCTGCATAATGTCTTCTTCTCAGGTTAGCTCTGATACCATGTTAGATTTTCACAATTTAATTCAATATGATCTAGGATCTTATTTGAGAGAATAACATGCACAACAAATCAAACACAAGAGACAAGAGACACAAAGAGTTTCATCAGGGAAACCATACAGGAGAAAACCCCACAACTTCCTCAGAGATAGAATGAACAACAATACAAAACCCCAAAAGATAGAAATGGTCTCCAACAACTTCTCTCTTCTTCACTTGTGCGAACTCCTCCTCTCTCACTAATGCGCAAATGAGTGAGTGAGTGAATGTGTAAATAGAGAGGAGAATCCTCTCTATTTATACTTTACCTTCACTTGACTTTTACCCTAATTGGGCCCACTTCTCCTAGGAGAGTCTAATAACTCCCTACCACATAACTCAGGGCCGACCTCTCTAGGAGAGTCTAATAACCCTTTAAGTACAATGATAACTTTCCCGATTTGAGGAACAAACCTTTCCGTCGGAAGTACAATAGCAATATATGAATACAATATAAAATATACAAGTGAATACATTCCGAAGTTACAAATACATTAATGCACAATCCATACAATCAGATAAGATATACCTTGGGAAAACCCACTATGGGGAAAAAACCAGCCACAGATGAGGACTATGCCTTGCTCTTGATATCACAATGCAAATACAAAGGAAATGGTACTCTCTATGGAGTTACCTATGGCTTTGCAACCATAATGGGTACTATGGGATCTCCTATCTACTTTGTTGTACTCTAATGTTTGTTGATGCTAGAAATGGTGTATTCCATATCAAATATTTGGAGCTTCAAAGTAGGCTAAACAATGGAGAACGAGAATGAACACCTTGATTTTAGAGCCTATTGAAAAATACACAAATCTTCACCCTCATGTAGATTTCAGGGAAGTTGTGTCAAGCAGATTATATATATATATATATTGTTGATGAATGTACAACGAAGCAAATACAAAACAAAAGGACAATTAAAATAAGGAAATAAAAGCAGTTTTATAAAATGCTACAAGCTTATGGCCATAAACAAACTAGTTACATACAAAATATAAAAATCATATTTACATAATCGAAGATTACAACCATTATATGTTTAAGACGACAGAAAGACAAAGAACGGAAAATACAGATGGACTATTGATGAAAGAAACAAGAGTATATGGCATCCAAGAGATCCTTTTATTAAATAATGCTTCAAAGTTACACCAAAAGGATTGTCTTTATATCTGGACCAGAAATTTCCCTTTTACAACTGATTAGTGTTTCAATGACTGCTTAGTCAACGTATAAGTGATAAATACATCATAAGATAGGATCCAACAAAGCTGTTTAGGAAGAATCAATTAAAGTCACTAGAAGGCTAGAATGGTTTCACTGCAACCAAAATGACCAATCAATGGCAAGTTACAAGAAAACCCTGTATTTATTCATCAGCAATTGGCAGGTAAGATTTCCTTTTACAACATTTATTGATTCTATGTTTCCAATTTATCACTTGGCAAGGACTCCTACTATCATGTAAATTTTAGATACTAAATATGTTTGAAACTTACAATTAAAAGTAAAACATCATTCTCTCAATAAACCATAGCATAAGGGTGATTAGCCTCCTTCCTTCAGACTCAAATCCTTTTGTATATTTTCCCAAGAAGCAATTAAGCAACCGAATCTTAAACATCTTTAACTAAAAAAAATTTAAAAAATGGCTTGCTAGCAAGTCAGGACTCGACATACGAAGGATATGAAAGGACTTAGTAATGTCACTCATAGGTTACTAACTAAAGGGGGACCCACTTTCCATTTGAGATTTTTTTTGTAGTACAACTCCTTGTGAATCCCATAAACCTGTTGTGAAATAATATTCCTAACCTATATAGCATGACATTCATAAACTTGTATAATGCATGGCCCATTCTCATTCATCATATGCACAATATCATGTATAACCAAATTTTGCATAGATATCTTGGATTTCCCAAAATTATTTTAAAAGCTGTGAAACGTATATCATATAATCTTGTAATAATTGAAATGTCCAACTTGTCAAAATAAATTATACATATCATATGCCAAAATTGAAACAGACTTGTCCATAACCACCATCCCAATCTAATTAAGAGTTCCTTTTAAATATCTTTGATATAAAGTGCCTAAAAGGAAGACATAAATCACTGAATATTGAATTTTATTCTGCAATTGTTGTGTCTTCTGCTTCCAAGGCTGGAGTTTCCGGTATTGCCTCTTCTTTGGGCTCTTCTTGGGTTGGATTCAGGGAAAGAGGAAGGGGGTCTTTGACTACAGGTTCTCTTTTTGCAAGCTGCTCAGCAAGTGAAGGTTGATTTTTTGGCGAGTGGGAAGATTTCAAGCGATTGCCAGATGATGCAGACTTGGCAGTAGATGACATAGGGCATCCAGGTTCGAGGTGTCCCCAACCCGTACCTTTATTGCGTGGAGAAGGAGGGTGGACATCCCAACCTGAATTATGGATAGAGTAGTGATGGGGAAGCTCAGCTGAATTAGGGAGAGGTTGGGGAGTTTGAGATACATGGGAGGCACGATTGATAAGAAGGGGCTACATGTTGGGTTCCTAGATAAAGATGACTAGTCGTTGCTAATTGACTAAACTCATTCGAGCTAGCATCGAAGTGTACTGAAAATCCAACTTTTCTATCTCTTCCTTGTTTCCAAAGGTACTGACCTCTGCTTCCTCTTCCTCTAACTGACCTTCTCGAGCCCCTGCTGTGAAAACTCATCACTTAATTGAGTACAATTAACAATATCTAAGCAGTCATATTGAGACAAATTAAATACTCAAACACACAGAAATAAACAATGATTGTAACAACTCGTTTCTCTTTTATATCTATCAATGCAATATTACCATCATTTTCATGCAAATATTGTCAAGGAACATGTGAGGGGAAGACAATGAGGTAGGGTTACAGATGAGGATATGGGGTGATATTAAACTCAGAAAGGTAAGTTTGTTGGTAATATACAAACATACATCCAACTAACAACGGAGTCTTGCTCCTATTTTATCTTCACTTTGAAGCTCAACATAGATAATACCAAAATAACACTTGAAACCAACATGCCATAAAACGATAATCTGTGTCTTCAATCAATACTCAATCATGTCTTAGTTTCGAAATCTAGAGGAGCTTATTGAATTTGCTTATACCGACAAGATAAGAATTTCGTTTATAATCTCGTGTAAGAACATATGAATCATGACAAGAATCCTCAAATTTAACTCAATGAAATGAATCACCATAGATGGCCTGTTGAAAAGAAGGTATATTCTTTAACAAAACCCTAGGCTTCGACATTATTCTTCGGCACATTGTATGACTATTATGTCTCAACTAAATTGTGCAACACAAAATGCTTTAACTATTTCCGAAACTTTACTTAACATCAAGAAGACAGGTTCTTTTCATAGTTAAGAAATAGGCTTGATGTTACTTGGTTTTAACACTCGGTCAAAGAATAATTGAAAATAAGAATTGGATAAATGGAAAGGGAAATAAACTAGGAACGACTTAAATTGAGGAAGGGTAAATGTAATAATAACTCGAGATCATTCATTCGAGTGTGATGTAGGAAAATACCAAAAGCATTCGAACGATCAACGAGCAATTTCCTTTGAACGACTTATTTCTCCTGTCAAATAACTCAATCTTTAACTTTCACTAGGGTTATGTAGAGTAGTGGACTGCTTGAGGATTGTGCAAAGAAATCTCACCGTGTACCTACTCTAGCTTACTTTGCATCAACGGTGAATAATCGATGTAATAAATTAGCAGTTTTATAAATTCTAATGAAATTCTAACATAATCACCACATGATAAATATGCTTTGGTTTCAGTGGATGAATTGGAAAGCATGCGTGTGGCACGCAAGTGCTATGAACTTCCAATTCACTTACTATGTGTCGCCGATATCAACCCACTGTTTAACCAATAAACACATACCAGATCACCAATAGTAAAAATAATTATTTGTCAATCTCTGCCCCATAGATGAACCAGCAAAAGAAAAGCTGAGTTGGACACATATCAATATTTAGCCACATAGTCAACTGCCATGTTGTCATTTGCATTTAATATGACTTGATGTTTGATTAATGACTAACAATAATCAAGGTCATCCAATTTAACAAAGTTTTATATTTGGATAAAAACATGGTGCTCAGCTCCAACGTTAAAATTTATTTTTTAAACATAAACCAACATTCCTAGTGATTCGACCACATCATACGATATCACCAAGGCACTTGTAACAACATGTTTTCATGCATAGCAACTAAACTCACACGAGCAACACCAAATGAGAGCCAACATCTTATATTCAAGCGAAAAGCAAAACTGCACATCACATTAGAAGCTAGATTCTTTCATATGCGACTGCTAATGCCCTTTTATGTTCTTAAGTTGGTCCTCCATTTAGGCCAATTCTTTGGAAAATAGTTTTTCTTGTGTCGTGGACTCAAAGACAAAGTTTTGAAGAATTTTCTTAGGAGTGGTCTGATGAATGAAGCAAAGAGATTGACATTTTTGCAACACTTTGTGAAAATCCAAATAGATGTAGATTTACGGATCAATAATATCCACTCTTGTGTTGTTTCTCAACTATGGAACATTTCAATAAAAGAAAAACAATGGAATCCTATCTTCTCCTAACCTCTCAATACTTAACATATCCTTATAGATGTCTAGGGTTAATTTTATAACTTTTGCATATGTCAACTATCGATTAGGGTTAGGTTTTGGACCTTCTAGAATGTTCTTGACAATCCACATGTGACTAGATCCACATTTGTGAGAAATGAGAGTTGACATGGAATCCACTCAATGCCATAGTGGTCAACTGGATATGTCAACTTGTGGGAGGCATAAATTCTTCATACAAACTTTGATTGAAGTGATTCTTGCACCATTGGGAAGGTCCTAGTGTGTAGAATATACAATTTCTGCCCATATCATGTTTCTCACCAAAGCACCGTTATGTTGTCGCAATTCTACTAGAAATTGTTAGATTGTTAGTAGATGAAGCTAATATCCATATCTCACATATTCCTTAACTTGGTCGAAGAATCCTATAGGAGGCTCTTTCAACACCAAGCTGGGTTATGCAACACATATGGAATCTAAATTTTTTGGTGAAAAGGCCTGGTGGTGGGATCAAGTTTGGAAGGTGTTCAATCCTTTAAAAGTGAAAATTGTTTTATGGATAGATCTGAAAAATGAGTTCATTACATGGAATAAATGGATTAAAAGAGGATGGATTGACCCTAACAGGAAGTCTCTTTGCAAGATAGAAGCAAAATCAATTAATCATCTTTTTGTTTCCTTTGAATATTTAAGGGAAGTATGTAGGTTGGTCTCAAGTAAATTCAAACCAAACACGACTTGGGAAAATAGAATGTTGGTGGAGTGTGTTTTGGACTAGTTTATGGATTCTTCAGTTGCATAGTTCAAGTCCCTCCCTTTCCATCTGATATACACGGTGGGCGTGAAACCAAAGCCTATCCCAAGGCATTCTGATTCCTCTTGAAGTGGCGACACCTTTAGTGGAAAATTTCTCTCTGGAAAATAACACTGATATAAAAGTTAAAAATACCAGGAATCTTGCAATTCCTTCTCTGAATTACGACATTCCCTAGGGATTTTTCTATGGGGCTAGTCAGGGCCATCACCCCAGGCGCATCATGACATTCACGACTCTATTCATGCTTTTGAATGGACGTATTTTACTCACATCTATAGAGAGCTAAACCGACAAGCAAATTCCTTATCCAAGCAAGCTTTGTGGCTTGAAGTAGGCTCCCTAGCCATCTATGAATTTATGGATGGTATCGAAAGGGAGATGACGGAGTTTCATTTCTAGCCTCTGAATCAAACCAATATCTCTTTTAGAGTATGTGATGATTGCTAGTAGTTTTGAATCATTTTGATATGGAAAATATATGTGCACCATGTTCATGATTTTTTTTGGAATGTATATGCTATGGAGATTTTTGACACACTTGAAATGATAGACACGATAAAAGTCGACAATCAAAGTTGAATATTAGCATAAGACCATCAATGATCAATTATTTTTTATGGTCTGATGCAAGTTAAGGTAAAATCTGTTGAAACAAAGATTGTGTATGAGTGGCCCTAAGCACCGATGCAAGTCCAGTAAGATCGTGTCTATGTATATTTCTTCTTTTGACATATAAAACTTTTTCCTATAAAAAAAATGTTTAAAGAAAAACTTATTTTCATTTTTACATCAATTTTATGAATTATTAAAATTTTCCTTATATTTAAACATTTTTATTTTAAAATTTACAATAAACATTACACCAATAAAAAAATAAATATTTTTATTAATATATTATTATTTTGAGAAAAAAAAAACATTCACAATAATTTATTTAGGCCGTGCACTTCACTCACTTATACCAATCTAAACTTTCCTTTTAATGTGAATGTATATGATTATGCATATAAAAATTAAATCCAATGGACATGATAGTTTCCATCACGACTAGAGAATAAACACATGATAGTTTCTATCATGGCGGGAGAATAAACACATGGAGGGCTACAATATTAAGTTTCAAATGCTCATTAAGTAATAACAAGTGTCATCGAGGAGTAAGGAGACCACCATAAGGCTAATAATGTTAGAGACCCAACTATAAACATTAAATGTTTGTGTAAAATATTGAGGTTTCTCTTAAAAGTATAAAATATTTAATATGTAAATTTCAATCAATATAGCGGTATTTTATTTTAAGTATATTTAAGAATATATGTAGTGATTTAAGAAATTGGAATTTTGGGATTAGTTTCAATGTTGGATAGAATAATAATTTAGTTATGAGATTTGAATCCTCGAAGCTCACATAAATAATTAAACTAAAAACTTTAAAATTAAAAAAAAAAAACTCAATAATAATAAATAAAATGAAAAAAAATTCAATATATTCAAGAATATATGTAGTGATTTAAGAAATTGGAATTTTGGGATTAGTTTCAATGTTGGATAGAATAATAATTTAGTTATGAGATTTGAATCCTAGAAGCTCACATAAATAATTACATTAAAAACTTTAAAATTAAAAAAAATCTCAATAATAATAAATAAAATGAAAAAAAATTCAATATTTAATATAATAACATTAACCTTTAAACATATTTATAATATCTTTAAATAATATATAACATTATTTAATTTATTAAATATTAATCTATATTATTTTTATCATATTGATCTAACTCATTTTAATTTCTTTACAAAGTTTTAATCAATTATTATCCAAATTCAACCACTTTACAACTTGCACTAAAGTAATCAACCACTTTACAACTTGCACTAAAGTAAAATCCATGAACTTTAATACATAATATTCCTAACCCTACTTTTATAGTGTAAGGTCCACAAATAATGTTTTTCGCTTTGGTGTAATATTCTCACTTTGTTTTTTTTTTATATTATTTAAAAAATAAATATTCAACCACTTTACAACTTGCACTAAATTAAAATCCATGAACTTTAATACATATAATATTCGTAACTCTACTTTTGTATTGGAATGTCCACAAATAGTGTTGTTCACTTTGTTGTAATATTCTCACCTTTAGTGATTCTTTTTTATATCATCTTTTTAATTAAAAATATATATTATATTTATAATAAAAAATTATAATGATAAGTGATATGTTTTTATAATAATGATGTTGAGTTAATTTATATTTATAAATAGCATTTTTTAATAAGCAACAAACAATACCCATTAGTAAGGCAGGTTGGCCTTGGATGAGGTTCTTGTTTTAGTCTTCAACTCCCGCTTCTGCCTCTTAGGCTTGAATTGGAGTGCAATTCCCACCATAGCTACCACATCATCCAATAGGTGGTGGAACACATCTAAATTCTCCCGGATTCGACTAGTGAGCTTCATTACCTTCGTCCTTCGAAATTCCTGCTCTAACAGAACCTGGGCAAGTGTTGTTTTAACTGCCCGATAAGGACTAGGGCTAGAGTCGAGGATAGATTAATCCTCCATCGCCCTAGTCTCCAAATCCTCCACAATTTTCTCAATGTGCAGTGTCACATTTATATTACGAGCAGACTGCTCCTCACTGTGATCCTTCTCCATGCAGCTCTTGCTCGACTGACCTCGCCTGTTATGTAAACGTTCACAGGGAACATGTTATACAACTTGACGAGAACCTGACATTGTTCTCGTTTTTTTTATGGTCAATTTTAGTAGTTGTTTTTGCCCCCGTTTCTGAAAGTGTGTATACTGGTAGCACCATTTTTCATTTTGAGTCATTTTGTTGTGATTTTGAAACTTCTTGGTCATAATAAAACTATAATTTTTATTTACAAGGGCGTTTTTTCAAAGTCTACAAAAAAATCTACATTTAGTAGCTAGTTATAATGAAAAAACACACTTTTTTGAATTTTTTAAATTTCAGAAACAATTTAGAATGAAAAATATATGTATTTTTGAAGGTTTTTTTTTATAAATTTTCTCCTAAATAAATTATTTTATGAGCAAATTTGTAAAAGAAAAAGAAAAAAAAGTAATTTCAATGTTTTTTTAAGCATTTTAAACATTTTCTATGTATATAACTAAATATATTTTTTTAAATTTAAAAAAAAAACTAAAACAAAATACAAAAAAAAAAAATTAAAACAAAAAAAAATTATATAAAACAAATTTTCAAAAAAATAAAATTTTAAATTTATAACTAAAGAAAAAAAATGAAAACTATTGAAATAATTTAAAATAAAAAACATATATAAACAAAAATATATATATATATATATATATATATATATATTAAAAAAAAAACGATCCATTCCCCTCCCTCCCCCAACCATTATCCCCTCTTTGCTCCCCTACCTCCCTACCCCTCCTTCACCCATCCCCCACCTCCTCTCCTCCGCCCCTCCCGTTGCCCCCGCCTCCTATCCTCCCCTCCCTCTCGTCCCCTTTCCCCCTCCCCTTCCCCCCACGACCCCCCCCCACCCCCTTTCCTCCAAGGAGCAAGATTTTCTCTCCATTGTTCTCTCAACCCACTTAGCATTTAGTTTGGACAAGAAGGACCTTCCTAAGGGATATTGTTGGCTTCCCTTGAAACCTGCACCTTCTAGGTGTTGTACATGCTTGACCATTGGGAAATACAAAGTGGTTTTGCATACATTTGGTTGTTGGATTTTTCATCTTCCCCCCATTGTCTTTATTATATTTTGTTTAGTTTTATTTCTTTCATTCAAGTTTCACTAAAAAACATTTGTAGGATCATTTGGAGAACACACTCACCCCACGAGGGGCACCAAGGACTAAGGACTTGCTGCAACCTACAAGGATTTTCCCCTTACCAAGTGGAAGGATGCACCCTTGTGCAATTTTTTCTGCAACAGTTCTAACTGCAAAAGGGTGCATCCTTCCACTTGGTAAAAAATTTTGCAAAACCAAAGATTCTGTGTTTGATCCCCAATGGAGTCATCATTAGAACTATTGGTTGCTCAAATAAATATTTTAGACCACAGTTGTCTGTCCTTAGCTCAAATTTTATGCCCATTAAATAGTTCATCCACATCTTTAAAGCGTGCACTATGGCTGCAAGTTCCAAATCATGGGTAGCATAATTATTTTCATGCTCTTTCATTTTTTTAGACTCATAATACACCACATGATTTTATTACATAATAACTCCTCCAAGTCCCTGTTTACATGCATCTGTACACACCATAAATTCATTTTATGGCTCTACAATTTTCAAAATTGGATCACTTGTGAGAAGCTTTTTCAATAGCTGGAAGCTTTCTTCACATTTCTGTGTCCACTCAAATTTTATGTCCTTCTTTTGCAAAGAAGTGATTGGATGTGAAACCTTGGAGAATCCTTCAATGAACCTTCTATAATAACCAATGAGACCCATAAAAGACCTCACATTTGTCACATTCTTTGGATTTGGCCAATTCATAATGGCTTCAATCTTTTCCGGATCCACCAATATTCCTTCCTATGAAATAATGTGACCCAAAGAATGGATTTTATTTTTGTAGAAATCACATTTTCATAGCTTTGCATACAACTTATGCTCCCCTAGAAATTGAAAATTAATTCTCAAATGTTCTTCATGCTTCTCTTCATTCTTAGAGTAAATAATAATGTCATCTATAAAAATAAGAACAAACTTGTCCAAATACCTGCTAAAAACGCTATTCGTGAGACACATGAATGTATCTCGTGCATTAGTGAGACCAAATGGCACCACTAAAAACTCATAGTGTCCATACATTGTTCTAAAGGCTTCCTTGTAAATATATTCTTCCTTTATTCTTACCTAATGGTAACTCGACCTCAAGTCAATATTTGAAAATACCTTTTCCCCTCTCATTTGATAAAAAATATCATCAATTTGAGGCAATGGGTACTTGTTATTCACTGCAGCTTTGTTCAGATTCATGTAATTAATACATAACCTAAGTGTTCCATCTTTATTTTTCAAAAATAGTATGGGTGATCCCCATGGAGACACACTTGGTTGAATGTACTTCTTTTCCAATAGTTTTTGCAATTGCATTTTCAGCTCTAATAATTCTGGTGTACTCATTCTGTAAGGCGTCTTAGAAACTGGTGCTTCTCCTGGAAAAAGGTTAATTGTGAAATCAATGTCCCTCTTTGGAGGAAGTCCCGAAACTTCGTCAGGAAACACATCCATGAATTCTTGCAAAACATGATGATCCTCTAACTTAGGGATTTCATTTTCTGTTTTATTTAAAACATGGGATGCATACAATTGACAACCTTTCCTATAGAAATTATTTAGGTGTTGGAATATTATTAATACTAAGAGGGGGGTGAATCAGTATTAGCGCAATTGTGAAGAATTTTTACTTCATACCAGATTTTACTTTAACTTAAATTATGCATTCACATAAACAATAACATTCAACCACACATTTGCGCAATACACAGAATACACATATTTTTACATGGAAACCCAAATGGGAGAAAAACCACATAATTCTCTCTTATATTAAATTATTACATTCAAGGAAGCACCAATGTTTGAAGTTATCTAGCACCAAATGGAAGCAGACATCAACTTCTGAGGTTCTCTAGCAGCAACTGGAAGAAGGCACCAACCCCCTGTTTTTACAGGCTACAACCTAAAGGAAGCACCAACTCCCTGATTTACTAGCTTCAATTGGAAGGAGGCATTGACCCCCTGCTCCTTTCCCTGTCCCACCGCCCTGATATGTAAGTAGAATATATTTCCTTGTTGTTCTTTTGATCCACACACTCTTCAAATTGTCTGTAGTTCACAAAGTAGTGCACACTTTCTGTATCCTTGAGATCTTGCAATCAGTGATCTGAATCACAAACTTCACTTGACTTAGTCAACATTATACTCTTGACTTCATACTTCACTTTTCTATATTACACAACTGACTTCATATTCTATAATATGCGCTCTGGTTCAGTAAGTCGTTCGGTTTCTTGAAAACTTAACTGATATTGCACGTCTTTTGTTGTGCTATTGTTCTAACTTTGCGCATCAAAATCATATTAATTTGTGCACCTTCATTGATATTACCCTTCTGTCTTGGTGCATCCATATGTATATAATATGCGACCTTCTGTGCATCATCTGCGATATGGCCTTTCTGTTATTCGCACTTGCCTCAAATCATCCTCATCATAATGTGCATCCTTTATTGTGCAACAATTCTATCGTTGCACATCAAATAAACTACTTCACTCTTGATACAGGAGCATCAAGGCCTAGGAAGATCAGTCGAAGTTAATTGACATAGGGGAGACGGACCAGAGGGAGTGCGGGAGAGTAGATTGACTTGTCAAATTCAATAAGCCGAGTAGGAGAAGTCGGGTATGCGACCGACGGATGTAGCGAAGTCGAGAGTCAACATGTTGGGGTCGACAGACGGGAGGTCAAGAGCGGAGCGTCGATGGTCGATATGCGTCGAACCACGACTTCGACAGGTTTGGGCATAAGCCAAGCGAGGAGGAAGGGGCGGACTGGCGAAGCCTTGGGTTGCGAAAGGAAGCCAACAAGTAAGTCGAAGATGACAGACAGTATGGCCGACGTGATGGTTTACTGGAGACGTGATGGTTTACTGGAGCATGTCAAAAGGACGCGTAGAAGTCAAGGAGAGTACTTGGCAATAATTTGGGGTTGCTAAGGAAGTTAATGACAGTTATTGCAGGTGGGTGAAGACATGACATATGTCGTCACAGGCAAGGCTATACAGCATGGTTGGAGCATTGACAGTTGCAAGTCTGCAGGATTTGAGGAGATCGACAGACAGAGGATGCGTGTCTTGGGGATCGCAGTGGTCTCGGGGACAACAACACTAGAGTATAAGGCGAAGAGGAATATCAATTGGAGAAGGATTCTGCAGTTGATAGAGTTCGGGGAGAAGTTTTGTAGATTGGGGAGAACAGTCACACAACTTCCGAATGCAGAGGATATCGATCCATAGCTCATAGTTCCGTAGTGAACCGGGAGAGGGTGAGGTCGACACACTGAGAGAACACACAGTTACTTCTATGTTGTAACAGATGAGGCCGAAAGTTAGTTAGTTATTTCATTTCTTTTCACTTTGCATTGTAACTGATTTGGAGAAGTAATATAATCCAGCTTCTAGCATGTTGTTTGCATCTTGTTTATGTGAACATGTGTGTGGTGTGTAATTGTTAAGCAAGAACCTTATTGCATAAGGCGCCTTGCGTCAAGTGGTATCAGAGCCATAACATCCTGAGATTTGAAGGATAGCCATATCAGAGCAGGAAGTGAATCCTTGTGCGTAGAAGAACATTGAGTGATATTGAGCCTACAAGTGCATTGAACAACTCCAACTGAGATTGGGTAGAGTGGTGTACGACTTGTTGAAGTCCGGTTGCGATTGGATGAAGTGGGAGTTTCATCCAAGGTTGAAAATGGCTCACAGAGGCGTTAATGTCCGAGCACGAAGAGTGTGTGGTGCAACAGTCACAGTTGATCATGGAATGTTCGACGAGTGCGTCCGAACAATACGAACTTTGACAAATGACGTCGCAACGATCAAAGAAAGTCAAATGTGTGGTTGTATTCCTAATGCGTTAGACCACAACGACGAGGAAGTCGAAGAGGTGGAACCATGGGAAGCAACAAGAGAAGAATCATAAGACAAATTGATCAAACTTCTGACGGATATGAGAGGTCGGAGAAAGATATATGTACGTACCTACTTAGGAAGTCTAGATCCAGAAGACTTGATCAATTGGTTCAGAGAGATGGAGAAATACTTTGAACCAAAGCAGATCGAGGATTCTAAATGGGTTAAGACTGCGTGTCTGAGGTTGAAGGGTCATGCCTCATTGTGGTGGGACAATCTACAGGCTGACAGAGTCAAGAAGGGCAAGGAGAAAATCAAATCTTGGGATAGGATGGTCACCAAGCTGAAAGGGAAGTTCTTGCCAAACGACTATGTGATTTCCTTGTTTCGGAAGTTGTAGAACTTTCGACAAAAACAGATGACCGTGAAGGAGTACATGGAAGAGTTCTACAGATTGTCGATAAGGTTGGGTCAAACCGACGAAGGAGAAGAAGCTGTCACTAGGTACGTGAATGACTTGAAATATGCCATTCAGGATGAATTGAGCATGTCGAGATTCATAGCAATGGGTGAAACCTACCAGTTAGCTCTGAAGGCAGAAGAGAAACTGTCGAGGAAATCTGCAGCGACCAGAGGCATGATGACTGGTCAGGGTGCGAAGACTATTTCTGTGAAAGGACAAAGTAGCGGCTACAGAAAGGAATCTGTTGAAGAAATTCAAAGGATGGAAGGGACATCAACAAGGTAGAAAGCACAAGAGAATCGACGCGATAGTCGTGAAATTCGTGGTCGAGGTGCGTATGGTCGAGGTGGTCCATCCGACAGAAAAGGAGCTAATAGACCAGCCCTAATCTATTACAAGTTTCATGGAGCAGGACACAAGGAATATGAATGCCCAGAGAACCTACACGCTGTAGAGGAGTCAAAACCCAGATGTTGAAGGGATGAGAAATTCGACGAGAGGGAAGAACCGGCATCCGACAGTAGTGAGGATGGTAAGAAGAAAATTCGGGCCATGATAGCCAGGAAGACACTGGTTTTGGACGACAATCGCGATGAGAAAGATCCGACACAACGAAAGGCAATCTTTCGAGCCAAGGTGCGAATCGACGAATGGCGTTGCAAGACCATAGTTCATGGTGGAAGCACTGAGAATCTTGTGTCAACATAGGTGATTGATAAGGAAAAGTTGAAATGCCGAGAACATCCACACCCTTACAAGATCTCATGGTTGCAGAAAGGACATCATGTGAAGGTGACCAAACAGTGCCTGATCAACTTCAGAGTCAAAGGATTTGAAGACAGTGTACTGTGCAACATAATCCCAATAGACGCGTGCCATCTGTTGTTAGGAAGACCATGGCAGTATGATCGAAAAATGATCTATGATGGTCGAGCCAACACAGTCACAGTGTGGAAAAATGGCATGAAAAGAACTCTTAAGCCGAGGCCAGAAGAGCGAACCGACTATAAGCACGGCGAGATCAACTTTTAGGAAAAGCGAGTACTAATGTGCTCAGCGAAATAATTCCTTATGGAGGAGGAAAAGCAGTCAGGGTGTTATGCTATCATTCCGAAAGGACCATGTGTCGAGAAGGCGAAAATGGAGGAGAAGATTCCGGTCAAAGTTGAAAATATGCTTGAAGAGTTTCAGAGCATAGTAGTTGATGAGACACCAACGGGATTGCCCACCGACAAGTAGCATATCCCATCAGATCGACTTGATTCCAAGGTTGAGTCTGCCAAACAAAGCACCGCATAGGATGAGTCCAACAGAAGGTCAAGAAATCAACTGATAGGTCCAGGAGTTGTTGGACAGAGGGTTGATTAGAGAAAGTCTGACTCCTTGCGCGATACCGACAGTATTAGCACCGAAGAAAGGTAGAGAATGGAGGATGTGTACAGACTCTAGATCTATCAACAAGATAACGATCAAGTACTGGTTTTCATTGCCGAGAATGACAACTTTATGGATTGTTTGAGTGGAGCGAAGTACTTCACGAAGATAGACCTGAAGAGTGGTTATCACTAGATTCGGGTTAGAGAAGGAGATGAATGGAAGACATCATTCAAGACAAAGGAAGGGTTGTATGAGTGGTTAGTTATGCCATTCGGATTGACTAACGCACCCAGTACATTCATGAGGTTGATGAATAGGGTACTGAATCCATTATTGGGAAAGTTTGTCATAGTCTACCTAGACGACATTCTGATTTTCAGTCGAACCAAGACAAAACACTTGGAGCAAATTCGACAAGTATTGCAGAAGTTGCAGGAAGAGAAGATGATGATGAACTTGTAAAAGTGTTTCTTCATGAAGGAAGAACTGGTGTACTTGGGATTCGTAATCTTCGGTAAAGGGTTGGTGATGGACCCAGAAAAGGTGAAGGCAATATTGGATTGGCCAGAACCGACAAGTACGACTGGAGTAAGGAGTTTCCATGGACTTGCCAGTTTCTATAGGAAGTTCACTCGGGGATTTAGTCGAATTTGTGCACCTTTGACAGAGTGCATGAGAAAAGGAGAGTTAAAGTGGACGGAGACTACCCAGCGAGCTTTCGATAAGTTGAAGGAAAATGTCACTGAGAGCCCAGTGTTGGCACTCCCAGATTTCGACAAAGTTTTTCAGGTCGATTGCGACATGAGTGGAACAATAATTGGAGTAGTGTTGAGTCGGGAGGGCTGACCAATTGCATTCTTCAGTGAGAAGTTGGATGGCGTGAAGCGAAAATATTTGGTCTATGACCAGGAATTCTATGCTATTGTCCAAGCATTGAAGAAGTGGAGGCATTATTTATTTCCCAAGGAATTTTTGTTATACATAGATCACCAAGCACTGAGGTATTTGAATACTCAGTCAAAGATGAATCAACATCACATGAAATGGGTCGAATTCCTACAAGGATATACATTCATGTTACGACATAAGTCGGGCAAGTCGAACAAGGTTGCCGACACGCTGAGTTGAAGAGTTGCATTGCTGAACATGATGACAGTTCAGGCAACATGAATAGAGTCAGTGAAGACAGAGTATGAAATCGACGAAGATTTTGCGAAAGCGTGGAAAGCTTGTCATGAACCATGGAGTGTCGACAGAACTCCATACTTGGATTATTTTATCCAAGAGGGATACTTTTTCAGGGGACAACAATTATGTATTCCTAGAGGATCAGTAAGAGAGAACCTAATCCGAGAGTTTCATAGTGATGGGTTAGCAGGTCATTTTGGCATCGATAAGACCAAGGCATTGGTCGAAGAAAAGTATTATTGGCCAGGAATGACAGGAGATGTCAGAAAATGGGTTCGACAATGTAGAGTTTTCCAGCTGGAGAAAGGAAGAAGTCAAAACATGGGGTTGTATACACCGTTACCTGTACCGAATACCCCATGGGAGCACCTGAGCATGGATTTCCAAAGATGCAGCAAGGGAGCGACTCAATTTTTGTTGTAGTCGATAGATTTTCAAAAATGGCACACTTTATTTCGTGTCAGAAGACAAGTGACGCCACAGGCATTGTTGTACTATTATTCAAGGAAGTAGTCAGATTGCATGGGTTGTCGAAGAGTATCACATCGGATAAAGATACCAAGTTTATGGGGCATTTCTGGAGAACCCTATGGAATAAAATGGACACAAGGTTGCAGTTTGGCTTGGCATATCATCCACATATAGACAGACAAATCGAGGTGGTGAACATAAGTTTGGGAAACCTTCTGAGAATTTTGACGGCCAATAGACCCAAGCAGTGGGAGAATGTGTTGGTGCAAGTAGAGTTTGCACATAACAATTCTGTGAATCGGTCGACAGGTTTGAGCCCATTCTAGATTGTTCAAGGAAGAATCCCACATGGAGTGGTGGATTTGGTTGAGTTACTGACAAAAACCAGGAAAAGCGCAGATCCGGAATCATTTGCAGAGCATATGAAAAAAGTGCATGAAGATGTGCGAAGGTGCATAGAAAAGAGTAATGCGGCATACAAGTTGAGAGCCGACAGGAAGAAAAGACTGCAGTCGTTCAACGAAGGAAACTTGGTCTATGCACATTTGTGGAAGGAGAGATTTCCAACAGGGACATATAACAAGTTGAAGCTGAAGAAGATTGGACCATGTAATATTCTGAAGAAAATTTCGGACAATGCTTATGTGTTGGAGCTGCCAAATGACTTGAGCATTTCACCAACGTTCAATGTCTCAGATCTGTACAAGTTTGAAGAAGGTTCAAGCAACATAAGCGCGAAAGTGTCGGATATTGAATGGATGGAGCAGATTCCAAATCGACTGAAGGAAGAGATCGCAGAAGTAATAGAGGAACACAAAGTCGGACATACGCGTAATTCACGAAGGAAGGAATACTTAGTGCGATGGGAGAATGATGAGTTGCAAGAGGTGACATGGATTTCTGAAGAAGAGTTCAGGAGATTGACGAAGCAATCGAGTTCATTTTCACCTGGGGATTTTGATGTAGGAGCATCGGGGCCTAGGTAGATCAGTCGAAGTTAATCGACATAGGGGAGATCGACCAGAGAGAGTGCCAATGACCACTGGTGCAGGAGAGAATATTGACTTGTCGAAGTCAATAAGTCGAGCTTTGAGCAGTCGGGTATGCGACCGACGGATGCAACGAAGTCAAGAGTCGACATGTTGGGGTCGATAGACGGCAGGTCAAGAGCGGAGTGTCGATGGTCGGCATGCATCGAACCATGAATCCGACAGGTTTGGGCATAAGCCAAGCGAGGAGGAAGGGGTGGACTAACGAAGCCTTGGGTTGCGAAAGGAAGCCGACGGGTAAGTCGAAGCTGACAGACAATATGGCCGATGTGATGGTTTACTGGAGCATGTTAAAAGGACGCGTAGAATTCAAGGAGAGTACTTGGAAACAGTTTGGGGTTGCTAAGGAAGTTAATGACAGTTATTGCAGGTGGGTGAAGACATGACAAATGTCGTCACAGGCAGAGGCTGTACAACACGGTTGGAGTGCTGACAGTTGCAGGTCTGCAGGATCTGAGGAGATCGATGGATAGAGGATGCATCTCAGGGATCACAGTGGTCTCGGGAACAACAGTAACAGAGTAGAAGGCGGAGAGGAAGATCAGTTGGAGAAGGATTCCGCGGTTGGTAGAGTTCGGGGAGAAGTTCTATAGATTGGGGAGAACAGTCACACAGCTTCCGAACGCAGAGGAGATTGAGCCATAGTTCAGAGTTCCGCAATGAACCAGGAGAGGGTGAGGTCGACACACTGAGAGAACACACAGTTACTTCTATAATGTAACGGCTGAGGCCGACAGTTAGTTAGTTATTTCATTTCTTTGCACGTTGCATTGTAACCGATTCAGAGAAGTAATATAAGCCAGCTTCTAGCATGTTGTTTGCATCTTGTCTATGTGAACGTGTGTGTGGTGTGTAATTGTTAAGCAAGAACCTTACTGCATAAGGCGCCTTGCGTCAACTCTACGCATCACTATATGTGCTTCAAGTATGTCTCGCACATCTGTTTTAGATTATCTATGACTTTATGCGTATTATCTCTGATACTATCATTCAGTACTCATGCATTTGCGCATCCTTTGTAATCCCGCATTTATGTCTTCACACAACTATCATAGATAAACTACATCATCATGTGCACCATCAACAATTATGTTATTTTGCTTGTGTGCACTTGGCTCTTTGCTAGATCATGTTGTTCTAGTTCCATGAGCCCTTGATGCTCCAAAATAGGAAGCTTTCCAAATCTGTATCTTCCAGTCGTTAGCTTGCCATCTTACTAAAATTCTCCAACTTGTCTTCTTATTTATACTTGTCCTGCGCAGATGGTATGTCCACAAGTTGGTCGCAACGTCCCTTATTCCTTGCTTCACAATTCAACTTACTTCACACTTCCGCCACTTGTCATGTTTTGTGCCACTAAGGTGTCATCTCGGCCAATATTTTACGCAATCATATATTGAACTTACATGATAGATTGACATGACATTTATCTAATTAAAAAAAATGACATGTCAGATTTGACAGCTTGATCCACGGATGAGCTTATTCTGATTGTTAGAATAAAGATCAAATAACTGGCAACCAAAAAAATGTGAAATTCAAGCAATCTTTCCCACTTGGAAAACACCTTACTACGTAATAAAGTATTGGAAACTTTCTAAAAAGGCAAGGTCTATTAATATAAACATATACTTATGTGGGAGTTACAAAAGGAATTCTTGAGATTACCATTAATATGGAGATAAGAACGATTAACATAGGTTTTCCAAGCTAAGGCTAGGGTCTTTTCGGTTCGATCCGGGCGGATCCGTGCAGGGCGTCAGTTGGGGTTGCAGGCATGCCTTCCCTCCAGTCGTTGGTTGGCGGCATGCCTTCAGATGGAACCCTTGAGGGTTTGAATCATGCGGAGGATGGGAAGGAAGCTAGTTCATTTTGCGTAGAAGGAAGAGAGAATGGAGTAAAGCGGCGGCTGGGGCCAGGAGGCTATCTTCCCAAATCCTCAGCGATCCCGACCATTAAAGTTCGCGCAAAAAAGGTAGAACAATGGAAGGAAAAGGCTCTAATTGGCAAATTCATTGGGATCTGGCCCAGGGAAAGAGATTTGGTTAGATGGATCAAACAGACCTGGAACCCAAAAGGTCAATATGATCTACATTTAGGTGCCAAGGGTTTCTTCACCATAATATTATTCAATGTGGAAGATCGAGATAGAGTATTAGAAGGAGGTCCCTACTTCTTCTTCTCGGTAGGCCTATATCTCAGACCTTCGAAAGAACGTTTTAACCCTGATGTTGAGGATGTAAAGATTGCGCCAGTCTGGATCAGACTCTATTCCTTGCCATGCGAGTTCTAGGATCTAGAAATATTACAGGACATAGGCAATACCCTGGGCGAATTTGTTAAATCCGCAGAACAAACTAGGCAATAGAGATACACAACTTATGCCTGGATCTGTGTTTATATGGATATATCCAGAGAATTACCAGAGGCCATCAAGCTGATCTATGAAGATGAAGAGTGGGTCCAACCGATCGACTACGAACAGTTACCCTTTAGATGTAGATCCTGCCATGAATATGGCCATTTTGGTAGGAACTACCCTCGGATCTCTCATCCTGTTCTTACTATGATTCATGAACCTACAGGAAATAAGGATAAGGATGGATTTACCTAGGTTAAGAACAGAAGAAAGAGAAAATTAGGGGATGTTCAGAGGAAAGGGAAAGGAAAGAGTGAAACTGGAACAACTTTCCTGAACATTCCAGATCCTGGAGGAGGTGGATGACAAAGGAGAGAAAATACAGAAAGAAAAGGCAGCTCAGATTGAGGAACAACCCGCTGAACCAATTCCCCAATCACAGGCTCCACCCCTGGAGGTTCCTCTGGACGCCATGGAGGATGATGGGGAGGAGGAGGTTGAATTGGGGGATTTGGATCTGGATGAAATTGAGAAGGAATGCGAAAAAAAGGGGAAGGGCTATGTATCCCGCAAACAGCTTGAACTCCTTCAAGAAGCTATCATCAAGTCCAAAGCATCTCAGAAATTGTGAATCAGGGCTGATGCCCAATATGGGTTAAAGTAGAAGTCCTCAACTGATGATTCGAAGAAGGGAAGAAAATCAAATAAACAGCTCATAGCAGAAGTAGGTGTGAAGCTTGTGGAATCAAGGTTGTATCCAACGATTCGGGCAACCTTCTCTGAATCTGCCAGAGTTTCTCAATGAAGGTAATAACCTGGAATGTTAGGGGGTGTAATCATCCCAGGAAAATCAAAGCATTGACAAGGAAAGTTAAGCAGGAGAGACCAGATGTTCTATTTCTGCAAGAAACCAAATGCTCCTTTGAAACTTTGGAGAAGAATGGACAAAGAATCTGGAGGGGAGAGGGGGTTATGGAAACAGATTCCATTAGCATGGATGGAGGTATGGCTATTTTTTGGAACCCTCGGACTGTTGTGTTATCCAAATGGAGAGCCAATAGGTTTTCCCTAATGTGCGATTTTAGTATAGTTGATTCCGTGGTGAAAGGAACACTGGCCAACATCTATGGACCCAGTGTTGTTCAGCCAAAAGAAGCCTTTATTCACTTCCTTTCTTGGTTATCTACTCGAGCTCTGGATGGATTGTGGATTGTTGGTGGGGAATTTAACTTGATCACCTCTCTAGATGAGAAGAAAGGTGGGCGCAGACTATTAGATAGATTCCAAGAAAGGTTTAGGGATATTCTAAGCCACAGTCAGCTGATTGACATTGAGATTGGGAATGGGTGGTTCACATGGAACAATAGGAGAGGTGGACCCCATCTCGTTGCCTCTAGATCACTGGATAGATTCCTGACTATGGAGGACATAACTCAGGAAATGGGGGAAGTCAATGCCAGTGTCCTCCCCACTACTGGTTCTGATCATTGGCTTGTGTGTCTCACGTGGGACCTTTCGTCTAACAACCTGCTCAGGCCTTTTTGGTTTGAGCAATTTTGGTTGGATCACAAGGACTCTAAGGATATGGTGGGTTAGTGGTGGAAGGATCTGGTCCCCTAGGAGGGATCAAGGATGTATCAATTCCAACAAAAATTGAAGGCCCTGAAGTCCAAGATCCGCTCCTAGAATAAGGAGGATTTTGGTAATATTTTCGAAGACAAAAACAGTTGATCGCAAATCTTGAGCTAACTCAAAAGCTTGGGATGGAGGAGGGGTGGAGTGAGGAGTTGAAAGAGTGGGAGCATAACCTTCTCGAGTGTCTTGAAGCTCGTGAGAGGTAGGAGGAAAGTTTCTGGAAGCAAAAATATTGAATTTAGTGGCTTCAAGAAGGGGAAAAAAATACTAAGTTCTTTCATAATTTTGTTATCCAAAACAGGCACAGATCCAAAATCTTGAAAATACGTAAATCCAATGGGAATATTGATGAATCCAGGGAAGAGATAGAAGAAGAACTTGTCCACCACTTCAAGACTATGCTAAAGGAAGACAGGTCTGACTGATGTCCTGACATTGCCCAGATCATATCTCTCATCCCATGTCTTGTCACTCAGGCTCACAATGAGGCACTTAATAAGGTTGTTTCTCTACAAGAGGTTGAGGAGGTTGTGCACCAAATGGCGTTAGGAAAGGCACCTGGTCCTGATGGTTTCACCTCCAACTTCTTTCACCACTTCTGGGATCTCATTAAGGTCGAGGTCCATCAGTTGGTAGAGGAGTCTAGAAGCAGTGGGGGTGTTTTGAAAGCTTTCAATGCTACTTTCCTGTCCCTAATTCCTAAGGAGGAAGGAGCTGATTCCCCTGGTAAGTTTAGACCAATTGCTTTATGCAATGTGATCTACAAGATCATCTCCAAAGTCATTGCTAATCGTCTTAAGCCTCTACTCCCCATTCTGATCAGTCCTGAGCAATCTGGGTCTGTGGAAGGCAGAAAAATCTTGGATGGTATTATATTGGTCCATGAAACGTTACACTCACTCAAGGTTTTGAATAGACCTGGGGTGCTTGTGAAATTAGACATAGCAAAGGCCTATGATATGTTGAATTGGAAGTACATGCGTGGTATCTTGGAGGCCTTTGGTTTTAATCTAGTTTGGATTAACTAGGTTATGAATTTGGTTTCCACTCCCTTCTTTTCCATCCTCCTAAATGGCGCTCCAACAAAGTTGATACAAGTCTCTAGGGGTATTAGGCAAGGGGATACTCTATCACCCTTCCTTTTTATTATCATGGCAGAAGGTCTTAGAAGACTTTTGCATTCGCGGGCTGAATCCGGAGGAATCAAGGGTCTTCAATTACATGAGGGTATGGAAAAACAGACTCATCAGCAGTTTGTCGATGACACCATGTTAATGGGGAACCCTTCAGTCCAAGAAGCCAAAGCATTCAAAAATTGTTTGCATATGTTTGCCAAAGCCTTGGGGCTAGAAGTTAATCCCGGAAAATCCCAGGTGTTCTTCCTCAACACCCCTGGCATAACCCAACGCAACATCATCCGGATTCTGGGTTTCTCACGTGGATCATTTCCTTCTAAATATCTTGGTGATTCCTTTTTGGAAGGCACAATTTGCAAGGTATCTTGGCTTGATCTAGTGGACAGGATGAAGAAAAAACTCTCAAACTGGACTATGCGCCCCCTAAAATTTCCCAGTAGGCTCACTCTGGTCAAGTCCATTCTATAGGCCGTGCCTGTCTATCTGTTCTCCATGCTCTCTGCACCCAAGTCTATTCTACGGGAAATTCGAAGCATCCAAAGATATTTCCTCTCGGGTAGCAGGGAAAACAAGGTGAAGTTCTCTTTGGTTGGGTGGGAGAAAGTTTGCAATCCCAAGAGTAAGGGGGGGCTTGGCTTAAGAGACCCTGAAATTCTGAGTGAAGTCTATGGGGAAAAAATTTGGTGGCGTTGGTGCAATTACCAAGCGGAACCTTGGGAAAAAATTTGGCACATCAAGTATGCTCAGGATAGAGAAATTGGGCAACTAGTCAGATACAATGAAGTTAAGAAGGGGTCTCACATTTGGCTAAAATCCTTTGCGGCAAGGTGGTTGGTTCAGGATCATTGCTTCTGGGAAATTCACAATCGGGAGGAAGCCAACTTCTGGGAGGATTCATGGAACCAATTCCCCATTCTTGGCTCTGACCCTAGATGGAAAACCATAAAATAAAGAGGCATATCCATTGGTAAAACAAAGGTATCCCACTACTGGAACCATAATGCTCAAGAATGGCATAGGGAATGGCTTTTGGCTGGAAGTTGGGATGGTTACTTAGAGGATGAGTCTCTATCTTCCTTCGATTCCATAATGAAGGAACGATTTATCCGATCCTGTGCCTCCCTAGATTGACTGCGTTGGGGTTTTTCTCAGAAAGGTACCTTTGGTATCAAGGAGGCTTGTGAAATTCGAATTCAGGATGAAGAGGAGGCTAGGAAAATTTGGGGAAAAGTGTGGGGTATGAATAAATGGCCAAAAATCGCGGTCTTTTGCTGGTTAGTAATATGGAAAAGGATTCTAACTAGCAAAAACCTGAGGAAACGGGGGATCTGTGGTCCTTCCCGATGCCCTCTATGCTTCAATGCGGAGGAAACTAGTGATCACTTGCTTGATTCTTATTCGTTTGCTTATGCAATTTGGGACAGGGGTGCCACCATTTTTAGGAGGTGTCATCAAGTAAGAGGCCACCCGGAGCAAACTTTGAACTCCTGGGACCCTAAATATTTCTCTAATCCCATCATCGGTCTGCTTCAGCAACTTTTCCCTGGATTGGTGATTTGGTCTTTATGGAAAGAAAGGAATGAGCACATCTTTATAGATCATTCCAATTCGGAGGAGGTAGTTTGGCTAAAACTGGTTAAAAACATGATGGAAACCATCCGCTGTCAGCAATGGTTTGATAAAGATAAAGAATTACCCCTGGGGATTTTCGCATTGTGGAGGGATGGGGTCTTCATCGTTCTGACTTGGAGGGATTGCGTAAGAAGGATTTGATCTGCAGGCCTGGAATACCATCCCGATGGTTTCACCCCCAGATTTGTGTTACAAAGTAAATTTCGATGGTGCACCCTGGGGTAATCTGGGATCTGCTGGGTTTGGAGGTGTTTGTAGGGACTGGTCGGGGTCCATTGTGAAGGTCTTTTTTGGAGCAATTGGGTGTGATTCCAACAATTCCGTGGAATTGGAAGGAATAATTTAGGGGTTGTGATTGGCAATCACCGAATCTTGGTCCCTGGTAGTTCTCGAAGGTGATTTGCTAATTATCGTCCACATGGCTAGGAAAATGTCCTTTGGGCAATCACCGGAAGATGTTTCTTCCAATTGGTGCCTTCTTGCCATATTGGAATATCTCTGCGAGCTTCTTCTCGATATTTCAGTTGTCTCCTTTAGCCACGTCTAGCGGGACACCAACAAAGTGGCATACCATTTGGAAAACCACAGAATCAAGGATGGGACCCCCCTTAGGGTTTGTAATCTAATCGAGAATCCTCATGACGAGTGGATGAAATCGTGTCGCCACCTGGAACAGGAAGATCTTACAAGTTTAAATCATCTGTCTGCTTCGGGTACGTCTAGCATGAGCAATGCAAACATGGTAGATGTTGATGTCAGGAGGGAGCCTCATGTCAGGGCTCATCATCGGTTGGAATGAAACCTTCTTTTATGATCTCCATTATGAGAGACGATGCGTGGCACTCTCTCAAGTGTGATATAAGTCGTGAAAAGACTCAGAGCATCCTTCGTTCATTCCTCATCTGTCCTTTTTCCAGAGCCATGACTGGGATAGTTATTATGATGATGGAGGACCTGTACTTGACAACGGGTCTTCATCATTAGGTATTACATCATATGACATGCCACCCTGCTTCAAATATGGCCATTTTGCCTGACTCCAATTTCATTTGCATGCTCAGCTGCCGGGAAAGTCTTTACAGAAATCATGATTTGAGAACTTCTGAGAGTCCAAAAGGGTGGTTTATTTGGGCTCAACCATCTGAACCTTTAGATGCTATCCTCATGGCGCTGAAACGTAGGCTCCCCTCTCCATCGGGCAGTGAATCGTCTGGCCATGGAGGTGCCAAAATCGGAAGGGTAACCAATGCCTCTTCTAGGTCTCGTCTGCGGGAAGCAGCTGAATTTTTCTGTGATCGCATCCTTCCTCCCATTCATGAAGAAATTGAAGGGACTGAGAAGGGCCTCTGGGAAAATGTCCAGGCCTTGTCTCTGAGAGAAATTTACCAGGACTTGGAGGATTGGGTGGTCGATCCAGGAACCACGGCGGGTCGGGCCTCTCTTTATGAGCGAACTTTCATGACCCATTGGGTAGCTAAGAATCTATTGGATAACATTCTAATGGATTCGACCAACAAACGTATGGGTGATGAGGAACCCATTAGATCCTGAAAATCGCACAATCTGGATAGTAGGGTGATGCACTCCAAAGTTGACGCCATTGCCAAGAAATTGGGCATCTCTTTCGTCATTCAAGGTGTGGGCGCTGGAGATGGGAGTGGTTGCAGCCATGGTGGAGCTCTCTCTCGTCCTGGAACTGCTGGAGGAGAGGACACGATCCAGATCTTGGCGTCTGCCAAAATTCCTACCCTGGATTCTGTTGGTCGGCTCCCGCAAATTGTTACCATTGACTGAGGTGCTCTGTTTTGATTTTTGTATTTTGGTCCTTCTCTATGTCTTTGATGGAAGTATGGTCACTACTGAAGTTTAAATTGTTTTGTATCATCGGAATTATGGAGTCTGTACTAAACTTATGGTCAACTTGTCTAGTTTTGGTTATGTCATTTTCCTGTTTGGCACACAAAGCCGGGAATGCTTTGGTTCTATTATGTTACATTTGGATGGATTCCAGATTCCTGTTTGACCTCTGTTGGTCAAGAATGCCTCTGACAATGATGTCTAGCTATGTACTCTCTCTCAGCACGTAATATATAATTCTGTTTTTATTTTAAAAAAAAAATATACTTATGTTAATTTAAACAATAAAAATATAAAATATGTAGATACACATGTCAATCAATGCAATAATATTTTTAAGCATAAATTTATAAATATATACAAAATCAATAATTAATCTAACGATATTGAATTTTAAATATATTTCCAATATTTCTTTTAATATTGTAAAAATAAATTTATTCATTTATTAAAATTAATTAATTTATTATCTATATTTTATATAATTTATTATATTTTTATTAAAATCATTTATAACATTTAAAACATCCAGCTCATTTTAATTTATTCACAAAGTTTAATCAATTATTATCCAAATTCAATCACTTTACAACTTGCAGCGAAAGTAAAATCCTTGAACTTCACAATATCTTCATAATATTTGTAACTCTAGTTTTCTATTATAATGTCCATAAATAGTGTAGTACACTTCGTTGTAATATTTGATCTTTACACTTATCAAGAGCAAATAAATACTTGAAAAAAAATAGTACTTTTTTTCCTTGGAGAGAAAAAAAATAGTACTGTATATCAATAATGTTTTTACATATTTAATGTTATTTTAATGGCGTTTTGGAAGGTAAATATTTTAAAGTTTATTGCAAATTATGGTCTTAACTCAACGTTTTTGGGAGCCCGTTTTTTGGTGGAGATACTTAATGAATCCTACATGTTTACAGAGTAAGCATTGTTAATTATTAATTAATAATATTCTATTAGCTTACTTGATTAAACTTGTTTGGGTGTTTCCACATTTTCTACCCAAATGTGCTGCTTAAAGATTTTTGAATGTTTTGTTAGTGTAGATTTATTTTGTTCGATCATGTATGGTGTCATCATTATGTTCTTTTAGTCTTGTGTGAACTTAGTGACCTGTCTCACCAATATATATCTTACCACAATCACATGAGATCAACTAACCTCCTTTATTCCCTTTTAGATATGTTTAATATTTTGCATGGTCCAACATCTTTCTTAAAGAATTTGGTGGAGAAAAGGCCAAGGATAATTTTAGGGGTGAAATTTAGCCCATGGGCTATTTTTCCATGTTTTTTTTCCAAAAAAATATTCGTCAATTTGCATTTTTTGAAGCCCCATTTCGCTCAATTTTGATGGGGTAAAATTTTTTCACTCTAAAATTCGCCAAATTATTATATAAACTATATACAATCCTTAGAGATTGAAATAATTTTAGAAAAATATCGCCAAATATTTTATAGTTGACATTTTAAGAATTGGTAAGATTCGCCAAGGTTTATACACTTTTAAATAAGTATGGATTCTTAAAATTATCCATGGCAACCATAATTTGTTTCTTCCATAAGATATTGGATATTATGTGCATTGTTCCTTGGATATAGAGTAGCTTAATAGTTTTAAGGATGTTGTCATTTCTATCATTTATCCACCTTCCTTCTTTAGATTTTTTTGTGGATTTTCGGATTTGCTTTCCATTGTAGCCATTTCTTTTGAAAACCTTTCCCAAATGTTCTTGATCCAAATGTGTTATGTAAAAAATTCGTTTGGCTCTGATTGTTAATGCATTTATAACACCTATCTTCTTAGCTGGGTGATGATGAGAGTTTGCATGAATGTACTTATTTGTTTGTGTCTCCTTCTGGTATATTGATGTGATAGCATTCCGTAAGTGTTCTTGCTGAAAAGGACTTCCAAAAAAGGAATATTTTTATCCTCTTCTGCCTCCATTGTAAATTTTATGTCATCCCACTAGCTATTCATGTGCTTCAAAAATACTTTAGCCTTTCATTTACGTGCAACCATATGAAATGGGTGTCATCCACATATTTTTTCCATTGCTCTAGTTTGACTAGAGAAGTGTTGATGGCCATCTCTTCAAAGTATTCCACATAAATGTTCGCCACAATGGGGGAGAGTGTGGATCCCATTCCCATGCCATTCATTTGCTCATATATGTCTCCATAGAAGCTAAAATATGTGGAATTCAGACATACTTCCACCCATAGTTACCAAATTTGGTTGAATCAAGTTGAATAATTCAGATTTCAGAAATTTGGTTCGATTCAGGCAAGAATTTTCCCAATTTGGATTCAATACCGATGGGTTTCTAATTTCTACCAAGAAATCTCCAAAAAAAATAAAATGGAATTAATCCAAAAAGTATGCCTTCGTCCCCCCTCCCCCCCAAAAAACAAATCCCAAATCCCTTAAGAATCTACCATGATTTTTCATCTCATGCTTTTCACCCAAGTTATTTTTCCAAATTTGTCTTCTTTCTCTTAGTTATGCAACCAAAAGGAAATATCTACATAATTGGTTACAAGAACATGAATGTGTATTCTAGGACCAAGAGCATGATGTTATTGTCATGTATAAGTTGGAGATGGCCAAGATCCGTCATGAAATTCCCTTGAAGCCGTTATTGAAGAAGACACCAGATCTCTGCCATGAAATTCCCTTGAAGACATTGCTAATGACATCAAAAGCTATTGTTGAAGAAAAAACTGGAAGCCACTACTCAAGCTTCCACATTATGAATTGATTACTTTTTATTTTATTAATTTATTATTTCATAATTTAAACTATAATGTGTGTCGTCCCTCCCTTTTTCCTAGATTTTTCCAATATAAATGATGAAAGCCTTCCTGTGGCCATTCATTTTTTAGGTTTTCCTTTTGGGGTTGCGAAAAGACCTATGAAGGTCTTGGATGGATGGCATTTAAGTTAGTCTTTTGGGCTTGCTTCTTTTAGCAATTATATTTCTATACATTTATTTAATGATTAAATGATTGAATAGGTGATAATCAAATCAAACATGTCAATAGATACTAGATTGGGTGGTTGGGAGTTTTGGTTAGCTCGCGACATGTTATATTGGACATTAGGGATACCTCGATTCTTCATAAATACCAAGTTTTTGTCTTTCCGTGGATGTAATCCTTGACAATGGTGAACCACAGTTAAAAAAAAAGTCAAATCAAACACAAGCCTCGATCCCTACAACATCTATGTTTATTGGCAGGATACTAAATTGCCATGTAAATTGGTTTGTAGCCCTATACCAAATTCTTGTACAATTTTTATAATATGATGTCATTATGTAATTTAGTTTTTTTTTCCAATTTAATATATACAATAACAATATTTTATTATTTCATATTGTTTTAATGAATTAAGATTAAATTAATTTATTGTTTCATTAGTTACATAAAAATTTATGTTTGTATTTTATTGTTTCATAATTTAGTTATTTATAAATTAAATTATTTATTGTTTGATGAATTAAAATATATAATTTTTTATTTATTGTTTGATGAATTAGTTAAATAATCATTTATGTTATTATTATTTTTTTAATTTAGTTATTATAAATTATTATTAAATTATATAAGTTTATTTTCTTTCTATTTTATTGTTGTAGTTAGAATGAATTTATGTTTTTATTTTATTTTTTCATGAATTAGTTATTTGTAAATTTAGCTATACATTTTTTTAGTTTATTGTTTTATAAATTTAATTATATATATTTTGAGAATGGAGTTATTAATATAAATGCATATTTTTTTAAAGAAAATTTAGTATAAACACATAATTCTTAAACCATGTTTTAATTTTTTAATATTTGGTGGTTAAATTATATGAATTACAAGTTTTTGAAGTTTTAAATAATAAATAAAAGAAATTAACTAAATTTTGAGGAAAAAGAAAGTTTTGGCAAACATAATAAAACATTGTTTTTAGTTGAGAAACAAAATACTTTACATACTAATTTAGTGATTTTCTATAAATTACTATTATAATAATTAATTTTGTAAAAATAATATATTTTTATATTTTTAATATGTATAGTTCAAATTTTTTTCTTTATTCCATTTTAATTACTGATTTTTTTTTTTATCAAACTTAAATAACTATTTGTGAATCTTCTTATAACTTTATATTTTATTGCTAAGTCTATTTTAAAAGCTCCATAATTTTCTTTGTTATATTCTTCCGTGTCCAATTCCATGATGACAGTGACGTTCCCTAAGATTTCTGAGTGCCACTGATTACTCTTAAAATGAGCGCTCAGTCTTGCCTGACCTCTTCTCCCGCGTCGTCACGGAGAGAAACAAAACAATTGCGTGTTCTTATCCTCCCCTCGTGCCAGTTATTCCGCGTTTGACTTTCTTTCACGCAAATATTTCGGACTACTTTCTGGTACTTTCTTCGAATATTTTATTCACCCTTGACAACAAATAGGACGAAATTCTCATCGACACGTCACGGGGAACACTAATTGGTAGGTTTAAGCGCAGGCGCATGCAATCGACGGACATTAAACTATTCAGCCGATTTCTGGTTTTCTCGCTCTGATGTTTTAGCAGCGATAATTAATTAATTTAATTAGTTGCTTTTTAGTGTGAAATTTGTGTTGCTGAAGTTATTTTAATTTCTTTAATTTTTTGTGGTTAAGTCAAAATCCAATAGTTTGAGCGTCTGGAATGTACCAATCAGTGGCGTTCATTGCTTTATTGTATTGTACATGAATATTTGACAAATTTGATGCCGTCCAAGACCCCTCTACTTCTAAGTCGGTATGCCACACCGTCTTTTGTATCGTGCGTGAATGCCTTGCAGTTGCAACCAATTACGTGGCAGACGAAACCAAATTCAATTGACTGAATCTTTTAAAGCGTAATCTTGAATTATTGTAATAAAAGTGATAAATTTTACTACTTGCTTAAGGAGACTTTTGAGTGGTCAACTAGGTGGGTGGTCGACTAGAGATGACTAATTATGCCATTAGAACATAACAATTAGTTGGTGTATAAAACAAAGCATAAGTTAAGGAGTTATTATTTTTTCTAACAAGTTTATGTGGACCTCATCTTCATCACTTTAAGGGAGTTGGTTACATTTTGGTGCCATAAAAGATGATCTTATGGATTGATTTATGAAAATTTTGGTAAACATATGTAATGTGATTTGCTATGTATGAAAATGTTTTGGTTTCTAAGGCTTCTTTATATGCTGATCTATGTTTGGTTCTGATCTTTAGATACCACCTCTCTCTTGGATTACTAGCTCTTGATATACCTAATCTTCTATGATTCTCCAACAAAGTCCCGCTCATTATACCAACACCATTTAGACAAATAGAGTAGAAGTTTGGAAAGTAGACCATGACCTTAATGGCAGGAAAAATGAATATCCCTACCTACATAACCATTTCCAATTCTTGCCAATACTTTCCCATGTGACCACCTTTCCCTCAATCAAGCATCTTTGTTCCTTAATCTTTTATGGTCGATCAAGCAACTAAAAGTTTATCTCCTATTGTTCAATTCATATTTTTCAATACCCTCAATCTTCAATTAATCCAACATATCATTTCCCTCTATTTTTTATTAAATTTATCTCTAGATACCCTCTATATCCCTTTGCTTAATTAGGTTACTGAAGGTTCATGGATGTAACTATAGTCAAGAAATGATAAAAAATCAATCCTCAACCTCCCATTGAAAATATCATAATCTAAGTCCAATCCTCACCTGCCCCTACCCACCCTAATAGAAGGCATTTCACAATGGGCTAGTGATGATCAGGGATACTTTTAAGGACCCATACTTATTTAAAAGTGTATAAAACTTGGCGAATCTTACCAATTCTTAAAATGTCAACTATAAAATATTTGGCGATATTTTTCTAAAATTATTTCAACTTCTAAGGATTTTAGATAGTTTATATAATAATTGGCAATTTTTAGAGTGAAAAAAGTTTGCCCTATCAAAATTGGGCGAAATGAGGCTTGAAAAAATGCAAATTGGTGAATCTTTTTTTGGAAAAGAACATGGAAAAATATCCCATGGGCTAAATTTTGCCCCTAAAATTATCCTTGGTGATGATTAATTATGGATAAGGAATCAATATAATCGAGAGGTATAGATAGTAGATGGCCATAACCTTACAAATCAATATTTAGTAAGGTGACATTGCATCCCAGGCTAATATTGAATAGATGGGATAAAGAATATGGCACCTTATGGCCTTATAATGGATATGGAGGGTCTTGTAAGGGATCCTACTCAACCAATTGAGTGGGATGGGGGGGGGGCATTGAATGTTGTAGAATGACCCATAATGCCTAATATTGAGTGGGAGGAGGGAGTATTGAATGTTGTAGAATGACTCATAAGGCCAAAGCTAACTAGTTGGATTTCCCCTTTACCAAATGTAAATGCAAGGCTAAGAATATATATCAAACCAAAGAAGGCCTTCCCTCATGTATTTCATCTCTTATACCACCTCATCGCTGTCACGTCCCCATTTTGACCCCCTTTGTAAATGATGTAAATATTGTAACTTAATCATGGTGAGGAGCTCAAGGCCAAGGCCCCACCATTGATTTAGCGTTTATGTATCGGCAATTAAAATAGATGCCTATGGTTCTTGTGCGAGATAGGCACGATGTAAATAAAACATCATGTAATTATGAATTTCAATGAAAAACTCACAACCGGCTATGCAATGCAACAAAAGAGAAGGGGCATGGTTCTACAAGGAATAGGGAGGGAAATTATTCAAACCCTTGAGCCAATAGTATTAATCCATATGTCAATGGGGAAACCCATAAACCACCAACTACCCATTTTGTCTCATGTACCCAATCATTTAATTTTTCCAAGAAATTGGTTAAGGCAGTTAATGCCTTGGGAATGAAAGAGTATGGGCAAGCCATTTTCGTGCATGGGCAAGCCATCAACCTGAAAATTCGTGTTTTGCCTCCTTGTGCAAGAAATCACCCACGAAATGGTGCCCAAAGACATTCTGAATGGGCAGTCTTCACTCATTCACGCAGTTGGAGCTATCTGGGTCTTTCCCTTCACATTTTTAAGCAAAATCCTGCATTTTTCCATGCCTGGAAGTTCGTTTTTGTATATATAGCAGCCTGGGAGAGAAGGGCCACGTTTTTGGGGACTATATGGAGGTCGTTTTTGCTCCTGAATGCCCAGGGACGTTTTTCTAAAAACGGATTTGGCTTCCCTGGGTTGTTTCCCCACTTCCCATTTCGTTTTTGTGGGTTCCAACGTTTTCCTGAGTCAGCTGAAACCCCATCTCATGCCTCTCTCTGTGGAAAACGTTTTATCTTGTCCCATAATTGGGTTCTGCTGTGGTGTGCATCCTCATTTTGGTTTGAACCTGTGAATTGAAGTTTGGAGTGGTAGTGGATAGAAGTGGCTTGATAAACCTAGTGGGGGAGGCAACCTCTCAAGAAGATCAAGAGGGCTTTGGTTACTCTTCTATGCATACCCTGAGAGCACTAGATAGGGAAGGTATGGCTTGAGGGACTGTACAGCAGTGAAAAGAATACTTCCTTGTGCTGGGTGTGTAGGTATTGTGGGTGCCAAGCTAGATAGATCTTGCAAGGTTATCCCTAGCTCTGTGCTGGAGCTCACTAGCTTATCAACTCTCCCCTTCCATCTCCTAGCAGCCTGATAAACCCAATTGCAGATTGGCTTGGCTCATCTTGGTGTAAGCTTGGCTATGTGTGAGTCTGCTGTTCCCTGGTTCCTTGTAGAGATCATGCCCAGCTCGGGGGTGGCAGTGGTGCTGAGAGATTGAGGAGCACACTGGCCTACGGTTGGGTGGAACGTTGCAGTTGCATAGCCAGTTGCGTGGGACTACTTTTGTATAAGATAAGTATTCTCTTGTGTTAAATTGCAATTACTTATTTGATGAACACCTTAAATGTATGATGGATGTGAAATTCTTAATATTCCGTTGTGATTTTCTTAAAACCATACAGTCCCATCTATCTCCATTATATTATGTTCATGCTTATGATTAAATGTTTCATAGGGCTAGACGCCCAGTTTAATATCACATCTGTTATGCATTTGTGTATGTATATATTCTTATGCATTTGAATTTGAATGCTTGTTTAATGAATGGATATGGGGGCTAGATGCCCGATTTAACCTCACGATCCTCTCCATCTAGCTATGGAATGGGAGGGGACGTGACAATCGCATTTGAATAGGGACATACAACCAATGGTTTAGCATCTCCATATATTTCCATTAATATAAGAATCGAGAGGCTTGGAGTCAATTAATCATTATGAAAACAATAAGCTTAGAATCAATTTAAAAAAAAACCTATAAAGTGTATGTTCCTAATCTTACCTTAGTCTATCAGTTAGAAGGAAGGGAGGGAATATACTTCCTTGGATGCAAGCTTGTATCATTTTGGTAACTAGAGAAGTAATAAAGAGAAGACACAACTCTAGTATGTTCCACTACTATTTTTCCCAACTACTTGAATAAAACCCAACCATGACGATTTGCATCAATACCATCACCTAATCAATAATGTAAATTGATTAAGTCAATATGGACTCAAACCTAGATACCTTATGAATGGGACCCTTTCTAGTAAGTCAGTAAGCAAGTATTTCCCCTATCTCCACATGTAAGCAGTAAGGCTGAGAGTGATATTGAAGAGTTCTTGGATCGCTTCAAACATATACATGGAAGTTTTGGTTTTTCTCTAGTCCAAACCCAACTTCCCCTATTAATCTTGTGTTGGTAATTTTCTTTATCTATGGAATAGTCTCTAATTCTTGAAATAGACTCTAAATAAACACACATATCTACTTTAGATAATGTAGTAGGATTTAACAGGACTAACCATTTTCAAATGTGGGCATTCCATGCCCAATTCCTTACATATGACAAAAATTTGGTCATTGAAAGGTGAGGGTCACTTGTAATAAAAGGTCATGGTATTGAAATCAAAGGCCATGAAGTGGCCATCATCTTCACAACCTATCCCACCATTTGTCAATATTGATACTAACCTAGCATTTTTCAAGAATTTACTAGCATTGGAAATCCTATTGTTTTCAAGACCTAGCATTTGGCCTCAATTGATTTTCCCTTGGATTTGTTTAAGTTCGAGGTTTTTTGGCTTTCTTAAATACTATCCTACCTTGACATTTATTCCTACCCTCACCCATATTATCCAGTGCTATATATTTAAAACCTAGGTTGGTCCCTTATTTTACATAAAGTAAAGCATTTGAGTCACCACTTCTCTTTCCGACCCAATATGTCTATCATAGGGAATTAAATACTTGAAGTTGGAATCTACTCCATAGAGCATATGGTAGTAATCTTGACCTTGTTATTCTCTTTAAGTGCTTATAATCCAAAACCCTTGTCTTGTACTTGTTCTTAGAAAAGGCCCCTACTTTTACTAATTTAATCAGATATATATAACAAATATTATAAGAATTATTAAAAACCATATTTTCTGGCTCCCCACACAATCTCCTCTACTTATTGTCCATTTCTCTTTTTATTGATTTTATCAACCAAACTGAAATCCATATGATTCATCATTTCCATCCATTCTCTTATTTTTCTATAAAATAACAATTGATCAATCCATCAACAACAAAACATTGATTATGTTGCTTAAGGAATGAATCCACTTGATTTACCATAGGGAGATTGATGACCGTTTAGTTACTCAGTTAAACATGGGGATATCAAGTTATGTTTAGTTTCTCAACCAAAAGGAGAGGAACGAATTCGCTCGACTAACTATAGTAGGGAAGGTCTAGTAAATTTTAGTACTCGATTGGCCATAATTTCTCATCCATAAGGCAGAGGGTTTCCATTTATTTATCATGCATTTGGATTACCATAAGGAGATTGAGGTCTGAGGGTCTTTAGGCACTTTTCCAAAGTTAGGAATTGCCAAATGCAACCATAATTCTTAAACAAGTGATTCATTGAATGTGTGGCTAAGAGAATGGATTTCTTAATGATGAAGAATGGAATGGACTTATGATAGGAAGGAGGCATAATAATTAAGTAATCAGGCCTTGAGGAATGGAGTTTGGCCTCACCCAATGGGTTGGCAGTAAGTTAAGGTGCAATGTATTAAAAGATAATACGTAAGGCGCAATGTATTGAAAGTTGGGATATAGTGATATAAATAGTTTTTCCCTCCACTCAAAAAAAACCATGCCCCTACTATAGTCACCCATAAATATCAAAGAGAAAGGTCACTCCTAGCAACATTTCTCTATTGACGTGAACATAGGATTAGGTAGAACCTTTCCTTGATCTGAATAAGTGGGTGACTTACTTTGCATAGACAATAAAGAGAGGGTGACAAGTCCATGACCTGGGTGAAAGACTTTGTTTTTAAGACTCAATTATTAGGACTAGTCAATGGTGGGTTAAAGACTTTGTTTTTAAGACTCACTCAATTATTAGGACCATTCACATGTAGGCACGTGCAAAGCACCCAATGATTAGCAAGTAATTTCATATGCACTTTGACGAGTGAGTTGTTGATCTCTATTTCTTGTTCATAAAAATGATCAACATCGAGCACTATCTTGCGAGAAAATAGGAACACCCTATATTTTATAGACGTGATGCTCCAATGTTATTGAATAAATTATATTATTTATAGATTCATTGAACAATAAGGGATATTTCTATGCAGCCAAACTCCACAATCTTCCAAACAACAAACAAGGTTCTTTATCATAACTATATTTTCATTTTTAACGATACATATTCCTATGAAGGGGCAGTCAATTCTAGATCATAAAGTGAAAGGAACATAAAGGATACAATTATTATAAGATTTATTTTCTTAGTTAAAAATAGATATGCCTCGACAAATATAAGCAAGCAAAAGATGCATCCAAGATCATAATTTAGAAGAAAGAATACACATGTAACAATGGTATATTAGATAGCTTTAAAAAAAAATCGCCATTCATTTCATAGGGATCTAAAGGGACATATGCTCAATGTTTTTGCTTTGCAATACAAGGTTTAAAACCATAAAAACAACATGCTCCTTTTAATATTTCGTCGAATCTTTTTTCTAAAACAAATAATAACTAGATACCAAAGTGTGAAACTATTCAAAATAAAATAAAATAAAATAAGTTTTGCCATATATTATTTCAAAATCTCCATGATCTAAATGAACAACTAGTAAAAGAAATCATCTTTGTAAGCTGGGATAGGGCTCCCACAAACCAAAAAATTAAAAACTTGAAAGAACACAAAAGAACTCCAATCAAGAGTTGGCCTTCATGGAACTGTTTTGTGAAACCAAAGGGTTGTCTTACTTAATATTGAGAAAAAAAATAGTAAGGGAAAGATTGGAACTTTATACTCACAAAATGTGGATGCAAATTGTTGATACTCGAATCCTTCTTCCTTGCAATAACTTTGGTTAAATCGTATTTCTTCATTCATTAAGTGCTTCAAAAATCCTTATTGCCATAATTGACCTGAATTTAGGTAATTATGGAGATTTATTCCATATCCCTGTTTACACATACCTTAATATATCCACATAGGGGGACACGGTAATTTATTCTTTTATTTCTAATGAAAACATTTCATTCTCAATAACACTCAACTCAACATGTTCCTCCTTCATGAAATATTGTGAGAGTACCAAACTCCAAACATGGGATGTTTTTGTTACATCCAATTCTACTTCAAATTCCTCCTTTATAGAAATTTTATCATTTTCCACAAGGGAAGGTCCCTCCAATCCTCTGACAACATCAACTGCCTTAAAAGGTATCTGGATTATTCTTTGTTGCAATATACCACAAGTTGAAATTAACTAATGTAATATATAAATTCTACCATCCCAATCATCGCACATTAGTTTTAGTATATTATTTGATGGAATATTCTCTTTTTGTCTCTTTTGCTTATTCATATTGGTTATTTTTCTAACAAATGTACACATAAAGCATTCATGAAAACCAATATCTTTTTGCAATTTAGTGTTGAAGGATTCCTTCAAAGAAAGAATATTTCCAACAAGTACAGAGGATCTATTACATATATCCCATAATTGAAAAAGTAAATCCATTCTATCTTCAATGTTGGTAGAAAATGTTCATGACTCTGCATAATAACTCTTAAGCTACTTTGGTCCACCTTTGGTCTTAGAAGAGCTCTTAGGTGTTTCTTCTGAACTATCCCGAGGCCATTTGATAGCAATAGGCTATGTGATTAAGGGTTTAGGATTCAAGTCAAGTTAGAGTTCAACAATACTCTTTCTCAATTTCACCTTTTCTAATGCTACTCATTTGCATAATGTTTTAACAAATATCCAGATGTTGTATGCATTCTCAAAGCTCTAGTGGGTCCCAACCCTTTGATATCCACAATAGTGTTATGTTCCTCCCATGTTTTTTTTTCTTTTAACCTTAACCATACCTACCTAGAGGTTTTTGGCATCCTTATGGTCATTTACATGGTGCAAGGTAACATAATTTCCTTTGAAAGTAACTCATGCTGCAATACTTCCTTAGCTATCAGCTTATTTTCTTCTATTTGCTTAAATGCCCAAGTTGGGAATTTATCAAAATAATATCTTTCCATATCATTTGCATTATTATTAGGTGCTCAAATTGTTGCTTTGTGGCCTCATTTGACGATCTTTTCCTTTGATTGATAATGGTAAAATATGTCCAAGTTAATGTTCATCTTGTTAGTTTTTCAGAATTTACTTCAATCTGATCTAGGATCTTAACTGAGAGAATAACATGTATAGCATATCTACAACATATCAATCATGTACACGATAATACAAGCACACAAGAGACATAGAGTTTCACTGGGGAAAACCAAGAAGGTGAAAAACCCCACAACTTCCTCAGAGATAGATAGAGCAATGATACAACCAAAGTACAAGAGATAGTCTTCTCCTAGCAGCTGATCCTCCTCCTCACATGTGCGCCACTTTTCGAGTGATGGAAGAGTGAGTAATGAGATGATCAAATAGAGATCTCCCGATCTCTATTTATACTTGTCCTGTCCTACCCAATAAACCAGTGGGATCGACTTGTCTAACTTAGCCTAATAACCCATGGTTACATTAATGCGGGCCAACCCCTTACTAGGTGGTCTAATAACCAATCAACAAGTTACAACACTTGCGACACTTGTCAATACAAATGACGACATTTCCGTATAGAGGAATAATACATCTCTATAGGAGTACAATAAAATACATTCCGAAGTTACATATACATCAACACTCCCTCTTAACTAGGAAGGTATTTCTCAACACAGATCTGCTAGCACAAGTCTTCTTCTCTGGATCATCATCACTGGATTATTGTCATCGAATCATCGTCATCGAATCATCATCACTGCTGCTATCTCAATCAATATCCAATCTACTCGTCATAGGAAGTTCTACAGAGCCAGTCCTTTTTCATACTAGGTGTAGGCCCACCACCTGTAGGTCTTCATCATCACTGGCCATACTATGGAATCCTCAGGATTTATTACGTGCGTCACAATGCCTCGAAAGAGTATCCCAGGACCATTTATGTGCCAAAGCATGACCAGCAAGATCTCCCAGGTCCACTTACATGTGACTATCACAAAACCTTAAAAGAGTGTCTTGACTAGCAAGAACTCTAAAGAGCATCCAAGGCCTTTTACGTGACTAGCACAACTTGTCCGGATCTCCAGGATTTATTACATGTGACCCCCACCACAAAACCTTAAAAGAGTGTCTTGACTAGAAAGAACTCTAAAGAGCATCCAGGGCATTTTATGTGACTAGCACAACCTGTCCGGATCTCCAAGACGTATTACATGTGGTCATGGAAATGCCTCAAAAGAGAATCCCAGGACTTATTACGGGCACACAGCCCAACCTATCGGATCTCCCAGGTCTACTTATATGCCATAGGACAATGCCTCGAAAGAGCATCCCAGGATTTATTACGGGCACACATCCCAATCTATCGGATCTCCCAGGTCTACTTATATGTCCTCCCAGAGAAATTCCTCGAAAGAGAATCCCAAGACTGATTACGGGCACACAGCCCAACCTATCAGATCTCCCAGGTCTACTTATATGCTCATCTGCACAACTTGTCCACGGCCACAGAGTATCAACCTGATACTCACCATACATTGTCCTGATGTACATGATCATCCTAATCATTATCATAGCATCGTCCTGATGCATATCATCTAGAGTATCATCCTGATACACATGATCATCCTGATCACCATCACTGCATCATCCTGATGCATGTCATCCAAAGCATCGTCCTAATACTCATCACATATGATCATCTTGATCATCATCATATCATCATCCTGATGTATATCATTTGGAGCAACATCCTGAAGATCATCATCCATGATCATCCTGATCATACAATGCATCCACCTGATGCATACCAAGTATCTACCTGATACATATCATCATACATGATCCACTTGATCATACAATGTATCTACCTGATACATTCACAAATACATGATCCACCTGATCATACAATGTATCCACTTGATACATATATAAATACATGATCCACCTGATCATACAATGTATCCACCTCATACATATACAAATCCATGATCCAACTGATCATATCAAGCATCCAACATGATGCATATACAAATACATGATCCAACTGATCATACAAAGCATCCAACACGATGCATATACAAATACATGATCCAACTTATCATAACAAGCATCTAGCATGATGCATATACATATACATGATCCAACTGATCATAACAAGCATCCAACATGATGCATACAGAGCAGCAACTGGAGCATCGTCCTGATGCTCATCACACAACGCCTATATCCATAGCCATGGGAAGGATCCTCCTCTCATCATGCTTGGAATGGATCCTGCAAATGTGTCCATCACTTCTTCCTCGAAGTGTCGTCAATCTGAAGAATACCAAGCCTATCTCTGAAGTACTCAAACTTCACTCTAGCTAGTGGTTTCGTCAACACATCTGCAACCTGCTCATCTGTCGCAACATACAGGAGCTTCACTGCTCCTCTTTGCACCATATCCCTGATATAGTGATATTTGATCTCAATGTGTTTCGACCTGTCATGGAACACCGAGTTCTCAGATAGCTTCACACAACTTTGGTTGTCACAAAAGATACCAATAGCCTCCAACGAGAGATCAAATAACTCAGACAGTAGCTTCCTAGGCCATACTGCCTCACAACTAGCTGAAAAAGCTGCAACATACTCTGCTTCGGCTGTACTAAGTGCTACGTAGGACTGCTTCCTACTAAACCAAGAGATCACACCTGATCCCATACTGAAGCAACACCCAGATGTCCTCTTCCTATCTGCAGCACTACCTGCCGAATATGAATCAACATAACCCTGTAGGTTAAACTTTTGATTCACATCATACTTGAGCCCATAATCAAATGTACCCTTCAGGTACCTCAGAATATTCTTTACATCAACTAGGTGAACACCTCTGGGATCCGTCTGGCTCAATGTGTTCACCGCAAAGCAAATATCTGGTCTTGTATTCATCAGGTACATCAAGGACCCAATCATATGACGATACATTGTGACATCAACTAGATCAGTTGAAGCATCACACAGAAGCTTCAGGTTCGATGCCATAGGTGTGGTCATAGCCTTGCAGTAGATCATCCCGAACTTCTTCAGGATCTCTACTGCATACTTCCCTTGTCCAAGGAAGATTCCTTCTGCACTCTGCCACACCTCCATGCCTAGGAAATAGTGCATCATCCCCAAGTTCTTCATCTCGAACTCGGCAGCAAGCTTCCTCTTCGTGTCGGCAATCAATCTATCCTCTCCTGTTACAAACAGGTCATCCACATACAATAAGAGTATCACATGATTTCCTTCCTCAACCTTGTAGTAAAGGTTGGAATCCGCTTTACTCTTGGTAAATCCCAAATTGGATAGAGCTGTCTATCCTACCATACCAAGTCCTGGGAGCTTGCTTCAAGCCATACAAGGATTTCTTCAACCTGCACACATATGACTCTCTGTCATGTGTCTCAAAACCAAGTGGCTACTTCACATACACTTCCTCTTCGACTACACCATTCAAGAAAGCTATCTTGACATCCATTTGGTATATCTTCCATTTCATCACCGCAACCAGGGAAAGTACTGATTTGATGGAAGTGTACTTGGCTATAGGAGCAAAAGTCTCTTCATAGTCTATTCTCTTTGTCTGGGAGAAGCCATGAGCTACAAACCTTGCTTTGTAATTTTCCTATGCTACCATCTACAACATGTTTGATCTTATAGATCCACATGGAAGTCACGATAGACTTCCCTTCTAGTTTGGGACCACATCCCAACCATCATTCTTCATGATCGACAGATCATGGCATTCTTCCATTACTTCATCCCGGATCCTGGGAACTTCAATATATTCAATAGATAGCTTTGTTACTGGAACAAATGTTGTATTCCTTCTTTTGTGGGTGATGGTATACGATCTTTCCTACAAGACAAGTTAAATTGCATGATTAGAAACATCTCATAGTTTTCAGAACAATTTCTTACACATAAAGAAATATTTCATATAGTCATGCAATTATTTTAGCCAATGCTTCAATATAACATTTATCCATATCCTGTAACTTTCTAGATGCCTTCCAATCTCTACCAGAACATTGTTAAGAGTGTGCACAACTCCCAACATGTCAGCAAAGAGGTTTCATTCTAGATAAGTAGCAATGGAATGTTGTACAGTGCCATAGGCCACTTACCCATCACATGCATATTAGTAGTATGCTGTTCATTAATGCAATTATTCTAATATGCATAATACACACCCTAAGTCTAGGAACATAAGCATATACATCATTGAACAATATTATTTAAACAAACAATATGCAAGAAATGAAAATTCAAATACTTATCTTTGTTTGGTTTGTAGGGTTGACTCCCTCTCAGTCTTTGCTTCCTTTCCGCAACTCCATTCTGATGTGGATTGTGAGAAGTGGTCAAATCCCTCTGAATGTCTACATCCTTGCAGAAACTACTGGAGTGTGATCCCTCTTGATCTTTTCTTCCTGGATTACCTGTCCTTGAACTTATATCCATCCTCGATCACTATGCATGCTTACTAGTATCATCATTGTGTTACCCTCGAGATCTCATACATAATCATACATTCATTGGTATAATCGCAATACTATCAAAACACAATAGTCTTAAACATGTATAGTCATGATCATTTCGAACACAAATAATAAGCATTAGCATTCAATGTTTTAGGGAAGACTTCTCTTACTCATGCATATTCATATTTGACCATAGAACTCTTCTGGTTAGTCATATCATCAATCAAGGTAAGAGACATAATATGCATAAACCCTAGATTACTTAAATTTCTAACTTCATAAATAATCATTATCCATCATGCCATGTATACTTATATAAGAGATCCTAACACAAGGTAGGATTCTAACTTGATATAGGAAAAACATACCTAGATTAGCATGCTAGCTAGTTATGTCTAACATACCCGCATAATGTCTTCTTGTTCTCTTCAATGACTTGTGATAGTAACCTGCATATCTCATAGGTTAACCATTATAGAACCAAGTTATACATACCTTGTAAGTAGATCTTCTATGTGATCCATGACAATGGATGAATCTTTGTCTTCATGTCAACATGGTCATATGTTCTTGAAATAGAACATGATTTGTCTTTCTTGATGTACCTTTCATGTTAGTGGACAAAATCAACCTCATACAACACCACAATGCATTAGTACAATCATAAGTGTCAAAACCCTAATCAATGAATATCTGCATTCATAATTTTATTAAGGTGATACGACAAGTCTAAAGTTAATCAAGATTGTACTAACCTTAATGAAGACAAACATACCATAAACTTAATCATGAACAGATTTTGAAACATACCTGGATAAGTCATACCTGCCGAGATTGCTTGTAATCTTCTTATGTAAGGTCTTAGCCTCATCTCCCTCTGAAACTGGAACTTCTTCACTTATGCAGGTGACCAATCCATTCTCTTCTAGGATTAACCCAATCCACTTGATTTGCAGAAACTGGATCTGGAGCTCGATTAGGGTATGTCAAGGAAACCTTAAAAATTCAAACTTTGAATTTCAAACTTCTGAAAGGATCGAAAGATGCGCCTTGATGAGCTAATCAACCTGGTATACTCAGAATTTGAAAACTACAAAGTTTCACTCCTCAAATTTGCTTTTCAATCTTCCGGATTCATTGAGGATGACCATGAATTAGGGTTTGAGTTTCCCGGAGCTTCACCCAACCAAATAGTTTGATCCAAATCTCTAAAATTCAATTTTTCCAAGGAGCTTCCAGCTATGGTCACAGATTTCAAAAAATTACCATTTTTGGAGAAGCCCTAATCTTTCACCTTTCCGATCAAAGTCCCGAACTAGGGTTTGATCAAGCCTAGCCTTCTGCCCAACCAAAAAATTCGATCTTAGTCTCTAAATTTCAATTTTGATGAGGAGCATCCAGCTGTGGTCACTGATACAAAAAATTACAACATTCTCCAAAACCCAAAATTCTCGGAGCCATGAATGAAGGTGCTCAAAATCTAATTCTGTTTTGACAGAAATATGCACATGATTGTTTATGGTGCGACTCTGAAATTTCAGATCTATAGGGTCCAAAAATTCTTCCTATGGTATCCTGACCTGTTATATTTCCAACCCCATAGGTTTGAACTCAATTGGATTATCTGAGAGAGAGTTATGCCAAGTGTCGTAACGTGACCTGTTTGTGGGATAAAATAGAAGATCGAACTTGTACGGGGTGCCACGTGTCATTGGTTCAGTTTCGGCCTCTGAAAAACTTACCTGAGAAAGTACAGTCCGTTCCCTACCTACCAATTTTTACGAAATTTCATTTGGATATTCCTAGCCCAAGTTATGACCTTTTTTCCTAGGTAACCTGTTTATGACTCAGATCTGGAAGAGGTAGAAACAATATATTGTACAGACCATAAATCACAAAGTACAACGAATTAGAGGGTTTCCTTTGGACACAAGGTACATGGGGATCTTATCTTCGATCTGTAATATTTTTAGATCCTGAAAACTTGCCAAAATGTATTTATGGCGAAAGTTCTACGATGACTGGTTTTTTCTATATCAAGCCCTAACTTCACAAGTGCAACACGTGTCATAAATGCCATACCATGCCTTCTCTCAGGATAGCTCTGATACCATGTTAGTTTTTTCAGAATTTACTTCAATTTGATCTAGGATCTTAACTGAGAGAATAACATGTACAGCATATCTACAACATATCAATCATGGACACGATAATACAAGCACACAAGAGACACAGAGTTTGACCAGGGAAAACCAAGAAGGTGAAAAACCCCGCAACTTCCTCAGAGATAGATAGAGCAATGATATAACCAAAGTACAAGAGATAGTCTTCTCCTAGCAGCTGATCCTCCTCCTCACATGTGTGCCACTTTCCGAGTGATGGAAGAGTGAGTAATGAGATGATCAAATAGAGATCTCCCGATCTTTATTTATACTTGTCCTGTCCTTCCCAATAAATCAGTAAGGTGACCAATCCATTCTCTTCTAGGATTAACCCAATCCACTTGATTTGCAGAAACTGGATCTGGAGCTCGATTAGGGTATGTCAAGGAAACCCTAAAAATTCAAACTTTGAATTTCAAACTTCTGAAAGGATAGAAAGATGCGCCTTGATGAGCTAATCAACCTGGTATACTCAGAATTTGAAAACTACAAAGTTTCACTCCTCAAATTTGCTTTTCAATCTTCCGGATTCATTGAGGATGACCATGAATTAGGGTTTGAGTTTCCCGGAGCTTCACCCAACCAAATAGTTTGATCCAAATCTACAACATATCAATCATGGACACGATAATACAAGCACACAAGAGACACAGAGTTTGACCAGGGAAAACCAAGAAGGTGAAAAACCCCGCAACTTCCTCAGAGATAGATAGAGAAATGATATAACCAAAGTACAAGAGATAGTCTTCTCCTAGCAGCTGATCCTCCTCCTCACATGTGTGCCACTTTCCGAGTGATGGAAGAGTGAGTAATGAGATGATCAAATAGAGATCTCCCGATCTTTATTTATACTTGTCCTGTCCTGCCCAATAAATAAGTAAGGTGACCAATCCATTCTCTTCTAGGATTAACCCAATCCACTTGATTTGCAGAAACTGGATCTGGAGCTCGATTAGGGTATGTCAAGGAAACCCTAAAAATTCAAACTTTGAATTTCAAACTTCTGAAAGGATAGAAAGATGCGCCTTGATGAGCTAATCAACCTGGTATACTCAGAATTTGAAAACTACAAAGTTTCACTCCTCAAATTTGCTTTTCAATCTTCCGGATTCATTGAGGATGACCATGAATTAGGGTTTAAGTTTCCCGGAGCTTCACCCAACCAAATAGTTTGATCCAAATCTACAACATATCAATCATGGACACGATAATACAAGCACACAAGAGACACAGAGTTTGACCAGGGAAAACCAAGAAGGTGAAAAACCCCGCAACTTCCTCAGAGATAGATAGAGCAATGATATAACCAAAGTACAAGAGATAGTCTTCTCCTAGAAGCTGATCCTCCTCCTCACATGTGTGCCACTTTTCGAGTGATGGAAGAGTGAGTAATGAGATGATCAAATAGAGATCTCCCGATCTTTATTTATACTTGTCCTGTCCTGCCCAATAAATCAGTAAGGTGACCAATCCATTCTCTTCTAGGATTAACCCAATCCACTTGATTTGCAGAAACTGGATCTGGAGCTCGATTAGGGTATGTCAAGGAAACCCTAAAAATTCAAACTTTGAATTTCAAACTTCTGAAAGGATAGAAAGATGCGCCTTGATGAGCTAATCAACCTGGTATACTCAGAATTTGAAAACTACAAAGTTTCACTCCTCAAATTTGCTTTTCAATCTTCCGGATTCATTGAGGATGACCATGAATTAGGGTTTGAGTTTCCCGGAGCTTCACCCAACCAAATAGTTTGATCCAAATCTACAACATATCAATCATGGACACGATAATACAAGCACAGAAGAGACACAGAGTTTGACTAGGGAAAACCAAGAAGGTGAAAAACCCCGCAACTTCCTCAGAGATAGATAGAGCAATGATATAACCAAAGTACAAGAGATAGTCTTCTCCTAGCAGCTGATCCTCCTCCTCACATGTGTGCCACTTTTCGAGTGACGGAAGAGTGAGTAATGAGATGATCAAATAGAGATCTCCCGATATTTATTTATACTTGTCCTGTCTTGCCCAATAAATCAGTAAGGTGACCAATCCATTCTCTTCTAGGATTAACCCAATCCACTTGATTTGCTGAAACTGGATCTGGAGCTCGATTAGGGTATGTCAAGGAAACCCTAAAAATTCAAACTTTGAATTTCAAACTTCTGAAAGGATAGAAAGATGCGCCTTGATGAGCTAATCAACCTGGTATACTCAGAATTTGAAAAATACAAAGTTTCACTCCTCAAATTTGCTTTTCAATCTTCCGGATTCATTGAGGATGACCATCAATTAGGGTTTGAGTTTCCCGGAGCTTCACCCAACCAAATAGTTTGATCCAAATCTACAACATATCAATCATGGACACGATAATACAAGCACACAAGAGACACAGAGTTTGACCAGGGAAAACCAAGAAGGTGAAAAACCCTGCAACTTCCTCAGAGATAGATAGAGCAATGATATAACCAAAGTACAAGAGATAGTCTTCTCCTAGCAGCTGATCCTCCTCCTCACATGTGTGCCACTTTCCGAGTGATGGAAGAGTGAGTAATGAGATGATCAAATAGAGATCTCCCGATCTTTATTTATACTTGTCCTGTCCTGCCCAATAAATCAGTAAGGTGACCAATCCATTCTCTTCTAGGATTAACCCAATCCACTTGATTTGCAGAAACTGGATCTGAAGCTCGATTAGGGTATGTCAAGGAAACCCTAAAAATTCAAACTTTGAATTTCAAACTTCTGAAAGGATAGAAAGATGCGCCTTGATGAGCTAATCAACCTGGTATACTCAGAATTTGAAAACTACAAAGTTTCACTCCTCAAATTTGCTTTTCAATCTTCCGGATTCATTGAGGATGACCATGAATTAGGGTTTGAGTTTCCCGGAGCTTCACCCAACCAAATAGTTTGATCCAAATCTACAACATATCAATCATGGACATGATAATACAAGCACACAAGAGACACAGAGTTTGACCAGGGAAAACCAAGAAGGTGAAAAACCCCGCAACTTCCTCAGAGATAGATAGAGAAATGATATAACCAAAGTACAAGAGATAGTCTTCTCCTAGCAGCTGATCCTCCTCCTCACATGTGTGCCACTTTCCGAGTGATGGAAGAGTGAGTAATGAGATGATCAAATAGAGATCTCCCGATATTTATTTATACTTGTCCTGTCCTGCCCAATAAATAAGTAAGGTGACCAATCCATTCTCTTCTAGGATTAACCCAATCCACTTGATTTGCAGAAACTGGATCTGGAGCTCGATTAGGGTATGTCAAGGAAACCCTAAAAATTCAAACTTTGAATTTCAAACTTCTGAAAGGATAGAAAGATGCACCTTGATGAGCTAATCAACCTGGTATACTCAGAATTTGAAAACTACAAAGTTTCACTCCTCAAATTTGCTTTTCAATCTTCCGGATTCATTGAGGATGACCATGAATTAGGGTTTGAGTTTCCCGGAGCTTCACCCAACCAAATAGTTTGATCCAAATCTCTAAAATTCAATTTTTCCAAGGAGCTTCCAGCTATGGTCACAGATTTCAAAAAAGTACCATTTTTGGAGAAGCCCTAATCTTTCACCTTTCCGATCAAAGTCCCGAACTAGGGTTTGATCAAGCCTAGCCTTCTTCCCAACCAAAAAATTCGATCTTAGTCTCTAAATTTCAATTTTGATGAGGAGCATCCAGCTGTGGTCACTGATACAAAAAATTCCAACATTCTCCAAAACCCAAAATTCTCGGAGCCATGAATGAAGGTGCTCAAAATCTAATTCTGTTTTGACAGAAATATGCACATGATTGTTTATGGTGTGACTCTGAAATTTCAGATCTATAGGGTCCAAAAATTCTTCCTATGGTATCCTGACCTATTATATTTCCAACCCCATAGGTTTGACCTCAATTGGATTATCTGAGAGAGAGTTATGCCAAGTGTCGTAACGTGACCTGTTTGTGGGATAAAACATGAGATCGAACTTGTACGGGGTGCCACGTGTCACTGGTTCAGTTTCGGCCTCTGAAAAACTTACCTGAGAAAGTACAGTCCGTTCCCTACCTACTAATTTTTACGAAATTTCATTTGGATATTCCTAGCCCAAGTTATGACCTTTTTTCCTAGGTAACCTGTTTATGACTCAGATCTGGAAGAGGTAGAAACACTTTATTGTACAGACCATAAATCACAAAGTACAATGAATTAGAGGGTTTCCTTTAGACACAAGGTACATGGGGATCTTATCTTTTATCTGTAATATTTTCAGATCCTGAAAACTCGCCAAAATGTATTTATGGCAAAAGTTCTACGATGACTGGTTTTTTCTATATCAAGCCCTAACTTCGCAAGTGCAACAAGTGTCATAAATGCCATACCATGCCTTCTCTCAGGATAGCTTTGATACCATGTTAGTTTTTTCAAAATTTACTTCAATTTGATCTAGGATCTTAACTGAGAGAATAACATGTACAGCATATCTACAACATATCAATCATGGACACGATAATACAAGCACACAAGAGACACAGAGTTTCACCAGGGAAAACCAAGAAGGTGAAAAACCCCGCAACTTCCTCAGAGATAGATAGAGCAATGATATAACCAAAGTACAAGAGATAGTTTTCTCCTAGCAGCTGATCCTCCTCCTCACATGTGTGCCACTTTCCGAGTGATGGAAGAGTGAGTAATGAGATGATCAAATAGAGATCTCCCGATCTTTATTTATACTTGTCCTGTCCTTCCCAATAAATCAGTAAGGCCTACTTGTTTAACTTAGCCTAATAACTCATGGTTACATTAATCCGGGCCGACCCCTTACTAGGTGGTCTAATAACCCATCAGCAAGTTACAACACTTGCGACACTTGTCAATACAAATGACGACACTTCCGTATAGAGGAATAATACATCTCTATAGGAGTACAATAAAATACATAGATGAAATACATTCCGAAGTTACATATACATCAACACATCTCTATGGGTATCACCCCCATCAACACCATCATCACCATTTCCCATTATGTTTTTATTACCACAACCTCCAAATGGAAAAGAAACATTCTTCCTAAGAAGAATCAATGCATTCATTGTAGAGTGGGAAACCGACCCTTTTCTATGACTGACTCTAGATCTACCTCTTTCTCTTCCTTAGGGATACATTCATCACTAGCTTCCTATTTATTCTTCTCCTGGAGAATTCTCTTTCTTGGTCAAGAATTATAACTAACAAGAGTATGAATATTATTAGGAAAAATATATTATTTAATATTGAAACCAAGGTTATGTGGGGGAGTGATCAATATAGTGTTTCCCCTACTTATATGTCATATTCATCATTATGTCTGGATCCTTCTACGTATTCCTTTATTTTTGGGAAACAAGTACTGTAAGCAATTGAGATTACATGGGTTTTAAAGGTCCCCTCAATGTTGAAACCCTTAACAACTTCTACTTCTTTCAATTCAAATGAGTTGAAACCATGGGCGATTTCAGCAAGTGTGTGATTCTTTTGACAGAAATTAAATCCTACAAACTTAAAAGGGGTGGAGATGAATTCATTCTTTTTCTTTTGATTAAAAAAAATTACCATTTCTCATATTTCCTACAAACTTCAATCAAGAAGAATCAGTCACAAATGAATATTGGGAGAAGATAAGGCTTCTGTCAAATCCATAAAGTCTGATATAAGTGTGATGTTCCTTATAAAAATAGTGTCCCCTCCTTGTGATGAAATTCTTGTCTTCTAGGATTAACCACTATAGTTCCCTTCCTATCATCATGTTTTTGAACCTTCCAACAAAATAATATTCAACTTCATAAGGATGGAATGGGGCCGTGTGCCCTAATAAGGCTAGGTATCAACATTGAACTAGGTCTACTTCATATTCAATCTCTACTCTTTGCAAAAAAATAACTTGGAATCCAAACAAAAAAATAGCCTGAAATCCAAATGTGATGATATTAATAACCTTATGGTTTGATTAGAAATTGAAAATTGGTGGGCCACCTCATTAGAAATTATCTATCCTTAGTTGAAAATGGCATTTTTATGCACATTGTAATACATACGATATAATGCATGCCTAGAGGCATGCACTATTGTCTCTTGGCCAATCAACCAAGTAAAAACATAAGCCAATTTATTGATTGTTCAACCAAGTTGTTGACTTCAATTTAGTATGACATGGAATGGGTTGTTGATGGTTGTGAAAGATACCCCCTCAGAATATTAATTCCACGTCCCTATGGATCTATGAAATGATCAAATATTAGGAAGCATGCATATCTTTGTTGGTATGGAAAGATGGAGCATCCTCTTGAATTTCAAGGGAGTAAGAGGTATTGGATCCCCCCCCTCTTCATTAGCATTCACAATATTTTGTTTGGTGTCAAATCTCTCGTAGCACCTTAGACAAACTCCTTGGAATCAGAAACTTGCTCCATGCAATTAACCTTGGCCAGACTTGAAGTCCACATTTTGGTTTTCTTTCATTCTTCTTCATATATGTAATGTACCCTCGTTACACATACACACAATTTACAAATTGTAAAACTATAAAAATAAAATTTTCTTTTGTGTAGCTAATTAATAGCTTCCTAATTTTTTGGTGAATACTACCATCCAAATTATAAGCAAACATAATTTTGACATAGAGTTAGAAAGACTCATCGAAGTTTGCAAAGTTAAACAACACATATCAGCCTTATTCATACAAAAGACTCTAAATCAGGCATTTAAACTTCATAAACAGGTTTATGTCTATCATTTTAAGAACATTACATGGACCATTCATTCCTCATAAGGTTATGACATGATATATGAGATACATTAATGAAGTATAATCCATGCATATTTCACATATAAGATTCCAAATGCAAACAATTCACGCAATTGAAGGAATACATCTTTCAAGGATTCAACCTTCTACACAGGATTAAACATAACATAATTATGGCTTCCATATAATTACACCTTCATTCAACAAACTGAACATAACAAGCATAATAATTCATATGAACAATCAAATTCATCCATAGATAAACTTATCTGAAATTCACATGAGAGTGGCAACTGACTGCATGTGAGCCACGCTCCACCCAACCTTAGAACTTGTCCAGCTTGTACTATTTCAGCTCCCAAGTTCACCCCCAAGCCGAGATCCATAAATTAACCCAAGGTTTCTCACCAACCCCATTAGCTCACCTACATAGTCAAAGGTGGAGAAAACAGAGAGAATGGTTATACACAGGCTCAACAAAACACAGGATAACAACCAATTCCATGTCAATTATGCAATTGACCCACCTGAGTTCCTTCCCAAAACGCATTGTGACACACTTCACTGCAAACGTCTGGATTCCCTCTGGGTCTCATGCTTCATTTCCAATTGATTGGTGTATGGAACCAAGGAATTCATGGCCAGTTCGGTTATCACAGCATAAGAATGTTCAGGTTATCTCTGCAATTCGGGTTCAGGTTTGTCACTGGAAATCTTTCCTAGTTTTCTTCTCTCTCATAGAACTAAAAAAAGCACAGTGAACCTATTCATTGTCCACGTATGAACTTCCCTTCCCATATTTCCTTACACACCCGTAATTTCCCAGGAAACAGTCTTTTTCCTTTCCCATACCCCTTGGACTCACTTCCCTCCTGCGTGTATTCTCTGCGGGTATCCCTCTAGACTCACGACCAACCCCCCCGGTGTGTGTACATCATTCTCCAACTTCCTCTGGATCAACAAGGCAATCCCCGTGTCCCCTTTGGGATCCCATGTGGCCATCCCAAAGGAACACGTCCTCCCATCCATAATCACGCTTAGCCCCTAAATTTCCAGATTAATTAATAATTAATAATAATTAATTAACAATTAATCCCCCACTAAGGATATGGCTTAGGGGTATGGGTTTTTGGTTTATCATAAGGTTTTAGAACAAAGTTTTAGGGAACAAGGTACATAAGTCAAACTTACCCCCTCACAACCCCTTGGTTAATATCTGGATCTCCTCTTCAACGTTTTCCTCCTCATGCAACCAGCTGGTATTTGTATTAAAATATAATCAAGCTATGTATATACTCATAGCCACAATGTTCAATTAAAATAACAAATCTAACCCAGGCCAGTGGGTGTTACAATTCCCCTCCCCTTAGAATCTTCAACGTCCTCGATGATTAACATTGTATCAAAACATATACAAAATTTTTGTTGTCTTAATGTTTTAATATATACACATTTTCAAAATAAATGTGGATACTCTTCCCACATTATATCTTCCAGTTCCCAAGTAGATTGTTCAGGGATGTAATGGGTCCATTGGACCCTTACCTGTCTAATAATTCTGTTCCTCAGTGTCTTGCTTCTGCGATGCAATATGCAGATTGGTTGAACTCGCATTTCCCCTTCCGGTTCCACCTGAAGAATAGACCAATCAAGCACATGATTAACATCATAAACATACTTTTTCAGAAATGAAATATGAAACACATTATGTATTTTGATGGTAGGAGGTAGTGCTATCTCGTAAGCTACTGATCCCACTTTGCTCAAGATTTCGAATGGACCACAAAATCTAGCAGCCAACTTCTTGCAGTTTCCCAACCGCAAGGAACTTTTCTTGCCTTTGACCTTCAGGAACACCATGTCCCCAACCTGGAATTCTCTATGCATCCCTCTTTTATCTGCATAACTCTTTTGACGATCATGTGCCATATTTAAATTTTGTTTAATCTTTACCACTTGTTGTTCAATATCCTAAAGCATTTCAGGCCCAATGATTAACCTGTCAACTAGTTTATCCCAATTGATTGGAAAATTACACTTTCTACCGTATAAGGCTTCAAATGGACTCATTTTCAAAGATTCTTGATAACCATTATTATAAGCGAATTACACCAAGTACAAGTTCTCTTCCCATTTTTTTGGTTTGTCCATGACATACAGCTTGAGCATGTCTTCAATGAATTGATTTAAACGCTCAGTATTCCCTCCAGTTTGGGGGTGATAAGCGGTGCTTAAATTAAGCTTAGTCCCAAAGTCTTTAAACAAACCTTTCCAAAAATTAGAGGTGAATTTCGGATCTCTATCTGACACAATGGCTTTCGGAATACCATGCAACCTAGCAATTTCTTTCATATAAATCTCAACAATTTTAGCTTCCTTGAAAGTTGATTGAACTAAAATAAAATGGGCTGATTTGGTTAACTTATCAACCACTACCATGATAGAATCATGCTGCCTCGTGGTTCTCGGAAATCCTGTAATAAAATCAATAGTTATGGTGTACCATTTCCATTAAGGAATAGGAAATGTCTGAAGTAAACTAGCTGGGTATTGATGCTCTGCTTTGACCCTTTGACTTTCTAAACAATGGGCAATGTAATGGGCCACCTCCTTTTTCATGTTTGGCCAATAAAAATTCTTCTTTACAGCTGTAAGAGTTTTCTGATACCCGGGATGTCCTGCATAAGGTACGTTATGCATTTCCCTCAATATTATTCTCTTCAACTCTTCATGATCAGGTACATAGATTCTATCTTTAAAATGAAGGATACCATTCTTAGTTATTGCAAAATTGCAGAACTTTAATGCTTCACTTCCTTCTTGCATTGCTGTTGTTATTTGTAAATAATTCTTGTCACTTTTCAAAGCTTCAAGCAATCTTATTTGTAATTCAGAATTCCAAGTGCTGATTGCTCAAACATGCATCAGTTGTCCCCTTCTACTGAGTGCATCAGCTACTTGATTTTCTTTACCTTTCAAATACTTGATTTCAAAATTAAACTCACTTAAGAATTCAACCCACCTAGCTTTCCGAGCATTAAGTTGAGGCTGATCAAACAAATACTTTAAACTATTGTGGTCAATTCTTAATTCAAACTTATTTCCCAGAAGATAATGTCTCCACATGCGAAGTGCATGAACAATGGCTGCTAGCTCCAAGTCATGAGTAGCGTAATTTTTCTCATGCTCTAATTTTCGTGATTCATAGAAAATCACATGTCCTTCCTGCATTAGAACTCCACCCAATCCTTCAAGTGATGCATCAATACATACCAAAAATTATTTATCTGGATCTGAAATCTTCAATACAGGGCACAGGTAAGCAATTCCTTTAGATTTCTGAAACTATATTCACATTTCTGACTCTAGGTTAAAGGTACACCTTTCTTTTGCAAAGATGTAATTGAATTGGTTATTCTTGAAAAGTCTTTTATAAACTTTTGGTAATAACCAGTCAATCCCATGAATGATCTTACCTCAAAGACATTACGAGGAGTAGGCCATCCCAAAATAGCCTTAACTTTAGTTGGGTCCATAGCCATGCCTTCCTCAGAGACGATATGGTCCAAATATAACAATAGTTTCTGGTAGAACGTGCACTTGCTAAGCTTGGCATACAGTTGATTTTATATTAATATTTGAAAAGTAATCCTAATATGCTCTTCATGCTCCTTCTCGGTTTTGGAATATATAAGTATATCATCCAAAAATACAATTATGAACTTATCCAAAAAATCTGTGAATATACCATTCATTAAACACATGAATGTAGCGGGAGCATTTGTTAAACCAAAAGGAAGCACTGTAAATTCATAATGCCCATATCTGGTTCTGAATGTTGTTTTACATATGTCTTCATCCTTAATACGTATCTAGTGGTATCCAGATCTTAAATCTATCTTATAAAATATTCTTGCACCTCTTAACTCATAAAAAAGATCATCAATTCTAGGTAGAGGATACCTGTTCTTAATTGTGGCTTTGTTTAACTACCTGTAGTCCACACATAGTCTAAGTGTGCCATACTTCTTTCTTACAAAAATAACTAGAGCACCCCAAGGTGATATACTAGGTCATATATACCCTTTCTTCAGCAATTCCTCAAGTTGCATCTGCAATTCTTGTAACTGCAGAGTACCCATCCTGTATGGTGCTTTTGATGCTGGCACAATTCTAGGAACCAAATCGATTGTGAAATCAATATCCCTCTTGGGTGGTAACCCAGGAAATTCCTGAAATACATCATCAAATTCTTTCAACACTGGATATTCATCCAAACTTGATTCTTTTCCATTAACCAACTCTTCTACCCAAATAGCATACAACTGGCACCTTTTCCTGATGCACTTCTTCATTTGAAGACTGAAATCTATCTTAAAGATATAGGTCGGTGAATGCCTCTTATTTGTACATTAAGGTTTCTCTCATCATTCAAACATGTAATAATTTTATTGTGGCAATCCAACACAGCAAAATGTTTCTCTAACCAATCCATAACGATCAACAAATCATATGATCCAAGAGGAAGGATGTCCAAATCTGTACAGATTTGGTTCCCATTCATTTCAAAACAACAACTTTTTACCATAGTTGTGATATTCCTCTTCATACCAGTTGCCAATTGAACCATTGTATACTTAGACAACTTATGATTCATCAATTTACACCTTTCAACCAAGTTAGTATTAATATAGCTATAAGAAGTGGTGGAATCCAGGAATGGATACCTAATTAGGGTAGATAAATCAGAAGCATACTTTAATTATCGACCAGGGAGCATACAAACATAAGATGTGATAAGCACTGTATGTGCCCTATAGGATAGTCTTCGTCGTTTTAGAATGATGGGGTGTGTCTTGAAGGTTTCTCGAAAAGGAAATGGGAATGATATGATGTTAAACAATGAATGAAGGAATATGAAAATAATGTAAATCTGTAAACTAGAAATGTTGAAACTAATAGATTTGTATGCTAAGAATTAAATACTGAAAGGCTGCAAATCTAATCTAATAAATCAAATGCTGAAAGCTTGGGAAACTTGATCTAGAAATAAAGTGCTGAAAACTGGAAGTTTAACTTGAAATTCAATGCTGAAAATTAATCAAACTTGATCTCGTTCAAATCCAATACTGAAAGCAATAACCATCTATTCTATTCAAATCCAAAGAACTAAAACGATTACATCCTATATAACTGAACTCTGATAACATAAATATTCTTGGCATCGCAGATCTAAATCATGGTCTAAAATTAATATAGTGAGCTGGAAAACATAGGTAATTACGCCTGCACAGAATGCATGTACAGGACTACAGGAAGCATATTAGAGAACTACAGAATCAATGTTGGTGAACTACAGATAAAAAGTGCTGAAATGAAAGGATCGCTTAATTGAAATAAAATCATGTCATTCAAACATTACCAAAGTACTTCGTATACGCTAATGATTTAAATCAATTCACAACACATATGAAAAATACCTGAAATGAAAACGAAGCTCCTGACCTATGTGTTGGAGGGGCCCTCTCCAACTCATATTTCAGGAGTGGGAAAAGTCTTATAAATGCAAAGCTTGAAACAACATTACTTCTTCCATTAAAATCATAATCTCATGTTCAGAAAAGTCTTAACACATAATTGTCTCGAATAACATATACTGAAATGTAAATTCTACAAAAATTCCAACAGGAACCTCTTGCTAACCAAGAGGCCCATATATATATTTTTGGAACATAACCTAACTCTACGATTTAAATGACAATTATGCTGAAAAGGGGTTCTCTTCTACAAATAAGGAAAAGGCGCTGAGCCACTTATGGTCCTTCAGTCCTTGCGCTGGAATTAATAGTTGTCTCTTGGATTACCTACGCCTGCTCATACACACTTATTTCCATATGATTATCTCATAGAAAATGCTTTTAAGCATAAAAGAATAACCTCTAAACTACTCTATCAAATAATCAAAACAAATCATTAAACCCCACAAACAAAGGCATTTTCCATATCCATTATTGTGCTTGTGTGGCATCAAAAGGCTTATAAAGTACCTAATTTGGGGCTCATCATCTCCCCCATACTGAAGGATTCACCCATCCTTGGGTGACACATTTTTTTCATGGATATCTTCTCTGATGTCCCAAGGAACGATCCTAGGAGTCCCTTCCTGCCTATGATAGCCATGGGTTCGGTCATCTCTGGCCCATGTTCTTTTCTCTTCCTCCTCGTCAATCTGTGATTTGATAACTAATTAGAGAAAGAATGTGGACTGAGCTTCATCCCTATCCATCTGAGTTGGTGTTTGATCAAGGATTCCCTATATAATTTGGCCTTAGTGAGTGCCATTTCTAATCTGAGGGGGGAGTGAGGCTCCTTCTTCTTCAAATCATCTCCAATCCTTGCCCACCTCTCATTGATGGCCTCTTGTACTTATTTGTATGTGCATTGAAGGGTGAGATCAAAATGCATGACAGCCTCCTGCTATTTTTCAAGCAAGATAGGAATCAACTCTTCGTCAGTGGTGATAGTTTGGTGGTCCTGAATGACCTTTTCAGGGAGAGATGCCTCGGCCGTGATCCATAATGGATTCTGTCACTTCTATGCAAGATATATATGATCATCTTGTTCCCTTTCCACCTCGTGCTTCATCCAGGAGCATAATGATCTTAGCTGGAAGTTTCCTACGTAGGGATTAGGTGACCAGTTAGGTGTGCTTGGCACCACAAAGTTGTGCAAGAAGAATTCGCACAATTGATCCTTTTCCAACTCTGTGCAATTCAGATAAGTATCCACAAATTCCTTTGGAGTGTTCAATTCCAGAGGTAGACCTTGTTTCACTCTTTGCAGCTGGAACCTCCCCCACTTTTCCTTCAAGTAGACCATGTAGATTCTGGAGGGTGGTCTGAGATGCAATATTCCCTCATAGATTTTTGTAGTGACAGTCAATGTGTCCTCTAGTTGATGGATTTTTTGGTCCTTCTGAGCCAATTATGTCCGAGCTTGGCCCAATTTCTCCCTCAGTGCTGCATTTTGTTGTTCTGCCAGCTCCATATCCCCTGTGTGCTGCATCTTCAATATCTGGGTCTTCTCCTGTGCGAACAATGGAGGTGCTGGTGAAGTTGGCTGGATTCTCTAAATCCTTGCTTCAATTTTTAATGATGCCAACTCTTCCCTGACCTTTGTTAACTCCATCAGTGCCTCAGCTAGTTGGTTAGTGGCTCTAGGGTTTATATTTTGATCAGTAGGGTTTACATCTTGACCAGCGGGGTTCCATTGGTCATCATCCTATTCTTTAGGTGTGGTTGGGTCGTCCTGGTCTACCCAATCATCATCATCATCAGATACGCCTTGAATTATTGGGCTGGGCACCTTTTCGACCTTCTTTATCTGTTCATTCTTGGGATGTTGTGGGATCCTCTTACTTCGTTGTCTTGCCCCTTGCTTGCTGGTGGAAACCCATGATTCCTTTTGGCAGGAGGCGTCTTTTGAATGTTTTATTCTAATAAGGGTATTGGCCATAATTTCATTGTCACTATCAAGGTCAATCTTTCTCTTGGCTCTTGATACGGAAGTGGGATTTTCCTTTGACCCTGAAGCTAGGGGTATGCCTACATTAGGTGTACCCCTCATTCTCTGCATGTCATCTGATGAGATTACCACAAAATCATCCCATGAAAGTTCTGGAACTTGTACCGTTAACTCTTCACGAATTATCAATTTGATTAGCCCATGGTGGGCTAACGCATCTTCTTTTCCCTCAACTACTTTTTTGCTCATTTCTCCCAGAGACAGGAGAGGATAATAGGGGATGTTGATGTTGTTGTTTGGCGTGATATGGCTCCTGTGCCTCATAAGATCCAGAATTCAGAAGTGGAAAAGAGGGACATAGCTCAGCCTCCCTGTACATGTTACATATTTTTGAACGACAACAGCTATTTTGTGCCAGGGTGCGGGCATGGTGACTCTCTTGACCCCATTTTTGTCTTCTTCATAGAATTATCCTGGTCCGAAGAAGGATTCCTTTGCACTCTGGTTGGCTTCTCGGTCATCCCTGCTCTTGTGTAGACCCATGGGAAGCCCTATGTATTTTGCAGTTGCCTCCTCACCCAGTCTGATTCGTAGCCCCCTTACCCGGGTGACGAACTGTTCCTCTTTGATGTGCTTCAAGTTCCTTGTGAATTCTAAAGCCACCTTTGTATTAGACCCTCTTAGCCCTGAGATGAAGGGCATCCAGCCCGCATTGCGGAGGATTGATAGAATCCGTGGGTTTTCATAAATGGGCTTGTGATCTTCTAGTTCACTCTTTTTGAACCCCTTTGTCATCTTGAATCTTCTACTATAATCGACAAACCAAAAAATTTGAGTGTGGCTGAATTACCTCAACCGGCCAGGATTGATCACAGGTTCGAGGGCAGCTTGTTGGCTAAGTGGCAACACGAATTTTCAGTATTCCTGCTTCTGGAAAGCTTTGTATTGCAAGACTGGGTTTTTTTTTGTAGATCATGATGCCTTATTTAGCTATTTTAATGCACTTATCTCGATCATCGTGCATCGTACTTGCTTCCTTGTACATTTCTTTGCATTATTGCACCTTGTGTTCTTTTCATCATTTGTACATTGCACTTTCGCTCTGATAATCTTTCATCATTTGTACATTGCACTTCCGCTATGATCATTGGGGAATATGGTATCCAGATGCAGGTGTTATCATTCACTGACATGTCTGATGGTAAGTAATCATGAATCTGTGAGGTTACTCTTGAACCGTGCCGTCGAATTAACTTAAAAGGTGTCGTCAACTTTGGAAAATAACTGTTTTGTGGGGGGTTTTTATTTGATTTGAAAATAAAATAGAGAGTTAAGTGATTACCTTCCATGCTTTGCATACCTGATTGTATTATTCGTGCTTGATTTTATGGGCGCGTAATTCTATAGTTGAGATTAGCTATGTCTGTAGTGATTTTGGGCATGTCATTAGTCGTGTCTTTTTCCTTTTTTGTTCTGCTTTTCTGTTCGAATTGATGCCTGTGTTTACTTGTTTTTCGTGCAAGCTTTGCCGGTGTGACTTTTCATTGTGTTCAACATTGTGTTGTAGTGATTCTTCAAATGGTGATTTGATTTCTATAGTGGTAGCTTGTTGGTGATCTGGATCGCTTGAATTTACTGCTGGCTCACTTGAATTGACTTGTTGATGGCTTTCTTAACTTTAGATTTGTTGGCTTGCTTGATTTAGATTCTGAAATTGATCTTGGTTTGTATTTATTTTGATGTTGGCTTTTATTTGACTGCTAAATGTTTGTTGGATCGCTTGATTTATAGTGTTGGCTCGCTGGTTTGAATTGTTGGCTCGCTTGATTTATATTGCTGGCTCGCTTGATTGAATTGTTGGCTCGCTTGATTTATAGTGTTGGCTCCCTTGATTGTTTTCTGGTTCGCTTGAGTTGACTTTTTGCTGGATTTGCTCAGAAATTGATATTGGTTGTGCATGGGGATGGATAAAGTTCATCAATTGTGTTTGTGAGATCCTGAGTGGATCATTTTTTCATTTTCTGTTGTTTTGTATTTTTTTCATTTTTTCTTTTTTGTTTTTCATTTTTTCAACTTTCATTTTTTTCATTTTTTCTATTTTTTCATTTTTCAATTGTTCTCTTCGAATCAAGAAATTTTCAGTGATGTTATAGGCTCTCTATCAACATTAGATTCTGCTGATAAAGTGTCTGTGTGAAATCTTCTCTGGATTTTGGTGTCTTATAGAGTTTGAGTCTGTGTCCATTCACAATCATGAGGAATTTTTCCTCATCTATTGTTATAATTCTGACAGCTCTATTGTCATAGATGTGATCAATGATGTAGGGTTCGATCCATCTGGTTGTTAGTTTTCCTTTGAATGTGTGAAATTTGGAGTCATAGAGGAGTGCCTAGTCACCTTCTTTGAACTTCTTCTCCTTGATGTTCTTGTCATGCCATTTCTTTCTTTGTTGCTGGATGATTTCAGTGTGGCCAAGTGCTTGTTGGAGTTGCTCATCCAGTTGATTTAATTGTAGTATTCGTTCTTGCTGGATTTATGAAAGTTCCATGTTCAACTCATTTGCAATCCTCAACGTTTTGATCTCAAACTCAATGTGCAACATTATTTTCTTTCCATAGACTAGCTCATACGAGGTGAAGCCTGTTGTTGTCTTCCATGTAGTATTATAAGCCTAGACTGCCTCACTTAGTCGGTCTACCCAATCTCTTTTGTGGAGTTGTACAGTTTTGGTCAAGATCCTTTATATTCCACTGTTTGTCACTTCAGCTTGACCATTAGCCTGAGGGTGGTAGTGAGTATATTTTCTGTGTTTTAACTTTATTTCTTCGAAGCAGGTCCTCTATTAGATTGGATGTAAATTATGGGCCTTGGTCAGAAACTAGCTCTTGTGGGACTCCAAATATGTGGAAGATTTGATCTGTAAAAAACTTTGTCACATTAGTTTCGTTTGCTGCTGCAAGTGTTGCTACTTCTGCCCACTTTGTAAGGTAGTTAGTGCATACTAGGATATAACTTTTCTGATTTGATTGTGGGTTGAATGGGCCAACAAAGTAAAATCCCCATTTCTCGAATGGTTCCAATGAGGTTTGTGGATGGAGAGGCATTTCTTCTTGTTGTGTAGGCTTCCCCATTCGCTGTCAGTCATCACAATGTGAAACATATTCATAGGTGTCCTTGTGGAGTGTTGGCCAATAATATCCATTCTGCAATATCTTATAGGCTGTCCTCTTTGCAGCATAATTTCCTCCACATGGTTCATTATGGGTAGCATGTAGTATGTCATGGAATTCATCTTCCCTAATGCATCTTCTCAATACTTGGTCTAGTCCTTTTTTGAAAATCATGCCTTCTATCCATGTGCAAGTGGCACTTTTCCTTATGATTTTTTTCTTCTCTTGGTGGCTGTAATGTTGTGGGAATTCTCCAGACACTAAGTATTTTGCTATGTCAACAAACCATGGGCTTCTTGTGGAGATTGCAAAAATATGTTCACCAAGAAAATTGTCATTTACCACTTCATGGTCTTGTCCATGGGTTAGCCTAGATAGTAAATCAACCACTACATTGTGTTTTCCTGGCTTATCCAGAATTGTGATGTCAAACTCTTGCAGGAGGAGTAGCCATCTAATGATTCGATCACTTATGTTAGGTTTTTTCATGAGATACCCGATTGTTGAATGGTTTGTGTGGAAAAACACTTGGTATCCAGTTATGTAGTACCTAAATTTGTTAATGGCATGTATGACAGCCAAAAATTCCTTTTCTATGACTGTATAATTTAATTATGTTCCTGCCAAGTTTTTGCTGATATAGTGTATGGCATATGGCTTCTTCTTTCTTTCTTGTCCAAGGACAGATCCAATGGCCTTATTTGATGCATCAGAGTGGATGTGGAATGGAAGTGCCCAATTTGGTCCTTGGAGTACTGGGGCTGTAATTGTTTTCTCCTTGAGTTTGTCAAATGATAACATACAATGTTTTGTCCAATTAAATTTTGTGTCTTTTGTGAGAAGGGAAAACATTGGTGCGGCAATATTGCTATAACTCTCAATGACTCTTCTATAGTATCCTGTTTGTCCAAGAAAACTTCTCACATTTCTCTGTTTCACAGGTGGTGGCAGTGTTTTGATGAATGTGACTTTTTCCTGATCAACTTCTATTCCTCTCTGTGAAATATGGTGTCCAAGCACGATGCCTTCTTCCATGAGCATTCTGCATTTATCGTTGCTGAGGCATAATCCCATCTCGATACATTTTTTCAAAACCAGTTCTAGATGTTTTAGTGCTTGGTCGAAATTCTGGCCATAGGGTGTGAAGTCATCCATGTAGACCTCCATTTGTTCATTAATAAAATCAGAGAAGATACTTAATATTTCCCTCTGAAACATTGTTGGGGCATTACAGAGCCCAAAGGGAAGCACTCTGTATGCATAAGTTCCCCATGGGAATGTGAATGCTGTTTTGTTTGATCAGCTGGGTGTATGAGGATTTGGTTGTACCCACTGAACCCATCCAAGAATGAGAAAAACTTGTTCCCAGCTAATGTGTCTAGTACTTGGTCAATACATGGGAGAGGAAAGTGATCTTTCTTGGTTTCCTTATTGAGCTCTCTATAGTCCACACAAATCCTCCACTTCCCTCCTTTTTTAGGAACTATGACTAGTGGTGATACCCACTCACTATCTGAGATTGGGTATATGAACCCTGCATCTAACAGCTTTTGTAATTCCAGCTTAACTATGTCCTTTGATGCTGGGTTCATTCTTCTATGTGGTTTCCTGATAGGAACATCACCTTCCTTTATATAGATATAGTGCTTACAGATGTTTGGGTGGATACCCTTCATGTCAGTATACATCCATGCAAAGGCTTTGTTGTTGTTTGTTAGTACCTTTAGTAATTTTTGTTCTTGTCCTGGCTCCAAATTGGAGTCAATATTAACCATCCTTCCTAGCATTATCTCGATTGTTTTTATCTAAATTAGCTACTGTTCAAGTGTGAGTATCTCTGCCCACATTTTTTCAGGATCGTGGTTTAATGTTTTCTGTCCTTGTTGTTGACCTGTGCCAAGAAAATATTCAAACATATTCTGATTAGAAGATGCATTTTGAATAAACCTATCTAAATGACTATCTTCGTCGATGGCTTTTAGTGATAGGGCAGCTTCAATTGTAAGGACAGGTCGTATGTTTTGTTTGGATGTGTCATCATAATCGTCTATCCAGTTTTGATATTCTAGGTCTGATGACTTCCTTGCAGGAGGATAAATCGTGATTTTCTTCCTAGCTTGGCCACTGGTTATTGTTATGTTGCCTGATCTTCACCCTATGTAAGTATCTGCAGTTTCCAGCCAGGGTCTCCCTAGTATTATTGGGTATCCACTAAGTTTACTCTTTACTTCAATGACTATGAAATCAGCTGGGTATTCCTAGGATTCTATGTTGATGATTTTGTCTTCGAGCATTCCTTCAGGTTTTACTGTCGATGTGTCAGCTAGCTGTGGGATGGTAGTTGTTGGTCTGACCATTGATTGTATTCCTATGGATAGCATGGTATCCTTAATCATCACGTTTATTGCAACCCCTAAATCAATTAGGTTGCTGGCGATATGTTTGTTGTTGATGGTCACGTTTACTACTGGGTTGCCTGGATCAAGATATTTGGGGTTAATAACGATACCTAGCATTAAATATGCTAACTGGCCTATTACATTTATGGTTGGTTGGTCACGTCTTCTTCTACCAGGTCTTTTCAAACAATTTTCTTTAATAAACTTGTTGCAGATAGGCACATCTTTGATGGCCTGTAAAATTGGAATTTGGATATTCAAGTGTTTCAATTCGTTCAGAATTGCATTTTCCTCTTCTTCTCTTGTATTTTGTACAAGTTTTTCAGGGAATGGAGGGTTTCTATTTTGTGTGAGTGGTCGAATTTATTCCTCCTAAGGGTTTGGCTCATCTGGATGCTGAATATGAGGTTGTGTTGTTTGTTTGTGAGCCTCATCTTTTTGATTATTCTGTGTGTGTGTATTTTGCAATGTTTTCCCAGACCTTAAATTAATTTCGTTTATCTCTAGCATATCCACAACATAAGTTGGAAACTGTACCATTTCAGTATTGTAGGCTTGTTGCTGTCCTGGCCTGTTGTTGTTAGGGTTTGGAATTGGCTAGGTAGGAATTGGTGGAGGTCTAGGGGGTGGTTGGTTTTGTGGTGGCGGCATGATGAGTGGTTGTTGCTGCTGCAATGGATCCCTCCAAATTGATGAATAAAGATATTGATTTCCATAATTTTTGGTCGGATGAGAAAAAGGTGGGGGGTATGGAGAGTGGGTAATAAGGTTGTTGATATGGTTGGCTTTGATGCCATTGGCTTGGGCTTAGCTGAGACGGCCACGGGGCTGGTACTGAGTTCCAATTTTGTTGGTTACTTCCTTGATTATAGTAGGCTTGGTTGTTGGGTTGGTAAGGCCTAGCAAAGTTATTTCTCCTTTGATTGACGAAACAGAGTTGTTCTATTGCACCTTCAGTTGTGGGCTCTTGAATAGCATCTTTGCATGAGGGTAACAGAGGAAACTTATCAATGGAGTGACCGTGAGTACAGAGGCCACATATTTCTATGGTTTTTAGTGTGCATTGCCCCTTCTCATGCTTCTTCCTGCAGCATGGACAAAAGACTGCCAATGCTTGGTTCATTTCGTCCCATTTCTTCTTAATTTGAAGTTCATCAAGTTGCATGGCCAGGGATTGTAGGATATCAGTCTTCATGTCATCTAAGAGGTTCCCTAGATCATAATTTGTAAGGTTTGGTCCTGAAGATGTTGATCCCCCAGTAAATGGGTGTGAATCCCTTGTCCCACTTTTACCTTTCCTAGATCTAGAATAGTTTTTCAAAATTTGCAGGATTTGGTCATAATTTTTCTGAAACATATCTCCATCTCCCAGAAGGTTTAAAAATTCTAGATTTTCCTCTTTTATCCCCCTAAGAAGGACAAGTTTAAGTGATTCTTGATCTAAGGTGCAATGACTAGCTCACTTGTAGCTGAGCTGAAATCTTTGGGCATAATCTTCTAATGATTCTCTTTCTCCTTGTTGCATTTTGAAGATTTCATCTCTTGTATCGTTTTCCTTACAGTAGTTCCTATATTTGTCTAGGAAAGTTTATTTCATTTCGTCCCATGTAAAAATGGTGTTCCCTTCTAAGCTCATAAACCATATGAGTGATAGATATTTCAATGTAGAAGGGAAGAGTCTTAGTTTTTTTGCATCGGTGGTGTAGCCAAATGATCTACAAACTACCTCAAACTCAAACAAAAATGTGTCAGGATCCTCTGAGATTAGGCCATGGAAGTTTGGTAGGTTATTAGGGTTGATATTCTTCATCCTGGCATCTCCAAGAGGTACACTAATGGGAAAAGTGAACATCTCTCTAGGTTCCTCCTCTTCCTCTGCCATAGTGGTGTTTAAGCTAATGCTAGAAAAGAAGTTATCTTTGTGTGGATCGTAGCTAGAATCAGCCTCTTCCTCTGAGTTAAGGAACTCAAATTGAGAATTATTAGAACTGTTGTTTCTCATAGGGTGGGCAGGCAGAAAGCGTCCAAATCTATCTCTCTATCGTCTAGGCATTCATGGTAACATTTTTATGTTTCTGGTTGTTTTTGTATGTTTTTTTTTAAGATGTCTCCTATGGATTAAGCACCTCCCCAACAATGGCACCAAAAAGTGGTGGACTCCAGGAATGGATACCTAATTAGGGTAGCTAAACCGGAAGCATACTTTAATTATCGACCAAGGAGTGTACAAACTTAAGAGGTGCTAAGCACTGTATGTGCTCTATAGGATAGTCTTTGTCGTTTTAGGATGATGGGGTGTGTCTTGAAGGTTTATCGAAAAGGAAATGGGAATGATCTGCTGTTAAACAATGAATGAAGGAATATGAAAATATTGTAAATATGTAAACTAGAAATGTTGAAACTAATAGATTTTTATGCTAAGAATTAAATATTGAAAGGCTGCAAATCTAATCTAATAAATCAAATGTTGAAAGCTTGGGAAACTTGATCTAGAAATAAAGTGTTGAAAACTGGAAGTTTAACTTGAAATTTAATGCTGAAAATTAATCAAACTTGATCTCATTCAAATCCAATACTGAAAGCAATAACCATCTATTCTATTCAAATCCAAAGAACTAAAACGATTAACTCCTATATAATTGAACTCTGATAACAGAAATATTCATGGCATCGCAGATCTAAATCATGGTCTAAAATTAATATAGCAAGCTGGAAAACATAGGTAATTACGCTGCACAGAATGCGTGTACAGGACTACAAGAAGCGTATTAGAGAACTACATAATCAATGTTGGCGAACTACAGATAAAAAGTGTTGAAATGAAAGGATCCCTTAACTGAAATAAAACCATGTCATTCAAACATTACCAAAGTACTTCATATACGACAAGGATTTAAATCAATTCACAACACATATGAAAAATACCTGAAATGGAAACGAAGCTTCTGACCTACGTGTTGGAGGGGCCCTCTCCAACTCGTATTTCAGGAGTGGGAAAAGTCTTATAAACGCAAAGCTTGAAACAACATTACTTCTTCCATTAAAATTGTAATCTCATGTTCAGAAAAGTCTTAACACAGAATTGTCTCGAATAACATATACTGAAATGTAAATTCTACAAAAATTCCAACAAGAACCTCTTGCTAACCAAGAGGCCCATATATATATATTTTTGGAACATAACCTAACTCTATGATTTAAAAGCCGATTATGTTGAATAGGGGTTCTCTTCTACAAATCAGGAAAAAGGCACTAAGCCACTTATGGTCCTTCAGTCCTTGCACTAGAATTGATGGTTGTCTCTTGGATTACTTGCACCTGCTCATACACACTTATTTCCATATGATTAGCTCATAGAAAATGATTTTAAGCATAAAAGAATAACCTCTAAACTACTCTATCAAATAATCAAAACAAATCATTAAACCCCACAAACAAAGGCATTTTCCATATCCATTATTGTGCCTGTGTGGCATCAAAAGGCTTATAAAGTACCTAATTTGGGGCTCATCAAGAAGCTCTGGAATCAATTAAAATTGAAATAGGTACATCATTTAGTTTACCTTCAATCTTGATCATGGAAGATTGATGATCAGCTTGGCAATTATCCAATGCTGCATAGATGCGAGGAACACTTCTTGCAACATCGCCAACGGTAGAAGCTTCTTGCATACTATATACATCGGTTCCCTTATTTCTTCTTTCAGGACACTTGCTCAAGAAATGGTCACTAACACATCCCCAACATTTACCTTGGGTTGGTTTCTTTTGTCCTGAAGAATTACCCATCTTGGATTCTTCCTTCGGTATCGGTGGTTTAAAATAAGAGTAGGTGTTCTTATTTGTATCCATAGGATTAAACCCCTTTCTTCTCTGATCTTGCTTCTCTTCTAGCTTATCTTTCCAAACCTTTTTCACTTCCAGCCTATTTTGGCCTTGCTCATACAAGCATCTAGCCTTTCAGAAGCAATCCTTCAAGGTGTGAGGTTCATCATAAGTCAATATATCCTTACAATACACAGGAAGGCCACTGATAAAACATTGTACCTTCACCTTTTCATCCTTGATAAACTCCACATAACCAAGCAGCTCTAAGAATTTCTTTTCATAGTCCTCCATGGACATATTTCCCAATTTATGTTCAAAGAATTCTTGTGTCTTTTTATCATAGTACTACTGTGATAGATATTCCTTCTTGAAGAGTTTTTGGAATCTCCTCCAATAAATATGCTTCTCGTCCAACTCTTCCACTTGTTTGAGTTGTTTCCACCATTTATAAGCCCTTCCTTGCAAATTATATATTGCAATTTGTGCCTCTTGGTTTTCTGAGTATTCATGCAAATGCAAATACTTGTTCATTTCCATAAGCCATAGCTCTGCATCATCACTAGACTTCTCTCCATCAAAGGTCAGAGGTTTTAGTTTTATGTGTTCGCCTTCTAGAATTACATCATGCTTTCTCTTTCTTTGCCTTCTAGGATATTTAATCTGTTGGTTATTTCTATACCCATGAGAACTTTCATCGATTTTATGATGTGAATGTGATTTCATTTTGTTGTCTTCTCTTTCCTGAGAGAAGTTATACCCATGCATGGATTCTTCACCTCTTTCCACATTGGAAGTGACTTGTTGCATCTGATCTTGCAGCTGAGCCAAATTCTGTAGTAATTGTTGGTTAATTTGGTTATGTTGTTCCAAACTTTGCAAAATTATTTCGTTTCCAAACTGCAAACCCCTCAAAGTTTGCACAACATCCATGGTCCCTGACCCACTTTGGTGACCATTGGATTCATTACCTTGTTCTTCTTCACCAATCTCTTCAACAAAATTAGAAAATGTGGGATCCTCTGCCATCTCTTTAAGTCTGTTTGCTTGTTTTTACTGACAATCTGTAAATTTAATGGCTAAATATTTCTGTATAATGCTAACAATCTGAAATTCACATTGATTATTAGTCTAGAAATTAATTACAACATATATTCAAGTACATGTATATATCTCTTTTTAATAAAATAAGTTCAATTCCAGAGGCCCGAGAGCTGCAACCGACGCTCTGATACTAATTTGAAAAGTACCCTAGTTACACATGCACACAATTTAAAAACTATAAAACTATAAAAATAAAATTTTCCTTTGAGCAGCTAATTAACAGCTTCCTAATTTTTCGGTGAAGACTACCATCCAAATTATAAGCAAACATAAGCTTGACACAGAGTTAGAAAGACTCATCGAAGTTTGCAAAGTTAAACAACATATATCAGCCTTATTCATACAAAAGACTCTAAATCAGGCATTTAAACTTCATAACCAGGTTTATGTCTATCATTCTAAGAACATTACATGAACCATTCATTCCTCATAAGGTTATGACAGCATATATGAGATACATTAATGAAGTATAATCCATGCATCTTTCACATATAGATTCCAAATGCAGATAATTCACGCAATTGAAGGAATACATCTTTCAAGGATTCAACCTTCTACACAGGATTAAACATAACATAATTATGGCTTCCATATAATTACACCTTCATTCAACAAACTGAACATAACAAGCATAATAATTCATATGCACAATAAAATTCATCCGCAGATAAAATTATCTGAAATTCACATGAGAGTGGCAACTGACTGCATGTGAGCCACGCTCCACCAAACCTTAGAACTTGTCCAGCCTGTACTATTTCAGCTCCCAAGTTCACCCCCGAGCCGATATCCATAAATTAACCCAAGGTTTCTTACCAACCCCCTTATCTCACCCACAGAGTCAAAGGTGGAGAGAATAGAGATAATGGTTATACACAGGCTCAACAAAATACAAGATAACAACCAATTCCATGCCAGTTCTGCAATTGAACCACCTGAGTTCCTTCCCAAAACGCACAATGACACACTTCACTGCAAACGTCGGAATTCCCTCTAGGTCTCATGCTTCATTTCCAAATGATTGGTGTATGCAACTAAGGAATTCATGGCCAGTTCGGTTATCACAGCATAAGAATGTTCAGGTTATCTATGCAATTCGGGTTCAGGTTTGTCACAGGAAATCTTTCCAAGTTTTCTTCTCTCTTAGAGAAATAAAAAACGCACAGTTAACCTCTTCACTTTCCACGTATGAACTTCCCTTCCCATATTTCCTTACACACACGTAATTTCCCATGCAATAGTATTTTCCTTTTCCGTACCCCTCGGATTCACATCCGTCTTGCGTGTATTCTCTGCGGGTATCCCTCTGGACTCACGTCCAACCCCCTCGGTGTGCGTACAACAGCCTCCCACTTCCTCTGGATCAACGAGGCAATCCCTGTGTCCCCTTTGGGATCCCATGTGGCCATCCCAAAGGAACACCTCCTCCCATCCATAATCATGCTTAGCCCCTAAATTTCCATATTAATTAATAATTAATTAACAATTAATCCCCCACTAAGGATATGGATTAGGGGTATGGGTTTTGGGTTTATCATAAGGTTTTAGAACAAAGGTTTAGGGAACAAGGTACATAAGTCAACCTTACCCCTTCACAACCCCTTGGTTAATATTTGGATCCTCTTCAGCGTTTTGCTCCTCATGCAGCCAGCTAGTATTTGTATTAAAATATAATCAAGCTATGTACATACTCATAGCCATAATGTTAAATTACAATAACAGCTCTAACCTGGGACAGGGGGTGCTATAATATAACCCTACATACCACTTATACACCACACTCCAATGAAAATATTTATCATCACACGCTAGTGACAGAGTTGTTGATATCCCTGCAAAAGGGTTTAAGCTTTCTTTTATGTTCCATATTTCTTCTTGTCAAAATCGTCTTTATGCAATAAATAAGGACAAAATCATGCATAGTTTAATCCTTTATCTTCCCTTTCAAGGATGACACACCAATAGAACTCACGGTAAGTAAATTTATTATCCATAAAGATCCTCAACACCCCTTAGCCACCATCATATTTTTCTTTAATGAGTAGGCCACTTATCACTTTAGGATGGAGAACTTGTATTCCAAATTAAGCAAAAAATGGGTATGTATATATTAAGTGAAAAAGTATGGAAGAATGGACATTACATCTGCATGCAAAAACTAAGGTGGAGGAAGAAGGTTGAATGAAATAAATGGTGTAAGCAAGTGAGGATTTCGACATCCATGGGAAAAAACACATGTAGGATGCATAGTGTAGGCAATGTCGAAGTGAGGGACTCACAACATCCTTTAGTATCCACATAGGAAGTCAGTGTAGGATTCTAGTGAGGCAACATGTAGATCAAAGGGTCATAGGTGAGGACTTCCATATCAACATCAAAATTTGGTTTGGGGTGCAGAATGCACAAATGAAGGATGTTATGATAGCTTCTACATCAACATGGGAAATTCATGTAGAATTTAGAGTGAACGAGCATAATAGCGTTTCTTTGCATAAAGCACATAGAGCCATTTTCTCAGTGTTTTCAACAAGGGGAAACTCCAATCCTTTACTACACTTTTCTCAAGAAGCAATATTGAAATCATTAAGGTAATTATCATGAGATTAGAGTTAAGGTTTATGTATGAAAAGAAAGGGAATGGCAACAAGGATGCAATATCCACTATTCAATACATTAATTTATTTTTTTCTTTTAGATTATTAGGTTATATTCTCCTATTACAAAAGCATAGGGGTGCGAGGATGGGTCTACAACTAGGGTTTTTCTATGGTTTGGTGATATGGTGTTGACAAAAGTTGAGCAGGATTTTGGAATCTAGTTAATGGACTATTTGGAGGATTCTTTGTCCCACGAGGACATTTTATGCTCTGATGAAGAAGTATGGAGTTCTTTTGATGTATCTACCTCGTTCGACTTGGATTTAGCTGCCTCCATGATGGGTGGTTGTGCTTTACTCTTTGTTGTACCTTTTGGAGTCTTGTCATATCTCCCTCAATCTTTGCAGGAGCTGACGATATCTAAGGATAATACTAACGTATTTTCTTTCGTGAATGTCAATCCTTTGGTAGATCGAATAGGGGTTGCTTATGATGGCCATAATAATTTTTCTAGGTGGCCTACTCAGATCATTATGATATGGTCTCATCATTATCCTATGAATCTAGTCCCATTCATGCGTTGTGGGACAACGACTTTCAAGGATTTATTGGGAGCCTCCTAGATCTATAAGCTATGTCTATAGGCATATCGATTCCTAGATTTCCTAAAAAAAATGTGGTAGTTTCGAAAGGTGATGGTGCCTCTCTCACGGTAGGAAGGGACGTGAAGGTTCAGAACATTGTTGAAATGATGGAGTGGGCCATAGTTGGAAAGATATGTTAGAAAAATAGGACTATGGAGCAATAACAATAAACAAGATGAAAATATAATTCACATAAAAAAAATTACAAGAGAGACACCAATATATGTTGATGTATATGTAAATTCGGAATGTATTTCATCTATGTATTTTATATATATTTATTGTACCCTTATTAGAGATGTGTTATTCCTCTATAAGGAAGTGTCATCATGTGGATTGACAAGTGTCGCAAGTGTGTGTACTTGCCGATGGGTTATTAGACCACCATGTGTGGGGTCGGCCCTGAAATATATATATTATAATGTGGATGTACCTAGCTAGACAAGTCGGCCCCATAAGGTCACTGGGAAAACAGGTTAGTATAAATAGAGATCAGGTGATCTCTATTTAGATCATTTCGGAAAAGTACATCTCTCTCTTAGAAAGTGGCGCACTAGTGAGGAGGAGGATCATCTGCTACTAGGATACTATCTCAAGTGTATTTTGGTTGTACTTTGGTTGAGCCATTGCTTTCTCTATCTCTGAGGAAGTTGTGGGGTTTTTCACCTTAGGGTTTTCCCCACGGAAACTCTGTGTCTCTTGTCTCTCATGCTTTTGATTCTTGTGATGCTTGTCATGCTTATTGTGATTGTCATGCATTGATATATTGTATATGTTATTCTCTCAGTGAAGATCCTAGAGTATTGTGAATTAATGCTCAAAATTTAACAATATAACGTGGTTCACCCAAGATGGGTTACGTCCACACAGAAATTGCTAGTCCTATTATTATACCATCCAGCAAAATGAAGGTATACAAACTTCAACACATTCGCTGCAACTTCCTCTTCACTCTCTCACAGTCTCTCTTACACAATCATAGAGATCTTTACACTACTACAATACATTACACAACCGTATTTTTAAAGGTGAATTACCATGGGGAAATACTACATGCTACCTAATACCATGGGCCCATAAACTGTTGGCCAACAAACAACCCAAAAAAATTCTTTCGGGGGCTTCACCCCCACACACCCCCCACTGGGATGAGTGTACATCCTACCTGCACAGCATATAAATTTGGGGTACAAACAGAGCTGAAACAAACAACATCTATGAATCAGGAAGATCAGGCTCCACAACCAAAAATATCCCACTTGGATACTGATCACAACAGCTACACCGTTGATGCACTTGCTGGAATATGCTATGAACCTTAGACCTGGAAAATTTCTCATCTTCACCTTCATACTTGAAGGCCAACTGAAATCGAGTAGGAACTCATTTTCTCTCTATTTACTACATTTGTCAACATGTTTGCAGGATTTTGGTTAGTGTGTATCTTTTCCAGCTTCAACAGTTCATCTTCTAGAACAAACCATATGAAATGGTACTTGAGTTGTATAAGTTTAGTCTTAGAATGCAAGGCTAATTCCTTTGCAATATGAATGGCACTTTCGTTGTCACTATACAACCTGTTATTCTCCTGCTTCTTACTCAATTCCTCCATGAACCTCTGTAACCAAATCATCTCTTTACTAGCCTCTGTAGCAGCAACATACTCCACTTCCGTTGTTGAAAGTGAAACAATCTTTTGCAGTTTTGAAATCCAACTTAGTGTTGTTCCACCTACAATAAATACATACCCTATGGTGCTCCTCTTGTTATCTTTATCACCTGCCATATTTGCATCAACATATCCCTGTAGAACAGTGTTTGAACCTCCAAAACATAATGCATGAGTGGTAGTACCTCTCAAATACCTGAGAATCCACTGTACTGCCTTCCAATGTTCTTTACCTAGATTGTTCATATACCTACTTACAACTCCCACTGCATGTGCAATATCTGGTCTTATGCACACCATGGCATACATCAAGCTTCCAACTACTGATGAATAGGGAACCATGGACATGTAATCTATCTCTTCCTATGTCTTGGGACACATCTCCTTACTTAGTTTGAAATGGTTGGCCAAAGGTGTACTAACTATTTTTGCATTCTGCATTCTAAACTGCTCCAACACCTTTTGTATGTACTCACCCTGAGACAATGTCAATTTGTGTTTTTTTTTGTCTCTTGTTATTATCATACCAAAGATTTGATTTGCATCACCCAAATCCTTCATCTCCAATGAATTAGCTAAATTCCTTTTGAGCACATTTATATCCTGCATGTTAGACCTTGCAACAAACATGCCATCTACTTATAATAATAAGATAATATATCTTCCATTATCTAGCCTCTTGAAATAAACACAGTGGTCAGAATGTCATCTAATATAACCCTGTTCTGCCATAAACCTATCAAATTTCAAATGCCACTGCCTTGGAGCTTGCTTTAGGCCATATAGGATTTTCTTCAGCCTGCATACCAAATTCTCCTTCCCTTTGACCCCATACCCCTGTGGTTGTTGCATATAAATATCTTCCTCCAAATCCCCATGGAGAAAGGTTGTTTTTACATCTAACTGTTCAAGATGCAAATCTTATACCTCCACTGGACTTAAAATAGTTCTAATTGAATTCATTTTAACAATAGGAGAAAATATTTCATCAAAATCTATACCTTTCTTTTGTGCAAATCCATTTACAAAAAGTCCGGCCTTGTACTGCTTCTTTCCTCCATCTTCTTCCTTCAACCTGTAAACCCATTTGTTCTGCAATGCTCTTTTACCAACAGGAAACTGAACCAAATCTCAAGTTTGGTTTCTTACCAATGATTCCATCTCCTCATTCATGCCTTGCTCCCACTTCTTTCTAGTTTCCACCTGCATTGCTTCTTCATAACATTCTAGTTCACCAGAATCAGTCATCAATAAATAATACATTGAACGATAGTATCGTTCAGGGGGTCTACTTGAACTAGTAGATCTTCTAACACTTGCAGAAGTTTGAGGTTCCTGATGTTGTTCTTGATTTTCCAACACCTTTGGAACTTTATTTTCTTTGATTTCATCAAGCACTGTGTACTCTGTGTTTTTATTTTCCTGTTTCTTTCCCTGCAATTGATCTTTATACATGACTTTTTCATTGAATACCACATATCTACTCCTAATGATTTTATTATTTTCATTATCCCATAAGCGATAACCAAAATCATCAACCTCGTATCTAATAAAGGTACACTTCTTGGATTTATCCTCAACCTTTGTTCTATTTTCTTTATCAATATGGGCAAATGCCTCACAACCAAAAGTTATTAGAAATGAGTAGTTTACCTTTTTACCTTTCCATGCCTCCTTTGGAATCCCACCATCCAAAGCACTCGAAGGCCCTCTGTTTATTAAGTAAACAACAGTATCTACAACATTTTCCCAAAGCTGTAAGGGCAACCCTGCATGCAATCTCATACACCTTGCACACTCCATGATCGTCCTATTCATCCTTTATGACACACCATTTTCTTGTGGTGTTATTGGGACTGTATTCTCTCTACGAATCCCATGGTATGAACAATAACTATCAAACTCCTTGACGTAGTATTCACCTCCATTATAAGATCTTTTTCCTGTCTCATTCTCGACCAAATCATTTCATTTCTTAAAAGTAACAAACACATCAGATTTCTTTCTAATGCAATAAACCCAAGATTTTCTAGTTGCATCATCAATAAAAGTAACATAATAACGATATCCACTAAGATATTGTACCTGAGTTGGTCCCCATACATCTGTATGCACAAGCTCTAACTTTTCACTCTTCTTCTGTTTCCCAACCCTGAGAAATATGACTCTTATATGTTTTCCATAAACACAGTTCTCATAGAATTCCAAACTTACATGCTTCAGATCTGGCAGCAATTTCCTTGAGTGGAGAATCTGCATCTCCTTCTCACTCATGTGGCCAAGCCTATGATGCCACAATGTTGTATATGTTCCTGTGCAAGCTAAAGAGATAGAACAGTTAATATTATGAGGACATAAATACAACATACCTATCATGTCTCCTTTTTTTATCACCATTGATCCTTTAGTGATCTTCTACCATGATTCTCCAAACGTAGATAAATAGCCACCATCTCCCAACTTCCCTGTTGAGATCATATTTCTTTTCATAGAAGGAATATGCCTTACATAATTCATCATCCATTCACCATTCTTTAACTTTATCCATACCTTACCCATTCCAACATTTTTACATAGTTCATCATCACCCAATAAAACATGTCCAAAATCGGCTTGAACATAATCATGAAAGAATTTCCTATGTGGTGTAGCATGACATGAAGCCCCTGAATCTACTACCCAGTAATCACTAGTATTATCTAATGCAAAAATCAAATCATCTTGTAATACATCACCTGCTACATTTTCTTCTTGAGTAGTCTCATGTTGTCCATGTCCTTTCTTGTTTAGAGATCTGCAGTCTTTTTTTAGATGTCCTTTCTTTCCACAGTTCCAACACTCTATATTTTTCAGTTTGGACTTGGATCTACCCTTCCTGGAATTGCTACGATTACCTGGGATCTTTCCTCTCTCCCTGTGTCTTCCCCATCTCTCCATGGTCAACGCATTACCTGATGTCTCACCTATGTTTTTCCTTCTCATTTCCTTGCTAAGAATAACACCAACAACATCATCAAATTTCAAAGTGTTTGAACCAGAGACAAAGTTACTTATAGCCATGACCAAGCCATTCCAGCTTTCTGTTAATGAGAACAAGATTAGAAGAACCATAACCTCATCATCAAAGTTCACATTTATAGAACTTAGCTTATTTCTAATCGTATTAAATTCATTTAAATGATCAGCAACAGATCCACATTCTGACATCTTCATATTAAATAAACACTTCATTAGGAATACCTTGATGGAGGACGAGGTTTTTTCATACAGTTTACCTAATGCGCTCATCAGACCTTCCGTTGTCTTTTCTTTTGAGATATTGAAATCCACCGATGAAGCTAGGTACAGTCGTATTGTTCCCAGTTCCTTTCTGTCGAGAAACTCCCATTCTTCGTCCTTCATAGTTGTTGGTTGTTTTTCTTTTCCTCCCAATGGTAGGAACAAATCCTTCTGCTATAGGTAGTCCTCCATTTGAATCTTCCATAACTGGTAGTTTTGGCCATTAATTTTCTTGACCTTAAAATTTCCTTCTTCTGCCATTGATCCCACTCGAACCATGAACCCTTCTTTCCTATGAGTTTATCTTCCAAATAGACCTTTGGCTCTGATACCAATTGCTAGAAAATAGGCTCGTGGAGCAATAAAAATAAACAAGATGCAAATATAAATCACATAAAACACATTACAAGAGAAACACCAATATAACGTGGTTCACCCAAGATGGGTTACATCCACACAGAAATTGCCAGTCCTTATTATTCTACCATCTAGCAAAATGAAGGGATACAACCTGCAACACATCCGTTGCAACTTCCTCTTCACTCTCTCACAATATCTCTTACACATTCATAGAGATCTTTACAGTGCTACAATACATTACACAGTCATATTACAAAGTCTTCCTTTTAAAGGGGAATTACCATGGGAAAATACTACGGGCTACCTAATACCATGGGACCATAAACCATTGGCCAACAAACAACCCAAAAATTTCTTTTGGGGATTCGGTCTCGAACCCCTATGGGGGGGCGATGGACCCACACACACCCCCCACTAAGATGAGTGTATAGTCCACCTGCACAACATATAAAAATGGGGTACAAACATGGCTGAAACAACAAGATCTCTGAATCAGGAATATCAGGCTCCACAACCAACAAGATCTCTGGCTGAAGGGTGGGTGAATGAGAGTTGCAGAGATGGATTACTGAGAATTGGACTCCACTCATAATTTCCGGTCCAAAAATTAAATTCCTAGGTCAGGGCTGGACATGGTTTTTCTTTCAATCAGAAAAAATATGCATTGAAAATTCTTAGCAGGATGTGGGGTATTGAGAAGTGTTGTTTTGTTCTAAAAAGATGGCAACCACTTTTTGATCCCCGTAAACATTTTTTGTATGCCATTTCAGTCTAGGTGAAGCTTCCATGGTTTTCACTTGAATTATGGTCATTGGAGGGCCTGAAAGCTATTGGAAATGTCATAAGGAAATTTCTTGTTGTTGAAGATGGACTCCTGGACTCTGTGAAGAGGTCAGTTGCTCGTATTCTTGTTGAATTCAATATTCGTGCTAGGATTTTTGAATCCATCGACCTAATTGCGGGTGACATAATATTTTCTCAGCCTTTGGATTACCTAAATGTGCCCTTTAGATGTGTTTGTTGTCATAAATATGGGCATGTGGGGGTGGACTATAATATGGCCTTCACTACTAAAGTTTGGAGGAGGAAAGAGACCCTTAGTGGACTGAAATACAGCTCTAAACCTCTGATTGCACAGGGATCTATGAATTCTTTGGTTGACCTGATCAATTTGGATCCTAAGTTTTATGTTGTTCCTGCTATGGAGGAAGTTTCGGGTCCTTCCAGGGCCTCGTAAGGATCCAACTCATTTCCTCCATATGGGACTAAAGATATGATCCATGATTTTATTTTTCCAATGGGGATGGACTCTCAGGAGGGAAGTAGGCCACTTCAATAGGGTTTAGTCTCTCTTATCTGACCTAGATTTCACTCCTAGATAACTTGATAAGGTGATGGATTTTTGGAAAGCTACGGATGTTATTTTTCCAAATTTTGATGGTGCTAGGGAGGTTCTTCCACCTACTAGGATGCTTGTCGAGCCAGTCATTAGGAGGAACATGTAGAAATACACATGCATCCAGGTGGGTCCCCTCCTCAAAAGGTGGCAAGTGATGAAGTTATAGGTAACTTGTTAGATGAGACAAAAGGTAAATCAGGTGGTATTTCTTGGTTAGGTAACAAGTCGCAGGGAAGCTCCCGAGGACCTTACATGTTGAGGTCTAGGGATAAACAAGGTGGAGGTATGGATCATGATGAAGCTTTCCCACCACTGTTGGGTAAACTAATAAATCTCTCCTTCATCATGTGAAGGAGAAGGACAAAAAATAAATTTCACAGGGGAGACAACTTAGCATTATTGGGCTCTTTAGAGCGGTGGATTCCCATGAGGGGTATGTAAATGAAGGGTCTTTCTCTTAATTTACGAGGCTTGAGAGGGAAAGTCAAAATTTCATCCCTCAAGCATTTTGTTGATTTGGAGTCTCTGGATATCCTTCTCCTTCAGGAACCGATGACAGTAGGTAAATTTGCTCATTCTATCATAGCAAAGGTTTTTAAAGGTTGGTCTTTTGTTTATGTCGATGTAGCTAGTCAGTTTGGGGGTTTGGTTTCTGGTGTCAATGAGTCGGTTGGAATTTGTAACTCTTTTTCCTTGTAGTCTGTGTTTGGTTTGGAATTATTCTCCAAGGAAGTCTCCAAATAGTTTACTCTGTTGAATTTATATGGTCCTTACAATAATCAACAAGATTTCTGGGAATCGTTGTTTGGTAGGTGTTTTCTGCAGAAATCAAACATTGTTGCTGGGGGCGATTTCAACTTTGTCCTCTTTCGTGATGAAATTTGGGGTAGAAGGGCCCATGAGGATAGATTAGCGTCCTTTATGGTGGAAAATCTATACTCACTAGGTTGAATATACATAAAGCTGGACTATATTTCCCCCACCTAGAGAAATAAAAGATCAGTTGACCACTTCATATCCAGGAGGTTGGATAGTTTTTTGTGCGTGAGCATATTTGTACAGGAATTGGAAGTTTCGGGTCCTGAGTTCATTAGGAATGTTTTGCGGACCATTTTTCAATATTTTTGGAAGTGGGTCAGAAATTTGAGAAAATTGGTATCCCTTTTAAATAAAATTCTAGTTGGGGGGTTGAGGAAGACTTCCGTTCACTTGTTCTTGTAGAATGGAAGCACATTGAAGTGAATTTTGTTGTCTCACTGGGGATTCAATTTTTGAATGCACTCAGGGCCTTAAAGAAAAAGGTTGTTCATTGGAATAAGGAGCGAAGGATTAAACATGAAATTAAACTCATGGAATTCAAATCTCAACTCAAGTAGTTGTTCGGCTCCTTTGTAGTAGATAGTGGCTCTCTCTAAGGATAAGGAGAATATTTTGAAATATTTGGAAATTGAATAGAGGTTGAAGAGTCAATCCTTGTGGTTGGAAGCTGGGGACCAGAATATTAAATTCTTCCAAAATATGGCTAATCATAGAAAGAATGTGAAATCCATTTGGGAACTTCAGGAACAGAATGGAGATTTGGTTCATGGTTTTGAGGATTTGGCTATGTCGGCGACAAGACACTTCTTTGATTTATATGCGAACCATGGGTAAAATTGTATTGATGGTATGTTACATGCCTTGAACCTCTTCCCTCAAGTGGTAGAAGAAGACGATAGTGAACTTTTCTTTATCCCTATAAGTCTGGAAGAAATTTGTTGCACTTTAGATATTGTCAAGAAAGACAAGAGCCCGAGTCCGGATGCTTGGTCCATTGATTTCTTTGTGGACTTTCTTTATCTTTTGGGTGAGGATATAAGGATGGTTGTTGAATATATCCACTAGGCTGGTGTTATTTCGGGCTCTGTGAATTCTAATTTCTTATCCCTTATCCCCAAGAAAGATAAACCTGTCTCTTGTGAGGATTTTAGGCCGATTTCCTGTTGTAATGGTATATACAAGATTGTGGCGAAGATTGCTATTAGAGTCAAAAAATTTATTACCAGATTCATTTCAAGAGAATAATTTGGGTCCATTCAAAAGAGAACTATCCATGAATCTGCGGGATTCGTCGAGGAGGGGCTCCATTCCATCAAAACCAACAACCTGGATATTGGGGTTTTAAAACTGGACCTTTCGAAAGCTTATGACAAGGTGTCCTATTTATTCATCTATCTACTTCTACATATTGGCTTTATTTTGGAAATCACGAAATGGATCATGGCATGCATAGAATCTACCTCCTTTTCTATCTTGATTAACATAGCAACTTATCCTTTCTTTGAAGCCTCGAGGAGGTTTTGATAGGGGTGTCCTTTATCCCCTTACCTCTTCTTGTTGGTGGTAGAAGGATTGTCTATATTAATCCATGAAGAACATAGGAATCGCATAATAATTGATGTTTCATTTTAGGGTCGGGAATTCCTAAATCATATTTTATTTGTGGATGATATTATCCTATTCTACTTCCTCTCGGAAAGGGAATCTTCCAGATTCAATCTTATTTTAGATATTTTTTGTTAGCCTCAAGTATCATGAGATCAATTAAAGTAAGTCAACTATTTATCTTTCTCAAAATATGTTGTATCATGCCCCTTTCTGGAGAATATTTTTTCCTTACGAAATTCTTCCTATGGAGTTGGGTGTTAAATATTTGGGGTTTGTTCTTAAACCTTTGAAATATGGTAAGAAAGACTAGATTTGGTTAATTAGTCACATAGAGAAAATAATCTCTTTCTAGTGCAATAAATGGATTTTTTTAACTGAAGATTAGTCCTTGTTAAATCAGTTTCGGAAGTGATCCCTGTCTATTGGTATTTGCTTGCTTATATTCCGAAATGAATTCTAGATAGTATTAGGAATTTATGCTTCAACTATCTCTCGAAAGACTAGAAGGAATATGTGGGGCTTCACATAGTAAAATGATCTCGCCTAGATACTCCTAAAGATAGAGGTGGATGGGGTTTGAAAAACATTTCTCAGTTTAATCAAGTCTTGGAAGCTAAGTCATTGCAGAACTTTTTTATGAAGTAAATCTTATGGAGTTCTATTTTGAATGATAAACATATTCATCTGGGCACGATCATTGATTGGATCCTTAAGAGGAATAAGCTTCATGTCTCTATCTTGAATCACTAGAGGGATCTCTGTAAGGATTTTCCTATTTTGGATAGCTTCCTAGCTTGAAAAGTTGGGAATGGTAAAAATGTCAGAGTGGGTGTTGATGCTATTTGGGGCAGGAAAGATCAAGTCAAGCTTCCTAGAGATCTTATTTCTGATTTACAGAACAGGAGTTTGAAAACTTTGGATAAAATTGTGAATGTTTCTACCTCTAATATTTGGTCCCAGGGATGGTTGTCTTCTCTTGATTTAGGTCTATAAGGAGAATGGGCTCAGCATTGGTTCGAGTTTATTTCCTCCTTAGCTCAGAGGAATATTCCTTTAAAGGACAATCCTAATTCATTAGCCTGGATTTATAGTGGATTTGGAGGGGATTACTTGGAAAAAGAAGGATATAACTCTTTGTTTGCTTTTGATCATGGGTAGTTCCAGGAATGGTGGTCTAAAATTTGGAGTATGATTGTCCCTCCAAAGTCGATTCTATTAATGTGGCTCATCTTGGATAATAATTTGTTAACTTGAGAGTGACTACAGAAGATGAATTTTGTTGGTCTGAGTATGTATTTATTATGAAGAAAGGAAGGGGATTATTTGAAGCATATTTTCCTGGACTGTAGTTACTCCCATGTTATTTGGCCCTCTATTGAATTTGAGTATAATTTCAGGAATCTCTCGGTTGGGGATTTTATCTATGAATTTTTCATGAGTTTTTTGTCAAAGTCGCACCTTAAGGGGTTTAAGCCTCTTCCCTTTCTCATTGCCTAGACAGTTTAGACGGCCACAAACAAATCTATATTTGAGGGAAAAAAAATTCTTGTTTAGGTTCAGGTGGTGCATGTATTGTCATTATTCTCTCACTACAAGAAATACATCAAAGTTCCCAAATCTCGGACAGTCCAGCCTTTCTCTGCTCTCAAATCCTTTCCTTGGGTATGTTTTGACGGTGCTTCACAGGATTCTGGCAACAAATGTGGTTTCAGTTTGGTCTTATATTTGTCTCATTCCTCCTCTCTGCATGTGAAAATAAATCAAGGGAGTGAGATCTAACAACTGGGGGGAATTTCAAGCTTTGTTCCATCTATTATAGCATGCCTCTAGGCTTCGGTTATCAAATCTCCAAGTTATGGGTGACTCAAAGATGGTTATTCAAAGTATGCTCAATATTGCTCAAGTTCGGGAGCATCATCTTTGTCCTTTAATTGACAAACTGAAAATTATCTGCTCCTCATTTAGATCGATCTCTTTCAAGCATATTTATCGTGAGCATAACTCTATCGCTGATGCTCTTTCTAAAGGTGCTTTGACCTTGAATCATGGCTTCTATTCAATTGAGTCTTGGGAGAAAAATATTCTGGTCGATGCCTTTGTTATGAGAATATAAAGAGGAATTTTTTAGGCTCTTTTAGACATTTTTTTGTTTCTGACCTTCTTTGATAATTTCTCTGATCGATATCAGCTCTCTCTGAGACAATATGAAGAATGTAACCTTCTTTCTTATGAATGAAATAGGATTTTTTTTCTTGGAAAAAAATGAAAAGAAAGGGAATAAAGGATATAGAGAAAAATCATCAACATGAGTATAATGAGTTGATCAACCAACTTGTTGATCGGTAGTGAGAAATGGGAACCTAGCATGGGTAACTCGAACACTTAATTAGTCCCTAGGGAATAAAGGTTTATTTAATTGACATAAATTTTCCATACTCAAAAAGAGAAACACCCACAACATCTAATGATTCAACTATGAGTTTCCTATGGTGAAGAGAACATGCGTGATTAATTTGCGCATGATCATATACAACACACCTCATGAAGGGACAGAGCTTTATTCGATGATCAAATTAGAAAAGTATGATTGTTCTTGAGTTTGGATCAACGAGAGAGAACATTGATTCTCTAGTAACCCTCAATATCATGAATGCTTATTTAGTTGCTTAGATCAATAAGGGAAATATAAATCAAAGTCTCATGAGACTAAGGTTGCACCTGTACACAATAAAAACCTTAAATCATATTGTTGTGATATATCCATACTGTAAGGTGCCACATTGGGCATATAAGCAATAATTCATGAAGACAAGAAAAATAGGCATGAACGCACACTAAATCTCATTAATAATTTACATATTTATACAATGGGATGGCCATTGGGTTCAACTTCCCAAGTGGTCTCTTGGACTCCTGGGTGACTCTTGGTCTACCCTCAATGACTATTGATCTTCTTTGCATGTTAATGGTGCACAATAATCTTAACACCAAGGATTAGGCTCCAACAAATTCCCCCTTAATCTGAAGGGTGTATATGAGTCCAAGAAAAAGAAGAGAGTTGAATAAGTGGAAGTGGACAGCTACCACCTGCCGAACATTTACATCTAGAAGATCATTTATCAAGCAGACTAGCTAGAAGCTTGCACATGATTCTACTAAATACAAGAGCTCTCTGAATGGATGGTTTTGGCTGACCATCAAACAAAAGGGGCTAGCAGAAGCTGAAATATTATACTATGTGTGTAGTTTTATGCTGACCACAAACTCTAGGACTTGGAGGCAACACTCGCTTAGAGGTTCTTTGGAACTTAGCTCGAAGGCTCAGATATTCTATCTAGAATGGTGGTTTTAGGCTAACCACAAACCAATTGGAGAGTTGAAAACAAGAAGTGAACAATTGCAACTTGCTGAACATTTCCATCTTGACAACCTTTTTCCAAGTAAGTTAGCTAGAAGCTTGCACTGGCTTCTGCTAAATAAAGGTTCTCTCGAAACTGATGGTTTTAGGATGACCACCAACTCTGGAGCTCAGTCAAACATAGCTCTTCACAGGCTAACTTGCTCCAGCTCGCTTGTACTCGCTCGCTTGTTACTGATGGTCTCCATTTACCCCTCTGTCAGGAACAATGTGAGGAGAGGAGAGTCTCATGGTGTCACAACTAGACAAACAACACATGAATACTCTATGTCATGTATATCTTATGTCTTCATGATACATGCATATGTAGCATCTATGAATCTGGTGGCTTTCCAAACTCACTTTGGCTCAAGCTCGCTTTATGTGAATGAGGAAAGTTGTGAGTATTTTTTGTCAAAGGGACAAGGCTTCGAAACTTGACACCTGACATCATGTTCCCCCCTGTCAGGTACAAATTAAGAAGCACTACCATAATCTGCTGCAAGTTTCACTCTTGCAAGTTTCTTCAGCTTCACACACCGATCTGAAGAATGGTTATGCTTCCCACAATACTAACAATGATGAATATAAAAACACTAATATTTCATATGGCCAACTCTATCACACTGTTGGCATCTGGAACTCTGAATAGGTTGTACATATGACATGATTTCACTATTTTCTGGAAGCTGATAGGAATCATCTTCAAACAAAGCCTGGTTATTTTGAATAAGCACTAGTTCATAATGTTGATTCCTGTATTGTGGATCTCGCTCTTTTGCTTTCAAATTCTACAGTTGATTAATGACAGTTTGGAGTGTGTATTTGTTGATTGTGATTGAGTCATATACAGTTGTAGTTACTAGAGTGTTCAACAACTTTAATGTTTCTTTTGTTTTAGACATAGTGAAGATAGTTTGAAGCCTCCTTGTACAGGTAGGACCAAGTATAAGGACTCAATCAGACTGAGGTATTCTTGTAATCTCGCCCTTTACAAGAAACATATAACATAGTCAAACTTTAAAGGAGAGGGGTGTCGGTCTCAGCCGAAAATGCACCCACATACAATGTACAATTCAACTTGACTTGTTTTGGTACTATACAAAAACACATATGCAAGTACCAAGACAAACACTAGAACTTACAAACAAAACACAGTTGCAAGTTACATTGATGGTTGTTGAATTGAGGAATATTCTATACCTCACTAATGTAAAACTTCTCTTCTTTTAGAGCATTTGTAGCAACAAGCTGCAAACTTTCTTGGATCCTTCAAATGGGCACACCAAACTGATCTCGAATTTTCTCTGCAAACTCACTTCTGTTAGTTAGTTGCAACTTAACTTCATAAAGATGTAGGATAAATGATGGCTAGAAAAAGATCTATCAATATTGCACAGTGCATTTCAAGGAATTATGTGCATTATGCAAGTCTGCATACACATTCTACAACACTATTATACAATTATACAAATCCAATTCCGCATCACTATTCAAATCAATCAATTCTGCAACAACATGCAAATTGATTCTGCAGCATCACACAAGTTCAATTCTGCAACAGTATGCAAATCACTTCTGCAGCACTATACATTTAGATTTTCATCGCTGTCATTTATTTCTTCAATGCTATAAATAATATACCAGTACACTGCAGACTTCAAGAAAAATAAGTCTTCATGATGGGAGTCTGGAGTCTTCATATTTAGCAACACGATAGTGACCCAGTGATGGAAGAAAATGTTGCAATCTGCAACAATTTCAAAGATGGAATGCTACTTATCTTCACGTGGTTCAATGTACTTCACTCACAGTCTTCAATAAGTTAGCTGCTCAAATACTGTGAGTAAACTCTCTGCAACAAATTCATCTGCAACTTATAATCTTTGAACCTCCAACACATTCCACGCTCCAATGAGGTCGCAGCTTCACGGTCAGGTCATAACCTTCATTGTGATGGAAACATAGCCAATGGAAAGAGGCACTCCAAGCAGTGTGTATGCAAAGAGTTACGAACCACACGCGTTAGGGTTCACCGATCTTCAATGCAATTTCAATAGGCTTCTGCTTATTTTTTGGAGTCATATACTTCAACACAGCTTCCCTTGTAATGGTTCTCCATGGAGTAGTAGGCTTGTATCCACGCAATTTCAATGGAGAACTATTAGATCGTTCAACACGATAGAGCATTGGTTTGGTCGTACTCTCCAGATGGAAGCCTTATGCACAGGATAGGAAAACTTCAATAGAGGTGTGACACAATCAACAATCAACACCAACGCAGAGAATTGAGAGGCACGTAGCTCCAGTATTCAACGCAAATTTTCAAAAGGAGGTCACGGAACGATTATGAGGAAGTCGTAATTTTGCATATGTCACACGGTAACATTCAAAAGGAGATCGCAACTTCAATTGTGGTGGAGGTTGTAGTTTCTCTCACTTCCATACTGGACCTCATCATAGCAAACTTTACGCAGCAAAACAATTAGGGTTTCGCAACAACCGAATTGGGGAAAGCCGCAGCTTTAATGGAGGTTCAATGCTCCAAAGCACAGCTTACGTTTTCGATCTCAGAGATCGAGTAGCCCCTCAAAATGTGGATATAGCTCAAATACAACACAGAAGGCATCCAAAGTATCACCAAGGAACTAGTTTATTCACATAAGTCATGTATATTACATACTTCTCTTCAGCTTTTAAAACTACCCATGCAAAATTCTAGGTCAGAATGGCTTCCAACGGATACTTCACACTGACATTATTTCTTATTAGAGCATTGACCGATTCACAGCTCTTCAACTGCTTCAACAACATGGAGGTCACAGCTCCACGCACGTAACTCATCACAAACGATCTTCAAAATATTCCATGCCAAACAAGATGAGCTCTATGGAAACCAAGAGGTTGCAGCTTCTCCATAACGTGGAAGTCATAGCTTCATCTCCACAGGATTCAAACTTAGGATGCTCCCACAAATGCAGTCCCCACTCAAGAGAGAATTCCTTGAGGAGAGCTCAAGGAATTTCTCAGTAGTGCTATCACTTTAGGTAGATGGAGATTTGTTCCAGAATCATGAGGCATTCCTCTCTTCAACGCACTAGTTCATGAACACACAACAATAATCTCTTCATGGTGGTCTCATTGCGGTCTCAGCAATAGTTTCTTCATGCAACCAATAATCCTTCAAGCATCATGCGTATTCAAGCACAGCTCAAACAATTCAACGCAGTCTTCAAAAGTTGAGTGAAACACATCAACTGTTCTTGGTTCAACGCAATTGTGTCAATGCAGCTTCCAGGAAAATAAAAATGGAGCTCCACATTCAGACGAAGAGGGCATTCATGGACAAGCAATCTTCAACCAACAGTAGTTCCATGGTATTCTTATGCATAGACTACAAAGAGAGATCTCTACGCATACTTAGGCAATAGAGGAAATGTCTTGCAGAGATTAGGGTTCCGGTGGAATACACGCACCAGCACGCAACTTTCACAATATTCAAATTTTAACTCATTTCTCCAAATCGTAGTAGGTTCACAATCTTCAAACGTCGAGTTTATTCTTTTTAGGTCATGCTCACACGATACACAGAATGGCCGCAGTCTCACTTCTTGAACGCTGCACTTTTCAAGTTGTCCATGACAGAAACACTCCACAAGAAGGAACATCCAACAGATCAAGGGATATCTACAATCGCTGGTGGAGAAAAAATCCTAACTAAGATACTTCACACAAGTAAATTAGGGTTACGTTGTACCATGGACAAGAAGAAGTTCACGCAGCGATGCATAAAGGAGAATATGGAAGACAATTTTGCAGAGTATAGAACATGCAGATTGGCACACTAAATGCTAGGACTAAGAGGTAGTAGGTAGGTGAAATGGATGAGCCAGGAGGGCGCAGGCGCAAATGACATAATCACGTAGAATGGCATAAATATGAGCAAATATGGCATGCATTAGGGAGGCATCAATAACGTACAACCATAATTCCAGGCCAGAATTAGGCTGCAGGTAAACGGTCACACAGAGGCAGAATAAAGAACATAAGTCATGCAAATAGTCGTTAGGGTTAGGTAAAAGGCAGGAAAAAACACCGAGAGTACATAAGTGCAGAGCTGTAGGAATCTATGCAGACTGCAGAATGTAAAATAGTAGCATGAGTTAGGTAGAATTAGGTGGACAGAACCCGGAGGCTCTCATACATACCACTGTAAGGTGTCACATTGGGCACATAAGCAATAATTCAAGACAAGAAAAATATTTATACTAAATATCATTAATAATTTACATATTTATACAATGAGATGATCATTAGCTTTAACTTTCCAAGTGGTTTTTTAGCTTTAACTTCTCAAGTGGTCTTTTGGACTTCTGGGTGACTCTTGGTTTACTCTCAATAAGAGAATGGTGCACAATATTCCTAACACCAAGGATTAAGCTCCAACACATACTAAAGGTTCAAATGTTATAAAGGCATTGGTCTTAGTGGAGAATCAAAGATTAACATTAATTAAAGGGGTATGGATTATATTAAACTCATAGCATCAAAGACAAATATGAATCAATATTCAACTTATTTAGCAATTTGCACACCTAATGGACAATAATTATACTAAATATCATTAATAATTTACATATTTATACAATGAGATGATCATTAGCTTTAACTTTCCAAGTGGTTTTTTAGCTTTAACTTCTCAAGTGGTCTTTTGGACTTCTGGGTGACTCTTGGTTTACTCTCAATAAGAGAATGGTGCACAATATTCCTAACACCAAGGATTAAGCTCCAACACATACTAAAGGTTCAAATGTTATAAAGGCATTGGTCTTAGTGGAGAATCAAAGATTAACATTAATTAAAGGGGTATGGATTATATTAAACTCATAGCATCAAAGACAAATATGAATCAATATTCAACTTATTTAGCAATTTGCACACCTAATGGACAATAAGAATGGTAAAATCCTAAAAATAGAAAAGGATTGTCATATATGTATATGTGTATGTTTCTAGTTCAACAATTACCACTAATGGACTTGAGAAGTAAAAAGTGTATATAATAAATTCATATGTTTAAATATTTTTCACTTGTAACCTACCTAATTGTGTAACCTTTGTAATTGTTTTATACAGCCCAGTATGGGGGAGATGGGGGAGATGTTGTAACATTTGTGATGTAACGTTTGTTACTAACAAAATAACTACAAAAATTCTTGTCGGCTCATAAAATAAAAAAATTATGGAAAGTATTTTAAAAAAATCCATATTGGTTCATAAAATAAAATATTATAAAAAGTAATTAAAAAATAGATGTTCATTTATAAAAGAAAAACTTAAAACTTAAACCCGGATCTATCAATCAAGAGAAATAAAATTTCTTGAGTTTAAATTTAAAAAAAGAAAAACACCTCAAGAAATTGGATCCCTCTTGGTGCTTGATAGATATGGATTTAACATGGATCTATGCTGGTAATAGATAGTTTAAATCATTAAAATATTACATTATAACTATAATAATATACGAATGACTACATGAATGTATTAATGATGTTATATTTTGTGAATGTTTTTACTTTATAGTTCTTATTTATACAATTCACAAATTATTCTATTATAATAACATATTCATATATTAAGATTTTATTTATATTATTATAATAACATATTCATATATTAAGATTCCGTTTATATTAATATTCTTCTTGTATTGATATAACTAAATGTTCCAATTAAAACCAATTTTTTTTCACAGAAATGGTTTAGAAGTTTTTCTAGGCTAGAGATTACAAAAATGGGGAGAAGGATTGCTCCCAGTGGAACTCAGAGTTCATGACTCTAAATTCATCTTTAACTTTAAACAGAGAATGTCGAAATAAACAGAGCTGATACAAAACACAGACTTGTGCAAAAAGAGTAGAATCTGGTACCTATCCTACTACCCGATTAAGTAGAAACAGAGCTAATATAAGTGACGAGTATTCTGCAACAAAAAGAAAACTATTGTAAAAAGGCCAGCTTTATCATATCGATAGCCAAAAAAGGAGGTCTTGAAACCTGAAGTAGAGTTAGTGCTTCTTGGTCTGAATCTGAAGCTCTGGGTGCCTAGGAAGGCTGATAACCGGTTTAGCTGAGTCTTCGTTTACCTTGCCACCTCCTGCCTTCCATCCAGTGAAGAAGTGACCGATGTCATCCCTGAGCAGGTCCACTTTCTTCTCCACAGTCTTAATGCCACTATTAACATTCTCAAAGTTGATGTCAGTGTTTATGGTTGAGAGCACATCAAATTTTTCACCATGAGTAGTTTCCTTCTCTTGGCAGACACAAACCTTTGCTAGCATGATTTGGACGAGGGTGAAGAGGCTAGTAAGAGCCTTCTTTGTCTCCACATTTTTGTACCTAAGCATACGAAGCTGATCCTGAAACTCTTTTAAAACCTTAGAGTAGTCCTTCAAATTTTCGCTGCCTTCTGGGCTTAGGGGAGAACTCGGGGTGTTGTGTCCGTGCTGAGTTGTGGCAAGGTACCACCTTCCCTTTACACCATGAAAGTCTAAAGTACAAGAAACGTTACCAGAGGGGCTTGACGAGATCACCTGAAAATCATCCTGGTTTGCAAGAGCTTTTCTTAAGTCCTGGGACAATGGGATATCCTGTTTCTTGATGGTCTTCCTACACCTGAGACATTGAGGCAAGAGCGAACACCGGCTCATGAGGAAGTCTCCCATGTTGCATAGGGCTAACGATAACGTCTTCTTTACAGAGCGATCTTTCAGGGATTTGAAGAGAGCTGATGATACCTTCTTCTTCACCGGATGAGTCTTCAATGAGCAGCAGATGTTGAGGCTTCTAAGATATGCATTGAGCATATTACTCCCATCCTTTTGGTAGTTATACACATGGCTCGCTCTGCCAGCGAAGCACGAGGCCATTAATGAGACAAGATAGTAGTCATTTAAACCTGTATTAAATGAAGGTTCAATCTGAATCATGACAATCCCAATTTCTATGGGATTAAAGAGAACTAGGGAATCCATACTTTGGTGTAAATCTTGTTGTCACTGACCATAGTGCCACAGTTGAGTCGAGATCCATCATTGGACATACTGTCTACGTGCTTGTTGAGCGCTCGAAGCACATGCTTGAAGTCTATAGTCTTCAACTCTTCCGTGATGCATTTAAGTAAAGAATGTCTTTTGCTAGTCGGATCCTTCCGATTTTTCGTTATCTTTCTGGCTTCATTGATGACCAGGAGTGAATCTCTGAAGACTATCAACTCGTCGATACCAAGAATTCTAGAAATTTCAAGTCCATTTAGAAGGGCTAACCATTCAACACCATTGCTAGTTTTCCTTCCAATCCCCCAGGCATAATCAGTCTTCTTAAGAGGAGGGTCTAGCAGATCCAAATCGACTATAATGCCATCCATCATCTCACCAAAAGGGTCATGGATTTTAGATCCTCCCCTCTTTTCCTCAGGCGATTTTGTGACACTGAAGTCTCCATCTATAACGAGGTTTTTTCCACACAATTCTTCATTGAGGGAAGAGAGCTCGCTCCATAAGGTTTGTTTGTCCCTGTAGTGGGTATGGCCATAAACGTTGCAAATCAATAGAAAATCTGCGTTATCATTTCCTTGTAATTCCGTGAGCAACTAGTGGGGATTATTTATGTTCGAAGTTACATAATATTTGTTGGAATAGAAGGAGGAAATACCTCCGGAGGAGCCTCTAGAGCTTACAGCATTTCCATGGCAATTTTTCCAGAACAAATGTGAGAGTGCCAAAATCTCCACATCCGTCAATTTGGTCTCTTGGATTAACAGGATGTCTGGCTTTTCAGATTTGATGAATTCTTTAAGGGTTTCCACTTTGGGTTTCCCTCCTAGTCCCCTGGAATTCCAAGAGAGGGATTTCAACATTTCTTACTTGGCTGCGATACTGCTCAGGATCTCCCTTCCGCTCTAGCTCCTCCTAAATTTTTAGTGTTTTGAAGAAGATTTGTTTCTTCAATCCTTTTTTTCCTCCCAAGCTCAAGCTCTCATTCTGCTTCCTGCTCCCTATGGTATCTTTGTGTTTTTCTTCCTCTTGTGTTCCGAGGATGTCCTGTTTCTGTCGGGTCTAGAGATAGAGAGGCTGAGCGTTCAGGATTTTGACTCAGTGTGGTTTTTTTACTATGTTTAACCATCAGGTGTATGTTTCGAAGGAGCCACAGTAGCCATAATTGTCATCGACGTTTCGAATCCAAAACAGGATTCATCATCAGGACTATCAACTCTTCAGATTGGCTTGAGTTGGTGGACAATATTAAGAATACCATTACTTCCTGGGGTGTACGATGGTTAAACCCAGCAGATAAACTTGTGCTTATCAATGATGTTGTCTCGGCCCATCCTAACTACGCCTGTTCTATCTCCCTTGCTCCAAAAAGAATTATCCGAGCCATTACAAAAGAAATCCAAAAATTTCTTTGGCGGGGAGGCAAAGTCAGTGGTACAAAAAAGTTTCATCTGATCAACTGGGATACAGTCTGCAGTCCTAAAAATTGTGGGGGAGCAGGGGTTAGAGATCTCAATTGTATGAACCTCGCTTTGGGATCCAAAATTCTATGGCGTCTAATCTCTGGTGACAAAGCATGGTGGAAAGAAAGATAATTGATTATGCCTGGGGGATTGGAAGTCAGATTGGATTCTCAAATGTAGCTTGGGGAGCTGTAACTATGAGTAGTCCAGGCATGTTGAATAAGATCCATGACTTTCCCATATTGTAACCAAAGGTGATTAAAACGAAAGGGTATGGGATCAAGATTAACCGAAGAGGACAAAGATAAAGTAATGGGTTTGTGGTCTGAGACTGCAGAGGGTAAAGCGAAGGAGGAGGGGATTAAATCGAGTTGAAGGAAGGAGGCACTTACAAGGAATTGGTCGGGGCGTGCCGCAATGTATTTGCTTCCCAACCTTCTCTTTATCTAGGTGTAATGACCGTTCTTAAGAGGAGGGTCTAGCAGATCCAAATCGGCTATAATGTCATCCATCATCTCGTCGAAAGGGTCATGTATTTTAGATCCTCCCCTCTTTTCCTCAGGCGATTTTGTGGCATTGAATTCTCCATCCATAATGAGGTTTTTTCCATGCAATTCTTCCTTGAGGGAAGAGAGCTCACTCCATAAGGTTTGTTTATCCTTGTGGTGGGTAGGGCCATAAACGTTGCAAATGAACAGCGGATCTGTGCTATCATTCCCTTGTAATTCCGTGAGCATCCAATGGGGATTGTTTCTGGTCGAAGTTACAGAATATTTGTTGGAATAGAAGGAGACAATACCTCCGAAGGAGCCTCTAGAGCTTACAGCATTTCCATGAAATTTTTTCTAGAATGAATGTGAGAGTGCCAAAATCTCCACATCCGTCAGTTTGGTCTCCTAGATTAACAGGATGTCTGGTTTTTCAGATTTGATGAATCCTTTAAGGGTTTCCACTTTGGGTTTCCCTCCTAGTCCCCTGCAATTCCAAGAGAGGGCTTTCAACATTTCTTACTTAGTTGCGATCCTGCTCGGGATCTCCCTTCCGCTCTAGCTCCTCCTAAATTTTTAGTGTTTTGAAGAAGATTTGTTTCTTCAATGTTTTTTTGCCTCCCAAGCTCAAGCTCCCGTTCTGCTTCCTACTCCCTATGGTATCTTTGCGTTTTTATTCCTCTTGTGTTTGGAGTTCAGGAGTTTGACTCAGTGTGGTTTTTTTACTATGTTTAACCTTCAGGTGTATGTTTAGGAGGATCCTTAGTAGCCATAATTGTCATCGACATTTCAAATCCAAAACAAGATTCATCATTAGGACTATCAGCTCTTCAGATTGGCTTGAGTTGGTGGAAAATATTAAGAATACCATTGCTTCCTGGGGTGCACGATCATTAAACCTAGCTGGTAAACTTGTGCTTATCAACGCTATTCTCTTGGCCTATCCTAACTATGCTTGTTCTATCTCCCTTGCTCCAAAAGAATTATCCAAGCCATTACAAAAGAAATCCAAAAATTCCTTTGGTAGGGAGGCAAAGTCAGTGGTACAAAAAAGTTTCATCTGATCAACTGGAATATGATCTGCAGTCCTAAAAATTGTGGGGGAGCAGGAGTTAGAGATCTCAATTGTATGAACCTCGATTTCGGAGCCAAAATTCTATGGCGTCTAATCTCTGGTGACAAATCATGGTGGAAAGAAAGATAACTAATTATGCCTGGGGGATTGGAAGTCAGATTGGATTCCTAAATGTAGCTTGGGGAGCCGTAACTATGAGTAGTCCAGGCATGTTGAATAAGATCCACGACTTTCCCATATTGTAACCAAAGGTGATTAAAACGAAAGGGTATGGGGCCAATATTAACTGGGGAGGACAAAGATAAAGTAATGGGTTTGTGGTCTGAGACTGCAGAGGGTAAAGCGAAGAAGGAGGGGATTAAATCGAGTTGAAGGAAAGAGGCACTTACAAGGAATCGATCGCGGTGTGCCGCAATGTATTCGCTTCCCAGCCTTCTGTTGCTCCAGGCGTAATGACCGTTCTTAAGAGGAGGGTCTAGCATATCCAAATCGGCTATAATGTCATCTATCATCTCACCGAAAGGGTCATGGATTTTAGATCCTCCCCTCTTTTCCTCAGGGGATTTTGTGACATTGAAGTCTCCATCTATAATGAGGTTTTTTCCACGCAATTCTTCCTTGAGGGAAGAGAGCTCACTCCAGAAGGTTTGTTTATCCCTGTAGTGGGTAGTGACATAAACATTGCAAATGAACAACGGCTTTGCATTATCATTCCCTTGTGATTCCGTGAGAAGCCATTGGGGAGTTTTTCTGGTCGAAGTTACAGAATATTTGTTTGAATAGAAGGAGGAAATACCTCTAGAGCTTACAAAATTTCCATGGCAATTTTTCCAGAACGAATGTGAGAGTGCCAAAATATACACATCCGTTAGTTTGGTCTCTTGGATTAACAGGATGTCTGGTTTTTCAGATTTGATGAAGTATTTAAGGGTTTCCACTTTGGGTGTCCCTCCTATTCCCTTGCAATTCCGAGAGAGGGATTTCAACATTTATTACTTGGCTGCGATCCCGCTCGGGATCTCCCTTCTGCTCTAGCTCCTCCTAAGTTTTTAGTGTTTCGAAGAAGATTTGTTTCTTCAATGCTTTTTTGCCTCCCAAGCTCAAGCTCCCATTCTGCTTCGTGCTCCCTATGGTATCTTTTTGTTTTTCTTCCTCTTGTGTTTGGAGGCTGTCCAGTTTCTGTCAGTTATAGAGATAGAGAGGCTGAGCATTCAAGAGTTTGACTCAATGTGGTTGTTTTACTATGTTTGACCATCATGTGTATGTTTTGGAGGATCCATAGTAGCCATAATTGTCATCGACGTTTCGAATCCAAAACATGATTCATCATCAGGACTATCAGCTCTTCAGATTGGCTTGAGCTGGTGGACAAGATTAAGAATACCATTACTTCCTGGGGTGCACGATGGTTAAACCCAGTCGCTAAACTTGTGCTTATAAACGCTATTCTCTTGGCCTATCCTAATTACGCTTGTTCTATCTCCCTTGCTCCAAAAAGAATTATCCAAGCCATTACAAAAGAAATCTGAAAATTCCTTTGGCAGGGACGCAAATTCAATGGTATAAAAAAGTTTCATCTGATCAACTGGGATATGGTCTGCAATCCTAAAAATTGTCGGGGGGAAGGGGTTAGAGATATCAATTGTATGAACCTCGCTTTGAGAGCCAAAATTCTATGGCGTCTAATCTCTGGTGACAAAGCATGGTGGAAAGATATTCTACAAAGAAAATATCTTAATGGTTCTAGAAGAAGATGCTTGGACGCTTTCAATCCAAACAAAGAAGGATTACCAATTTGGAGCCTTTGCAAAAAGGACGTTCCCCTCATTAAAGGAAACCTCTATTGGATTTTCGGAAGTGGGAAAGGGATCAAGATTTGGCAGGACAATCTTGGGCCTTCCTCCCCCTCTAACTATCTTCCAGCCTTCGTCGACCTCAGACAATGGTTAGACCAACTCAACATTTCCATGCTTTTTGATCTAACTTCTTGGACCACTAATGGACGCTGGGCGGGTTGGAAAGAACTGGAGATTCCAATTTATCTTCAGGCTAATTACGACACCTTTATCTTTACTTTACAAGGCTCAGCCCCTATTCATAATCAGCTTCATGACAACAGAGGTTGGGGGCTCTCTGGCTCTCACTCGGTCAAGGAAGGATACCGTCTACTTCGCAATGAAAATAGAAATAATATCAAAGACAAAAAGTGGAAAAACGTTTGGTGAAAGGATGGCTTGCCTAAAATCAACGTCTTCTACTAGATTCTCTCACAACCGAAAACTCTCACTACCGAGAACCTTAGAAAGAGAGGAATAGTGGACCTTCTTGGTGCATTCTTTGTAAAGAACATGAAGAAACTCTTGAACATGTCTTCCTGGATTTCGAATTCACTCAGGAGGTCTGGTCCTGTGCAATGCAAGGCTTACATTTCAATTTAACAATGCCTACTGTTTGGAATGACCTCTTCGCCTGTTGGAAAGACTAGTACATTGGATCACTTGCTCAGAAACCTGACTTCACTACGGCTTGGGAAGCTCTCCCGAAATATATTTGTTGGAAAATTTGGATAGCAATAAACAAAGAAATTTTCGAAGGGAAAATCTCCACTCCAAATAGGGTCCTCGCCGCTGCAAAAGCTCTATGGGTAGAAGCTCTGTCCATGAGAGGGTTGTCTAACATCAACAAAGAACCTCTTACAGTAGATGAACGAACTTGGGTTGCCGACCTTTTAATCCCCAAGAACTCCCCCCCTGCCATATACCCAATGCAGGATCTAAAATTCAAAAGTGGCAAATCAGAACCAGTTCTCCAGACTTCCAAACTTGGAGAAAAAGTATAGGAAGAAACACTTTATTTTTTTACGGGGCCTCGAAAGGCAATCCTAGGTTGGCAGGTGCGGGAGGAGTGATCTATGACTCCACATGAAACAAGAGGACTGATTATGCCTGGGGGATTGGAAGGAAAACTAACAATGGTGTTGAATGGTTATCCCTTCTAAAGGGACTTGAAATTGCTAGAATTCTTGGTGTCGTCGAGTTGATAGTCTTCGGAGATTCACTCCTGGTCATCAATGAAGCCAGAAAGATAATGAAAAATCGGAAGGATCCGACCATCAAAAGACATTCTTTACTTAAATGCATCACGAAAGAGTTCAAGACTATAGAATTCAAGCATGTGCTTCGAGCGCTCAACAAGCAAGCGTACAGTATGGCCAATGATGGAGCTCAACTCAACTGTGGCACTATGGCTAGTGACAACAAGATTTACACCAAAGTATGGATTCCCTAGTTCTCCCTAATCCCATAGAAATTGGGATTGTCACAATTCTGATTGAACCTTCATTTGATATGGGTTTAAATGACTGCCATATTGTCTCATTAATGGCCTCGACCTTCGCTGGCAGAGTGAGCCATGTGTATAACCGTCGAAAGGATGGGAGTAATATGCTCAACGCATATCTCAGAAGCCTCAACATCTGCCGCTCATTGAAGACTCATCCAATGAAGAAGAAGGTATCATCGTCTCTCTACAGCTCCCTGAAAGATTGATCTGTGAAAAAGACGTTATCGTTATCTGTCTGCAACATGGGAGACTCCCTGATGGGTCGGTGCTCGCTCTTGCCTCAATGTATCAGGTGTAGGAATACCATCAAGAAACAGGATATCCTATTGACCCAGGACTTAAGAAAAACTCTTGCGAACCAGGATGATTTCTAGGTGATCTCATCAAGCCCTTGTGGTAACGTTTGTTGTACTCTGGACTTTCTTGGTACCCTGCCGCAACTCAGTGCGAACACAACACCCCCAGTTCTCCCCTGAGCCCGGAAGGCAACGAAAATTTGAAGGACTGCTCTAAGGTTTTCAAAGAGTTTCAGGATCAGCTTCGTATGCTCAGGTATGAAAATGTGGAGACAAAGAAGGTTCTTACTAGCCTCTTCACCCTCGTCCAAATCACGCTCGCAGAGGTTCGTGTCTCCCAAGAGAAGGAAACTACTCATGGTGAAAAATTTGATGTGCTCTCGATAATAAACACTGACATCAACTTTGGGAATGTTAATAGTGGCATTAAGACTGTGGAGAAGAAAGTGGACTTGCTCAGGGATGACATCAGACACTTCTTCACTGGATGAAAGGCAGGAGGTGGCAAGGTAAACAAAGACTCAAGTGAACTGGTTATCAGCCTTCCCAGGCACCTGGAGCTTCAGATTCAGACCAAGAAGCACTAAATCTACTTCAGGTTTCAGGACCTCCTTTTTTGGCTATCGATATGATAAAGCTGGCCTTTTTACAATAGTTTTCTTTTTGTTTCAGAATACTCGTCACTTATATTAGCTCTATTTCTACTTAATCGGGTAGTAGAATAGGTACCATGTTCTACCCTTTTTGTACAAGTCTGTGCTTTGCATCAACTCTGTTTCTCTGGCATTCTCCGTTTAAAGTTAAGGATGAATTTAGAGTCGTGAACTCTGAGTTCCACTAGGAGCAATCCTTCTCCCCATTTTTGTAATCTCTGGTCACGTTTTTTAATAGAAAAACTTCTAAACAGTTTCTGTGAAAGAAAAAGGTGTTAATTGGAACATTTAGTTATATCAATACAAGAAGAATATTAATATAATTGAAATCTTAATATATGAATATGTTATTATAATAATATAAATAAAATCTTAATATATGAATATGTTATTTTAATAGAATAATTTGTGAATTGTATAAATAAGAATTATAAAGTAAAAACATTCACAAAATATAACATCATTAATACATTCATGTAGTCATTCGTATATTATTACAGTTCTAATGTAATATTTTAATGATTTAAACTATCTATTACTAGCATAGATCCATCTTAAACCCGTATCTATCAAGCACCAAGAGGGATCCAATTTCTTGAGGTGTTTTTCTTTTTTTAAATTTAAACTCAAGAAATGTGATCTCTCTTGATTGATAGATCCGGGTTTAAGTTTTAAGTTTTTATTTTATAAACAAACATCTATTTTTTAATTACTTTTCATCATATTTTATTTTATGAACCAAGATGGATTTTTTTTAATACTTTCAATAATTTTTTATTTTATGAGCCGACATGAATTTTTTTAATTATTTTGTTAGAAACGTTACAACATCTCCCCCAAAAATTTTAGGAAAACAGGGGAGGATCTAAACTCCATGACCCTTTCGGCGAGATGATGGATCACATTATAGCCGATTTGGATCTGCTAGACCCTCCTCTTAATAACGTTCATTACACCTGGAGTAACAAAAGTCTAGGAAGCGAATACATTGCGGCACGCCTTGACCGATTCCTTGTAAGTGCCTCCTTCCTTCAACTTGATTTAATTCCCTCCTCCTTCGCTTTACCATTTGCAGTCTCAAACCACAAACCCATTACTTTATCTTTGCCCTCCCCAATTAATATTGGCCCCATAGCCTTTCATTTTAATCACCTTTGGTTACAATATGGGAAAGTCATGGATCTTATTCAACATGCATGGACTACTCATAGTTACGGCTCCCCAAGCTACATTTAGGAATCCAATCTGACTTCCAATCCCCCAGGCATAATCAATTATCTTTCTTTCCACCATGCTTTGTCACCAGAGATTAGACGCCATAGAATTTTGGCTCCCAAAGCGAGGTTCATACAATTGAGATCTCTAACCCCTGCTCCCCCACAATTTTTAGGACTGCGAACTGTATCCTATTTGATCAGATGAACTTTTTTGTACCATTGACTTTGCCTCGCTGCCAAAGGAATTTTTGGATTTCTTTTGTAATGGCTTGGATAATTATTTTTGGAACAATGGAGATAAAACAAGCGTAGTTAGGATAGGCTGAGAGAACAACGTTGATAAGAACAAGTTTACCGGCTGGGTTTAACCATCATGCACCCAGGAAGTAATGGTATTCTTAATCTTGTCCACCAACTCAAGCCAATCTAAATAGTTGATAGTCCTGATGATGAATCTTGTTTTGGATTTGAAACATCGATGACAATTATGGCTACTGTGGATCTTCCGAAACATACACCTGATGGTTAAACATAGTAAAAAAACCACACTGAGTCAAACTCATGAACGCTCAACCTCTCTATCTCTAGGCCCGACAGAAACAGGACAGCCTCCAAACACAAGAGGAAGAAAACACAAAGATACCATAGGGAGCAGGAAGCAGAATGAGAGCTTGAGCTTGGGAGGAAAAAAAACATTGAAGAAACAAATCTTCTTCAAAACACTAAAAATTTAGGTGGAGCTAGAGTGGAAGGGAGATCCCGAGCAGGATCATAGCCAAGTAAGAAATATTGAAATCCCTCTCTTAAAATTGTAGGGGACTAGGAGGAAAACCCAAAGTGGAAACCCTTAAAGACTTCATCAAATCTGAAAAACCAGACATCCTATTAATCCAAGATACCAAACTGACGGATGTGGATATTTTGGCACTCTCATATTCGTTTTGGAAAAATTGCCATGGAAATGCTGTAAGCTCTAGAGGCTCCTCCGGAGGCATTGCCTCCTTCTATTCCAACAAATAATATGTAACTTCGACCAGAAACAATCCCCACTGGCTGCTCACAGAATTACAAGGGAATGATAACTCAGATCCGTTGTTCATTTGCAACGTTGATGGCCCTACCCACTACAGGGATAAAAAAACCTTCTAGAGCGAGCTCTCTTACCTCAAGGAAGAATTGCGTGGAAAAAACCTCATTATAGATGGAGACTTCAATGTCACAAAATTGCCTGAGTAAAAGAGGGGAGGATCTAAAATCCATGACCCTTTCGGCGAGATGATGGATGAGATTATAGCCAATTTGGATCTGCTAGACCCTCCTCTTAAGAATGGTCATTACACCTGGAGCAACAGAAGGCTGGGAAGTGAATACATTGCAGCACGCCTCGACCGATTCCCTATAAGTGCCTCCTTCCTTCAACTCGATTTAATCCCATCCTCCTTCGCTTTACCCTCTGCAGTCTCATACGACAAACCCATTACTTTATCTTTGTCCTCCCCGGTTAATCTTGGCCCCATACCCTTTAGTTTTAATCACCTTTGGTTCCAATATGGGAAAGTCATGGATCTTATTCAGCATGCCTGGACTACTCATAGTTACGGCTCCCCAAGCTACATTTGGGAATCCAATCTAACTTCCAACACCCTAGGCATAATCAGTTATCTTTCTTTCCACCATGCTTTGTCACCTGAGATTAGACGCCATAGAATTTTGTCTACTAAAGCGAGGTTCATACAATTGATATCTCTAACCCCTTCTCCCCCACAATTTTTAGGACTACAGACCATGTCCCAGTTGATCAGATGAAACTTTTTTGTACCACTGACTTTGCCTCCCTGCTAAAGGAACTTTTGGATTTCTTTTGTAATTGCTTGGATAATTATTTTTGGAGCAAGGGAGATAGAACAAGCGTAGTTAGGATAGGCCGAGAGAACATCTTTGATAATCAAAAGTTTACCGGCTAGGTTTAACCATCGTGCACCCTAGGAAGTAATGGTATTCTTAATCTTGTCCACCAACTCAAGCCAATCTGAAGAGCTGATAGTCTTGATGATGAATCTTGTTTTGGATTCGAAAAGTCGATGATAGTTATGGCTACTGTGGATCCTACGAAACATACACCTGATGGTTAAACATAGTAAAACAACCACACTGAGTCAAACTCCTGAACACTCAGCCTCTCTATCTCTAGGTCCGACAGAAACAGGACAGCCTCTAAACACAAGAGGAATAAAAACACAAAGATACCATAGGGAGTAGGAAGTAGAACGAGAGCTTTAGCTTGGGAGTCAAAAAAGCATTGAAGAAACAAATCTTCTTCAAAACACTAAAAATTTAGGAGGAGCTAGAGCAGAAGGGAGATCTAGAGCAGGATCGCATCCAAGTAAAAAGTGTTGAAATCCCTCTCTTGGAATTGTAGGGGACTAAGAGGGAAACCCAAAGTGGAAACCCTTAAAGACTTCATCAAATCTGAAAAACCAGACATCCTGTTAATCCAAGAGACCAAACTGACGGATGTGGAGATTTTGGCACTCTCAAATTCATTCTGGAAAAATTTCCATGGAAATGTTGTAAGCTCTAGAGGCTCCTTGGGAGGTATTGCCACCTTCTATTCCAACAAATATTCTGTAACTTTGACCAGAAACAATCCCCACTGGCTGCTCACGGAATTACAAGGGAATGATAACGCAGATCCACTATTCATTTGCAATGTTTATGGCCCTACCCACTATAGGAATAAACAAACCTTCTAGAGCAAGCTCTCTTCCCTCAAGGAAGAATTGCGTGGCAAAAAACTCATTTTAGATGGAGACTTTAATGTCACAAAATCGCCTGAGGAAAAGAGGGGAGGATCTAAAATCCATGACCCTTTCAGCGAGATGATGGATGACATTATAGCTGATTTGGATCTGCTAGACCCTCCTCTTAAGAACGGTCATTATGCCTAGAGCAACAGAAGGCTGTGAAGGGAATACATTGCGGCATGCCTCGATTGATTCCTTGTAAGTGCCTTCTGTAACAACCCGAATTTTCATAAAAATTTAAAACTTTTGAAAATAACATTAAATATGATAAATATAATTGCAGAAATAATAATTGCTAATTACGACAGCATTAAATGAAAAGTTGTTAGTACTAACATAATTTAATTTCGGGTTAGCAGCAATGTGACAGTGACAGATTTAACACATAAATAACAATCATGATTATGATAACAAAATGAGCTAGCATGTCGGAAATATGATGTGACATCTTCTTGTTTTACAATGATACTGACAGTTTGACTTTTGATGAAAAGGGTGTCCTACGAGGTACCCTGGAGCTTACTTAGCTGCAACGCTAAAGCAAAAAGAATGTTCTATGTCCAGATGATAAGTAAGAGTTTCCATGATTGCGTAAATTTAAGTACGTGTAAAGTTCAAGATCAACGTCATAAATAAAATAGAATGTTTAGAAAACTGTTGCGACTCTCGAAAACATACAAGTATGAAATGCACGTTTATAATTTCTGCTTTCCAAGGTTGTCTTATAACTCAACAATGTTTTACAATAATGTTATCTATTAACGTCATCAGGTTGATAGCTTTGTCGTTGTAATCCTTGTCGTTGTTGTAGCTAACTTTACTGTCGTCTTTAAGATCTTCAAATACTAGTGTAGTATTTGTATCGCAAACTCATTCAATGTTTGAAATGGAAAAAAAATGGTAAGAAGTACATAGCACTGAATAGTTTTAAATGCTAACTATTTATCATTGGGATCATTAAATTACCAAGGCAAACCCTTTCCTTCTTGTTATTGCAAAAGTACGGAACATGAAGAATTTTCGATAAATATACAAAAATTTACAATGCTAATATTACCATTCTTTCAAGCTTTGACTGACCTATACTATGGTTATGATATTATCTATCTATAACATAGTGAACATACCTTGTGGCCTAAAAGAATTATCATTCCTAATATATTTAAACATTTATTTGTAACATAATATTGTAATCTTCATTATCGAAATAACTCTTATATGGTCATAATACTTGACATTATAACTTAAGAATTTATCCTAGGAACTATATAAACTTAATGTTTAAATAACACAATAATAACGTTTCTATAGTGTGACTTAGGCTTGGAATTTTATACATATATATAGACGTTGATTGATATGTAAAACATAACACATATGATATGTGTCATAAACCAAATTAGAAACCATAATACGTTGGATTTGATGTTAATACATTACATATTGTTTATAAACCAAAACTTTGGCAACTATAACGAATTCAAAACAAATCTAACATATAAATCGACATTTTAATTCTATGAATTCAAACGTTGAAAACTCACATCGATGTAATGAATAGAGTACTGACATATAATAACTATGGAGTGACAGGTCAAAGGGTGGCATGCATTTCGAGCTAGCGTTGGTGTTCGTATTACAGGCCTGTAATAATGGCCATTAAAATAATTGTGGTGATGGGGACTTACAACACTTCCACATAATGCAAACCAATGCAAATGTTGATAGCAAGGGATGTTATGTAATACTTCCTGTTGAAAAATCCTCCGAGCTGGCTGTTAAACTATCCACCGTGTGCACGAGTTGGCAAGACCGTGCATCTGAAATGATAGTGCAATAAATGTAAATTTATACAAACCCCAAGGTAAATGCGTTGGTTTGTTTTTGATCGTTGATCATCTTGAATTCTAGTCGTTGATTACAACCCTAGTGTTGCATCGTTGTGTTGGGGTTATTGTGGAGTGGAAGAAGTTATTGTTGTTATTGTTTCCGTCTGTTAGGGTCGACATGCCATTGGTTTGTAGAGCTAGGAGACAAAGTAAATGGGTTCGACCTCATGACCTATAGGTTAGGTTTTAAGTTGCAGGTTCTCTGTCTCTATAATGGCGTCGTGCTTAGAAGGTTGGGTCACTAGTTCGAAGTGTTATTGAGTTGATAGTTTTTAAGCTTCTCATTTTTAGGGTTTGAGTGAAAACACACAAAGCTGCAAGGTGAAAGAGGGCTTCATGTCTCGTCTACAGCGAGGAACTCATCGTTTAACTGGTGGATAAGAAGAGTTTGGCCGCTTGCTGCAAAGATAAACGTTCTTGTAAGAGTAGTGATTCTTTTTTTGCATTTTTTCTTTCAATTTATAATGTATCAGTTGTCTAAAATCCAAACTATTGTTTGTCAGTTGTAGGTTGTGAAGAACGATTCGAGCAAGGTTTGGAAAGGGGCATGCTTCCATTCCTGGTAAGCCCCGGGTCTCAAACCCTCATAGGTGCCCTTCGTCTGTGGTTGATGTGGTTTCAAAAGGAATGAGTAACAGGTCTTCTCCATGACTTGTCGTTGTTTAAATGAAGAACTTCGAAATAGCTTTTGTTATTTAAATGATGTCTGTTCGGTAATGTGACTCTCGTTTGTTTATGTGATACTTGGTTTGATATGTTGATAACTATCTTTATCGAACTGGGAGTTATGAACTCGTCAGTGCAGAGGGTTGTATGGATTCGTTTTCAAATGTTGAACTTGGGAATAAACCCTGTACAATTTTGTTTGGAAAACATGTGGTAAATTTTGTTTCTGAGAACATTGACTTCGTTTCTTGAAGTTGGAACTTTGTATTGGTTTAAAACTATGAATCACGACTTGTTGATTTAAGTTATGAGAATAAAAAGTAGAGCCGAGGCTCATCTACTGTGTAAACATTATTTTTCTTCTCGACAATGAAAATGTATGCTATTTATTTATGTGTAAATCGTCTGTGTTAAACGACTTAATGTTGTAGGTTGATATCGTGATTTTCGAGTTATACTAGGGTTTGTGAAACTTGTCTTAAATGATAATTGTGTAATAAAGGATAGATGTTTGAATAAGAGCTTATAAAGAAAGCTTTGGTACCAGAACTAGGATTCGATCCATAGCCTGTGTAAAATGTAATAGTTTATGTTTGCAAAAGCAATGATAATGGAATTCGAATTTTAACTAGGGTTTGATATGAACCCAGTTTGGAAATCAAATTTTTGCAGTTTATAATATATGTGAATAAGATGAAGGATAACGAAACAAGGATTATCATGTTTTTATTATTTGATAGGATAATAATCAATGCAATGTTACAATACGGAAATGAAAACAATGTGTGTGTAAAATGTTAAGGTGTGAAGACTGTGTAAAAAGACTGTTATTTACAGCTTTGATAGAATGAATACATTTGTTTATCTACAGCTATCTTATTTATATTGCAGACATAATATGATGTATGGAAATCTGAATTCTATCTATTTCTTATGTACATAGTAAAGATAAGAAAATAAATACAAAGTGTCTATACAAAAAATAATCAATATTTGTTTTTCTAGCATTCATGAAGTACTCTAAACATTTTAAATATTATACTGTAATTTCTACTGTTATTAACTATAGAACAAAAAACTGATAAACATATCAATTACTATTTATCTATCGAATCAATGGAATTTTGCCCATCTTCTCATCTATTCTTAATTTGCATATGTATACTAGAGTACGATGCATAAAACAACATGTGGAAAAATATAGATACTGGTTTATCAATTCAAAATCATCATTAAACTTTAACAATCAGACTTTCAACAATTTCAGAAATGATTCTTCTTTCAAACAGAAAATAGAGATTACCAAATTTACTGAAAAGAACTATAGCTGAGATAAAGTAGAAAATTTGTAAAACCTGGATTAATCTGTAGGGCAACAAACAGCCCAAGAAGACTGTTCCACCCAACCAATTCCTGAAAGTAGTTAAGTACTTGCCTTAGGACCCCCAAGCTTGTTCACTGAACCACCAGGAGGAAGAAACTTAGGAATTTAGGATCTCTTCTTGTAGTAGCAAGTAAGTTGTTGAATCTCCAAGAGTTGCAAACTTATGATTTGCACTCACCACTAGCCTCCCTATTCGAATCTCTTAGTGATCACCTGATGCACATGAGGAAAATATTTCTGCAGAATATTGTGTATGAGCTTCCTGCTCAATTCAAATTTTCCTTATGTAGGCTTCCTAGGCCTTTTCAGATGTTACTGGGTCATTAAATGAGCCGCCTGCTCACTCCCTCCACCTGGGGAATAATGACACATTTTTAGGGGTAGTTGTCCCATAACCAACAGCTAGTGGTGTGATGCAATTGCTGCCATCTGTCCCATACCTTCCAACATCTTCCATTCCTCCTACCGGATCAATGAACACTCATTTAACAGTACCCTTGGGTGTTTGTCTCCTAATTAAATTATTTAAATAATAATAATCAGTAATTACATTCATCCTTGATCAGAATTGATCATAATTACAAAACTTTGTAATTAAATTTAACATAAAGTATTTTGCAATAAAATAATAATTTTTAGAAATTTGGGTAGGTGACACCTTCTTCCTTCAACTCGATTTAATCCCCTCCTCCTTCGCTTTACCCTCTGTAGTCTCAGACCACAAACCCATTACTTTATCTTTGTCCTCCCCGGTTAATCTTGGCCCCATACTGTTTCGTTTTAATCACCTTTGGTTATAATATGGGAAAGTCATGGATCTTATTCAGCATTCCTGGACTACTCATAGTTACGGCTCCCCAAGCTACATTTGGGAATCCAATCTGACTTCCAATCCCCCGGGCATAATCAGTTATCTTTCTTTCCACCATGCTTTGTCACCAGAGATTAGATGCCATAGAATTTTTGCTCCCAAAGAGAGGTTCATACAATTGAGCTCTCTAACCCCTACCCCCCCACAATTTTTAGGACTGTAAACCGTATCCCAATTGATCAAATGAAACTTTTTTGTACCACTGACTTTGCCTTCATGCCAAAGGAATTTTTGGATTTCTTTTTTTAATGGCTTGGATAATTATTTTTGGAGCAAGGGAGATAAAACAAGCGTAGTTAGGATAGGCCGAGAGAATAGTGTTGATAAGCACAAGTTTACCGGCTGGATTTAACCATCGTGCACCCTAGGAAGTAATGGTATTCTTAATCTTGTCCACCAACTCAAGCCAATTTGAAGAGCTGATAGTCCTGATTATGAATCCTGTTTTGGATTAAAAACGTCGATGACAATTATGGCTACTGTGGATCCTCTGAAACATACGCCTAATGGTTAGACATAGTAAAACAACCACATTTAGTCAAACTCATGAACGCTCAGCCTCTCTATCTCTAGACCCGACAGAAACAGGACAACCTCCAAACACAAGAGGAAGAAAAACACAAAGATACCATAGGGAGCAGGAAGCCGAATGGGAGCTTGAGCTTGGGAGGCAAAAATGCATTGAAGAAACAAATATTCTTCAAATCACTAAAAATTTAGGAGGAGCTAGAGTGGAAGGAGATCCCGAGCAGGATTGCAGCCAAGTAAGAAATGTTGAAATCCCTCTCTTGGAATTGCAAGGGAATAGGAGGGAAACCCAAAGTGGAAACCCTTAAATACTTCATCAAATCTGAAAAACCAGACATCTTGTTAATCCAAGAGACCAAACTGATGGATGTGGAGATTTTGGCACTCTCACATTCTTTTTGGAAAAATTGCCATGGAAATGTTGTAAGCTCTAGAGGCTCCTCTAGAGGTATTGCCTCCTTCTATTCCAACAAATATTCTGTAACTTCGACCAGAAACAATCCCCACTGGCTGCTCATGGAATTACAAGGGAATGATAACACAGATTCGCTATTCATTTGCAACGTTTATGGCCCTACCCACTATAGGGATAAACAAACCTTTTGGAGCGAGCTCCCTTCCCTCAAGGAAGAATTGCATGGAGAAAACCTCATTATAGATGGAGACTTCAATGTCACAAAATCGCCTGAGGAAAAGAGGGGAGGATCTAAAATCCATGACCCTTTCGACGAGATGATGGATGACATTGTAGCCGATTTGGATCTGCTACACCCTCCTCTTAAGAACGGTCATTACACCTGGAGCAACAGAAGGCTGGGAAGCGAATACATTGCGGCATGCCTCGACCGATTCCTTGTAAGTGCCTCCTTCTTTCAACTCAATTTAATCCCCTCCTCCTTCGCTTTACCCTCTGTAGTCTCAGACCACAAACCCATTACTTTATCTTTGTCCTCCCCGGTTAATCTTGGCCCCATACCCTTTCGTTTTAATAATCTTTGGTTACAATATGGGAAAGTCATGGATCTTATTCAACATGCTTGGACTACTCATAGTTACGGCTCCCCAAGCTACATTTGGGAATCTAATCTGTCTATCCAATATGACTATCCAATCTAACTATCTATCAGCTCTTCATAACTTGACGGATAGTCCTGATGATGGATCCTATTTTGGATTCGAAACGTCAATGACAATTATGGCTACTGTGGATCGTCTGAAACATACACTTGAAGATAATTCCCACATAAATCTTGCAACGGATATGTTTAACCATATCTTCCCAAGTACCACCTGGTGTAAGAGATCCTTTTGAGACTCGTTATGTCTGCTCCTCTTCTATGGAGGGAATCAGAATGCTTTCCATTTCTATATTTTCTTGATCTTCTCATGGGGTATTTGTTGTTTCAGGAATTTCTCCTTCTTCCAAGTTCAGAATCTGAAATTCATTGCTTGTTGAGGCTTCGTTGCCAACTTTATGTTGTTCCTTGTTCTTTTTTGGGTTGGGTCCATTAGATGGTGGGAATTGGGATGATTCTTTCCTTCCTTTTTTAACCTGCCGTCATCCTTCTTCTTGAGTTTTCTTTGAATGTTCATGGGAAGCTTTAGGACAGTTTTTGAAAAAATGTCCATATTCATGGCATTTTTTACACTTGAACAGTAGCTGTTCGTAGTCGATTTTTGAAGATGTTCCCATCCATCCACACACAGACTCACCACTTCTGGTAGACCCTTTTCCAGATCTACCTCTACACAGATCCCGACACAGGAAAAAAGTGGCCCTTTGGGCTCAGCCTTGTCGATGTATTTTCCAAAAGAGTTTCTGATTGCCTGAAGAGATTCGTAATTCCAACAGTGAAGCGGCAGAGGTGGTAGACGAACCCATACCGGTACCATAGAGGGGACATCCTTTTCAGGGTCAAAAGCTAAGCTCCATCTATTTAGATACAAGTCGCGGGGGTGTTAGGATATTCCTATACTCCATCCTAGTCCTTCTAACATTCCTGGCATTTACATTTTTAGTCCTGCATGCAAAATTAGGGTTTGCATGCAATTAGGGTTTGCATGCATTTTACATGCATCCTAGTCATCAGCACCAGCACCTAGCCCTCAGCAAACTAGCCCCAGGAGCTTCTCTCGGATCAGTCTTAGCTCTCCTAGAGCTTAGTGCCCCCTCTTTTTAGTTATTGCATGAGAAGGGCGCCTTTCTTCATCTGCCAGTCTAGTTTAGTTCAGTTATCTTCAGTTCTTCCTTGATTTAAGGATTAACTGACTCCTAACTAACCTTATCACTCTTTTGGACCTCCAAAGTGACTAGATAGACTGTTTTGACTCCATTTAGCTCCATGAGCACCCTCCACTGAGTCTCCTTCACTATATCAGTGCTTCCATGTGCCAATTACACCAACCACACTCAGTTAGACTCAGTTTGACTCCCGGTTGATCACTACTTGTGCATTGATGACTTCACTGATGATGAGATAGACTCCTAGTTTGGAACTGATGACTCTCCACTGATTATGGATCTGTGCATGAAGGATAATTCGAATTACACCTAGTGAATTCGAATCCTCATACTCAGCATTGTATATTTACCCGGTTACTATTCTGATTAATGTAGTGTGTGTAATTATTCTGCCTCTATTGGATCTATGTTCTATTGCTTCTCTCTTCTTCCTTAATTCCTTAATTCTTTCACTGTGAGGTTACATTATCTCTTTGGATCTTATGTTGGAAATCTAACATGGTATCAGAGCCATTTGAGAGTATATTCTACCTCCATTCTTGAGAGTTTTTTTTGCAAGTATTTCGAAGTTCTAGCAGTTGCAGCAGCAGATTCAGCAGCTCTCTATTTGCACTTATTCAAGCAGTCAAGATGAGCAATTCGAATGCTCCTTCTTCTCCTATACTTCTCACTCCTTTCAATTACTTCGAATGGAGGGATGAGATGAAGATTTTCTTGATGACAAAAGGGTTTGAAAGATTGGTTTATGAAAGAGATGCCACACCAAATATAGCTAGAGATAAAGTCAAGCATCTAACCAAATTGAATGAAGCTTTTGGATACATATGCCTTTACATGTCCAGAGATCTATTGTTCCATGCTGAAGGTTTGAAGTCTCCAAAAGAGTTATGGACCAAATTGGAGAGCCTTTTTGGAAAACAAGATGGGATGAGAGGCTACACTCTTGAAAACGAATTGGCCTCTCTACAACCTAGCAATTTTGAGAGCATTCAAACATTCATCTCAAAATTTCAGAATTTGGTTTCTCAATGCAAGCATTGTGGCATCACCAAAAGTGATGAGCAATTAGTACTCTCCATTTTGAGCAAACTTGGATCTCAATTTTCTGTTTTTGTCTCTACTTTCCATTCTGGGCGAATGTCAATCCCTGGATGGAAGTTTCCTACCTTGGAAAAATTTACTACCACTCTCATTCAAGAAGAAGACAAATTGATTCAAATGGGTTCTATCACAATCTCCAGAGATCTAGCTCTTTTAGCTGGTGAATCAAGTGGAGCGAATGCAAGGGGGGGACAAAAAGGCAAAGGAAAGAAACCTTCAAGATCCAAGAATGACAAACAAAAGAGACCTAATTGTACCTACTGCAAGAGAGGAAACCATCCTGAGCATTCCTGCATGCATAAGAAGATTGATCTTCTAACCAAGCTTCTTGAACAAAACCAAATTGTTGTTCCAAAAGAAGCAAAGATGTCTGATTCTGGAAGTGGATCTGATGATTGTCATGCATTGATGGCTGGTTTTTCAAACACAAAAGCTCTCCTCATAGATTATGGAGCTTCCAACCACATGATGGCACAAAAAGAATCTTTCTCTTCTCTAGATCTCCATGATGGGCCTACCATTCACATGGGAGACAACACTCAGTTTTCTGCAAAAGGAGTGGGTACAGTGCATATGGAACATGGTAAGTTCAAAAATGTCTTGTTTGTTCCTTCTCTAACTGCAAATTTATTATCAGTTTATCAGATGACCCATATAGGATCTCCAAAGCAAGTTACTTTTGGTCCAAACACTGTCGAGATCACAGAAATATCCACTGGAAAGGTTATAGCGAATGGGATTGCTAATCATGCCTCAAAGGCATATGAATTTTCTCACTTTATGCCTTTCTCTCCAAGTGTTTCTTCAGATTCCGATCAAGATCAGAGTGAATTCTCTTCCGATGAAGAAGAAGAGCAATATTTTGATGTAGAAGTCATAGTTCAAAAAGATTGCAATCCAGAATCAACACCTATTCTCAGTCCAGATACAAGGTCAACATGGGCTCACACAGCTCTTGCTACTACTGAGAATACTGTTGAGGATCATCACACTACCAGACTTCCACACCATGCCAACCTTGCATTATGCCATCCACCTCTCCATGAGAGATGCAGCATGATTATGGGGTTTACTCTTCCATTCTTTGGGAAAACTCATCATGATACATTCGCTCCAGTGACAGAAAAGGTTCCTGAAAGACTTGCTACATTCAACACATTCTCTAGCACTTGCATTCGCACTTTACAGAGGATCAGCTTACCAAGTCTCTTTGCAAAGTTTTCACTGATGAAAGCTTGCTTCTTTTCTGCTTAGAGTGATGGCTCCTTGAGTTATTCAAAAATATAAAACAAAAAAAAATGAAAAAAAGAGAGAAAAATTGAGGCAGTATTTTTTTATCATTTCATTTGATTGTATGGGTGACCTTTGGTCCTAGTTACCAGGGCCCAGGATGGATTAAGGGGGGGTGTTAGGATATTCCTATACTCCATCCTAGTCCTTCTAACATTCCTGTCATTTAAATTTTCAGTCCTGCTTGCAAAATTAGGGTTTGCATGCATTTTACATGCATCCTAGTCATCAGCACCAGCACCTAGCCCTCAGCAAACTAGCCCCAGGAGCTTCTCTCGGATCAGTCTTAGCTCTCCTAGAGCTTAGTGCGCCCTCTTTTCAGTTATTGCATGAGAAGGGCACCTTTCTTCATCTGCCAGTCCAGTTTAGTTCAGTTATCTTCAGTTCTTCCTTGATTTAAGGATTAACTGACTCCTAACTGACCTTATCACTCTTTTGGACCTCCAGTGTGACTAGATAGACTTTTTTGACTCCAGTTAGCTCCATGAGCGCCCTCCACTGAGTCTCCTTCACTATATCAGTGCTTCCATGTGCCAATTACACCAACCACACTCAGTTTGACTCAGTTTGACTTTCGGTTGATCACTACTTGTGCATTGATGACTTCACTGATGATGAGATAGACTCCTAGTTTGGCACTGATGACTCTCCACTGATTATGGATCTGTGCATGAAGGATAATTCGAATTACACCTAGTGAATTCGAATCCTCATACTCAGCATTGTATATTTCCCGGTTACTATTCTGATTAATGTAGTGTGTGTAATTATTCTGCCTCTATTGGATCTATGTTCTATTGCTTCTCTCTTCTTCCTTAATTCCTTAATTCTTTCACTGTGAGGTTACATTATCTCTTTGGATCTTATGTTGGCAATCTAACAGGGGGCCCATGAAGTATGGACCGCTCCTGAAAATGAGATCACAGTCATCCTTATTTTCAAAGAGAAAAGTAAAGAAACCCTTACCATAGAAACAGTGTTGAAGTCCTCCTGAGATCAGAGGCATCCGGTTTTTATTGATCCATGCATCCATTGTTTTTAGGGAGATCCAAATCCCAGTGAATTTCCCAATCAGGCCTTTCTAGCTTAAGGCGAGGGCTTTCAATCTTGAAGCAGCGGACATGATCTGGATCCGAGGATCAGCAACCCTCTTGACGAATCCATCGCCAGAGTCAGGAGCAGAAGAGTTAGGGGGCGGTGTGGAAGCCACCAAAGCCCTGAAGGCTTCGTCAAGTAAGCAATGGCGATCCCTCGGATTCGGATCCGTGGGGGTCTCCATTAGAAAGAGCAGTAGAACAAGGCCATGATGGCTCGCAGGAGGGAACCAATCGAACCCTAGCCATCACAGGTACATGCAGCACGGGTTGAAGCGGAGTTGAAATGAAGAGATACCAATTAACACCTTATTATTCTATATAAATATTTCAAATTTCAAATTTCAAATTCAATAGAACATTACAATACCCGTCACAAAATAAATGGTGAATAATTCAATTAGTTTTGAATAGATATGAAATGAAGGTAATTAGGTGAAGAAGGGGAAATGAGTGTAGGGGGCATTCGCGACATTGAAGGATAGGAGTTATCATTTGCTTAGGGATTATGGCATGTCATAAACAATGAGGCAAATGTATGTGCAACATATCAAGGCCTTTATGTTATTGACCAATTGAACCAATGTTGATGTTATTATAATTGTAGTTTTCTTATGTATCATTAACATTAAAGTAAGGTAGAGACCCAAGTTCTCTCCAAGTGTTTCAAGAATCATTCAAAGAGTAGGTTTTTGACCCAATGATTTTAAATGATCTCATTTTTCCAAGTGAAACATTTACTCATTTCTTAAGTTGACATTATGGTGAATATAGGGGCCACTTTCATATAAGAAGAATTATCACTTCAAATACGTGATGAGATTTTTTTTCAAGGAACAACTACAACCTCACGGAAAATCCTCTGAGTACTTCCTCATGATTCATGGATGGTAAATGGGGTAAACCATCGGACCTGATTATGGGGCCTAATCCGATGGGGACATCGAGTGAGGTCCTCAACATTCACATAGCTAACCAGCTCAAGGATTTGACTTTGTGATGTCCTACTTGCAACGCATAGCACTCAACCACTTGAGCTAGCCCATTGAGATGAAATGCATGATGCGATTATGAGGGGCTACTTGCCCATACCAAGTTGATAAAAAATTAAAATTGAAATCAAAGACTAGGGATATATGTTCCTCCCCATTTGTCACATCATCTCTCTGCAAGAAGGGAAGAAAGAATAAACCCCCCTGCCATTGTGTCTCCCTCTTTTTAATTGTTACATTACAAGAGCTTCAATGTTATCTAATGACTCTATTTGACTCCTAGAGTGGGATTCCTAGTGCTTATCAATAGTACTAGTATTAATGATTTTTTGTATCTTGAGTTTTAATGGGGATTGGTATATTGGGGATTATGGGTCTCGATTCTCCCATTTGTTTTCTTCTATCTCAAATTGTGTAGGCATTGGGTTTTGCATGTGAATTGGCTCTAGTGATATGGTTGGTGTTGCTCAAGTAGTGGCCCCTTCCATGGTACATTGTTGATGTTGTTGTTGTGGTGTGATGAGGGAGGTCCATGGTGTGATGAGGTTTCTTCATTTAGGGTGAAGGAAATCATAGTGGTCCAAGCTAATGTGATTTACTCAATGTTAACAATGAAGAAATGAAAAACCCGATTCTAGTTTCAAGAAGATGAACCTTACTAAATAAAAGATAAACTCAATATTAAAGTTAAGAAGCCAAACTTGGGTATTAGAAACTCTAAATAATTGTCTTGCTCCACCATGACTATAGTCCAGATGGTCTATCTAGAATTAGAGGACTCTCCTACCATCCAAGTCTTACTAGTACAAATCTCTTACTTTGTTAAGTTATCTCCATAAGACCTAATTTTTGAGTGCTCAAAAACCATCATAAAAACTCAAACGACTCTTTTAAAATATTTGGTTCAATGATATAGGTGGACATAAAAAGTTTAAATTATACTTTTGATTTATCATTCTAATATCAAATTATATTATTATTTAATTTAATAAATAATATATTTATAAATTTTAAATTTTAGAAAAAATACATATTTTTATTTATATATAAATTTATGAATTTATTAAAAAATTAAATTTAAATATTTTTATTTTAAAGTTTTAATAAATGTTTTTGTCTATTGGTTGTAGTTTGGGTGGTTTAGAGGAAAGGTCATTACTCTCTCCATCTAAGTTCAATTTTTGTAGTTTGGGTGATTTAGAGGAAAGATCATTGCCCTCTTTATCTAAATTCAATTCTTATAAGTAATATGATACTCTTTTAAACCTATATTATAATGATTGTATTTTTAATCATACCTTAATTCTTACCTAACAAACAATAAATCACCAATAAAAAAACATTACACATTTTTCACCGTGCACTCCACTCACTTCTTCCCTCTAAACTTTCCTTTTTATCTGAACACATGATAGTTTCTATTATGGTGAGAGAATGATCACATGGAGGGCAACAATATTAAGTTTCTAATGCTCATTAGGTAATAACAAGTGTCACATCTATTGCGAGGAGTATGGAGACCGCCACACATAAAGATATTTAATAATGTTATAGCCTCAACCATAAACAATAAATGTTTGTGATAATATGAACTTGAATTAAGCATTAAAGTTATGTAATATACTATTGTTAGAAAGCAAAGTTTTCATTTAAATTGTGTCTCAATTACTCCTCGCCTAGATATGAGAGCACATGGTATTGATTGGCGAGTTTATTTTTTTAATTTACAATACAATAATGAGAAGATACTAATCTTTCCAACAACCAGCCTAAAAAGCAAGGACTAAAAGTATAAACATAGACTTATGTTAATTTAAACAATAGAAACATAAAATATTTAAGATGCCAATATCGATTAATTTAATACAATATTTGAACATATCCAAGAATATATATATAAAGTGATTTACGAAACTTCAAGATTTTGTAAAAATTTTCATAAATAATAAAAAAAACATATTCGATCCAACAACAACATTAAATTTTAAACATGTTTACAATATTTTTTCATAAATAATAAAAAAAACATATTCGATCCAACAACAACATTAAATTTTAAACATGTTTACAATATTTTTAATAATATCAGAAAAATAAATTTATTTATTAATTAAATATTATTTTATATAATTTATTATCCTTTTAATTAAAATAATTTATAATATTAATTAAAAATCCAACTTATTTTAATTTATTCATAAAATTTTAATCAATTATTATTCAAAATTAATCAATTTTTTAATTAATTAAATATTATTTTATATAATTTATTATATTTTAATTAAAATAATTTATATTACTAAAAGACAATGAAACTTATTTTAATTTATTCACAGTTTTAATCAATTTATTATCCAAATTCAATCACTTTACAACTTGCATCTAAAGTAAAATCCGTGAACTTCATTTGTGAATACATATATATATATATCCTTGAACTTCAAAATATTCGTAACTCTACTTTTGTTTTATAATGCCCACAAATAGGTGTTGTTCCTTTGGTTGTAATATTCTGACCTTACACTTATCGAGAGGAAATAAATATTGGAAAACAAAATAAGAGACGCGTTGTAGTGTATATTAGTAAGGTTTTAAAGTTTTTTAATATTGTTGTTTTTTTTTTAAATTAAGAAAGACATTTTTTTTAATATTAATAAGTGATGTAGTTTTTTGATACGGTGGTTCGTTGGTGGGGTTAGATGGATTTTATTCCATCCATTCGGGTTCAATTCTGTTAAGACATCTTCAGGCTTGGATTACCAGCTGACGGTTTGCTCGACCTACCATCCACGATATGTGAGGAAGTTTGTTGAGATTTTCTATGCGTTGTTAGCTTTCCTTGATTCCTTCGGAATAGCAGGAAAGTGATTTTTCCACTGAAAAAAATAATAATAATAATGAAAAGTAAGAAGTATATTATATTTATAATTTTTTTCAATATTAATATGTTATGTGATTGTTTTTTAATTATGATGATGAGATAATTAGTATGTGTGGATAGTAATAAGTGTTTTTTTTTTCCAACTAAAAAATAAAAAAATTCACAACTCATTGTATTAATAATGGAACTATATTGTTTAAAGTGCCAAGCAAAAAGGCATACATATACCATCGGTATCAAAAGATACTAATATCTCAGCCTCACTAAGGCTGATAGAGAAACTATACAAAAAAGTAACCATAGTCTATTGAAATGGTCAGTCAATTATGGCTTTCAAAATTAGTACATCAAATATAGTCTGAAAAAAGTAACAATCATGTAGAAAATGGTCTTCTAAATCATCCATGGTGAGGTTCAAAAGGATGCTTTGTTGTGTTGCCTTCATGATCTTCCCAAATCTACCGAAAACCTTCTTCCAGTTGCAACCCCTACTTAGATAGGGCAACTGCAGTCATGTTCCTCTCTCTGTATATGTGATAAAAAGATATTTTCGGGAACAATCTAGCTAATCTGATGACCTCTTTGAAGATGGGCTTCAGTAAGATATTCTTAGGGGGATTTTTCATCTTTAACCAATCTATAACCAGTAGGGAGTCACAAAAAATTACTATCTTCTGGAAACCCTTAGCACGTTCCAAAACCAGTTGAAGCTTGATAACTAACAATTATGCTCGATTATCAGAACACCCACCTAAGCCAGCCGAGAAATTGTACCAGTGAGAATCAGATATGAAAAGGTGACCCCCAGCACCCTCCATTCCAGGCCTACCTTGAGAGGCCCCATCAAAGTATGCCCAACAACCGGATTTGTTAATATTCTCCACTGTAATCCTTCTTTGCTTTGCACGAGAAACTGATTGTGGAAAATAATCAAGTATAGCCAAGCTATTAGCTACATAAACCTGAGGGGGAATGAAAGTATCCTAAAAGATGGCCTTATTTCTTACCAACCAAGCCCCCCAGATTAGGAGGGATGGGAGAGCCTTAAAATCATTAAAAACAACATTTCTCAGCCAATCCTAACGGGCTACTTGAAGACTGTTCTCTTGCGAAATGAATAGGATACCTTCAACCTATGATGCATAGTTCCACATGCTAACTATGTAAGGACATGATACAAAAACATGGCTGATACTTTCAGAGTCAAGTTTTTAGAAAGCACACATACTCGAGCCACATCCAAATTTGTTGATCATTATGTCCCAAACAGGGACATTACCATCTAGAGCCATCCGGAGAAAGAGTTTGTTCTTCAAATGACATTAAAGCTTCCAAATAACATATGACCATTAGTCAAGTTCAAGGTGGTCTTTCTCCTCCCTGATCACCTTGTATCCCAGCTTAGGCTCACATTGACCACCTGTAATATTCCTAGACCACAATGGAGTATCATCCATATCCTATAGCCTTGTATGATAGTCTTGAAGGATTTTGATGTTTCTCTCCCATAGAATTCTTTCCTCACCAACAAAACCCATCACCTCAACAGACAATCATGTTTGTCTCGTGGGGGGAGAATTATGCAGTTCTAAATGTGCTAAAAAGTAAAACGCCTCTATCCATGTGGGAAGCAATCATCTCCTCAGGGAGTCTAAAGAATTCAGAGCATCCTATCCAAGGATCCTGGACTATCCTCACACTGTTTCCATTACCAATGTCCCAAGCGATCCAGTCCCCAATAACACTAAAAGCCCTTAACATAGAGTTCCACATAATTGAGACATTTCTGCTAGTCTTGTCTCTAGATCTGAACCTCTCTCCAATGGTAAGAGGAGATATGTACTTTTAATGAACTACTTTGACCCATAATCCATCACCTTTGAGGATACGCCAAACTCCCTTCGTTGGTAAGGCTTAGGAAAAATAGTGAATATTTTTAAGCCATCATCCACCTATCTCTTTAGGAAGGGTAATCCTATTCCATGCCAAACACGGGAAAGCATTCTCTTCAGAGTTACATCTCTATGAGAAATTAAGACACAACTTCCCAGTACATTCCAAAGTGCCAAAGTGAACATGGGATAGAGAAATCCAGTACACAAGGATAGTGTGTAGCACCGAATTTATCATAACCAATCTCCCACCGCTTGAGAGCCACTTATTGCGCCGAAGAGGCGCATTCTACAACCCAATAGGGGATGTGTAACTCCTTTCGTGCTCATCAAAGATTTGACAAGTGTCATTTTTAAAAAATAATAAAATATTATAAAAAATAACATGTCCGCTCAAATTAGATTTAAAATATTCACAATGGCATATATATATATATATATATACAAATTAGATAAATTAAAACATTTGCACTCTAAAAAAGGGTTTACACCTCAAGAGATTTGATCCCTCTTGGTGCTTGGTAAATCCCCTTTTAAGATGGATCTATGCTGGTTTACCCATAAGAGAAGCCTCTTTTCAATTTTGGATATTAGCTCAACCCAATCCTTACGCCGATAATCATTAGGCTTAATGATAAACCCCTATGCTTTGCTTTAGACCAGAATAAATATCAGCCATAACAAAATCTGGGAATGAGCAATCCATTCAGCATGTTCATCATCCAAGTTCATAAAAGATAGTGAGGATTTCCTAGCATTGCACATCATACCTGTAGCTTCAAAGAAAATGTTCAAAACCAATTTGAATTTGATAATATCTCTTCTCAATCCGTCAGAGAAAAACAAGTGATGATAGTGACAAATGATAGGATAGTCAATAGCAACAAGTGATGACTATCCTCAGTATCAATTTGACAATTAATAAATTTTGCTATCTTAAAAAAACACTTTTTTATATCATTTTTATTATATTATATAGTAAATGTCTTTAAACTGATAAATATTGATGTGAAAACCAAATCGAACTACTTCATTCAACCATTGTAGGTTTATTATTAATTAATTAGTTTCTTTTCAGTGTGAAAAATGTGTTTAAACAAGTTTATTATCAATTAATTAGTTGCTTTTTACTGTGAAAAATGTGTTGATGAAGTTCTTTTCTTTAATTTTTTTTGTGGTTAAGTCAAAACCTAATAGTTTCAGCGTATGGAATGTACTAACTTGCCTTCTTTTTTTAATATGTTGTACTTACCTTGCCGAGAGAGAAAGGAAAATAAATAAATGAATAAATATAAAACACTGTGTATTGTACATGAATATATGCCAAATTTGATGTTGTCCACGGTCCCTCCACTTCTATGTCGGTGCGGCCACACCGTCTTTTGTATCATACGTGAATGCCTTGCAACCAATTTCTATCGCCGACTAAACCAAATCCAATTGCGTACTCAATCTTTTAAAGCGTAATCTTGAATTTTTGTATTATGGTAATATACAACCATATATAAATTTAATTTTAAATTAAATTTAATAAATTTTAAATTAAATTTAATAAATTTTAACTTTTTAAATTAAAATAAAATTAATAAATAATTTATAGTTCATTCAATTAATGTGTGGGTCTCGACTCAAGTTCAATTCCTCTTAGGGGTGACTTAGTTGGGAAGCGACACCCAAAAACTCAGTCAAGTTGGGTGATTTTGACGGCTTAGATACCCCTGGGTCGTGGTTTCTCAAACCACATGCCACTTCTAGAAGTCAGGGAGATTCGAGCAAACAAAACAAATAATAATAAATTTATAATAATATAATAAAAATAAAAATAATGTATTTTTAAGGTCACAATCAAGATAGTTATATGAGACCCCCTTGTTTGTGGACAATGGATCCATCTTTGTGGAGCTATGTAACTGCTAAAGTCTACATAGGTGTGCATACCCTACTCCCTCCGGATTTGAATCTACGACCTCCTAGGAGGAAATAGTTATTGTCCTAAGTTACATAATCGAATATTGCATGCTCATGTCCAACCATTTTTTTTATGAAATGTGATGTTACATCTTCGTAACTTTAAAACACACCACGACCACAACACCCAAATCAAATTTATTTGTGCAATGTGGACCATATTTCATTTGTTTCTCTAAAATGCATTGTCATAGGAACCTATTATATAGAATTAATGAAACAATCTAAAAACATTCACGTAACTCATTTTAAGTGGTGACATATAATATCACTAGCACAACCACTTAACTTGTGGCTGGTGAACACCGATAGGCCACAAGTTAAGTGGTTTTGCTAGTGATATTACATGTCACCACTTAAAGTGACATGAACTGCCTGTTATCCATGCCTCATCTACCAATTACCACGTGTAAACTAATATACATATATATATATATATATATATAATTGTTTATTTCGAACCACTATAATTGTGACATATGATATCACTTGCAGAACCACTTAACTTGTGGCCTATCGGTGAACTGTCACCACTTAAAGTGACACAAATTGCCCGTTATCCATGCCTATCTACCAATTATCACGTGTGTGTGTGTGTGTATATATATTGCCATAAAAAAAATTGGAACCACTGCCATAAAATAAATCTTGACAATATACTTGTCTCATCTTCGTGCAATCTAAGAAGAGGACCCTTCCTCGTCCATTCCAAATTGAAAAATATAAACACCTATCGATATAATTATGTCATATTTTATATGTATTTATATAATGATATAACAATCATTTTATTATTTTAAATTAAAAGCATGTCAAAGTATGATAATATTTCTTATAATAGAATTAAATTTTGTATTTTTTGGGGGGTAAAAGGTTAGATTGCAATTGAGGTTGTATTTGGTTTATATATGGCATTGAAGTTAGATATTGCTTCAAGGTAATGATGACCCCATTCAATGTACTTTTAATGATGATAGTATGAGACATTGACCTTCTTGTATATATTATCTAGGCTTTGTCAAAGGTTTATAATAGTTTTTATGATATAATTAAATTTTGTAAGACGTTAGATTGTAACTAAGGTTGTATTTGGTTTATAAATGGCATTGAAGTTAGATATTTCTTGAAGGTACATGACCTCATTATTGTACTTTTAATGATGATAGTATGAGATACTGACCTTTTTGCATATATTATCTAGGATAAAACCACATTTGCGGTCCTGAGGTATGACCTAAAACTACTTCTAATTGGATAAGAGTTTGTCTTCAATGAATGTAAGGATATATTAATGACCCAACACCCAAAGGGATTTGGCAAGAGTGGAAGTTGTGTTGGATATGTATTATATTGTTTGTAGGTGAATTTAGTCACATCTCAAGAGGGTTTTGGGGGTTGGCCCCCGAGTGATGAGGGTCTTGGGGGGATACCCCCCAGGATTGTGGAGGAATGGGAAAGCAATGGGCCACATCCAAGAATTTGGGGGAAAATCCCTATAGGAAAAAAATATGGTCTAGTATGTACAATTTCAGCCAATGGATTTTCCCATATTAAACTAATTTTGGTTAAACAATTAGGATTGTAATCTAATCTAAGTTGATGGATTAGGGTTTGGATGCTATGAATATTGTATTTTAAACAATGAAGATAATACAATGAGATAGAGGGAGGAACAAATCTCAGTTAGGTTGGTTTTCCTGGTTAAGAGTTTCCAAGGTAAATCTCTTAGTATGATGTGTGTGTTATGTTGTTATTTCTTGTGTCTTGGATTATATTGGTATTTCTTTTCTTTCATAGGTTTATCAAACTCGTCGTTTAGTATCAGAACGAGGTTATTGGCTTTAGGGGGCCACCTTTGTTTCTAGGATTTAGGTTATTCCATGAAGATAACAGGTATCTTGGGTCTGTGATAAACATATGTTTGAGTGGGAGCTTTGCACAGTTAATCTTGTATAAATAAATGACGAGGAATTCAAAAATAGAAATAGAGAAGTTTAATGGTCAAAGATTCGAGTTCTTTAAGTTAAAGATGGAAGATCGTCTTGTAGATAGAGAGTTGTGGGTTTTTTTGGATCTAGGTACAAAACCTATTGGTATGTCGAAAATAGATTGGGAAAAGTTGGAAAGAAAAGAAGGAAGCTTGATTCGATTATGCCTCTTAGATTTGGTGTTGTTGAACACCTCTAGAGAAGACAATGCATAGAGGATGTGGGATAAGTTGGGGAATTTGTATTGGTCAAAGTACCAAGTAAACAAGTTATTTTTTCGAAAGAATTTGTATCATAAGTTAAGATGGAGGATGGTGACCCTATGACAGAGCAACTAAATGCCTCTAATACTATGGTAAGTCAACTTGTCTTTGTTGATATTAAGATGGAGGAAGAAGATAAGTGTATTACCTTGTTATACTCTTTGCTAAACTCTTTGAATAATATGGTTGTAAAAATTAATAGCACCACCCAATCCAGATTAAAGTTTGAGGATGCAATTGCATCCTTGTCATAAAAAAGAATGAGGAGAAATTTGAAGGGTGTGACTAAGGATGTTTTTATCTATGACAGGTTGTGCCAAGAAAGGAAAACTAAGTCTTTGGTTGGGGGGGGGGGGAATCTAAATCGAAAGGTAGATCTAAATATCTAGGATAATCTACAAGGAAATGTTGGAAATACAATAAATCTAGGCATTATAAGGACTATAGATCTAACAATATTGATAAAAGTAAGGTATCTAATGATGCCCATTTCATAGAAACTAAAACCTCCACAAGAGGAGGTGACGTTTACTTGGTATCTATAACTACACATGTAGATCATGATGTATGGTTGATTGACTTGGGTGCTTCATTTCTTATGAATCCTCATAGGAGTGATTTTGTGAATATGAGAAGTGTAATGGAGGTGATGTTTCCTAGGAGATGAATCCACAACCAAATTCATATGTTGTATAAGGGAAATTTGTTGCTCAAAGATGTAAGGATAACTCTTCCTTAGGTTCTATACATTCCATATGTGGCCATAAACCCGATATCTATATGTAAGATGGGTGATGTAGGTGTGCATATTTTATTTGAAAATGATACATGCAAGGTGGTTCGAGAATCAATGGTGTTGATGAGGGGAGTTAATATTGGAACTATATACAAGCTATTAGGAAGCACTTTTAATGAGACAATCATGTTGTTGTTGAGGATAAAAATGAAGAACATGGGACCCCTACTATCCCTGTTGAGAAGGCAATGCTAATATGGCGTCAAAGACTATGATATAATGGAAAGAAGAGCATTCGAGCATTACATGTAAAGATATGGTTGAATAAGGGATTTCGAGCATTACATGAAAATGTATAGTTGAAAGTATGTTTGATTGCTCATTATATTTCATTTTTTGTGAACATTGTATAATATATGGTAAACGAAATTGAGGGATATTTTTTAACTACAAGAGAAAAAGGAACCTTGGACTTAATACATAGTGATGCATTTGGACCTATTGTTGTTCCATCACTAGGTAAATTTGTGTACTATGTTTAATTTATTGATGGTTTCTCCAAGAACACATGGGTATATTTCCTCCATAATAAACCTAAGGTTTGTTATAAATTTAAAATTTTAAGGCTCTTGTAGAAAACCTGATAGAGAAGAAAATAAAGGTGTTGAGGATAAATAAAGGTGGAGTGTTCTATGTAAATGAGTTCGAGGAATTCTGTAAGAAGTGTAGAATAGAAAGGGAAAATACTACTCCATTCACACCTCAATAAAATGGAGTTGTAGAAAAAATGGATAGGATGTTGATGGGAAAGGATCAAAGTATGCTTAGAGGAGTAGGGTTATGATAGGAATTTTTTGTAGAGGTAGTTGATATTGCATGCATGTTACTTGGTAAATTGATCATCTACATCAACACTAGTTGAGAAAACTCTACACGATGCATGTATTGGTAAAAACTCTCTGTTAAGCATCTCGACGTTTTTGGTTGTGATGCTTCTATGCATGTTCTAAAGGAAAATAGGAGTAAGCTAGATAATAAAATTGAAAAATGTATCTTTATGGTTATAAATATGCTATAAAAGGTTATAAAATTTGTGTTAGCAAAATTTCAAAAAACACAAGCAAGAAACAATAATAATAGAACATGAGGTTTACGTGGAAACCCTTGTATAAGAAGTTAAAACAATAGGGATATGACAACTTCAAATATTATTATTACTCAACAAAACCTTTTACAACTTTTCATGTACAAAAATTCTAGGGGTCATTTCCCTTTTCATAGAATACATAGGAAGGTTCTAGAAAATAACTGTAGTATACTAGAAGGTTCCATAAATTTTCACCTTGGGGGATTCACCCCCAAACCTCTAGGTAGGTGGGGACTGGAAAACCGGCCCCTCCCTTCCAATGCATATGAATAATGCATGTCAGGAACCATGCAACACTCAAAGGAGAATATCAAAGATATGGATATTAACTTCACCTTCAAACAATTTGGAATCGAGTAAGTAAGAAGACTATTTATAGTTCAGATGTTGTATTTAGATAGGTTGAATTTGTTCCTAAATAGAAATTCTAACCAAGGGAATAAGTACCAGAGACAATAGAGATTGAATTTAAGGGTGAATGATTTGATTTAATAGAAGAATATGAACTAGAAGAGAAAGAACCTTAGACTTTAGTCTTGAGAAGATCGGTTCGAGAAAGAAGGAAAATAGAAAGGTATGTTGCACCTTATTTTCATTATGGATTTGCTATATCTACTACTATTGATTATCCTACAATTGTTAGGGAGGGTCTTGACTTGGAGGATAATAAAATTTGGAATAAATCCATGGTTGAAGAAATGGATGCCTTTGATAAAAAATAGACCTATGATGTAGTCTTATTAACCCTTACACTTAGAACACAACTAGATATACAAAGATTAATAATACAAGGAACCATAAATTATAGTGCAAAATAACCAAACACAAATAAAATTGAAATGAGATGCTTCATAATAAACCTTGTATTATGATAATTCAACAAAAGACAATGGTCACTTGCCTCTTAAGGTTGGACGACCTTTCACTTGAGCCAAGCTCCAAATACAAGAATACTTGACAAAACAAATTGTAGCCTCCTAGATCTTAAAATATGCTTCCCATAGCTAAAACCCTAACTACTTGTCTCCCATAATTAATGAGTACCAACTACATAGTGGGACTTAATTAACATAGAGACCCTATTCACATTAATTAATTATCCGCTATTATCTACTCGACCTTATTCAAAGGAGATGGTCGCATACATTACTTGATAAAATACTATGTAAGCTAAAGTATGAGGGTTAGGGTACAACCCTAGTATGCCCTCCCCATTCAAGAGCAACATTGTCCTCAAGGATAAAGGTGAAGAAATTTTTGCAGAATACTAGGTGGTTCTCATGTGGCATCTTCTAGTTACATATATTTCCACTGCATCAAGTCTTATTTGAATGTGTGCCTATGCAATTGACACTCTCTAGTATCCAATACCACTTTCAGGTGGATCCAAATAGAGCCTTCCTCATCAAGTCCTGGTAACTTGGTTTTCACTTTACAATTTGATCCCACAACCTTTATGAGGCAAGCCACGTGAAAGACTAGATGAATCTTAGAGAAATTTGGTAGAGATAGCTTGTATGCCACATGTCCAATGCATTGTATGATCTTGTAAGGTATGTAGAATGTCAGTGCTAGTTTCTAGTTGAGGTTATTTTTGAGTGATGTTTGTTTATAAAATTGAATTCAAAGAAACACCTAGTCTCCTTCTACAAATGAATGCTTTGAACAATGTTGATCCACCTATTGTTTCATTATATTTTGAGACATAACCAAATTGTCCTTAAGTGTATGGAGAGTAGTTTCTATAGTGTGAAGTGTGTTATCCATGGCATGGACCTTGGAAACAAGGAAAAAATTAGGGGGGAAATTTAGTCCATGGGGTAATTTTCGATGTTTTTTTTCCAAAAAAATATTTTTCAATTTCTATTTTTTTTCTAAAATGGTTCATCCAAATTCCACGTGATATTTTTTTTAACTCTAAACATCACCAAAATTGTCCATAAACTATATAAACCATGTTTGAATGTAGTCATACGCAGTAGAAGTTGAAAGTAAGGAGGAGCTGCGTTGGAAAGTTGAAACTCTCGACGTTTCGATCTCTACTCTGGGATCATCACAAGGAGACCAATGAAGCCTGAGGGGAGGTGAGTAAGATGCCCATCAAATATATATAGGTTCTCATGTGATGTAAATTTATTGAGAAGAAAGTCGATTTTTAGGTTTTTTAATTTTAGGTTTAGTTTTAATTTTATTATCAATTTTTAAACATGACGATTAAGCGACCAATTATGAGGCTAACATATTTATGTTTTCTTTTTAGTTTTAATAATTCATAATAAATAGTTTAAAATCCTTAAACTTTATTAAGTTTTTATTAATTATTAGTTATAGTGTTATAATAATAATTTATTAAGAATTAATATATTTTGTTAATTTTACAAAACTATATTAACTTAGGAATATTTTTAATGAGTGGTTTTAATTTGTTTGATTGTTAAATAGATATATTAATACCTTCTAAATACTAAGTTTTATACTATAATAGGATTTATTAATTAAAAAGTTCTCAAAAGAATGAGCGCTTAATCCTTTCATAGGTTTTTTGGAATCCCAAGTAACTTGTTGCGGGTGACGAATGTAATTCCTCTAAGATTCATTGTTTTAAGGAATAATTCAATGCCATAAAAATGCGTTCTTTATACCATAACGTATCTTGGTTCCATGTATACCCAATATAAGGGATTGGTCTTCTTGAAGTCTTTGGATGAGTTGAACTATGGTGTTAATCACCATCTATTCATGATGTGCTTGCTCGAGCCAAACTAGAACTAGTAAGGATAATGCAAATAGGGATCCCTCCTACACAAATTGCTTAGCTAACACATCAATCACCACATTTTCTCCACCACACACACATATACATGTACATGTACACACACACACACACACACATATATATGTACACACACACACACACACACACTAACACACACACCTATGTATATGTGTGTGTGTCTGTATGTATATGTATGTATATGTATATGTGTGTGTGTGTGTGTGTGGCTTTGTTCATCCAATCTACTATCTTCCCTAGAGGGAATCCTAACTAAAAGAGATGATGGTCATCCTTCATGTAGTTGAGACATGGATTCCATATCTCATAGGGATGCATTTCTAGATCAAGATCGATCATTATAGTTTAAAATATTTCCTTCAACAAAGGTTTTCATCATGAGAGAAACATAAGTGGGCGCCCACTTAAGTTGCTCTCATGATGAAAAACTTTGTTGAAGGAAATATTTTAAACTATGATGATCGATCTTGATATAGAAATACATCCCTATGAGATATGGAATCCATGTCTCAACTACATGAAGGATGACCATAATCTCTTTTAGTTAGGATGCCCTCTAGGAAAGATAGTATATTGGATGAACAAATCCAAATACACACAATATAGATGCACCACAAAGACAAATGGTATTGACGCGAAAGCACACATTTATTTCATTAAGATATGTACATATAAATACAATCCAAGGTGATGCTTGGTTTCATCTCCCAAGACGTCCCTTGGACTCCTCAAGACTATTCATATTCACCTAACCTTATGGATTGTGTTCCAACAATCCCCCCCTTAATCTAAAGGGGTATATATGACTCCCAACAGAGAGTTGAAAACTAGAGAAGGACAACTACAACTAGATGATGAAGCTCTCTGAATCAAAGGTTAGCAGAATTTGATGTCTTCTACTAAATGGGTTTTTTTAAGCTGACAAAAAACTAATAGATCTCAATAGCTATAAAGTTGTGGTTATGGATGACCACAAGTCATGAACCATGAAGGTGGTTTAAGTATGACCACAAACTATGGAACTTGGCTCTAAGGCTCAAAGGTTCTTGGAACATTCTAAAAGGCTAGAAAAAGTTGTATGTATTCTATTGAATTGGTGGTTTTAAGATGACCATAAACTATGGAACTTGGCTCGAAGGCTCAAAGGTTCTTAGAACATTCCAAAACGTTAGTAGAATATGATGCATTCTACTAAATAAATAGTCATGGCTCTGAGTTTGGATCTAGTGGCTCTAACTCTAGCTACAACTCTGAGTTTGTCTAGATAGTTCAGGATCAAGGATTTGGATCTAATATAGGTGCACTTATTTTTTCTCACTTGTTTCTGACCATCAATCATTCCCCCCTGTCAGGAACAATGTGAGGAGAAGAGAATGTCTCAACTAAAATATGTGTCATTACTCAAGAATGAATTATGTTCTGTGAAATATAAATCTTTTTGGTTGTTGACAACCATTCCCAAGAATCAATCCACCCACAGTGAATCTTCTCTCTTGTAGGTTTCTTCAGAATGAAGCATCTTTCTAAAGAATGGGTATTCCTTCCACAGTACTTGCAAGGGTGAAGATAAAAACATTGATAATTCATATGGCCAACTCGGTCACAGTGTTGGCATGTCAAACTTTGAACAGGTGTAGATGAAGATGAAATTTCTTTCAAGAACCCATCACTCTTGAATTGGACTGGCTTGAAGAAATCAAGAATGTGAATGGTCACTTCCTTGTCGTATCCAAGAGCGTTTCTATGCTTGTTTTGGGTGACCTCTTACCATGGTTAGATAGTGATGGGCTTGGAAAGAGCACTGGAACATCTGTATGCATAACTTCATCTTCATTTACATTTTCTTCTGAAATGGGGCCATTGATTTGCTTATGTGATTCTGAAGTGGCATCATTATGTGCAAGCTGCTGAATGGAATCATAGAGTGGATTGTTCTAAATAGGAACAAATTTAGAATGTGTTTCTTCTTGTAGGAGATGAGACTCAAGCTGTAGAAACTCAAGTGTGTCTTGTGATTCTTGTACACAATCATTGAATATGAGTGAGTGTTTTTTTGTTGGCCATGACAGTTTTGTCGGCAAAAGAAAGAAGTATCTAGTGTTCAGTAACTCTACCAAGCCATTGATTCACACCATTAATAAACATAAGACTCACTCAAATAGTGAAGGGCTTCTTGCAATTCCACCCTTTTATAGATTCAACTCAAACTAAGACAAGAATGCACCGAAGTACAATGCAATTCAACTTTCTTTCAATTTGACACTTACAAGAGAATAGAAAACTTAGAAAATTAACTATTTACAAGTTATAATATGAAGTTGAATGGTTTACCTTAGAGTTCTTTATTAATAGCTATAGCTTGCTTCATTTGTATGGAAGAGTTCCAAGTATGTTCTTAGTGCTTGAAGGAATTTGTCAATCAATTTGGAGATTAAATTCTACAAATGTTATCACTGTTCGAATGTTGGAGCTCATCCAACAAATTGGTTTATGGACTTGCTATGGTACCATGGCCACTGAATTTTGAGATCTCAACGAAATTTTCTTCAAAAGGCGTGGGATGAAACTCATTGCTCCTAGCCTAGATTAACACCACCCTCTAAGAAAACGTTACAAATACCACCAACTGTCTTTTGTAGGTGACACTCTAGTATGTGCTCTAGGCATTCAATTTTTGTGAGTATTCCAATGATTTGATGGAAGGTATATCGTTGCAGTGGACTATCTTTACATAAAATTTTGGAGCAACTAAAGACTATACAAAATATTAAAGTAAAAAATATTGTTCCACTATGAGCTCCTCGCAGAGAAGAAGGATGCGTAACCCTTTTTGGAGGATTCACGGCTCATTTGGTGGATGAGAGGCCACATACTGACCTCACATCATTGTGCACCAGTATTCACTCAAACCACCAAGGTGTATAATAGTCCTGAACTTCTTTACAAAGGGAGACAACTGTTCTTCTTCATTAAATTGAGATATACGCTCAGCTGCTGCAACCCTTGGTTTGACAACTTCACAGGTAGCAATTATGTACTATGGTGAAATGGTCATCAACTGTGTCAACAATTGCAATAACTCAACACACAGTCACATCATTCTGAGGAACATACGAATCTCCATACTATCTCCATCTCCACATGGCTATTGGAGTGACCAATGCTATGACTTCACGACCGTGGTCAATACTATCTCCATGTCAAAAGTTGTTCAATGTTCAAAGCAACAATGTATACCGAGCTCCATGCTATGCAGCGATAAATCAATCTTGAACAACTTCAACGCACACTAGTATTTCAAAGGAGCAGACGCACAAGTCAGTGATACCAAAACAACAATAGAGACATAAAAATTAGGGTTCGTGGGTTCACTAGTTAAACAGAGATTCCCACACACAATACCATGTGGACATACTTCTCCAAAAGGAAATATACAACAAACACAATGAATCAATCTGCAGCAGCTAGTCCATAAGAATGTTCTGTAGCTAGAACGATCTGTAGCAGGAATGATGTGCAACAACCAAACGATTTACCATTCAACAACACGTTGTCAACACTCCAGAAAGAGATGATAAATTCATCCATTCAATTAGCATCAAGGAAGAGAGGTGAAAAATCCGACGCAAGAGAGAGTTGTCACTGTAGAAGTAGCAACGACAAATAGTGCTAGAATTATGATACCTCCAATGCAGGGATCCACCGGCTTAGAATGGTATCAGGCACAGTCTTTGCCGCACTGTATTCATAATATTCAAAGCAGCTTTTGGTGGAAAGTTCATGTCGGGGCACAAAGATGGTCACCCAGATGGTGAGGGTGATGGTGAAAATTAAGGTTTTGAATGTGGCTCTCCAGAGGGCGTTCACTCCACCCTATTCCTTCAACCAAGACATAGATCACTCCATGCAACATTCACTTCATACACAGCCTTCAACTAAAAATACTTTCTCACGCAGCCTTCAAGGTGAGTCCATTCATAATTCTTTCTCTCAAATAGTGACAAGAAAAGTCGCAGTTTTTTTTTCAGTCAATGCAAGACATCAAAGCAGTATCTAGTTCACGGGAGGTTTTCTCATGCATTCACGGTCATGGAGGAGTCTTATTCACAACACGCATCATGCACAATGGCAGAGGGAGGAAAGGAGAGTCTTCACGCTGCATTCAACACAACAGCTTCAAAAAATGATATTGCAGCTTCAAAAAATTATATTGCACCCACATCTTCATCGGATGCGCACCAAACTCACAAACCACTCCACAATGAAGAGTGAATGCAAACTAGGGTTAGGGTTTTCGATGATGTTGAAAACATAGAGAGGAGAAACCCATTATGGATGGCAAAGAATATGCTAGACGGGGAATGCCAGAGAATATGGTAGGCAAAAACACACTGAGCAGAACTCGAAGGCTAGTGGGCATGTAGGAATGGTAGACTAACAATAGAAGAATTCTAAGCAGAGTAACACTATATTCTCACTCTGATATTGTTGTTAGGATTCCCTCTAGGAAATATAGTAGATTGGCTAAACAAAGACAACTTACTATATTCCCAAGAGGAAACATAGTAGATGGGCTAAAAAAAGACAATCTATACACAATAGATGGATGCACCACAAAGACAAATGGTATTGACGTGAAAGCACATTTATTTAATTAATATATGTACATATAAGTACAATTCAATGTGAAGCTTGGTTTCATCTTCCAAGGCATCTCTTGGACTCCTTCACGACTCTTCATATTCAACATTACTCTTGGTCTTCATTACACGTGAATATGCCTAACCCTAAGGATTAGGTTCCAACACTTTTTAATATGTAGATTTGGCTAAATTTTGATGGCATAATTTCTTATTTGTGAAGTCCAAAAGGTTCGCTTCTTACATCAATAGTGCTCCAAGACCTCTTCTAGAGGCATTGCATTCTAAGACAAATTTCTTAGTGAAATTAGGCATTGCTAATACTTGAGTCTAGTGCACATCGCATCCTTTAAGGTTGAGAATACTTCCTCAGCTTGCTCCAGACAAAGGAATTCCTTTTTAGCAAGGAAGTTAAAGGAGTTGCATTTTTGCCTTAATTTTTCACAAACTTTATGTAGTATCCCATAATTCCTAGGAATGCATGCACGCTCTAGACTTGAGGTTCTTGGGTCGTGGCTAGTCTTTCATAGAAGGCATTTTCTTTGGATCCGTGCATACTTTGTTTTGACTCACAACATGACCCAAGCACTACTTGTATGGCATTGAACTATGCTATAATAACTAAGTCACCTCTCTTCAATACATTATCCATATGATGTGAAGTTATAATTTTAGGAGAAGCCGAAGTGACCCCCTTGAGGTAATGTGTGTGCCCTTCCTTAGTGAAGTTGATGTATAGGTCCTTGAAATCCATGGCGAAAGGTCCCAAAGTCCATAACCATTCCACCTTGAGAACTACATCACAACTACCCATTTTGGTAGCAAACATGTGCAGTGTTTTGAGATGGTAGTCCCCCATTTGGAGTTTCACACTTTCACATTGGCCCCTCCATTTCATCATACCACCATTTTCTATCATAATTTGGAAATTTGGTATAGGGAAGACATAGCAATGGGTTTATTTTGCCATGAATAAAATTGTGGGTATGTAGCCGATGTCAATTAATACAATTAATTTGTGGTTCTTGATGTAGTTGATTAGCTTCAATGTTTGGGGTGCTGAGAAACCTGATAAAGCATGGAGAGAAATTTGGGGTTCCTCACAAGAAGCTTGCAAAGTGGTATCATCTTCCATAAACAGAGTGGTATCCTCCACATTTGGTTCTTGAGTGCCTTAAGTTATTATTTTTTCTAGGTGATCATGTGGGGATACATCTATTTGAAATAAATTCTATTCTTTTCACTTCTGAAGACAACTTTTGGATTCTCAATAGTAACAGGTTGGAGGTGTTGGGAGTAGATTCCATGGGGGGAATAGTGCAAGTAGGAAATGAAGGTCTTTTGGTTTGGGAATTGATCACCATCATGTCTTCTCTATCTCTATCACATGCTTCCAACCATGTTTTGGGGTGTTTGATTATGGCATGTGCTCAAATTTCCTCGTTGAGGGCACTAATGAAAACTTCTCTTACAAAAGAATCAGAGAGGCCATTTGTGCCATTTGTGTGGATTTCCAATTGCTTAAATGTTGTAATATAGTCCATAATTGTGTCTTTCTGGCGTAATTTTATCAATCATCCTAGGTAGTGAGTGTCGTGTGAGTGTCACGTTCAAAATGGTCATGAAGGATATTTACAAATTGGGTCCAAGGTATGTAGCTACGATAAGATTTATGGTACCATTGCCACCATTTTGAATGTTTTGAGTCTAAATATAAATTCCCTAGTTTTGATTTTTGGATATCATCGATGATTCCATTGAGAGAAAAATAATTTTCCATTTTGGTAACCCAACCCAATAGATTTGAGCCATCAAATTTACACATGTCTACCTTTAGAAAGTGGTGCCATGAATTGTTATCCTGAAATGGTGGAGGCTAGGTATCTACAAAGAGAGTGTAAGATATATTTACTTGAGTGTAAAATTATTATGGGGTTAGATCCTCTTTTTTGGATTAGACCCACATGTTTACATACATGATCCAATAATTGGCCCTGATGAGACATCATGGTGTTGATATTGTCTATTGAGTTCTACAAACTCGCGACTACAGATTTCATATCCTTAAGTTCCTTTAGTGGGTCCATGTTTTGATTATCCATGGGTTGTCAATTGCAAGTGTGGAACATGGGACCACTTATGATTTGGAAATTTTAACACCAACTTATCTCAAAATGACTAGTGGCTAAAGAGGAGTCTTTTGAGATGTGCCACTAATTGATGTATGTTCACACAAAAAGGGTTGTTATAGATGTATACCAACAACATTAGCATAATGCAAGGATGGTTTTGAGATAGGTATCTTGTAATGGTGTCATAGGATCCCATACTGAAAGAATTACCAAAGTTCTTCTTAATGCAAAGATGTAGAATTTTGTCTAGTTGGACACAGAGGACAATGTTTATAGGGTTTTCATGATAAGGGAGTGTTAGGTGATATAGACCTTTGATAAAATTGCAAGGTCCAATAGTATTACTTGAACCAATCTCTCAGGGAAATAACGAAGGAGGCTCAACCGTGTCCTTAGTCATACTATGCGACTACCCAGGTACTAAAGAGTAATCTTCCCAAGTGTTATGCTTGGTGCCACTATAGAATCAATGCGATCGAATGGATTAGATAAATCCAGTTCGAGGTTTTCTATGGGACTTTCGATATACCTGATGGGTTGTGGAAGTAAAATTTCATATATAGGTACTATATGATGTGGTAATACTCGAAGACATACCAACATGGGTTACAAGGATCTCCAACCAAGTAAAACTACTTGTATTTATTATGTGTAGTCTTATCCAACAACAATTTTACCCATTAAACAATAGATCTATATGTTACTTAAAGATGTTGGAACTCGTCTCTAGCCTAAAAAATATATGCAAAAAATATGGAGGCATGCAATCTCAGGAAAGTACTTTGATACCACTTGTAGTGCTTTAACCTAAGATTAGAATATAACTAGATATACAAAGATTTATAATGCAAGGAACCATAAATTATAGTGTTGAATAACCAAACGAAAAGATGTAATGTGCCCTCCCATCATCCAAGCATAAGAGAGGTGGATATGGTGATTTACGGGTTCTTAATTAAGCCCGAAGGCGATACATGAATTTATATTGAGAATATTAGTGTGTAGAATCATAATAATAAAACAACGAAAAATCAATCTCATTCTACACACATGACACATGCATTTACCAACATAAACATCACAGGTTTAAACATAATTTATTGCACATCAATATAGCAACATAACATATCAATACATGATCATATACAAGAGATTACTTATCTGGAACAAGGATCTAAGAAACTGGTTGTGTAGGCACAATATTCCACCCAACTGTAGGTAATCTATTTGGCATATACTATTTCTGCCGAGAGTCCATCCCCAAGACGAGATATGAGTCCACTAGGGTGAAGGGAAACACCTACAAAATTCTATATCTCATCCCACAACACATTTTATTCTCTGTGCTTAGCCAAAAGCTCATACTGAGCTCTATAGTAGTCTTACTCAACTTTCATACCCTTGACTCCACAATACCTTCCCCACACAACACCTTCTAGGATTAGACATCCGCTTTTATGATCCTGGTCCCTCGGGCGATCCATCTTACCAAGTGATTCTATTGTTTGCATAGGAAGAGTCCAACTGGGTTCCTAATGCAGGAGATCTACTTGTATCTTTCACTCATGGATTATTGAGAAGATACGAGTAACAAAACTCAAGGGGTCGGTGCCAGGTCTCAGGGCTCACTTACAACCATCTCTCTCTCTCTCTACAGATTGGGGTTATAGGGTATCTAATAGTATGGTGTCAGGACAAGTATATGAAAATGTAGGTGGTCTGAGTGTATGATGTGTGAGGTTAATACAATGTGTGTCTACGTAGGGTAAAACAACCTGGGAATGAAGGGGGATGTTGACCAATTGGGCGAATCACATGAAAATGAGTATTGGTGATGGCGTCAAGATAAGTCTCTATGTCTATGATGGTCTAGGTCTACGATGATGAACGTAAATGTAGTCTGGGGAGAGAATAAGTCTCATGAAGGTTTGTGGGAGAGAGTAAATCTTAGGAGGATCTATGGGAGTGTCATTTGTGCAAGAGGATGTGTGATGAATAATGGGTCCGCGAGCATGCAAGCATGGGAAGATAAGGCCAACAACTTCGATTTCCCAGGTGGGATAGAGGAGGAAGAAACCACCTTCCCTCCTTGACATAACTTCTAATGATGGGAAAAGGGGACTCCTGTAATAGTCCTTCAAGATTCTCACCTCCATGCTTCCATAACTAATTGAAGGGACTTCTCCCACCAACCTAACATACGAATTAAATGATAGTGTGAAAGTAGTAAAAAGTAGTAATTGACTCAATCAAGGCTCAGGGAAGTAATAAGACTGGCTCTATGGATGACACTTGGAAATCAAGGATTGAATCCTCCATACGCCCCCTTTCCTCTTCCCCTCTAGTGGAATCATATACCCTTTGGTGCACCTCACACAACCATATTGGTCTATTCATATTATTTATCAAAATAATATTTACATATCAGCTAGATTAGCTTGGTAATCTAATCACACAATCCAAATAATAAATATTTACATGCTTTGATTCAATATATTCCAAGGGTCAAATTGGGGGTATTAAAAAAGACAATTGAAACACGATGTTGTAGACTCAAACCCTTGTATTAGGATAATTGAGTAGAAGCAATGTTCACTTGCTTCTTAAGGTTGGATGACCTTTCACTTGAGACATGATCCAAATACAACAATACTCAACAAAACAAACCATAGCCTCCTAGATCTTTAAATGAGCTTCCCATATCCAAAACCCTAACTACTTGTGGTCCCATAATTAATGAGTGAAAACTACATAGTGGGCCTTAATTAATAGATAGACCCTTTTCACATTAATTAATTATCCACTACTATGTACTTGATCTTATTGAAAGGACATGACCACATACATTACTTGACTAAATCCTATGTAACCTAAAGTAGGGGGGTTAGGGTAGGACCCTCACATTGGATCTAGTTGAGTTGTTAGTTGGAAGAAAACCTATTGCTAGAAAACAGGCTCTTAAAAAGAAGTTGAATGTAGAAAGTAAGATAGAGAAGTACACATCTCTCCTAGTAGAAAATGGCTATTCTCAGGTGGAGGGAATTGATTTTGGTGAGAATTTTTCTCCTATTGATAAATTAAATTCTATTAGATATATTTTGTCTATTGCTACTAGTTTTGATCTTAAAGTAGAATAGATGAATGTGAAGACAATAATCCTACAAGGTGATCTTGAACAAGACATGTACATGAAACAACCAAAATATTTTGTGGTGAAGGGAAAGAAAGAGTTGATTTGCAAGCTAAAGAAGTCCCTATATGGATTAAAAAAATTGCCAAGAATGTGGTATCAAAAGTTTGATACATATATATTGGGATTTGGTTTCTTAAGAACCAAAGTTGATCACTATGTGTATTCCAAGTAGGTTGGTGACCATTTTACTTATGTGTTCTTATATATTGATGATATGTTACTAATTGGAAACAAGGAAATAATCAAGGATTTCAAAGCTCAATTGTCTTCTAAGTTTGGTATGAAAGACCTTGGTGCTACAAATTTTATTTTGGGCATGGAAATCAAAAGTGATCAAGGAAACATGAAACTCTAATTAAATTAAAGGAAATATGGTGAGGTAATATTTTAGAGGTTTAATATGTAGGAATGTAAACTGGTAAAGGTCCATATTCATGTAGGTGTAAACTTATTTATAGATCAATGTCCCAAGACTCAATAAGAGGTATAATACATGTCCCATGTTCCCTATGCTAGTATTTTTGGAATCTTGATGTATGTTGTGGTGAGTACTAGACTAAATGTTGTCCATGCAATGGGAGTTTCGAGTAGGCATATGTCAAAACCAGGGAAGGAACATTGAACAATTGTAAAGAGGGTCTTCAGATATTTGCATGGAACTTTAGATCATGCAATCTGCTACCAAGGAAGACTTGGACCTCACAAGGATATATATATATATATATAAATAGGGATTTGTTGATGCATACCAAGTTAGAGATATTCACCACAAAATACCTACAAATGGTTATCTTTTTAACTTATTTAATGGAGCAATCAATTGGATGAGTAAGAGTCAGGTTGTAGTTGCATTGTCAATTACATAAGTCGAGTACATGGTCTTGACTCATGGAAGTATGGAATTTGCATGGTTGAAAAAATTGTGTTCAGGTATTGCTTTTGTTTAAAAAGCAATGACAATATGTTGTGATAGCTCAAGTGCAATGCTTATAGAAAAGAACCTTACTTAACATCCCAAGAAAAATCATATTGATGTGCAATACCATTTTATTAGAGACATAGTTGAAAATAATTAATTATTGTTGGAGAAGGTTGATACCTTAAAGAGTGTTGTAGATTCATTGTCAAAGTTAGTTAGTACTAAAAATCTCTCTTGGTGTAGAGAATTAATGGGCAATGTTACCCCTATAATATTCCTAGATATGAATTATTTTCCCTTGCTCCTATTTTCTACAAATTATTCAACAACTGCGAGAATGTTGGACATGTGTTGCATTTTTGTAGGTAGACTTAGTCATCCCAATGGAGGTTCTAGTAAAGGAAATAGGTTAAGGAAAATAATATAGTGTTATTGGATAAGGTTACTTTAAAAAGTGTTGTAGATTCATTAAAAAAATTTGTTGGTACTAAAAATTTCTCTTGGTGTAGAGAATCAATGGGCATTGTTTCCCATAGAATTTGATTATATGAATGTATTTCCCTTGCCCCTATTTTCTACAAAGAATTCAACAATTAGGATAATGTTGGATAAGTGTTGTATTTTTTCGAGATAGACTTAGTCACATCCCAACAAGAGTTCCGACTAAGGAATTATGGTTTTGGATGCTATGAATATTGTATTTTGAATGATGAGGATAATATAATGAGATAGAGGTGCTAGCTTCTCTTATCTAGGAAAGTTTTCTCAATTAAGGGTTTCCAAGGTAAATATTTATGTACCGTGTGTGTGTTCCATTGTGTTTTATATTATGTTGGCATTTCCTTTTTTTCATAGGTTTATCAAACTCTCCATTATACCTCTTATGGACCAGCATTGGGTTATTTCAAGCGGTCATTTTTTTTTAAACACAATGATGTTGCTACATGTCAAGGTCTTGAGATTGTATCAATAAAATATTTTCCCTACTTTGGAAGAAAAAAATAAACCCTTCAACTAGACACATGAAACAATTTGAAAATGATCAACTTTTTCTTTTATTTTTTAATTATAATATGCACAGTTAAAAAACAAACAAATCCACTTATAAACGACACATTGTAAATAAACTACTTATGTATTTCATATATATATATATATATATATATATATATATATATATATATATATATATATATATATATATATATATATATATATATATAGAGAGAGAGAGAGAGAGAGAGAGAGAGAGAGAGAGAGAGAGAGAGAGAGCATTATTTAGTTATGCATTTCAAATATATGTCCATTGAAACAAGTCAAATTCGTTATAAGGAAGAGTTTGTCATGAGATCTCTAGTTTTACTCTAGATAAGGTTAGAGTTAGTTAGAGTGCCACCATACTATTTACAAGTAGAATTACTCTCATCCCAATGCAAAGGAGGTCCAAGGGTGAAGCCCCATAAATAAATTTTTGGGCATGAAGATCTGTGAATCTCCCTCTAGTAAAAACATTAGCAAGGAAAAACTGCAAACTCAACTTGAAAAAATTAGGATTTGTGCAATGAGAAGTAATCAAATATGATATTACAAAGACTATTGTTCTAGAGTTATTACTAAACTAGTAGTATTTCTAACATTTTCACTCACTCAACAACCAATAAATTTTAGTAGATTCCCATGCTTAACGCAACTAATGAGATTGGTTTCATTCATAAATTCAGTGTCTCCTACATTTGAACCTATTTTCAGCTGTATAGTAGAATGGCAGCATGCCAAAAATAAACATGACATCATGCCAAAAATAAACATGACATCATATCAAAAATATTTATATTCTACATGGTTTTTTTCGTTAACCCTTGGATCTTTTTTTTTCTTACCAGGGATTTCAAGCTAGGACCCCACTGTCTAGACAAAGCCCCCGTCACGATGCTATAAACCTTGGGTCAAGGATAGCCTTAATGTTGTGTGGAAGAAAAATATACCTAGTGAGCATAGAACTGTCACTGGAGTCACACAAGGTGTTGAATGGATGTGACCCCCCCCCCCCCATGTAAGGAATTAAACCCGGGCTTCCCTTAGGTCAACCATAAATCCCCACCACTGGCTTCCACCCTTAACCGCAATTAACCCCTGGATCTACCCTCAAATATTTAGTGAAATTCAATGCAACAAGACTCACTCACTCTAAAGAAGGATCTAAACCAACCTTTGTAAAAAAAAATCCACATTAGAATTAGATGTAGCCTCTATCAAATGAACTTTGAGAATATTATATAATTAATTATTAATTCGTTCATTAAGATATAAAGATATAACATAATATTTTAAAATATACTAAAGGTTAGGAGACATACTACACCCCTTCACAATTAGAAGACTTTCCCTTGGGTGATTCCATGAAGATGGGTAACTCTTTTTTGTCAAATATGGCAATGAAAAATGGAAATTTCACCCATATATTAAATTGAATCCCTCAAAACTCATATTTGCCATATGAATTTCGACATGCGGTTAAAAAACGAAATGTAGTGAATTATGTTGGCTTTCCAATGATATTTTTTAAAAATATACCAATGTCATTTATCATGTCAAATTTTCATTTAATGAAACGCGCGTCCTTAAAAATTTGAAGAGCAATTAACAAGTGGCTCATGTGTGAGCAAAATAATTTAATGTTAAAGTAATAATTTAAAAAAAAGAAATATGTGAACATGTACATATTTTTCTTTTAATTTTCCTCGAAAATTATAATTATTATTATTTTTCGAAACTAACTAGTGAATATTTAAGTCGCATTTTGCACACATGTGCATGTGTGCGCAAAATGTTTTGATTGTCTACATAATTTCCAAAAATAAAAATACCATTTTGAAGAGGACGCACTGATGTAGTGCTTGTATATTTTTTCAAATTTTTTGGATGTGTATTTTGAATGTTGTTGATTTATATTTGAGTTCATTCGAAGTTGTCGACAGGGTTTTTTAGGGTAAGCTTTATTAGAAAAAAAATGACATACAAAGATAAAAATTCGTAAATTATATGTATATGGATAGTGGATTCATTGAAGAATCCAATGGTATCAAGTCCGCCCATTAATGTGCATTTAATGACGTAGTTTAAGCTTGTGAAAGGCAGACCAATTTTTTTTTTTTTTTTTTTGCAATGAAAAGGGATCTCGGCTTGTTTTTAGGTTCTCGATCGAGGTTTTTAAAAAACCCCGATTGAGGGCTAAAAAGAACCTTGATTGAGGTTTTGAGAGAGACCTCAATCAAGGTCTTGTAAAGCCCTCGATCGAGGTTCATTGCTGCCACGAACCCTCGATCGAGGTTCATTGCTGCTCGCGAACCCTCGATCGAGGTTCATTGCTGTCGCGAATTTGTGCCGCGAACCCTTGATCGAGGTATTTTTAAAACCTCGATCGAGGTAATTTAAAGCCCTTGATCGAGGTATTTTAAAACCGTCGATCGAGGTTTTAATAGCTCGACCGAGGGCTTTAAAATACCTTGATCGAGGGTTCGCGACACAAATTTTTTCCACTCCGTTTTCCAAAAATCGTGAACCACCTTCGTGGATTGACCCCCTTATAGAGAAACACTAGAATTGGCCTTTAATCACGCTAAGAGATTGGTGTTTCTATAAATTGGCCATGAATTCATTACTAAGTTACCCTTTGTTCATTTTTTCGAGTAAGGGGATTTCTACCATCGTAAGATTTCGAGGCTCGCTTCCTTTGTTAAGGGGTTTCCAAGTCTGAAAGAGAATGGCATGTCTCTCTAATATTCTAACTTGTTCAAAGAGCATCTACATCTAGTCTAGTTCAAGCGTGGCCCACTGATGAATCCATAATTTTTTTAGCCAAATCGGGTTGAAATTGTTGGAATTACATAATCGGGTTGTTTAGAGGTAATTGAGGGCACTTAATCCATTTCTGCAATCAAAATTGCAATTTGAACAATGAAAATCACAATTGCCGAATTCCAACAAAAATAACTCAAAAACTACAAATCACAGAACGTTTATCTTAGTCCAATACTAGATAATAAATTGATGCCTACCCAACATAAATATAATTACTAAATAGATTGATATTGTAATCTATAGCCCAATATTGAATAAATGGATCCATAATAAATTCTATAGACTAATATTGAATATATTGTAAGATTGATCTATATATGTTGGCCCAATATAATACTTTACAAAACTAAAAATAAAATAATAATAATGATGCTCAAATCTTATTAATACTTTTCTTTGTTGTTTGTAATTAATGAATTTATATGCCCGGGGCATTGCACATAGAGTAAGTAGGTGTAGGCATAGCATATAGAGTAATTAGATACTTATATAGAATCATGTATCATATATGTAACATTAATAAATTAAATAGAAAAAAGTGACCTCGTAAAGATGAAAAACATAAGATTAATAAAATAATATTTATAATAAAATAAATCAACATAGACCATCTTAACTCTATATATATCAAACATCGAGAGGGATCAAATCCTTCGAGTGTAAATTTTTCAATGTTTTACTTTAAAAAAGATTTACACCTCATGGGATTTGATTCCCCCTCCGTGCTTAGTAGATTTAGAGTTAAAATAGATCTATGTTGATACTCTTACATGTTTTAAACATATATGATTAATTAAAAAAAGTGATAACTAATACTTCTAAAAAACCATTTTAAAATTTCATTAACAAAATAAACCAGAAATAAAAACCTTATGATTATATCCATTCTTAAAAAAAAACAATAAAATTGATTATAGACCAAAATAAAATCCCTACAATGAAGCTTTGAAGTTGAAAACAAATTAAAACCTAATGCAAGATACAACTAGCCAAGGATCTCTATTTATAACTTAGATAATTTGAAATTTAGTTTCAAAAACCTATAGGATTATTGTATTCTCAAATAATGTATGAGAATTTCATAGTTGATTATGATAGTATGCTCAAAGAAAGGAGAAATTAATGGATGAGGTATTGCATTCTTAAATCATGCTATGAGAATTTCATAGTTGATTATGATAGTATGCTCAAATAAAAGAGAAATTAATGGATGAGGTGTGTTATGTTTATATGAATTTTTAAAATGTAATATTTAATTTTAAAATAAAATTATTTTTATAAACTAATTAAATTTATAAAACAAAATTATTTTTATAAACTAATTAAGTTTTATTAAATTTTATAATAGAAACTTAATAAATTTAATGAAAATTTAAAATTATTAAGTTTGATTAAATTTTTCTAAAAGTATCACACATCCATTTTCTTTATGCTATATATTAATTATTTGAATCAATAATTTTCAAAAGATATAAATCATCATTTAAAAATAAAAAAATAATAATTATATAAAAGATCATGCTAAAGACCATTTGTCCACTATTTTAATATTTCAATTATTGACTTGAGTACCAAAGAGGAAATATGGAGATCTGTCGTCTCGATAAGGGAGATGACCTAATATTAATATCTTAATATATTAATATTAGCCTTCTGTGTTTTACATGGGTGGAGTTAGTAAAGATCTTTGTATCCCAAACCAATATTTGCGTTAGTAAAGACCTTTGTATCCCAAACCAATATTTGCAATAGAGAATAAATTATTTACATTTACATTTCCATTTAAATGAATAAAAAAAAAGGAAGCCTTCTCCAATTAAAGGGTTAAGTTGAATAGTGATTTCATGTTACGTTATGACTATGTAATGGATTTATATTGAAAAGAATAAAAAAGAAGGAAGCCTTCTCCAATTAAAAGGTTAAGTTGAATAATGATTTCATGTTATGTTATGGACTAAGTTTTTTAATATTATTTTTTTATTAATATGTGTTTTTAAGCTATGAAATTAATAAAATGTATTTTTTTATTAAAAAATTAATTATTATATAAAATATGAATTAAATAAAAAATATTAAAAAGGAAAAATATTGTAATGTTGTACATATAAACTTCTCAAAATAAAATTGTAAAAGTATTAAATTTAAAAGTGTATTATACATTTAATTTATAATATCAAAAAATAAACAATGTTGAAAATAATAGGACAAGTAAATAGTGATACTGATAGTGATAGTGATCAATCTCCATGTATTACATAATTTGAATGATAATATGTGAAATGAGGGATGTATTTGCAAATATGATGTTATTATCTTCATTCAATCTAAATATGATATAATGTAGATATACTTTCTCACATTAAAATTAGAATTCACTTATGCAAGCATACTCTCTTCTTGTTATATCAACCATGTATATACTTTCTCTTAAACTCGCAATGCACTAATACATGTGTTTGCTTTTTTGTTTTTTTTTTCTTGGAAAAAAATGAGCAACTCATTTATATTGAAAATAAACTACCTGGTACATAGGCCAAAATACCTTACTTCCATGCAATTCTTACATAAAATAACATAGTGAAATGTCATGAGCATAAAACTAAGATCCTATCTTATACATTCTTAAAACTTCAAGAGACCAACCATATCTATTTCAACTTTCAGTTACATTTGTTTGATGTAATATCCAAAATAAAATTTCATCCTTCATCAAAAAGTTGTAACCTCAAAAAAATCTGCAGATCCTTTAGAGCCCCTTTTGGTAATCGTTATGTTAGTGTGTCAATCACCATCTTCCATCGATGCCAAGTACCCACTCCAATATGTAGACCAATCTTTGACAATTGATCTATCATTTGATTCCTTTTTCTATAGATGTGCTCAAATATTATTTCCTAAAATAAACCAACCAATCTATATATCTCTTCATAGATGAGCTTAAGTAATATGTTCCTTGAGAATCTCTTATGTTTCATCTAATCAATAACTATGCGGCAACACCTTTTTTATAATATCAATAACTATCTTGGAATCCCTAAATAGGCTTTCTTGTTGTTGACACATATGACCATTCATAATTATTTATTGAACAAATAGATAATTCAAAATTATTTATTGAACAAATAGATAATTCAAAATTGCTCAAGAGCAAAGAAAAATGATGATTCCGATAGTGATATGAAGGATTAATGTATTTATTATTAAAGCAATTACAACTCTCCATATAGACATTTACAATTTCTAAGAAAAAATAAGTTTAAATATAAACTATAGTCACCTTTGTTTTATGGTAAATTAATATGTTAAAAGTTGTCATTTGTAACTTGCGGAAATCAAATTTTGTGGGGATGTCATAGGTGATGTCTCGGGACGGCTAACACTATACATAATTTTGATTTGTTTTCGGTTGATTATGCTTTCTTGCTTTATTATTAGTGGTCTTCACGTGCATATTCTTTATTATTTATGTATGGTTACTAGTTGTCTTCATGTGCATATTATTTATTTGTGATTTCAATGTGTATATAGAGTAAGTTAAACTCTAGATCGAATGCACCAAGAATTCGGCGATATTTCTGGTGAAAAACTGGCTGAAATTGTTTAAATGACAGTTTTGGGTTGCTAGAATTGCATAATCGGGGTGCCCCAAAGGTTTTCGAGGTCGCTGAAGCCATTCTTGCAACCAAAATTGCAATTCAAACAACCCAAATTGCAGTTTCAGCAATTTCCCATTCACCGAATTCCGGTGAAAATCGCCGGTAAAGGTGCATTCTGTCTAGAGTTCAGCCCATTCCTTAATAGATTCATATAATTGTGATGATTAAAAGTAATTATGGATTGAAAAATTCACATGGAATATGTATATGGAAATATAAAAAAATAGATTTTAAAGTTAAAATAATAAAAATAATTTTAAAGCTTACAAGGAATAGAATAGATAGTAAATTATTGGTTCAAAACTTCGTATTTAAAACAAATAAAAATAATTATTTTAAGTTTAATTAACAATACGAATAATAATATAATGTATTAATATTGATTTGTTAATTTTAAATGTTAGGAATAATATAAAGTGGAGAGATGAAATATGTCTTTATATATTTTATATTTGGTAAATATGAGGTATGATATTTTACAATACTGTGGAGTTTTGAGTTTTTTTATTTAAATGATTTATGGTATTATATATTTAAAAATAAAAGTGGAATGATAAAGTAAATTTATAAGTTTGAATGATTATAATGTATATAATATGATTACAAATTAAAATGATTGTGATATGGATGCATTATGAATATTTAATTATGTTGAAGGGATAAATTTGAATATATATATTTAATTATGTTGAAAGGATAAAGTTGAATATCAACTTATGGTGAAGGGATAAAGTTTAATTAAGTCATTATAATAAAATAATTATGAATGGAATTAGTGATTAATGAAAAGTGTATATTTTAATATGACCATAATATTATTAGTCTTAATTAATTATATATTATTTTTATGAAAATTATTGATGAAAAACATATTTACTATATATTAGATTTATTATTTATATTTAAAATTAAAATTAAGATGGAAGAATATTTAGTGGAATTTACACAAAATGATAAAAACATTTATGAATATTGATGAAGAATATTATATGATTATTATGTTTCTACGGAGCAGGGATATATAGTGATCGCTTTGAGTAATTAATTATTTTTGTACATTTTTTTGTGGTATATTAAACTCTAGATTAAATTTATTTTATTTTTAGTTAATTTATTTTATTTACCACTTGATTGGAGCCTGGAGGGCAAATTATGGCGTCTACATAGATTTGTGATCCAATAAAGGGGGCGGCACTCATATGTCACTCCTGTAGAGCTCTGCCTAGTTCTCACGTGTCGTATCACGTACTGTGAAGGAGGATTGCATGCAACTCAGGGCCTTCATGTGTGGCACATGGCACCTCATTCAATACATGTCTAGCTCGACCCTTTAACTCTTGGAAAGACAGGAACTAGCACACATTCACCCTCTTACCAAAATCTTGGCTTTTACACTACCATCATTGACAGGTTAAAGGGCATCCTCTTCCGCCAAAAACATTGTAACCCACGTTGTGATTTCCCTCACAAGCTTCCTGCAAGCTCCTTTCTTTAATTGTTTCTTCGCCCATGAAAAAGATTAACTATTCATAATCTTGGAATGGAAATAGGAAAGACTCTCCACTTATTCCTTATCACTCCAAAGGAATAGAAAACAAATAAAATAGGGATTGAAATAGAAAAAAAAAAAAATAGGAATTCAGAATCGAGAGCAGAGCTATGTGGTAATGTTGTAAGGGGGGCATCATTGTTCTGAGCATTAGTAAAAAGCTTGATATTTCTCAGCGAGATGAATTCACTTTTGTTTCGCTCATTGGTGGTTATGTCCTTAGTTTGTACTCGTCACTAAGCCATTTTGCAAGTGCTCATTTATTCTAAATGTGGGTTATCATATGACCTTTTACATGGAAGGTTGGTAACGTTGAGGATGAAGTGTTCACAAGTAAATTTTGTTGAAAAAAAAATTGGTCATTGGTCAAGGACGTTGACCATGCTAAAAATATTTTTTTGTTTGAATGTGAGATAAAACTATTTTTAATTTGATTGATTATAACTTTACATAGTTCATGTAATTGGTATTTAGTTAAGTACACTTATTAAGTTGTGGGGTTTTAGATTTATGTCACAAAATTATAGGTTTTGATACCTATTAAACCAAACTAAAGCTATAGTTGTAAGAGTTTAGTATATACAAATTCATGTTCTTTTTAAAAACATTATTGTAAATTATTTTTCTATTTTGAACTTATATAAGAGGGAAAAAATATTTATTTTATATATAATAATAAATTGATTAACCATTTTCAAGAATTGTAAAAAATAATATTAATGTAAATTTATTTTAAATTAAAATATATTTAACATTAGAATTTAAACAAATTACATATATTTAAATACAAACTTTACCTCAATTTTATTGATAATAAAAAAATTTACATAAAAATTATTTGATGTCTTTTTATTAATAATGAGTACCAAATTAAAATATATGAAACTATACAATAATATATCCAAATAACACATGAATGTAGAAAATAGTTATAAAAGCAAATTAAAATATATGAAATTATATAATAATATATGTCCAAACTCCACTATTAGTATGTAGAAAATACCTATATTGAACCATGAATGTAGAAAATAGTTATAAGAGCAAATTAAAATATATAAAATTATATAATAATATATGTCCAAACTCCACTATTAGTATGTAGAAAATACCTATATTGAACCATTTCACAATTTTAAATGTATTGAGATGAAATTTAATCACTAAATATTCTCTAAAATAAACTCTAGCTTAATGGCTTCATAACATTTATATTTGATCATGAACATTGATATGTTTTAATCAGTAAAAATATTTAACAATTTAGGTTGGGTGGTCATTTTTGTTTTGGAATTCGGTGTTTTTAATTTTGCAAAATCAAAATTTAACTATGTTTTAATCGCGATTTTGATGATAAAAATGGATTCAGTACCCTTCAAAACCTATGGGGCATCCAAAATTCCAGAACTTGATAGCTGTAACCTAGATTTTGAAAAATTACCACCAATTTTTTTCAAAATTGTGTTAGAAAAATCTACCTATTCTTACCAAATCGTCGAATTTTTAAACTATGCGATTTTAATCTTTATATCTAATGTTCTTATTAAAAATTTCTTAATAATTACATAGGGAGGATTAAACTCTTTCAATAATTAAAATTATTGATTAAAACAACCCAAAAAAAGCATGAGCTATGATTAGAAATTCATAACTATTATTATTGCTGGCCTAGGCGAAAAAAAAAGAAGTACATGGGAAATGAGTTACAAATAGAAATCCACACATGCTTCCGACATTATGATTATTTTGATCATTAAAAAATTACCATGATTTCAGTGATCATTAAAAAAATTCGACATCATGATTGAATGATCATTAAAAAAGTTATATAGTAAGTTATTATTAAATATTAAATATTTCGATAAGTTAGAGGAAATATGAGCAACTTATTAAAGGTAACATATTAAAGATATGATATAATATCTTTTAGTAAAATATTATACGATATATATTGGTTATAGATATATTGGACACTTCACCCAAATGTAATGATTAAAGAAAATTGTGAATAACATTAATGTAATATGAATTATATCATATAGTAAAATATTATATGATATATATTGGTTATAGATATATTGGACACTTCACCAAAATGTAATGATTAAAGAAAATTGGTTAAACCCGAGAGGTATAGTCACCCAAATTATCAAAGTTTTTTTATCCTCGATGCTTTTCTTTCTTTGCTCAGCTCCTTCAGTGGTTCTTCATCAAATCAACAAAATGGTTCGAAAGTTTCTATGGAAAGGGGGGGATAATGAGCACAAATTTCCCCTTGTAAGCTAGAATGTTGTTAAAATCCCAATGGATAAAGGTGGTCTAGGGGTTTGCGACACTCGCCTGGTGAATCTTTCTTTTGGGGCCAAAATACTTTGGAGGATTTTGACGGATTCAAAGAATTGGGCTGGCCAATCTCTGAGAAGGAAGTATACCAAAGGGATTTTTTTGAGATGTTTGGAATCTCCTCCTGAGGGGAAGAAAGGAACTAAAATCTGGAAAATTTGTGTTAAATCATGGCATTTGTTCAAGGATTGGCTTCATTGGGACCCAGGTAATGGAAAGAGAATAAACTTGTGGAAAGATTCTATCATGATGGAAATCCCACTGGGAGAGATCTCGGTGTTTCAAGCTATCAAAGGCTGGATGCTGAATCAGGGAATTCAAACTTTGGTTGATATTTGCTATTGGCACCCAATCTATGGCTCTTGGGTTGGTTGGAGATTTCTCGCCCTTCCAAATGAACTACTGAATGATCTACTACTTCTCAAGAGTAGATTGAAGAGCAAAGATCCATTGGACTTGGAAAAAAAGGATAAAAGAGGATGGGGAGGTAAGGGGGGACACTACAATGTAAAAGAAGGATATGATGTGTTGTTGAAAAGTGAATGCAATATGCCAAGGATAATGTGGTATAAGAATATATGGAAAAATAATTCTCCCCCTAAAATCAACTTTTTTTTGCTGTCTCATGGCTCATGGGAAACTTCTGACTGGAGAGAATCTTAAAAAGAGAGGATTTCATGGACCCTTTGAAAGTGTCCTGCAAGTAAGAGGAAGAATCTGAGCATCATTTGTTTATAGCCTGCCTCCTCGCGACAGAAGTCTGGAAACAAGTTTTGGGACCTATTCCTTTCACGATGGAGATGTCCATAAGACCAGTGCAATTCTTCAGCCAATGGATGTCGGTATATCCCTTCTCTCTGAATTGTAAGCCTTTGCTTCTCAATTTATGGAAATCCCTCCCGAAATATATCTATTCGAAAGTATGGACTGCTTGAAACAAACTGATATTTGAGAATGTTAAGGTTCTTCCATCTAAGATGGCTAGAAATGCTAAAAGGCTCTTATCTAAGTAGATTTCTGAAAACTACTCTAATTTGAAAATGCCCCCCTCCACAAGTGGGGAGGAAGAAGAATGGCTTGGGATTTTGTAGCTACTACTAACATCTCCCACTCCCATGGTTAAGATTGGCAACACTTGTGAGTTGCGGCTTAAGTATGAAGAATTTGATTTATGGAAAAAGACCCAACAATTTTTTTTTTTTGTATTTTGATGGAGCTGTGAAAGGAAACCTCAGGGCAGCAGGTGCGGGTGGGGTTCTTTCCGACCCTGGTGGAAGCATTGTAAAGAATTTTCATGGAGACTAAGAGTGGAGACAAATAATAGGGCATAAATGTTAGGCTTATGGGTGGGCACCAAAGTGCTAGTCGAAAGAAGAATTTCAGAAGTTATTATATTGGGAGACCCTCGAACTGTAATTCGGGCAAGCAGAAGCCAGACCCCACTCAATAAATCTATGTTAGCTCGAATTCAAACAAGAATTTAGGCAAACCTGGTAGCTCTAAGATCAGTATATTTCCTACATATTCTTCGTGGGTATAACTCTATTGCAGATTCTTTGGCTAATGAGCAAGGTATTTTTTAAGGATTCTAATAATATACTTAAGTGTAGTATTCTAGGTGATTATTTTGGATTGAAAATAACATATATATAGACAGGTAAGTGAATAATAAATACGAAACATACAATTTACAACTAAAACTAGTAAATTTTGGCGAATATTATGATAAAAAAACATATTTCATGTATATATAGGCGATATTAGAGGCTAAAAATGACCAAATAGCGAATTTATTTCTTGAAAAAAAACCACAAAAATAGCCAATTGGCGAAATTTCGCCCCTAAAAATTTCCCTGCTAATGAGGCTTCCTCCATAACTGAAGGAGAATTCCACTCTAAAATTCAAGGGGTTCATTATGTGGAAGTCCCCTAGGGATCAATCCAATGCTCTTGGATGGAGATATGACATCTCGATTCTCCTTCCGCTTAGAGGGATAAAAGAAAAGGTTGATGATGAGCCTCCTGCATACACCGACATGAAAGATTGTGGATGCTTGGAACACATGCTTGAGGCCAGCAATAGGATAGGAGTCTGTAGGGTATCGAATTCTCCCCCTCGATGATCCATCATCAACATATGGATCTCTAGTAAGTGCGAGTGCGAGCTCATGGATTTGTCTCTTGGGAATGTGGATGGACAACGAAGCAGTCAGTTTCCTTAGCAGCTCCCACGAATGCTCTGAACCTGGGTTGCATGATCCCCAATGGATGCTGGTATGCATATCAGGGCCTTTGCATGTGACGGGATCATGGGAAATTATGGCCATAAATGGAAATTATGTGATTGATAGTGGAAGGAATTTGATTTATAAGGTTATCCCCGACGTTTCCTTCGTTGCATTCTATGTTTTCCTTCTATGCTGGGTAAGGTTCTCTCCTGGACACAGGCACAATTGTTGCGGAATTGAAGAAGATATGGAGAGCATGAGTCGAGACGAGGAAGAAGATAGGGTGTTCTGTTGTGCGAAATGTTGCGTTAGGAAGATACATTGTGGGATTCGCAGGCTAAGTTGCCGTGTGGATTGGGTTGAATAGGATGGAAACCGTCATGACAGACACTGGGATGAATGGAAGGAAGAAGAGGACCATCTGATACTGGAGGAATGCAGACAATTCCAACTACAATTGGACCTTATGGAAGATAAGCTGGAGCAACAACAAGACAAGATGGAAGACCTGCAAGCTAAAGTGGAGTCTCTGCAGAAATAAATTGCTACCCTCCATCAGAAGAAAAAGGAAAAGGAGGAGGCTGCAGCTTCATCAGTTGCTCCTCCCCCTCTCAAGCAGATATTTTAGGTTCCATGGGTCCTTTTTTAGGCAAAAATTATGCAGTGTTCTTTTGTAATTTTGCTAGGCCAATATGTAAGACAGTATAGCTACTGCTCCATAGAATTTGAAGGTTGCTCCCAGATTAGGACTTTTTAGCAAGGCATAGTTAAAGTTGGTTCTCTATTAGAGTCAAATACTGAAAAGAACTATTTGGTGTTTTCTAACTCTTTTTGCTAGGAAGTTTTCCTCTCCCTTTTAATAAAAAAACTATCTATTTCTGTAAAAAAAAAAAAATTGTTTCGACAAAGTACAAAGGAGGAAATGTAAAATTTATGTCTTAAGAGTACATAACTAAAAGTGTAAAGGTTTTAGAGTTTCTCTCAAAGTGGATACAATTTCAAAAGAAAATGTAAGTGATTATATATATATAATAATTAATTTTAAATAAGTTGATCATTTGAAAATATCCCACCTCTTCCAGGGCACTTTATAAATTGAATATCATTTTATTTTCCAACTTCTAAAAGTTCAAAGAAGTCAAAAATTGAGATCATATTAAGACATTTCTTAGAGATACATAGTAATGAGATTGGTTTAAAGAGAATAATGGGTTAAAATATTTAAGTTCAATTAATTAATATTAAACTTAATAATACTTTATTATAAAAGTGAAAGTGTATTATTTGGTTAAAATAATTTTAATTTGGATTACTTATTAATATTGAATTTAATAATACTTTATTATAAAAGTGAAAGTGTATTATTTGGTTAAAATAATTTTAATTTGGAGTATTTATTAATATTGTTAGGATATTTAGAAACTTATAAGTTAATTAATATTAACTTGGTCTGATGTATTTTTAGGTAAAGTGTGTTTTTTTAGTATGTATTAGTATGCACTTGTACTTATGTAATCCAATGGTCACAACATGTTCTAGGCATAGAGTGGTCCAACAATTCATCTTCACCTCAATCTTAACAACTATTGATGTGTGGCTTAGTACCCAATTAGTCCATGATCTCCATTTAAAGAGCATGGCAGTTCAGTTGCTTGGTAATTGATTGTGATAAATTCATTGTAAGTATTTTCCCTTTTGCATTAATATATTACCTCAAGTAGCTATTTGGATAGGGCTGTGGATTATTTCCCTCTTTGAGGGTTTTAACCACGTAAAACATTAGTGTGTTGATTTGTGATCTACCTGTGTAAGTGGTTTCTTAAGGTGTTTGGCATTTGTAGAAATACCTTGTTTTAGTTGAACATGGTATTAAAGCTCTCATGAATACCAACTTCCATTGTTGATTGAGATCTTGAATCCGTGTAGTTGCATGCATTAAAGGATTTCTGGATTCTACTATTTTTTTACTTTTGGGGGCTAAGAGGAGTGTTCCATTGCATCCAAATCACTACTTTTAGTTAGAAACACTTTTCGTTTCACTTAAAGAGGTTTTTGTTTTCCCAAGATATGACCATTTTACAAATCCACAGGTAAACTATTTACATTTACAGATTATTTTAATAATCTTTCTCATATTGCAAATATTTTAGCTTAGTTTTTTGTTTTATTCTTGGCTTACCTTTTTAGTTTGTCTATGCTCTTTATTGTTCACTCTATGTGCACTCAACAAATCAGAAACATAGTGGAAAGGGTTTTCTTTACTGCATATGCTCTTTATCGTGCACCTTGTGCAAACTCAGTAAACCAAAAACATTGAGAAATTTTACATTTTATGAGTAATCTAACCAAGTTCTAATCCCAAATTTGAGAAATTTTGGTTTTAGAATTTCATTTTTTGTGTGTGTGGTTGTGTAAAAGTGTCTTGTAAGCAAAAAACAAGGTTCTTTGGGTAGGCACACTCTCCAACAACAACAACAACAACTCCATTGTCTTCATAATATTACTAAACCTTTTGTTTAACTCACTTTGTTGAAAGTCACTTTAATAGGTGAGAGGCCTTGGTTCAAGTCCTTTTTGTTACTTTAAATAAAAATTCATGTAACTTTAAGTTGTAAAGTAACTTTACTATAAAAGTGTTTCCGTATTAAAGTGGGTCACTTATTTTAAAAGGTAACTTATTTGTAGAAGTGAGTTTATAGGAAAATTTAGTAAGAGGGGGGTATTGTTTACTGCATCGAGAAACCATCACCACATGGTTCAATATGTTTTTTCCATGTGACTTCTTAGTTCATTTTTCTGCCTCGTTTTCGAAAAAGGGCATAACTTTGACATGTATAGTTTGTTTTCATTGTCATTTCTTTTAAACTACCTATTTTTTGGACATATTTGCATCTAGACCATTAGTTTAGATTTTGAAGCCATATTACTTAAATATTATAATATGTCCAGTCCAAGTGATATTATTCTTACCAATACTAATGAATTTTTATGTAGATCCCTATGGGGGATGTGCTACGAAGTAGGGTACTTTACCAGATTACCTTGGGAAAAGAAACTATCCCCATTGATGTTGATAAGAAATTAAAATACGATAATTAAAATGATGAAGCACATGGATTATTCAGGATTTCTGTTGAATAAGGTTGTTATTGATGTCAAATTCCTATTGTATATCCAAAGTGGTCCCTTACGGCGTAGTTTTAAGCATGGACCTCGCGATAAGACACTTCGGGTTGTACACATATAAGGAAAACCCCTAAATAAGTCACTAAGGTTGCCCCTAAGAAATTTTGGTGAGAAAGGTGAAGAAACCCATAGAATAATGGTGTTGGGTCCACATGACCATGTGAAGTGAAAAGAAGACCCTAAAATAATGATGATGTATCCACATAATCATGATGATGTTAAGAAGCCCCAAAGCCCCTTGATGAAGACATGGAGCGGTCAAGAAGACAAGTCAAAGATACTTGATGAAGCCATGAAGTGGTCATTAACCCTTTTAAAGAATCCCCTAAAATGTGGAAGACAAAATTAATAATAAGTTAGGGCCAATCTAACCTAACACGTGGAAGACAAAATTAATAATAAGTTATAGGGACGACCTAACCCTAAAGTGAACTAAAAAGTGACCTTGGACATGTATGAATAAGAGATGAAAATATTTCATTTGATTAATCCAAGTTCATCATCTTTAAGGTGCAAGTACAACAGGGAATAGCGAAGGTACAAGGATAGATATGCAAAAGTACAAGAGGAGGATTTTTTATAATCTTAAAATTTGCATAAATTTCTCATACAAAATCGGAATAACAAACTTCTTGGCTCGTTGGAAAGATTGTTGTGAGGGCTATGTGATGACATGATATAGAGCTCCTTTTGGTGAAGTGTTTATTTCTTGTTTCTTCATCTTGGAAAATGTATGGTTCTTGTACATGGGTTTCCATTGTGATGGTCATGCCTCTCATGGACTAGGGTCCATCTTGTTGTCTTGAAAATGGTATGGATCTTTGTTCGGGTATACAGGGTACTACCAAAGGACCGAACACCAAGAGCAACAACTTCACACAAACAGATCACATATCAACACACCGATGTTTTGACGTGGTTTAAACCCTCTTGAGGGAAACACTCCACGGCCCCGGCCAAATAGCTTCTACGGGACAATTTATTATGCAAAGAAAGAAAGTTACAAATGAGCTTCTCATAATCGATCAACTAAAAAATGACCCTCCATGCTCTTTAAATAGAGATCATGGACCAATCGGGTGTTAAACCATGGATCAAGGTTAGGTTTGATCTAAGAGAAGTTGAGCCGTCGGATCACTCTATGTCGGAAACATATCGTGACCGTCGGATTAAGTATTTACAAATGCATACTAATGCATACTAAAGAAACACACTATCCCTAACGGATATATTACACAAGTTGATCTTAACTAACTCCTAAGTGTCTAAATATCCTAACATCCCCTCTTAAGAACAACTTGGGATAGGATTGAAGGATTTACAAAAGTGACACTATTATGAGAAGGAAGGAGGCATTAGAGCCTATCCCCCCTTAATGACAAGTTCCTGAACTCCTAACATAGATCGAAGTTTAGAAAACTTCACTTCTGTAAGAGACTTGGTGAATATGCCTGCAACTTGATCATCTGTAGGGAAAAAGCGCACTTCAAGAACCCGATCATGAACAAGATTTCTGATGAAGTGCATATGTAGCTCAATGTGTTTGCTGCGTTGATGTAGAACTGGATCTTTGGCAAGCTTGATGGTACTTTGATTGTCGCACCAAAGTGGAGTAGGCTGCTACTGCTCGAATCCAAACTCTGAAAGGATCTGTCGAAGCCATAAAGCTTCATGAATGGCATTAACTACTGCTCGATATTCTGCCTCTGCTGAAGAAAGAGCAAGAGCTTGTTGTTTCTTACAAGCCCAAGTAATAGGTCCAGATCCCAGACTGAAAACATAACTTGCAGTAGACTTTCGACCATTAGGATCGCCGGCCCAATCTGAATCAGTGAAACCAACCAACAAAGGTTTCCCCCCTGTACTGTAATGAATACCAAACTGAACTGTACCTCGAATATATCGAAGTATTCTTTTAGCTGCTTTCCAGTGACTTTCATGAGGTGTCTGCATATAATGGGAAACACGACCAACGGCAAAGGAAAGGTCAGGACGGGAACGAGTCAAGTATAAGAGACTACCAACAAGCTGACGATACAAGGTTGCATCTACTTCAGGTGAAGTACAAGTGGCAGAAAGTTTGACTCCAGACTGGAAGGGAGAAGGGGCTGGTGTACAATCTTCCATGTGAAAGCGATGAAGAAGGTCACAAGCATACTTAGACTGAGAAAGAAAGATTCCTTCTTTGGTTTGCAGGACTTGGAGACCAAGAAAATAATGCAAATGTCCTAAGTCTGACATTTCAAAATTTTGTTTAAGACTTGATTTCACATGGGTTATAAGCTTAGGGTCACTACCAGTAAGAATAAGGTCATCAACATATAGAACAAGTATGATGAGATGGTTTCCTACTTTCTTGGTATAGACATTGGGGCCAGAATGGCATCTAGAAAAACCAGTGTCAAGGAGAAAGTTATCCATTTTGGCATACCAAGCTCTAGGAGCTTGCTTAAGGCCATATAAAGATTTCTTAAGGCGACAGACAAGGCTAGAGTTATTCTGAACATAGCCAAGAGGTTGTTCCATGTAAATTTCCTCCTGTAAATCACCATGTAAGAAGGCAGACTTGACATCCATTTGATGGACTTCCCAGTTGTGTAAGGCTGCAAGGGAAAGAACAAGGCGGATGGAGTTCATTTTTGCAACAGGAGAAAAGGTTTCATTGTAGTCAATCCTTTCAACTTGGGAAAAACCTTTGGCAACTAACCTTGCCTTAAGTCTTTCAACACTTCCATCTGATGCATACTTAGTTCTGTAGACCCATTTACATCTGACAAGTTTTCTTCCTTTTGGAAGAGGTACAAGATCCCAAGTATCGTTCGCCATTAAGGAACGATATTCTTCATCCATGGCTGCATCCCAATCTGGATTCCCTGAAGCTTCTGCAAAAGTTTCTGGATCATGATTCTCGAAAACTTGAGTCAAAAGAGAAGAGGCTTGCTGAAACTGAGAACGTGTTCGACGTTGATCTCTAGGATCACCGACAAGATCACCAGCTGCTTCACATGTTGAATGGACCCATTGAGGAAGCACTTGTGCTGGTGCAACTGGAGGAACATGAGCAGGCAGAGGTGGATTTTCATCCTCACTGTCATCATCAGAAACAGGAGTTGGAAACCTGTCAAGAAAGTTGGAAGAAGAAGAAGGAGGCACAAATGTCGAATCAGGCTCGCAGGCCAAAGATGGCACAATCGCCGAGTTAGGCTCGCAGGCCAAGAGATTTTCATCAAATTTAACATCTCTTCTAATGATTATAGCATGAGAATGTGGTTGAAGAAGTCTATAACCTTTTACATCTTCAAAATATCCAACAAATATGCACTTTTCACTTTTAGGCTGCAATGCTTTCCGTTTTTCATCCAGAATGTGAGCCCATGCTTCACTATCAAACACACGAAAGTGACTTACATCAGGTTTAATTTTACTCCATGCTTCTTCCGGTGTTATACCTTGTAATGCTTTTGTGGGGGTGCGATTAACTATGTAATTTGCACAATTTATGGCTTCAGCCCAAAATTGAAGACTTAGTCCCTTAGATTGGATCATACAATTAGCCATTTCTTTTAAAGTGTGGTTCTTCCGCTCAGCTACACCATTTTGTTGTGGTGTATATGGAACAGTGTGCTGTTGTTGGATGCCTTGTTCAGTGCAGAAAGTAGTGAACTGTTTGTTAACATATTCTCCTCCATTATCAGATCTTAACTTAATAATTTGATGACCAGATTGTTTTTCAACAAGGGCCTTGTAGGCCAAGAACATGTTAAATACTTCGCTCTTAAGTTTTATGAAATAAACCCAAGTGCGTCTGGTGTAATCATCAATGAAAGTTAAGAAATATTTGAAACCAGAAAAGGAAGCAGATGGAAGAGGACCACACAAGTCACTATGCACAAGCTCCAAGGGAACCGAGGCGTGCCAAGAGGCACGTTTGTCAAAACTGTCCCGATGATGTTTTCCGAGTACATAACCGGAACAAACACCATCTCTGCAAGATACCATCGGAAGACCTGTCACCATATTTTCTTTACATAGTTGTTGCAATGAGCGATAATTTAAGTGACCAAATCGCTCATGCCAAAGTTTGCTCAAGTTATCACTATGAGTAACAAAAACTGAAGGGAAAGGTGATGACCCAAAGTTGTTAAACTTGTACAACCTGGTAATATCATCAACAATTCCGGTAGCTAGGACCTGTTTAGGATCTTTAAAATCCTTGATTACAACTTGGTGAGGTGTAAAGGTCACAATTTTACCTTCACTAGAATGAGTGATCTGATAGACTGATAACAAATTGTAGGAAATTCTTGGAACACATAGTACATCACTAAAATGACCATTATCTACTGGAACTGTTCCAGCTCCTACAACACTTAGAGATCTATCATCACCAACAAATATTTGTTTGGTGTTACATTCATGCATAGTAGAAAAGATGGCTTGATCCTTAGCCATATGATAAGATGCTCCAGAATCAATGAGCCATTCATTTGAAGTAGAAGAAGAAGATGCATTATAAGAATAACCAGAAGCACAAAGTGCATGTCCATGAGAGGTAGATTCTGAAGGCGAATCTAGGCTGATGTGGTGCTTCTTCATTTCTGCTTCCAAGGCTGCCATCTTCTTGAAACACTTTGATTCATCATGATTATCTTTCCCGCAATAGTTGCAATGACGCTCAGTCTTCTTGCCTTTTGGCTTGGATCCTTTGTCATTTTTTAAAGAAGGAGCTGACTGAGAGGGTTTGAGACCCTTGTTTGATTTATTATTGCAAAAATTTTGTTTCTTGGGAGGCTTGGACTTTTCTTTTTGTTGGGACAATAAGGCTTTCCCAGATGTATCTGCATTGTTGATTATTCCAAGGTGAATGAGTTTATCTTGTTCTCTAATCAAGGAATCACAAAAGGATTCAAGACTAGGCTCTTGATAGCTAGCTGCATTCAAGGATGCTTTCATGGAGTAAAATGTAGATACCAAAACAGAATATGTAGGTCCAAGTTTGGAAAGAATATGATAAATGCATTGTTTGTCTTCTCTCTCAATCTTACATTCTGCACATAAGAGTTTAAGAGTTTTGTACTTAGATAAATAATCTTAAATGCATGAAAAGTCACTTGGATTTAAAGAAATCAACTCATTTTCAAGTTGGTGACCTCGAATTTCATTGTGTTTACCAAACACAGATTCCAACTTGTCCCAAGCAGCATTAGGTTCATCAATTCCAGATATGTGGAATCGCAAATCAGTAGAGATTGACATCCCAATCATTCCATGAGCTTCATCACATCTATTTGCCCATTTTATTTTCTTATCATCATCAGTGGGTTCTTTTTCTTTCCCTGTTGTAATTCTGAAAAGTCCCCTACTTCGTAGAACATCCTCCATACGAGATTTCCATGAGAAATAGTTGGAACTGTTAAGTAGAATATCACAAGGGGCGGCCATATTTATAAATTAATGGCTGTAAAAGTAGAAACCAATAGTCTGGATGTGAAGAGCTCAAAAAAATAGGCGGTTTAAAAAAAAACGGCACTGAAAACTGACTCGGTATGATGAAGTTATGCTTGAACAAAGAAACTATTGAAGATGTCCCCAATAGTGACGTGGCAGCTAGAGAATGTCCAGCAAAAAAAAGAACCCCCCTCTTCCCAAAATGAACCTTTTGACAATCACTTTACAAGAAAGTTGCTTTAAGTGAACCACTTTTGTAAAATAAGTGATTTTACTTTTACAATGATATTACTTTTAAATAGTGCAACAATAAAAAAACTTAAGTGAGTCACTTGTATTTTTATTTTTTATTATTTAAGTGAGATGCACTTTTACAATAAGGTAACTTGAAATTAGAAATTGCATGCACTTTTCTTTTAAAATTAACTTCCTAAGACTTGAACTCAAGACCTAGTAAGGAATAAAGCAACTTTGAACCAAGTGAGCTAGATTAAAAAGTATGTAAAATATGAGAATGAGGAAGGGTTTTTTTTTTTACTCTTCTTGCTTGGTTTGCGTGCTTGCCTTCTTTCCTGCAAAACAGACCACAAATCGAAACAAAAAAACTTTTCCACACTTGTGGAGTTAGATCTTGTTAGCTTGCCTAGAAAGTCTACTTTTTCTCTCTGTTTCTGATTTGCCGAGATCGCGCAAGGTTCACGGCAAAGAGCATACGCAACCGAGAAAAACCATTTCCCTTTCTGTTTCTGATTTGCCGAGATCGCTTAAGGTGCACGGCAAAGAGCATACGCAGACGGGAAAGCAACAATCCGAACCAAAAAAATCTAACAGTAAAAACAAGATGAAATATGAGATTTTTTCTTTTCAAAAAATGAAATAAAAAAAATGCGTCACTGTAACATTATACCTTCAGATCTGATGAAATACGCGTTTCTGGACCAATCGGGAACCCTTTTCGATCAAACGAAAACTATTTCCCAATGGAAACGACGCTCCGGACGCAATGGAACACCTCCCACAACCCAAAAATGCATAGAAATACCAGAACTAGAAACCCTTTCGAGTTTCGGCAACAGCAGTTCAAGATCTAGATCATAACCGGAAGCGGCACTTCATAAAAGCTCTGATGCCATGTTCGGGTATACAGGGTACTACCAAAGGACCGAACACCAAGAGCAACCACTTCACACAAACAGATCACAGATCAACACACTGATGTTTTGACGTGGTTTAAACCCTCTTGAGGGAAACACTCCACGGCCTCGGCCAAATAGCTTCTACGGGACAATTTATTATGCAAAGAAAGAAAGTTACAAATGAGCTTCTCATAATCGATCAACTAAACAATGACCCTCCATGCTCTTTAAATAGAGATCATGGACCAATCGGGTGTTAAGCCACGGATCAAGGTTAGGTTTGATCTAAGAGAAGTTGAGCCGTCGGATCACTCTATGTCGGAAACATATCGTGACCGTCGGATTAAGTATTTACAAATGCATACTAAAGAAACACACTATCCCTAACGGATATATTACACAAGTTGATCTTAACTAACTCCTAAGTGACTCCTAAGTGTCTAAATATCCTAACAATCTTGAGTATGTGTTAGAGTCTTTTCTTTGGTAATTTTTCATAGATATGTTATGGTGATTATGGTGATGATCTTGGCATAGATCATGGTGATTATCTTGGAATATCCAAGGGTTTGGAAATGTCTATGACGTAAAAGTTTGAAAATACAAATGAAATCTATGGATGATATTTTTTGGGCATTCTTGGAAATATAGATTTGAGGCATGATACAAATGGACATAGAGAGAGTGACATAGGTAGTGATATAGTGACAAGGACAGTGATACATGTACAAGTTGATAGAGATAGTGATATAGGTACATGTTGACATATACAGTGACAATGGCAGGTTGATTCTCTTATTCATATCAAGGTGGCAGGACGAGGCAAGGACCTGGGGTTTTAGCCTCCTTCCAATTGATGCTAGTAGATATAGTGAGTTGGATCTCACTAAGGATTGTATTCCTCACTAAAGGTCCGAGCCTATGGTAAAACTAGGGGGTTGTAGCCTCCTTTTATTTGGAGCTGATAAACTAGGTGGTTGTAGCCTCCTTTAAGTTGGATATGGTAAATAAATTGATGTAATCTTTATATTATATAAGAAAAACATTTTTTGGTTTTCTCCCATTTAAGTTTCCACGTAAAATATCTTGTGTACTATGTATGGTTTATGTGATGATGAATGTTATTGTTAATGGTTATGTTTATATTTGATATTAAATTTTTAAATGTTAAAAAGTGCCCAATATGGATTCACCCCCCCTCTCAGTATTGGTGAATATTCCAACAATTAGTATAAGATCCGGTTACCTTCAAAATAATTTAACCACTGGAAGCAATATCATGAACATATATGGATCAACAACGAGGATTCTATTCGAATGGTATTCATATATTTGATGGAAATAATTATGCATTATGGAGTATTAGAATGAGAACACTACTTGATGGCTTTAGGGGTGGATGTTTAGCTCACTATTGTTAATGGCTACACTTCTTCAAAAAGACGACAAAAAATTGCATCCAAAAAGGAGTTAAAGAAGAACAATTCAATGGAAATGGATGCCATTCTAGATGGATTATCATATTCCATGAAAAGAAAGATAGGAAAGTGTACATCAACTAAAGAGCTATGGGACAAGCTACTGAATCTTTACAAAGTTGAGGAAGAAGCAAATGAAGAACCATATACAAAAGGTGAAAGAAGCTCATCCAACAATGGCACAAAAGATGAAGATGATGAAAATAAAGAGACAAAGGTACCAAGTAAGGCACTCTCTAAATGTGTTAAATGTGGAAGAATAGGACATGATACTATTGAGTGTTCATATGAAGAAAGAAACGATAGTGATTAAGAAGAAGAAGAAACTTTCCTCATGTCCATGATTACAAATCCTATTGATGAATAAGATGAACTGCAAAAATATCCTAAAGGATCATAAGACAAAGAAGAAGAAGTTGATCTTGAAACACAACTAATATTTTCCTTAAATGAAATCAAGAAGACCAAGAAGAAGAATGTGTTGCTAGAAGAGATACTAGAAGAATCAAAAGGTAAAAAGCATAAAGACCATGAAGAGACTGAAAATACTATTATTGCCCTAAAAATACAAGTGGAAAAAGCGAACAAAATTGAACAAGTCCTAACAAGTCAACTAAAGGAGAAGGAATAAATTTTCCAAACAAGAGAGTTTGAGATTGGTATTCTACAGAAAAATTTGGAGAAGACAGCTTCCACAAACTTGAAGTTTGAGAAGAGCACATTGATCATAGATGACATGCTTAGCCAACAAATATCTCCAAACCAAGAGCAAAGAAAGTTGAATGTTCCAAGAGAAATGAAGAGAAGGCTAAGAGTTATGCAAACATTCTTAGAATCTCCCATCAAGGAAGAGACTACAAAGGAAGAATTCATTAACAAGTTTCAAAGAAATATGAATACATAGATCTGGCACCATCAAGAAAATATTCGACACCTAGGTATCTAAGCATATTTCTTGGTAATTGTTTCTCTTGCCACAACTTTGGGCATAAGGCTAGATATTACAAAGCTTATGAAGGAAATGCTTAAGCAAATGGAGGTGTCCACTCGAACTACAATGTTGAATGTTACAAGTGCCACAATTATGGACACATGGAAATAAATTGTAGAAGCATGATGAATCATAATGTTAAATACTACAAATATTATGATTATGGACACATGGCAAGAGATTGTAGTAGCAACATTGAAAGATCTCCTAGACAAAAGGTTATAAAATTTTGGGAAAATAAATTAGAATATTTTTAGGAAGAGAAACCCCAAAGAGAAGAGATAATGTTAGACGGATTTACCCTTTTCCATTGATGTCAAAGGGGAGAGAAAGATCAGGAGGAGCATGGTCCTTGGGGAGTATGATGTTTGTCATCAATGGTAAAGGGGGATATTGTTGAATAAGGTTTTCATTGATGTCAAGATCCTATTGTATATAACTCCAAAATGGTTCTGTTATGGCATAGCTTTAAGCATGGCCCTCATGGGAAGACACTTTGGGTTGTAGACATATGGGGAAAACCTCTAAAAAAGTCCCTAAGGTTGCCTCTAAGCAATGTTGGTGAGAAAGGTGAAAACACCCCTAGAATAATGGCGTTGGGTCCACATGACCATATTAAGTGAAAAGAAGCCCCTAAAGTAATGATGATGTGTCCATATAATCACGATGATTTGAAGAAGCCCCAAATCCCCTAGATGAAGATATGAAGTGGTCAAGAAGACAAGTCAAAGCTCCTTGATGAAGCCATGAAGTGGTCATTGACCCTTTGTAATGTCCCCAGCTTGATCCCATGGCATTAAAATCATAAATGATGTAATATTGTTATAAAATCATGGTGAGGAGCTCAAGGCCAAGGCCCCACCATCGATTTATCAATGCATATGGTTCACATGCTAGCCATGCATAATGGAATTGCGAATATTGTGTAAATATGCATATTTGAATAAAATACCCACAACTAGCTATGCAATACAACAAGAGATGGGGGCATGATTTTACAAGGAATTGGGAGGGAAAACATTCAAACCTTTGAGCCAATCAAGTCAAGCAAAGTGTCAATGAGATAACCCATCAAACACTCAACTACCCATGTTGACTTTTGTACCCAATCTTTCATTTTCTCCCAAAAGTTGGTTGAGGTAGTTAATGCCTTGGGGAATGGGAGGTATGGCTGTCCAAATTTGGGTATGGGCAAGCCACCCTTCATGGAAAAACGTGTTTTGCTTCTTGGGAAAGAAAGCAACCATGAATTTGCTCCCCAAGCCATAACCCATCAACCAGTTTTGTCTCTCTCACGTTTTTGGGCTTCATGGGCGTTTTCTCTCCACGTTTTGATGGTTTCTCTTGATTTTTCTAGCTGGAAACAAGGTGTTTTTTGGTTGCAGAGTGGCTGGGAGTATGGGAGCTTGGTTTGGGGTTCCATTGGGGCCGTTTTGGCCATTTAGATGCCAAAAAATACCATGGAAAATCGGGTTGGTTCCCTGTGGACGTTTTCCCCATGCAAAATCCGTTTTTGGTGTGCCCACATTTTGAGAAAAACCCCTGGCCATCTTGTTATTAAAATTCCCCAGTCCATTTTTGGTGTGCCCGGGTTTTGGGAAAGCCCAAGGCCATCTTATTGGTAAATCCCATTGCTGAAAGAGTGTATCCATGCCTAGTTTGAGTTGCTGTGTGCAAAAGAGTGTTGGGGTTGAGATGGGTATCTATTGCTTTGGCTGTGTATGAGCTTGAATGTCCCCTTTCCTTGTAAGAATCATGCCCAGCTCGGGGGTGGCAATTGTGTTGAGAGAATTGATGAGCACAACTGGCCTACGGTTGGGTGGAACGTTGCAGCGACATAGCTAGTTGTTTGGGACAATTGCACAATGAAGATAAGTGTTTTTCTATGTGCATTTTACTTCTGCAAATGTTTAAATTTGATGTTTATTATTGATATGTTGAATGCATACAAAAGATGTGTGTGGGTGATGTTCTTATTCTGCTATGCATATATGTTTGATTTGCATATGCACACATTAATTTTATGGCTATGAGTCTAATGAATGGGCTGAGTTTTTGTGAAAGCCCCAGAGATTGGCATCATGTTCCCTCCTTTTCCTTGGATGGATGGGTGGGTACGTGACACCCTTTTAAAGAAGTCCCTAAAATGTGGAAGAAAAAATTAATAATAAGTTAGGGCCAACCTAACCTAAAATCTGGAAGACAAAATTAATAATAAGTTATAGGGATGGCCTAACCCTAAAGTGAACTGAAAAGTGACCTTGGATAAGAGATGTATAAATACGATATGAAAACATTTCATTTGATTCATCCATGTTCATAATGTCTAAGGTGCAAGTACAAGAGGGAATTGCAAAGGTACAAGGGTATATAAGCAAAGGTACACGAGGAGGATTTTTGATATTCTTAAAATTTGCACAACTTTCTCATACGATATCGTAATCCCAAAAAAATTGTCTCATTGGAAAGCATGGGCCTCCAATGCTATAATAACTATATACTTATGTATTCCCCACTCATTGTTTTTCCCATAAAACAACCTACTAGGGATTTCTACATGAGACCTTCCATCTCCTCCATGTTAACATCCACCCCTAAGACTATCTTCACTTTTCTACTTACACACTAGTACACTTTTTAATGCTTCTTCAAATTTGACTAGGGACCAAGTTCCATAATATTATGCCAACCCTCAACTTTGATATACCGGCTTCACAAATTGAGGCACCAGTGAGAACAATGGAATGTTCTCTCCCTCTCTCCTTTTATTCAACTCACCAAAAAACCCCTTGAATTCCCTTTATGAACCTTTAGTAGTTTAGTTACGAAATAAGAAACCTACATCGGGGCTAGGGCTAATTGCGTTATGCAAAGTTAATGGAGAGGAAACATTCAAAGAGTTAAGACATGCTTACTTTCTAAATGTTGGTTTGGATCTCCTTTTGAGGCCCATATTGGATTTGACCCATCCTTGATAGGATCTATGCTTGTATTCCCTCCATTAGTCAAATCAACTATTGATGACATATGCCTTTTGGTTGTGCTTTGAATATGCCTTAAATGTCACGTAGACTTCCAACAAATGAGAACCTCTTGATGTAGCCTAAAGGTTGGGCCTAGGCATGTAGGATCCACTTCGTAGTCGACCACATCTAGGTCATCCATGAATTAGGAATGACTTTAAAATTAACCTTGGCACCCCTAACCCTCAAGATCATTCTTATGGATTAAAATTCCAAAATTCATCCATTTCAAACCTCCATAATTCTCCTCAAGGATTTAATAATGTGAACAAAATTACCCATATTTACTTTCATGAAATGGTTTCTTGAACTTCAAGATCTATATGCTAGAACTTCAAAATCTATATGTTAGTGATCATGAAAGAAAGCCGAACATTTCATGGTTGGTGAGTGTATAAATCCCATGAGTGTCCCAAGGTAGGTGGGATTCAACTTTTGACTTAATTTGGGCTCCATAAGGTGTGTTTTTGTTGCATTTCACTTAAATTTGAGGTCTGAGATTCCCAATTCTTATTTCAAACATTTCGAGTTTATTGTTCGCCCACTAGACTCTTTTAACCCCAAAATTTTTAGGGTTCATTTGCGTATTTTTCCTTTTTCCTTTTTAGTCCACCTCAAACCTTCATTAATGTCTCTAAATATATCAAAAGTTAAGATTTATATACTTTAATCACATTTTTTTCTCTATTAGTAGATTCATGTGGAAATAATCCCCTAATACCTTTCTTAGAAAATAAATAACAACGGATTTTAAAGTAGGATAGGGAAAGGTATTTCAAAACTTATCTTATGAGAAGACACCACATGAAAAAGCATATAGTTACTTTTCATATTAATATCTTTTCAATAAAGAAAATAAAATAGAAAATAGTTCACAATAGATACGCACAATGTACTTGCATCTATTTATTTAATCATAATGATGATCCAAAACACTTGAGACCTAGGACTTTCTCTCTCTATATTTTGATTTAATAATTCAAGATACTCAACATTGCTACCAATAATAATAATAATAATCTATTTTAATTTGATGTATGAGCTTGTGAGACAAAAGACCCTAGTCTCCAACCTCCTAGGAGGAAACATAAAGGTCTTGAATTCTGTACACGCCGTGAATTGTATGCAATTCGGTGGGTAGTTTGTTTAATCAGATTTACTTTTCCACGTGAAAGGCGCACAATTTTCTTTTTCACGTGTATGCTTTTGATTATTCGTTCTTAAAATATTATGTCTTAAGAAAATAAGGTCGGTTTGAAGCACGGCGTGGTCATATTAGTTTTTCAATTACGAATATAAATTTTGGGTGTATCATACTTTCATTATTAAAATGTTAAAGTGTTTGAAGCAATAATAATTTTATTATTTTTAAATATTTAAGTAATAATATTATAATAAAAAAATTAGAAAAACTCAATATAAACTCCGATTTAGAAAAAACGTTAAACTATACCCTTCGTAGAGAGCAGCTTTCTGCTGCCAAAGCTACTTTTCATTGTCATGTCAACAAGTTGGAATACTTAATTTTGTTATCATCTGCTGCAGTAGCAAGGGCACACCGCCTTGCCAAAAGAGAAATTAAAAAAAAACAAAGAAGATGACGTCATTATTAGACAGATTTGATGCTCTGCCACGTGTCACCTAACTCACGGAGAATTGTGTTTCACATTTAGACTAATTTGATAATACGACTGGATCAAACAGTTAAAATGTGTATTTCTTTTTCGTAGGTAATGTATATTAATTAATTTAATCACCGACCAAACCAAGTAAATTAGGGATACTTTTATTTATATATTGTAAAGCCTTAAATCCTGAAGGATATCGTGTGGACAGGGTTAACAGTTTCCGGCATTGATAAGGCACAGTTGCTATAAGTGAATATTCCACTGTAAACGCATTGAAATCAATCAGGAAGGTATGCTTTTTGGCAGGCCATGGAGTCCTGCAAAGCTCTGTGTGGTTTGATTTTACTGTGTTCGATCTGGCAAAGTGAAGGGAAGTTCTTCTCACTGCCTTCCAATTGGAAAGTGATCAATAACTCTAGCCTCCCTAGCTACAGCACGGTACAGGGGCCCTTCAGAGCGGTCACAGATGGGAATGGGAATGCAATTGTTAGCGAGAATAGCAGAACCGGGTTCGGATTCATTAACGTCAATAGTTCTGGCGAATTCGTTCTGTCTGTTGTCTTGGGATTGAATCTCACCTCGGTTCCTGCAATGGAGATCTGGACTGCAAACAGGAACAAGACAGTTGCCGAGGGTGCGACGCTTAAGCTGGGGAGCAATGGGGACCTTGCACTGGAAGACCCGAACGGAACCGTGGCCTGGAATATCAGTATTGGTAAGTCTAAAGGTATTTTAATGGCGGAGAGCGGTAATTTCCAGATCTATAATACCACGAATTCTTCGCTTGCGTCCGCGGGTTCGAATCTCGTGTGGCAAAGCTGGGATTATCCGACCGACACGCTCATGCCCGGGCAGGGGCTGAAAAGGGGACAGGCACTGGTTTCGAATTCATCTGCCACGAATACAAGCGCTGGACCCTATAAGCTCGTTATGCAACCCGGAGGGCTAGTGTTGTTCTACACGGACTCAACACAGGAGCCTTATTGGTCTCTAGGGTTGCCTGGGCTAGACTACCAGGGCATTCTCAGGCCGTGCTTTTATAATTCCTCGTCTCTCGGCTCTGAGGCCGTCTATACGGGAGAGAATTTACAGGTTTCGTTCAATGGAACAATCGGCAATTCTTCTTCTTCTTGTGTTAATGGGACTGGATCACTGGCAATGGTTCCTGGCTATAATCAGAGCGAGGAGAGGTTCCTGAGACTGGACAATGATGGCAGCCTTCGGTCCTACAGGGTTTCTCCGCAGCCTGGACAGAACAATATCTCTTCTTGGAGCGCGGATTTTGAACTGGACGCATCTAATAAGAATTGCATTCTGCCCAGAGCCTGCGGGCCTTATGGCATCTGTGACAATGGCCAGTGCACCTGCCCGGGCAGCGGGACGATAGATCAATTCCGGCAAATCCAGATCTTGGACGTGACGCAGGGATGTTATAGCAACCTGGAGCCGTCGTGCAGCCAGGCGTCTGCAAAACAGCATTACATGCGCGTTGAAGCCGTGGATTACTATCCGAACGACTACATGGAGCCCGAGGCCAATGTTTCCACCACTGAAGAATGCGAGGCTCTGTGCACAGCCAATTGCTCCTGCGTCGCGGCCTTCTTCCGCAACAGTTCGGCATCGTGTTATCTCGCGGATGGCCCGCTTTCCAGCCTGAAACAAGCGCCGAACGAGACATACAAGGGCTACCTCAAGGTCCTCGATAACATACCTCGGAACGGAACCTCGTCATCTACTAATTCGCTTACCGTCGGAAGCATAGCCGGGATCACGGTGAGCTCTGTTGCTGCTGCTCTGTTCCTTTGTCTAATAGCGATCCTATTCGTCCAGCACAGGCGAAAGAAACGAGCGAAGGAATCCGAGGTGGATGAAGAAGAGAACGATCCGGATGAAATGGAGGAGGAAGCTTTCTTGAAGACGCTCCCAGGACTGCCGCCGAGGTTCACTTATCACGAGCTCAAGGAAGCCACTGATAACTTCAGCAGAAAGATTGGGACGGGCGGATTCGGGTCAGTATACGAAGGCGTTTTGATGGACAATAACAAAGTGGCTGTGAAGAAGCTGTGCGGGCCGAGACAGGGCTACAAAGAATTCAGAGCCGAAGTAGCGACCATCGGCAGCATAAGCCATATAAATCTGGTAAGACTCCGTGGCTTCTGTGCCGATTCCCGCCAGAGGCTCCTGGTTTACGAGCTCATGGAGAACGGTTCACTGGAGAAAATACTATTCTCAAATCCGTGCGAGGACGGCAGCGGGTGTTTAACGTGGGAACAACGCTACAAAGTGGCGGTGGGGACTGCCCGAGGCCTGGCCTATCTACACGAGCAGTGCAGAGAACCCATTATGCACTTGGACATAAAGCCTCAGAACATCTTGCTCGACAAAAATTTCAATCCCAAGGTTTCCGATTTCGGCATGTCGAAGCTCCTGAATGACGACATGACTCAGGTCGTTACGGCGGTGCGAGGCACGCCTGGGTACCTGGCGCCGGAGTGGCTTCGGCACTCCATTGCCACTAAGAAATGCGATGTCTACAGCTTCGGGATGGTGTTGCTGGAGTTGGTGTCCGGGCGGAAGAACTTCGAGCCCTCGGCCTCCGATCCTCGGCTCTGTTATTTCCCGGCCTGGGCCATGCTGAGGGCGCTGGAGGGAAAGTATATGGATTTGGTTGATAAGAGGCTGGGGGATAACAACGTGGACACAGAGGGTGTTACCAGGATGATCAAGGTTGCCTTCTGGTGTATTCAGGACAACCCTAATCAGAGGCCATGGATGAGCGTTGCTCTGAAGATGTTGGAGGGAGAATGGGAAGTTCCTGATGCACCCATGTGGCTGTTGCAGAGAGGGCCCGAGTTCTTGGAAGGATATGGGTATGAGCCCATGCAAAATCGAGATGAAGATCACGAAGAAGAATCGTCGGAGGTGTCCATAGTAACTGAGAAAAACATCGGTGTTCGTAGATCAGATGAATCCGTTTCTTGCACAGAGCTCTCTGGACCTAGATAACAATTAAATCAGTTGGCCTTATCAGCACAGCTATGTAGATAGAGTTGCAGAAATAATGGTGTCCTTGAATGTATTATTATAGCTTGTATTGGCTTGGGCTCTGCTTTTCAATTTTACCAGAGTCGTGAAAGTTTCCTCGCCCGCTGTTTCTTTGAAGGCTTGTAAGTTCAGTCGGAATTCCCTTTCAACACAAAACAGAGTGTAGCTTCGTTTCCGCAATAGGCAAGATGCGAATCGGTCCAAGGGTTGTCGTGACTCGTGGGTGTGAAATGAAGTCCAGCAACGCAAGTAATTTCGAAAATTGATAATCCCAGAGTACAGAGTCTGAGTCAATATATATACTGAAAGGGTTTGAATTCGCTCTTTTCACATTTGATACTATGAGCATGGTTACATTTTTGTTTTCCAAAGTTTTGACAATTTGTGTACTTGTCAGATTTTTATCTATGTCATTTACAAGAAATTTTGGAAAATAGCGAGTAAAAAGTTGTTTAATTAAATTATTTGAATTTAGATATGACAGGTGTAGTCTATTCAAAACATTTTAGGTTTTTCATATTTTTCCAAGTATGCAAGTATATTATCATAAATACAAAAATAATATATTTTATGTTTTGTTTTGCTTTAAAAGTTTAAATAGAAATTTCTAAAAAACTAAAAAACATAATTCAAATATTTCTAAATTTGAATTTTATTAAAAAAATTCCTATCAAAACTCACTGAAAAGTCCAAAATAGATTAAAATAGTAATTGCCCCAAAAAGATGCAATAATACGTGGATAGGTTATTGTTGGAAGGTGAAATTACTGAAAAAAACCCCAAAAGTGCATAGACTAAAGTTTGCCCATGTTATATACTTGGCCTTGTATCACCATTTGAAAACAGGGTTTTGCAAAAAGGTGAATTTGCTAAGTACTTGAGCAATCCATTGTGTCATCTTTCAATGTAATCCCATTTGACTAAAACACTAAATTAAAGTCAAATCTGTTATGTATATTTTGTATTCTATTATATTTTGTAAGTTGTGTTGAATGGAATGATTATGATGTCATAATAATGTACTTTATTCCTTGTGAGTTGGTGAAAATTTAAATCATTAAACAATTTGTAAGACATGATTAGATAATCCTGATAAGATGTCCTAATTAGTTGAATAGAAAAACAGTCTTTAATAAGAACATCTATGTATCGAGAGGGATCAAATCTCCCAAGGTGCAAATCTCTCCTTGAATAGCTCCTTGACTGCAATACCTGAGCCACCTAATCCTAAGCTCCAAAGTCTCTAGTTTAAGTATCATATTTACTTTTTACTTTGTATTATTATTTTTTGTTTGCTTTGTATTATTTTGTTACTCAACAAACACTCTAAAGTCTCATATTTACTTTTTACTTTGTATTATTCTTTTTTGTTTATGGCCGACATAATATTTACCACTTAATCCTATAAAGTCTCTAGTTTAAGTCTCATATTTACTTTTTACTTTGTATTATTCTTTTTTTGTTTATGGCTGACATAATATTTATTACTTTTTACTTTGTATTATTTTGTTACTTGACAAACTCGACAAACACTCGACACATGTTACAAGATCTCCCTCATACTGCGATGTAGAGCGCCTCTCGGCGCAATTAAATAAAAGCTTCTGAACCCTTATTTGGCTAATTTGGCGTGAGTGGATATGGATACATGCCAATTTCTAAATGCTAGAGGTGTTTTCTTGTTTGGAATATGAAAGATAAGGAATATATATACTTGGGGAAATTTTGGGCCCCTCTGATGAGCATTTTGCCAAGTTTGTATCAAAACACTATAGCATGTAGATCATCCTCATTATGTAGAAATCCTGCAAGCATGTTTCTGTATTATATGAAGGAAGGTATTCTAGGCACATAGTTTTGTGATTTTCTTGCTCTTCACAGACTCCCATTGGGATCAAATCACATCACCAACTATTACTACTTAGTCAAGGGGGTGGGCCAAAAGGTCCTTTGATCATTAGTGTGAAAGCTACATAGTCTGACATCGATATGTAAATTACTATTATCAAACTCTTTGGAAATCTGAGATTTTATTTTTATGCACTTCAAAAAGGTACGAAGACTAAATAGTAAGGTTGCTATGTGTAAGTTAAGTAATTTGGTTAAACTGCTAATAATCCTACTTCATGATATCACTTTTGGAAAGTCCAAGTGGTGTCCTAAGTTAGGAATATAAGGCCCAATTCAGCTTTATCTCAACATCCATGCTTGAATAACTAGGATGTTGCAGTAAGTTATGTAAAGCCCAATTGTTTTGAATACATGAAGTCTTTAGTATATTTTAGAATACCCGTTACTAGTGTTGGGCATGATATTCTCGTGCTTCTCTATCTTAATGTATGATATGAATGGGCTTGAACTAGACACATTGTAGCAAATAATGAATGTGGACATGCAAAAGAGACATGCTAATCAAAATTGAATTCGACTTTTGCATAAGAGAGATGGGAAACATAATTATTTGGCTCAAAATTCCTTGCAACATCTTTCAACGTATGTCCAAATGATTTAACTACGTAACAGTCAAATTAGGTCCAACTTTTCCATCTTTTATCTCACAACTTTGGAGTCAAATTATTTGCATCTCCCAGGGTGTACACTACAATAGCATATGTTACGTAACTCTATACAAGCGTTGCAATTCAACTTATTGTTCTATAAAATGGTAAGTCCATGGTAGTTCTGAGAGTGCAGGTTTGCATTTTTACTACTTTTCTGGGTTTGGAATGCATAGCTACTGATGAAACTAATGGTACAAAAAATGTATTCACTTCTTTATTTTCAGTATACTACCCAACTCAATAGGAGTTAGGATTATTAATCCTATGTGGCTTTAATGGTGGATTTATATATGGCTTAATATGAAGATCCTTTATCAGCACTATTCAAAGAATGCATGAAGCATTAACGAACCATTCAAATTGCACAATGAATTCTTGAGGTTGTGGTTTAGTTTTATGGGAAACTAATTCTACATAAAATCCTCGTGTCATACGACGAGTATGGTGGAATAGTTTGTAGGAAAGTTGGGGAATTTTCTCAAACATTCTCAGGTCGTGGTTCAATTGTATGGACAACCGATTCTACATCTTTTTAAGGGTTTCCCCTTTCAGCTAAAGAGGAAAGACTATACAACAGTCAAATGCATATAAGACCCAGGGACCCCACTCAAACAAGTGGTAGCAAATGCATTGTGTGTGAATATATGTTTTCCACGTTCTTTGTATTATTTCTAATTCCAGTGTATTTACAAACAACATGAATGTCTTTGCTATTAGTCATATTGTTTTATTTAAGCAACAATTAGAGAGACACAACTACTCCATATGACAGCTAATGCATTCATTCTTTCCAACTTTTTAATAGAGTGGTTTTAATGACATAAATGTTCTTAAACTACGAGTCTCTTAAACATTCTTACTATATTTCTCATAATTAATTTCTTGTTCATAAAAACCATGTCTAAATTTGATGGATGGATAGTAGCAATCTATTCATTGTTGGTTAATCTAATTCAATAATGAATCCAAGGAAATTGTTGATCAATGTTCTATTTATTTCTTAACCAAGAAGGCATGAACTAAGCCAATCGAACATGTTTTTCAGGGTTCCCTTTGGCTTTTTAACAAAGCTAGTTTCTACATGAAATACTGGGAGACTGGTTTCATACAAAGCTGACACCCCTGTAATGTCTTGTAATGGGTATGTAATCTGAACTCTGACTTCCATATTTCCCCTTGGAATTATTGATCCCTAAATATCATAGGGAACGGCCTTGGAGAATATGTGTATCTTGTAAAATTGGAAAAGGATAAAAGGTTGGAAAATTTAGCTAGCCTCTACATGAATCTAGAAACTAAAGCTTCTTTTGTAAAATTTCACCCTAAAAATCGAACCTAGATCCATTGATCAGATCAACTATGAAAAAATTCATTTCCAATGTAGAGGATGTCCTAAATATGGGCATCTAGAAGTAAAATGCCCATATAAATTGAAAGAAACTATGCATTCTAAGAAAGAAAGCAAGCCAAAAAGGACGACCACCAAAATGGCCCTCCAAAAGAGAAATGGGTCCCAAATCCTCAACTTGAATCCCAGAATAAATTTTGTGTTGGGGACCCTGTCTAAGGTCATAATGATGTAATGGTGGATGAGAAACCAAGCAATGAATTATGATCCCCCCAGCATCCTCCATCCTCTCCCACAACAAACCCTACTCCACAACCAGATCTTGGAACATCTATATCAATCTCATATGAAAAGATTCCAATAGAAAAGACACAAAATAATTTGAAGAAAACCTTCATGCACAAAAAAACACAGCAACACCTATCAAATATCCAACTTCCAGCCAAAATCCAAAGCCTCTAATCCCTATTCAAATATGAAAAAATTCCAAAGGAAAAGACACAAAATAAGTTGAAGAGGACCTTTATGCACTACAAGACTCAGCAGTAGCTATCAAATATTAAACTTACAGCGAAAAAAAAAAGCCTCTAAGCCCCATTCCACAAGAAATATGAGCTTTAAATCTGATGTGGTGGAAAAAAGACAATAAAAGAAGGAAGAAGCACTAGGTAAAAAGGTAAGAAGAATCCCACAAATTGATAGTAGAGAGTTGCCAAAAGTAGATAGAGCACTGCTTTCAGGATGGACCAAAGAAAAAACAGGCAGGATTCCCTGGGTTTGTTCCAAAGGACTTTTCAGGGTCTCCATTTAATAGAGACGCTAAAGGTTCGCACAAAGAATTTATCCTGGAACACAACTTGTTTAAAACCCCAGTAAAGCGACATGCTCTAAAGAGAACAAAAAATGAAAAAACAAGCCATTCTCAGTTTACAAGAAACAAAAGTTAAATGGGAAGCTATCGAGTCAATTAGATGATCTATGAGGTCTATCTGAGAAGGAATATATAAGGATCCATCTGGAAAATCAGGGGGCATACTCATATGGTGTGACCATCAAAGCTAGGTCTCATTCAGTTAAATATTGAGATATTCCGGATTAACATAAACTTCTTGTCCAAAATGTACAACATATATGGCCCTATCGTTGGTATGTTAAATCCCATGTGTTGGAAAGTTGCACCTACTCTCTGAAGAAAGAAATCCCATTGTGGATATTCCATGAATAATTGAAGGATATTTCAGTTCAATTTTAGGAGAACATGAGAAAGAGGGTGGTCATACTAGTAGAGAATATCAATCACTAATCAATTTCAAAGAGAATTCATTGGTTGAAATTGACCCAAAATATAGCTCTTTCATGTGGAACACCATAAGACATGGGAGGCAATTCACTCAAGATTCTGGAGATACTACACAAATTTCTAGTTTCAGAATGATGGACGGTAGACAATTATGAAGCAGATCCTTATATCCTCAAAGGATCTAGTTTTTTCATGTGGAACAACATAAGAGTTCATTCTAGACAAACTTGGCATATTTTCTAGTCTCAGAAGGATGGATGGTAGACAATTATAAGGCATAATCTTATATCTTCAAAGTGTGTTGTCATGTCAATAACCAATTACCCTCTCAAATAATAAAGGAGAGAATCCCTTTAAGGTTCCTTTTAGTTTTGAAGTCTTGCTTCACCCATGGTGAGCTAGAACCAAACCTCAAAAAATGCTAGCTTTAACAATTCAAAAAGAACTATTTATCAACAGATTCAAAATGTACATTCTTCATAGAAAACTACTATTTCTCAAGAAAGGATTAATGAATGGAATGAATCCTAATTTTGGGAAATTTTTTTAGGTAGAAATTCATTATTGAAAATGCAAGTGAAACCAACCAAGAAGAAATTGAACAAGAAGGTCTCACTAACTCAAATTGAGAAAAAACAACAACAAAAATTCAGCCCAGGATGAAATATATGCTAGAGAGGAGAAATATTGAAAAAAAATCCCAAAAAATGAAAACAAAAATCCCCCAAAAAGGTTAAAATAAGGAGATTGAAGCACAACTTCTTTCCACAAATCCACACAAAGTAAAAAAGTGTAGAAACAAAATTACTTGGAAAACAAAAGACAATGGCTCCATGATAGAATACCATGCATCTATAAAATCAAAAGAAACTGGATTTTTCAAGTTCCTCCTAATGGATCATGGGTCAAAGTTTTGAGAAGAGAAAAATTGGGATCTGTATTTGTATCTATAAAATCAGAAGAAATTGGATTTTTCAAGTCCCTCTTAACGGATCAGGGGTTAAAGTTTTCAGAAGAGAAAAATTTGGATCTGTATCCATAACCAATCACAAATAAAAAAAATCTGGTCGATCTGTATCCATATCCAAATCCTGGTAACTAAGTAAAAATCATAGCCACAAAGTCTAGGTGTCTCCTCCCATTCCTCATCACCTCAAAAGAACAAAGCACATTTTTAGCTTGTAGGTATCCACTCTCTTAAAGTAAAAAGTATGCTTCTCAAATTATACCTTAAAAAAACTTATGATAAAATGAACTGGGGTTTCTTAAAAAATAAAACCTTTCTAACCCTAGACTTTGACCTGAAATTCATTAAACAGATCCATGAATGCTATTCAATGGCCTCTTTTGTTGTCCTTATAAATGATGAACCCTCTTCCTTTTTTAACTCATCTACGAGATCAAGACAGGGTTGTCCCCACTCTCCTTTTCTCCATCATCCTTCTATATTCCAGAGGAAAAATCATCTCTCATTCCCAATCATCACAACATTTGGAAGGTTTAAAATTTTCATCTAATCCTAGCCATATTTCCCATCTACTGAAAATGATACCCTACTTCTAGGATCTGCTAGTTTGAAAAAGTCCAACGCAATAGATAATGTCATAAAAAATTTAAGAGACACACAGGCTAGATTAATTGGCATCAATAGAGATAAATCAACTATTTATTTATTATTATTATTTTTCTAAATGTAAGCCTGGGACTGAAGAGAAAAATCCCGACAATGATGGAATTCAAAGAATCGACTCTTCCTATTTTTTACCAGGGTTTTGTCCTAGCAGATCGAAGACATACCACAAAAAATTGGAGAGGTGTTATTCATAAATAAGGAAGAAATTAGAAGTCTCGTGATCCTATTTTCTTTATTTAATAAACAAATAGAGACTCCTTTAGTATCTTGTTCAGAGGGAATCTGGCAGAGTTAATTAAACTGCCCGTGCAAAGTAATCCCCAAATGACATCAACTAAACACCAAATTCCTTTTCATACGATCCTGCAAACCCAATACCAAGTAATACTCAAATCGCATCAACTAAACATCGGGTGTCTTTTCATACTATCCTGCAAACCCAGTACTAGAGATAGAACATGTTTATAAGAAATCAAATCCTTTCCTAATACTTCCTCCAAAAGCTAATTATATATACATAATGAAAAACTGTAGTTTACCATGGAATAATATTTTCAAAGATGAAGATGAAGTGCGGATCTCTCCACATCATAATTAAACTACGAAGAATAAAATTGTAAACCTACTTCTACAAGCTTGGCCACAGTAGACTCCTTCAGTATCTTGTCCAGAGGGAATTAGGTAGAGTTAACTGAACTAAATGCCAGTGCAAAGTAATCCGCAAATCGCAGCAACTGAACATCAGGTTCCTTTTCATATGAATCCTGCAAACCCAATACCAAAAATAGAACATGTTTATAAGAAATCAAATCCTTTCTTAACAATCCCTCCAAAAGCTAATTATATATATATAATGAAGAGTGTGTCATAGGATCGGATCCCTTTTGCAGAGGCCGCCTTCTTTCTCTTTTGTAGTATGAACAATCTTCAAAGGACTATTAATAATACCATATAATTTCTGAGAGGAATGGGACTGGTCATTATTTTGGATTTCGCCCCTTCTCTCAACACTGCAATAATATATATAAATAAACAGAAGGAATTTGGTCCTCATTCTAGAGGCCAGAACTCTTTACCGTAATAACAAAATCATTATATGAGTTGATCCTCAACCATGAGGTTGATCCTCTCCATTTGACAGCAAAGATAGTATTCAACCCCAAATAAAGACGTCAATCTATATAAAGGGATAAAGAAAGGAGCTAGCTCTTCCATAAGGAGGCTACTTCTCCCCCACATACAAATACAATATCAATTATATTAATGAGGTTCGCTCTCTTTTCAAGCTAGGAACCTAGACCTTTCTTGCAGTATTCATAGGAAAAGGTTGGAAGCCACAAAAATTTCCCTCTTTATGGGCAATCATAGTAAAAATATTATCAACATATTCACACCTCATTATAATACATGGTTAAGTGCATGCACAGGTTCCACATCATAGACTACAATTCATGAATTCGAATACCCTTTGGTCGAATCTCCAGTCTTCCTTTTACAAAGGTCGTCGCCCACCAATACTACAATCAACTTCAATAATAAAGGTAGCAAATAATTAAAAAAAATAGCAGAGATGATTAAACTCAAAAATAGTGCTAGGTTTAGCCTCTAAAGTCGATCAAAACATGATTATCAGATGCAATCTTTGACAAGTTCCACTTCAAAAGCCATGGGATTTTTTTAGACCATAGTTCTATTTCATGAATATTCATACCTTCATGTTTGGTCCTGTATAATCCAACAAAATAAGGTAAAAACGTCAATCAATACCACCCTCTATCCAAAAATCGGGGAAAAATAAGGAAAATCCAAAGGGTGTTGGAAAGGGACCAGCTTGCTCATTCTGAAACCTTGCGTGCTAAAAGGCAAGATCTGAAGTCATCTTTGATGAGGCCCATGTCATCCATTTGTATTAGGGCTCCTGTGTAGGAGACAAACTCTGGTTAACTTTGTAGAAGGGAATGGCCACAATTAACCATAGAAACCCTAAATTTTACTAATTCGAGGATCCATATTCTCCACAGACTAAGCTTGAGTTTGAGTTCTAGGAAGAACTCTACCTGGGTCTTTGTGGTCTTGGTTGCAACCGCAGGGGTTTCTTGTGCATTTTGGGGGTCATGGTGGGGTTTCTGTATCGGAGGAGGAGAAACCTCTGAGCCATGCCCCATGAACCCTAACGAAGGATATCAGGGAGGCCACCAAAAAAAATTCAAGGAGCAATAATGTCGGCACCAGTTGTGGGAATATTTACAAAGGAGTTTCCACGGATGGATCGATGCATAAATTCAATAAAACACATGACATTTTAAGAGGAACACTCCATCGATGGTTGAGTTAGAGGATTATGTACGTGGCAATTTTGTATTGGAAAGCAGGGCAAGTTTTGTAAAATTAGTCACAACAGATCTATTGAACAAGTAAATCAATCACAATGATGTAAAACAAATTGAAGTAAAACTGTGCAAGAGAGATGCATCAGTGCTCTATAATCCAGAATAGTAGAATTACAATACAATATTGTCACAATGAGTGAGAAATTCGAATTAGCTAAGGAGGTCATTCGAATATACTGCATGGCATAGCTTGGCTCCAACTAGGAGTCCTCATCATAAATCAGTGGTGGTCATCAATGCACAAGTCACTGTCAGACAAGTGTCTAACTGAGTCTAACTGAGTGTAATAAGTGTAACTGATGGTAAGTGGCACTAATGTAGGGATGGAGGCTTAGTGGAGGGCACATGAGGATTTAACTGCACTTAGAATAGGTAGTGAAGTCTCATCGGAGGTCAATCGGAGTGGTAACAACAGTTAGGAGTCAGTCTAGCCTCAAATCAAGGAAAGACAACTAACTAACTGAAGTGAACTGGACTGGTAGGTGAGAAAAGGCGCCCTTCTCAAGTGGTGGGTGAGAAGTGGGTGCCTCCCTGACTAGGAGGGATAAAACATAGTGGAAATTGGCTCCTGGGTGCTGGTAGACTAGGGACTAGGTGCTGGAGGCATCAAATTGGTGACTGGGCAGCATGCGGATGCATGCAATGCATGCATGCATGCAAAGTACATACTGAATGATGAGATATCCTAACACCCCACCTCAAGCTATACTATGATGTAAAAAATAAATGTAGGGCCCTGGTTACTGAGACCAAAGGTCACCCCAATACAATAATAATCCAAATAAATAACAATTCATGAACCAAGGAAATGGAGAAAACCTCATGGGAAACCCCCCCCCTCAAAATGGAGTGTAACACACCAAAAGATTTAACTGCTCCAAAATCAAGTAGATATGTCTGGAGGTATCTTACTCTTGGGAGTAAATGGATCATGCTCCAAAAACATGTGCTTGAATTCTCCATCAGTGGATGCAAGCGAATGTGGAGACTTTATGAACTTGCTCTTCATACCGAAAATGGTGAGAACAAATCTGAAAATATGAGGATGATCCTGGAACCTGTGATTTGAACCAAGTGAAGTAGGAATAGCTCCAATTGGATCAACTAGATCTTGAAACTTGAACTTCTTATCAGTGGAAGTTAAATCAGCTCCAATATTTGACAAATGGTTTCTTGAGATCTCCTTTGAACCAACAGGGGTGAGATCAAAACCAAAATCAACAAAATTTGCATGAGAATTGAACTCAAGCGAATGGTAGTTCTATTCATCTTTAGTAAAACTCTGAGAAACTGTACAAATGATAGAACAAAAGTTTATAGAAGGCATGCAATCAAGGAGGATGAATGCTTCACCTCCAAAATCAGATTTTACCTCCAAAACATCAAGTAGATCATTATTCTGCATGTTGGAAAAATCATGTGAAAGAAAGGATTCAAGAACCTCTTCGGAATCTAGAGTATGAGCTGGTTTATCTTGCTCAAAATTCAAAATAGAAGACTTTGAGAGAATGAGTGTTGAATCTATAGTTTCTTCTTCATCTTGAACAATTTTTGAGGCTGAGACATAATCAGAGAGAACACATAAGGAGATCTCACTGGGATTGTTCTCCAAAAGGCTAGCATGATCCTCTTCTTCATGCTTTCCAAATTATCTATTGAGTTGGGCCAATAGATCTCTTGGATTTTCAGCAGTAGTACTGAGGTAGCGCATACAAGGAGACATAGCAAGACATTTTGTCCCAAAATATCTGTCACAATCATTAAGCCAATCATTCTCCTCTTCATCGGAATCAAAATCTCTTGTAATACCAATGCACACATCAAAAAGACATTGTCTCTTCAAACATGCGATCATCTTTGGTTTCCATTCATCATAGTTGAATGGAGTAAGAAGATTTTGTGAAGAAGAATATTCCATCTCTGCAATAGTGAATGCAAATGGAAGAAGTAAGAAACCTGCAAATCACAAGCAAACAAGAACCATTATGGAGCATTAGCTGCAAATGCGGAAAGTGCTGCAACTGCAGAAAACTGCTACAAAGTGAGCAAAAATAGCTCAATCTTCATGTAGAACACATGTAGAAGAGAGATCTTGTCCCTGCCATGGCTCTGATACCATGTAAAATTAGTCACAACAAATCTAATGAACAAGTAAATCAATCACAATAGATGAAACTCAGGAAAATATGGTGTAAACTGTGCAAAAAGCATGCATCAGTGCTCTATATCCCAATAAGGGTGAAAATACAATATGGACAAATATGGACAATATGGACAAACTAATTAATTAATCATAATATGGACAAATAAGTAGTACAATGCATGAGGATTCGAATGCCAACGTGGCAATTCGAATTAGCCTTCATGGAGTGATCAAAAGATCACTGGAGTGTCATCGGAGCACAACTAGAAGTCGATCTCATCATCAGTGAAGTCATCAATGCACAAGTAACTATCAACCATCAGTCAAACTGAGTCTAACTGAGTGTGGTAGGTGTAACTGGAACTAACTGAATGAAGGAGGCTCAATTGAGGGTGCATGAGGATCTAATTGGAGTCAGAATGGGTAGTCAAGTCTCACTAGAGGTCCATCGGAGTGATACAGTCAATTGAGAGTCAGTCTAGCCTTAAATCAAGGAAAGAACTGAAGATAACTAAATGGTAGGTAAGGAAGGGCGCCTTTCTCAACTGGTAGATGAAAGGAGGGCGCACTAAGCTCTAGGAGGGATAAAATTGAGTGGAAAGAAGCTCCGGGGGCTATCTAACTGAGGGCTAGGTGCTGGAACTGATGATTGGGATGCATGCAAATGAATGCAAACCCTAAATAATGCATGTAAACCCTAAAAGTGCATGCATGACTGAAAATGCAAAGGATGAAAATGCTAGTAGGACTAGGATGGAGTATAGGAATATTCTAACACCCCCCCTTAATCCATCTTGGGACTTGGTAACTAAGACCAAAGGTCACCCAATACAATGAATAATAACAGTCAATAAACTGAGGAAATGGGGAAAACCTCATGGGAAAAATACCCCCCCTCAAAATAGACTGTAAGGCACACAAAATAAATGCTCCAAACTCAAGCAGGTGTGATGCCTGGTCATATGTCTGGAGGTATCTTCTTCTTGGGAAGAAGTGGATCATGCTCAGAAAGCATGTGCTTGTACTTGCTCTTCAAATCGAATGTGACGAGAACAAATCCAAAAGTATGAGGATGATCCTTGAACCTATGATTTAAATCAGTTGAGGTAGGATCAAATCTATGAATGTGTAGATAGTCTTTTGTCTTCTCCTTTGAACTATCATGGGTGAGATTATGCCAAAAGGAACCATCAAATAATAATGATTGCTTGGAATCCAAATCAGCTCCAAGACTTGATAAATGGTTTCTTGAGATCTCCTTTGAACCAGCAGGGGTGAGATCAAAACCATCATATGCATGAGAAATTATCCCAAGTAGTGATTTCTTAGAATCCAAATTAGATCCAAGACTTGAATCATGGTTTCTTGAGATCTCCTTTGAACCATTAGAGGTGAGATCAAACCAGTAAATGCATGAGAAATTATCCCAAGCGAATGGCAATGGTTTCTTGAGATCTCCTTTGAATCAACAGGGGTGAGATCAAAACCATGGTCTTCAATAACTTTCTGAAAGCATGAAATAATGATCATATAGTAGTAAATAAGAGGTGATTGATCAGGGAGAGCGAATGCATTACCTCCAATGGCTGATTTTACCTCTGAAACATTCATGTGATCATGATGCAAACCAACAAACTCTGGTGCAAGAGAGGATTTAGGACCTTCTGCAATTTCTAGAGTGTGAGCTGACATAGAATTTGAAATCGAAGAAATTTGGAGCATGAGTGTAGAATCTACAAGTTCTTCTTCTTTGTGGCTAACTTCAATATGAGATATGTTTGATACTGATTCATGATCAATGAGATCATCAAGGAGGGCAAATGCATCACTTTGCTTGCTCTCGAAGGGGTTTCGACCAATCCCTTCATTCTGTCTGCCAAAAATTTTATCCAGGTGGGCCCATAGCTCTTTTGGAGATTCAACATCAATGTATTGGTTTATCATATATTCAGGCAAAGAAAACATCATTGTTGCATAGACTCTGTCACCTTTATTTAACCAGTCAATCCCTTCTTCATAGGATTCAGACTCTCTTTCAAAACAATGATCAAAGAGACCATTTTTCTTCAAATATGATATCATTTTCGGTTTCCATTCATCATAGTTGAATGGAGAAAGAATATCATAGTTGAATGGAGGAAGAGGAGGGATTTCTTCTGAATACATGGAAGCTGTAGAAGACCTGCAAAATATAATAGAAATATCTGCAACTGCTACTGCTGCAAAAATGCAGAAACTGCTGCACTTGAAATCTTGATAATAACCTGCAAAAAACTCTCAGGAATGGAGATAAACAATACTCTCAACATTCTATGATACCATGTAAAATTAGTCACAACAGATCTATTGAACAAGTAAATCAATCACAATGCTGTAAAACCAATTGGAGTAAAAATTGTGCAAGAGAGATGCATCAATGCTCTATAATCCAGAATAGTAGAATTACAATACAATACTGTCACAATGAGTGAGAAATTCAAATTAGCCAAGGAGGTCATTCGAATATACTACATGGCATAGCTTGGCTCCAACTAGGAGTCCTCATCATCAATCAGTGGTGGTCATCAATGCACAAGTCACTGTCAGACAAGTGTCAAACTGAGCCTAACTGAGTGTAATAAGTGTAACTGATGGTAATTGGAACTAATGTAGGGATGGAGGCTCAGTGGAGGGCGCATGAGGAGTTAACTTCACTCAAAATAGGTAGTCAAGTCTCATCGGAGGTTAATCGGAGTGGTAACAACAGTTAGGAGTCAGTTTAGCCTCAAATCAAGGAAAGACAACTAACTAATTGAAGTGAACTGGACTGGTAGGTGAGAAAAGGCACCTTTCTCAAGTGGTAGGTGAGAAGTGGGTGCCTCCCTGACTAGGAGGGCTAAAACAGAGTGGAAAGTGGCTCTCGGGTGCTGGCAGACTAGGGACTAGGTGCTGGAGGCATCAAACTAGTGTCTGGGAAGCGTGCGGATGCATGCAATGCATGCAAAGTGCAAAGTGAATGCAAAGTACATACTGAATGATGAGATATTTTAACATGTTTTTTGGCGGACATGTGGCAATCAATGGTTGGTCGGAGGGATGACGAAAAGCTACAGTTATTTACAAAATGCCCCTAAAAAAAAAACGTCTATCGACGTAATACATTGCTCACATATTATGTATTTAAGTAAAATTATTACAATTAATTTATATTTATCATTCATTTTAAATTTATTGAATATTAAAAAAACTTATTATTGAAAATATAAATATCTCTCAAAAATTTGCATTACATTTTTTAAATTATATTATATTATATTAAATAAAAAATAACTTTAATAACATTAAGCAAATAAACAATTGTTTTTGACTAGTAAACAAACAATGCAAACATAGATAATTTCTATTGTGTTCACACTCACAATATTCAACTTTGTATCCAGGCTTGTGAGAATCTTTGGATTCAAAGGTAGATTTAAAGCTGAGTTTGAACCTCCTCTCCCTTTTGTCCTAAGACCTTTATCTAAACGTGTCCCCTTTGTCCCACGACATTTATCTAAACTTGTGAGAACCTTTATCACGATATGGAAGGTCTATTGTTGAGATAATCTAACAGCTAAACAAAATTTTGATTTATCAAACAATTTGAAAATTAAATAAATTTATTATTTGAAATTTTTTAATTTTTGTTTCGATTTACATTACACAATATTAAGGTACAAATTTGAAATCGAAACCATCAAATTTGATGGTTTTGACAAGGTCCTATAACCCGTTTTGACGATTTCAAGAAAAAATGGTGACACTTATTTGGTTTTGACGAGGCCCTATAACCTGTTTTGACTTGAGATATTCAAACCAACCGATACGGGTTCGAGTCTAAACCATGTGACTAGATGTCTTGAAGTCGAACATAGTCAGACACCATTTGATTACCAGTCATTGATGTATATTGTTAACAAATGCGATCTAACTCACCGATAATGATAATGAGAGGAAAGGCACCTAGTACAATCACTACTCAGTCTAACTTATCAAAAACATAAGACCTAGTGAAAATAACAAAAAATTTCCTCCATAAACTTGTGAAAGGGGTTAGACTGAAAAGCATAGGAACATAGGATAATATGGGTAGTATTTAGTGTAGGAATGGGGTAAGAAGGATAAAAGCATATATCAAAATAAGGACAAAATGAGGTTCCAACATCTTCCCTAGGCTTATATATTTGCATGTCCTCATGGAAAAACATTCCTCAAAATTTAGGCAAAAATTAAAATCTGATAAATATCCACCACATCCCAACAACGCTCACTAAAATGTTAAGAAAATTATCCTGCTGGTAAATCCTCTCTTCTCTGATCTTTTTCTTCAAACACCTATTATGGACAATGTTAATTTTTTCTGAATTTACTTCAATATGATCTAGGATCTTAACTAAGAGAACAACATGTACAGCATATCTACAGCATATCAATCATGGAGACAATAATGCAAGCACACAAGAGACACAAAGATTTACTTGGGGAAAACCATAAAGGTGAAAAACCCCAATAACTTCCTCAGAGATAGATAGAGCAATGATACAACCAATCAAGAGAGATAGACATAACCTAGCAGCAGATCCTCCTCCTCCATAAGTGCGCCTCTCCTCCTTGAGAGCATGTGTGAGAAGTGAGTGAGCAAATAGAGTGCCTCCCGCACTCTATTTATACTTGACTTGACTTGCCTTTTTACCTAACTCATGTAGGCTCAAACTTTACCACATAACATAATGCTGAGTGGGCCAACCCCCAATAGGGTGGTCTAATAACCCTTTGACCCACATGGCCGACCCCCAATAGGGTGGTCTAATAACCCTTTGACCCACATGACTTATACAGGGCCGACCCCAAATAAGGTGGTCTAATAACCCATCAAGTATAAGTTACGACACTTACAATATAAATGACGACACTTCCTTATAGAGGAATAATACCATCTCTATAGGAATACAATATACATATATGTGAAATACATTCCGAAGTTACATATACTTCAACACTCCCTCTTAACTAGGAAGGTATTTCTCAGCACAGTTCTTCTAGCACAAGTCATCTTCTCTGGATCATCATCACTGGATAATCGTCATCGAGTCATCATCATCGACACTGCTACTGCTATCTCAATCAATCTCTGAATCTACTCGTCATAGGAAGTTCTACAGAGCCAGTCCTTTTTCATACTGGATGTAGGCCCACCACCTGCAGGTCTTCGTCATCACTGGCCATACTGTGGAATCCTCAGGACTTTTACGTGCGTCACAAAACCTCGCAAGAGCATCCCAGGCTGTTACGAGCACACAGCTCTACCTATAGGATCTCCCAGGGAAACGAATTACATGTGACCTCACCACAAAACCTCGCAAGAGCATCCCAGGCTGTTACGAGTACACAGCTCTACCTATAGGATCTCCCAGGGCAACGAATTACATGTGGTCATGGAAAAACCTCGCAAGAGCATCCCAGGACTGATTACGGGCACACAGCCCAACCTATCGGATCTCCCAGGGAAACGAATTACATGCCATAGGACAAAACCTCGCAAGAGCATCTGCCAGATATCCCAGGGCGCTATTATATGCCATAGGCAAAACCTCGAAAGACTATCTGCAGATCTCCCAGGGCAACGAATTACATGTCCTCCCAGAGCAAAACCTCGAAAGAGCATTTTCCAGATGTCCCAGGGCAACGAATTACATGCCATTGGAAAAACCTCGCAAGACCATCTGCAAATCTCCCAGGGCAACGAATTACATGCTCATCTGCACAACCTGATCCACGGCCACAGAGTATCAACCTGATACTCACCATACATCATCCTGATGTATCCATGATCATCCTGATCATCATCACTGCAACGTCCTGCTGCATGTCATCTGGAGCAACATCCTGAAGCTCGTCATCTATGATCGTCCTGATCATCACTGCAACATCCTGCTGCATGTCATCTGGAGCAACATCCTGAAGCTCGTCATCTATGATCATCCTGATCATCACTGCAACATCCTGCTGCATGTTATCTGGAGCAAAATCCTGAAGCTCGTCATCTATGATCATCCTGATCATTAATGCAACATCCTGCTGCATGTCATCTGGAGCAACATCCTGAAGCTCGTCATCTATGATCATCCTGATCATCACTGCAACATCCTGCTGCATGTTATCATACCTGATCCACCTGATCATCAATGCATCTACCTGATGCATACCAAGTATCTACCTGATACATATCATCATACATGATCCTCCTGATCGTCAATGCATCTACCTGATGCATACCAAGTATCTACCTGATACATATCATCATACATGATCCTCCTGATCATCAATGTATCCACCTGATACAAATACAAATACATGATACATATCACCATACATGATCCACCTGATCATACAATGTATCCACCTGATACATATACAGATACATGGTCCAAGCATCCAACATGATGCATATACAAAATACGTACACATGATCCAACTGATCATATCCAGCATCCAACATGATGCATACATACATAAATGATCCAACTGATCATATCCAGCATCCAACATGATGCGTACATACATACATAAAAATGATCCAACTGATCATATCAAGCAGAAACCAGAACATCATCCTGATGCTCATCATCCAGCGCTTACATCCACATCCATGTGAAGGATCCTCCTTTCAACATGCTTGGAATGGCTTCAGCAAATGTGTCCATCACTTCTTCCTTGAAGTGTCCTCGATCTGAAGAACGCCAAGCCTCTCTCTGAAGTACTCGAACTTCACTCTGGCTAGTGGCTTCGTCAACACATCTGCAATCTGCTCGTCCGTCGCAACATACAGGAGCTTCATAGCTCCTCTCTGTACCATATCCCTGATATAGTGATATTTGATCTCTATGTGTTTCGACCTGTCATGAAACACTGGGTTCTCGGACAGCTTTACACAACTCTGGTTATCATAGAAGATACCAGTAGCCTCCAACGGGAGATCAAATAGCTTAGGCAGTAGCTTCCGTAGCCATACTGCCTCACAACTAGCTGAACAGGCTGCAACATACTCTGCCTCAGCTGTACTCAGTGCTACGCAGGACTGCTTCCTGCTAAACCAAGAGATCACACCTGAACTCATACTGAAGCAACACCCAGATGTGCTCTTCCTATCTGCAGCACTGCCAGCCCAATCTGAATCAACATAACCCTGCAGGTTAAACTTTTGATTCACTTCATACCTGAGCCCATGATCCACTGTACCCTTCAGGTACCTCAGAACATGCTTTACAGCAACCAGGTGAACACTCCTCGGATCCGTCAGGAACTGGCTCAATGTGTTCACAGCAAAGCAAATGTCTGGTCTCGTGTTTGTCAGGTACATCAAGGACCCAATCATCTGATGGTACATGGAGACATCAACCGGCTCAGATGAAGCATCACATAGAAGCTTTAGATTCAATGCCATAGGTGTGGCCATAGCCTTGCAGTCCATCATCCCGAACCTCTTCAGGATCTCTATTGCATACTTCCCTTGTCCAAGGAAGATTCCATCTGCACTCTGCCACACCTCCATGCCAAAAACAAATAGTGCATCATTCCCAAGTTCTTCATCTCGAACTCGGTAGTAAGCTTCCGCTGCACGTCGGCAATCAATCTATCTTCACCTGTAACAAACAGGTTATCCGCATACAAAAGTAGTATCACTGGATTGCCTTCCTCAACCTTGTAGTAAAGGTTGGAATCCGCTTTACTCTTGGTAAAGTCCAAACTGGATAGAAAGCTGTCTATCCTACCATACCAAGTTCTTCACATATATGTGACTACACCATGCTGTCGTGAAATCCATCTGGTGCATCTTCTATTTCATCACTTTTATATTTCTCAATGTTGCCCTCTGCAACATGCTTGATCTGATAATTCCATTTGGAAGTCATAGCAAACTTCCCTTCATGTCTTGGGATTACATACCAAACATCATTCTTCATGATCGACGGATCATGGCATTTCATTTCTTCATCCCAGATCCTGGGAACTTCAATATCTTCAATATATATCTTTGTTGCTGGAACAAATGTTGTAGTTCTTCTTTTGTAGGAGATGGCATACGATCTTTCCTACACAACAAGTTAAATTGCATGATTAGAAAACATCTCATAGTTTTCAGAACAAATTCTTACACATAAAGAAATATGCCATACAGTCATGCAATTATCTTAGCCAATGCTTCAATACAACATTTATCCATATTCCGTAACTTTCTAGATGCCTTCCAATCTCTACCAGAACATTGTTAAGAGTGTGCACAACTCCCAACATGTCAGCAAAGAGGTTTCATTCTAGATAAGTAGCAATGGAATGTTGTACAGTGCCATAGGCCACTTACCCATGCATATTAGGAGTATACTGTTAATCAATGCAATTATTCTATTATGCATAATACACAACCTAATTCTAGGAACATCAGTATATACATTTATTGAACAGTATTATTTAAGAAATGACAATTCAAATACTTATCTTTGTTTGTTCGTTGGGTGGACTCCCTCTGAGTCTTCGCTTCCTTGCAGGAGCTGCTGGAGTCCTAATCTGAAGTAGCTTCTTCTACACCTTTCTGTTGTGGGATGTAGAGAGATGGTCAACTCCCTCTGAATATCTGCATCCTTGCATAAACCACTGGAGTGTACTCCCTCTTGATCTTTGCTTCCTGGATTACCTGTCCTTGAACTTACATTCATCCTTGGTTCCTATGCATGCTTATTAGTATCATGATTGTGATATCCTTGTGATCTCATATAAAATCATACATTCATTAGTATACTATTAAAACAAAATAATCTCAAGCATGTATAGTCATGATCATTTCAAACAGAAATAATAAGCATTAGCATTCAAGGTTTATGTAGGATTCTTATGGTTAGTCAAATCATAAGAAACATAACATGTCTAAACCTGTAATTACTCAAACATATGACTCTTCAGATTAGTTGAATCATCAATAAAGATAAGATATATAAAATGCATAAAACCTGTGATTATTCAAACCTATACCATCATGATTCTTCTGGTTAGTCATATCATCAATTAAGGTAAGAAACATAATATGCATACAACCATGATTATTCAAACCTATGACTTCATGAATAATCATTATCAACAACAGTATAAGATCCTAACACAAGGTAGGATTCTATCTTGATATAGGAAAAACATACCTGGATTAGCATGCTAGCTATTTATGTCTAACATACTCACATGATGTCTTCTTGTTCTTCTTCAATGACTTGTGCTAGTAACCTGTATATCTCATAGGTTAACTATTACAAAACCAAGTTATACATACCTCGTAAATGGATCTTCTATGAGATCCATGACAATGGATGAATCTTTGTCCTCATGTTATCATGATCATATGTTCTTGGACCAGAACATGATTTGTCTTTCTTGGTGTACCTTTCATGTTAGTAGACAACATAAACCTCATACAACACCATAATGCATTAGTACAATCATAAGTGTCAACACCCTAACCAATGAATATCTTCTATCATGCATTCATAATTTTGTTAAGGTGATACGACAAATCTAAAATCAAAATTGTACTGACCGTAATAACATGAAGACAAACATACCATAAACTTAATCATGGACAAATATCGAAACATACCTCGATGAGTCATACCTGTTGAGATCGCTTGTAATCTTCTTATGTAAGGCCTTAGCCTCATCTCCCTCTGAAACAGGAACTTCTTCACTCATGCAGATGATCAATCCATCTTCTTCTGGGATTAACCCAATCCACTTGATTTGCAAGTACTGGACCTGGAGCTGGATATGGGTTTGTTAGAGAAACCCCAAAAATTCAAACTTTGAATTTCAACCTTCTGACAGGATAGAAATATGTGTCTTGATGAGCTGATCAAGTTGGTATATTCAAAATTTGAAGACTGCAAAGTTTCACTCCTCAATTTTTCCTTTGAAACTTCCGGATTCACTGGATGTGACCCTGAACTGGGGTTTGATGAAGCCCATTCTTCTTCCCAATCAAAATTTTTGATCCAAAGCTCTAAGCTTCTATTTTTCTGAGGAGCTTCCAGCCGTGGTCACAGATTTCAAAAATTCCCATTTTTACAGAAGCCCTAATTTTCCACTTTTCTGATCAAAGTCCCGAACTAGGGTCTAATCAAGCCCGGCCTTCTGCCCAACCAAAAATTCTGATCTTGGTCTCTAAATTTCTATTTTGATGAGTAGCATCTAGCTGTGGTCTCCGATTACAAAAATTCCAACTTTCTTCAAAGCCCTAAATTCCGGAAGCCATGAATGAAGGTACCAAAAAATAATTCTGTTTTGACAGAAATATGTACCTGATTGTTTCTGGTGTAACTCCAAAATTTTTGATCCACAGGGTCTGAAAAAGTTTCCTGAGATATCCTGACCTGTTATCTTTCCATCCTGATAGGTCTGACCTCAATTGGATTCTCTGAGAGAGAGTTATGCCAAATGTCGCAACGTGACCTGTTTTGGGATAAAACAGGAGAGCGAACTTGTACGGCGTGCCACGTGTCACTGTTTTAACTTCGGCCTCTGAAAAAGTTTTTTGAGATATCTCGGCCTGTTACCTTTCCATCCTGACAGGTCTGACCTCAATTGGATTCTCTGAGAGAGAGTTATGCCAAATGTCACAACGTGACCTGTTTATTGGATAATACAGGAGAGCACACTTGTACGGCGTGCCACGTGTCACTGGTTCAACTTCGGCCTCTGAAAAAGTTTTCTGAGATAGTACAGACTGTGTACTACCTGTCACTTTTTACTAAATTTCATTTGGAGCTTCCTAGCCCAAGATATGACCTTTTTCCCAAGGTCACCTGATTTTGACTCAGATCTGGAAGAGGCAGAAACCCTATATTGAACAGATCATAAATCACAAAGTACAACGAATTAGAGGTTTTCCTTTGGACACAAGATACCTGGAGATCTTATCTTCGGCCTGTAACAATTTCAGGTCTGAAAACTTCGCCAAAACGGATTTATAGTGAAAGTGCTACGATGACTGGTTTTTGCTATATCAAGCCCTAGCATCGTAAGTGCAACAAGTGTCATACATGCCATATCATGCCTTCTTTCAGGCTAGCTCTGATACCATGTTAATTTTTCTGAATTTACTTCAATATGATCTAGGATCTTAACTGAGAGAACAACATGTACAGCATATCTACAGCATATCAATCATGGAGACAATAATGCAAGCACACAAGAGACACAAAGATTTACTTGGGGAAAACTGTAAAGGTGAAAAACCCCAATAACTTTCTCAGAGATAGATAGAGCAATGATACAACCAATCAAGAGAGATAGACATAACCTAGCAGCAGATCCTCCTCCTCCATAAGTGCACCTCTCCTCCTTGAGAGCATGTGTGAGAAGTGAGTGAGCAAATAGAGTGCCTCCCGCACTCTATTTATACTTGACTTGACTTGCCTTTTTACCTAACTCATGTAGGCTCGAACTTTACCATATAACATAATGTTGAGTGGGACAACCCCCAATAGGGTGGTCTAATAACCCTTTGACCCACATGGCCGACCCCCAATAGGGTGGTCTAATAACCCTTTGACCCACATGACTTATACAGGGCCGACCCCAAATAAGGTGGTCTAATAACCCATCAAGTATAAGTTACGACACTTACAATATAAATGACGACACTTCCTTATAGAGGAATAATACCATCTCTATAGGAATACAATATACATATATGTGAAATACATTCCGAAGTTACATATACTTCAACAGACAATGTGTCTTTTGGATTCTCTGCACCATTGTCTTCACTATTTATATAATTTACTATTCTGGTAGAATAATTTTTTAATTTCCTTTGAAACATAAAACTCTACATTTTCAACCTTTCATTTTCTTCCTTAACAACCCTATCTAGAATGGTTAGCTCACAATTTTCATCCTTTATCTTCTTATTGATCCTGTTTAATTTCTCAATTTTTGAACATACCTTTGTAGTTGAATAGGCTACATGTGCATCAAGTTCTCCCTGCACTATATCATTACACTAGGATGCATAAACCAAATGATCATATTCAACCAAATTGTAATTATTTGACTAGGGAGGTATATGATTTTCCAGGTTCAAACATTCAACTTGTTTTTTCTTGTTACTAGGTGTATAAACATCGAAGGGTTTTTGTGTATCATCTGCTTCCTGATCCTTAAAATTCTTATTGCTCCTCTTTAATTTCTCAATTTTTAAACAGACCTTCAAACTTGAATAGGATACCTGTACATCAGGTTCTTCGTGCACTATATTATCACACTAGGATGCAAAACCCAAATGATTGTCTTCAACCAAATTGTAATTGTTTGATTGGGGAGGTATAATATTTTCTAGGTTCAAACATTCAACTTGTTTTTGCTTCTTAATAGGTGTACAAACATCAGAGGGTTTTTCTAAATCATATGCTTCTTCTTCTAAATTAATAACAATATGCTAATGTTGAGCAGTGGGAATTGAATCTTGACTAATACATACCTTCTTTGACTTTACCATACTTCTCGTAACTCTTCTATCCACCATTGTTTCTAATGGGGAATCCTCTATTTTATGTGCAAACTTTCTTTTCCTTCTCTGTTATGTATCACTAATGAAACCCTCAGCTCTATCCACTACCTCCACTTTCTTTGCGAACTTTATTTTCCTTCTCTGTCGTGGCTAACTAATGAAACCATCGGCTCTGGCCACTACCTCTATTTTTGAAACAATTATCCCCTATTCTTGATAAACTAGTAAATTGGGCCAGAGACTTCTAAGAAACCCTCAGTACCAGGTCTCCTATATGAGCCTCTTCACCATCAAAACTCATAGAAAATTTCAAAGTGACTTTGTCATCAAACCCATGAAACTTAGAAAATAAATAATGAAACCCAATAGTTTGAAACATTTCTCGATAGGCACTGAATTCTAGAAGACTTTCAAGAAATTCCATGGATACTAACTCATGGAGGTCAACTACCATGGCTACCAAATTAGTGTTGATTATCAGAGAAAGGTATAACACTTCACTTCACAACCGAAGAGCAACTGGTCTGCATGACAAGTAATTTTCTTAATCAGGGATATAAGGAATACTCATGATTATGTAATGAACCTGTTTCAAATCATATCATTGATTCAACAAGTTAAAAAGGATCACCTAAAAGTATCGTGATTACCAAATCTTGTGTGAAGGGACAAAGATAAGTGATAATTCGGGAATGGTGAATCGTGGATAGTCAACAAATAAATAGATAATGACTTGTAATGATAATGAAACTGTTGTTTAATAAGAGGATAGGTATTAGCCATATGAAAGAAAAATAAAATATGCCATATAGTAACTAAGGGTAAGTGGATCACCCCCACTCTCTCTCCCTATCCCACCTACCACTGCCTTACCCCTAACCAACCTCCCACCTCTCTCTCTCTCTCTCTCTCTATTTCCTACTCCCCCTACCCCTAACCTCCCCCCCCCTCTCTCTCTCACATAATTCCCCTTCCCCTATTAATAAACACCACCCATATTTCTCTCTCTCTCTCTCCACCAACCACCCTCCTCATCCCCCTACCCCTAACCATTCTCCCATTCTCTCTTTCTCCCTCTCTTTCTCTTGCTCCTACATCTAACCACCCCCATATCTCTCAAACCCCTCTCCTCCCCCCATTTATCTCACTTTATCTCCCCTATTCCTACTACCCCTAACCCCATCCCATCCGTTTCTATCTCTCCTTTCCCCACCCATAACCCCTCACCTATCTCTCTCTCCCCCGTTGTGCCTAAAACTACTCCTACCATACCCTACCCGCCTCTATCTCTCTCTCTCTCCTACTCAATCTACCCCTAACTCTTCCCCTCTCTCTCAGTCTCTCCTAATCCCATAGCGGATTCACTAGAAGGAAATATAATATCACATTCATTCGTATTGGGGTATTAAATAATCATGAAAACCTAAAAATTATATTGCTTATATATTAAGGGGCAAAGGGTTTTTTATTTAATGTAACAATACAAAAATACTTTGGGGTCTTTTTTATATGGGTGTGTTGATAAATATCTGCCAAATGGAGATGGTGGGATCACGACTGGATGAGAAATTAGGTTGAGGCAAGGCTCGGGCTTACCGGTACGTAGGGAAATCACATCTTGAGGCATGCTTGAGGCCAGGGTTTTCATGGTGAAGAGGGTTTCCAGTCGATCATAGTCGAGAGACAATGGTCATTGACAACCAATTATTACCAATAACACTCAGCCAATTGTTACCAATAGCCTTGGGAGGCTCTAAGCCTCTAGAGCCTATTATAGGCCCTCGATAGGCCTTGGGGGCTTGAATACCCAACCACTCGTGCCTATTTTAGGCCTTGGGAGGTTTAGTTAGCCTCCTAGAGCTTGTTACAGGCCCTGGGGGCTTGGATACCTATCCCACAATAGGCTTAGTTAGCGATTGGGGAACTACAACGTGCAATCTAAATGTTGTACTATGTGCATTGGCTCTAGTGACATACAAGAAGTGATCTCCTATCTCTTCATTAGACCATTAGATGTTGCAAATCATAATGATATGTGGTTGAGTAATTGCATTATGGGTGAAGTAATGTGCATCCAAAATATACATCGAAAGAATCAAGGTGCATTGTAGAATGCATGTGGGGTCATAAGAGGGGTATCATATCAATATAATAGGTAGAAATATGAAGGGGTATAAAAAATGTTAATGAAAAAATTGATACATACGATATCTACTGAAAATAGGGGTTTTTTAAATTGGAAAGGCATATTGGGAGGGGTTAAAAAATGATTTTGGAAGGTATTTTCCAATATTTAGTGAAATAGGGGTATTGTTTCATATGCCACGAACGAACGTGCTATGATAGCGGTTTATTGAGTGAAGCTCCCGTGCCTAATCCCCCCTACTACTATTAACCCTCTCTCTCTCTCTCTCTCTCTCTCTCTCTCCCCCCTAATCCCCCTCCCCCCTACCACTAACCACCTTGAATATCTTTCTCTCTCTCTCTCTCATACTCACCCTAACCATAACTTGTAATTTCCCCAAATTTGGCCATGGACCACAATTACCTAAGTCACCTAGACTTTGTCCATGTTTATTCACCTAGGTGGTAAATTGGGTTGATTATTTGCTAACCCTAATGTCCAAAGTTAGGAATAATGAAACATGGGAACAAGTTGGATAAGGAATATGCATAAAGGATATGGTGGACATGGGTTGATTCTTCATGCAAGAAAAAATATCCATGTGGTCAAAATTATTGATGAAATCCTAAGGTTGGCATTCCTAAGGTTTGCCATGCATAAGATTGATCAAATAAGTCAAAGGCAAAAGTTGTCCACAAGTCACAAGAAAAGTTGATCCGATGTATGAACAGGGTTATTGAGGTTCCAAGGAGATCTTATCCATGCATTGAATGATTTAACTAAGTAAAAGAGGCACCAAGGAGGGTAGTGGAGGTGTCTTTCCATGAAAAAAGGCATTTCCATAAAACAAGGAAAGCTAGTGGACAACATTTTACGAAAGTGGACAAATTCCATGTTGTTTAGCCAAGACATCCTAAGCAAGGGGGAAGAGTTGGTCAAAGAAGCTAGAGGGAACATTGAATGAGTATATAGATCACTCAAATACCCAATGAATGGTTTTTGGTGTTCCATGGTATTTTCCACTAGGATTGACTAAGTGGACAAACTAGTCTTGCTCATGGTTTTCATCGTTCCATGGTATTGGGGCCAAGTATTGGAGGAAAGTGAAAGTTTAAAAAGGAGGCATAGGAAATTAGTGGGGTTTTTCTTATTTTGTATTTAAATTTCTATTGATTTTCTTAGGAATCTCTATGCTTGGGTGATGCTCCCCTTGCAAAACGAGAGGGTGATAGGCCCCTCAATCTAGTGTAACCAGTTGGAGTGTTTTGGAATTTCGATTGGTAAGAGAGGAGGAATCTATTTAGCCCTTCTCACTAAGTTTTATTTCAAGAATTCCATACAATTTTCATATTCATTCCATTTCCATTCAGTTTATTTATGTTCCATGTGATTTCAAGTTCTAGTTTTCAGGTGTTGTTAGTAGTGTGGTGTTGTAAAGGTGTTGGTGGTAGTTGATAGTCTATCTAGAATCTAGAGCCATGGAAGATATAGATACAGATTGAATATGTAATTTGCAAACATGCAAAAAAATAAAATTAGAGTTCTGTTCCTCTCTCTGCATTTCTCTATCTTTCTTCTATGTTCTTCTTTCCTACGCATAGATGCAATGGAAATTTTGACTAGTCTTCACTGTTACTGCAATAACTTAACTTATAGTCAACTAATTCACATTATTAAAATTTCTGAATTTATATTAAACATATTAGGACCCATCCCAAGTGTTATATAGAAAATTGTGACCCTTTTGTACCATTTGAAATTGTTTGGAACCCACCTAGTTGAGCTATCCTGATTTCTGAACTTTTCTTCTAGTCTCCAATTCTTACAGTATAACAACTAGTTGTTGAGTTTAGTGTTTCCATTGTAGGTTGGGGCTATTACCAGGTCTAGATACTTCTAGTTTAGTACCATAATCCATTGGGTTTCCACATAAGTACCGGGGTTATTGACTTGTATCCTTTTGTTCATCTAGAGGAGACTTCCTAGGTGTGATGTACCTAGAAAAATGTGCCACTGTCGAAAGTAAGGATCTTGAGTATTCCTTCCAAGTATTGATATAGGTTTTACTAAGTGTGTTGCAGACCCTATATTCCCTCCTCAAGAAATTGTAAAGGCCTAGGAGTGTTTTGGAACAAGTGGGAACAAGACTAGTTCCGATTTGCCAATTTCTAGCTAGTATAAGTGTGGAATCAAGGTTGCATACAAACTGTTTGTAAAGAGTCCATAACCAGACCTACATAAATTGGAGGGAAAATACTCCATATCAGATTTGCACATTTCTCTAGCAGAGGCCTAAAATCATTTCTAATGGGAATTACCATTAACCAAGCTATTTTCCAATGTCCAGTGTGAAGTAGATCACCTAGTTTTGGGGAATTTTGATTCTCTAAAGTTGTGGTTGAGTTAATTTATATGATTTTATGATTGGGGATGTTACATAACCCCCCCATATATATTTTATCTCCTAATCCCCCTCCTTCCTACCACTAACCACCCCTAATCTATGTGTGCATGTGTGTGTCATGATCCCTCCCTCTCTCTCTCTAACCCCACTCCTACTCCCCATTCCCCTAACCACCACCCACCCCCATTATCTCTCTACTGCTAAATCCCCCTCTCTCTCCCTAACCCAATTCCTAATATCCATTCCCCTAACCCCCCTCTCTCTCTCCTTTTACTACCTCTAACCATTGCACCTCTCTCCTTCCTCTATCACTCTAAACCCTCTACTCCCCACCATCTATCTCTCTTTGTATTCCATTCTCCAATTTACCCTAACCATATCCCCTCACTTTATGTCTCTCCCTACCTAGAACATAAAACCCCACCTCTCTCTCTCCCCTCTCACCCATACCCCTGACCCACTATCTCTTTGTCTTTCCTAAACATCCCCATATATATATCTCTCTCTCATAATCCTGACCCACTACCACTAACCACTCACCCCCTCTCTCCCTACCCATTACCCCTCCTTCTCTTTGTCTCTACCCCTAATCCACCCTCTCTCTATGTCTCTCCTATTTTCCCTCCCCCTACAACTAACCACTCCCCCACCTCTCTCTCTCTCTATACACCCCCCCTTAAATCACCCCCTCTTCTACCTACCCCTAACCCACCCTCTCTCTATGTATCTCCTAATAACCCTCACCCTACCACTCACTGCCACCCCATCTTTCCTAATCACCCTCCCACATCTCTCTCTCTCCTACTCCCCCTACCCCTAACCTCCCCACTCTCTCTCTCTCTCTCTCATAATACCCCTCCATCCTACCACTAACCATCCCCAATCTCTCTATCTATATATAATAACCCCTCTCTTTCCGTAAACCCCCTCCTAATACCCCTACCCCTAACAACTACCCTCTCTCCCTTTCTCCCTCTCTCTCTCTCTCTTATTCCTACCTATAAACAACCCCTTCTCTCTCTAACCCCTCTGCCCCTCCCCCTCATATATCTCTCTTTTTATCCCCTCCACCCACTACCCCTAACCCTCCTTCTTCCCCAAATTCTTCTTATCAGAACATCTTATTATCTATCCACCTTCTTACCTGCCTTCTTCGTATTGGAACATCTTGTTGGTTCTGGAGCCAGATCTTCTAGTCTCATAGATGATATTGTATCAGCCGTGTTTGTACCCCAGCTTTATATGATATGTAGGTGGAATGTACAGTCACCCCAGCGGGGTTCTAGGGGGGACCATCCCCCCTGGCTGGGGGGTCCGGGACCAGCGGTCCCCTGGGGGGGGTTCGGGGGAAACGCCCCCGAAGAAATTTTTTGGGGCTGTTTTCACTAGTCATTTTGTGGGCCCGTGGTTTTGGGTATCCCGTGGTATTTTCCCATTGTATTTCCCTTATAAAATAAAGACATTGTAATACGGCTAGGGATGATGATGTATTAGGTTTTATGCATTGTAAAGATCTCTGAGATCAGGAGAGAGACTGTGAAATAGAGAAGAGGAAGTGCAGTGATTGTGCTGCAGGTTGTATCCCTTCACCTTGCTGGATGGTAATAATAATAAGGGCTGGGAAGTTTAGTGTGGACGTAGCCCAAGTTGGGTGAACCACGATATATCTGTGTCTCTCTTGTAATGTGTATGTGTGATTATATTTGCATTTCTGTTTATTGTTATTGCTCTGCGATCCCGTTTTTCTAACAAGTGGTATCAGAGCCAAAAGTCTATTTGGCAGTTAAACCCGCAGGAAGCTAGGGTTTCTGGTTCGAGTGGGAGCAATGGCAGAAGAAGGAAGTTTAAGGTCGATAAGTTTAATGACCAAAACTTCGGGTTATGGAAGATGCAAATGGAGGACTATCTGTACCAGAAGGATCTATTCCTACTATTGGGAGGAAAAGCAAAGCAGCTGATGTCTATGAAGGACGAAGAATGGGAGGTTCTTGACAGAAAGGCTCTGGGAACAATATGGTTGAGCCTGGCTTCGTCGGTGGCTTTCAATATCTCAACAGAAATGACAACAGAGGGTTTGATGAGTGCATTGGGTAAGATGTATGAAAAACCCTCGACCTCCAACAAGGTATTTCTAATGAAGCGTTTATTTAATATGAAGATGTCTGAAGGTGGATCTGTTATTGATCATTTAAATGATTTTAATACGGTTACAAATCAGCTAAGTTCTGTAAGTGTGAACTTTGATGACGAGGTTAGGGCTCTTATAATCTTGTGTTCATTGCCAGAAAGCTGGAATAGCTTGGTCATGGCTGTAAGGAACTTTGTCTCTGATTCAAACACCTTGAAATTTGATGATGTTATTGGTGTTATTCTTAGCGAGGAAATGCGAAGAAAAAGCACAAGTGAGACATCAGGTAATGCGTTGACCATGGAGAGTAGGGGAAGACAAAAGGAGAGAGGAACGAGCCAAGGTAATCGTGGAAAGTCTAAAATGGGCAGATCCAAGTCCAGACTGGGAAAGATAGAGTGCTGGAACTGTGGAAAGAAAGGACATCTGAAGAAAGACTACAAATCTCTAAAGAAGAAAGGAGATGCACAGAAGGAAACTACCCAGGAAGCAAATGTAGAAGGTGATGTGTTACAAGATGCTTTGATTCTTGCATTAGATAATACTAGTGATTATTGGGTAGTAGATTCAGGAGCTTCATGTCATGCTATACCCCATAGAAAATACTTTCATGAGTATGTTCCTGGTGACTTTGGACATGTTTTATTGGGTAATGATGAGCCATGTAAAATTGTTGGAATGGGTAAGGTATGGATAAAAGTTAAGAATGGAACTGATTGGTTGTTGAAAGAAGTTAGGCATATTCTTGCTATGAAAAGAAATCTGATCTGAACAGGGCAGTTGGGAGATGGCGGCTGTCTATCTACGTTCGGAGAAAAGTGGTGGAAGACCACTAAAGGATCAATGGTGATAGCAAAAGGAGACAGAGTAGGTACGTTGTATTTATGTCCTCATAATACTGACCATTCTATCTCTTTAGCTTCCACAGGAACAGATACAACATTGTGGCATCATAGGCTTGGCCACATGAGTGAGAAGGGGATGCAGATTCTCCACTCAAGGAAGTTGCTGCCGGATTTGAAGTAGGTAAGTTTGGAATTCTGTGAAAACTGTGTTTATGGAAAACAGAAGAGAGTCAGATTTCTCAGGGTTGGGAAACAAAAGAAGAATGAAAAAATAGAGCTTGTGCATACAGATGTATGGGGACCGCCTCAGGTACAATCTCTTGGTGTCTCTCATTATTATGTTACATTTATTGATGATGCAACTAGAAAAACTTGGGTTTATTGCATTAGACAGAAATCTGATGTGTTTGCTACTTTTAAGAAGTGGAAAGCTTTGGTTGAGAATGAGACAGGAAAAAGATTGAAGTGTCTCAGATCTGATAATGGAGGTGAGTACTGCGGCAAGGAGTTTGATAGTTACTGTTCATACCATGGGATTCGTAGAGAGAAGACAGTCCCAGGAACACCACAGAAAAATGGTGTGTCAGAAAGGATGAACAAAATGATCATGGAGTGTGCAAGGTGTATGAGACTGCATGCAGGGTTGGCCTTATAGTTTTGGGCAGATGCTGTAAATACTGCTATTTATTTAATAAATAGAGGACCTTCAAGTGCTTTGGATGGTGGTATTCCAGAGGAAGCATGGACAGATAAAAAGGTAAACTACTCATTTTTTAGAACATTTGATTGTGAATCATTTGTCCATATTGATAAAGAAAATAGAACAAAGCTTGAAGCTAAATCCAAGAAATGTACCTTTATTGGATATGGGGTTGATGAATTTGGTTATCGTTTATGGGATTATGAAAATAACAAAATCATCAGGAGTAGAGATGTGATATTCAATGAAAAGGTCATGTATAAAGATCAGTTGCAGGGAAAGAAAGAGGAAAAGGAAAACACAGAGTACATAGTGCTTGATGAAATTAAAGAAAATGAAGTTCCGAAGGTGCCAGAAAATCAAGAGCAGTAGCAAGTACCTGAAACTCCAGCAACTGTAAGAAGGTCTACCAGGTTAAGTAGACTCCCTGAACGATACTCTCGTTCAATGCATTATTTATTGATGACTGATTTTGGTGAACCAGAATGTTATGAAGAAGCAATGCAGGTGGAAACTAGAAAGAAGTGGGAGCAAGGCATGAATGAGGAGATGGACTCATTGGTAGGAAACCAGACTTGGGATTTGGTTCAGTTGCCTGCTGGTAAAAGAGCATTGCAAAACAAATGGATTTACAGGTTGAAGGAAGAGGAAGGAGGTAAGAAGCAGTACAAGGCCAGACTTGTTGTAAAGGGGTTTGCACAGAAGAAAGGTATAGATTTTGATGAAATATTCTCTCCTGTTGTTAAGATGACTTCAATTAGGACTATCTTAAGTCTAGTGGCGGTAGAAGATTTGCATCTTGAACAGTTAGATGTAAAAACAACCTTCCTCCATGGGGATTTGGAGGAAGAAATATATATGCAGTAGCCACAAGGGTATGAGGTCAAAGGTGAGGAGGATCTGGTATGCAGGTTGAAAAAGAGCTTGTATGGCTTGAAGCAAGCTCCAAGGCAGTGGTATCTAAAGTTTGACAGGTTTATGATAGAACAAGGTTATAGTAGATGTCATTTTGACCACTGTGTTTATTTTAAGAAGCTAGACAATGGAAGATATATTATCTTGTTATTGTATGTGGATGACATGCTTGTTGCAGGGTCTGACACGCAAGATATAAATGTACTCAAAAGGAAGCTAGCTAATTCATTTGCGATGAAGGATTTGGGTGCTGCAAAGCAAATCCTTGGTATGAGAATAACGAGAGATAGGAAAAATCGCAAATTGACATTGTCTCAAAGTGAGTACATATAAAAGGTGTTGGAGAGGTTTAGAATGCAGAATGCAAAACTTGTAAGTACACCTTTGGCTAGCCATTTCAGTCTAAGTAAGGAAATGTGTCCCAAGACACAAGAAGAGAAAGATTACATGTCCAAGATTCCCTATCAATCAGCAGTTGGCAGCTTGATGTATGCCATGGTGTGCACAAGACCAGATATTGCACATGCAGTGGGAGTTGTGAGCAGATATATGAACAATCTAGGTAAATAACATTGGAAGGCAGTACATTGGATTCTCAGGTATTTGAGAGGTACTACCACTGAGGCATTATGTTTTGGATGTTCAGACACTGTTCTACAGGGATATGTTGATGCAGATATGGCAGGTGACAAGGATAGCAGGAGGAGCACCACAGGGTATGTGTTTACTATAGGTGGAACAACAGTAAGCTAGATTTTGAAACTACAGAAGGTTGTTGCACTTTCAACAACAGAAGCAGAGTATGTTGCCATTACAGAGGCTAGTAAAGAGATGATTTGGTTGCAGAGGTTTATGGAGGAAGTGGGTAAGAAGCAGAAGGATAGCAGATTGTATAGTGACAGCCAGAGTGCCATTCACCTTGCAAAGAACTCAGCATTCCATTCCAGGACTAAACATATATAGCTCAAGTACCATTTCATATGCTCTGTTCTAGAAGATGAACTGTTGAAGCTGGAAAAGATACATACTAGCCAGAATCCTGCATACATGTTCACAAAGGTAGTGACCAGAGAGAAACTGAGTTCATGCTTGTTTTCAGTTGCCCTTCTAGCATGAAGGTGAATAGGAGAAATTTGCCAAGTCCAAGTCCAGCAAGTGTAGCAGTGGTGGAGTTGCTGTGATCAGTCTCCAAGAGGGAGATTGTTGGTTGTGGAGCCAGATCTTCTAGTCTCATAGATGATATTGTATCAGCCGTGTTTGTACCCCAGCTTTATATGATATGTAGGTGGACTGTATAGTCACCCCAGCAGGAGGGTGTGGGGGGGCACCGCCCCCCCACGGGGTTCCAGGGGGGACCATCCCCCCTGGCTGGGGGGTCCGGGGGCCAGCGGTCCCCTGGTGGGGATTTGGGGGCAATGCCCCTGAAGAAAATTTTTGGGGCTGTTTTCGCCAGCTGTTTTGCGGGCCCGTGGTTTTGGGTATCCCGTGGTATTTTCCCATTGTATTTCCCTTATAAAATAAAGGCATTTTAATACGGCTAGGGATGATGATGTATTAGGTTTTATGCTTTGTAAAGATCTCTGAGATCAGGAGAGAGACCGTGAAACAGAGAAGAGGAAGTGCAGTGATTGTGCTACAGGTTGTATCCCTTCACCTTGCTGGATGGTAATAATAATAAGGACTGGCAAATTCAGTGTGGACGTAGCCCAAGTTGGGTGAACCACGATATATCTGTGTCTCTCTTGTAATGTGTATGTGTGATTATATTTGCATTTCTGTTTATTGTTATTGCTCTGCGATCTTGTTTTTCTAACACATCTGGTATCAATAGAATGCAACAAGTAAGTTTTGATCTCCAACACCCTGCCGAAAATTCCTAGTGTTATATTATGAACTCATGGCCAGGTGAAGGCCAGTGTTAAGGTAATAATTCAGAGTGGTGGTGACTGGAAGGTCTGATTAGGTCTGTAAAGCTAGTTGTTAGTTGCTCTAGAACCCCCCCATCACCAATAATTATAGGGTCTCTTCATTGCTTCTTTCCCCACCTCTTACCATCCATCCATACCCCACTTTCTGTGTCTCCTCACCCCAAACATAACCTCACACTTCTGTCCCTCCTATCCTGCCCCTATCCTCCCTCTCTCTACTATCCCTTCCCCTAACCGTCTGCTCTCTCTGTCTCTCCTAATACCCCTCCTCGCTACCAATAACCACCCGACATGCCTTTCTCTCTCTCTCTCTCTCTCTCCCCCAATCCTCCTCCACCCTTAATCCCCCTCTCCCTACCAGTAACCATCCCCATCTCTCTATCTCTCTCTCTCTCACTCTCTCTCTACCCCTATCCCCCCCTCTCCCTTTCCTTACCTCCCTTCCACACTCATAACCCACCACCTCTCTCTCTACCCCCCCACCTACCCCTACCAATAACCATCCCTCATATATATATATATATATATATATCACACACACACACACACACACACCCTACCCCTAACCCCTCGTGTCTATCCCCCTCTCTATTTGTATCTCATAATCCCTCTCCCCCCACCACTAACCAACCCACATCTCTCTCTCTCTCTCTTTATCCATATATCTATCTTTCCTCCCCATATCCATCCCTAAACTCCCTCCTACTACCCCTACTTATAATCACCCCCCCTCTCTCTCCTACTCTTACCCCTAACCCCCCCTATATCCATCTCCTACTCCTACCTCTAACCACTCCCTACTCTCTCCCCCTTTCTCTCTCCCTCTCTCTCTAACCCCTCTCCTTCCCCCATATTTCTCTCTTTCTATCCCCTCGTCCAACCTACCCCTACCCATACCCCATCCCCACCTCTCTCTCTCTCTCTCCTAATCACCATACCCCTCCCCACTCTCTCTATCCTCCCCTCTATCTCTCCTAATTCCCCACCCTCCTACCACTAATGAACGCCCATCTCTCTCCCACTCTCTCTCTGTATATGTATATATATATATATCGGTAACTACCCCTCTCTCTCGCTAACCCCCTCCTAATCGCCCCACCCCTCTTTCTCTTCCTTCCTCTCTCCTATTACTACCTCTAACCAACCCCCACTTTCTTTCATCTCTCTTTCTGTAACCCCTCTCCTACCCCCCATATATCTCTCTTTATATCCCCTCCACCCCCTAACCCTAACCCCATCTTGTACCTTTATTTCTATCCCCACCCACCCCATCCACGAATCCCCACCTCTCTCTCTCCTACTCCCCCTACACCTAACCCCCACTCTCTCATTGTCTCTCATTATCCCCTACCCCTTAACACTAACAACCCCTCCTCTCTCTCCATCCCTCTCTCTCTCTCTCTCATAATCCACCTCCCCCTACCACTAACCACCCCCCATATCTCTCTCCCCCTCTCCCCCTAACCCCTCCTCTCTATCTCTACCCCTAACCCTCCCTCTCTCTATGTCTCTCCTAATCACCCCACCTTACCACTAACCAACCCCCATATCTCCCTCTCTCTCTCTCTCTCTCTCTCTCCCCCCCCCCCCCCCCCCGTCTCTCTCTATGTCTCTAACTACCCCTAACCCACCCTCTCTCTATCTCTCTCATAAACCCCATATCCCTACTATTAACCACCACCCCATGTCTCTCTCTCTCTCTCTCTCCCCCCTTTCATTATCCTCCCCTCATCTCTCTCTCTAACCTCCTCCCCCTAACCCTTAATAGCCCTCTCTCTCACTCTCTCCCTCTTCTTATCTCATCCACTTACCCATAACCCCCACCCCTCTATATCCACCAACCACCTAACACAACCCCTCTCTTTTATTCCGCATTAACCCCTCCTCTCCCTCTCCCTACCCACCCACCCCTAAGCACCACTCTTCTTTCTATCTCTTCCCTTATCTATCTCTCTCCTACTCTTAGTACCACTAAAAACCCCCTCATCTCTCTCCTAATCCCCTTCCTCTACTACCACTAACCAAACCCCTACCATTAACCCTCCCCTTTCTCTCTCTCCTCCCCTAACCATTAATAACCCCATATCTCATTGTCTATCTCTCCCCTACTCCTCCAACTACGTATAACCCCCACCCCTTCTATCTCTCCCCCAAGCCCCAAACACTTCCCTCACTCTCTCCCCCTAACCTGCCGTCCATCTCCTTACCCTTAACCACCCTCCCACCTATCTCTCTCTCTCTCCCCTATTACCCATAACCTCCCCTCTCTCTCCCTCATAATCCCCCCGCTACCACCAACCACCCCCCCCCCCCTCTCTCTCTCTCTCTCTCTCTCTCTCTCTTTCTCACCAACCTCCCACTTACTCCCCCTACCCCTAAACCCCCCCCCCCTCTCTCTCTCATAATATTACCTATAACCACCCCCCTCTCTCTCAAACCCATCTCCTCCCCCCATCTATCTCACTTTCTATCCCATCCATTTCTATCTCTCCTCGCACCACCCATAATCTTGCAGTTCTCTCCCCCTTGTAATACTACCCAACACCACCCTGTCTTTCTCTCTCTACAACTAACCCCCCCTCTTTGCCCCTAACCCCCTTTATAATCCCCCTACCCCTAACCACCCCTCTCTCTATCTCCTATTACTACCTCTAACCACTGCCCCTCTCTCCTTCCTCTCTCTCTCTAACCCCTCTCCTCCTCCCCCCCATTTATCCCTCTTTATGTTCCCTCCTACCCTTGCTGCTAATCCTATCCCCTCCTTTTGTGTCTCTCCCTACCCCACACATAACTCCACACCTCCTTCTCTCCCCTCCTATCCCTACACCCCCCGTTCACTCTCCTACTTCCCCTACCCCTAATCCCCCATCTCTATGTCTTTCCTAATCCCCATGGTCCCTACCACTAACCGCTCCCTATCTCTCTCTCTCTCTCTCTCTCTCACACACACACACACACACAATCCCCACCCCTACCATGAACCACCCCTCTCTCTCTCTCTCTCCCCTTACCCCTAACCCCTCCCTATCTCTGTCTCTATCCCTAACACACCCTTTCTCTATGTCTCTCCTAATTTCCCTCCTCTTCCCCTCCCTTTCTGTCCCTCCTCACCCCACCCATAACCTTGCACCTCTCTCTCTCCTACTCTCTCTACCCCTTCCAAACCCTCTCTCTCTCTCTCTATCCTAATCCCCATCCCCTCTACCACTAAGCACCCCCCATATCTCTCTCTCTCTCTCTTTGTCTACCCCTAACACCCTTATCTCTCCCTTCCCCACCCATAACCCCCTACCTCTCTCTCTCTCTCTCCCCTCCTACCCCTACACCCCCGTCATCTCTCTCTCTCTCTCTCTCTCTCTCTCTCTCTCTCTCTCTATTTTCACTCTCTCACCCTACCGCCCCTCCCTCCCCCTGTTTCTATTTATCTCTCATAATCCTGCTCCCCCCATCACTAACCCACCCCCATATCTCTCTCTCTCTCTCCTACCCCTCTTTATCTACCTGACAACCATCACACTCCCTCTACCCCTAACCACCCCCCTATTCCTGCTACCCCTAACCACCCCCCTCTCTCTATCTCTCTCTTACTCTCACTAAATCTAAACCCTCTCCCTCTCTCTCTCTTAATCCCCCTCCTCCGATACCACTAAACACCCTATTGTTGCTGCAACATCCTTCCCCAAAATTTTGAAGTTATTTGGGGCCCTTCCTTTTTAACACTTTTGTAGCAAGCTTTTTACTTCATCCATCCATTTTTCTTTAACTAGGCAGAATTTTATTGCCTGTTTCCAAAAGAGTTTTCTAATTTTGTCTAAGGCAAAGTCATCCTTTTCCTTTAGCACAGATTTTGGTCTTAACTCCCTGCCATAGTGCAAGTTTTAGCCTTAAGTCCACTGCCGCTTTGACACACCTCTAACCATAAGTTCCTCGCTCGGTGAAGATGTTAACTCTAACTCAGCTCCCCTTTTGACAAGTCCCAAGTCTTTTATCTCGCGCGCAGGTTTAACAGTAATCCGGCCATCATTAGCGCAAGAGATAATTTTTCTCGATCGCCGAAGGTGCAAGAATTATCATTATCTTCCCTTCCTTGGAGCTGCGCTTCATATTCTTGAAAGGATTGAAAGTTGGCGCTTTACTCCCCAGCATAGACTGTGATGATAGGGTTGACTCCCCATGTGCTGGAGACGCGCTTATCCTTCCCTCTTGCAAATCCGTGTTTCGTCTTTCATGATAACTCATTTTTGGCGCGGTTTTATGAACGCAACCCTAATGCTAGGATCACCGCTTGAGCGCAGGGTTTATTTTTTGAACGTGCATTTGCCACATAGCGCAAAACATTACGCTCCCTGCTTGGCGTGAAGGATAAATCAGTACTCGACGTGAAAAGATCTCCTCGATCTCTGTGCACCAACGAAGTTGGTAGGGCCTTAATGAGGCCATGTGCCACTCTTAATGATAGATTTCTTGAGCCCAGTGCTCATAACCCTGCCAACCTCAAACATACGAGAGCATTTAACTCTCCCCCTATTTAACGCATGCAACAGTGTTTTGGGTTTTTATTTAGTCATTTGCACTCGAAGCACTCATCGTTTGCGTCGAAGTTCGAGACTACCATTCGCTGCAAACGGCTGAGGTCTCGGATCGCTTGCCATACTGACAGGTAGAATATTTCCCAATCCTGCTCTTGGATTAGTACGTTAAAAAATTCACCCACGCACAGTTTGAGTAGCTCGACGACCTTCGTTTTACTTTGCATAAAAGCTAGAGAAGGCATAAGATAGTTACTGTTCTTTTCCCTATGAAGATACGAAGCCACCACTTTCTGACCAGGGCAGAGACGGCCCCATCTCACAGGCACACAAGTCTTTACCCTCTATTGCATTTTCGTCTCTCCTGGTTTTACTCATAGAGCTTTCGTTTGCCAAGAGAAACCCGCGTCTCCCACGACTGCATTTGAAAGTTTCTTATATGTTTTTCTTGGTTGCATGATAGTTGTCTCTGTTTAAGCTCTTCATCCATGAGTGGAGTCTCTATATTCTAAAAACTATGAAGTGCTTACCCTGCTATGGTAATGAGGTCAAATTGTCCCAGCGGTATCTTAGCGGCTGTAGAGTTTTTTTTTTTGCTCAAACCTGTAGAAGACGCATCATCCCAAATCGTGGTTTGCAAAACTCCTTGCCAAACATCTTTTGTGCGTAAGGCTTGACCCTTCTCGCTCCTTGCTACTAAAAGTTTCATCTTATAAGCACCGAGATACCATGCTCAACCAAGAGCGAGGTTTATTGATTCCGAGGCTGCATAAAGCTCGCATTACTCAGTCGAAGCTACCTTGGGATGTGTTAAATCAACCCATCAAGCCCATTTAGAAACCTGAAGTCAGGCCTGATCCTTAGCCGATAAAGGCCTGCAGCTGCGGTATTTTTTCCAGCTTCAACGCAACTTCCACTATCAGATGCTGGCACATGAAGTGTTTAAACATTGACACACAGACAATATCGCGTGCATTGTGTTAAGCAGTAGCACAAAAGTAAGGTTAGGAAGCAGCGCATGCGAAATTGTTTGAGCTAGCGCACGAATGTGTTTAGCTTTGGCGCACAAATGAAATTAAGGTGCTGGCGCACAAAATATTTTAGGTATCAGCAAAAAGAATGCATTATCACTTGGCGCCCGAATAATCTTAGGAGCCGGTGCGCATGGAACGTTTAAATATTAGTGCACGCAGAATCCTAAGCGCGGTGCAGAACGCCACTTAGGCGCCAACACAGAAATCTTCATCAGATTCGCGCACGTTTTTGTTTCACAATTCAAAGGATACCTGCACACTGAAAATGAATGGTGCAGACCCAAATGATCTTTCCCATCGTCCTAATGTTTTGTCTTTGTTTTTAGGATGAAGAGACATTGTTGAATTAAGCTTAAACATGAATTGAAGATAATTATGATTGCCTCTATTTTGTGAAAATGTTATATTTTGGCTTTTCCATAGAGTGTTGCTAATACTTGAATAGTGGTCTAACTAAAGTCTTTGTGATATTGCCTTGCTCACCATAGGATTACCATGCATAGGAAGTCAGCAAAGAAGAAGGCAATGAAGAAAGTGACCTCATACCTAGAGGTTGAAATTCTATTGGATACTTCTCTCATCATGATGTTTGATGACACACAAGCTACCATTGATGTTCCCCCCGGGAGCGCCGCCCTTGAATTTCAATGGGGTGATCTATACAGATTCATCATAGCTCAAGACAGTTCAAGATCTTCTATAGAGGATGCCCTAGTGTATGCCAACATCAGAAGATCTCATTTGCATAAGGAAACAACTCGGCTAGAGCTGTTCCCTTTTTCCGAAGTTATTGGATGGCTTATTCCTAACATCCGGACCAACACAAGGCTCATAACTAATAAAAATGGGTTGAGCCTGGCATCTTTCGATCCCGAGCATGTTACTACTACCTACAAATTGCCTACACCCAGGGCTTTTTTGGACGATGACTGGATAACAAATCATCAGATGGACCCACTAGAATCTGCCCGCAAGATGACAATAAATGATAGACAAATCAGGAGGAGGTAGAATAATGAATATGAAAGCAACCTACTAAAGACCCCTTACAGATTCATCATCCTGATGTTGAGTTGGCTCTTCGGCATGCCTAATGGCAATGTGTTTAAGATCGGTTGGGTGCCGGTGATGTTTCATATAGCCACAAAAGGCACTATCTTAAACTGGGATGAAATCATTTCAGATAGCTTGGCCTCATAGTTGACAGCAACCCAAGGATGTCTAACCCAAATGAAGGTAGATTTCTTCATGTCTTCATACCTGATTGACTTCCTGTTAAGCAAGCATTCGTTCCCAGACTTAGGCTGCTCGTGGAAGCTGAATGAAACAACTCTCTTCATGTCCTATCAGTGTACATGGTCAAGTAAATACGCAAACCACTACAAGATGGTTTGCGAGAGGTTTATCATGCCATTGTACCAGCTTATTTTCGTGCAAGAACCAGATTGTATGTCGAAGAATGCAATGCCTGTCATTGAACAATTCGGGGACTATTATCACAGTGCACAAGGCACATACATCAGGATGGGTGGAGGAACTCATGAGCCATTTATGTTCCCTTGGTATGTTAGAGACTTTGTAATTCATAAGGAGGCTGTGAGACAACTCTTCGGCACCGACGCAGTAAGCAAGTTCTTAACAAACTGGAGGAAGGGCATGTATCCTCCCATGCCATTTACCATAGGAGCTTACAGCCTCCCAAGAGCAAGAGACGGGGAAAATTACACTCAAGGCTTAGAAGTTTTCCATTTTGGCTCAGTTCCTTTCAGAAGGCATGACCCCAATGGCGTGATAAGCAAGCATTGTCTTGACCTTAAGGTCTCCTTTGAATACACTCATGCAATGGATCGAGACGAGGAATTCTTCAGGGGCACCTGCAACCTAACTGAGTTAGGAAAGTGTTACAATACGAAAGTTGTGAAAGAGCCGAGCCCCAAACCTGTCGGCTTGATCCAAAGAGAGCAGGAGGCATCAACCTCACAATCTGAGGATCCATTAGAATTGGAGTAGGAAAGATTACTCCAAGAGAAAACCCTCAAGTTGGAAGAAGATCAGGTATCCCAAGAGCAAGCTCTCAAGCAGTGACAAGACCAAGAAGAAGCAAGAATTCAAGGTGAGCTAGCTAGAAAGCTTCAACAAGAAGAGATTGCAAGGAAGCAGCAGGAAGAGGTTGCCAGGATCCAGAAAGAACAAGAAGATCAGGTATCCCAAGAGCAAGATTCCAAGTAGCAGCATGAGGATGAGTAAAGGCCCATGGGTGAAGGAGCTGATGGATTGCAGACACAACAAGGAGGGAAAGGGAAAGCGCAGACAGAGAACTCTCCCGAGATGGAGCCATCCACCTCGACAAATATGGAGGTGGACCCACCATTGATATGCACTCCAGGGGGAACTCAAGAAGAAGGTGCCTATTCAGGGAGCTTAGCGCTGACCCCATATAACCCCAAGAAGCAGCGCAAAGTAGCAGTACTAGATACCGTTTATTTCCATGAGTGGAAAAGGGATATTATTGATAGGAGGGTACAAAAAATACAGGGCATGACAAAGAATAAGGAAACTGAAGAGGATGAATATGAATTATGGATAACAGAGAAAACATTGGTCCAAGGAACTGATGCCGACCCCGCATTCCAAGCCCAATGCACTGTGGCATCAGCTAAGACTAATGCCAATATTGATTTCTTTAAAGAAAATATAAAACATTACAGGGAGCAATGCCTTAAGATCAAAGATGATAGAAAGAGGGAGGTATTGGAAGCAAACAAAATAAAGGAGAAATACAATCAGTTTTTAGGAGAGCATCTAGTACTAAATTCAGGAGCTCTCTAGCTCAAGAATGAGAAGAACTCCTTAGAAGTACAGTTGGCTATCTCTGAAGGTGAGCTGGAGAATCTGAAGGCTCGGATAGCAGAATTTGAAGAACTCGAAGCAAACAGGGCACAACAGATCACCAGCATGAATATGAAGGGATGATTCAAGAAAAGTAAAAACTAGCAAGACAGATCAAAGAGGCAGTGGAGGACCAACAAAACTTGTCCACATTTCACAAACAAGCATGTGATATGTGGATTAAAATCCATTAGCTGCTAGTAATGATCTCGGAAGAGATTTGGAGCATGAAAGAGATGATTAAGAAAATGACAACAATAGAAACCAAAGCCCTAAAGACCCGAGAAAGGTTTGCAAATCATGTAGAGGAGCTGAAACAACAATCTGTGTGGAAAAAGGGAAAATCTCAACTCCGTTCACACTTACGCGCCCCTACAGGAGATGAATTGGATGTGGATATAGGAATTCTTGAATTCGCCAAAGATTGCGGTACCAAGATAAGTTTGGAAATCAAAAGGACGGTCCACAAGTGTTGTTCCATGTATTCCACGCTCAGGGAGTCGCTTAGCAAGTGTCATCTTGTTCTCTCCGCTTCCATTTATGATTTCCCAAAAGAAGAAGACCGATTGTTCGAGTTACAGAATGAGCTGGACGAAGACTTCACTTATATCAAGAAGATAGAGGTATTGACTCAGGAAGAATTTCAATAGTTCATTTGCCAGCCTGCAATACATATTTACTTCCCGGAAGCAATGGCAAAAGAGGCCACACAGGGAAAAGCGCTGATCAAATCGGACCTTCGTAAGCATGAAATAACATCCCAGGCAACGGTATCTTCTCGTAGCAAGCTCATCGTAAAGGATATCAACCAATGGACCTCATACATTCAAAGTATAGATGGCTTGGTAATTTCAAGCAAGCCATTTGGTGGAGGTGTGTCTTCAAATCAGCAGGCAGAAGCCCCAGCAGAATAGATAGATCATTCTTATTTTGTTTTAATCAAGTGAAAAACTGAAATTCTTCCTTTTGTATAATTGGTTTAAAAGGACAGCTGGTCCCTATTTTTGTCCTATTTGTAAACTCTTCCACGTATTCATAGGATTTGTAAGGATACGATGAAAGCCAAGAAAGGAGGTGATAGAGTTAGGGTACACTTGTCAGCCCAAGCGGCACTTTGTAAAGTTATAAATAGAAGGTTAGAAGAGGGATAAAGGACTTTTTGGTAGGGAAAAGAAGCTTCTTAGCTTGTACGAACTATTTTTTAATTAGCTCCAGGGAAGCGATCTTTTGCCTAATAAAGAGCTTGAGGGAGACATTTGTTTTGCTTGGAAATATGGACTTGATGCATGCTGGATTATTCTTATGACATTCTGACATTGTTTTGAGATCTTTCCTTGCTATTCAGAATTGTTTCTGTCTGATGAATGATCTCACTATTTTCTGTGCAATGATGTTTTCCCAAATGAGTAACATAATGCTTTCACATGGATTAAAAGCTATCTTTTATATCTTTTATATCTTGCTGTAGATGTATCTTTGTGATTTAATGGTTATCTATGGATCTTTAGATACTTCTTTCAGCACATTGCTCATATTTACAGTTTGCTCCTTGCAAGGATAGATTAGATTTATTTCAGTCTTAGATATAGATTTGTTTCAAGCTCTGCATTTAGATTAAATTAGCTTAGGCACTTGCACATCATTCTAACAATAAAATAAAAAAGAACGGTGGATCAGGTCATAATCGGAGTAAAAGAAGCAAATCTGCAAATATAATGGTAGCCGGAACCGTTAACTGGACGGATTCCCCATTCCAAACGGTGGACAATCTAATTGGGATAGTTTACCGGGGAGAATCCCTTTCTGCTTGATGCTGCGATCTTCGAGGCATCAACAATTTTTGGCGCTAGAAGGAGGGCGTGAAGTGCATGGATAATAAAGGAAAATCTCCCATTGTAAAAAATGTTACTGAAAACCCGCTTAAAACAGGAATTTCAGACAACCCAAACCTTGAAGTAACAAATCAAGAAAACTCCATCTCTGATTCTGAACATCAAGAAGTCTTGTATGCTGTGCCTTTTGCAGAAATAGAAGATTTAAGAAGACATCCACTATCTTATGTTAGACAACTAGGTGGTTTAAACGCAGTAAATATCCTCCCTAGGAAAAGTACTCCCAAAAAATAAAGGCAGTACACCCGTGATTCGATTCTTGTGCAGAATTTTGAAGAGCTTGTAAATTTAACTTTGGAAGAGATTGCAGAACCCCTGAAAGAAATCGATCTTGAAAACCCAGAAAATTTTTCAGATCTAGAAAATCTTGGAGAACTTGTTACTCCAAAGGACACTCCACTTAATTCACCACACGATTCTCCACGTGATTCTCCACATAGAAACATGGCTGTACCTTCTTGGAGAGCGAGGGGAGCATTGAATCTAGCTGGGCCATTCCACAATCTGCCTAAAAATTCAGAGAAAGTCTTGCCTAAATTTGACCCAGGAAAAGCCATTTCTGCTGAAGATCATCTCAAGAGTTTTTATTTAGCCTTGAATCTTTTAAATGTACAACATGAAGATGTAGTTTGTAGGATTTTCCCATATACATTTGAGCCAAAAGTTTCTTCCGGGTATTTTAGCTTACAAGCTAGCTCAATTTGCAGCTGGGAATAATTTGAAACATGTTTCTTAAAGAAGTATGGAAATCAAAAGACTGTAGCTACACTCATGAAAGAATTATTTTCCATGTGAATGGAAAAGAAAGAAAAGGTTCAAGACTTCAACCAAAGGTTCACAACACTCTTAAATAATTTCAACAAAGCAAATAAACCAGCAGAAGAATCTCTAGTTGAATATTATACAACAGCTCTTGAAGGGCCTATAGCGATGTTCGTCAAAAGATCTAAGAAAATCACCCTGATAGAAAATTTCGAAGAAGCTAGGAAGGTGGAAGAAGAAGTAGATAACATTGCCAAACATGCCTTAGATGCAGAAACAAAACCAACAACTAGTAAAAAAACCTTGCTTCTCACCAGGAATAAAGAAGAGTCATCAGCAGACATGGAGAACGTAGTTAAGATGATGCATAAATTGTCTAATAAAATTGTAGATCTCGAGAAAGATAAAGCAGCTAGTACATCTAGGAAGCCTTTCAAGCCATTCTACAAGAAGAGAGAAGAAAACGATCAACCTCATCCACCTATGAATACTTCTCCTATTTTAAATCTCAATGAAATAGGGATCAAACACTTTTGCACATTTAATAAGGAGCCACACTCGGAAAAGAGCTACCCATAATGGATTAACTCTATGAGTTTAGTCATGAACCAAATGCTGGATTCACAGATTCCAGATCAAGATGATCCTCCAGAGGAATCGAGCCCTGAGATAGAGGAACCATCTCCAGACACTACCATGGTGCTATGGGATTGGGTACCTTTAACTAAATTGGTAGAAGATGATCCTTTGGAAAGCCCAGTCTCTGCTATAAACATTAACATTCGCAGTAAAGGTCCCATTGCAGATCCAGTTCTAAGCTCGACTATTCCCAAACCTAAAGTTTCAAAAGAGACACCTAAAAGACACATCACAATCATTCCACCACAACCTAAAGCTAACCCAACAGCGACCAAGCACCCTAATATTGACACAATAGTTCAACAACCAAAGGTCACACTGAATAAGACAAATCATCAAACTAGAGTTGTAAAAGAATGTGATATAGGATATGACATCATTGAAAATATAAAGAAAGTAAAGGAAAATGTTTCAATATTCGATATGTGTAGTTTTCCCCAACAACGAGACAAGTTGTTGCATGCTCTTCAATCCCAACCCAGCACTCCATTAACAGATACTCAAGAAAACCCTGAAATTAATGAGGCTAGTATCAGCGGGAAATCCAAATCTCAGACGTTGCCGTTTCTTTTAACTTTTGAAATTTTCAATCACAATGTTCACAATTGTCTGGTAGATTCGGGAGCATCTTCGAATGTCATGCCAATGTCAATATGTAAAAAGATTAATGGGAAACCAATTCCATCTCCCGCCCAGATTATACAGTTAGATAGGACTGCGGTCAATGTTATCGGGGAAATGAAAGATGTCCTCATTAGGCTGTCAGCAGATTCTAGAGTTTGTCAGTTCATTGATATAATGATCGTTGACATTCCTGAAGCCTATGGTTTGATCCTAAGTAGGAATTGGTCCACAAAGTTGAATGGTTACTTTGCCACTGATTGGTCCCACTTGTGGTTGCCATATCAAAATAGATAGAATCAGATCAAGGTTCTGAGAGAACCACACATGAAACAAAATGTAACTCAACTAGAAGGAAATAATGAAGCTGTAGCCTTTTCATACTCAGTTTTGGGAAATTATTTCTTAGAAATTGATCCGGGTAATTATTAGTCTAAAACTATTAGCCATGAATCAGATAAACAGTTCGATCTCCTTCATTTTTCTCGGACTGATGATATTGACTGTAATATAATTAGTTTAGTCACTCACTTAGATCATAAAGATACTACCTTAGCTAGCTCAAATGACCTTTTTTGGACATTGTACTTTAATGGTTCTAAAACTTTGGAAGGGTCTGGAGCCGGTTGTGTTTTGATGGATTCAGAAAGAAATAAGTATTTTTTGTCCTGTAGGTTAGAATTTGATTGTGTTAATAATACTACTGAATATGAAGTTTTAGTCCACGGTTTGAAGAAAGCCATCGGTTTAAATGTTAAGTACCTGAAGGTTTTTGGTGACTCAGAAATAGTTGTGAGATAGGTAAGAGATACCATTCACTATCTCTCACCTAATTTGAAAGGTTATCAGGCTGAGGAATGGGATTTAATTATGCATTTTGATGCTTTCAATATAAAATATGTTCCTAGATTGCAAAATGCTGCGGCTAATTTATTAGCAACTTCTGCTTCCAGATTGGTGCCAACTAATAACAAGTGCTCAATTGAATTGATTTTTAGGCCCTTTGTCCCTGACAATATCACAAACTTCAGAGTTTTCGATGATGATGAATAGATTATCAGTTTTCTAACAAATGAAGACATATTCCAAGAAGCCGTGATAGATGAAGAAGAACATGATTCTGATTTACAAAAGAAAGATATAGCTAGAGGCAATTTCATCCCCAAAGGGGTGAGGTCGCTTGAAATGGTGTTTGATCTACATAGCAAGTTCAAAAGGCCAGCAAATACCAAGACCAATAGCTCATCAATGCAGCATGAATTAGTTAATCTGGGCACCGAAGCTGAACCAAAATTTGTTAACCTTGGAAAATGTTGTTCACTGGGAGAAAGAGATAAGTTCATCAAGCTGTTTCGACAATATAAGGATGTTTTTGCATGGAATTATGAATATCTGAAAACATATGACATCCGCATTATTCAGCATGTCATACCAATGAAAGCAGGTGTCAAGCCATTTCAGCAGCAATTAAGAAGGATGAATCCTACTCTTGAACCTCTGATTCAAAAGGAACTGAAGAAGTTATTGGATGCTAAAATAATTTTTAAGGTCCGTCATTTTGAATGGGTTGCTAACCTTGTTCCCATGAGAAAGAAGTCAGGAGAGATAAGACTATGTGTTGACTTCAAAAATTTGAATAGAGCTTCAGATAAAGACAACTATCCTGTCCCTTCAATGGAACAAATTCTCTAGATGGTATCAGGATCAGAACTCTTTTCCCTTCTTGATGGTTTCTCTGGTTAAAATCAAGTATTAGTAGCTGAAGAAGACTGTCTTAAGACTACTTTCCGCACTAAGTGGGGAACTTTCGCATACCAAAGAATGCCATTCAGCCTGATAAACACAAGAGCTATGTTTCAGCGGGCAATGGACATCACCTTCCGAGGATCGGGAGGTTAATGTGTTGTGGTCTATTTAGACGATGTGACAGTTTTTTCAAAGAAAAGAGAAGATCATGTTGTTCACCTGAAACAGATTTTTGAGCATTGCCAAAAATATGGTATTTCTTTAAATCCCAAGAAGAGTGTGTTCTCTATTCCCGAAGGCAAACTGCTGGGCCATATCATTTCCAAAAGAGGAGTATCAATAGATCAAGAAAGAATACAAGCTATCAATAAAATTCCAATGCCTCATAATAAGAAATCCATGCAGTCATTTATGGGCACTATAAATTTTGTCCGAAGATTTGTTCCAGATTTCACGCAAATTGTTAAGCCTTTGCAACAAATGGTCAAGCAAAGCATATAGTTCAAGTGGACAGACATAGAAAAGGATGCATTTAGAGACATTAAGGCAGCCATAGCTAAGGCTCCTTCCTTGAGAAGCCCAGATTTTGACAAAGATTTTATCTTGTATACCTTTGCTTCGGATGACTCACTCGTAGCGATGCTCATGCAAAAGGTAGAGTTAGGAGATGAATACCCAATCTCATTTATGAGCACTGGTCTGCAAGGTGCTGAACTGAATTATCCTGTTGTTGATAAGCATGCATATGCTGTCTTCAAAGCAGTCAAACAGTTCAGACTGTATATTCTTAAGAACATAACTAAAGTAATAGTTCCTCACCCAGTGGTAAGATCCCTTTTCGTTCAAAAGGAATTGGGGGAAAGAAGGGGAAACTAGGTCATGGCTCTTCAAGAATATGATTTAGAATTTAAACCAACCAACATCATTAAGGGACAGGGCTTGTGTAAACTGCTTATAGAGCATCCAATTGATGAAGAAAAACACTGGAAGAATGAAGCCGAGCTGAATTCCATTGAGGTATGTCCCATTTTCACAGCTCCTGAATCGTGGTATAGAGATCTAGTGCATTATTTGCAGCAAGGATATCTACCAGAACACTGGAGTTCTAAGCAAAGAAGGGAACTTTGTTTGAAATCAGTAGCTTATCAAATCATCGATGGGATACTTTTCATAAAAAATTATTTCTTAGATGTCTGGAAAAGGAAGACGCAAGTAAAGTGGTCAAAGAATTACATGATGGTTCTACTGGTGGACATTATTCAGGGGAGACAACAACTCACAAGATACTCAGAGCTGGATATTATTGGCCCACTTTATTCAGAGATGCTCATGCTTATGCACGGAATTGTGATATATGCCAAAGAAGTGCTGGGAAATTACCTAAGGCAGCAGGACCTTTGCAGCTGGTTATTATCTCAGAACCTTTTGAACAATGGGGTATAGATGTCATTGGAGAAATAAACCCAAATTATTCTCTACAACATCGATCCATCTTGACGGCCACTGACTACTTCACCATATGGATAGAGGCTACCCCATTGCGTAAGATCAATGAAGATGCAGTCATCAGCTTCTTGGAAGAAAACATCATTACCAGGTTTGGGGTTCCAATTTCCCTAGTTTTTGATAATGCTACTTATTTCTCGTCTTTTAAGATAAATGAATTTGTTTATGAATGGGGAATTGAACTGCATTATTCAACCAATTATTACCCTAAAGTAAATGGACTAGCTGAATCTTCAAACAAAAATCTCATCCAAATTCTCAAGAAGACTGTGATAGAAAATCAGCGAAGTTGGCATACAGCTACCCAAATTCCTTATGGGCAGATAGGGTGACTCCAAAGAACGCATTAGGGGATTCCCCTTACACTCTCGTCTATGGCATGGAAGCCATTCTACCTCCCAATATCTTGCTTCCATCCTTACAGTTGTCCCAAGCCTCTCGAGGGTCTGGTAGTCAAGTCTTGCAATCTAGGATCAATACATTTCTTCAACTTGAAGAAGCCCATCAGAAAGCTAAAGACCGATTTCATCATCACCAAGATATAGTCAAAAGATGGTTCGATAAAGGGAAATGTGGTAAAAGAAGTTTTGAAGTAGGGGATTTAGTCCTGAAATGGGACCATAATCATGAGGGCAAGGGGATGCACATGAAATTACAACACTTATGGATAGGCGCTTACCAAATTTCTGCAAAGCTCGGCCGATCCATTTACAAGTTGACAGACCTCCAGGGAGACGAAGTAACCCTTCCTCTCAATGGTCTCGCCTTGAAGCAATACTTTGCATAGTATCAATTAGACTTTCTATACATAAATAAGGATTTTTTTTATTATTTTGCTTTAGTCTTCGTTTTTTGTGTTTCAGCTAGATTTCCTTTTTCTATTAGACTTTGAACTTTTGTACAAATTTGTCTCCTTGAGTCACCTGCAATTGGGCCTCTCGTGAAGGTAGATCTTGCAAGAAATCACACAACTCGTGAAGCTGGAAATGTATCCTAGAAAGAAAGTTTACCCATGCATTTGGGGCTTCGCTGATCGTTCTCCAGAATGAAGAGATCCTGTTCTATTGGTCACACTAACGCTTGTTTAAATAACATAGATCTATGATTATCTTTACTACTATCTTTGGGCTCCATCCACCATCACACTTAAAAGCATCTCAAGAAGATCGTTGTGGTGGGACCCACGGAAGAGTAGCAAATCTCGAATGCATAGGGTATTGAAATGACTCCATACTGCAAATTTAAACCCAAAAGGGCTTATAATCAAGGGTTTGTTTTCAAAATATTCTCGCCTCAATCAAAGCATGACTGAGATAAAAGAAAAGCATATAGGTCAAAAAAGCTGTCCAAAAGACTCAGCTCGAGCTAGGCTCCTCTCCGTCTGTGAGGATTGATAAAACAATAAAATATCTCACTGACACAAACGGGCATTAAGGATTGAGGAGCCAAAATCAAAGACTGTATTTCAAAGAAAGTATTTCTGGAAGGCTCAAACAACAAAGCTGTGAAATGTATGAACATCTAAATGGATGCAGGCGGCATGGGAATGAGGAACAAGAGAAATGGTGTCTATGAGATGTTGTTGCAAATCCTATGGAGTCCAATAGAAATGGTCATCTAAAAGATGAATATTCTAAAAATGAACCCCATATGTTGGCCCTTCGAAAGTTTTAAAGATGTCTTCATCGAAGCTCCGTTCTCCCAATGACCAATGGATAAAGTGACTTCTTCCTTTGCCGAGATTCGAACGCTTAAGTTGCCTACTGCACATAAGGTGAACAACTTTTAAAAGGAATTTTTCAGATAAATGAGATAGTTTTCAAAGATCTGTACTCGCCAGCGATTTTCCAATTGTTGTTGTTGCAACATCCTTCCCCAATATTTTGAAGTTATCTGGGGCCCCTCCTTTTTAACACTTTTGTAGCAAGATTTTTACTTCATCCATCCGTTTTTCTTTAACTACGCAGAATTTTATTGCCTGCTTACAAAAGAATTTTCTCATTTTGTCTAAGGCAAAGTCATCCTTTTCCTTTAGCACAGATTTTCGTCTTAACTCCCCGCTGTAGCACAAGTTTTAACCTTAAGTCGACCACCGCTTTGACGCACCTCTAACCATAAGTTCCTCGCTTGGCGCAGACGTTAACTCTAACTTAGCCGCTCTTCTGACAAGTCCCAAGTCTTTTATCTGGCATGCATGTTTAATAGTAATCTGACCATCGTTACTGCAAGAGATAATTTTTCTCGGTCGTCGAAGGCACAAGAATTATCATTATCTTCCCCGCCTTGGAGTTGCGCTTCATCTTCTTGAAAGGATTGAAAGTTGGCGCTTTACTCCCCAGCGCAGACTGTGATGATATGGTCGACTCCGTAAGCGTTGGAGATGCGCTTATCCTTCTCTCTTGCAAATCCACATTTCGTCTTTCACGATAACTCATGTTTGGTGCGGTTTTATGAACGCAACCCTAATGCTAGGATCGTCGCTTGAGCACAGGGTTTATTTTTTGAACGTGCATTTGCCACATAGCACAAAACATTACACTCCCCACTTGGCATGAAGGATAAATCAGTACTAGGCGTGAAAAGATCTCCTCGATCCCTATGCACTGATAGAGTTGGTAGGGCCTTAATGAGGCCATGTGCCACTCTTAATGATAGATTTCTCGAGCCCTGTGCTCATAACCCTGCCAACTTCAAATGTACGTGAACATTTAACTCTCCCCTTATTTAACGCATGCAATGCCGTTTTGGGTTTTTATTTAGTCATTTGCACTCAGAGCGCTCATCGTTCGCGTTGAAGTTCGAGACTACCATTCGCTGCAAATGGTTGAGGTCTCGGAATGCTCGCCATACTGACAGGTAGACTCTTTCCCAATCCTACTCTTGGATTAGTAGGTTAGAAAATTCACCCACACACAGTTTGAGTAGCTCGACGACCTTCATGTTACTTTGCATAAAAGTTAGAGAAGGCATAAGATAGTTATTGCTCTTTTCCCTATGAAGATACGAAGCCACCACTTTCGGACTGGGGTAGAGACAAACCCATCTCATAGGCACACAAGTCTTTCCCCTCTGTCGCATTTTCAGCTCTCCTGGTTTTACTCATAGAGCTTTCATTTTCCAAGTGAAACCCGCATCTCCCATGATCGCATTTGAAAGTTTCTTATATGTTTTTCTTGGTTGCGTGATAACTGTCTCTGGTTAAGCTCTTTGTCCATGAGTGGAGTCTCTATCTTCTAAAAAGTATGAAGTGCTTACCTTGCTCTTGTCATGAGGTCGAATCATCCCAGCGGTATCTTAGCGGTTGCAGAGTTTTTTTTTTCGCTCAAACCCGTAGAAGCCGCAGCATCCCAAAGCCTGGTTTGCAAAACTCCCTGCCAAACATCTTCTGCCCGTAAGGCTCGACCCTTCTCGCTCCTTGCTGCTAAAAGTTTCATCCTATAAGAACTGAGATACCATGCTCAACAAAGAGTGAGGTTTATTCATGCCGAGGCTGCATAAAGCTCACATTACTCGGCCGAAGCCGCCTTGGGATGTGTTAAATAAACCCATCAATCCCATTTAGAAACCTGAAGTCAGGCCTGATCCTTAGCCGATAAAGGCCTGCAGTTGCGGGATCTTTTCCAGATTCAACGCAACTTCCACTATCAGATGTCGGCACATGAAGTGTTTAAACATTGACGCACAGACAATATCACGTGCATTATGTTAAGCGCTAGCGCAAAAGTAAGGTTAGGAAGAAGTGCATGTGAAACTGTTTGAGCTAGCGCCCGAATGTGTTTAGCTTTGGCGCACAAATGAAATTAAGGCACTGGCACATGAAATATTTTAGGTATCATCGCAGAGAATGAATTATCACTTGGCGCTCAAATAATCTTAGGAGCCGGCACGCATGGAACGTTTAAATCTTAGCGCGTGCAGAATCCCAAGTGCGGCACAGAACGCCACTTAAGCGCCAGCGCAGAAATCTTCATCAGATTTGCGCAAGTTTTTGTTTCACAATTCAAAGGATACCTGCACATTGAAAATGAATGGTGCAGACCCAAATGATCTTTCCCGTCGTCCTGATATTTTTTCTTTGTTTTTAGCATGAAGGGACATTGTTGAATTAAGCTTAAACATGAATTGAAGATAATTATGATTGCCTCTATTTTGTGAAAATGTTATATTTTGGCTTTGCCATAGAGTGTTGCTAATACTTGAACAGTGGTCTAACTAAAGTCTTTGTGATATTGCCTTGCTTGCCATAGGATTACCATGCATAGGAAGTCAACAAAGAAGAAGGCAGCTCAGAAAGTGACCTCAGACCTAGAGGTTGAAATTCTATTGGATACTTCTCTCGTCATGATGTTTGCTGACACACAAGCTACCACTAGTGTTCCCCCTGGGAGTGCCGCCCCTGAATTTCAATGGGGTGATCTATACAGATTCATCATATCTCAAGACAGTTCAATAGCTTCTATAGAGGATGCCCTAGTGTATGCCAACATCAGAAGATCTCATTTTCATAAGGCAACAACTCAGCCAAAGCTGTTCCCTTTTTCTGAAGTTATTGGATGGCTTATTCCTAACATCCGGACTGAGACAAGGCTCATGACTGATAAAAATGGGTTGAGCCTGGCATCTTTCACTCCTGAGCATGTTACTATTGCCTACAGATTGCCTGCACCCAGGGCTTGTTTGGACGATGACTGGATAGCAAATCATCAAATGGACCCAGTAGAATCTGCCCGCAAGATGACAATAAATGACAGACAGATCAGGAGGAGGAAGAATAATGAATATGAAAGTATCCTACTAAATACCCCTTACAGATTCATCGTCCTAATGTTGAGTCAGCTCTTCGACATGCCTAATGGAAATTTGTTTAAGATCAGTTAGGTGCTGGTGATGTTTCATATAGCCACGAAAGGCACTATCTTCAACTGGGCTGAAATCATTTCATATAGCTTGGCCTAACAGTTGACAGCATCCCAAGGAGGCCTAACCCAAAAGAAGGCAAATTTCTTCATGTCTTCATACCTGATTGACTGCCTGCTAAGCAAGCATTCATTCCCAGACTTAGTCTAGTAATGGAATCCAAATGAAACAACTCTCTTCATAGCCTATCAGTGTACATGGGCAAGTAAATACGCAAACCACTACAAGATGGTTTGCAAGAGGTTTATCATGCCATTGTACCAGCTTATTTTCATGCAAGAACCAGATTGTATGTCGGAGAATGCAATGCCTGTCATTGAACAATTCGGGGACTATTATCACAGTGCAGAAGGCACATACATCAGGATGAGTGGAGGAACTCATGAGCCATTTATGTTCCCTCGGTATGTTAAAGACTTTGTAATTCATAAGGAGGCCATGGGAGAACTCTTCGGCACTAGTGCAATAAGCAAGTTCTTAACAGACTGGAGGAAGGTCATGTATCCTCCCATGCCATTTACCATAGGAGCTTACAGTCTCCCAAGAGAAAGAGACGGGGAAAATTACACTCAAGGCTTAGAAGTTTTCCATTTTGGCTCAGTTCCTTTCAGAAGGGATGACCCCAATGACACGGTAAGCAGACATTGTCTTGACCTCAAGGTCTCCTTTGAATATGCTCATGCAGCGGATTGAGACGAGGAATTCTTCAGGAGCGCCCGCAACCTAACTGAGTTAGGAAAGTGTTACAATACGAAATATGTGAAAGAGCCAAGCCCCAAACCTGTCGGCTTGATCCAAAGAGAGCGAGAGGAATCAGCCTCACAATCTGGGGATCCATTAGAATTGGAGCAAGACAGAATACTCCAAGAGCAAACCCTCAAGTTGGAAGAAGATCAGGTATCCCAAGAGCAAGCTCTCAAGAAGCGGCAAGACCAAGAAGAAGCAAGAATTCAAGGTGAGCTAGCTGCCAAGCTTCAATAAGAAGAGATTGCAAGGAAGTAGTAGGAGAAAGCCTCTCAGTTTAAACAGCAGGAAGAGGCTACCAAGATCCAGAAAGAATAAGAAGATTAGGCATCCCAAGAGAAAGCTTCCAAGTAGCAGCATGAGGATGAGCAAAGGCCCCTGGGCGAAGGAGCTGATGGATTGCAGACACATCAAGGATAGAAAGGGAAAGTGCAGACAAAGAAGTCTCCTAAGCCAGAGCCATCCACTTTGACAGATATGGAGGTGGACCCACCATTGATATGCACTCCAGGGGGAACTCAGGAAGAAGGTGCCTATTTAGGGAGCTTCGTGCTGACCCCATATAACCCCAAGAAGCAGTGCAAAGTAGCAGACCTAGATACTGTTTATTTCCATGAGCGAAAAAGGGCTATTATTGATAGGAGCGTACAGAAAATACAGGGCATGAAAAAGAATAAGGAAACTGAAGAGGATGAATATGAATTATGGATAACAGAGAAAACATTGTTCCAAGGAACTGATGCCAACCCTACATTCCAAGCCCAATGCACCGTGGCATCAACTAAGGCAACTAAAGCCAATATTGATGTCTTGAAAGAAAAGATAAAACATTACAGGGAGAAATTCCTTAAGATCAAATATGAGAGAAAGAGGGAGGTACTGGAAGCAAACAAACTGAAGGAGAAATACATTCAGTTGTTAGGAGAGCATCTGGTACTAAATTCAGGAGCTCTCCAACTCAAGAATGAGAAGAAATCCTTAGAAGTACAGTTGGCTATCTCTGAAGGTGAGCTGGAGAATGTAAAGGCTCGGATAGTAGAATTTGAAGAACTCGAAGCAAACAGGGCTCAACAGATTCAGCTCCACCAGCATGAATATGAAGGGTTGATTCAAGAAAAGGAACAACTAGCAAGACAACTCAAAGAGGCAACAGAGGACCAGCAAAACTTGTCCACATTTCACAAACAAGCATGTGATATGCAGATTAAAATCCATTAGTTGCTAGTACTGATCTCGGAAGAGATTTGGAGCATGAAAGAGATGATTAAGAAAATGACAACAATTGAAACCAAATCCCTAAAGACCCGAGAAAGGTTTTCAAATCATGTAGTGGAGCTGAAACATCAATCTGAGTGGAAAAAGGGAAAATCTCAACTCCCTTCACACTTACACGCCCCTATAGGAGATTTATTGGACGTGGATATAGGAATTCTTGAATTCACCGAAGATTGCAGTACCAAGATAATTTTGGAAATCAAAAGGATGGTCCACAAGTGTTGTTCCATCTATTCCACGCTTAGGGAGTCGCTCAGCAAGTGCCATCTGGTTCTCCGCGCTTCCATTTATGATTTCCCAAAAGAAGAAGACCGATTGTTTAAGTTGCAGAACGAGTTGGATGAAGACTTGGCTTATATCAAGAAGATAGAGGTATTGACTCAGGACAAATTTCAATAGTTCATTTGCCATCCTACAATACATATTTACTTCCTGAAATCAATGGCAAAAGAGGCCACACAGGGAAAAGCGCTAATCAAATCGGACCTTTGTAAGCATGAAATAGCGTCCCAGGCAACAGTATCTTCTCGTAGCAAGCTCATCGTAAAGGATATCAACCAACGGACCTCATACATTCAAAGTATATATGGATCGGTAATTTAAAGCGAACCAGTTGGTGGAGGTATGTCTTCAAATTAGCAGGTAGAAGCCCCAGCAGAATAGACAGATCATTCTTATTTTGTTTTAATCAAGTGAAAAACTGAAATTCTTCCTTTTGTATAATTTCTTTAAAAGGACAGTTGGTCCCTATTTTTGTCCTATTTGTAAACCCTTCCATGTATTCATAAGCTTTGTAAGGATATGATGAAAGCCAAGCAAGGAGGTGATAGAGTTAGGGTACACTTGTCAGCCCAAGCGACACTTTGTAAAGTTATAAATAGAAGGTTAGAAGAGGGAGAAAGGACTTTTTGGCAGGGAAAAGAAGCTTCTTAGCTTGTACGAACTATTTTGTAATTAGCTCCAGGGAAGCGATTTTTTGCCTAATAAAGAGCCTGAGGGAGACATTTGTTTTGCCTAGAAATGTGGACTTGATGCATGTTGGATTATTCTTATGACATTTTGACACTGCTGTGAGATCTTTCCTTGCTGTTCAGAATTGTTTCTGTCTGATGAATGATCTCACTATTTTCTGTGCAATGATGTTTTCCCAAATGAGTAACATAATGCTTTCACATGGATTAAAAGCTATCTTTTATATCTTTAATCTCTTGCTGTAGATGCATCTTTGTGATTTAATGGTTATCTATGTATCTTTAGATACTTCTTTCAGCACATTGCTCATATTTACAGTTTGCTCCTTGCAAGGATAGATTAGATTTATATCAGTCTTAGATATAGATTTGTTTCAAGCTCTTTATTTACACTAAATTATCTTAGGCACTTGCACATCATTCTAACAATAAAATAAAAAAGAACGGTGGATCGGTCCATAGCCGGTGTAAAAGCAACAAATCTCGAAATCTAACGGTAGCCGGAACCGCTAACCGGACGGATTCCGCATACCAAACAATGGAAAATCCAATTGGGATAGTTTACCGGGGAGAATCCCTTTTTGCTTGATGCTATGATCTTCGGAGCATCAACAGTTTTTGGTGCAAGAAGGAGGGCGTGAAGTGCATGGCTGATAAAGGAAAATATCCCATTGTCAAAAATGTTACTAAAAACCCGCTTAAAACAGGAATTTCAGATAGCCCAAACCTTGAAGTAACAAATCAAGAAAAATCCATCTCTGATTTTGAACATCAAGAAGTCTTGTATGTTGTGCCTTTTGCAGAAATAGAAGATTTAAGAAGACATACACAATCTTATGTTAGACAACTAGGTGGTTTAAACGCAGTAAATTTCCTCCCTAGGAAAAGTACTCCTAGAAAAGAAAGACAGTACACCTGTGATTCGATTCTTGTGCCGAATTTTGAAGAGCTTGTAAATTTAACTTTGGAAGAGATTGCAGAACCCCTAAAAGAAATCAATCTTGAAAACCCAGAAAATTTTTCAGATCCAGAAAATCTTGGAGAACTTGTTACTCCAAAGGACACTCCACTTAATTCACCACACGATTCTCCACCTGATTCTCCACATAGAAACATGGCTATACCTGCTTGGAGAGCAAGGGGAGCATTGAATCTAGTTGGGCCATTCCACAATCTGCCTAAAAATCCATAGAAAGTCTTGCCTAAATTTGACCCAGGAAAAACCATTTCTGCTGAAGATCATCTCAAGAGTTTTTATTTAGCCTTGAATCTTTTAAATGTACAGCATGAAGATGTAGTTTGTAGGCTTTTCCCATACACATTTGAGCTAAAAGTTTCTTCCTGGTATTTTAGCTTACAAGCTAGCTCAATTTCGAGTTGGGAAGAATTTGAAACATGTTTCTTAAAGAAGTATGGAAATCAAAAGACTGTATCTACATTCATGAAAGAATTATTGTCCATGAGAATGGAAAAGAAAGAAAAGGCTCAAGACTTCAACCAAAGGTTCACAACACTCTTAAATAATTTCAGTGAAGCAAATACACCAACAGAAGAATCTCTGGTTGAATATTATACAACAGCTCTTGAAGGGCCTATAGCAATGTTCGTCAAAAGATCTAAGAAAACCACCCTGATAGAAAATTTTGAAGAATCTGGGATGGTAGAAGAAGAAGCAGATAGCATTGCCAAACATGCCTTAGATGCAGAAACAAAACCAGCAACTAGTAAAATAACCTTGTTGCTCACTAGGAATAAAGAAGAGTCATCATCATACATGGAGAACGTAGTTAAGATGATGCATAAATTGTCTAATAAAATTATAGATCTTGAGAAAGATAAAGTAGCTAGTACATCTAGGAAGCCTTTCAAGCCATTCTACAAGAAGAGAGAAGACAACGATCAACCTCATCCACCTATGAATACTTCTCCTATTTTAAATCTCAATGAAATAGGGATGGAACACTTTTGCACATTTCATCAGGAGCCACACTTGGAAAAGAGTTGCTCACAATGGATTAACTCTATGAGTTTAGTCATGAACCAAATGCTGGATTCACAGATTCCAGATCAAGACGATCCTCTAGAGGAATCAAGCCCTGAGATAGAGGAACCATCTCCAGACACTACCATGCTGCTATGGGATTGGGTACCTTTAACTGAATTGGTAGAAGATGATCCCATGGAAAGCACAGTCTCTGCTGTAAACATTAACACTCGTAGTAAAGGTCCCATTGCAGATCCAGTTCCAAGCTCGACTATTCCCAAACCTAAAGTTTCAAAAGAGACACCTAAAATACACATCACAATCATACCACCACAACCTAAAGCTAACCCAATAGTGGCCAAGCAGCCTAATATTGACACAACAGTTCAACAACCAAAGGTCACACTGAATAAGACAGAGCATCAAACTAAAGTTGTAAAAGAATGTGATATAGGATATGACATCATTGAAGATATAAAGAAAGTAAAGGCTAATGTTTCAATATTTGATATGTGCAGTTTTCCCCAGCAATGAGACAAGTTGTTGCATGCTCTTCAATCCCAGCCCAATACTGCATTAAAAGATACTCAAGAAAACCCTGAAATTAATGAGGCTAGTATCAGCGGGAAATCCAAATCTCAGACGTTTTCGTCTCTTTTAACTTTTGAATTTTTCAATCACAATGTTCACAATTGTTTGGTAGATTCTGGAGCATCTTCGAATGTCATGCCAATGTCAATCTATAAAAAGATTAATGGGAAACCAATTCCATCTCCCGCCCAGATTATATAATTAGATAGGACTGTGTTCAAAGTTATTGGGGAAATGAAAGATGTCCTCATTAGGTTGTCAGCAGATTCTAGAGTTTGTCAGTTCATTGATGTAATGGTAGTTGACATTCCCAAAGCCTATGGTTTGATCCTAAGTAGGGATTGGTCCACAAAGTTGAATGGTTACTTTGCCACTGATTGGTGCCACTTGTGGTTTCCATATCAAAATAGACAGAATTAGATCAAGGTTCTAAGAGAACCACACATGAAACAAAAGGTAACTCAACTAGAAGGAAAGAATGAAGTTGTAGCCTTTTCATCCTCAGTTTTGGGAAATTATTTCTTAGAAATTGATCCGAGTAATTATCAGTCTGAAACTATTAGCCATGAATCAAATAAATAGTCTAATCTCCTTCATTTTTCTTGGACTGATGATATTGACTGTAATATAATTAGTTTAGTCATTAACTTAGATCATAAAGATACTAGCTTAGCTAGATCAATCGAACTTTTTTGGAGATTGTACTTTGATGGTTCTAAAACTTTGGAAGGGTCCGGAGCCGGTTGTGTTCTAATGGATCCAGAAAGATATAAGTATTTTTTGTCCTGTAGGTTAGAATTTGATTGCACTAATAATACTGCTGAATATGAAGCTTTAGTCCATGGTTTGAAGAAAGCCATCGGTTTAAATGTTAAGTACCTGAAGGTTTTTGGTGACTCAGAAATAGTTGTGATATGGGTAAGAGATACCATTCACTGTCTCTCACCTCATTTGAAAGGTTATCAGGCTGAGGTATGGGATTTAATTATGCATTTTGATGCTTTCAATATAAAAAGAAAGATACAGCTAGAGGCAATTTCATCCCCAAAGGGGTGAGGTCGCTTGAAATGTTGTTTGATCTACATAACAAGTTCAAAAGGCCAGAAAATACCAAGACCAGTAGCTCATCAATGCAGCATGAATTAATTAATCTGGGCACCAAAGCTGAACAAAAATTTGTTAACCTTGGCAAATGTTGTTCACTGGGAGAAAGAGATAAGTTCATCAAGCTGTTTCGACAATATAAGGATGTTTTTGCATGGACTTATGAAGATCTGAAAACATATGAAATCTGCATTATTCAGCATGTCATACCAATGAAAGTAGGCGTCAAGCCATTTCAACAGCAATTAAGAAGGATGCATCCTACTCTTGAACCTATGATTCAAAAGGAACTGAAGAAGTTACTGGATGCTAAAATAATTTTTAAGGTCCGTCATTCTGAATGGGTTGCTAACCTTGTTCCCGTGAGAAAGAAGTCAGGAGAGATAAGGCTATGTGTTGACTTCATAAATTTGAATAGAGCTTTAGATAAAGACAACTATCCCGTCCCTTCAATGGAACAAATTCTCCAGATGGTATCAGTATCATAACTCTTTTCCTTCTTGATGGTTTCTCTGGTTACAATCAAGTTTAGTAGCTGAAGAAGACCGTCTTAAGACTACTTTCCTCACTAAGTGGGGAACTTTCGCATACCGAAGAATGCCATTCGGCCTGATAAACATAGGAGCTACGTTTCAGTGGGAAATGGACATCGCCTTCCAAGGATTTGGAGGTCACTGTGTTGTGGTCTATTTAGACGATGTGACAGTTTTTTCAAAGAAAAGTGAAGATCATGTTGTTCACCTGAAACAGATTTTTGAGCGTTGCTGAAAATATGGTATTTCTTTAAATCCCAAGAAGAGTGTGTTCGCTGTTCGCGAAGGCAGACTGCTGGGCCATATCATTTCCAAAAGAGGAGTATCAATAGATCAAGAAAGAGTACAAGCTATCAATAAAATTCCAATGCCTCATAACAATAAATCCATGCAGTCGTTTAGAAAAGGATGCATTCAGAGACATTAAGGCAGCCATAGCTAAGGCTCCTTCCTTGAGAAGCCCAGATTTTGACAAAGATTTTATCTTGTATACCTTTGCTTCGTATGACTCACTCGTAGCGGTGCTCACGCAAAAGGTAGAGTTAGGAGATGAATACCCAATCTCATTTATGAGCACTGGTCTGCAAGGTGCTGAACTGAACTATCCTGTTGTTGACAAGCATGTGTATGTTGTCTTCAAAGTGGTCAAATAGTTTAGACCTTATATTCTTAAGAAAAAAACTAAAGTTACAGTTCCTCACCCAGTGGTAAGATCCCTTTTCGTTCAAAAGGAATTGGGGGAAAGAAGGGGAAACTAGGTCACGACTCTTCAAGAATATGATTTAAAATTTAAATCAGCCACCATCATTAAGGGACAAGGCCTGTGTAAATTGCTTACAGAGCATCCAATTGATGAAGAACAACATTGGAAGAATGAAGCTGAGCTGAATTCCGTTGAGGTATGTCCCATTTTCACAGCTCCTGAATCATGGTATAGAGATCTAGTGCATTATTTGCAACAAGGATATCTACTAGAACACTGGAGTTCTAAGAAAAGAAGGGCACTCCGTTTGAAATCAGTAGCTTATCAAATCATCGATGGGATACTTTTCAGAAAAAATTACGATGGAATTTTTCTTAGATGTATGGAAAAGGAAGACGCAAGTAAAGTGGTCAAAGAATTACACGATGGTCCTACTGGTGGACATTATTCAGGGGAGACAACAGCTCACAAGATACTCAGAGCTGGATATTATTGGCCCACTTTATTCCGAGATGCTCATGCTTATGCACGGAACTATGATATATGCCAAAGAAGTGCTGGGAAATTACCTAAGGTAGCAAGACCTTTGCAGCTGGTTAATATCTCAGAACCTTTCAAACAATGGGGTATAGATGTCATTGGAGAAATAAACCCAAATTCTTCTCTACAACATCGATACATCCTGACTGCCACTGACTACTTCACCAAATGGACGGAGGCTACCCCATTATGCAAGATCAATGAAGATGCAGTCATCAGCTTCTTGGAAGAAAACATCATAACCAAGTTTGGGGTTCCAATTTCCCTAGTTTCTGATAATGCTCCTTATTTCTTGTCTTTTAAGATAAATCAATTTGTTTATGAATGGGGAATTAAACTGCATTATTCAGCCAATTATTACGATCAAGGAAATGGATTAGCTGAATCTTCAAACAAAAATATCATCCGAATTCTCAAGAAGATTGTGATAGAAAATCAATGAAGTTGGCATACAGCTCTCCCAAATGCCTTATGGGAAGATAGGGTGATTCCAAAGAATGCATTAGGGGTTTCCCCTTACACGCTCGTCTATGGAAAGGAATCCATTCTCCCTCCCAATATATTACTTCCATCCTTACAGTTGTCCCAAGCCACTCAAGGGTCTGGTAGTCAAGTCTTGCAATCTAGGATCAATACTTTGCTTCAACTTGAAGAAGCCCGTTAGAAAGCTAAAGACCGATTTCATCATCACCAAGATATAGTCAAAAGATGGTTCGATAAAGGGAAATGTGGTAAAAGAAGTTTTGAAGTAGGGGATTTAGTCCTGAAATGGGACCATAATCATGAGGGCAACGGGATGCACACAAAATTCCAACACTTATGGATAGGCCCTTACCAAATTTTTGCAAAGCTCGGCCCATCCATTTACAAGTTGACAGACCGCTAGGGAGAGGAAGTAACCCTTCCTCTCAATGGCCTCGCCTTGAAGCAATACTTTGCATAGTCTTAATGAGACTTTCTGTACATAAATAAGGCTTTTTTTTATTTTTTTTTAGTCTTCATTTTCTGTGTTTCAGCTAGATTTCCTTTTTCTCTTAGCCTTTGAACTTTTGTACAAATTTGTCTCCCTGAGTCACCTGCAATTGGGCCTCTCATGAAGGTAGATCTTGCAAGAAATTGCACAACTCGTGAAGCTGGAAATGTATCCTAGAAAGAAAGTTTACCCATGCATTTGGGGCTTCGCTGATCGTTCTCCAGAATCAAGAGATCCTGTTCTATTGGTCACACTAACCCTTGTTTAAATAGTAGAGATCTATGATTATCTTTACTACTATCTTCGGGCTCCATCCACCATCACACTTAAAAGCATCTCAAGAAGATCACTGTGGTTGGACCCATGGAAGAGTAGCACATCTCGAAGGCATAGGGTATTGAAATGACTCCATGCTGCAAATTTAAACCCAAAGGGGCTTATAATCAAGGGCCTATTTTCCAGAGATTCTCGCCTCAATCAAAGCACGACTGAGATAAAAGCAAAGCATATAGGTCAAAAAAGCTATCCAAAAGACTCAGCTCAAGCTAGGCTCCTCTTCGTCCGTGAGGCTTGATAAAACAATAAAATATCTCACTCACACAAAAGGGCATTATGGATTGAAGAGCCAAAATCAAAGACTGTATTTCAAGGAAAGTATTTCTGGAAGGCTCAAACAACAAAGCTGTCAAATGTATGAACATCTAAACAGATGCAGGCGGCATGGGAATTAGGAACAAGAGCAATGGTGTCTATGAGATGTTGTTGCAAATCCTATGGAGTCCAATAGTAGTGGTCATCTAAAAGATGAATCTTCTAAAAATGAACCCCATATGTTGGCCCTTCGAAATTTTTAAAGATGTCTTCATTGAAGCTCCCTTCTCCCAATGACCAATGGATAAAGTGACTTCTTCCTTTGCTGAGATTCGAACACTTAAGCCTCTTGCTGCACATAAGGTGAACAGCTTTTAAAAGGAATTCTTTCGATAAACGAGATAGTTTTCAGAGATCTGTGTTCGCCAGCGATTCGCCAATTGTTGTTGCCGCAACATCCTTCCCCAAAATTTTGAATTTATTTGGGGCCCCTCCTTTTTAACACATTTGTAGAAAGCTTTTTACTTCATCCATCTGTTTTTATTTAACTAGGCAGAATTTTATCGCCTGCTTCCAAAAGAGTTTTCTCATTTTGTCTAAGGCAAAGTCATCCTTTTCCTTTAGTGCAGATTTTGGTCTTAACTCCCCGTCGTAGCGCATGTTTTAGAATTAAGTCCACTTCCGCTTTGACGCGCCTCTAACCATAAGTTCCTCACTCGGTGCAGATGTTAACTCTAACTCATTCGCCCTTTTGACAAGTCCCAAGTCTTTTATCTGGTGCGCATGTTTAACAGTAATCCGGCCATCGTTAGCACAAGAGATAATTTTTCTCGGCCGCCGAAGGCACAAGAATTATCATTATCTTCCCCGCCTTGGAGCTGCGCTTAATCTTCTTGAAAGGATTGGAAGTTGGTGCTTTACTCCCCAATGTAGATTGTGATGATAGGGTCGACTCCCTAAGTGCTGGAGATGTGCTTGTCCTTCCCGCTTGCAAATCCGCGTTTCGTCTTTCACGATAACTCATGTTTGGCGCGGTTTTATGAACGCAACCCTAATGCCAGGATCGCCTCTTGAGCGCAGGGTTTATTTTTTTAATGTGCATTTGCCGCATAGCGCAAAACATTACGCTCCCTGCTTGGCGTGAAGGATAAATTAGTACTCAGTGCGAAAAGATCTCCTCGATCCCTGTGCACTGACGGAGTTGGTAGGGCCTTAATGAGGCCATGTGCCACTCTAAATGATAGATTTCTCGAGCCCCGTGCTCATAACCCTGCCAACTTCAAACATACGTGACCATTTAACTCTCCCCCTATTTAATGCATGCAATGATGTTTTGGGTTTTTATTTAGTCATTTGCACTCGGAGTGCTCACCGTTCACTTTGAAGTTTGAGACTACCATTTGTTGAAAACGGTTGAGGTCTCGGAACGCTCACCATACTGACAGGTAGACTCTTTCCCAATCCTACTCTTGGATTAGTAAGTTAAAAAATTCACCCACGCATAGTTTGAGTAGCTCGATGGACTTCATTTTACTTTGCATAAATTCTAGAGAAGGCACAAGATAGTTACTGTTCTTTTCCCTATGAAGATATGAAGCCACCACTTTCGAACCAGGGTAGAGACGACCCCATCTCACAGGCACACAAGTCTTTCCCCTCTGTCACATTTTCGGCTCTCCTGGTTTTACTCATAGAGCTTTCGTTTGCCAAGCGAAACCCGCGTCTCCCATGACTGCATTTGAAAGTTTCTTATATGTTTTTCTTGGTTGCGTGATAGCTGTCTCTGTTTAAGCTCTTCGTCCATGAGTGGAGTCTCTATCTTCTAAAAAGTATGAAGTGCTTACCCTGCTCTAGTCATGAGGTCGAATCATCCCAGCGCTATCTTAGCGGCTGTAGAGTTTTTTTTTGGCTCAAACCCGTAGAAGCTGTAGCATCCCAAAGCCTGGTTTGCAAAACTCCCTGCCAAACATCTTCTGCGCGTAAGGCTCGACCCTTCTCGCTCCTTGCTACTAAAAGTTTCATCCTATAAGCAATGAGATACCATGCTCAACCAAGAGCGAGGTTTATTCATTCCGAGGCTGAATAAAGCTCACATTACTCGGTTGAAGCCACCTTGGGATGTGTTAAATAAACCCATCAAGCCCATTTAGAAACCTGAAGTCAGGCCTGAGCCTTAGCCGATAAAGGCCTGCAGCTGCAGGATTTTTTCCAGCTTCAACGCAACTTCCACTATCAGATACCAGCACATGAAGTGTTTAAACATTGATGCACAGACAATATCGCGTGCATCATGTTAAGCGCTAGCGCAAAAGTAAGGTTAGGAGGCAGCGCATGTGAAATTGTTTGAGCTAGCGTGCGAATGTGTTTAGCTTTGGCGCACAAATGAAATTAAGGCACTGGCATGCGAAATATTTTAGGTATTAGTGTAGAGAATGCATTATAACTTGGCGCCTGAATAATATTAGGATCCGGCACACATGGAATGTTGAAATCTTAGTGCACGCAGAATCCCAAGTGCGGCGTAGAACGCCACTTAGGCGCCATCGCAGAAATCTTCATCAGATTCACGCAAGTTTTTGATTCATAATTCAAAGGATACCTTCACATTGAAAATGAATGGCGCAGACCCAAATGATCTTGCCTGTCGTCCTGACGTTTTGTCTTTGTTTTTAGCATGAAGGGACATTGTTGAATTAAGCTTAAACATGAATTGAAGATAATTATGATTGCCTCTATTTTCTGAAAATGTTATATTTTGGCTTTGCCATAGAGTGTTGTTAATACTTGAACAGTGGTCTAACTAAAGTCTTTGTGATATTTCCTTTCTCGCCATAGGATTACCATGCATAGGAAGTTAGCAAAGAAGAAGGCAGCGCAGAAAGTGACCTCAGACCTAGAGGTTGAAATTCTATTGGATACTTCTCTCGTCATGATGTTTGCTGACACACAAGCTACCACTGGTGGTCTGTAATGTCCCTTGTTAGGAATTTTATTAAAATTGCAATTTTCCACTTTTTTTTCCTTGGTTCGACCTTGGACTAGTTTCGATCTCTAGGTCCCAAATTTGCCCCAAATGATCCCAAATCTTCTGAGAAGGTATATGAATGATATTAGAACATAAATATGTGTTTCAGGGATGCCTTTGTACCTTTAAAACACTTATGCAAATACTCTTTCAATTCTGGTCAATGTAGGTAACTTTACTAGTGATTTCCCTTTGACTAGTATTGGTCTCTAGGTCTCAAATTGACTCCAAATGCCTTCAAATCTTCAAGGAAGGTTTATGAATGATATTAGGAATTGAATATGATGTTCAGGGATAACATATGGCCACCAAAAGACCTCTGCAAACTCTCTTAAGATTCTGGACCAAGTATGCAATTTTACTAGTAATTTGGGGTTCAAATCCCCTTGAGGTAAGTACTGAAAATGGCTTCCCAAATGCCTCCAAACCCACTCAAATTTATGAACAGAGGTATGTAATGTGTTAAGTATGTTATTAAGGTCTCATATGCACCATTAATGGTTTATTACAACTGTTCTCACCCTCTCCCATTCAACTGCAAAAATCCCCAATTCGACCCTTGGGGAAATGGCACTATTTCACCTCCCAATACAACTAAACTGAGTAAAAATGCTTCAAATGCTCAAGTACAGTACATGAAACTTGTAGAAGACATCCATGGAAGTATATTGATCACAAATATATCAGAGAATCATCCATTCATTCGAAATCATCATCAATACATTGGTTCACAACAAGGTAGTGGGGAAATGGCATTGTTCTTCCATTAAAAATGAGATTTATACATTTCTACTTGGAATTTCGACCTGAAACTTTCTGGAGATGAATAACAGAGTATTTAATTCATATTACAAAAGAAATGGGGCATTAAAAGCTCCCCCAAAGAGTACAATAGCTCACCAAAAACGCCCTCCCTCAAGGATCAAGAATATGCCATCAAAACTGGAAATGGTTGAAGGAGCGAGCTGCAATAGAAGAAACCATGAGATTCCCTGTAGCTTACACCTGCAAATAAAGACTCCATTAAATCTCCAAATGAAAGGTCTGAATGGCCTTTCCAATTGCCAACTTGGATGGGAATCTTTCACCCTCGAAATTGGCTAAGGCAAGAAACTAGTCATCCACTAGCTCTCCCTCTTCACAAATGCAATTGCAAATTCTACAAATGATCAAAAGCTGGTTTCATTCTTTGTTATTGACATTTATAAACTTCTAATGTCCTCCATGGGTCGAATTCATTCCAAGAGACTCATGCCAACTCATGTTGGGAAGAGATTCCAAAGAACGCCACTTGTACAACAATTCCTAGTCTCCCACTTCCACCAAATCACATGTGGAAGCATCTTAGCTGCCCTAACACCCTTGAGAGCCCTCTTGGAGTCTATTTTTAGCCCTGACATGTCATATATGTCATATGTCAGCCTTCAGGTCTGATTTGTGTCATAGGTGTCATAGCATCTTCATCATTGTTGTCATAGAGCTAGGGAATCTAGCCCAAGTGTCTCACTAGCTCCAAATTGCCTCTTCCTCTTCCATGGGAGTTACTCTTCCTCTATATTTCGACCTTGGATGAGTAATGCAATGAATAATACCTTTTGGACTCCCCCAAGTATGTTACCATTCACCTTGAATTCGAATTGGTGAGAGAATGATGCCAAGTGTAGTGGGGAAATCTAGCCATATGTGGGTCCCACTTCCTCCATGTGTCTTCATGATGAAATGCCACTTTGATTTTCACTTGTATATATTTATTTAGCTCCTTTATTAAATATTTATGCCATTCTAATGTTCAAACATCATTTATTATCCCCATTATTCCAAATCCCAAAGCTTCCACCCCAAACCTAGGAAACTAGTAATTTTTCTCCTTGGCAATTATTTGACCTTTAGCATCAATTTGACAAACTCTAATGAATAGGGCCAATGTGATTAGGCCATTGTGACCCAATACCAAATTTGGGACATGACATGGTCCCCCTGGGAGCGCCGCCCCTGAATTTCAATGGGGTGATCTATACAGATTCATCATAGCTCAATACAGTTCAACAACTTCTATAGGGGATGCCCTAGTGTATGCCAACATCAAAATATCTCATTTTCATAAGGCAACAACTTGGCCAGAGTTGTTCCCTTGTTCCAAAGTTATTAGATGGCTTATTCCTAACATCCGGACCGACACAAGGCTCATGACTGATAAAAATGGGTTGAGCCTAGAATGTTTCACTCCCGAGCATGTTACTACTGCCTATAGATTTCCTACACCCAGGGTTTGTTTGGACGATGACTGGATAGAAAATCATCAGATGGACCCACTAGAATCTGCCCGCAAGATGACAATAAATGATAGACAGATCAGGAGGAGGCAGAATAATGAATATGAAAGTAGCCTACTAAAGACCCCTTACAGATTCATCGTCCTAATGTTGAGTTGGCTCTTCGACATGCCTAATGGCAATGTGTATAAGATCGGTTGGGTGCCAGTGATGTTTCATATAGCCATGAAAGGCACTATCTTCAATTGGGATGAAATCATCTCAGATAGCTTGGGCTCACAGTTGACAGTAGCCCAAGGAGGCCTAACCCAAAAGAAGGCAGATTTCTTCATGTCTTCATACCTGATTGATTGCCTGTTAAGCAAGCATTCGTTCCTGGACTCAGGCTACTCATGGAAGCCAAATGAAATAGCTCTCTTCATAGCCTATCAGTGTACATGGGCAAGTAAATATGCAAACCACTACAAGATGGTTTGCGAGAGGTTTATCATGCCATTGTACCAGCTTATTTTCGTGCAAGAACTGGATTGTATGTCGTAGAATGCAATGCCTATCATTGAACAATTCAGGGATTATTATCACAGTTTAGAAGGAACATACATCAGGATGAGTGGAGGAACTCATGAGCAATTTATGTTCCCTCAGTATGTTACAGACTTTGTAATTCATAAGGAGGCCATGAGACAACTCTTCGGCACCGACACAGTAAGCAAGCTCTTAATAGAATGGAGGAAGGGAATGTGTCCTCCCATGCCATTTACCATAGGAGCTTACAGCCTCCCAAGAGTAAGAGATGGGGGAAATTACGCTCAAGGCTTAGAATTTTTCCATTTTGGCTCAGTTCCTTTTAGATGGCATGACGCCAATGGCGTGGTAAGCAGGCATTGTCTTGACCTCAAGGTCTTCTTTGAATATGCTCATGCAGTAGACCGAGACAAGGAATTATTTAGGAGCGCCCGCAACCTAATTGAGTTAGGAAAGCATTACAATATGAAAGCTATGAAAGAGCTGAGCCCCAAACCTGTCGGCTTGATCCAAAGAGAGCGGGAAGCATCAACCTCACAATCTGGGGATCCATTAGAATTGGAGCAGGACATAATACTCCAAGAGGAAACCCTCAAGTTGGAAGAAGATCAGGTATCCCAAGAGAAATCTCTCAAGCAGCGGCAAGACCAAGAAGAAGCAATAATTCAAGGTGAGCTAGCTGCCAAGCTTCAACAAGAAGAGATTGCAAGGAAGCAGCAGGAGCAAGCCTCTCAGTTGAAATAACAGGAAGAGGCTTCTAGGATCCAAAAAGAATAAGAAGATTAGGTATCCCAAGAGCAAGCTTCTAAGCAGTAGCATGAGGACGAGCAAAGGCCCTTGGGTGAAAGAGCTGATGGATTTCAGGCACAACAAGGAGAGAAAGGGAAAGCGTAGAAAGAGAAGTCTCCCGAGCCGGAGCCATCCACTCCGACAGATATGGAGGTGGACCCACCATTGATATGCACTCCAGAGGGAACTCGAGAAGAAGGTTCCTATTCAGGGAGCTTAGCGTTGACCCCATATAACCCCAGGAAGTAGCGCAAAGTAGCAGACCTAGATACCGTTTATTTCCATGAGCAGAAAAGGGCTGTTATTGATAGGAGGGTACAGAAAATTCAGGGCATGACAAAGAATAAGGAAATTGAAGAGGATGAATATGAATTATGGATAACAGAGAAAACATTGGTCCAAGGAATTGATGCCGACCCCACATTCCAAGCCCAATGCACCATGGCATCAGCTAAGGCCAATATTGATTTCTTGAAAGAAAAGATAAAACATTACAGGGAGAAATGCCTTAAGATCAAAGATGTAGAAAGAGGGAGGTATTGGAAGCAAACAAATTGAAGGAGAATTACAATCAATTTTTATGAGAGCACCCGGTACTAAATTCAGGAGCTCTCCAGCTCGAGAATGAGAAGAACTCCTTAGAAGTACAGTTGGCTATCTCTGAAGGTGAGCTGGAGAATCTGAAGGCTTGGATAGCAGAATTTGAAGAACTCAAAGCAAACAGGGCTCAACAAATTCAACTCCACTAGCATGAATATGAAGGGCTGATTCAAGAAAAGGAACAACTAGCAAGACAGCTCAAAGAGGCAGTGGAAGACCAGCAAAACTTGTCCACATTTCACAAACAAGCATGTGATATGTGGATTAAAATCAATCAGCTGCTATTACTGATCTCAGAAGAGATTTGGAGCATGAAAGAGATGATTAAGAAAATGACAACAATTGAAACCAAAGCCCTAAAGACCCTAGAAAGGTTTGCAAATCATGTAGAGGAGCTGAAACAGTAATCTGATTGGAAAAAGGGAAAATCTCAACTCCCTTCACTCTTACGCGCCCCTACAGGAGATGAATTTGACATGGATATAGGGATTCTTGAATTTGCCAAATATTGCAGTACTAAGCTAAGTTTGGAAATCAAAGGGACGGTCTACAAGTGTTGTTCCATCTATTCCACGCTCAGGGAGTCACTCATCAAGTGTCATCTGGTTCTCTCCGCTTCCATTTATGATTTCCCAAAAGAAGAAGACCAATTGTTTGAGTTGCAGAACGAGCTGGATGAAGACTTGGATTATATCAAGAAGATAGAGGTATTGACTCAGGATGAATTTCAATAGTTCATTTTCCAGCTTGCAATACATATTTACTTCCTGGAAGCAATGGCAAAAGAGGCCACACAGGGAAAAGCACTGATCAAATCAGACCTTCATAAGCATGAAATAGCGTCCCAGGCAACAACATCTTCTCGTAGCAAGCTCATCGTAAAAGATATCAACCAATGGACCTCATACATTCAAAGTATATATGGCTCGGTAATTTCAAGCGAGCCGGTTGGTGGAGGCGTGTCTTCAAATCAGCAGGCAGAAGCCCCAATAGAATAGATAGATCATTCTTATTTTGTTTTAATCAAGTGAAAATCTGAAATTCTTCCTTTTGTATAATTGCTTTAAAAGGACATCTGGTCCCTATTTTTGTCCTATTTGTAAACTCGTCCACTTATTCATAGGCTTTGAAGGATACAATGAAAGCCAAGCAAGGAGGTGATAGAGTTAGGGTACACTTGTCAGCCCAAGCGACACTTTGTAAAGTTATAAATAGAAGGTTAAAAGAGGGAGAAAGGACTTATTGGCAGGGAAAAGAAGCTTCTTAGCTTGTACGAACCATTTTGTAATTAGCTCCAGGGAAGCTATTTTTTTCCTAATAAAGAGCTCGAGGGAGACATTTGTTTTGCCTGGAAATGTGGACTTGATGCATGCTGGATTATTCTTATGACATTCTGACACTGCTGTGAGATCTTTCCTTGTTGTTCGGAATTGTTTCTATCTGATGAAAGATCTCACTATTTTCTGTGCAATGATGTTTTCCCAAATGAGTAATAGAATGCTTTCACATGGATTAAAAGCTATCTTTTATATCTTTAATCTATTGCTGTAGATGTATCTTTGTGATTTAATGGTTATCTATGGATCTTTAGATACTTCTTTCAGCACATTGCTCATATTTACAGTTTGCTCCTTGCAAGGATAGATTAGATTTATTTCAGTCTTAGATATAGATTTGTTTCAAGCTTTGCATTTAGAATAAATTAGCTTAGGCACTTGTAGATCATTCTAACAATAAAATAAAAAAGAACGGTGGATCGGGCCATAACCGGTGTGAAAGAAGCAAATCTCCAAATCTAATGGTATCCGGATCCGCTAACCGGACGGATTCCCCATACCAAACGGTGGACAATCTAATTGGGATAGTTTACTTGGGAGAATCCCTTTCTGCTTGATGCTGCGATCTTCGGGGCATCAACACACCCCCTACCATTAAACACCCCTCCTCTCTCTCTCTCCTCTCCTCCCCCTAACAATTACTAACCCCATATATCATTCTCTATCTCTCCCCTACTCCTCCAACTACCAATAACCCCCACCCCTTCTATCTCTCCCTCAACCCCATAACCATGCCCCCGCTCTCTCCCCCTAACCCACCTCCCATCCCCTTACCCATAGCCACCCTCCCACCTCTCACTATCTCCTACTCCCCCTAGTAACCCTAACCTTGCCTCCCCTCTCTCTCATAATACCCCTCCCCCTTCTATTAACGACACTCCATCTCTCTCTCTCTCTCTCTCTCTCTCTCTCTCTCTCCCCCCAACCTCCCACTTACTCCCCCTACACCTAACCTCCCCCCATATCTCTCTTTATCCCTCCCTCCCTCTCTATCCTACTCTTACCTCTAACCACTCCTCTCTCTCTCTCTCAAACCCATCTCCTCCTCCCACCTGTCTCACTTTTTGTCCCCTCCTCTTGCTACCTGTAACCTCATCCCGTCCCTTTTTGTCTATCCTTTCCCCACCCATAACCACACAGCTCTCTCCCTCTCTCTCTCTCTCTCTCTCTCTCCCCTCCTACACCTAACCATACTCCTAACCCCCTCCCCACCTCTCTCTCTCTCCCTCTCTCCCTCTCTCCCTCTCTCCTAATCACCCTACCCCTAACCCCCCTTCTCCCCCCCCTCTCTTTGGCTCTCCTATTCCCCTACACCCCTACTACTAACAATATCCCATCTATGTGTGTGTGTGTGTGTGTGTGTTATGTGTGTCCTAAAGTCCCCCTACTATTAACCACCTCATCTCTCTCTCTCTCTCTCTCTCTCTCTCTCCCTTCTCCACAAATACCCCCCACCTCTCTCTCTCTCTACTACTGACCCTACCCATAACCCCCCTCTCTATGTTAATCCCAATCTCCCTCCGTCCTACCAATAACCACACCCCATATCTCTCTCTCTCTCTCCTGACCCCTTCCTCTCTCTCTCTAACCCCCCTCCTACTCCCCCTTTACCTAACAACCAGCCCCCACCCTCTCTCTCTCTCTACCACTAACCCCCCCTCTTTCCCTAACCCCTTTCTAATCCTTCTACCACTAACCAACCCCCCCTTCTCTCCCTCTCCCTCTCTCTTTCTCTCTCTCTCTCTCTTATTACTACCTCTAACCACCGCCCCTCTCTCCTTCCTCTCTCTCTCTCTCTAACCCCTCTCCTCCCCCCCCCATCTATCCCTCTTTATGTTCCCTCCTCCCCTTTCCCATAACCATGTCCCCTCCGTTTATGTCTCTCCCTACCCCACACATAAATCCTCACCTCCTTATCTCCCCTCATACTCCTAACCCCCTCTCTCTCTCCTACACCCCCTATCCCTAATCCCTCCTCTCTCTCTATCTTTCCTAATCCCCCTGCTCCCTACCACTAAACACCCCCCATCTCTCTCTCTCTCTCTCTCTCTCTCTCTCTCCCCCCTTACCCCTAACCCCTCCCTCTCTCTATCTCTACCCCTAACCCACCCTCTCTCTATGTCTCTCCTAATCACCCTTCTCGTCACCTTCCTTTCTGTCTCTCCTCACCCCAACCATAACCTCACACCTCTCTCTCTGTCCCCTCCTGCCCCTAGCCCCACTCTCTCTCCTACGCTCCCTACCCCTAGCCACCCCTTCCTCTCTATACCTCCTAATCCCCCTCCTCCCTACCACTAATAAACCCTCATGCTCCTCTCTCTCTTTCTCTCTCTCTCTCTCTCCCTAACCCTCTATCTATCCCTATCTTTCTCTACCTTCCCCACCCATAACCCCCCATCTATCCCTCTCTTTCTCTCCCTTCCCCACCCATAACCCCCTACCTCTCTCTCTCTCTCTCTCTCCCCCATCCTCACCTCTCTCTCTCTCACCCTACCCATAATATCCCCTCCCCCCCTCTTTATTTGTCTCCCATAATCTCCCCCCCTATAACTAACCCACCCCCATCTCTCTCTCTCTCTCTCACAATTACATTTGGACCCAAAATCCGATGATGTTTCGCTGGTTATTCAACACACGTTCATTGGATATCCGACGAACTCAGAATTATTTGGTTGTTAATGGGATTTCATCGGTCTATCCGATGAAATTCTAGCCATCAGATATCCTACGACTCAACATCGGTTACATGATGGTAGTAAGAGCGCTAAAAGCTTTGTGAAAATTGACACATATCTGTTGGAGACTTCCAACAATAGATCGACGACATTAACTCTAGAGTTTCATTGGATTCAACTCTATATTTTCGTTGGTATTCTCTAAAATACCTGACAAGGATGTTATTCATCCACAAGGTTTATCATCGGAGGTATAGTAGAATATATGACGAGGGTGCTATGAATCCATCGAATGTGTTCATCAGATAGATGACGATAGTTTGAACTATTAAAAAAATATATAATTGCTAGTGGGTATCCTCGACAGCAGATCCTTTGCTATCCCTGATATGAAATGCCACTTTTAATAATGAAAATAGAGTTGGACTAGTGTTATTGCCACAAATATGGATTTAGCAAATTCCCTACAAAACTGTAATATGCTGATAAAGAGATCATATAGGACACCATCCCCTCACACATGAACCTTTTTTTAATGTGGTTCGATAGGGATGAATAGCTGCACTGATCAATGAATCAGAATAATATATTACTTTTCATTGCAATGGATTTTAGTCTAATTCTTAATAAATTTTCATTGAAAGGACTACAAGACAAGGTCATCGGCATGATATTTTGTTTTGTAAGCTAGTATTCAAATTAAATCACATAGATAAAAGTACAAAAATACATAGTTTATGGGCCTCCCATAGCTAGAAAACAACCCATTATACCAGTGTGCAGGCCTCTCCATAGGAGAAAATAGTCTATAGTCATAACATCCATACATGTCTTAGGATGAATATGAGGTTTTATCAAAACTAACATCCATAAAACTAGAAGAGAGGCAATATGATCAGTGGCAAGAGCTAACCTAAAACATAACTCAAAATGAGACATAAACATAATAGAAAGAGAAAACTAATTGACATGTGGACCAGAGCATGGCTGCGATGTGGAAACATTGGACCTGACCTCGACCTTGACATCTCCCGAGTTGTCACATTTGTCACCAATGGTGTCGTGCGATTTGTTGGTTGTGGAGCCAGATCTTCTGGTCTCATAGATGATACTGTATCAGCCATGTTTGTACCCCAGTTTTATATGATATGTAGGTGGATTGTACACTCACCCTAGCGGGGGGGTGTGGGGGGGCATTGCCCCCCCACGGGGTTCCAGGGGGGACCATCCCCCCTAGCTGGGGGGTCCGGGGGCAGCGCCCCCGAAGGAAATTTTTGGGTCTGTTTTCGCCAGCTGTTTTGCGGGCCCATGGTTTTGGGTATCCCGTGGTATTTTCCCATTGTATTTCCCCTATAAAATAAAGACAGTGTAATACGGCTAGGGCAGTTGATGTATTAGATTTTATGCTTTGTAAAGATCTATGAGATCAGGAGAGAGAATGTGAAACAGTGAAGAGGAAGTGCAGCGATTGGGCTGCAGGTTGTATCCCTTCACCTTGCTGGACGGTAATAATAATAAGGATTGGCAAATTCAGTGTGGACGTAGCCCAAGTTGGGTGAACCACGATATATCTGTGTCTCTCTTGTAATGTGTATGTGTGATTATATTTGCATTTCTATTTATTGTTATTGCTCTGCGATCCTATTTTTCTAACAATTGGTATCAGAGCCAAAGGTCTATTTGGCAGTTAAACCCGCAGGAAGCTAGGGTTTCTGGTTCGAGTGGGAGCAATGGCAGAAGAAGGAAAGTTTAAGGTCGAGAAGTTTAACGGCCAAAACTTCAGGTTATGGAAGATGCAAATGGAGGACTATCTGTACCAGAAGGATCTATTCCTACCATTGGGAGGAAAAGCAAAGCAACCGACGACTATGAAGGACAAAGAATGGGAGGTTCTTGACAGAAAATCTCTAGGAACAATACGGTTGAGCCTAGCTTCATCGGTGGCTTTCAATATCTCAAAAGAAATGACAACACAGGGTTTGATGAAAGCATTGGGTAAGCTATATGAAAAACCCTCGGCTTCCAACAAGGTATTTCTAATGAAGCGTTTATTTAATATGAAGATGTCTGAAGGTGGATCTGTTACTGATCATTTAAATGAGTTTAATACGGTTACAAATCAGCTAAGTTCTGTAAGTGTGAACTTTGATGATGAGGTTAGGGCTCTTCTAATCTTGTGTTCATTGCCAGAAAGCTGGAATAGCTTGGTCATGGCTGTAAGTAACTCTGTCTCTGGTTCAAACACCTTGAAATTTGATGATGTTATTGGTGTTATTCTTAGCGAGGAAATGCAAAGAAAAAACACAGGTGAGACATCAGGTAATGCGTTGACCATGGAGAGCAGGGGAAGACAAAAGGAGAGAGGAAAGAGCCAAGGTAATCGTGGAAAGTCTAAAATGGGCAGATCCAAGTCCACATTGGGAAAGATAGAGTGCTGGAACTGTGGAAAGAAAGGACATCTGAAGAAAGACTGCAAATCTCTAAAGAAGAAAGGAGATACACAAAAAGAAACTACCCAAGAAGCAAATGTAGCAGGTGATGTGTTACAAGATGCTTTGATTCTTGCATTAGATAATACTAGTGATTATTGGGTAGTAGATTCAAGAGCTTCATGTCATGCTACACCCCATAGGAAATACTTTCATGAGTATGTTCCTGGTGACTTTGGACATGTTTTATTGGGTGATGATGAGCCATGTAAAATTGTTGGAATGGGTAAGGTATGGATAAAAGTTAAGAATGGAACTGATTGGTTGTTGAAAGATGTTAGGCATATTCCTGCTATGAAAAGAAATCTGATCTCAACAGGGCAGTTGGGAGATGGCGGCTGTCTATCTACGTTCGGAGACAGAGTAGGTACAGAGTAGGTACGTTGTAAGATCACTAAAGGATCAATGGTGATAGCAAAAGGAGACAGAGTAGGTACGTTGTATTTATGTCCTCATAATACTGACCATTCTATCTCTTTAGCTTCCATAGGAACAGATACAGCATTGTGGCATCATAGGCTTGGCCACATGAGTGAGAAGGGGATGCAGATTCTCCACTCAAGGAAGTTGCTATCGGATTTGAAGCAGGTAAGTTTGGAATTCTGTGAAAACTGTGTTTATGGAAAACAGAAGAGAGTCAGATTTCTCAGGGTTGGGAAACAGAAGAAGAATGAAAAATTAGAGCTTGTGCATACAGATTTATGGGGACCATCTCAGGTACAATCTCTTGGTGGCTCTCATTATTATGTTACATTTATTGATGATGCAACTAGAAAAACTTGGGTTATTGCATTAGATAGAAATATAATGTGTTTGCTACTTTTAAGAAGTGGAAAGCTTTGGTTGAGAATGAGACAGGAAAAAGATTGAAGTGTCTCAGATATGATAATGGAGGTGAGTACTGCAGCAAGGAGTTTGATAGTTACTGTTCATACCATGGGATTCGTAGAGAGAAGACAGTCCCAGGAACACCACATGAAAATGGTGTGTCAGAAAGGATGAACAGAACGATCATGGAGCGTGCAAGGTGTATGAGACTGCATGCAGGGTTGGCCTTACAGTTTTGGGCGGATGTTGTAAATACTGCTGTTTATTTAATAAACAAAGGACCTTCAAGTGCTTTGGATGGTGGTATTCCAGAGGAAGCATGGACAGATAAAAAGGTAAACTACTCATTTCTAAGAACGTTTGGTTGTGAAGCATTTGTCCATATTGATAAAGAAAATAGAACAAATCTTGAAGCTAAATCCAAGAAATGTACCTTTATTGGATATGGGGTTGATGAATTTGGTTATCATTTATGGGATTATGAAAATAACAAAATCATCAGGAGTAGAGATGTGATATTCAATGAAAAGGTCATGTATAAAGATCAGTTGCAGGGAAAGAAACATGAAAAAGAAAACACAGAGTACATAGTGCTGGATGAAATTAAAGAAAATGAAGTTCCGAAGGTGCCAAAAAATCAAGAGCAGCAGCAAGTACCTGAAACTCCTGCAACTGTAAGAAGATCTACTAGGTTAAGTAGACTCCCTGAACGATACTCTCCTTCAATGTATTATTTATTGATGACTGATTCTGGTGAACCAGAATGTTATGAAGAAGTAATGCAGGTGGAAACTAGAAAGAAGTGGGAGCAAGGCATGAATGAGGAGATGGACTCATTGGTAGGAAACCAGACTTGGGATTTGGTTCAGTTGCCTACTGGTAAAAGAGCATTGCAAAACAAATGGATTTATAGGTTGAAGGAAGAAGAAGGAGGTAAGAAGCGGTACAAGGCCAGACTTGTTGTAAAGGGGTTTGCACAAAAGAAAGGTATAGATTTTGATGAAATATTTTCTCCTGTTGTTAAGATGACTTCAATTAGGACTATCTTAAGTCTAGTGGCGGTAGAATATTTGCATCTTGAACAGTTAGATGTAAAAACAACCTTCCTCCATGGGGATTTGGAGGAAGAAATATATATGCAGCGGCCACAAGGGTATGAGGTCAAAGGTAAGGAGGATCTGGTATGCAGGTTGAAAAAGAGCTTGTATGGCTTGAAGCAAGCTCCAAGGAAGTGGTATCTAAAGTTTGACAGGTTTATGACAGAACAAGGTTATAGTAGATGTCATTCTGACCACTGTGTTTATTTCAAGAAGCTAGACAATGGAAGATATATTATCTTGTTATTGTCTGTGGATGACATGCTTGTTGCAGGGTCTGACATGCAGGATATAAATGTACTCAAAAGGAAGCTAGCTAATTCATTTGCGATGAAGGATTTGGGTGCTGCAAAGCAAATCCTTGGTATGAGAATAACAAGAGACAGGAAAAATCGCAAATTGACATTGTCTCAAAGTGAGTACATACAAAAGGTGTTGGAGAGGTTCAGAATGCAGAATGCAAAACCTGTAAGTACACCTTTGGCTAGCCATTTCAGTCTAAGTAAGGAAATGTGTCCCAAGACACAAGAAGAGATAGATTACATGTCCAATGTTCCCTATCAATCAGCAGTTGGCAGCTTGATGTATGCCATGGTGTGCACAAGACCAGATATTGCACATGCAGTGGGAGTTGTGAGAAGATATATGAACAATCCAGGTAAAGAACATTGGAAGGCAGTACAGTGGATTCTCAGGTATTTGAGAGGTACTACCACTGAGGCATTATGTTTTGGAGGTTTAGACACTGTTCTACAGGGATATGTTGATGCAGATATGGCAGGTGACAAGAATAGCAGGAGGAGTACCACAGGGTATGTGTTTACTGTAGGTGGAACAACAGTAAGCTGGATTTCAAAACTACAGAAGGTTGTTGCACTTTCAACAACAGAATCAGAGTATGTTGCCATTACAGAGGCTAGTAAAGAGATGATTTGGTTGCAGAGGTTTATGGAGGAAGTGGGTAAGAAGCAGAAGTATAGCAGATTGTATAGTGACAGCCAGAGTGCCATTCACCTTGCAAAGAACTCAGCATTCCATTCCAAGACTAAACATATACAGCTCAAGTACCATTTCATACGCTCTGTTTTGGAAGATGAACTGTTGAAGCTGGAAAAGATACATACTAGCCAGAATCTTGCAGACATGTTCACAAAGGTAGTGACCAGAGAGAAACTGAGTTCGTGCTCGGTTTCATTTGACCTTCTAGCTTGAAGGTGAAGAGGATAAATTTTCCAAGTCTAAGTCCAGCAAGTGTAGCAGTGGTGGAGTTGCTGTGATCAGTCTCCAAGTGGGAGATTGTTGGTTGTGGAGCCAGATCTTCTAGTCTCATAGATGATATTGTATCAGCCGTGTTTGTACCCCAGTTTTATATGATATGTAGGTGGACTGTACACTCACCCCAGTGGGAGGGTGTGGGGGGGCATCACCCCCCCACGGGGTTCTAGGGGGGACCATCCCCCTTGGCTAGGGGGTCCGGGGGCAGCACCCTCGAGAAATGGGGGTTCGGGGGCAATGCCCCCGAAGGAAATTTTTGGGTCTATTTTCGCCAGCTATTTTGCGGGCCCATGGTTTTGGGTATCCCGTGGTATTTTCCCATTGTATTTCCCCTATAAAATAAAGACATTGTAATACAGCTAGGGCAGTTGATGTATTAGGTTTTATGCATTGTAAATATCTCTGAGATCAGGAGAGAGACTGTGAAACAGTGAAGAGGAAGTGCAGCGGTTGGGCTGCAGGTTGTATCCCTTCACCTTGCTGGACGATAATAATAATAAGGACTGGAAAATTCAATGTGGACGTAGCCCAAGTTGGGTGAACCACGATATATTTGTGTCTCTCTTGTAATGTGTATGTGTGATTATATTTGCATTTCTGTTTATTGTTATTGCTCTGCGATCTTGTTTTTCTAACACAATTTGTCCTTTTCCTTGGTATCCTGGTTCTCCATTTCGACCTTGATTTCTGGATCTTTTCCTTTGTTATCATACTAAATGTCACCAGTTCCTTGAAATATACCATGAACAATTCCATCTTCTACAATGGTTTGGAGGAGCAGAGAGGGTAAAGGATGAAGAGCGGCCACCTCCACACACTAGTTAACAATTTCTTGAACCTTGTCCCTTAGCTAAAAAATGCGGACTTGTCGATATTCCTCGGCCTCACGAAGATCATTGCGGAGGAGAAGAACGACATTGGTCATCCTCTCAAGCCACCCGAGGAGACCCAAATTGGTATTCTCCTAGTTCGGTTGATTGGTGCTACCACCCCTCCATCCTTTGTGTCCATTATGTGCCATGAAGAAAACAACCACAACTATGAAGAAAACTACCACAAAATAGTTTTTCCAATGTAAACGAAGGCTCAGGGTTCGACAATGCCTATAGGAGGATATCCGCAAGCCTGGATAGGAAATGAAAACCCCATCCCACCTCAAAATCATTAAATAGATGACCTTGTGAGTGATGAAGGAGTTAAGATGAGCCATCAAGAAGGTCATGTCGAAGCAAGTTACAAGGTGAAGCATTGATGGAAGGTACCCTTGGAATTTGTGCACCCATCTCTTCATCCGCCACCACATGCCGCATTTCGCCCATCGTCCCATATTCATTAATGTACATTGATATTCATTCTCTCACCCCATCTAGGGAATCTCATCGGCATGATATTTCAACAAAGTTTGGAACTTTTTGTGCTTTCTAATTAATGTCAAAAATAGAGGAGACAATGGAAATATCACAACATAGTTGGTTTTCCAAAAGGAAAATTCAGTTTCTATTAGATGTAGAAACTTGCATCTTGTAAGATAAAGTCAATATTTACATCATAGTCTCATCATGTCCTCATCATATTCAAATGACCAAAATATAAAAAATGTAACAAAACTTGGTAAAAATGAGCTGAAAATAAAGCTCGCAAAACCCCCCAAATATAACAAAAGTCTCAAATATATAATATATATAGAAATAGGCCAAAATATAATTGAATTATTACACCTCAAAATAGATTGAGTGTCCTGTCTCTCAGTAAATATCTTCCTTGAAATTATTCAAACCTTAAGACATCAAAATCCCCATCAACTGCCTTCTTATAAGATAAGTTGTCCACTACCCAGTTGAACTCCCAAAAAACATGATGGAAAGAGAAATATCTGAAATATTCCCTTAGTATTTTAACATGCTGCATCCAGTAAGAAAGGTCTACCACTTGTAAGTGTGAATGATACAAAATCCATTCCAAAACACATTTGGAATCTCCACAAATGTGAATATCTACACAACCCTGAATATAAGCAAAATATAACAAACCCCAGCATGCCAACAACTCTACTCTTATATTATTCCCACTGCCCCACCAAACCAACATCTAAATAAATGTGTAGAAGATAAGTTTAAATAAAAAACCACAACCACAAGCGTTCTCGAAAACTACACCATCAAAATAACCAATAGGAAAGGAATCATTAAATTATGGAAACTGTACATTCCTATTTCTACCACTGTGACTCATAGGCCCATATTCCTTATAGAAAGAAACAACTCTAATAGAAAGATAATCTACTGAACGGATTTTTTCTTCAAAAATACTTTTGTTTCTTCCCTTCCAAATGTACCAAGCTATAAAAATGGGAAAGGTATTAAAATCTGTAGAATCCTAACTAAGACAAACTGTCTCAAAATTGATGCCTGTGTACTGAAAATCACACTAAATTAATTACAAAGAATAATTCCAAATAGCTTGAGAAAAAGGGCAATGCCAAAATAGGTTGGTTTTGAAATCCTGGAATATGCAAGACATAAATGAATAAAACTATAGACAACATTACACATACCTAGTATCGTTCATTTAGCATCTGTATATTATACTACCTATCAGAACGAAGCTCCTGAACAAGCGATTGATTATGTAGAAAAAGCTAATCAATGGTGCATCCATTTCTTCCATAGACTTCAACCTTGCAACTACTTTGACATGCCCATTTGTCATTACTACAAATGAGAAGAAAAATGAAACATTAAACATGAGTGGTAATCACGGTTTCACAATTCAAATATGATTATGAAGACCCAAATTAGAAAAAGGCACATCTACTATCAGAATTCAAAGGTTGCTTAATCATCAAGAAAGTGTGATAAAACATGAGACATTAGGGTTTTACTTTTTAGGATATTTTTAGTGATTTTCCCAAAGAAATCAACCCAACATAAGCCCCTTTCCTTGGATGACAAATTTAACATCTTCTAGATCAATATTGGAATTATTGATTGTGTGTTGTCTTTGGTGGCAACATGAATGAAAAAAATGTCATTGTTGTTGATTGGAGGAAGCTGCACACTAGTCAGACCTTGAGCATGCATGAATAAGTTGAGAAGGTGAAAATGCTGGTCAAAGGGTAACCATAATTGTAGCATGATTGAAGCCAATGTCATATTGAATCTATGATGTTGGATGGCATGGCCACCCAAGAAAAATGCAGATGAGGAAAACTTGAGTACAAGGGTGTGTATCATGGCCCACTGAATCCATGTGTCAAATTTGATCACAAACCAATCAAATATGTGCTCTTGGCGTGCATTATACTGACCTAATATGTGTGCATTTTTTGAAGATGACTTCCAAAAGGAAGAATTTGGACAGTCGAAGGTTTTGGCGTGAATTTTTCTCGAACAAAGTGGGCATCTGGAATTGGAAAGACATTTTTTTAGTAGAGACAAGCCCAATGAAGTTGATCCGATCCCTTGGCTTGCATTCTTGATCCCTTGGTGTGCATTTTGGTGACCTGGGAGTGCATTTCCTAAAAACATACACAAAGACCAGTTTGGCAGATTCAAACATGAATATAATTTGGTACCCAAATATTGTATAATAAAAAATTACAGATGGATTAGAGAAGTATACATAAGCCCCTTTCCTTGGATGACAAATTTAACATGTTCTAGATCAATATTGGCATTATTGATTGTGTGTTCTCATTGATGGCAACATGAATGACAAACATGTCATTGTTGTTGATTGGAGGAAGTTGCACGCTGAGTCATACATTAAGCAAGCATGAAGAAGCTGAGAAGGTGATAGTGTTGGTCAAAGGGTAACCATAAATGTAGCATGATTGAATCGAATGCCAGATTGAATCTATGCTACCTGATGACATGTCTAAGCATAAAAATAATATATTTCCAGACCTTAAATGCACCCAAGAAAACTGTAGAAAAGGAAAATTTGAGTACATGGGTTTGTATCATGGCCCAAGGAATCCATGTGTCAAATTTGAGAACAAACCAATCAAATATTCCCTCTTGGTGCATATTATACTTACCTAGGTGTGCATTTTCTGAACATGGTCGTCAAAAGGTAAAAACTATTCAGTTGAAGGTTTTGGCGTGCATTTTTATTGAACAAAGCAGGGATATGGAATTGTAAAGAAATTGCTTGAGTAGAGACAATCCTAATGAAGTTGATCTGATCCCTTGGCATGCAATCTTGATCCCTTGGTGTGCATTTTGGTGACTTGAGAGTGCGTTTGCTGAAAAAATACACAAAGATTAGTTTGGAAGATCCAAATATTATTAATAGCAATTGTAGTAAGGATGTGTCTACACTAATTAGCTATCTTACTATGAATTTGGTGAGATCAAATGACATAAATACATGCAATACTCCCTTTGATATTTCAATGTAATTTTCAAGAAAATAGAAGGGAGGAAGAGAGTAGAATACCTCTTGAAGCTATCCACTTGAAGAATATTCCCTTGCTCGAGTTTCCATGGCCTTTAGGCCTCCATTTGCAATACCTTTGTAGGTTCTTACCTCTAGCTTCTATCTCTAAGAACTTAAAAAAAATTGCAAAACTTGAAATCTATCTACCAAACTTGAATTCAAAACTAGATCTAAAACCTAAATTCAAACACAAATTGGGGGGGGGAGGAAATGAATTGCATCATACTGAATTGAGAAAACATGAGACATGAGGGTTCTAACTTTTAGGATATTTTTAGTTCTTTTCCCAAATAAATAAACCCAACATAAGCCCCTTGCCTTGGATGACAAATTTAATATATTTTGGATCAAGATCGACATTATTGGTTGTGCATTGTCATTGATGTAAAATTGAATGACAAACATGTCATTGTTGTTGATTGGAGGAAGCTGCATGCTAGTCAGACATTGAGCAGGCATGAAGAAGCTGAGGAGGTGATAGTGCTGGTCAAAGGGTAAGCATAATTTTAGCATGATTGAAGCCAATGTCAGACTGAATCTATGATGCTTTATGACATGGCTGGAAGCATAAAAAGATTAGCTTTCCAGACCTTAATTCCACCCAAGAAAACTACATATGAGGAAACATTGAGTACAGGGGTGTGTATCATGGCCCAAGGAATCCATGTGTCAAATTTGAGCACAATCCAATCAAATATGCACTCTTGGCGTGCATTATACTTACCTAGGCGTGCATTTTCTGAAGACGACTGTCAAAAGGAAGAATTTGGTTAGTTGAAGGTTTTGGTGTGCATTTTTCTCGAACAAAGCGGTTATCTAGAATTAGAAAGACATTTCTTGAGTAGAGATAAGCCTGATGAAGTTGATCTGAGCCCTTGGTGTGCATTTTGGTGACCTGGGGGTGCATTTCCTCAAAACATACACAAAGATCAGTTTGGTAGATTCAAATATGAATATAATTTGGTACCCAAATAATGTGTAAAAAGAAACAGTACAAATGGAGTAGAGAAATATACATAATCCCCTTGCCTTGGATGAAAAATTTAACATGTTCTAGATCAATATTGGCATTATTGATTGTGTGTTGTCATTAATGGCAACATGAATGACACACATGTCATTGTTGTTGATTGGAGGAAGCTGCATGCTAGTCAGACATTGAGAAGGCATGAAGAAGTTGAGAAGGTGACAATGTTGGTCAAAGGATAACCATAAATGTAGCATGATTGAAGTGAATTTCATATTGAATCTATGAAGCTTGATGACATGGATGGAATCATAAAAAGATTAGATTTCCAGACCTTAAAGCCACCCAAGAAAAGTAAATACAAGGAAAAATTGAGTACAAGGTTGTGTATCATGGCCCAAGGAATCCATGTGCCAAATTTGAGCAGAAACCAATCAAATATTCCCTCTTGCCATTCATTATACTGACCTAGGTGTGGATTTTCTGAAGATGACTTTCAAAAGGCAGAATTTGGTCAGTTGAAGGCTTTGGCGCGCATTTTTCTCGAACAAAGTGGGAATATGGAATTGGAAAGACATTGCTTGAGTAGAGACAGGCCAAATGAAGTTGATCTGAGCCCTCGTCATGCATTCTTGATCCCTTGGTGTGCATTTTAGTGACCTGGGAGTGCATTTCCTGAAAAAATACACAAAGATCGGTTTGGAAGATTCAAATATTGTTAATAACAATTGTAATAGGGATGTGTCTACACTAATTAGCTATCTTACTATGAATTTTTTTATATTCAATGACAAAAATACATGTAATACTCATTCATTCATTTGATATTTCTAAGTAATTTTCAAGAAAATAGAAGGCAAGAAGAGAGTAGAATACCTCTTGAAGCTAGCCACTTGAAGAAGATCCCCTTGCTTGAGCATACATGGCCTTTAGTATTCCATTTGAAGCACATTGCTATATTCTTACCTCTAGATTATATCTCTAAGAACTTGACAAACTTTGCAAAACTGGATATCTATCTACCAAACTTGAATTCAAAACTAGATGTAAAACCTAAATTCAAAAAAAAATTGGGGGGAAAAATGAATTGCATCATATTGAATTGAGGAAAATAAATACTTACAACCTTGTTGCTTGAGGCAAATCCTTCCTCTGATTTGAGCCGACCTTCTCCATCCTTTCCTTTTATCCTTCAAGAGCTTTTTTGAAGATGAGCTTTTTGACCTTGAAATCCTTCCAGCATGCCTTTACTCTCACTTTCTGTATCTTACCATGCCCCAAATTCCTTTATTTTATAGAATTACGAAATAGGATTTCATGATTCAATGTTCAATGTGGTATAATACCTTTTCTTGATTTTTGATTATTTTCACTCAAAAACCCACTTTTCCATTATTTTCAGGCTTTTGACATTAATTTCTAGGATTTTTGGGACAATTAATACACATTTGAGGTATTCTTTCCACTCCAAGAGTTGTAGAAAATGCGCTTTGGCCCTTTGAGTGGTCCTATACTTGGATTATTTAGGGAAACCTTTGTCTTCACAAACTTCTTCCTTTGTGGAAGTGGTGGTCAGATGAGAGATTTAAGCTCTCGATTGTTCCAATTTTCTAGTCTTCATGTTGCGGCCGAAAGGTAAAATGTTCTTTCGTCATCACTTGTTAAGGGTGTTAATTTGATTGTTAACAAATATGAATATAATTTGGTACCCAAATATTGTGTAATAAAAAAACAGTACATATGGAGTAGAGAAGTATACATAAGCCCCTTGCCTTGGATGAGAAATTTAACATGATCTAGATCAAGATTGGAATTATTGATTGCTTGTTGTCATTGATGGAAACATGAATGACAAACATTTTAATGTTGTTGATTGGCGGAAGCTGCACGCTAGTCAGACATTGAGCAGGCATGGATAAGCCGAGAAGGTGGTAGTGCTGGTCAAAGGGTAACCATAAATGTAGTATGATTGAAGTGAATGCTAGATTGAATCTATGGTGTCCAATGACATGGATGGAAGCATAAAAATATTAGCTTTCTAGAACTTAAATCCACCCAAGAAAACCATAGACAAGGAAAACATGAGTACATGGGTGTGTATCATGGCCAAAGGAGTCCATGTGTCAAATTTGAGCAGAAACCAATCAAATATGCTGTATTGGCGTGCATTATACTGACCTAGGTCTGCATTTTCTGAAGATGGCTATCAAAAGGCAGAATTTGGTCAGTTGAAGGTTTTGGCGTGCATTTTTCTCGAACAAAGCAGGAATCTACAACTGGAAAGACATTGCTTGAGTAGATATAGTCCTGATGAAGTTGATCCAAGCCCTTGGCATGCATTATTGATCCCTTGGTGTGCATTTTGGTGACCTGGGAGTGCATTTGCTAAAAACATACACAAATATCAGTTTGGAAGATTCAAATATGAATATAATTTGGTACCCAAATATTGTGTAATAAAAAAAAATTAAATATGGAGTAGAGAAGTATACATAATCCCCTTGCCTTGGATGAGAAATTTAACATGCTCTAGATTAAGATTGGCATTATTGATTGTGTGTTATCATTGATGGAAACATGAATGACAAACATGTCATTGTTTTTGATTCGAGGAAGTTGCACACTAGTCAAACATTGAGCAAGCATGGATAAGTTGATAAGGTGACATTGCTAGTCAAAGGGTAACCATAAATGTAGCATGATTGAAGCGAGTATCATATTGAATCTGTGATGCTTGATGACATGGATGGAAGCATTAAAATATTAGCTTCCTAGACCTTAAAGGTACCCAAGAATACTGCAGATGAGGAAAACCTAAGTTCAGGGGTGTGTATCATGGCATAGGGAATCCATGTGTCAAATTTGAGTACAAACCAATAAAATATGTGCTCTTGGCGTGCATTATACTGACCTAGGCGTGCATTTTCTGAAGATGACTATCAAAAGGAAGAATTTTATTAGTTGAAGGTCTTGGCATGCATTTTCTCGAACAAAGTGGGAATCTGGAATTGGAAAGACATTGCTTGAGTAGAGACAAGTCGGATGAAGTTGAACCGAGCCCTTGGCATGCATTCTTGATCCCTTGGTGTGCATTTTGGTGACCCGGGAGTGCATTTCCTGAAAACATACACAAAGATCAGTTTGGAAGATTCAATTATGAATATAATTTGGTACCCAAATATTGTTTAATAAAAAGAAGTACAAATGGAGTAGAGAAGTATGCATAAGACCCTTGCCTTGGATGACAAATTTAACATGTTCTAGATCAATACTGGCATTATTGATTGTGTGTTGTCATTGAGGGAAACATGAATGGAAAACATATCATTGTTGTTGATTTGAGGAATTTGCATGCTAGTTAGACATTTAGCAAGAATGAAGAAGTTGAGAAGGTGACAATGCTAGTCAAAGGGTAACCGTAAATGTATCATGATTGATGCAAATGTTGTATTGCATCTATGAAGCTTCATGATATGGATGGAAGCATAAAAAGATTAGATTTCCAGACCTTAAATCCACACAAGAAAACTGTAGACGAGTAAAACTTGAGTACATGGGTGTCTATCATGGCCCAAGGAATCCATGTGTGAAAGTTGAGCAGAAACCAATCAAATATGCCCTCTTGGTGTGCATTTTCTGAAGATGACTATCAAAAGGAAGAATTTGGTCAGTTGAAGGTTTTGGCGTGCATTTTTCTCGAACAAAGTGGGCATATGGAATTGGAAATACATTGCTTGAGTAGAGAAAAGACTGATGAAGTTGATCCAAGACCCTGGAATGCATTCTTGATCCCTTGGTTTGCATTTTGGTGAATTGGGAGTACATTTCCTGAAAAAATATACAAAGATCAGTTTGGTAGATTAAAATATGAATATAATTTGGTACCCAAACATTGTGTAATACAACAATAGTACAGACGGAGTAGAAAAGTATACATAAGCCCCTTGCTTTGGATAACAAATTTAACATTTTCTAGCTCAATATCAACATTATTAATTATGCGTTGTCATTGATGGAAACATGAATGAACAACATGTCATTGTTGTTGATTGGAGGAAGCTGCACGGTATTCAAACTTTGAGAAGGAATGAATAAGTTGAGAAGGTGAGAATGCTGGTAAAAGGGTAACCATAATTGTAGAATGATTGAAGCCAAGGTCATATTGACTCTATGATGCTTGATGACATGGTTGGAAGCATAAAAATATTATCTTTGCAGGACTTAATTCCACCCAAGAAAAGCGCAGATGAGGAAAACTTGAGTACAAGGGTGTTTTTCAAGGCCCAAGGAATCCATGTTTCAAATTTGATCACAAACCAATCAAATATGCGCTCTTGGCATGCATTATACTGACCTAGGAGTGCATTCTCTGAAGATGAAGATGAATGTCAAAAGGAAGAATTTGGTTAGTTGAAGGTTTTGGCATGCATTTTTATAGAACAAAGCAGATATTTGGAATTGTAAAGACATTGCTTGAGTAGAGACAGTCCTAATGAAGATGATCCGAGCCCTTGGCATCCATTCTTCATCCCTTTGTGTGCATTTTGGTGATGAGGGAGTGCATTTCCTCAAAACATACACAAAGATCAGTTTGGAAAATTCAAATATGAATATAATTTGGTACCCAAATACCGTGTAATAAAAAAATAGTATAGATGGAGTAGAGAAGTATACATAAGCCCCTTTCCTTGGATGACAAATTTAACATGTTCTAGATCAATATTGGCATTATTGATTGTGTGTTGTCATTGATGGAAACATGAATGACAAACATGTCATTGTTTTTGATTGGAGGAAGCTACACGCTAGTCAAACATTGAGCAGCCATGAAGAAGCTGAGAAGGTGATAGTTCTGGTCAAAGGGAAACCATAAATGTAGCATGATTGAAGCAAATTTCGTATTGAATCTATGAAGCTTGATAACATGTATGGAAGCGTAAAAAAATTATCTTTTCAGACCTTAAATCCACCCAAGAAAACTGCAGACGAGGAAAACTTTATTACAGGGGTGTGTATAATGGCCCAAGGAATCCATGTGCCAAAATTGAGTTGAAAACAATAAAATATGCCCTCTTTCCATGCATTATACTGACCTAGGTGTGCATTTTCTGAAAATGATTGTCAAAGGAAGAATTTGGTCAGTTGAAGATTTTGGCATGCATTTTTCTCGAATAAAGTGAGCATCTAGAATTGGAAAGACATTGTTTGAGTAGAGACATGCCTGATGAAGTTGATCGGAGCCCTTGGCATGCATTCATGATCCCTTGGTGTGCCTTTTGGTTACCGGGGAGTGGATTTGTTGAAAACATACACAAAGATCAATTTGGAAGATTCAAATATGAATGTAATTTGGTACCCAAATATTGTGTAGTAAAAAAACAGTACAAATGGAGTAGAGAAGTATACATAAGCCCCTTGCCTTGGATGAGAAATTTAACATGTTCTAGATCAAGATTGGCATTATTGATTGTGTGTTGTCATTGATGGTAACATGAATGACAAACATGTCATTGTTGTTGATTGGAGGAATTTGCACACTAGCTAGACATTGAGAAGGCATGGAGAAGATGAGAAGGTGATAGTGATAGTCAAAGGGTAACCATAAATGTAGCATGATTAAAGCCAACTACATATTGAATCTAGGATGTGTGATGACATGGATGAAAGCACAACAAGATTAGATTTTCAGACCTTAAATCCACTCAATAAAAATGTAGATGACGAAAACCTGAGTATAGTGGTGTGCATCATGGCCCATGGAATCCATGTGTCAAATTTTAGCACAAACCAATTAAATATGTGATCTTGGCATGCATTATACTGACCTAGGTGTGCATTTTTTGAAGATGACTGTCAAAAGGAAGAATTTGGGCAGTTGAAGGTTTTGGTGTGCATTTTTTTCAAACAAAGCAGACATCTGGAATTGGAAAGACATTGATTGAGTAAAGACAAGCCCGATGAAGTTGACCCAAGCCCTTGGAATGCATTCTTGATCCCTTGGTGTGCATTTTGGTGACCCAGGAGTGCATTTCCTGAAAACATACACAAAAATCAGATTGATAGATTCAAATAAGAATATAATTTGGTAACCAAATATTCTATAATAAAAAAATAGTAAAAATGGAGTAGAGAAGTATACATAATCCCCTTGCCTTGGAAGACAAATTTAACATGTTCTAGATCAATATTGGCATTATTGATTGTGTGTTGTCATTGATGGCATGTGAATGGAAAACATGTAATTGTTGTTGATTGGAGGAAGCTGCACACTAGTCACACATTGAGCAGGCATGAAGAAGCTGAGAAGGTGATAGTGCTGGTCAAAGGGCAACCATAAATGTAGCATTATTGACACAAGTGTCATATTGAATCTATGAAGCTTGATGACATGGATGGAAGGATACAAAGATTATCTTTCCATACCTTAAAGCCACATAAGCAAACTGCAGATGAGGACAACTTGAATACAGGGGTGTGTATCATGGCCCAAAGAATCCATGAGTGAAATTTGAGCATAAACCAATCAAATGTGCCCTCTTGGAGTGCATTATACTAACCTAGGTGTGCATTTCTGAAGATGACTGTCAAAAGGTATAATTTGGCCAGTTGAAGGTTTTGGCATGCATTTTTATTGAACAAAGCGGGAATCTGGAATTGAAAAGACATTGATTGAGTAGAGACAGTCCTGATGAAGTTGATACGAGCCCTTGGCATGCATTCTTGATCCCTTGTTTTGCATTTTGGTGACCTGAGAGTGCATTGGTTGGAAACATACACAAAGATCAGTTTGGTAGATTCAAATATGAATATAATTTGGTACCCAAATATTGTGTAATAAAAAAACAGTACAAATGGAGTAGAAAAGTATACATAAGCCCCTTTCCTTGGATGACAAATTTAACATATTCTAGATCAATATCGTCATTATTTATTGTGTGTTGTCATTGATGGAAACATGAATGACACACATGTCATTGTTGTTGATTGGAGGAAGCTACACGCTAGTCAGACCTTGACCAAGCATGGAGAAACTGATAAGGTGACAATGCTGGTCAAAGGGTAACCATAATTGTAGCATTATTGAAGCCAATGTTAGATTGAATCTATGATGCTTGATGACATGGATGGAAGAATAAAAATATTAGCTTTCCATACCTTAAATCCACCCATGAAACTCTAGAAAAGAAAACCTAAGTACAGGGGTGTGTATCATGGCCTAAGGAATCCATGTGTCAATTTTGAGCACAAACCAATCAAATATGTGCTCTTGGCATGCATTATACTCACCTAGGCATGCATTTTCTGAAGATGACTGTCAAAAGGAAGAATTTGGTCAATTGAAGGTTTTGGCGTGCATTTTTATCGAACAAAGTGGGCATATGGAATTGGAAATACATTTCATGAGTAGAGACAATCTTGATGAAGTTGATCCGAGCCCTTGGCATTCATTCTTGATCCCTTGATCCCTCAAAAAATACACAAAGATCGGTTTGGAAGATTCAAATATGACTAATTTGGTACCCAAATATTGTGTAATAAAATAACAGTACAGATGGATTAGAGAAATATACATAAGTCCCTTGCCTTGGATGAGAAATTTAACATGTTCTAGATCAATATTATCATTATTGATTGTGTGTTGTCATTGATGGCAATATGAATGAAAAACATGTCATTTTTGTTGATTGGAGGAAGTTGCACACTAGTCAGACATTGAGAAGGCATGCAGAAGCTGAGAAGTTGAAAGTGCTGGTCGAAGGGTAACCATAAATGTAGCATGGTTGAAGAAAATGTCAGATTGAATCTATGATTCCTGATGACATGGCTAGAAGCATAAAAAGATTAGCTTTTCAGACCTTAAAGCCACCCAAGAAAACTGTAGACGAGGAAAACTTGAGTACAATGGTGTGTATCATGGCCCAAGGAATCCATGTGTCAAATTTGAGAAGAAACCAATCAAATATGCCCTCTTGCCGTGCATTATACTGACCTAGGTGTGCATTTTATGAAGATGATTCTCAAAAGGAAGAAACAAGCCTGATGAAGTTGACCCGAGCCCTCATCATACATTCTTGATCCATTGTTGTGCGTTTTGGTGACATGGGAGTGCATTTCCTGCAAACATACGAAAATATTAGTTTGGCAGATTGAAATATGAATATAATTTAGTACCCAAATATTGTGTAATAAAAAAACAGTATAGATGGAGTAGATAAGTATATATAATCCCCTAGCATTGGATGAAAAATTTAAGATGTTCTAGATCAATATTGGCATTATTGATTGTGTGTTGTCATTGATGGTAAGATGAATGAAAAATATGCCATTGTTGTTGATTGGAGGAAGCTGCATGCTATTCAGACCTTGAGAAGGCATGGAGAAGCTGAGAAGGTGATAGTGTTGGTCAAAGGGTAACCATAATTGTAACATTATTGAAGCCAATGTTAGATGGAATATATGATTCTTGAAGACATGGATGAAAACATAAAAATATTAACTTTCCAGACCTTAAATCCACCCAAGAAAACTACATATGTGGAAAAATTGAATATAGGGGTGTGTATCATGGCCCAAGGAATCCATGTGTCAAATTTGAGCACAAACCAATCAAATATGACCATCAAAAGGAAGAATTTTGTTAGTTGAAGGTTTTGATGTTTTCTCGAACAAAGCGGGCATTTAGAATTGGAAAGACATTGCTTGAGTAGAGACAAGCCTGATGAAATTGATACGAGGCCTTGGCATGCATTCTTGATCTCTTAGTGTGCATTTAAGTGACCTGGGAGTGGATATCCCGCAAACATACAAACATATCAGTTTGGAAGATTCAAATATGAATATAATTTGGTACCCAAATATTTTTTAATAAAAAAACATAAGCCCCTTTCCTTGGATGATAGATTAAAATAGTTCTAGATCAATATTGACATTATTTATTGTGTGTTGTCATTGATGGCAACATGAATGACAAACATGTATTTGTTTTTGATTGAAGGAAGCTGCATGCTAGTCATACCTTGAGCATGCATGAAGAAGCTGAGAATGTGACATTGTTGGTCAAAGGGTAGCCATAAATGTAGCATTATGGAGGCCAATGTTAGATTGAATCTATGATACTTGATTATATTTGATTATAGAGAGAGAGAGGTAGGGGGTTATGGGTGGGGAAGGGAGAGAAAGAGAGGGATAGATAGGGGGTTATGAGTGGGGAAGGTAGAGAAAGAGAGGGATAGATAGAGGGTTAGGGAGAGAGAGAGAGAGAGAGAGAGAGAGAGAGAGAGGAGCATGAGGGTTTATTAGTGGTAGGGAGGAGGGGGATTAAGAGATATAGAGAGGAAGGGGTGGGTAGGGGTAGGGAGCATAGGAGAGAGAGTGGGGCTAGGGGCAGGAGGGGAGAGATAGAGATGTGTGAGGTTATGGTTGGGGTGAGGAGAGACAGAAAGGAAGGTGACGAGAAGGGCGATTAGGAGAGACATAGAGAGAGGGTGGGTTAGGGTAGAGATAGAGAGAGGGAGGGGTTAGGGGTAAGGGGGGAGAGAGAGAGAGAGAGAGAGAGAGAGAGAGAGAGAGATGGGGGGTGTTTAGTGGTAGGGAGCAGGGGGATTAGGAAAGATAGAGAGAGAGGAGGGATTAGGGCTAGGGGGTGTAGGAGAGAGAGAGGGGGGTTAGGAGTATGAGGGGAGATAAGGAGGTGAGGATTTATGTGTGTGGTAGGGAGAGACATAAAGGGAGGGGACATGGTTATGGGAAAGGCGAGGAGGGAACATAAAGAGGGATAGTTGGGGGGGCGAGGAGAGGGGTTAGAGAGAGAGAGAGAGAGGAAGGAGAGAGGGGCGGTGGTTAGAGGTAGTAATAAGAGAGAGAGAGAGAAAGGGAGAGGGAGAGGGAGAGAGAGGGGGGGTGGTTAGTGGTAGAAGGATTAGAAAGGGGTTAGGGAAAGAGGGGGGGTTGGTGGTAGAGAGAGAGAGAGATGGTGGGGGCTGGTTGTTAGGTAAAGGGGGAGTAGGAGGGGGGTTAGAGAGAGAGAGGGAGGGGCCAGGAGAGAGAGAGAGAGAGATATGGGGGGTGGTTATTGGTAGGACGGAGGGATATTGGGATTGACATAGAGAGGCGGGTTATGGGTAGGGTGAGTAGTAGAGAGAGAGAGAGGTCGGGGGTATTTGTGGAGAAGGGGGAGAGAGAGAGAGAGAGAGAGAGAGAGAGAGATAGAGAGAGAGAGAGAGAGATGAGGTGATTAATAGTAGGGGGACTTTAGGACACACATAACACACACACACACATAAATGGGATATTGTTAGTAGTAGGGGTGTATGGGATTATGAGAGACAAAGAGAGGAGGGGGGAGAAGGGGGGTTAGGGGTAGGGTGATTAGGAGAGAGGGAGAGAGGGAGATAGGGAGAGAGAGAGAGGTGGGGAAGGGGTTAGGAGTATGGTTAGGTGTAGGAGGGGAGAGAGAGAGAGAGAGCTGTGTGGTTCTAGGTGGGGAAAGGATAGACAAAAAGGGATGGGATGAGGTTACAGGTAGCAAGAGGAGGGGACAGAAAGTGAGACAGGTGGGTGGAGGAGATGGGTTTAAGAGAGAGAGAGGAGTGCTTAGAGGTAAGAGTATGATAGAGAGGGAGGGAGGGATAAAGAGAGAGATGGGGGGAGGTTAGGTGTAGGGGGAGTAAGAGGGAGGTTAGGGAGAGAGAGAGAGACAACACACCAAATATAATCAAATATAATCAAGAACATCCTTGTATGATGACAACACACCAGTTTATACCCCACCAAGTCAAATTTGAAACTGTACCAGCCCTCTTTCATCACAAGTATTCCAAGAAAACTCCATAAATTTGTAATTTCATTTCCATGGAACAAGTTCAACAGTCTGTCCCACTCTGTAAAGACATGAGCGACAAAGAGGAGTTTATAGTCGATAGAGACAGGGATGTCTTTGACCCCATAATTTTGCCTATAGTTCCTGTGTATAAGTCCAAAATCAATATAGCTAAGCTTAGGTCACAAGGTATTGATCTGCAAATGTGTTAGGTCTTTCCTATATCATTTCATCCTGGAACACACCCTACCGTTTCATGAATTTTTTGGCTGGTGTGTGGCCAATTACTCTCAGTTAGAGAGGGTAATTATGAATAATAATGGGTCAAAAGTCCTTTCTTAAGTCAGTGCACAAACTATTAGAGAGTCCCCAGGGTTACCAAAGACATATTACAATAACCATAAGACGTTTATAAAAGAAGAATTGATTAGGGTTTATAGAGAGAGTGGCCCTGAAAAGAAAGGTGAGTTTTTATCCAAAATCTTAAAATTAGTTCGTCGAAGATATTTATTTTCCACTTGATGTCAGTATTTTCCAAGAGAATGTATAGTTAGTTTTATCTTTATTGAGTCGAGTCCTTGGTCATGATGATGATAGGTGTGTTGATGAAGTCATATTAGGTTTTATTATGAAGGTTGGTCAATCTGAGGCAAGTCAAGTTTCTATCCTTAATCTTGATGAATTCCTAGTCGAGGCAATTCATGCCGAGATAGTGAATTTCCACACCTTGAAACATTTCAAATACCAAACATATAAGTTCTGCATCTTCATATTTTCCAATCTAGCATATCTCAAATTTCTAGACAATTTGTTTTCTTTAGATCCTTCACATCAAATAAATATGTTCAAATTTTTCAACATCATCATGGCAGAGGTTTACAGAGTTATTTTCAATACTGAGTTACCAAGAGTGCTACAAGATATGAAAGCCATGCTACAATTGAATCCTGAAAGTAGAATTGGAGACTGGTTCCTTTATAAAACTCATGCTGTTATTAAGTTCTATGGGTTTACTGAAGTACCCTGTCATCTTCAAACATTCTTAACACCAAGAGTTTTTTCCCTTGAGTTTTTCAGGAAGACACTGCATTCAGAAGATGAACATTTCCTAAGTTTTAAGAAATATTCTAATGCCAAGTTACTTTTTAAAGTTGAACCATTTGTTATTAGACACAAAGAATTACTTCCTATAGTGGAGAATTTACTACAAGTAATGATTTTTCATAAATATCAGAAGATTAACTATGATCCCCACCAAATCATATCTCAAAGAAAACAAGGAAAAAAAGGCATTTGAACACCAGGTGGTAGAAGGATTAAATAAATTGGATAATTTGCTAAGTTTGATTAGAATCAACAAGAAGTGGAGGAGGTTACTAAAGAGGAGAACCAATAGGTGATAAAGGAAATTGATGTAGGTCAAGCAAATATTCTAGTTCCAATAGTGCAAACACCAACAAAAATAGACTATATTAATAAAAGCACATTCTCAGAAGCCAAAAACATGGACATTGATGAGGAAGTTTCCAGTAAGAATATGAAGATAGATCAACAAGAGGATATTATTAATTTGGAAGAACAAAGTCTAGCCAGTTCAAAATAAAATACCTTGGTTCAACAGTTAGCAGTTCAAATACAAGAATATTCATTTTCAGATGTTCAAAATGCTAGAACAAGTTCTCGGTGTAAATCTAGAATTGACCTAATTTCACAATATGCAGCTAAGAAGAAGCAGTCCCTTGAAGAGACCAATAAACTAATCCCTCAAGTTAGATAGTTGTCAGAAGAAAATGTTTCATTTGTTGCAGCAGAGGATTTAGAATACTTTTTTGATGTTTGCAGTTGTGACTGATGGTAAAGTGTCAGAAATGGAAGTTAAGTTAGATCAAATAAATATTATTGACATGATCCAACTCCATATACAAATAGGTGAATTTCTCTATAATTATCTTCTGCAATCAACTTTAAAAATTTCAAAGTTGCAATCGATAATAGAAAAAATAGAAGGCCAACTAAAGCAGGAAAAGGCAGAGAATAAGGCCAATCAAAATCAAATAAAAAGACTACAAGCAGATGTTGTGACACTGGGAACGTAGCCAAATGATGTGCAATTCACTAAAAGGATCTTAGATGAAAAATAAAATACTATTCAAACATTGAAAAAGAAGCTAAAGGTTCCAAACACCCAACATGTGGAGACCCCGGAGTTGACAGCTTTTCAACAAGAAAAGGAGTCAATCTACCAAGAGACGATGGAATATAAAGGTAAGATTTTAAAATTACAAGAAGAAAAGCAAAACTAGGAGAAAGTAAGTTCATAATTATTATCACAGGTTGTATCTTTGAGTTCAAATCTAGTTACTGAAAAAAAATGATGGAAAACACATTTAATGAGCCTGAAGCAGTGAATGAAAAGCAAGAAGATGAATATTCTACAGAGGAACTAGCCAACACATTATAGCAAATCACTTGAAAGGATGAAAATATAAAATATATAAGTGAATAAAATCAGAAGTTAAAAGAAGAACTGGTTCATAATACTGGAGAAAAGAACAAAGCTCTAAGGTGATTTTGAGGGAGCTGCAAAATATAAATATTCCTTAATTTTATGGAGGACGACCCAGTAATCATGCCGAATAATGGCTAGAAGGAATGAGGATATGCTTCACATTGAACGAGTATACTTCAATTTTAGAAGTTGGAATGGCCATCTTTCAGCTTAAAGGTGATGCTCTAAATTGGTGGTCAGATCTAGAGAAGCATCTACACCTTAATCCTCTTACGGTTTCTTGGGAATTATTCGAGGAGAGATTCCACATGAAGTACTTTCCAGCGTATTACCAGGAAGAACATGCAGGTCCACTCCATGCTTTAGTATAGGGAAACATGATTATGGAGGAGTATGAAGCGAGGTTTATGGAACTAGTAAAATATGTTCCTTAGCTTGATGCAGATGATCGTCAGGTAGAGAATTTTGGGTATGGACTTAACTATAATATTAGGGATTTTGTACGGATATGGAAACAACCTTTAGTTGCCATGGTAGTTGAGTATGCTTGTTATGTAGTAGATATGTCAAATGAAAAAGGGGTAGTAAGTTGATAATATTCAATCAGTGTGTTTCAGGGAAGGCCTCACATCCTTAATTCAGGGGAGGACAATCTAGACCTCCTCCTTATGGTAACAAGTTCACACCGAGGGATAATACTTCGGTTAACTCAATATCGCAGGCATCGTCCGCAACCCATAAAATCCAGGGACGTACACATGGAATTTCCTATAGATGATCGAGGGGTTTTAGAGGATCCATGGGAAGGAAATCATCTTAGAGGACTCCTCCCAGCAATGTGGAAGCCACTCCAAATATCTCATGCTGGGGATGCGGAGGTCCTCATTACTAGTGGGACTGTCCTAAGGGTCAAATAAGCAATAGGAAAAGGGAGAAGCTTCACACTTAAAACATACCATTACAGCTTATAGTAAATTTTTAATCAAAGGGATTTGAATGTTAGGAAGAGGTGATGGAGTGAGTTCATGAGTGAGTATGAATTTGGTATCTCTTACATCAAAGGGAAGGAGAATGTGGTGGTAGATGCCCTAAGTAGAAGACCAAGAATATTCTCCTTAGTTCCTTTAAAGATCGATTTAATCGAGAGAGTGTTGGGACAACTCTTGGGGGATAGTTGGTATCTAAAGGTGGCATGAGCAGGTTAGAGTGGAAGGAAACCATAGTCTAGGTATGAAGGGTACCATCCAAAGGAAGATGGATTGTTGCGATATCAAGGGAAGATGTATATTCCAGAGGAAGGAGATATCAAGGAAACAATCCTTAGAGAGGCACATAGAGCACATTACTTTGCACATCTAGGAGTGAATAAGATGTATGCAGACATGAAGAAACTCTTCTTTTGTTCAAGTATGAAGAGCGACGTAGTGAAATTTGTTTCTAAGTGCCTTGAATGTCACCAAGTTAAAGATGATCATCGCTGCCCAGCTGGTCTTTTACAACCACATGACATTCCTATGACTAAGTGGGAGGTAACTTCCATGGAATTCATTGTAGGATAGCCTCTCACATCTCTAATACATAATGATATATTGTTAGTAGTCGATAAGCTTCCAAAAGCACTCATTTCATTCTTGTTAGAGACACTTACGATGTCACTGATGTGGCAAGAATATTTATAAATGAGATTGTATGTTTTCATGGAGTTCCTAAGAAGATGATCTCTGACAGAGACCATACGTTTAATTCAAGGTTTTGGACAAGCATGAAACCAACATTAGGGACACAGTTGAACCTATGCTCATCTTATCACCCTAAGATATATGGAAACACCGAGAAGGTAAATCAAGTAATGGAGGACATGCTCAAGATGTATGCTATGGATCAATAGACCAAGTGGGGGACATATCTTCCTCTAGTGGAGTTTGCATACAACAACAGTCATCAAAACTCCATTGGTATGCCTCCATATCAAGCATTGTATGGGAGGCCGTGCAGAACACCACTTAGTTGGGACAGGTTAGAGGATCGGGTTTTAATTTGGCCTGAATTGATTTAGGAAATGGAGGAACATGTGGTACATATTAGGCAACGATTAAAGGGAGCACATGATAGGAAAAAGAGTTATGCTGATGCAGACATATATGATAGAAGTTATGAGGTAGGGGATCATGTATTTACTCGCATCAGACCAAATAAAAGTACCCTTTGGTTTGGAAATGGGCTAAGTTGCCACCTTTATTCATAGGGCCATTTGAGATTCTTGAGAGAATTGGACCAGTTGCTTATCGCCTTGTGCTGCCACCCCACTTGTACAGAAATCATAATGTATTTCATGTTTTTGTATTACGACATTACATACCTGATGAAACTCACAAACTTCATTGGAAGGAATTGTAGGTCTCGGATGAGGGAACCTTCATGGTCGAACCATTATGTATAGTTGATTGCAAGGTTCGACAGCTCCATAGTCACTACGTGGACCAAGTTAAGGTACAATGGGACACGTATATCCCAAGATATGCTACCTAGGAGGACGCAAAGACCATGCATTGATATTTTCTCTCACTATTTTGTCCATAACTTCGGGACGAAGTTTCCCTAAGGGTGGGTGTATGTAACGCCCCATATTTTGAATAGGCATATTTATCAGTTAGTCCTACTACACTTTATTTGCTTATTATCTATTGGACTGAGCTCAAATGAGTAAACTTTATTTACGACATGGTGGAACCAAGTATACATTTATACTATGTTATGCTGGCACTATGATGATGATGTTACTATGTTTATGTTGGCACTATGATTATGATGTTACTATGCTTATGCAGTTACTAGATTGTGATTATCATGAGATTCCTTTCTTTATGATGACAATATATGTTTAAATGTCTTCATTGATAAAATGTGAAATATATGATGTGGTACGTGGATACCATATTATGATGTGATTGTTGAATTATTATATGTCATGTGTATCTATGATGAATTAAATTGTTGCGTGAAATGAGGATGGTGATGATGTGGGTCAATTGATGATCAGGTGTAAATTCTTGTTAGAAATGTGTATTTTGGAAAATACTAACCCACGGGACATAGAGACTATGAGATAGTTGGGCAATTTACATGATATGTTGAATAAGAACTTGTTATATAGTAAATATTAGTAACCAAAAGTGATGATACGATGACATAGTCTGATAACCTTGATAGCAGCAGAGTAGTTTTTGATAAGGGTATAGACCCAATATGTTGAGAGGGATGCATGTATTTCCCACCCTATGTTTATATGATACCCAAGGTTGTGGAGGTTCGTGCTCAGACATGCTCCCCATGTTGTTGTGATGATGATGGTCGGATTCCTTCTAGGATAGGTTAGGTTCACTGTTCATTTGACGCTATCGCTCTCAGGTTTATATGTGGTCATGTTGGCGAAGCCGACATCCACTTCTTTAATAGAAGAGGAAGGATAGGTGTTTCTACAACCGATTCCTGGGCTCCTTCTCTTCACAATGACTTGGGAATTCCTCTAGCGTAACAACACTCAAAGCATTCTTTCTAGGTTCCTCTCTCATAGATACTCCTTGCATTTATGGGACAAGGTAGGAAGTTGGAATTGAGAGGTGGTTGGATTGGGAGGTTGGGGAAGTTATAGAACCAACTTCATCTAATCCCAATTAATAATATTAATATATTTTTTGGTTTCATCTTAAGATGTGTGTGAGTTTCTCAAGGCATAGTAGCGCACAGTATGCAACTTCACTATTTTACAACAAGCATTTGCAACTTTTCCAAGATGTACACTGGTTTCCCTTAAGTAAAGTAGGGCATTTTCCTAGATGTGTGCTGGTTTACTTCCTAGAGAGTAGCGTACATGTCAAAACATCAGGAGAAACCAGGAATTTCTCAGCTAAAGAGGGTAGTTCCAGTCCATAAGTCATCTAGGTCAATCTAAGCTCTTCAATCCATGTTGTCCTTTTGTGTGATCGACAGAGCAATGTGATCATGGACGGAGAAGTGTAGATTTGACCTATAATAATAGGGAGGATTCATACATAGGTTAGGATGGGAGGATGTGTTAGTTAATGTTTTTTATGGTTGGGTATTCCTTGATACCAAGTTAGTGGTAGTAGGTACCCATCTTTGTATTGATTGGTTAAGTTAATAAGAACATAAAGATAAGTATATGAAATCATAAAAGGGATTAATTGTTAAAATACATTAGAGAAATTTTGAGGTCTAAAGTGGGCCTCCTAAGGAAAAGTGGGCCTCCTAAGGAAAATTATAAAATAATAGTGGAAATTATAAAATAATATTAGCATATCTCATCAAATTTTGGAGGAAAAAAGAAAAAACTACTTCTTCAAATTGTATTTTCAACTTGTCTCCTTGTATATTCACTCAAATTTCAATCTGGAGCAGTCGTTGGATGGGGAGTTCAATTCTGCATCCAAGGAGTAACCACTCGGCATACTTTTGATGGACCCCGCTGCCCCAAAAACAAGAAATACTTGAAAAAACGTGATGATGACATCATTATTGTCACATCCCCTCCCATCATACCAGTGCGATGGAGAGGATTGTGATGCTAAAAACGGGCATCTAGCCCCATGAACTTATTAAATAAGCATTCACATAATATAAAAAGACATATGGAAATGTATAATTATAAGAAAACACAACAGATGTAATTTCAATTACACATCCATCATACATTCAAGATATTCATCAAATAAATAATTGCAAAGTTAACACAAGAGAATACTTATCTTATAACAAAGTAGTCCCAAGCAACTGGCTATGCAACTGCAATGTTCCACCCAACCATAGGCCAGTTGTGATCATCAATATCTCAACACACTTCCACCCCCGAGCTGGGCATGATCTCTACAAGGAATCAGGGAACAGTAGACTCACACATAGCTCAAAGATACACCAAATCAGCCAAGCCAAGCTACAGTTGGGTTTATCGGGCTGTTAGGCAATGGAAGGAAGAATTGCTAAGCTAGTGGGATCATCCATAGAGATATGGGAACCCTCTGCAAGATCTATCTAGCTTGGTCTCCACAATACCTACACACCTGGCACAAGGAAGTATTCCCTTCACTAATACACAGTCCCTCAGGCCATACCTCCCATTCTAGTGTTCTTCAAGGTGTGCATAGAAGAGCAACCAACCCTTTTGATACTCTTGAGAGGTTACCTCCTCACTAGGTTTATCAAGCCAATTCTGGTCCACTTCCACTCCTAATTCTTGCTCATAATTTCCAACCAACACAGGGATGCACCCTACAACAAAACACAAGTGCTGAAAAACGTGGGCAACCAAAACGAACTGGTAGATGGGGAATAAACCCTGGGAGAGAAAATTCGTTTTTCAGAAAACGTTTTTCTGCATTTCAGGGGCAAAAACGACCTCTATAAACCCCCAAAACGTGACTCCCTTTCTCCCAGCCACTGTGCAACACAAAAACGAGCTCCCAGCTATGGAAAAATGCAGCAAATTGGTAAAAAATGTGATGGGGAAAGCCCAGCTAGCTCAGACTGCGTGAGGGAGGAAAGACTGTCGGTTCCGAATGGCTTTGGGCACCATTTCGTGGGTGTTTTCTTGCCCCAGAAGAAAAAGTATGTTTTCCCAGGTTGATGGCTTGCCCATGCACGAAATTGGCTGCCATGCCTCTTCATTCCCAAGGCATTAACTGCCTCAACCAATTTTTGGAAGAATTAAATGATTGGGTGCATAAGTCAGAATGGGTAGTTGAGGGTTTATGGGTTTTCTCATTGACACTTGGATTAACACCATTGGCTCAAGGGTTTGAATAATTTCCCTCCCTATTCCTTGTAGAATCATACCCCCATCTCTTTGTTGCATTGCATAGCTAGTTGTTGATTTTTCATTAAAATTCGTATTTACATGATGTCTTAATTTACATTGTGCATATCTAGCACAAGAACCATAGGCATCTATTTTTTTTAATTGCCGATACATAAAACGCTAAATCAATGGTGGGGACTTGGCCTTGAGCTCCTCACCATGATTAAATAAAAATATTTACATCATTTACAATTTAATGCAAAAAGGGGGTCAAAATGGGGACGTGACAATTATCATTTTTCAAGTATTTCTTGTTTTTGGGGCAGCAGGGTCCATCAAAAGTATGCCGAGTGGGTACTCCTTGGATGTGGAATTTGATTCCCCATCCAATGAATGCTCCGGATCGAAATTTGAGTGAATATATAGGGAGATAAGTTGAAAATACGAGTTGAAGAAGTAGTTTTTTTACTTTGAGGTTTTTACCTTTTTACCCTTTTACCCAAAAAATGGTGATTCACCCCCCATGGTTGACATCATCACCTTGAATCCTATTGGTTGATTTTTATAGTATATTTCTTTTGTTTTGGGGCCCATTTTTTACCTCAAAATTTTTCTAATGAACTGACAATGTTAAAGTAATTATATTATGTATATATATCTATGCTTGCTCTTCCTGCATGGGGGGATTATTATTGTTAGTTAGCAGGTACGCATAGGCGGGATGGTGTATGTTTATAGTGCATATTTGACCTATGCATACGCTGTCCACGCATGCACACCTTGGACATATACGATAGTATATGTGTACAACATACTTATCACGTTTGAATATTGGTATAAAATGTCATGTATAACTCAGTTAAGGATATATTAATCAAATTAGGTAATGAATGGTTAAGTTGTTAATGTGTAAAATAAATGAATTAGTCATTGCATGAAAACATGGTAATAACCAATTAAGATACGTGTCATCAATGTGAAGTGTTGTAGATGAACATTAACATCGGAGAATTGTACTATTTAACTATTAGGCATGATTAATTAACCCATTAAAGGTTCCTTATTTATTATTACAGAGGTACTATGTCGATAAGGAGTTACTTATCAATTAAACAAATAAATGTTGATGTTATTACTCACCATTAATAATAATTATTATTGTTATTATTAATTATTATAATTGTTGTTATTATTATTGTTGTTGTTGTTATTTTTATTATTATTGTTGTTGTTGTTGTTATTTTTATTAGTATTATTAATAGTCTAACCATTACCAAAGTTCATAAGTGAATGATTTGAATTGTCTAAATAGTAAGTTGTTAGATTATGAAAAGGGGATTGACCGAACATTGGTTAAGAAAAGAAAATGAGATATCAAATATTAAATGTACCAAGGGAGTTAAGATAAGACTAATTAAATGTTATATTAAAAAACTAATGGCATGGGGAACAACATGACCAAATTTGGATTATATAAATTAAAACAAACCAACACTTCGAATTTGAAAGGGCAATAACATAAATATTAAATTAATAAAATATTTGACTTGGTTAATATTGTAGACGGTGAGTGGATGGGTAATTAACACACCACCTCATAAGGAACCGATTCAACCTACAAATAAATTAATAATAAATGTGCAGTCAACCCACCTAACAAAATTTATTAACTTGAAAAGATTGGATTGTTGAGGGAAACATATAATTGATAAAATAATATTTTATTGTGACTTGTAGGAATAAACAAGTAAAGGAGTTAATGTTTTGGGGATTTTCACGGGATTGGACAAAGGCGGTAGAGTAAGATGAAAGGCTTATGGAGGAGGAAATGGTATATAGGTAAGAGATGATGCGTTAGAAGGGGGTTGGATTTTCTCTTGGGGAAAATTAAAAAAGTGAAGGATTATTGATCAATGGAATTGGAACAGAGGAAGCTGCTCTCAGGAATATCGGTTTGTGCGGACTAGGAAATCCATTGATTTACTAGGGACAACAAGATAATAGTTGGTCAGCAGGGTGGATTTATCATTCGGTTTCTAAGTGGAACTACAGAATATACAGAATCTACTATAGAAGTCCTACTACAAATGTACAAATTGAAGTATTGTACTGAGTCGAACTTGGATAAAATGTCAATTATTTATTTCTAGAATATGTGAATATGTGCATAATATTATGTGAAAAGAAGAGATTAAAATGAAAAGTCCTAATTTTTATTTATTTATTTGCATAGATGAATATATACATATATATTGAAACCTTACAATCCATATAATGTTTTATGATATGAATATAAACATGAACATATATATAGTTGATGTTGAAGGAAACAAACTTTAAATTTTAATGTTTTTTAACTCATTTACATAAGAAATATAAATGAATGAGACCCAATGCCAAGGAGGGGCACTGCACTTCGTATCAGAGTCACTGGCTCAAACGATCAGACCTTAAGGGCATTTTAGATGTAGAAAATGAACAAGAGTATCTAGGAAACTGTAAAGAGATTAGAATAGGTAAACTCAACATCACGAAATTATTTATTTATTTTTATTCTTTCCACTCTCTATAGCAGCTATACCACCTGTAGAAAATACAGACACAGTTAGAAAATGTATATTCAATATTGTAAGAAATGAACAAAAATTTCCATAATGTAAAATATAAGATTAAAGAAAATTCCTTAAATTAAAAACTTGGAGTTAGAAAAAAATTGTAAACTAAGTCGCATTCGGTGAGTATTATGGAATTTTTTGAATTTTTCATACAAAATGTATATGACTTGTTACTGCAAATGGATCTGTTGGGAAGAAGAGAGAGTATGCAATATGGAATTTTCTTATCTATCTATCTATCTATCTATCTATATGTATATATATGTAATGTATATATATGTATATATCTATATACATATATCTATACATATATATATAGATATATATATACATATATATATGTATATATATATATATGTATATATGTAGATATATATCTACATATATATAGATATATATATACATATATATATGTATATATATATGTATATATACATATCTATCTATCTATCTATCTATCTATCTATATATAAAGTGCTTTTAATTAGTGAATCACAACTAAATAGAATATAACCATCAAAGTTATATAAACTTATATGAACAATAAATTATAATTGGATTACATAAATGAAAAATATAAAGTATAAATGAATTACATGCATTATTTGCGAATTTGGAAAAAAATAAAAATTTGCAGAAATCTATTTACCCTCTCTTAGTAATAGTGTTGGTCATCCTTTCAAAGGAAATCTGCTCCATAGTCTTTCCTGTAATGTTGTCTAAGAGCATGCAATCAATTTCTTGCAAGGTCATAATTGTCGTGCCCATGCCTTCCATCTCATGAGGAATTTCAAAAGCAGTATCACCCATTTCTGCCGACAATACTACAGGTTTCGATACGTACATCACTAATCTCTTTTGACCGAAAGTGCGCAGGGTTCACTGAAACAACCATGCCTCCATCTTTGGTTTGCACCTACCCCACATGAGATCCCAAATCCCACTCGTCATTACCCAAGCTCATACACATCACACAAGATGCCAAGAGAAGTCCATGATCTAAGGATACATCATGCACCAAACCAAGCCACATGTTGTGGGCTAGGGCACAGCCAAGCCGCTAGAACATCATAGGCCACGGACCAAGGGCACCAGTAGGAGAGGGGGCATGAAGCGCATGCCGTAGGATAAAAATGACATGTAGGCCGCAAACATTCCAAGGAGGGGCACCGCATTTGGATCTTTCACTAAATGTCGAGAGCAAGTTCACGCATAGGCCCATCGGTCCATAAGAAAAATAATATGCGCTATGAGCGGTTCCCATAATCGTTAAGGTAAAAATGAGTTCTTGAGCAAGTTTAGAGCTAGATCCATAGCGAGGGTAGGAAATTGAGACTACATTTCGTGGCAGTCTGTGCAATAAAATGGCCAACCATTGTTAGTAACAAAGGAGTTTGGAAAGCATCAGGCAGAGCACACCAAATTCCATGGTGGGAGCTCATAGTACTGTGTGTACATACATTAGTAAAAAATAATATCTATCTATCTATCTATCTATCTATATATATCTATATATATATATATATCTTCCGAAAGGAAAATATCCATCACTCTAAATAAAGAGTGATCATAAACTGCCCATTACGAGTTAATCCTTCATATTCATGGTTTACATCATAAAAATTGTCCAACTTGGATCAAAAAGCTTAAAAAAAAAGAGACTGTTCATATTTGCTATACATCTTCATAAGGCATACCCTATGATTACATCTTTATAAACAACAAAATCCTTTAAACTTAAAGACTTGTCTCTTTCCTACGCCAGATTAAGCTGTACTTCCACGCTGATCTCTCCCGGTGGAATTAGCAGGGCATATTTTGAGAGAAGATCTGCTTCTGCATTGAGTTCCTGATATATGTGTCTGAAGGTAATGTAGTTGAAACAAGACACCAGGCTTTGAATTTGAGCTAAGAGTGGTTGTAGATGAGGATCTCTAATAGAAGTTGATGGTTTTCCCAGCCTATCACCATTTTGGAATCACCAAAGACTTGGAGGGACGTAATCTGGTGCCTAAGAGCGATCATCAGAACATCCCATAACACAGAGAGTTTAGCTTTGTTGTTAGTACCATGCCCTGTTCCATAGAGAATTTTTATTTTGTTGTGTTTATCTATATAGATAACACCACCTGAGCCTCCAAGCTGAGGGATTCCTTGAATGGCACCATCAAAATAAGCCCAAGGAAGATTAAATTCAATAGGAGGATGGACCATGACCCTTTGTTTTTTCTCTGTCTCTTCTTGTTTGTGCTCTTTTGACCACTGCACGATTACCACCACAGTGACATCAATTGGGATAAAGTTTTCCATAAAAATGCAGCATTCCTTGCCCACCAGATGCCATAAATAAAAAGGGAAGGGAAGGTGTTGAAAGGGCGTACCAAGGGGTTTTTCCACTAGTTGTGGCAACATAATTCCAGCGTCGAATCCATTGGGATCTCAGCAGCCACAAGCTTCTTCGTGGTGTCTTTCCATACCTTTTCTGCATAGACACAAGAGGTGAATAAGTGTTCTGAGGTTTCAACAGAGTCATAACATAGAGGGAACCTACTTGGCCCGTTCCATCCTCTTTTCACCAAGTTGTCCCAAGTAAGCAATTTGTTGTTCAGTACAAGCCATAACACGATTTTGGCTTTCAAAGTGCCCCCTGTTTTCCAAAGCACTGTCCACCACCATTTTTTCTCTCCATTGAACTAGTTTTTGCTATAAACTTCATAGCCGAGCTTGGCTGTGTAGCTCCCATCCAGGCCATTTATTGTCCAAACTAAAGTGTCCTCGGAGTCCTCCCTCAGCACCACAAAATTCAGTGTTAAGAGTTTTAAGTATTTAGTCCATTCTAGATCTTCTTCACCTTCAAGTCCTAGCTCATCCACCGAAGTCAAACCTTCATTTACCTTAGCATCTGCTAACATAAGGATATTGGAGCTTTTTAACTTCTACACTAGTCCTTCTGTTAAACGAAAATTGTTTCCCACTCCAATCCATGGGTCCTTACCTATACGTATCAGCTTTCCATTTCCTATTTTCCAAGCAATCCAATCACCGATTAAAGGAAAGGATAAAACTAAAGCTTTCCATCCCACTAAACCCCCTTTGAAGGTTTTGTCTCTGCATCTGAACCAATCCATAATAGAAGAGTTTGTACAGTACTTAGAAATCAGGGTCTTACCCCATAAAGAAACAATGTGTTGGGATAACCTCCACAGAGTTTTGGCTGCTAGTGCTCAAAAAAAAAAGAGGATTCTTGATCCCCCAGCCCCCTAGCTCCTTTAAATTTGCTATAGTGGTCCATTTTTCCAGAGGAATGCCGTATTTCTTGTTGCTTGAAGTCCATAGAAAAGAGAGACATTTCTTCCTTATTTTAACCAAAATTCCTTTGGGAATATAAGCAACAGCTCCCCAATAAACTGGTATGCTCTATAGGACTGCTTTTAATAATGTTAGCCTTCCTCCTCTTGACAAAAACCTGTTTTCCTAGCAAGAGATTCGGGCTTCCACTTTCTTGAATAGCCACACGCAGTATTTATAGGAGTAAGCATTTGGTTTTAGTAAAATCCAAGATACTTAAATCCATCCTGGAAGGAGGAGATGCGAACATGAAGAAGGGATGCAACTCTTTGTTTCAAGTCATCCGGAAAGTCATTAATCACGGTCTTTGATTTTTCAAGATTTATTTCCATTCCCGTAGCTTGTTGGAATAGCAAGAGGATATTGGCTAAATCTCTAAGATTGTCTTCAGTTCCTGAGCCAAAGAGTAAAATATCATCCACAAAAAGAAGATGTGTGAGAATTGAAAAGTCAGTAACCTGAATCCCTTTAAAAGACCTTGAAACCTTGGCCTGCTGCATTAGTTTGCTTAGTGCTTCTACAATGAAAGAGGAAAAGGAAAGGGGATAATGGGCACCCTTGTCTCAACCCTCTTGAGGCTCTAAAAAAGGGGGAAGGAGAGCCATTGATAAGGATAGAAAAAGAGGCTGAGCTGACACATCCCATGATCCAATTTACTAGTTCAACAGAGAAACCTATTTGAATAAGAAAAAGCCTTAGGAAGGTCCAGTTCACTCTGTCGTAAGCCTTTGAAAGGTCTAATTTTAGAGCAAAGGCCCGATCTTTCTTTTTGATAATTGAATGAATAGTTTCCTGGGCCAAAGACACAGCATCGTGGATTTGACGGTTGAAAAGGAAGCCGAATTTCTCTTCTGAGATGATTTCACTCATAACTGGCTTCAAGTGTAGAGCAATAATTTTTGAAATAAGTTTGTAGATTAGATTGCAGCAGGCAATAGGACGGAAGTCTGCAAAGGTTCGAGCTTTCTACTTCTTGGGTATAAGGGCTAGGAAGGTAGAATTCAAGGCTCCTAAAACTTTCCATGAAGTCTGTGATTCTTGAATAGCCTTTAACAAATCTTCTTTAAGCAAATCATAAAATCCCCGAAAGAATTCCACAGAGAAACCATCCGGCCCATGGCTCTTACCTTTTTGGAAATATGCAAGTGTTTCTTTTACCTCAGCCTCTGTGATCTCCCTCATCAAAGAGCAGTTCATTTCCTCCATAATAGATCTGGGGAAGAGTCTAAGGACTTTGAGCATTTCTTGAATCTGGCAACCCTCCTTTTCTTTGAACAAAGTGCTAAAGAAAGAGACATCTACTGTTGCTTTTTCTTTAAAGGTTGTGGCCATTGTACCTTCTTCATTCTGAATATCACTAATGGTGTTGAGGTTTCAGTGAAAAGAGGAAAAACTATGGAAGAACTTGGTATTATTGTCCCCTTCTCTGATCCACATTGCTCTGTTCTTTAGTGTCCACAACGCCTCTTCTTTGGCTAGAAGTTCCGATCTTGCTAATTCTAGGGTTTTAAGTTTTTCTAGTTCCTTCGCGGAGAAAACACCTAGGGCATTATTTTTGTACAAAGCATAGATCTCCTCCTCATCTGTTTTGAGACGTAGCTGTTGATTCTTGTTGTAAACGTAAGCCCACTTCTTAGTGATTTCCTTTGCTGTAGACAAATTGTCCCGAAGTTGTTTCATACATGAGTCATGAGAATAGTGGGAAACAGGGTTCCAATGATCCTTGATTAAATTCACATAACTTTCTTCCTTGAGCCATTTTGGGTTAAAGAGGAAGGGAGATTTAGGCTTGTTGTTCTGAAGCAAGTCGAGGAGAATGGTCCTATGGTCTGAGAGCCCTCCTTCGCCTACCCATGCTGAGAAAGAAATATGACTTTCCATGAAGTATTCTGAGACCAAAAATATTTCAAGCCTCTTAGAGATGGCTCTGTCTCCAGATATTTTATTTCTCCAAGTCGGTTCTATTTTACAAGGGGTGATATCCACTAGCTTGTTGTTTTCAAAGAAAACGCTGAAGAAATTGTTGAGGGAGTTATCTCTTGCAAGGTTTCCCCATATTTCACTCACAGACAATGTAAGGTTTAAATATCCCCCTACAATTAGCTGTTGTGCTTCAAATAATCCAAGGGAAACCAAGTTTTCCCAGAAGGGACGTCGATTAATGAAAGGACCATAAACATTCAGAAGTGTAAAGGAAATGCCTGTAGTAGGGACTTTCAAAACCGTCTTTACAATAGAGTCAAAAAGTTTTGATGTTTCTAACTCCAACGTAGGATCCCATCCTGTTAATAAGCCCCCTGAGTGACCATCCCCATCCTGGGCTAGGAAAGACCAACCCTTGAGCCAAGGTTTGACTGTATCTATAGCTCTGGATCCTTCCATCATAGTTTCTTGAAGCAAGAGTACGGTTGGATTCAAGGTTTTTATCAAATGTTTGAGGGCATTTTGTTTGGGGGGATCCACTAACCCCCTACAATTGAAAGAGAGCAGGCGCATTAAGGAACCTTGAGCTGGGCACAGCCTGCTTTAAGGGCCCTAGTTATGGTGGTTTGTTTACTTACTTTTATCTCCTTAACAACTTGATTTTCTGCCTTGGTTAGAAAAGACTTCCTCCCCAAATAAATTTTAGGTGTGGGATCCATGTCCAGACCTCCTTTGATGGCTTCCACATTCTCATCTTTCCAAATCTCGTTTTTTTTATTTAAGGCAGTTTCGGACCAGGTGTTGTAAGATTTCGAGGGGATGAGTTTTGAGGATGGAGGCGAGGTGGAGAGAAGTCCAGATTCAGGGGAGGGCAATTGGGAGGATGTGTTCAAAGAATAAAGGGGGGGACCAGTTGGAGCAAGAACAACTGACACATCCTCAACTAAGACATCAGGAGAAAAAAAAGGAGGAACAAAAGGAGAAGATAAAACACTCTTACCCGTATCCGATGCCACATGCCCAGAAGTCGCTTCCCGCCGAAAGACTTCAATGGAAACAGTTTCTGATGTCAGGTTTCCAGTTTCCATTAAAAAATCTTGCATAGTTATATTCTCTACTACTTTGTCATCCTTTAGGGTGGACATCGTAAATTTGGACATAGGAATCAATTCCACCCAACTATCATTTGTCTTTGCCACCTTCTTCCCCCAAACCTTCTTATAGTTGTGCGTCAAAACTGGAGAGGGACAATCCCAGGCTAAGTGGCTGACTTGCCTGCATCGAAAGCATATGAACGGTATCTTCCAATAATCCATCCTCTGATTCCATAAGCTTTCGAACATTTCAATTTTCATTTATTCATATAAACCTTCTCAAAGATCCATTTCAACCAGAATTCAGGCACACCTGCGGTCCACTTTAGACTCCCAATTATCCTCAAGAGCGACGAAAATTCCCAGTTTGTTTCCAATTGCTTCCAGTATCTGTTTTTGCCAAAAAATTAATGGTAAGCTAGGCAGAATAACCCAAACACGTTGAACATTCTGTGGTTACAGTCTGGCATCGAAATCTACTTGCCAATTTTTAAGGAGCAACCTTGGCAGACCCCAACAACAATTCTGTTGTAGAATACGTTGTTTGTCAATTTCTGAGTGCATCCGAAAGAGGATCCATCCTCTTGACAGAATATGAAAGGAAGGGATTTGTTCCAGCACAGGTTTCCAATTGGTCTCCATCCAAATTTTCAGAGTTGGTTCCCTCACCTGCTTACCACAAAACCTCCCAACTAGTGCAGTAGACAGATACTCCGACACTTCTTCAATACCAATATCTTTTCCCACCACCAGAGAGGCCGCCACCTTTTTGGAAGTGGCTCCCTTCCTTCTACGTCCATCTTTTGCATTAGGGGTTTTGAGGGTACTCTTGCCATTATTCCAGGGCGTGGTAGTAGTACTCTTATTAATTAATGTCTAGTGCGTAGCTAAGTCTAAGGTCTTTTCTGCTGTTTTTTCCAAGCTATCCTTGAGATCTTTGTCTGATGGGAAGATTTCTCCATAGTTGGGGGAGAGTTCGTAATTTACTTCGTCAATTAACATGATAATGAGGAGTGCGCAGATACAAAGGATGACGGGAATAGGGAGCGAGCGGAGGATAGGGTGTAGGGATGTGGAGGTGATAGAAGGACAAGGGTACGCAGGAGGAGAGGACACGTGTAACGGGAAGTAAGGGTCGCAGATGAGGGCACGGGTATAGAAGAGACTTATGTCATAATGGGATGAGTGAGAAAATAAAGGAAAAGGTTTTTGAACCTGTCATGTATTGCGAGGGTACGAACATCGAAGGAAGCGAAAGGTGCGCACGATCAGACCCCCCCGTAAGTAGAACCCCCTCCGTATGCAACTCATATCATATATATATATATATATTGGGTTTCACACCCAATCTCTAATTTCGAGTCGGACTTGACTCCAATCACACCAACAACAATGCTATGCCATCGCTTAGTCAAATTGCTAAGGTAAGTTATATCTAGCTTACAAGGCACCAAGGAGTGACCCACATAGGCGTATGGGTTCCACCATGTCTCTAATGCTAAGGCATGGAGGAAGCACTCACACTGAGCGCCATGAAAAGAGCTTCCCTAGTTACGGGAGAGGGAAAGCGCCCAAAAGGGAATCCCCGGGAGAGACCAATAGGTCTTTAACAAGCACCAAGAAGTGCGCCCTCAAGGAGAGCCCATAGGCACAAAAATTTGCACTACCTGTTCAAATTTGAACCAAGCTTCAACACCAATTACATACACCCAGTAGCCCACACGGGTGTATCTCATTGGCAGTCACATGATATGAAGTCACTTGTTGTAAATTGGAGTTCACGAGTTCAAATCACACCCGACTTTACCAGTGTCCCATGCTTGCGGGGTGTGTGGGGAACCTAGGGGTATAATGGTAGAGGGATTGGATCCCTGGGCCCCATGTCACGTGAATACCAGTCACGCGAGTACCAGCCCAGTCTCCAGTTGCCGATTGTCGATTCCTCTAGTACAAAAAAAATAAAATTACATACATCCAGTATAAATAGATAAAGGATTTTTATTTTTTATTTTTGGCTTCTTTCTTAGCCAACAATAGGAAACATAGATTACCTACGAGCGCAGAGAGATACCAATGTTTCCATACTTAACATCTCTTATCGTTGCACTACCATGGAGAGGTCGTTCCTCATCCAGATCGTGTAGATAGAAAGGAAAAAAAATAGAGGGCCCAGAAGGGTGAGAATCAGAGTTGGCTACAAACCCATTAGTCATGAGGACAGTGATTCAGGTCACCATGGGCAGGCGATCCCTAAGGCTGCGTAGAAAAGTGAGAGAAGGGGCCGTCCATGGAATCCCTCTCACCCCCGCCCCTGAACAATTTTTTTTAGCTCATGCTCATAAAAGAAAAAAGAGGGGAACAATACTCTACGTAAACCCTTCAAAAACAAAGCCTACCAATTTAAGCAGAAGAAGGTGAATATTATACCTAAAGAAGATTATACCTGAAGAAGATTATACCTGAAATCATACACCACTTGAAACACTTTCCATGATGGAGTTGCAGAGATGCGGCCTAGCCAAAACCCATGGAGTCGAGCTTGCCAGAGTGTCGTCGAGTGTTTTAGAGCTGAACCTCTGTGAAAAGGGGGGGATGGAAAAATCCCTTGGGGTTGTCCCTATTTACGGTTTATCTCCCTTTGCATGGCGATGGGTTGAGTGGAGAGGCTACATGGCCTTCATGCTTTCTCTCTAGTTGCATGGCAGTGGGTTGAGTGGAGAGGCCGCGTGGCCTTCATGCTTTCTCTCTAGTTGCATGGAGGTGGGTTGAGTGGAAAGACAGTGTGGTAAGAGTAGGTTTGGGTCAAATAATATATATATATATATATATATATATATATATATATATATATATATATATATATATATATATATATATATATATACACACACACACAATTTGTTATAAATACAGCTTGTAATATAAATTTTCATTATTTTATTCTTATTTATTATTACAGTTTGTTAATATATATATATAATTTATTTTATACTTTTTTATAAATTTTGTTATGAAAATTTGATAATCTTGTTTTATTAAAATTAAGTTTAATTTTAATTTTAATAAAGTTAACTATAGAAAAGTAAAAGGTTATCTTAGCACAATTTTAATTTTAATAAAGTTAACTATAGAAAAGTAAAAGGTTATCTTAGCACAATTTTAATTTTAATAAAGTTAACTATAAGTAGTTTAAAGGGTTAACACTTAATGTTAATAATGTTCACGTTAATTAGGTTAGTATAGATTGAGGGTTAACATCTAAAGTTAAATAGAATGTTAGTGCTAATGCGAAATAAAATGTTATTTCAAATGTCAATTTACATTTGTAAATCGAGGTTAATGTGAAACATTTAATTAAAATTGACCAATGTCAATGGGCATAGATTTTAAATTCGAACGCCGTGGAATTTACATGGAATTATTAAGTAGATTTAGTATCGGGTGGCCTCAAGATGGCCTGATCGAAACGCCTAGAACTATAGCTCTTTTTATGAAACGTACCTCTTTGAGAATCGACCAACAAACTCTTTAGAAGCCAACAATATGATGTTTTATTCCCATGATCCAGGATTAATCATGGTAACAACACGCGGAGGTCAAGATTGACCACTATCAAAGCAGATGAGACCACCATGGTCAACCTCAACACCAAAAATGGAGATTATAATGAGATCTTTAGAGGCTATCATGACCATGATGAATAGGCAGTCGAAAAGGGCCGTTGAGGTGGAAACCACTCAAGTGAGTCGATAGAACTCTGAAAGTGCATTGGGGCCCGACATATGAACTGTTTCAGGAAATTTCAAGGGAGTTGCAAAAGATAAATATTCCTGAATTTTTTGGAGGACGACCTGATAAGCATGTCGAAGCATAGATATAAAGAATGAGAAGATGATTCGCATTAAACGAGTATATTTCCAGTTCCAATGCTAGAATGGCTATCTTTCAACTTAAAGGTGATGCTCTAAATTGGTGGTCAAGTCTAAAGAAGATGCTACACCTTACTCTGTTAAATTTTCAGAATTTACTTCAATATGATCTAGGATCTTAACTGAGAGAACAACATGTACAGCATATCTACAGCATATCAATCATGGAGAAAGTAATGCAAACACACAAGAGACACAAAGATTTACTTGGGGAAAACCATAAAGGTGAAAAACCCCAATAACTTCCTCAGAGATAGATAGAGCAATGATACAACCAACCATAAGAGATAGACACAACCTAGCATCAGATCCTCCTCCATAAGTGCGCCACTCCTCCTTGAGTGCATGAGGGAGAAGTGAGTGAACAAATAGAGTGCCTCCCGCACTCTATTTATACTTGACTTGACTTGCCTTTTTACCTAACTCATGTAGGCTTGAACTTAACCACATAACATAACGCTGACTGGCCCGACCCCCAATAGGGTGGTCTAATAACCCTTCGACCCACATGGCCGACCCCCAATAGGGTGGTCTAATAACCCTTTGACCCACATGACTTATACAGGGCCGACCCCAACAAGGTGGTCTAATAACCCATCAAGTATAAGTTACGACACTTACAATATAAATGACGACACTTCCGTATAGAGGAATAATAACATCTCTATAAGAATACAATATACATAAATGTGAAATACATTCCGAAGTTACATATACATCAACATACTCCACTTACGGTTTTTTGGGAATTATTCGAGGAGAGATTTGACATCAAGTACTTTCCAGCTTATTACAAGGAAGAATAGGAATGTGCACTCCATGCTTTAGTACAAGGAAACATGACTGTGGAGGAGTATGAAGCGAGGTTTATGGAACTAGTAAAATATGTTCCTTACCTAGATGCAAATGATTGTCAGGAAGAGCATTTTTTGTATGTACTTAACTATAAGATTAGGGTTGTTGTGTGGATGTGGAAACCAACTTCAGTTTCCATGGAAGTTGAGTATGCTTGTTATGCAGCAGATATGTCAGATGAAAAAGGGGGTAGTAAGTTGACAGGATCCAATCAGTGTGTTTTAGAGATGGCCTCACATCCTTGCTTCATGGGAGGACAATCTGTGGACAATCTAGACCTCCTCCTTACGGTAACAAGTTCACATTGAGGGGTAATACTTCGGTTAACTTACTATCACAGGCATCGTCTGCAACCCATCAAATCTAGGGATGTACATAAGGAATTTCCTACAGAGGATTGAGGGGTATTAGAGGATCCAAGGGAAGGAACTCATCGTAGAGGACTCCTCCCAACAACGTCCAATCCACATCCGATCTCTCATGCTAGGGATGTGGAGGTCCTCATTACCAGCGAGACTGTCCTAAGGCTCATTCAAGCAGGAGGCACAAGGAAGCAAAGGAACCCATGGAAAGTTCGGGTAACAATCATTGGATTCATGTAGTAGTTCATAACTACCAAGCATAACATCAGTCCGTTGGTAAAGTAAAAAATGTCAAACTTTAAATTTTATATGATCCGAGTGCAACTGGTTGTTTTATTTGACCATTTGCATTAGATAAATGTGGTTTGGAAGCCTATGAGCATGATGAATTCGAATTGGTTGAGATGGCTTTGAGAGTTAAAAAGGTGGTAGGTATTAAGGTGAGTAGGTGTCAAGTTGACTTAGGAATGTGTACCACTAAGTTGGATACTAATGTCACCAATTTAGGTAATTATGACCTCATTATTGGCATGGATTGGTTAGAAGTCCATAGATATTTCTTAGACTGGTATGCGAAGAATATGTTGTGCCTCGATGATGAGGGAAGGACAATTAAAATCCAAGGTTTGAAGAGGAAGGTGTCCCTCCATTTCATCTCTATGATGAAAGCTAAGAGGTGCCTAAGACAAGGATGCCAACTATTTGTAGTCGAGGCAGTGACCGATAGCAAAGGACCCTAAACTCATACCCAGTACTATCTAAGTTTAAGGATGTCTTTCCAAAAGAATTTCCAGGGTTACCTCTGTAAAGGGAACTTGATTTTATGATTGAACTAAAACCCAGTGCATAGTCGATATCAAAGAATCCCTATAGGATGACAATGCCATAACTTCAGGAACTGCAGATCCAGTTGAAAGAACTACTTGACTTGGGGCTAATTAGGCCCATTATATCACCAAGGGGTGCACCAGTTATCTTCATTGAGAAGAAGGATGAATCTCTGTGGTTATGCATAGACTATAGATATTTTTGAATAAAGCCACAGTGAAGAATCGGTACACCATGCCAAGGATTGATGACCTCTTTGATCATATGAAAGGAGCTTCTTTCTTCTCTAAGATTTATCTACGATTGAGGTATCAAAAAATAGGGATCAAAGAAGGTGACATTCCTAAGACTACTTTCTGAACTCGATTTGGGCATTACGAGTTCATAGTGGTACCATTCAGTTTAACCAATGCACCAAATGTATTAATGATCCTCATGAATAATGTCTTTCGGAAGTACTTGGATTGTTTTGTGCAAGTCTTCTTAGATGATATCCTTATCTATTCTAAGAACGAAAAGGAGCACGAGGAACACTTATGGTGTGTATTAACATGCTTAAGAGAACATAGACTATACGATAAATTGTCAAAGTGTTCCTTCTTCCAAAAGGAGATTCACTACTTGGGACATATTATCTCAGGGAAAGGGATATCAGTAGAACCAGATAAGGTGAAGGACATCAAGGATTGGTCAATTCCAAAGAATTCTCATGAGGTGTGTAGCTTCATGAGGTTAGTGGGCTATTACTGGAGGTTTGTGGAAGAATTTTCTAAAATTGCAAAACCTATTACCACCTTGCAGCGCAAGGGAATCCGATATGAATGGAGCTATGAATGTGATTCCTCTTTTACATAGTGAAGGAGACCGTTGACGAGTGAACTGATATTACGGGTACCATACATCGATAAATATTTCATGGTATGCATCGATGCCTCGAAGCAAGGGATAGGTGTGGTTCTAATGCAGGAAGGTAGAGTAATGGCTTATGCATCTCGTAAGTTGAAACCTCATGAGGAGCAGTATGTCACACATGACTTAGAGTTGGAAGCAGTAGTTTTGGCACTAAAGTTGTGGAGACACTACCTTGTAGGGAGAAGCTCCACACTTAAAACATAACATAAAATCTTATAATACATTTTTACTTCAAGGGATTTGAATGCTAGGAAAAGGGAATGGAGTGAGTTAATGAGTGAGTATGACCTTGGTATCTCTTACATCAAAGGGAAGGAGAATATGGTGGCATATGCCCTAAGTAGAATACTGGGACTCTTATCCTTAGTTCCTTTAAAGATCGATTTAAAGGAAAGAGGGTTGCAACAACTCTTGCATGATAGTTTGTATCTAAAGGTGACATCATCAATTCAGAGTGGAAGGAAACCAAAGTCTAGTTATGAAGGGTACCATCTGGAGGAAGATGGATTGTTATGATATCAAGGGAGGATGTATATTCCCTAGGAAGGAGATATCAGGTAAACAATCCATAGAGAGGCACATAGAGCACATTACTGTGCACATCTAGGAGTGAAGAAGATGTATGCAGAAATGAAAAAACTCTTCTTTTGGTCAGGTATGAAGAGCGATGTAGTGAAATTTATTTCTAAGTGCCTTGAATGTCAACAAGTTAAAGCTAATCATCGCCACCCAGCTGGTATTTTACATCCACATAAAATTCCCATGACTAAGTGGGAGGTAATTTCCATGGACTTCATTGTAGGATTGCCTCTCACATCTCTAAGAAAAAATGCTATCTTGGTAGGATTCGATAAGCTGACCAAAAGCACCCATTTCATTCCAATCAGAGACACATACAATGTCACTAATGTGGCAAGAGTATTTATAAATGAGATTGTATGTATTCATGGAGTTCGTAATAATATAATATCTGATAGAGAACCTAAGTTTACTTAAGGGTTCTAAACAACCATGCAGTCAACATTAAGGACACAATGGATCCTAAGCTTGGCTTATCACCCTGAGACAGATGGACATACCAAGAAGGTAATTCAAGTAATGAAGGACATGCTCAGGATGTATGTTATGGATCAAAAGAGCCAGTGGGAGAAATATATTCCTATAGTGGATTTTGCATACAACAACAGTCATCACAGATCCATTTGCATGCCTCCATATCAAGCATTATATGGTAGGCCATGCAGGACACCACTTAGTTGGGACAAGTTAGAGGATCGGGTTTTAATTGGGCATGAATTGATTCAGGAAATGGAGGAACTTGTGGTACAGATTAGGCAGCAGTTAAAGGAAGCGCATGATAGGAAAAACAGTTATGTTGATGCACACAGATCTAATAGAAGTTATGAGGTAGGGGATCATGTATTTATTCGCATCAAAAAAAATAAAATTACCATTCGGTGTGGAAAGGGGGATAAGTTGTCACCTCTCTTCATAGGGCCATTTGAGATTCTTGAGAGAATCAGGTTAGTTTCTTATCACCTTGTTCTTCCACCCCACTTGAATAGAACTCATAATGTATTTCATGTTTCTATATTACGACATTACATACCTGCGAAAATCACAAAATTATTTGGAAGGAATTGCAGCTCTCGTACAAGGGAACCTTCATGGTCGAACCATTACGTATACTTGATCATAGGGTTCAATAGCTCCGTAGTCACCATGTGGACCAAGGTAAGGTCCAGTGGGAAACGTATATCCCAGTATAAGCTACCTGGGATGTCGCAGAGACCATTCATCGAGATTTTCCCTTACTATTTTTACCATAACTTCAAACAAAGTTTCCCGAAGGCTGGGTGTATGTAACTCCCCATATTTTGACTAGGCATATTTATCAGTTAGAACTAGTACACTTTATTTGCTTATTATCTGTTGGACTCAGCTTGAATGAGGAAACTTTATTTACGACATGATGGGCCAGAGTATACATTTATACTATGTTATGCTGGCACTACGATGATGATGTTACTATGTTTATATTGGCACTATGATTATGATGTTACTATATTTATGCGGTTACCAGGTTGTGATTATCATGAGATTCCTTTCTTTATGATGACAGTACATGTTTAAATGTTTTCATTGATAAAATGTGAAATATATGATGTGGTACGTGGATACCATCTTATGATGTGATCGATTGAATTATTATATGTCATGGGTACCTATGATGAATTAAATTTTTGCATGAAATGAGGATGGTGATGATGTAGGTTAATTGATGATCAGGTGTAAATGCTTGTTATAAATGTGTATTTTGCGAAATACTAACCCACAGGACACAGAGACTATGAGATAGTTGGGAACTTGATATGATACTTGGAATAAGAACTTGTTATACAGTAAAACTTAGCAAGCAAAAGTGATGATACGATGACACAGTCCAATAATATCGATAGCAGCAGAGTATGATTTGATAAGGGTATAGACCCAATATTTTGAGAGGGATGGATGTATTTCCCACCCTATGTTTCTATGATACTCGATGTTGTGGAAGGCCCGTGCTGAGACATTCTCCCCATGTTGTGATGACAATGGTCGGATTCCTTCTAGGAGAGGTTAGGTCTACTATGCAACCGACCCTATCGCTCTCAGGTTTATATTCGTCAGGTTGGTGAAGCCGACATCCACTTCTTTCCTAGAACAAGAAGTATAGGGAGGATTCAAACGTAGGTTAGGATGGGGGAATTTCTTAGTTGGTGCTTTTTAGGGTTGGGTATTCCTTGATACCGAGTTAGTGGCAGTAGGTACCCATCTTTGTATTGACTGGTTAAGTTAATATGAATACAAAGATAAGGATATGAAATTATAAAAGGGATGAAATGTTAAAATAATTGAGAATGTTAAAGTAATTATATTATATATATATGCTTTCTCTTCCTACATGGGGGGATTATTATTGTTAGTTAGAAGGTATGCATAGGAGGGATGGTGTTTGTTTATAGTGCATATCCGACCTATGTATACGTTGGCCACACATGTACACCTTGGACATGTACGATAGTATATGTGTACAACATACTTATAACACTTGAATAGTGGTATAAAATGTCATGTATAACTCAGTTAAGGATATATTAATCAACTTAGGTAATGAATGGTTAAGTTGTTAATGTGTAAAATAAGTGATCAATTAGTCATTGTATGAAAACATGGTAATAACCAATTAAAATACGTGTCATCAACGTGAAGTGTCATAGATGAACATTAACATTGAATAATTTGACTATTTAACTGTTATACATGATTAATTAACCCATTAAGGGTACCTTGTTTATTAATACAAAGGTACTCTGTTGATAAGGAGTTACTTATCAATTAAACAAATAAATGTTGATGTTATTATTCACCATTAATAATAATAATTATTGTTATTATTAATTATTATTATTGTTGTTGTTGTTGAACTGTTGTTGTTGTTATTATTATTATACTAATATTATTAATAATAATAGTCTAATCATTACCAAATATCATAAGTGAATGATTTGAATTCTTTAAATAATAAGTTGTTATATTATGAAAAGGGGATTGACCGAACATTGTTTAAGAAAAGAAAAGGAGATATTAAATTTTAAATGTACCAAGGGAGCTAAGATAAGACTCATTAAATGTTATATTAAAAAATCAATTCCATGGGGGACAACATAACTGAATTTGGATTATATAAATTAAAACAAACCATCACTTTGAATTTTGAAAGCGAAATAACATAAATATTAAATTAATAATCTATTTGACTTGTTTAATATTGTAGATGGTGAGTGGATGGGTAATTAACACACTCCCTCATAAGGTACCGATTCAACCTACCAAGAAATTAATAATAAATGTGCAGTCAACCCACCTAACAAAATTTATTAACTTGAAAAGATTGGATTGTTGAGGGAAACAAACAATTAATAAAATAATATTTTATTGTGACTTGTAGGAATAAACAAGTAAAGGATTTAATATTTTGGGGGTTTTCATGGGATTTGAAAAGGGAGGTAGAGTAAGACGAAAGACTTATGGTGGAGGAAATTGTACATAGGTAAGAGTGGATGGGTTAGAAGGGCTTGTGGGATCAGGGGCTAGGAAATGCATTGGTTTCCTATGGCCAACAAGATAATAGCTGGTCAGCAGGGTGGATTTATCATTTGATTTCTAAGTGGATCTACAAAATCTACTACAGAAGTCCTACTACAAATGTACGAATGCAATTATTGTACGAATCCAATTATTATACTGCCTGCAGAAAATAGAGACATGGTTAGAAAAAGTATATTCGATATTGTAAGAAATGAACATAAAATTTCCATAATGTAAAATCTAAGATTAAAGAAAATTCCTTAAATTAAAAACTCAGAGTATAGAAAAAAGTGTGTAAACTAAGTCGCATTCGGTGAAGATTATGGAATTTTTGAATTTTTCATACAAAATGTATATGACTTGTTACTGCAAATGGATCTGTTGGGAAAAAGACAAAGTGCGTAATATGAAATTTTCTTATATATATATATAAGCTGCTTTTAATTAGTGAATCATAGCTAAATTGAATATAACTATCAAAATCATATAAAATAATATGAAAAATAAATTATAATTGGATTACATAAATGAAAAATATAAAGTATAAGTGAATTACATGCACAATATGTGAACTTGAAAAAAATAATTTTTTTTTTTTTTTTGGTAGAAATCTATTTACCCTCTCTTAGTACTAGTGCTGGCCATCCCTTCGAAGGCAATCTTCTCCATATTCTTTCTTGTAATGTTGTCTAAGAGCATGAAATCCATTTCTTGCAAGGTCATAATTGTCGTTCCCATGCCTTCCATCTCATGAGCAATTTCAACAACAATATCACCCATTTGTACTGGCAGTACTATAGGTTTCGATACGTACATCACTAATATCCCCTGACTGAAAGTGCATAGGTTTCACTGAAACAACCATGCCTCCATCTCTGGTCTGCACCTGCCCCACATGAGAGCCCAAAGTTCACTCATCATTACACAAGATAATCCACATGACACAAGACACCAAGAGAAGTCCACGATCGAAGGATACATCATGCACCAATCCAAGCCACAGGTTGTGGGATAGGGTGCAGCCAAGCCGCGGGAACATCATAGGCCACATGCCAAGGGAACCAGTAGGAGAGGGAGAAGGGAGCGCACATCGCAGAATAGACAGGCCATGCAGGCCGCAAACATTCCAAGGAGGGGCACTGCATTTGGCTCACGCTTTTGGATATTTCACTAAGTGTCCAGAGCAAGATCATGCATAGGCCCACTGGTCCATAAGAAAAATAATCTGCGTTGTGAGTAATTCCCATAATCGTTAAGGTAAAAACAAGTTCTTGAGCAAATTTAGAGCTAGATCCATAGCGAGGGTAGGAAATTGAAACTAATTTTTGTGGCAATCTGTGCAATAAATTGGCCAACCATCGTTAGTAACAAAGGAGTTTGGAAAGCATCAGGCAGAGCACACCAAATGCCATGGAGGGAGCTCATAGAACATTGTGTACATACATTAGTAATATATATATATCTATTGGGTTTCACACGCAATCTCTAATTCCAATCTAGACTTGACCGAGATCACGCCAACAACAATGCTAGGCCATCGCCGAGTCCAATTGCTAAGGTAAGTAACCAGCTTACAAGTCCCCAAGGAGTGACCCACATAGGCGTATGTGTTAAGATTCAATATGATAAGATAGATAATATCAGTATTACATTCCATTTCACAACAATAGCATATACAGGATCACTGAAAGAAAAACAAGAACAACATAAATACAAGAGACATAGGTTTATCCTGGGAAACCCTCATGGGGTAGAAAACCCAACAAAGCTTGCTCAATATAGATGACCATAAAATACAAAGATGTAATCCCCAAACATGAGCTCCTTCTCCTCCATAGCAGATCTCTCTCTCTCCTATGTGCCATTCACAAGTGAGAGAATGAGTGTGTGAGTGTGATAAATGAGGAACACACCTCCTCTATGTATACACTACTCCGACTTAACTTACTAACTAGGTCATCCCCAAATTTAACCACTGGGGACTTAAACACCCCATTACAACTGAATTTGGGCCGACCCCACCAGGGAATTCTAATAACCCAAGTTACCACATTCTGATGGAGGAATAAACATCTCCATATATACAATAGGGTCTTCATGGAGGAATGAAACATCTTCGAAATAATAAATTACAAATATAATATTCTTAGAAGTTACAATATTTCAACACTCCCCCTTAACGAGAAGGATATTATAACAACATCTGCAGGAGCAAGGAGTCATCAACTACATGATACATGATACATCTATAAATCATTGTAAGATTTCTTCATACATCATCAGTAACTCAAACAGTTACTGGAACATCTTCAAGATCTTCAATACTGGAACATCAACATCTTCAGTATTTAGTCTTCATCTTCTGCATCACTCAAACAGCTATAGTAACATCATCATCTGGATCTCTTGATCAACATCATCAACATCTGGATCCTCTCGATCAAAACATCAACATCTAGATCTCCCGATCAACATCATCAACATCTGGATCCTCTCGATCAACATCATCAACATCCGGATCAACAACATCAACATCTAGATCCTCTTGATCAACACCATCAACATCTAGATCATCTCAATCAATAGCATCAACATCTGGATATCCCGATCAACAACATCAACATTTGGATCCTCTCGATAAACAACATCAACATCTGGATCTCCTGATCAACATCAACATCTGGATCTCCCGATCAACATCATCATCTGGATCTATCAATCAATAGCATCAACATCTGGATCCTCTTGATCAACAGCATAAAGATTTGGATATCCCGATCAACAACATCAACATTTGGATCCTCTCGATCAACAACATCAACATCTGGATCCTCTTGATCAATAGCATCAACATCTGGATCTCCTGATCAAAAGCATCAACATCTGGATCCTCTCAATCAACAACATCATCATAGCAACATACTCTGCAACACACATGATCCAATTACGGGATGGTCAATCCCTCTCAATTTAGGACATAGGTCCAAGGACGATACAATCCTAACATGTACATTTTGAACAAACCGTTCAGGGATGATGCAATCCCATCATGTACATTTTGAACCAAATGTTCAGGGATGATGCAGTCCTCTCACGTACATTTTGAACCAAATGTTCAGGGATGATGCAGTCCTCTCACGTACATTTTGAAACAAATGTTCAGGGATGATGCAGTCCTCTAACGTACATTTTGAACCAAATGTTTAGGGACGATGCAGTCCTCTCACGTACATTTTGAACCAAACGTTCAGGGACGATGTAGTCCTCTCATGTACATTTTGAACCAAACGTTCAGGGACGATGCAGTCCTCTCACGTACATTTGAACCAAACGTTCAAGGACGATGCAGTCCTCTCACGTACATTTTGAACTAACTATTCAGGGATGATGCAGTCCTATCACATACATTTTGAACTAACTGTTCAGGGACAATGCAGTCCTCTCATGTACATTTTGAACTAACTGTTCAGGGACGATGTAGTCCTATCACGTCCACTAGGGACCACTTCTCGGAAACATATGTCGACGAATCAATTCAGGGACAGAAGTCCAGGGATGATACAATCCCTCTTGTCTACTAGGGACCATTTCTCGGAGACATATGTCTACGAATCAATTCAGGGACCAAATTCCAGGGATGATACAATCCCTCCTCCTCCACTTAGATAAAGTCTAAGAACCATATATCGACCTCATCGTTGGAACTAGTAACCTCATCATCAGAACAGGTAACCTCATCATCGACACAAGTGTCCTCATCATTGATACAAGTATCCACATCATCAATACAAGTATTGCATCATCGATACAAGTATCCTCATCATCGATATAGGTATCCTAGGTATCCACATCATCGACCTTACCGTCGATGTAGGAAATCTCATCATCAACGACCATATCACTCCCCCTTTCGAGGAGGGTCCTTCTGAACTACACCAAGCTTGTCTCGGAAATACTCAAACTTTACTCGAGACAGAGGCTTGGTCAATATATCAGCAACTTGTTCATCATTGCTCACATACTCAAGCTTGATAGCTCCTTTTCGCACCATACCCTATATATAAAAATATCAGATCTCTATGTGCTTTGACTTATCATGGAACAATGGATTCTCAGTCATCTTAATACAACTCTGGTTATCACACAAGATCACAGTGGGGTCCATCTCCAAGTCAAACAATCTTGATAACAATTTCCGAAGCCATAGCGCTTCACAACTAGTAGAGCAAGAATCTAGATATTCCGCTTCGGCTGTGCTAAGAGCCACACTAGACTACTTCCTGCTAAACCACGAGATCATGGAAGATCCCAAACAATAACATCCGCGCGATGTGCTCTTCTTGTTTGATACAATTCCTGCCCAATCAACATCTATGTAGCCATACAATCTGAAGTCATGATCTCCAAGATAACATAGATGAAAGTCTATCGTACCCTTTAGGTACCTCGTCGCATGCTTTGCAGCTATCAGGTGAACACGCCTAGGTTCCACTAGATATTGACTCAAGGTGTTCATAGTAAAGCATATTAATGACCCAATAATCTGTCTGTACAGAGTTACATCCACTAACTCTGACGAGTCATCAACTAACAGCTTCAACTTGGAACCCATGAGAGTGGACATGGTTGTACATTCCAATATATCAAATATTTTCAAGATTTCCATAGAATACTTTCCCTGGTTGAGAAATATTCCTTCTGAGCCTTGCCATACTTCCAGACCTAGGAAGTAATGCATCAATCCGAGATCTTTCATCTCAAATTATGTAGCCATCTTCTTCTTGTTTTCCATGAGCTGTTTCTCATTTCCTGTAAAAAAGAGATCATCCACATGCAACAATAGTATAACAGATTGATCATCCATAAACTTAAGGTAAAGGTTAGGATCAACTTTACTTTTGGTAAATCCCAAGCTTTTCAAGAAGCTATCAATTCTCCCTCTGTGACTGAACATCATTCACACTCTGCATCGAGTGATCTTCTCCATATCTATCCGTGCCATCTCCCATCAGATGGGTGTATTGATATGAGCCTGAAGATCATTCGAACTTTGTGGTGAGTTCCTTCTTGCATTCATCTAAGAGAAGAATGTCACCTGTATATATACACCATCTTCAACCTTGTAGCAAAGGTTGAAATATGCATCACCCATGGTGATCATTAAGCTCATCAAAAGACTATCAATCTTGGTTACTCGTACAGAGCTTTCTTCAGTTGAATCCTCGGAGTTTTCTTGATTCGTACTTCTTCTTCAATTACACCATTAAGAGAATGGTCTTATCTAGCCACTTGGAGCAAACATCTCGTCATGATCTTCTTGCTTTTTCTAAGAGAATCTTCTAGCAACAAGCCTTCTATAGTATGTTTTATTTGTAAGTCTTCTTGTTGAACATCCATCACCTGTTCAGTGTTAATCATCCTTCTTTTGTAGATCATACCACATGATCTTTTCTACAAATCAAAGTTAATTACATGATTAGTAATACTTCATAATCATCAAATCATGTTGACATGATAACCTATTATGCATACAGATATGATTCACATAGTTATGCAACTATCTTGACCAATACTTTGGCACAACTCTTTTCCATATCCTGTATGCATATAGTGGTTATCTAAATGCCTTCCATCTCTACCAAAACATACTATCAAGAGTGTGCACAACTCTCAGCATGTCAACAAAGAGGTTTCATTAAAGATAAACAACAATGGAATGTTTTTCCAACTTACCCATCATATGCATATTAGTAGTATACTGTTCAATGCTATATGAATGCTCACACTATGCATGATATATTCTAGGAATACAAATATGCATGCAACTATTATGAGCAATATCATTAACTATTCAGAGATTCAAATAACAACTCAAATACTTATCTTTTATGTTGTGTGGTTTCCTCTCGCTTGATCTCTATTTTATGATAGCATCATTATATGCCTTTGAACTTCTATCCATTCTATACCACTATGCATGCTTAAGTGTGCACTAGTATCATCCTCATGATCTCATACATAATCATACATTCATTAGCATAATATCAATACTATTAAAACATTGTGATTCTAAACAATCTTAAGTATGTATGGTTATGATCATTTCATACACAGGTATACTTACCTAAGATACTAACAAAGTCGGATTCTAACTTGATATAGGAAAGCATACCTGGATTATCATTCTTGGTTATGTCTTAACATACCCAAACAATATCTTCTTTGTTCTCTTCAATGATTTAGAGACCTTCTGCTAGAACCTGCATATCTCATAAGTTAAGCATAGTAGAACAAATTCATACATACCTCATAAGTAGAGATTCTATGTGATCAAAGACTATGGATGAGTCTTTTTCTTCATGTCATCATTGTCATAGAACTTGATTTGTCTTTCTTGATGTGCCTGTATCTTATTAGCAGACAACATCATCCTCATACAACACCATGGGTGCATTAGTACAATCATAAGTGTCTTAACCCTAATCAATGAATGTCTTCTATTCCTCACATCCATTCATTATAAAACAATCATAATTGTACTAACCTCAATAACATGAAGACAAACATATTATGAACTTAATCAAGAATCAGATTTCAAAATATACCCATGTCTTCTCAAGTCATGCATGATGAGTAGTCTTCTCTATAGGGGTAAAACCCTAACCACACAAGGAATATTACTTGTAAAACATCTTTTATAGGTTCATGGTGCTAGGATGATAAATATCAGTGCCATTTAAACCTTCTTCATCTCTTCCCTATGAGTCTTCCAACTTTGCTAGGGTTTCTTCTTACTTGTAAACCCTAATCTTCAATCTCCTTCCTCCCACAACATTTTGATGGAGGATTAATATATATGATAAATGGATTTCAAATCCATTATCAAAGCTTTCAATGTTGTATCAGTTGTCTCCAACATTGTATCAGTTCCTTCCAGACCTAGAAATTGAAAACCCTAAGTGAGAGCTTCTTCCTCCTCTTCTTAGATTTCCTCCATTGAGCCAATTCATATGTGCCATATTGTTTCTAGTGTATCTCTGCAATTTTGGATCTATAGGGTCTGAAACTTTGGCCTGTGGTAGCATGAGATGTCATATTTCCAACCCATAGGTATTAGATTTAATGGATTCTCTGAGAGAGAGTTATGCCAAGTGTCGCAACATGACCCGTTTATGGTATGAAACAGCATAGCGAATGTTTACGGAGTGCCACATGTCACTGTTTCAACTTAGGCCTCTGAAAAGAGGACCTATCAAACTACATCCCGTGCCCTAACTTCCAATTTTTACAGAATTTCATTTGGAGCTTCCTAGCCTGAGATATGACCTTTTTCCCTAGGTCACCTGTTTAGGACTACATCCTGGAAGAGGCATAAACCCTAACTTGTACGAATCATAAATCACAAAGCACAATGAATATGAGGTTTAGCTTCAGAAAAAAGGTACGTGGGGATGTTATCTTCATCCTGTATAATTTTCAGATCCCTAACCTTCTCCAAAATGTATTTATAGGGAAAGTTCCACGATGACTAGGTTTTTCTATACAAAACCCTAACTTGCAAATTGTCGCAAGTGAGACAAGTGTCGTAAGTGCCATACATTTCCTTCCTTCATGCAATATCTGATACCATGTTAAGATTCAATATGATAAGATAGATAATATCAATATTACATTCTATTTCACAAAAATAGCATATACAGGATCACTGAAAGATTAACAAGGACAACATAAATACAAGAGACACAGGTTTATCTTGGGAAACCCTAATGGGGTAGAAAGCCCAGCAAAGCTTCCTCAATATAGATGACCAAAAAATAGAAAGATGTAATCCCCAAACATGAGCTGCTTATTCTCCATAGCAGATCTCTCTCTCTCCTATGCGCCATTCACAAGTGAGTGAATGAATGTGTGAGTGTGATAAATGAGGAACACACCTCCTCTATTTATACACTACTCCGACTTAACTTACTAACTAGGTCGGCCCCAAATTTAACCACTAGGGACATAAACACCTCATTACAACTAAATCTGGGCCGACCCCACTAGGGAAGTCTAATAACCCAAGTTACCACATTCCGACGGAGGAATAAACATCTCCGGATATACAATAAGGTCTTCATGGAGGAATGAAACATCTATGGAATAATGAAGTACAAATATAATATTCTTAGAAGTTACAATATTTCAACTGTATGGTCTTCCACCACGTCTCTAATGCCAAGGAATGGAGGAAGTTCTCAGACTGAGCACCATGAGTAGAGCTTCCCTAATTACATGGAATTGTTAAGTAGATGTAGTACCTGGTGCCCTCAAGATGACCTGATCGAAACACCTAGAACTATAGCTCTTTTTATGAAACACACCTCTTTGAGAATCGACCAACACACTCTTTAGAAACTAATAATATAATTTTTTATTCCCATAATCCAGGATCAATCATGGTAACAACACGCAGAGGTCGAGGTTGACCACTGTCATTTCCACTGACACCGCCAAGATCAATCTCAACACTAGAAATGGAGATCATAATGAGATATGTGGAGGCTATCATGACCATCATGAATAGGAAGTTGGAAAGGGCTGTTGAAGTGGAAAGCACTCAAGTGAGTTGAGAGAACTCTGAGAGGGCATAGGGCCTGAGACAAGAACTGCTTCAGGACATTTCGAGGGAGTTGCAAAATATAAAGATTCATAAATTTTCTAGAGGACAACCTGGTAAGCATGCCGAAGCATGGATAGAAGGCATGAGAAGATGTTTCGCATTGAACAAGTATATTTCTAGTTCCAAATCTAGAATGGCTATCTTTTAGCTTAAAGGTGATGCTCTGAATTGGTGGTTTTTGGGAATTATTTGAGGAGAGATTCAACATGAAGTACCTTCCAACTTATTACAAGGAATAACAAGAAGGTGAACTCCATGCTTTAGTACAAGGAAACATGACTGTGAAGGAGTATGAAGTGAGGTTTATGGAACTAGTAAAATATCTTCCTTACCTAGATGCAAATGATCGTCAGGTAGAGCATTTTGTGGATGGACTTAACTATAAGATTAGGGCTGTTGTGCGGATGTGGAAACCAACTTCAATTTCCATGCCGGTTGAGTATGCTCGTTATGCAGCAATTATGTAAGTTGAGAAAGGGGGTAGTAAGTTGACACAATCCAATCTGTGTGTTTTAGAGAAGGCCTCACGTCCTTACTTTAGGGGAGGAAAATCTAGACCTCCTCCTTATGGTAATAGGTTCACATCGAGGGGTAATACTTTGGTTAACTTAGTATAACAGGAATCGTACGTAACCCATCAAAGCCAGGTACGTACACAGGGAAGTTCCTACAGAGGATCGAGGGGTTTTAGAGGATCCAAGGGAAGGAACTCATCTCAGAGTACTCCTCCCAGCAACATGCAAGCTGTGTCCAATCTCTCATGGTAGGGATGCGGAGGTCCTCATTACTAGCGGTACTGTCTTAAGGGCTAGTTAAGCAGCAGGAACAGGGAAGGAAAGGAAACCATGTATAGTTCGGGTAACAATCATTGGATTCATGTAGCAATTCATAACTGCCAACCATAACATAAGTCCATTGGTAAAGTAAAAAATGTTGGACTTTAAATTTTATTTCATCCGGGTGATTGTTTTATTTGACCATTTTCATTAGATAAATGTGGTTTGGCAGCCTATGAGCACAATGACTTCAAACTGGTTGAGATGGCTTCAGGATTTAAGCAAGCAATAGGTATTAAGGTGAGGAGGTGTCAGGTTGAATTAGGAGTGTGCACCACTAAGTTGGATGCTTATGTCACCAATTTGGGGACCTATGACCTCATTATTGGCATGGATTGGTTAGAAGGCCATAGATATTTCTTATATTGCTATGTGAAGAAGGTGTTGTGTGTCGATGACGAGGGAAGGACAATTAAAATCCAAGGTTTGAAGAGGAAGGTGTCCTTCCATTTCATCTCTACGATAAAAGCTAAGTAGTTCCTAAGACAATAATGTAAGCTATTTTTTGTCGAGGAAGTGACTGATAGTAAATGAGCCTAAACTCATTCCCAATAATATTTGATTTTAAGGCTGTCTTTCCAAAATAATTTCCAAGGTTACCTCCGGAAAGGGAACTTTCTTTTATGATTGAAGTGAAATTCGGTGCAGAGTCGATATCAAAGAATCCTTATAGGATGACAATGCCAGAACTCCAGGAATTGTAGATCCAGTTGAAAGAACTACTTGACTTGGGGCTAATTAGACCCATTTATCTACATTAACAATAAGGACAAATATTTGCAGTTATGGATAGATTGTAGAGATTTGAATAAAGCCACAGTGAAGAATTGGTACCCCATACCAAGGATTGATGACCTCTTTGATCAGATGAAAGGAGCTTCTGTATTCTCTAAGATCGATCTGCGATCGAGGTATCCCCAGCTGAAGATCAAAGAAGGTGACATTCCTAAGACAGCTTTCTAAACTCTATTTGGGCATTACGAGTTCATAGTGGTACCACTCAGTTTAACCAATGCACGAGCTATATTAATGATCCTCATGAATAATGTATTTCAGAAGTACTTGGATCATTTTGTGCAAGTCTTCTTAGATGATATTCTTATCTATTCTAAGAATGAAAAGGAGCACGACGAACACTTATGGATTGTATTAACATGCTTGAGAGAACATAAACTATAAAGTAAATTGTCAAAGTGTTCCTTCTTCCAAAAGGAGTTTCACTACTTGGGACATATTATCTTAGGGAAAGGGATCTCAGTAGACTCATAGAAGGTGAAGGCTATTATTGGAGGTTTGTGGAAGGATTTTCTAAAATTTCAAAACCTATTACCACCTTGCAGCGCAAGGGAATCCGATATGAATGGAGCAATGAATGTGATGCCTCTTTTATAGGGTTAAGGAGACTGTTGACGAGTGGACTAATCGTGTGGGTACCAGACATGGATAAATATTGCATGGTATGCACCGATGCCATGAAGCAAGGTCTAGGTGCAGTTCTAATGCAGGAAGGCGTAGTAGTAGCTTATGCATATCGTAAGTAGAAACCTCATGAGGAGTAGTATGCCACACATGACTTAGAGTTGGAAGCGGTAGTTTTGGCACTAAATTTGTGGAGACACTACCTTGTAGGGAGAAGCTTCGCACTTAAAACATACCATGAGAGATTACGGTACATTTTTACTCAAAGGGATTTGAGTTCTAGGCAAAGGAGATGGAGTGAGTTCATAAGTGAGTATGACTTTGGTATCTATTACATCAAAGGGAAGGATAATGTGGTGGAAGATGCCCTAAGTAGAAGACTGAGACTCTTATCCTTAGTTCCTTTAAAGATCTATTTAAAGGAGAGAGTGTTTGGACATCTCTTGGGGGATAGTTGGTATCTAAAGGTGACATCATCAATTCAGAGTGGAAGGAAAATAGAGTCTGGGTATGAAAGGTACCATCTAGAGGAAGATGGATTGTTATAATATCAAGGGAGGATGTATATTCCTAAGGAAGGAGATATTAGTGAAACAACACTTAGAGAGGCACATAGAGCACATTAATGTGCACATCCAGGAGTGAAGAAGATGTATGCATACATGAATAAACTCTTCTTTTTGTCAAGTATGAAGAGTGATTTAGTGAACTTTCTTTCTAAGTGCCTTGAATGTCAGTAAGTTAAAGCTAATCATCACCACCCAGCTGGTATTTTACATCCACATGACATCCCTATGACTAAGTGGGAGGTAATTTCCATGGACTTCGTTGTAGGATTGCCTCTCACATTTCTAAGACATAATGATATCTGGGTAGTAGTCGATAATCCAACCAAAAGCGCCCATTTCATTCCATTCAGAGACAATTGCGATGTCACTAATGTCGCAAGAGTATTTATAAATGAGATTGTACATCTTCATGGATTTCCTAATAAGATAATATCTGACAGAGACCCTAATTTTACTTAATGGTTCTGTACAAGCATGCAGTCAGCATTAGGGAAACAATTGATCTTAAGATCGGTATATCACTCTGAGACAGATGGACAGACCGAGAAGGTAAATCAAGTAATGGAGGAAATGATCAGGATGTATGTTATGTATCAACAGACCCAATGGGGGAAATATCTTCCTCTAGTGGAGTTTGCATACAACAACAGTCATCACAGATCCATTGGTATGCATCCATATCAAGCACTATACGGGAGGCCATGCAATACAACACTTAGTTGGATTAGGTTAGAGGATCGGGTTTTAATTGGGCTTGAATTGATTTAGGAAATGGAGGAACATGTGGTATAGATTAGGCAACAGTTAAAGGAAGTGCGGGATAGGAAAAAGAGTTATGCTGATGCACACAAATATGATAGAATTTATGAGGTAGGGGATCATGTATTTATTCGCATCAGACTAAATAAAATTACCATTCGGTGTGGAAAGGGGGAGATGTTGTCACCTCTCTTCATAGGGCCATTTGAGATTCTTGAGAGAATTGGACTAGTTTCTTATCGCCTTGCACTGCCACCCCACTTGCATAGAACTCATAATGTATTTCATCTTTCTGTATTACGACATTACATAGCTGATGAAACTCACAAAATTATTTGGAAGGAATTGCAGGTCTCGGACTAGGTCACCTTCATGGTCGAACCATTACGGATACTTGATCACAGGGTTTGATAGCTCCATAGTCACCAAATGGACCAAGTTAAGGTCCAGTGGGAAAAGTATAGCCCAGTATAAGCTACCTGGGAGGTCGCAGAAACCATGCATCGATATTTTCCATCACTATTTTGACCATAACTTCAGGACGAAGTTTCCCGAAGGGTGGGTGTATGTAACGCCCCATATTTTGACTAGGCATATTTATCAATTAGACCTACTGTTAACACTCAGATTTTATCCCGGTTGTAAAAGAATAACACCTAAGGTAACTTATTTCAAAACAAACTTTAGGTAGAAAACTTAGCCATTTTTTCCACCAGAGAGGGCTCTCTCACGAGATATATGTAAAGGCTAAATATATATAGAAACATGCTCAAAATTTCTCAAAATGATTTACTTGGTTGAAAAGGAAACAAGAAACATTGGGTATGGAGTCAACTTTTAAATATCTAATGTGCCAGCAAGAGATTTATACCAAATAGATTTTCACAGAGGCAAGATAGCAACCATATCACAGTCAATTTGATTTTGTAGGTGGTATAGAAAGAAATAATGATAATCCATCAACAACAAGCATCTAACCAGGATGAATCCATTGTCAACTTTGGAGAAATAATACATACTTATATGCGATAAAACAAGGCATAACCAGTATGAATCCCGATTTATTTCAAACGTTCATTTAAGCATAGAAGAAGAACATAATGGAAGGTATAAGAAAGAAATTAAACATGCACATATAGAGATGAGGGAAAAGACAGATTGTAAAAATGATCAACACATGAATCTTTGGTCTCCAAAGATAGGTATTTCCACTGTATGGATTTCTATTATTCTATCAAAATCTGACTTCAAAACTTATTGTCTCTCAAAGAGTTTCCAACTGTTGATCACATGCTTTTTGATTTGAGTCGTTAGATCTTGTGCCTCTTTATTTCCCATGGTGGTATCCGCGATCCCAATAATGGTTTTCCTCTCCGGTTTTTACTTTGTGCGGATCAACCATTTTCTGACACCCGTTAGAGTGGTTTAATTACCGCAACCACTCTTTCCTCTATTGAGTGTGCACTTCCCATGATGCGGATGAATCTCGTCCTTAGATTTTATGCCAATGTATATCGTCCATATGATTTATGTCAACATATGGTGTATTCCCTTGTGCCTTCTACGTTTGCCACGTGCTATGGCCCACGTTTACCCCGTATTATCCTTTGGTGGTTCCGCACGGTGTTGTAGTGGTTTGTGATACCACTATCATGTTGATGCAGGACAATAATAATGCGACACGTACTCTAGCGGTATTATTTCCGCAACCACTCACCATTGTTTGCAAACAAACTTTTGGGTGGTGCGGGAATCCACGATAACCGTTGATCTTTCTTTTCGTCATCTCTGCCATTGAAACTTCGCTAAGATTTAACCTTTTCAATAATTTCTTTCGGACTATTGCACTTGTAGGTTTTTTGCTTTGTTGATTTTGTATTATAACCCTTCATTCAACCCATCCTTGGTAAATTTACTTCTTTTGGGTATTTTTTGACAAATCTTTTGGGGTTTCTTTGAGTATTTCAAATACGGTGTCAACAACTGGCTCCAACTGGGGATGTTATCCTCCCCGTGAGGTAGCAAAGAACATCGTAGACCAAGTTCCTGATCCATTGGGCTACATTCAAACTTTTTTGCAAATCAAGCTTTATATCATCATTTTTTTTTTGGTAATTCATGGTAAAGGAAAATATATACACTGTACAAAATTCTCTTTCACCCTTATCCTTTTAAGAGAGATAATGTTTGAGGTGTCTACCATTTACTGGTCCTCCAGGAAAGAATTCTCCATTGCAATTTTTAAGGGTGAATGCATTTTCTCCTTGGTATCCTGCAACAATATATGGACCTTTCCACAAATGCTCAAACTTCCCATGGTGATCTTCATTTCTAGAGTCCCACTTCAAAACTAAATCATTTATCTGAAAATTCTTTTCTTTAACCTTTCTGTCAAAAGTTTTTTTCATTTTCTCCTGATGCATTTGAGTTTTATTGTATGCCTTTTCTCTAACTTCATGTAATTCTATCATTTGATTTATCCTCCTTTGCATATGATTTGGTTCTTCTTCGAATTCTTGTAACAATTTCATAACTAACAAACCCAAAGAAATAGGAAAAATTACCTCTGTGCCATACACCAACTGGAAAGGAGAAATGCCAATTGCTCTTTTTGTACTGATTCTATCTGCCCACAAAGCATATTTTAATTTAGTGTGGCAAGCCCTCTTGTTATCTTCCAGCAACTTCTTTATGATCCTCACTAGACTTTTATTTGAAGATTCAGCCAACCCATTTCCTTGTTGATAATAAGCAGTGGAATGATTTAAATGTATGTGATATTTGTGACAAAAATTTATCATCTTTTTTTATTTGAACATTGGAGCATTATCTGTCACTATCCTTTTAGGACAACCAAACCTGGATAAGATGTTTTCTTCTAAAAAGTTCATTATCACTGTTTCTGTGGTGTTTCTTGTCAGAATGGCCTCAATCCATTTCGTGAAGTAATCTGTAGCAGTCAGAATCCACTTATGTTGTCCTGAGGAATTTGGGTTAATTTCGCCAATGAAATCTAACCCCCACTGTTGAAAAGGTGCTTCAACTGAAATAGGTTTCAAAGGAAATGGTAATAGTTCTCTTGTCCCATAAAAAATTTGACACTCATGACATTTGGTCACTTCTTTATATACATCTGAATACATGCTGGGCCAATAAAAACCAGCTCTAAGAATCTTGTTCACCGTAGCCTTCCATGAATGATGTCCTCCACACATGCCTTTATGAAATTCCCCCATAATATGCTGCGCTTCATTCTCTAATAGACAATTCAACAGAATACCTCCTGGATCTTTCCAAAATAAATTCCCATCTAATATGTAGAACTTGGCTAATTTCAACTTCACTGATCTTGCTCTCGTTTTTTCCATATTTGCAGGTGCTTGAAGATTTTGCAGAACATGCACAATGTCCGCGTACTAGGGAGATAAAGAGAAATCTTCGATTACTTGGAAATTTGGAACGACTTCTTTTGAAATTTCGGAAAGAAAATTCATACCTAGAGAATCCCAATTTGTCTCCATCATCATTTTAGCTAGACCTTGGCCTTTTATCAACTTTGTAGGATTAATGTCGAGATCATATTCCAATAATACTGCTATCCACTTTGCTCTTTTTCCTTCGGGATCTGGCTGGGTAAGAATATCTTTCACTACTGTTGATGGAACATGTGCTATTATATGAGAGTGCAATATGTATATCTTGAAATCCTTCAATGCTTTCACTAAAGCATAAGCTTGTTTCTCCATAATGTTATATTTTAATTTTGCATCCCTCAGAATCTTACTGAAAAATGCAATTGGTTGTTCCACACCTTCTTGGTTCTTTTGTAATAATACTCCAGCTACCGTGTGTTCTGATGCATAAGTAAACATAATGAAATCTTTTGAATAATCTGGACTAATTAAAACTGGTGCTTCAGTCAATTCCCTTTTAATATCATCAAATGATTGTCTTGCTTCTTCAGTCCGTTTAATTTCCTTGTCTTTTCTTAGCATTTCAGATATGTTTCTCAAAATCTCAGCAAAACTAGGAATGAACCTTCTTAACCAATTTACCCTTCCAATAAATGACTGTATTTTCTTCTTACTTCTAGGGATTCTGATCTTTTGTATGGCAGATACTCTCTCTGGGTTAATCTTGATGTCTTCTTTTGATATAATGTGTCCCAACAATCTTCCTTCTTCCATGCAAAAATGAGATTTCTTTGGATTTAAAGAGATCCCAAATCTTCTACATTTCAAGAAAACTCTTTCCAGATGTTTCTAGTGATCAGCAGCATTATTTGAATATACAGTTATATCATCCATGTATACTACCACAAATTTGTCTCTTTCATCTGCAAATGCAATGTCCATGGCTCTCTGAAAGGTTTCCCCTGCGTTCATCAAACCAAATGGCATTTTGGCATACATAAACGTTCCCCATGGAGTAGTAAAAGTAGTTTTCTCCTAATCTTCTGGATGAACTTTAATTTGATTGTAACCTGAGAAACCATCTAACATAGAAATTCTTTCAGCTCCTACAACTTTCTGCAAAATATGATCCATTTTCGGGAGTGGATAATTATCTTTCAAAGAGACCTTGTTCAAATTTCTAAAGTCTACGCACAACCTTATTTTGCCATTCTTTTTCCTTACTGGTACTAGCTTAGCCAACCACTTAGAAAATCTCAAGGATACAATTATCTTAGCATCAAACAACTTTCTCACTTCTTTTTCTATTATTGGAAGCAACTTGGGATTTATTCTTCTCAACTTCTGCTTAAAAGGCTTTTCATCAGGTTTGATAGGAATTGTATGCTGTATAATAGAAACATCATATTATTTCAGGTCTTCATAACTCTAGGCGAAAACATCTGAAAATCTTTTCATCACTTCCACACTTTTATTCTGTTCCTTTCTTGGCAGTTTCTTTGAAAGCTTTACCAATTTGGGATCTTCTTCAGAACCTAAATTGTAATCTTTGACATCCTTAGGTTTAGGTTGTACTTTTGGATTTTTCACCACGTCATTTTTATCAAACAATTTTTCTAAAGGAATCAAGCCTCTAGGGATAACGTTATTCTTCAGCTGAATTATATCCTTACCTCCAATCCTTTGCTTGAACTTTTGTGTTTCTTCAGGGGAATCTTTTTCATCTGGACCAACTTCAGCATCTTTTGCATCAATAAACCTGTAATTGAATTCATCTGTCATCTCTAAAAAGTGTTTAATCTGCTGATCATCTTCAAAAACCTGCTAGTGTTTGATATTGTCTGGGATAGATGGTCTGTGTATAACCTCAATATCATATTTCTTTTTAGAAAAGATAGGGGTTTTGAACGTAGCTCCAGCAGTGGCCAAAGAATCTGCTACGGTGTTATTAACTCTGGGAATTGAAACAACATCATGTTCATCGAAAAAGTTTTCCAATAAATCCCACAGTTCATTCATGTATGCCCTCACTTTAGGATGTTTGGTCTGATAAATAGCTTTTACATGATGTATTACTAATTCAGAATCTCCAAACACTTCAATTCTTTTTGCTTTTAAATCTCTCAATACATTCAACCCCAGAATCAAAGCTTCATATTCTGCAACATTGTTTGTACATTCAAAATTTAATTGATAAGAAAACATCAAGAATTATCGATCAGGTGTGATTATCCATACTCCCACACCAGCTCCTTCTCTGCTCCTAGCTCCATCAAAGTGCATTGTCCAAGTTCCTTATTTTCTAATTTTTTCTCTTAATAGTCTTTCTTTTTCATTTTCTTTAGGTTCGATTAAATCCATCTTTTCTTTGGATTCAACATCATTGTACAGAATACATGACCCCAAATCTGTGTCTACTGCATATATAACATGCTTTTCAGGTTCTTTTAAGTCACTTACCAAATAAGCAACCATTTTTTCAGCATATAATCTTCTGTGTACCCCTAACACTGGAATAGTAGCAAAAGACATATCCATCTGCAAAGTTCCTTTTAACTTCGAAGCCCATGATCTAGACAACAGCATACCAAATTTTGTTGGAATATTAGCAACCACCACATCCATGAGGATACCTTTGACTGGTATTTTATTGAGATTAACTATCAAATCTTTAATCAACCCTAAACATTTAACTTTCCTTGAATCAAAATAAAATAGGTCATCATATGGTCTTGTGATTTCCAACCCCAAAGATTCAACTACAAGTTTCGGCATCAGGTTACGACAAGCTCCCGAGTCTAACATACAATTATGCACAACTTTATCATGAATGTTCAAATCTACATAGAAAGGAGAAATCTCCCCAAAACTATTATCTTCCATTCTTGAACCCAGACAGATATTAGGAGTATCATTATCCAATTCCAAAGTATCTATTTCCACTCGATTTTCTACTTGCATCATCTTAAAAATTTGTTCCTTGTATTCTTTGTTCTTTAATATCTCATTGAAAGGTATAGAAATATTGACTTTGGACATTTCACTTTGTATATTGAAAGGAACCAAATTTTTATCAACTTCTTTCACTGAATCTTTCTTGTTATCTGAAATCCCTTTTGGCACATCTTCGTTTTCTTTTCTTCTCTTTTGCTGCTCATTCTGACTGGTGGAGGATTTATCTGTAGATCCTTTTGATTTAACCATTGACTCTTTTCCTTTGTCTATTATAACGTCTCTATTTCTCATATTTATCTTTCTTTGAAGATCATTTATAGCACTTTGGTAACCAATCTGGTATTGATCAGTTTCTGTCTCCAAATTACAACATTCTCCTTCTGCAAGGAACATATCATGTTCATGTTTAGTCAGATATACTTCTGAATCAAAACTGTCACAATGGTGAATGTCACTCTCAGCCATCTCAGCTTCAGCTTCCCCAGCGATATAATTTTCAGTAAAAGGAGGTTTGACTGGATCTTCTTCTGCATTCCTTGGATTCCTTTGATCTCTTGGCCTTATGGGTGGGACAAAGGGTCTCCTAAAATTAGGGTTTCTGATTTGAGGTTCTGTTTGTTCTTTATTCGGAGCTTTGTTATCCACCACTAACATGTCTAACAACTTCTCCATATTTTTCATAATTGCTTCAAATTTTACATTTGTGGAAGAGGAAGAAGCTGTATTTTGATTATCTTCTTTACTTTTCTTTCGGTCTGTATCTTTATGCCGCATCTTGCCAGAAGCCATCATATTAGCTTCAACTTCCACCGCATCTTTCATCATTATTTCCAAAGTGGTAGATCTTCTTTCTCTTAATGTGCATGAAAAATCACCTTCAAAATCATCTGCATAATGTAACTTGGCTGCTCCTACTGGAGGTTTTATGTCTGTAGGGATAGAGTTATAAACTTTCATAAATATGGCAGAGAATTCTTGAACCGACTCAAAATCTCCTTTTTTCAGATTGTTATACTGTGTCAACATCTGTGAAGGATTCTTTTGGTCTTCCCATCTTTCAATAAAAAGAGTTGTGAAAGCATCATAATTAGCAATTGATCCTACAGCTAAAGCTCTGAACCATTTTTTGACTTCACCTCGTAAGCTTTGGGCAAACAACCTCATTTTTGCATCATCATGATCCACTTCTTCTAAATCAATGAAATCACTAAAGTTATCAACATGTTGCTGCGCTGTATAATTACCATCATCATCAAAAGTAACGATTCTCTGTCCATAATTTTGAGGCAAATCATGTAAAGCAGCAGGCAAAACCAATGGGGAAAATATGGCAGCCATGGGTGGTGGATTATAAGGTGGAACAATCACTACTTGTTGTTTTGTAAATTTATGACTTTGCACAGGTATTCTTTGGGCCTTGGATATTTTGGAACCAGCTCTTTCAGATTTTTGCAAGTTTTCCCAGACAAATTTTAAAGAATAGTCCCACAAACTTTTTGGATCAACCTTTGTTTCTTTCAAATCAGAATCTGATTTAGTTCTAAGCAAAACTTTTTCACTTGAACTAATATTTTCTTCCTCAAACCGATTTTCTTGAAAAGAAGGGAATATATTTGAAAATTGAGGAATACCTTCTTTTGTCTTGCCTTTTCCTTTATCCGTCTTGAGGAGCTTTTCTGGATTATCCACGCCTGAGAAGAACTGTGAACCAGGATTTCTTCTTGTAGCCACAATGTCTATTTCTGAATACCTTAAAAAAACCTTGAAAATTTTTCACAACTGAAGTCGCCAGGGAAATATCTACAACCAACTTTTAAAACTTCAAACTTCCTTGCCCAAGAAATTTGACCTTTCTCTGTCGTTTCTCCCAGGGAAAATTTCACTTTCATTCCCCAACAATGATGCCAAAATGTTAACACTCAGATTTTATCCTGGTTGTAAAAGAATAACACCTAAGGTAACTTATTTCAAACCAAACTTTAGGTAGAAAACTTAGCCATTTTTTCCACCAGAGAGGGCTCTCTCACGAGATATATGTAAAGGCTAAATATATATAGAAACATGCTCAAAACTTCTCAAAATGATTTACTTGGTTGAAAAGGAAACAAGAAACATTGGGTATGGAGTCAACTTTTAAATATCTAACATGCCAGCAAGAGATTTATACCAAATAGATTTTCACAGAGGCAAGATAGCAACCATATCATAGTCAATTTGATTTTGTAGGTGGTATAGAAAGAAATAATGATAATCCATCAACAACATGCATCTAACCAAGATGAATCCATTGTCAACTTTGGAGAAATAATGGATACTTAAATGCGATAAAACGAGGCATAACCAGTATGAATCCCAATTTATTTCAAACGTTCATTTAAGCATAGAAGAAGAAGATAATGGAAGATATAACAAAGAAAATAAACATGCACATATAAAGATGAGGGAAAATACAGACTGTAAAAATGATCAACACATAAATCTCTGGTCTCCAAAGATAGGTATTTCCACTGTACGGCTTTCTATTATTCTATCAAAATCTGACTTCAAAACTTATTGTCTCTCAAAGAGTTTCCAACCGTTGATCACATGCTTTTTTATTTGAGCCATTAGATCTTGTGCCTCTTTATTTCCCATGGTGGTATCCGTGATCCCAATAATGGTTTTCCTCTCCGGTTTTTACTGTGTGCAGATCAACCATTTTCTGACACCTGTTAGAGTGGTTTAATTACCGCAACCACTCTTTCCTCTATTGAGTGTGCACTTCCCATGATGCAGATGAATCTCGTCCTTAGATTTTATGCCAATGTATATCGTCCATCTGATTTATGTCAACATATGGTGTATTCCCTTGTGCCTTCTGCGTCTGCCACATGCTATGGCCCATGTTTACCCCACATTATCCTTTGGTGGTTCCGCATGGTGCTGTAGTGGTTTGTGATACCACTATCATGTTGATGCAGGACAATAATAATGCGACACGTACTCTAGCGGTATTATGTCCGCAACCACTCACCATTGTTTGCAAACGAACTTTTGGGCGGTGCGGGCATCCACGATAACCATTGATCTTTCTTTTCGTCATCTTTGCAGTTGAAACTTCGCTAAGATTTAACCTTTCAATAATTTCTTTCGGACTATTGCACTTGTAGGTTTTTTGCTTTGTTGATTTTGTATTATAACCCTTCATTCAACCCATCCTTGGCAAATTTACTTCTTTTGGGTATTTTTGACAAACCTTTTAGGGTTTCTTTGAGTATTTCAAATACGGTGTCAACACCTATTACACTTTATTTTCTCATTATCTGTTGGACTTAGCTCGATTGAGTAAAATTTATTTACAACATGATGGACCCAAGTATACATTTATACTATGTTATGTTGGCACTACGATGATGATGTTACTATGTTTATGTTGGCACTATGATTATGATGTTATTATGTTTATGCAGTTACTAGGTTGTGATTATCATGAGATTCCTTTCTTTATGATGACAATATTTGTTTAAATGTTTTCATTGATAAAATGTGAAATATACGATGTGGTACGTGGATACCATCTTATGATGTGATCGATTGAATTATTATATGTCATGGGTACCTGTGATGAATTAAATTTTTGCGTGAAATGAGGATGGCGATGATTTGGGTCAATTGATGATCAAGTGTAAATACTTGTTATAAATGTGTATTTTACGAAATACTAACCCACATGACACAGAGACTATGATATAGTTGGGAACTTGATATGATATGTGGAATAAGAACTTGTTATACAATAAACCTTAGCAAACAAAAGTGATGATACAATGACACAGTTTGGTAATATTGATAACAATAGAGTATGATTTGATAAGGGTATAGACCAAGTATGTTGAGAGGGATGGATGTATTTCCCACCCTATGTTTCTATGATACTCGAGGTGGTGGAAGGGTTGTGATAAGACATTCTCCCCATGTTTTTGTGATGATGATGATCACATTCCTTCTATGAGAGGTGAGGTTCACTGTTCATCCAACCCTATCGATCTCAGGTTTATATGTGGTCAGGTCGGTGAAGTCGACATCCACTTCTTTACTAGCACAGGAAGTGTTAGCACTCCATAAATTTTTATGATTAATTTTCTTCTGGCAGCATTGACAGTGTAAAATAGAGCATGTTTTCATGGTAGGGGTTTCAAACTTGGCCAAAAAGAGGGCTTTTTCCCTCAGGTGTAGGCACCAAGGGTTGCAAAAGGAAAAATGGGTTTTATAACCTTATGATCAGCTCTATGTGTTTTTGGACTAAGCCTATAAATTTTTATGAGGAACCTAGAAGAATTTTAAATTTCTATAAAAGCCAAGGTTTGAACTTTATAATATAGCCTAAGTGTAAACTTTATGGATAAAGGCCTAGATTTCTATAAAGCCTAAGTTTTGGTTTTAATGAGGACATAGATTTCTTTTAATGTTTAGTTTGGGTGCAAGGTTTTAATTAAAATCGGAGCAAAAAAGGGTTATTGGGCTCCACCCACGCGCTCAACACTATGAGCCTATCGAGGGACCAAGTGCCAAGTCAAAGGGGCCCCACGCATCCTCTATCATCCAAGTGCTAAGGCCAAGGGCCTCTTTGTCATTCTGTTACTTGAGATATTGCAGAGGCAAGGGGGTATATAAAGAGTGAGGAGAATGCTTTTTCTTTACATATGGGATAAGTCTTCCAGAAGTAAAAAAGAAAGAAAGGTGGCACGATTGAGTCACTTGAATGAGTGACGTGGATCTATGTAGATCGTAAGTGCAACAATGAAGGAGGAATCAATAGTTCACGTCGAGGTCGCGTTGCCAAGGTGTTTGGGGGATAAGAGATGGGTAGGCTGTGATGTGAAGAGCATTAGACAATGTGTCACTCTCTAGGCTTGTTGCATATGCAGAAAGTGGTATTAGAAACATCCTAAGGCCCATGCGATACCACCCTTTGGCAATATTATAAAAGGGGAGTTGTCCCATTTTTGGTGACTTTTTTTTTCTTATGATCGGAGTGTCAAAGCTCTCAAAACCCTCATTCCACTCATCCAAGTGAGATTTGATGCTGCCGCCAGTTTCTGTAGCTGAGGAAAGAAGCATTTCCAAACTATGCTGAGTCAAAAAAATTAATCTAGGGAAGGGATTAAACCAAGGCAGATGATGGATAGAGATTTTTCTTCGTTCTTCTCCATGATATCTCAGTCGGGAGAGGAATACTTAGGCATTACAAGCTTTTAGTTGATACGAGTTGAGCATTGTTAATTGCTCACGTTTGTCGACTCTATCCCAACGCTGTTCCTAGCCTAGTGGTGTCTCGTCTTTTTCGTGTCCATGCTCAGTGGCACCAAAGCCTATGATGCTTCATTTGCTAAAGAGAGGGGTTGGAGTTTTCCAATATGGGAGCTTTGAAGCAAAAACCCTCGAGACGGGGCTCATCATACTCCCATCAGAACACCTGCATACATTTTCGACATGAACTTTGGATACTAACTGTATATCTCGGAGATCGTGGAGGTCGTGGCGTGCATGAAGCGCAACGCAAGTGCAGGCTATAGTTTGATTGTAGCGTATAAGGGCTTCTCTTCAGGGTGCATTCAGTGGCAGGGTCTCGGCCGAGAGGTCTCACGACGAGAGATTTCTCAGAGCAATTTTGATCCCAAGAACTTTGGATTTCATCTTGCACAGCACGTGACCCTTTGCGTCTAATCCCACAATGTCGTTGATGATGGATCCTTCACTTAGCTAGAGCCATCGGCCATCGAAGAAGACCATTCTACTGTTGGGCTACGATTATGAGCACTGGCTCATTTATAATGGAACCTATAGAGGGTAACCCTACAAGGGATAAAATCATCGATAGCTATATTAAGACTCTCGCCCAAGTCATTGGAAGTAAGGAGGAAGCTTGGATTTCATTGGAGTGCATAAATTGTCTTGTTGCAACTCTTCCTAGAAGGGGAGACAAGAAAATACAAAGAATCGGGAACATGCAGAGAAAGAGTGCACTGAGATAAAGAAAGACATAGAAGAACTCGAAGTTTAAAGAAGGAAATCCAATGTGCATCTCACATCAGGTTTTCTCTCATATTCTCTACATTTGGACAAATTGGGGATTTGGGAATACTGGTGGGATCAGGTTTCAACAATTTCAAGGTGCTTTTCTTCAATTTCTTATCCGTGTTAGCTGCATTAGTAGGAACTGCATTGGCACTGTTAATAGGGAAAGATATAGGACATTCATCATGGATAAAGGGATTCACAACTGGTGGATTTATTTATATTGCAATGATCAGAGTGCTTCCTGAAATGCACCATAAAGGGACATCATTTAAAGGTTGTCGTGAGTCGGTGCATCAAATATACATCAAGTGAAGGGTCTGAAAACTAGTGGGCATCCAGTTAGTGGGAGCAGACACCTGGACGAGCATCTCTAGGAGAAATTGTGCCTTTTTGTGTGAGTCAAATATCATTAAGTAAAAATAGTTAGTAAAATGTAAAAAGGGTGGTTAGGCCTGTCGTACCCACTTTTGTCTGGGAGGGGTGGTGGAAAATGTGCCCTAATTAGGTGTCACTATGTTATAACCATTTTCTGGTCTAAATGAGTTGAGCCTAGGGCTCCAGGTAGCTATTTAATTCCATGTAATTGAATGAACAAGAGGTTGGGTTTTCATTTTGGGGGACTCTCAAGAGATGAGAAGCTCTGCATTGTAAATGTTTTCTATTTTCAGATATGAATAAAAGTTGTAGAGATGGAATGCTTTGAAGCTTTCCATGGCTGAGATTCTCATGCCATTGGTCTCTTTAGTAAGTAATTTCCTATGTGATTGTCTTATTGTTTAACATTTCATTGTGTCTTTGCTTTCATGTTTGAGCACAAGGGTTATGGATCGGAATTCATCTAGTATGCTTTGAATCCATTGTTCAAGCATTCAAACATATTCTTCTAAAGTCTTACAGAATTCACCCCAGTTAGGTGCTCTGCTTAATGGGTTGTCTTCCCCATTCCTCCATCCCACCTGCAAAAAACCTTAACACGGAAGAGCTAGTGTCTACCCTGCCTCTGTCCATGATCTCTTCGAACTCCTACCTCTAGCAACCTAATTCAAATCTGATTTATTGACTCCATTGCCCAATGGTCTCCCTCCATGAATTTCTTACCAAGACTCTTTGAAACCAATCTGTCCTAATAGAGATCGAACCCTCTAAATGTGCTATGATTGCATATCTTGAGCAAGAGTGTTGAACGTGCATTTTATTTGTTAAATTGTTGATCATTTTCAGTTTTTTGTGAGTTTATAGAGAGATCCCTCTCAGACTAAGCTAGGTCAATAGCTTAATTCGAAAATGGTTAGTGGTTACCCTAGATTGCCCTCTTCACAACCTTGGGGGTTAATTTGGGTGTTAACAGGAAGGATAGGGAGGATTCAAGCATAGGTTAGGATGGGAGGATGTTTTAGTTAGTGATTTTGAGGGTTGGGTATTCCTTGATACCGAGTTAGTGGCAGTAGGTACCCATCTTTGTATTGACTTGTTAAGTTAATAAGAATATAAAGATAAGGATATGAAATTATAAAAGGGATTAATTGTTAAAATAACTGAGAATGTTAAAGTAATTATATTATATATATATGCTTTCTCTTCCTGCATGGGGGGATTATTATTGTTAGTTAGCAGGTATGCATAGGTGGGATGGTGTATGTTTATAGTGCATATTCGACCTATGCATACGTTGGCCACGCATGCACACCTTGGACATGTACGATAGTATATGTGTACACCATAATTATCACGTTTGAATAGTGGTATAAAATATCGTGTATAACTCAATTAAGGATATATTAATCAAATTAGGTAATGAATGGTTAAGTTGTTAATGTGTAAAATAATTGAATTAGTCATTGCATAAAAACATGGTAATAACCAATTAGGATACGTGTCATCAATGTGAAGTGTCGTAGATCAACATTAACATTGGAGAATCATACTATTTAACTATTAGGCATGATTAATTAACCCATTAAAGGTATTGCTAACACCCAAAACGTACCCCAAGATTGTGAAAGGGCAGAATCAGGGTAACCACTAACCACTTTGGACTTATGCTACTGACCCAGCACAGTCTGAGAGGAATCTCTCTTAAACTTATGAAAGATTGGAAATACTCAAAGTTGTCAGCAATGAACAAACAAACTAGCCTTTATTACTCAAAATATTCAATTAAACACATTCTCAGGAGGTCAGACTTCCTTTAGGACAGATTATTCTTATAAATTGTTGGTTGGAAAACAACATGGAACTTTATTGGGCGATGGAGTCAAATCAAACTAGACATGAACATAATTAACAGGTGCTTTGCAAATATACTCACATAGGGGCAAGGTGGCCACCAGCTCGTAGTAAAAGAGCTTTTAGTTGGTGAGTTAGAAGAGAAATGAACAGTCCATCAATATAAAGCATGGAAACATGAATTCTATATTGACTTTAGCAGAAAATAATTGTGGAATGCTTGGTAAGATCAAAATGGAGCATAATCTCTATGAATTCCATTCAGATACTACATTGAACCAAACATGAAAAAGCATTTGCAGAATGGATTAACGATGAGAGAAACAAAATTCACATGGGAAAAGAAAGAACAGATTGCAAGACCAATAACACAAGAATCCTTGATAAAACACCTGCTAGGCTCTATCAATTTTATTCAAAAACTGCTCAAAAATGTCTTTCACAGAGAAACATATATGTTTCCAAAGAGTTTTCAACCCTTTCTTCATTCAATTACATATCATATATAGCTTTCTAGAGCCTCTTGGTTGACTCATTTGGACCAAAAAACAATTATAACAAAGTGGCACCTCATCAGGACATATTTTCCACTACCCCTACAAAACAAAAATGGGCAGGGCGGGTCCAACTGCTTTTTACTTTCACCAATATTTCTTACTAAATGACATTTACTTCAAATAGAAAGATAAAAGGGCAGCAAAGTAATTGTTCTAGCTGGCTATTTCCAATAGCCTCCTCAAAAAATATTACAAATTTCTTTAAATTGGAAACGTCTTAGAAGTCTTTGAAAATAACAACAACTCTTTGAAAATAAAAAACAAAAACTACTGAGAAGTACGAAGTGAGTACTTCATCTTCCCATATTCCTCCACATAACTCCATTGGTCAGCCGTGACACTTTCATGCAGCACCATTTCTTTCACTGAGACCTTTAGCTCCACATTCTCTTCACTGGACATGATAGGGATTCTTTCACTTAGGATCTTCAGCAGGTTCATGATCTCAAAATCTTCAGCATGCTTCTCTAATAATATTTTCCCTCTAAGAACATGAGTTAGATTCTGAAACGTTTTGTGATTCATTGTTATTGCGAACAACGGGTTCTTATAATCATTATGGAGAATCAGTTCACCATCATCATCCCAAAAGGAGGGAAACCCCTTTTGGAAAACCTTCTCAAACTTCTTCTTTATATCAGCAACCTGTTCTGTCATCGCTGCACAATGAGCCTCGATATTCTGTATATGAGTGTATTTTCCCAGCATCTTTCTTGCCCAAGCGATCGCTGCAATTCTATTTTTGATCCCCAAAGTAATTAACTCCTCCTCTGATAAGACTCTCAGAAAATCGATATCATCTTGAGATATTTCTTTGGGCCATTTGCTTAGATTTTCTCTTGTTGATGCGCAACTTTTCAGAACTTGCTTTATTGCCTTCCCTCTAGCCCTTATGGCTGTTAAACAGGGCCTAAGATTGGTGGCCATCTCCATAATGCTATCCCATATTATGTGCTTGCACCCCTACATTGGGATCTGTCCAATTATTTGGGGAATAAACCTTTGATTTGTTTCCACCAACCCTTTATTCTTACTCTGCAACTCCTTTATTTCTTCATCCATTTTTATGTTTTGCTCCTCCAGTTTTAGAGCCCTTTCCTTCAATTCTTTAATTTCTACGTCCTTCAAGTTGACCTGGGACATAGCCCGTGAAAGATTGTCAGCACTACTTTCACCTGCATCCTGACTTACATTTGATGGCCGCATGCCCAAAGCGGGAAAGTTACTCTTTATATCATCAACCTGCTTTTCCAAACTCAACTTATCTTTTTCCCATTTGGTCCTCTTCTCAATTAATTTCAACAATTCTGCCTTGCTTTCGCTGAGTTCTTTGGCTAGAACTTCCTTCTCTTGTTCCAATTTAGACTCCTCGGGAGCCTGAATTAATTGAGTGTTCGGGACCTTCATTTTCTTTTGCAATGTTTGAATTAATTTGTCCTTCTATGTCAACAACTTCTTACTAGCCTTGCCGCCACCATCACTTGCAACCAAGTCAAATTGCAATTTCTTGACCTGCTACTGATGGGATTTATTTTCCATTCTCTCTTGTTTTAGCTGACTATCCATTTTACTTAAAATTCCCTCTAGCTTTTTGAACCTGAAAATAGCCTGTATATAATCTTCATAGATAACCTCTCCGATCTATTTGTGCAACTGAATCTTATCCGGAGCTGATATCTTCTTCAAATCGTATTTCACTTCAGTCAATTTGTTTGGGGTGGCTACTGCCAGATTCAAGGTGCCTTCTTTGATGCTTCGACTTGTCACCAATGTCACATCTGACTTCGATAAGATTCTAACTTTGGGAAACAAACTATATACAAATTGAGCAGAAATTTGCTTATTTCTACCATACTGCTCGAACATCTTGGCCCTTGACAAGAACCTACTCATGTCTCCACTTTCGCTGGCCTCCTAAAAATTGTATTCTTGTATCTATACATTTGGGATTGGAATCTCCCATTCATTACCAACCTCACTATTTATTAAAGTAGCCGATTCTGGCTTTGTATTGACTAACTTTTGAGTCTCAGTTCTATCCTATTTTTCTACCTCTCCTTCCTCATCATACTCATCAAGTATTTCTTGCAAACTCCTTTTCTCTCCTACTTCTGCAACTTTTGGTACGACCTCCATTTCTACTACCGTTTCCAACAAAGTGAGATCTTCCTCCTGTAAATTAGATGTTGCTTCTGCCTCCATATTGTATTGCAACAGATTCATTTCCCCCAACGACCCTTTAACTTCCTTGTGTTCAAAACCGCTAAGGTTATTCAATCTTCTCCTCTAAGAAATAATGTGGAAAGGATCGTAGTCCATTGCTATTGCCTTCTTGAATTCCAGGACTTCCAACCAACTTTGTACCTCTAAAATGGCTTCCTTTCTTTTTACAATGAATAGACTGATCACCTAGGGATACTTCAATTCGACTCCCTTCTTGAAATTCAAAAAGTTTTCATCCTCTAGAATCAACTTTTTCCTGATAAACTCCAAAGAAAAAATCCTCATAGTTAGAAAGGTAGGTAGTATGTATGGCTCATGTATGAAACCATACAGCCTAATGACCATGGAATCGTTTGATAAAAACCAGTCTCCCATGGCTACCTGTTTCTTCAACTGCAGCAGGGTCTTCATTTCAGGTAGGACCCTTGGCAATTCTTCTCCGAAAAACAATTTTTACAACATAGCCAAAATGGAATTCATGTAATTGAACATATTATCCTCTAAAGCGCCTACATAAACCTCAGGTGCGAAATGCAATTCATCTTGATTACTAACCATGACCATCTTCATCAAATGGGCTTGAAACTGGAAACACCTAGTATTTGGAAAAACAACTAACTGAGAGTTAATGGCTTCCGCCACAAATTCTTCAAATCTCAGACTCGGAACTGACTCATAATCGGCCTAGGGTGAACCGAAACTTATCCTAAATAGCAGACTTAACTGCAACTCTGTTACCAACCTATCACTATCAAGACCTAAAAATTGTGCAAGTAACGAAAGGACTAACTGGGTATTAACATTGAACAGAATAACATCTAATGGGTAGGGAGTCTCCTCAATCTCCAGGTTTGGCTTAAGGCAAGTTGTCAAAAAGGCTTGCCAACTTTCAGGAATAACTTGACGATAGAGGGTTACACTTGCTTCTTCAGAGAAACTTTCATACTCTGGGGTCTATGACTCAGGGATTTCAAAAGACCTACTGACCACTGACGGCTCAACAGAACAAACAAGTCTACTCTTTGGACCATTCATAATAACCTTCTAGGTTTCTTCATAGTGGGATGCAAACCAGGAGATGAACTCAGGAAATGGCATGATTTGGTCCAAACAAAACAAAATGAAAGAGGACTGGAACACCCTATGTACATCTGTGCCCTAGGCATGCAAAAGTTTCAATCTTCTCTTAATCTCAGCTATGGGAAACTGAATTTCTGTGTCAAAAATGTTAAAGTCTCTTTCTTCCAAGGAACTTATAACCCTACTTGTGCTTACACCTGTATCTTCTTACATTATCCTACTGTGAAGACACTTATATTACATATGAAGTCAGTTGGAAGGACCTACCTTTCACTTGCAATCTTTGAAACTGCTCTGTTAAATACCCTATCACCCTTGTCGTCTCCCACATGCTGAGAAGCTTTTGACTTCAACAGTTCTGATGAGAGAATGTCAACTACACATGTCGACAACCATATATATAAACCTTATTCACTTATCCAACGATCTTATTTGTGAGCTATTCCCCAATCTCGACCGTTGATCACTCACGCATTGATCTCTGCCATTAGATCTGGTCCCCACTTAACCATTGATTTGACAACCCCTCCTTTCCTACCATTGGATCATTCCCTATGCTCCAATCTACACCGTTCATCTTGGCACCACGTGTCCACGAAGTGGTATCACAAACACCTCAAAGCGGTTTCTAATACCATTTTCCTTCCCTGTGTCCAGTCCTGGAGTTGACACCTGTCGAATGGTTTCACCCGTCGCGACCACCATTTCCTCTATCCAGTGTGCTTCTTGTTGATGCATCGATCATCGTGAACCGTTGATCGCTTCCTTCCTTGCATCTATGGTGGAGGATTGTCCTACATTTAACTCCTCAAAATTTACCCCCGACGGGGTCCATCTTGCCTATCTCCCGTGCAGCTTCGACATCGCATCGTCGTCAGTTTGACTTTGCTCGCATCCCAAACCATTGATCACTTGTAGCATGCATGGTGGAATATTAACTTCAGTTCTGCATCATCAGATCTATGACAATAAAGCTCAACCACTAGTCCTTAGCACCCTGCTCCACCAATGTGGTATCGCATGCCCTTGCAGCGTTTTTGATTACCACCTATGCCACCATGTGAAGGGATCTCTAGTCGCCACTTGTCTGGCGGTAAATCCCATCGCGACCACCTTTATGACTATCCACCGTGTGCTTTGGCCATGCAACGCTTAGTGAGGACCGTTGATCTCACGCCCGCGCCCAATCAACGGTGCCTTTACCTATGATGGTTAACCCCTATGATATTTAGCTATCGGACTATAGGATTTTGGGTTATTTTGGTTATTTTAAGCATAATTTAATACCTTCCTTAGCCATTTCTTGAGATGCACCATATTCAACACATCTACACCAACTTTCTCATACCCTAGCACCCAGTCATGGAGAACAAAAGGGGACTTCGGGTATACGAGGTAACTTTTTAGCTCTTCACCCCCCATGTTTAGTATTTATGCAGCAAAAATAGTTAGGTGCTAACAACTGGCTGCAACTAGGGATGCTATCCTCCCTGTGAGGTAGCAAAGAACCCCGTAGACCAAGTGCCTGATCCATTGGGAAAAACTTCAAATCCCGGACTAAAAACTTTAGGTTGAAAACTGAAACTGTACCTGCTGTGAATTTGCGCTGAACATGCAAATAAACAAAAACCATGGCTCCTCCTCCAGACCTGAGGGCCTTCGCTTCAGGATTCAAATATTTAGATTTGCCATCAATATTCCAAAACAAATGCAGAACAAAAATATGTACAGGCTATTGTACAGAAAATCCCTGCCTCCTCTAGGATAGATAATGCTTCAAAAATCTCCTGTTGATTGGACCTCCTGACCAGGGGGATCCATATTGATGTTACAGGATGAAAGAATTCACCCCTTGGTTTGCTGCAATAACATAAGGCCCTACCCACATATGGTTAAATTTTCCGTGTTTATGCTCCCTGGGGGCATCCCACTTTAAGACCAAATCATTCACCTGAAACTGTTCCTCTTTCACCTTCCTGTCAAAGGTGTCCTTCATCTTTTCTTGGTGCATTTGTACTTTATCATAGGATTTATTTCTCAACTCGTTCAATTTGATTATTTGATTCACCCTCCTCTGCATGTGATTTGGCTCTTCTTCCATTCCCTGTAATAACCTCAGAACTGGTAACCCTAGGGAGGCTGGAAACACTACCTCGGCTCCGTATACCAGTTGAAAAGACGACATTCCAATGGCCCTCTTAGTACTAATTCTATCCGCCCATAGAGCATATCTCAATTTTGTGTGCCATGCCCTCTTATTCTCCTCCAATAACTTATTGATGATCCTTACCAGGATTTTGTTAGAGGACTCTGCTAATCCATTTCCCTGAGGGTAGAATGCTGTGGAATGGTTCAGACTGATATGGTATTTGTAACAAAAGTTTATCATTTTCTTGGAATTAAACGCTGGACATTGTCTGTCACTATCCTCTTGGGACAACCAAATTTAGACAGGATGTTATCTTCTAGAAAATCCATGATGACACCCTCAGTTGCATTCCTAGTGGGGATGGATTCAATCCATTTGGTGAAATAATCAGTAGCTGTCAAAATCCACCTATGCTGGCCAGAGGAGTTAGGGCTTATCTCTCCAATAAATTCTAAACCCCATTGCTGAAAAGGAGCCTCTACTACGATTGGATGAAGGGGAAGTGAAACAAACTTCCTTTAACCTTCAAAGATCTGGCACTGGTGACAGGTAACTGTCTCCTTGTACACATCGAAAAACATTGTAGGCCAGTAAAACCTCACCCTCAAGATCTTGTTGATTGTCACATTCTAGGATGATTCCCACCATAGTCTCCTTTGTGGAACTCCTTCTTGGCCTGTTGAGCTTCATATTCTAATAAGCAGTTCAACAACATGCCCCCTGGGTCCTTCCAATACAAAAACTGATTCATAATACAATATTTTGCGGCTTTCAGCCTCACAGACCTGGCCTTGGTTTTGCTCAAACCAGCAAGAGCCTGTAAATTTTGCAATGTATAAACAATGTCAGCATACCAGGGGGATGTAGAGAATTCTTTCCTTACCCGTACGCCTGTGTCCTCTTGATTTGGGTAGTCTTCTAAAAAATTCATCTATAAAGAATCACAGTTGGCTTTAGTCATTAATTTTTCCAAACCTTCCCCCTTTATCAGTTTGGTAGGTTTTATTTCCAGGTCATATTCCAGTAGTACAACAATCCACTTGGCCCTCCTTCCCTCAGGATCAACCTGGGTGAGGATACTCTTTACATCAGTGTTTGGAACATGGGAAATAGTGTGTGAATGGAGGATGTAGAATCTGACATCCTTTAGAGACTTAATCAAGGCATATGCCTGCTTTTCCATGATATCATATTTTAGTTCTTCATCCCTTAGCACCCTACTGAAAAACGCAATTGGCTGCTCGACATTCTGGGCGTTCTTTTGCATATGAAAAAATCAGGAAATCCTTGGAAAAATATGGGCTTGCTAATACTGTGGCTTTGGTGATATCTTTCTTAATCCCTTTGAACAAATCCCTAGCTTCCTCAGTCCATTTTATCTGATTCTCTTTTTTCAACATGTTGGTGATATTCCTCATTATTTCTGCAAAGCTTGGAATAAATCTCCTTAGCAAACCCACTTTCCCAATGAAGGACTACACCTCTTTCTTGCTTCTTGGATCCCCAACTTTCTGAATAGCACTAACCCTTTCAGGGTCAATTCTGATACCTTCTTTAGAAATAATATGCCCCAGAAGCTTGGCCTCTTCTAATGCAAAATGAGACTTTTTTGGGTTAAGAGAAATAACATATTTTCTGCATTTAATGAAAACCTACTCTAGGTGTTTTAAGTGTTCCTCATCAGATATGGAAAAGACTGTTATATCATCCATGTATACCACCAAAAATTTTTCTTTCTCCTCAGCAAACGCTATGTCCATTGCACTCTGGAAAGTGGCTCCTACATTCATCAACCCAAAAGGTATCTTTGCATACATGAAGGTGCCCTAAGGAGTGGTAAAGGCATTTTTTTATTGGTCTTCTGGGAATACCTTGATTTGGTTATATATCGAAAAACCATCCATGGTAGAGATCCTTTCTGCCCCTACTACCCTTTGTAAGATATGTTCCATCTTGGGCAAAGGGTAATTATCTTTCAGTGAAGACCTATTAAGGTTCCTGAAATCTATGCAAATTCTGATCTCCCCATTCTTGTTTCTTACAGGAACTAGATTGTGTTGAAATATTGTAAGTTACAAGAATATTATATTTGTACTTTATTATTTCGGAGATGTTTCATTCCTCCGTGAAGACCTTATTGTATATCCGGAGATGTTTTATTCCTCCGTGGATAATGTGGTAACTTGGGTTATTAGAATTCCCTAGTGGGGGTCGACCCTGTATGTGTTATGTGGATTAAAGGGTTATTAGACCACCCTAGCGGGGTCGGCCCTGTCACATTATGTAAAGTGGTTAAGTTGGGGCCGACCTAGCTTGTGTAAAAGACAAGTCAGTGTTGTGTATAAATAGAGGAGATGTGTTCCTCATTTAACGCACATTATACTCACTTGTGATTGGCGCATAGGTGAGGGAGAGATCTACTATGGAGGAGAAGGAGCTCATGTCTATGGTTTACATCTCTATATTTGCTGGTCATCTATATTGAGGAAGCTTTGCTAGGTTTTCTACTCCATGAGGGTTTCCCAAGATAAATATGTGTCTCTTGTGTTTATGTTGTGCTTTTTGTTCTTTCAGTGATCCTGTATATGCTATTGTTGTGAAATGGAATGTAATGCTGATATTTTATGTCTTAGCATATTGAATCTTAACATGGTATCAGAGCTATCCTGAAGGAAGGAAATGTATGGTACGTACGACACTTGCTTCACTTGCGACAATTTGAAGGTTAGGGTTTATATAGAAAAAACCAGTCACTGTGGAACTTTCACTATAAATCCATTTTGGAAAAGGTTCAGGATCTGAAACCTTTACAGGTCGTAGATAACATACCTAGGTACCTTGTGTCCAAAGGATACCCTCTAATTTGATGTAATTTGTGATTTATGATCAGTACAAGTTAGGGTTTTTGCCTCTTCTAGATCTCAGTCATAAACAGGTGACCTAGGAAAAAAGGTCACAACTTGGGATAGGAAGCTCCAAATAAAATTTCGTAAAACTTTACAGGTAGGGTGCAGACTATAATTTCTCAGGTATTATTTTCAGAGGCCGAAATTGGACTAGTGACACGTGGAACGCTGTACAAGTTCACTCTCCTGTTTTATCCCATTAACAGGTCACATTGTGACACTTGGCATAACTCTCTCTCATAAAATCCAATTAAGGTAATATATTTGGGGTTGGAAATCTGACAGGTCAAGCTACAATAGGACAAGGTTTTAGATCCTATGAATTTGTAATTTCAAAGATGCACCAGAAACAATCAGGTGCATATTTATGTCAAAACAGAATTGTTTTCTGAGCACCTTCATTCTTGGCATATCACTGCTGTGGGAATTTAGGGATTCAGAGAAAGTTGGAATATTTGGAATCAGAGTCCACAGCTGAATGCTCCTCATCAAAATCGAAATTTAGAGACCAAGATCAAAATTTTTGGTTGGTTAGAAGGTTGGGCTTGATCAAATCCTAGTTCGAGATTTTGATCGGTAAGGTGGAAAATTAGGGCTTCTGCAAAAGTTGGAATTTTTGAAGTCTGTGACGACGGCTAGAAGCCCCTCAGAAAAATCAAAGTTTAGAGCTCTGGATCAAACCTTTTGATTGGGAAGAAGGTTGGGCTTCACCAAACCCTAGTTTGGGATCTTGTCTAGAAGATCCAAAAGTTTCAAAGGCAATTTTGAGGGGTCAAATTTTGGAGATTTCAAAATTGAAGTATGATAGCTTGATCATCACAGCAAGGCGCATCTTTCCATCCATTCAGAAGTTTGAACTTTTAGGGTTTCTCTTACAAACCCTAATCCAGCTCCAGATCAAGTTTCAGCAAATCAAAGTGGATTGGGTTAAAAGCAATCTTGACAGATATATGTTGAAATCTATTCATGGTTAAGTTTATGATATGTTTGTCTTCATGTTATTGAGGTTAGTACAGTTATGATTGTTTGATAATGAATGCATGTGAATGGTAGAAGACATTCATTAATTAGGGTTATGAAAGTTATGATTGTACTAATGCACTTGTGGTGTTGTATGAGGAAGACGTTGTCTGCTAACAAGATACAGGTACATCAAGAAAGACAAATCAAGTTCTATGACCATGATGACATGAAGACAAAGACTCATCCATAATCTTTGATCACATAGAAGCTCTACTTACAAGGTATGTATGACTTTGTTCTACTATGCTTAACCTATGAGATATGCAGGTTCTAGCACAAGGTCTCTAAATCATTGAAGAGAACAAAGAAAATATTGTTTGGGTATGTTAAGACATAACCAAGCTTGATAATCTAGGTATGTTTTCCTATATCAAGTTAGAATTCTACTTTGTTAGGATCTTAGGTAAGTATAACTATGTATGAAATGATCATGACCATACATACTTAAGATTATTTAGAATTATAATGTTTTGATAGTATTGAGATTATACTAATGAATGTATGTTTGTGTATGAGATCATGAGGATGACACTAGTGCACACTTAAGCATGCATAGTGGTACATAATGAATAGAAGTTCAAAATACGTATAGAGATCAAGCGGGAGGAAACCACACAAGCATAAAAGATAAGTATTTGAGTTGTTATTTGAATCTCTAAAATAGTAAATGATATTGCTTGTAATAGTTATATGCATATTTATATTCCAAGAATATATCTTGCATAATGTAAGCATTCATATAGCATTGAATAGTATACTACTAATATGCATATGATGGGTAAGTTGGACAAACATTCCATTGTTGCTTGTCTAGAATGAAAACTCTTTGCTAACATGCTGAGAGCTGTGCACGCTCTCGATAGCATGTTCTGGTAGAGATGGAAGGACTCTAGATAACCACTATATGCATACAGGATATGGAAAAGTATTGTGCCAAAGTATTGGTCAATATAGTTGCATAACCATGTGAATATATCATATTTGTATGCATAATAGGTTATCATGTCAACATGATTTGATTATTATGAAGTATTACTAGTCATGTAATTAACTTTGATTTGTAGGAAAAATCATGAAGAATGATGAACACTGAACAAGTGATGGATGTTCAACAAGAAGATTTACAAATCAAACATACTATAGAAGGCTCGTGGCTAGAATATTCTCTTAGAAAGAGAAAGAGGATCATGACGAGATGTTTGCTCCAAGTGGCTAGATAAGACCATTCTCTTAATGGTGTAATTAAAGAAGAAGTGCGAATCGAGAAAACTCCCAGGATTGAATTGAAGAAAGCTTTGTATGGGTACCTAGGATCGATAGTCATTTGATGAGCTTAATGATCACCATGGGTGATGTGGATTTCAACCTTTGCTACAAGGTTGAAGATGGTTTCTATATACTGATGACATTCTTCTCTTAGATGGATGCAAGAAGGAACTCATCACATAGTTCGAATGATCTTGAGGCTCATACCAGTAGAACCATCTGACGAGAGATGGCACGGATAGATATGTAGAAGATCACTCAGAGTGGGAATGATGTTCAGTCACAGAGGGAGAATTGACAGTTTCTTGACAAGCTTGGGCTTTACCAGAAGTAAAGTTGATCCTAACCTTTACCTTAAGGTTATGGATGATACTATTACTGTATGTGGATGATATATTTCTGAAATGGAATGATAAATAGATCATGGAAAGCAAGAAGAAGCTAGCTAGAGAATTTGATCTCGGATTGATGCATTACTTCCTAGGTCTGGAAGTATGGCAAGGCTCAGAAGGAATCTTTCTCAACTAGAGAAAGTATGCTATGGAAATCTTGAGAAGATTTGATATGTTGGAATGTACAACCATGGCCACTCTCATGAGTTCCGACTTGAAGCTGTTAGTTAATGACTCATTAGAGTTAGTGGATGTAACTCTGTACAGACAAATTATTGGGTCACTGATGTATCTGATGAACACTAGGCCATATATATGCTTTGTTGTGAACACCTTGAGTTAGTATCTAGTGGAACCTAGACGTGTTCACTTAATAGTTGCAAAACATGTGATAAGGTACCTGAAGGGTATGATATACTTTGGTCTATATTATCTCGGAGATCATGACTTCAGATTGTATGGCTACAAAGATGTTGATTGGGAAGGAAGTGTATCAGACAGGAAGAGCACATTGGGTGAATGTTATTGTCTGGGATTTGCCATGATCTCGTGGATTAGTAGGAAGCAATATAGTGTGGCTCTCAGTATAGCTGAAGTGGAATATATAGCTGCTTGCTCTGCTAGTTGTAAAGTGCTATGGCTTCAGAAGTTGTTATCAAGATTGTTTGACTTAGAGATGGACTCCACTGTGATCCCGTGTGACAACCAGAGTTGTATCAAGATGATAGAGAATCCAGTATTCCATGATAATTTAAAGCACATAGAGATCCGATATTTGTATATACGGTATATGGTGCAGAAAGGAGCTATCAAGCTGAAATATGTGAGCACTGATGAACAAGTTGCTAATGTATTGACCAAACCTCTGTCTCGAGTAAAGGTTGAGTATTTTCGAGACAAGCTTGGTGTTGTTCAGAAGGACCCTCCTCGAAAGGGGGAGCGATGTGGTCGATGATGAGATTTCCTATATTGATGGTAAGGTCAATGATGATGATACATGTGTTGATATGGATACGTGTATTGATGATGAGGATACTTGTGTCAATGATGTGGATATTGTATTGATGAGGATACTATATCGTTGATGTGGATATTGTATTGATGAGGATACTGTATTTATGATGTGGATACTGTATTGATGTGGATACTTGTATCGATGATGAGGTTACCTATTTCGACAATGAGGTTGCTTGTTACGACGATGAGGTCGATGCATGGTCCTTAGACTTCTTCTAAGTGGACGAGGAGGGATTATATCATCCCTCGACTTAGGTCCTTGAATAGATCCGTAGATTCTTGTCTTCGAGAAAGATGTTGGTGAATGATGTAATGTGCGCTCCTGGACTGCTCAGCATAGTAGTAAGTGATCATTCACAAAACTTGTAATGATGTAATGTTCACTCCTGGATTAGAAGGTGATCATTCATAGGGTGTAAATCCTAGATCTGATCTAGGTCACACCCCAGTTGAAATAGTACTGGTTCTGTGGTTGACTAGAATGATGTAATGTTCGCTCCTGGACTGCTCAATGTAGTAGCAGGTGATCATTCGCAGGTCCTGTAATGATGTAATTTTCGCTCCTGGATTGCTCAGTGAAGCAACAGGTGATCATTCACAAGTGATAAAATCCTAGATTTAATCTCGGTCACATCCAGTATGAAAAAGGACTGGCACTGTGGTCGGGATTGCATCATCCCAGAACCACTAGTTCAAAATGTACATGATGGGGATTGCATCATCCCCGGACTTTGGTCCCTGAATTGATCCGTAGACATATGTCTCCGAGAAGTGGTCCCTAGTGGACGAGAGGGGATTGCATCATCCCCAGACTTTGGTCCCTGGATTGATCCATAGACATATGTCTCCAAGCAGTGGTCCCTAGTGGATGAGAGGGGATTGCATCATCGCCAGACTTCGGTCCCTCAATTGATCCGTAGACATATGTATTAAAAAAAGAGGCCCTTAAACTTTGTCTAAGTTGACGAGTGGACTGCATCGTCCCTAGACATGTTATGGTTTCTTAAATGGATCATGTGTATTGCAGGGTATGCTGCTATGATGCTGCTGATCATGATGATCTAGATGACAATGTTGTTGATCGTGATGATCTAGATGACGATGTTCTTGATCGTGATGATATAGATGACGATGTTGTTGATCGTGATGATCTAGATGACGATGCTGATTATCGTGTGATGACGATGCTGATGATCATATGATGACGATGATGATGATTGTATGATGACAATGCTAATGATCATGTGATGATGATGCTGATGATTGTATGATGATGATGTTGATGATCGCGTGATGACAATGCTGATGATCGTGTGATGACGATGCTGATGATCATGTGATGATGATGCTAATGATCGTGTGATAACGATGCTGTTGATCGAGAGGATCTAAATGTTGATGATGTTACTGTAGCTGTTCGAGTGCTGCAAAAGATGAAGATTCCGTACTAAAGATGTTGATGTTCCAGTATTGAAGATGTTCCAGTAATTGCTTGAGTTACTGATGATGTATAAATAAAGCTTCCAATGATTTATAGATGTATCATGTTTGATGTTGATGACTCCTTGCTCCTACAGATGTTGTTATAATATCCTTGTCATTAAGGGGGAGTGTTGAAATATTGTAACTTCTAAGAATATTATATTTGTACTTTATTATTTCGAAGATGTTTCATTCCTCCGTGAAGACCTTATTGTATATCCGGAGATTTTTTATTCCTCCGTGGATAATGTGGTAACTTGGGTTATTAGACTTCCCTAGTGGGGGTCGGCCTTGTATGTGTTATGTGGGTTAAATGGTTATTAGACCACCCTAGTGGGGTCGGCCCTGTCACATTATGTAAAGTGGTTAATTTGGGGCCGACCTAGCTTGTGTAAAAGACAAGTCGGAGTTGTGTATAAATAGAGGAGGTGTGTTCCTCATTTAACACACATTACACTCACTTGTGATTGGCACATAGGTGAAGGGAGGTATTTGCTATGGAGGAGAAGGAGCTCATGTCTAGGGTTTACATCTTTGTATTTGCTGGTCATCTATATTGAGGAATCTTTGCTGGGATTTCTACCCCATGAGGGTTTCCTAGGATAAATCTATGCCTCTTGTGTTTATGCTGTGCTTGTTGTTCTTTCAGTGATCCTGTATATGCTATTGTTGTGAAATGGAATGTAATGCTGATATTTTATGTCTTAGCATATTGAATCTTAACAGATTGGATATCCATTGGGAAAACCTTAAGGTGACAATGATTTTTGCATTGAACAATCTTCTGATTTCTTTTTCTATTACAGGAAGCAATTTTGGATTTATCCTTCTCACCTTCTACTTGAAAGGTTTCTCTCCTGGTTTGATTGGAATAGAATGTTGTATTATGAGGTGTCATATTCTTTTAAGTCCTCATAATTCCAAGCAAAAGCATCAGCATATCTTCATTAATTCTATGTATCGCTCCTTTTTCTTAGCCTGCAACTTCTTAGACAGCTTCACCATTCGAGGCTCCACTTTAGTGCCTAAATTATGGTCTTCTACAGCGTCGCTAGTAGGTTCAAACTTGGGGTTTTTAGCCACGTCATCTTGGTCAAACAACTTCTCCAAAGGTATCAAACCTTCAGGGATGTAATTTCTCTTCAACTAAATGATGTCCTTTCCACCTAGCATACTTTTCTATCCTTCGCTATCAGTTTCTTCATCTCCTGATTGTTCTTCGTCTACCAAACCCTCCAATTTTTCATTATCTGTGTCAATCTATACATTTGCAAATTCATCAGACAGCTCCAAGAACCTCTTTATTTGTAAATAATCATCAAATACCTGCTAGTATTTGGAATTGTTAGGAATAGAAGGTCTGTTCACCACCTCTACTTCATACTTTTCCTGAGAAAAGATAGGTGTCTTAAAACCACCAGCAGTGGTGGCCAAAGAATCAGCTACCTAATTCTCACTCCTAGGTATCACTCTGATCTTGTGTTCTGTGAAAAAATTCCCAAACATATCCCATAATTCATTCCTGTATGCCCTCATCCTAGGATGTCTGGTTTGATAGCTATCATTCACTTGGTTTACCACCAACTCTGAATCTCGAAACACCTATATCCTTTTAGCCCCTAGATCCTTCAAGGCTCGTAATCCTAGCAGTAGAGCTTCGTATTTGGCCACATTGTTAGTGCATTCAAAAGTTAACCTGTATGATAAAGCTATGTGAAAATCCTCACAGCATATCTAAGAGATGATTTATAACTCACAAGAGTAATTATGATTAAGCAGGAAAACAGAAGAAGAGTGAACAATATAGTATAATGAGCAACAGAATAATATGGTACAGTAGAACTCAGATAGAAGTAATAATACTTCACACAAACTAGTTAATTAATCACAATATGGACAAATAAATAGTACAATGGTAGAGAGGATTCGAATTCCCAAGGTGGAAATTCGAATTAGCCTCTCAGAGTGATCATAAGGTCAATAGAGTGTCATTGGAGCACAACTAGGTGTCTTCATCATCATCAGTGGAGTCATCAATGCTCAAGTAACTGTCAACCATCAGTCAAACTAACTCTGGTAGGTGTAACTGAGTGTAACTGAGTGTAATTGAGTGACAACTGGACTAGTAGGTGAAGAAGGGCGAGTTTCTCCCTAAAATCAAGGAAGAAGGGCGCATTAAGCAACTGCAGGGCTAAAACTGAATAGTGAGAAGCTCCTGGGGGATGGCTAACTGAGGGCTAGGTGCTGGACTAATGACTGGGATGCATGCATGACTAAAAATGTAAATGATCAAAATACTGGTGGGACTAGGATGGAGTATAGGAATATCCTAACACCCCCCCTTAATCCATCCTAGGCCCTGGTAACTAAGACCAAAGGTCACCCAATACAATGAATAATAACAATCAATAAACCAAGGAAGTGGGAAAATTTCATGGGAAACATACCCCCTCCTCAAAAAATAGACTGTAAGGAACACATAAAAATAAATGCTCCAAACTCAAGCATGTGTGATGCTTGGTCATATGTCTGGAGGTATCTTCTTCTTGGGAAGAAGTGGATCATGCTCAAAAAGCATGTGCTTGTACTTGCTCTTCAGATCGAATGTGATGAGAACAAATCCAACAGTATGAGAATGATCATTGAACCTGTGATTCGAATCAGCTAAGGTAGGATCAAATATGTGAAAGTGCATATAGTCTTTTGTCTTCTCCTTCGAACCACCATGGGTGAGATTATGCCAAAAATAACTATTACATGTTTGCTTGAAATCAAAATTAGATTTAAGACTTAAAAAACAGTTTCTTGAGATCTCCTTTGAACCAGCAGGGGTGAGATCAAAACTATCATATGCATGAGAAATTATCCCAAGCAGTAATTGCTTAGAATCCAAATTAGATCCAAGACTTGAATCATGGTTTCTTGAGATCTCCTTTGAACCATGAGAGGTGAGATCAAAACCAGTAGATGCATGAGAAATTATCTCAAGCGAATGGCAATGGCCATATTCTTCAATGACCTTCTGAAAGCATGGAATTATGATCATATAGTAGTATAAAAGAGGAGATAGGTGGAGAGGAGCAAATGCATTACCTTCAAAAGCTGTTTTGACCTCTGAAATAATCATGTGATCATGATGCAAACCAACAGTCTCTGGTGCAAGAGAGGATTTAGGACCTTCTGCAATATCTAGAGTGTAAGCTGGCACAGAAAGAGAAGAAAGTTTGAGCATGAGTGGAGAATCTGCAAGTTCTTTGTCAACAACTTCAATATGATATGATACTGGTTCATGATCTGAGAGACCATTAAGAGGACCGAATGCATCACTTTGCTTGCTTTTGAACGGGTTTGGACCAAATCCTTCATTCTTTCTGCCAAATTTTTCCTCTAGGTGAGCCCATAGCTCTTTTGGAGTTTCAATATCAATAATGATTGGGAGCAATATGTAATCCAGCATAGTAAGCTTCATTCTTCCAATGTGCATGTCACCTTTATTCAACCAGTCAATCTTCTCATCAGAGGATTCGAACTCTCTTTCAAAATAACAATCAAAGAGATCATGGCTCTTTAAATATGCTATTATTTTTGGTTTCCATTCATCATAGTTGAATAGTGAAAGAGGAGTGATTTCTTCTAATTCAGGATACATTGAAGCTGTAGAAGACCTACAAAAACAATATAGAATAACTACAACTGATACTGCTGCAAAAATGTAGAAAATCCTGTAACTGTTGCACTCGAAATCTTGGTAATAACCTGTAAAAAACTCTCAAGAATGGAGATAAACAATACTCTTAACATGCTCTGATACCATGTGAAAATCCTCACAGCAGATCTAAGAGATGATGTATAACTCACAAGAGTAATTATGATTAAGCAGGAAAATAGAAGAAGAGTGAACAATGCAGTATAATGAGCAAGAGAATAATATGGTACAGTAGAACTCAGATAGAAGCAATAATACTTCACACACACTAGTTAATTAATCAAAATATGGAAAAATAAATAGTATAATGGTAGAGAGTATTCGAATGCCCAAGGTGGCAATTCGAATTATCCTCTCAGAGTGATCATAAGATCAATAGAGTGTCATCGGAGCACAACTAGGTGTCTTCATCATCATCAGTGGAGTCATCAATGCTCAAGTAACTGTCAACCATCAGTCAAACTAACTCTGGTAGGTGTAACTGAGTGTAACCAAGTGTAACTGAGTGTAATTGAGTGTAACTGAATGTAACTGAGTGTAACTGACTGTAACTGAGTGTAACTGAGTGACAACTGGACTAGTAGGTGAAGAAGGGCGAGTTGCTCCCTAAAATCAAGGAAGAAGGGCGCATTAAGCAAATGGAGGGCTAAAACTGAATAGTGAGAAGCTCCTGGGGGATGGCTAACTGAGGGCTAGGTGTTGGACTGATGACTGGGATGCATGCAAAATTCATGCAAACCCTAGAATGCATGTAAACCCTAAAAGTGCATGCATGACTGAAAATGTAAATGATCAAAATACTGGTGCGACTAGGATGGAGTATAGGAATATCCTAACAAGCTCTGGATTCGTTGTCAGGAGGTATGATCCAGACTCCTGCTCTTGCACCATTTTTACTCAAGGACCCATCAAAATACATTGAACATAAACCCTCTTCATTTTTTACCCTTTCTGAGGCTTCATACCTTGCTGCAAACTCTTTATCTTCATTTACTTCAATGTACAGAGGAGGTTTAGGATCAATGCGCAGACCATAATTGTAAAAGATAAAGGACCCCATGTCTGTGTCCACAGCATATATAGGGTGATTTTCAGGTTTGTCTGCGCTGCCAACTACATAAGACATCCTTTTTTCTCTATACAATCTTCTATTGCTCCCGAAAAGAGGTATAGTGGCATAAGATAAGTCCATCTGCATAGTTCCTCTCAATTTTGATGCCCAGGATCTTGACAACAACATCCCAAACTTTGCAGGCACATCAGCCACTACAACATCCATCATAATACTCTTAGCAAGCAATTGGGAAAGAGTTACTACCACGTCTTTAATCAACCCTAGACATTTTACCTTCCTAGAGTCAAATGAGTAAAGGTCTTTGTATGGCGTCGTAACCTCCAACCCCAACTGATCTACTACTGATTTAGGCATCAGATTGTTGGAAGCCCCAGAGTCTATCAGTGCATTATGTAGGATTTTTCCATGGAGATTCAGACTTAAATAGAAAGGGGGAACCTCTTCATCATCTGACTCTTTGAGCTTGGACCCAAAAATTATGGTAGAAGCATCATCTGCCACCTCCAATATATCATGCGGTAAATCACCCTGTGTTAGGAACCCATGTCAACCCTTCTATTTACTTTGTTAGTATATTGTTGTTGGATGCATATGCTTTGTAAGTTATCTCGTAGTATTTGTTGATCCATAGTTGTGTTATTGTTGTTTGGCGCATATGCTTTGTAAGTCACCCATAGTATTGTTGATCCATAGTTTGTATTGGCCCATGGTTTTGACCCATAGTATTGGCGCCTAGACTTAGTATATAAGTGTGTGTTGAGGCCTATGAAGGCACCGTGAAGTTATTTGTATTGAGCTTGCTCAAAGGAGGTTTCCCCCTCGAAGTGGCCTGCGATCAATATAAAAGTGATTCTGAGTTCTATCATTTCTGCTATTTCGCATATTCTTATTAATTAATTGTTGCAGGTGCTTCACATCTGGTATCAGAGCACTTTCTTGGGTTCAATGGGTGAAATTTCTGCCAATTTTTTTGTTGCATCTGTTGCAGGTTCGGATTTGGGAATAATCCCTATCCACTTAACTGTGGGAAGTACTTGGGCATAAGCCCTAAAACGCATTGTGAGGAGTACCACAGGAACCCCGAAGTAGCTGGCCCATTGAGAGGACCTGCCAGCAAAAAGGCCAACGACCCTTACCTGATTGACTAGTTCCCCCCCGTGAGGTAAACCAAGAGCTGTTGCTTGTGGAAAAGCGGTTATCAGTTTTACCTGAGCAATGGAGTGAGGGGTACTGCCCCAATACGCAAGCCGTCAGATAGCATTAGTGGCCGAGTGAAACCCATGAACTGTTAGGAAGCCGCACATACCTGGGGTCCATATCTATTTTCAGCTGAATTGCTGCTAATCACTTCTGCTCCAGATCCCGCAATTTCAGATCTATTCTGAAAGTCGTTCCAGATCCAGTCGCCGTTTCAGATCCATCCATTTTTCAATCCCTTCCGCGCCGTTGCAGATCCATCTGTTGCAGATCCCTTTTGCGACGTCGTTACTGATCCATTTATGTTTTTTGACCATATATCCCTTGTTTCAAGTCTGCTTTCCCTGAAACTTCACTGACATTCCTTCAATCCCATTCTGCATATTTCATTCCTGAAGACCCTATCCCAAATTCCACTTCTGAAAGCCCGAAATCCCACATTTGTCTATTTTTAGGGTTTGCCATAACTTTTTCGGATTTCACCCAATCGCCTTCAAATTTTACCACCAAGTTCCTTTCCTAATTCTGCTTCTTTGTCCCTCTCTGCCAAATTTTCTCAGTCTTTCACCCCGCTTCTGAAATCCCCATTTTTTGCTTCCCTATCCATCAGAAAGTGTCTAAGACCTACTCAAACCCCAATTACCACTCCAAGTTTTTCCCAAATCCAAATTTTCCTTTACTAAAGCAGCTTTTGTTTGTGTTTTTCTATTCATTCCAAAAAAAAAGAAAAAAAAAAATTCTTCTAGTTATCAATGTCACCCGCGCAGGAGCAAAAACCATGGAGGAAGCACCTACAGCCATCCAAACCAAACTCTAAGATCTGGATGAAAAATTTCTCAGCCTCCATCTTCAACATTCAGCCATGAACAATAATCGACAGCAAGAATCTTCTGCAGCCAATGGGTTCTCTTCTTCCAGCAATTTTCGTGGGTCGAAGCTTGATTTTCCTCGCTTCAATGGTACTAATCCGACTAGATGGATATACCAAGAAGAACAATATTTCAGTCTGCATAATACTTTTGATGTCCAGAAAGTTCCACTTACATCCTTTCATTTGGAACAAGAAGCCCTTCAATGGTACCGTTGGTACATCAAAGCTCATCCCGATCCAAACTGGACAGATTTTTGCCAACTCCTTTTGCCACGATTTGGTCCTAGTGCTTTTGATGACTTTACAGGAGCACTCACTAAACTTCACCAAATTGGCATAGTAAGAGAGTATTAGACAGAATTTGAGAACCTAGCCAATCACACAGAAGGATTGTCTGATGAATTCTACAGGAGTTGTTTTATCAGTGGTCTTAAGGATGAAATCCGGTTAGAGGTTAAAATGTTCTATCCCAACATAATGATGGAAGTCCTAGGTTTGGCTAAGTTGGTGGAAGACAAGATTGCAGCCCAACAGCGCTCCAAACCCACTTTCGTTCCCTTCTAAAATATGGGTTCTCAATGACCTCCCATCCTGCCAGCTCCTCGACCAACTCCTATCAAGCATTTGTCTGAAACCGAGATGCAGGCATGCCGAGAAAAAGGGCTTTGTTATAATTGTGATGAGAAATTCACTCGGGGACATCGATGTGTTCAACAAAAGCTCTATCTCTTAGCTGTGGATTCTCCTCCTGGCTCTGAACTTGGTGAAGAAGCTCCAGATACAGTAGATGATCAGGTCGACATTCAGCACCCGCCTATTGACACCCCATCTTAGGACGACCCACCCGAGATCTCTCTCCATGCTGTAACCAGCGTCACCACCCCACAAACAATGCGGGTCAGGGGATACTTCAAGAAGCTCCCTCTTACCATACTCATTGATTCTGGTAGCACTCATAACTTCATTGACCCCCGGATCGCTAAACAGGATGATTGTTTTGTCCATCCTTGCTCCAACTTTGAAGTCATGGTTGCCAATGGAGGCACCTTACCTTGCAAGGGAAAGTGTCACAATGTGCGTATCTCTCTAGAAGATTATAACCTGCGCTCTGACATGTTTGCTGTGTCCTTACGTGGATGTGATGTGGTTTTGGGCGTTCAATGGTTACGCACACTTGGCCCCATCTTATGGGATTTTGCTGAACTTTGGATGTAGTTTTCAGTCAATGGGACACAACACAAATTTACAGGCTTACAACCAGGGTCTCTACACATCATCATTTCACATCGCTTGGAAAATATCTTTAAGAAGAATTCACATGGTGTCATCGCTCAACTCCATTCCCTTCAAATGCACCCATCAACGGTCTCCACTACTTCCTTGGATAGATATGCAGGTGTCTTTGCTACACTAGTGGGCTTTCCACCTTCAAGAGACCTTTCGGGTAAGCATTTCACCGTGTCTACATCTCAACAGGAAATGATGGCTATTTTGCATGTAGTACCGACATGGAAGCCATCCCTATTAGGGAATTATTTCTACATCAAGACTGATCTCCAGAGTCTAAAAAATTTCCTGGAACAACGGGTCTCCTCCCCAGCACACCTAAAATGGGTTATCCACCTCATGGGTTATGACTATGCGATCCCTTACAAGAACGGTAAGGACAATATGGTGGCCAATGCTCCTTCTCGCACATTTGATGACCTAGTTTCTCTTATAGCTATTTCTTTGCTTGTTCCAAACTGGTTGCAATATGTTCAACAAGGCTATCTCTTTTATGAACTCTATGCTTCTTCATCGGCAGGGCACTCTGGGTTCCTCCAACAGTATGACCGAGAACAATGTAACTTCTTTTGGCATGGACTGAAAATGCCAATTCAATAGATGGTGGCTGACTGTGATACTTGCCAGGTCAACAAGGGTGAAACGACACTCCTTGCGGGATTGCTTGAACCCTTTCCCATCCCTACACAGATTTGGCCAACTATTTCTATGGATTTCCTAGAAGAGCTCCAGTGGTACAATACCATGTCTACAAGGACACCATATGAAGCAGTATATAAAAAGGCACCACCAGTTCTCCTTCCATACACCCTTAGTATCTCCCCAGTTCAGGCAATTGATTTGGTTCTTTGAAACCACAATCAGATTCTTCTCATTCTGCAGGAAAATCTTCACATGGCAAGAATTCGACTGAAACAACAAGCCGCTCAACACCGTTCAGAGCGCATTTTTCATGCAGCTAATATGGTTCTTCTTCAGCATTCCAAGCAATCATCCTGAAACTCAAAATGCGTCAGTGGCCCAGACTACAACCCGAAGATGCTACAAGGGAACAACTCCGTCCAATTCTACATCAATTTCCACATCTAAATATTTGAGGACAAAGCTTTTTCTAAGGGAGAGGGGATGTTAGGAACCCATGTCAACCCTTCTATTTACTTTGTTAGTATATTGTTGTTGGACGCATATGCTTTGTAAGTTGTCCCGTAGTATTTGTTGATCCATAGTTGTGTTATTGTTGTTTGGCGCATATGCTTTATAAGTCGCCCATAGTATTGTTGAGCCATAGTTTGTATTGGCCCATGGTTTTGACCCATAGTATTGGTGCCTAAACTTAGTATATAAGTGTGTGTTGAGGCCTATGAAGGCACCGTGAAGTTATTTGTATTGAGCTTGCTCAAAGGAGGTTGCCCCCTCGAAGTGTCCTGCGATCAATATAAAAGTGATTATGAGTTCTGTCATTTATGCTATTTCGCATATTCTTATTAATTAATTGTTGTAGGTGCTTCACACCCTACCCCTTTACCAACTTAGTCATCTCTTCCCTATATTCATTGTTCTTCAGTAGTTCATCGAAGGGAATACAGATCTTTACCTTGTACAGTTCAGCTTTTAGATTGAATGTTGAAACAGGCTTCGCTACCTCCATGAACTCAGGTTGCTTAACTTCTTTGGAATGCTGCCCTTTATCCTCTTGTGTGCCTGTGCAGCAACCTCCTGCTATTTTTGAGCAGCAATCTCCTACTATTTCTCCTTTGTCCTTTTTGTATTATGTTGAGTATTGGGGGGCTGAATTTTACCACGCTGTCCTTTGTTTATTGTTACATCCCGATTTCTTAACTTTAGCTTCCTTTGAATGTCATCTACAACATTTTGGTAACCCATTTGGTACTACTCAGAATCTAGCTTGGGAATTCGGCTGGTGCTTTCCTTTGTGAAGAAATCATGCTCCCTTTCGGTCAAAAATACTTCATGGTCTAGGCTGTCAAAGTGGTGAATATGATCATCTATGGGATCTTCAGGCCCTTCTTAATCAACCATATTTTCATGGAAAGGAGGCCTTATCTGTTGGTCATCAGGGTTCCTCTGATTCCTTTGAGGGGGTGGTGGCCTCTAAAATTTAGGGTTTCTTATTTGGTTTTCAGGCTGCTCCCTAGAAGGAGGCTTGTTATCCAGGGGTAACCTATCCATCATATTTTCCATAGTCTTCATCATTGTGTCAAATTTGGCATCATTGGTAGAGGAGGAGGTGGAAGTAGAGGTATGGAATTCTACTTTCTTCTTATCTGCCTCTGTTTTACCTTTCATCTTTCCTGAAGCCATCATGTTTTCTTCTATCTCTATGGAATCCTTCAACATAGGAGGGAGGGTGGGTGACTTCCTTTCTCTTAACATACATGAGAAATATCCCTCAAAGGCATTTGCATAATGGAGCTTTGCAGCACCTACTGAGGGCTTCATATCATCTGGGATGGAGTTGTACACCTTCATAAACCTAGTAGAAAACTCATGGACAGACTCAAAACCTCCTTTCTTCAAATGGTTATACTGGGAGAGAACTAGAGAAGGACTCCTTATCATTTCCCACCTCTCTAAAAACAATGCCTTAAAGGATGCAAAATATTGGATAGAAGCATTTGGCAGTTGCTTGAACCACATCTTGGGTTCCCCAAACAAACTCTAGGCAAAGATCCTCATCTTTGCATCATCATGATCTACTTCCTCCAAATCAATAAAATCCTCAAATCTGTTTACATGATGCTTGGCCGAAAATTCTTCCTCTCCATCATAAGAGATGATCCTCTTGGCATAGATCTAAGGGAGGTCATGTAGGGCTGCTAGTAGAGCTAAAGGGGAAAATATGGCAGCCATGGGTACTGGTTGATTTTGCGCAAGGGGAGGGTTATTTTGGAGAATATTTTGAGCAAGGGTATTTGCAGAGTTTATGGTATGGGACTGAGGGATCTGAAAACAAGGTTTGGTTCTTTCAAATTTGGAGGTAATCTGCAAACCACACCATACAGGATCTAACAGATATGACCCAGGGGCATTCAAAATTTATTCACCTAGGTTTAGATATGATTCAGACTTTGTTCTCAGCAAAGGCCTACCAATGTATATCTCTATATTTAATTCATGAAAAACAGATGATTCTTCTTTAGACACAATTCTTTCACTGCTAGAGGTACTAGCCTCATCCTTTCTAGTCTTATGTCTAAGCAGAATTTCTGGATTATCCACTCCCAACATAATTTAAGAAAAAGGGTTACCTATGGTATGGATCTTCTTGGAGGCCAGAATTCCTTTCAAAACTTCTTTAGAAATGGACTCTGGCTTGCTGGTCTTCCTCAGCGGAGTCTTCCTTGCATACAAATCTCAACGAGTGGAGTCAACAATGAAAAAATACACAACCTTCTCCAAACTTTGGAAACCTTTGTTTGCCCATAGAAATTTCTCTTTCTCTAAAACTCAAATTTCTTTGTCATTCTCCCAGGTATGACAGAACACTCTCTTTCCCCGGAAACGGCACCAATTTGTTAAAACCCAAAATGTACCCCAAATTTGTGAAAGGGTAGAATCAGGGTAACCACTAACCAATTTGGACTTATGCTACTAACCCAACACAATCTGACAGGGCTCTTTCTTAAACTTATGAAAGACTCGAAATACTCAAAGTTGTCAGCAATGAACAAACACACCAAACCTTCATTACTCAAAATATTCAACTAAACACATTCTTAGGAGGTCAAACTTCCTTTAGGACAGAATATTCTTATAAATTGTTGGTTGGAAAACAACATGGAACTTTATTGGGCGATGGAGTCAAATCAAACCAGACATGAACATCATTAACAAGTGCTTTGAAAATATATTCACACAGGGGCAAGGTAGCCACCAGCTCACAGTCAAAGAGCTTTTAGTTGGTGAGTTAGAAGAGAAATGAACAGTCCATCAATATAAAGCATGGAAACATGAATTCTATATTGACTTTTGTAGAAAATAATTGTGCAATGCTTGGTAAGTGTTAGTGATATTCGCTGTCAAAGAAATGGCATCAGCTAAATCAGAGGCTTTGTCTGAAAGATAATTGGAGGCATCGAAATTACACAGGTATAGGTTGTTGGAACAAGTTTTCTTGGTAAAAATGCAGCGAAGGCTCATTATATCAGCTCACATAAGCCGGTGTTAAAAGGACGTTTTCAGGATCCATGAGCGGCCTATGTTTTCTAAGGAACGAACTATCCCTGAGATGAAACCATCATTTACATGTGTCACCTTCTCAGCTATTCAAGATCGTCAAGATGGTTTTCCCAAACTACTTTTTGAAGGCCCTAAAACCAGCTGGTAAAGCTGCACGAGTATTTTTGAAGCACATATGATCCTACTAACGAGTAGGTACGGAGTGGGACCCATCCCCAAAGTTGCGTGTCTCTAAACACTCATCTCAAGATAACCTGGTAGGAGATCGACAGTTAAAAGAGCGTCAGGGCAGAAAAGATGTGCAAAGTATATAGCAAGTAGCCCCTCCCTAAGGTAAAAACCACTGTTTCCATGTGGTGCCTCCAGAGTCATTCACGGGTTCTAAAGGGGGTTTCTGAAACCACTTTTCGAAGAGCCTGAATACCATAAGCAGTTTTCTATTTTTATCGTTTTCACTTTTCACGCTGAAGTGGCCATCTCCAATGATGATTAACGTCGCTGGCATTGTACTAAGTTATAGCTCACTCTCTGTGTGCAAAGCTTGAAAAGGTGTCAGGCAATGATTACAAATGGTACAGACTCATTTACCAAGGAAGGCCCAGTTAGTTCTATAAATACCCCGCTTGACATTATTGTTTTATCAGAGCTCTTTTGCTTCATTTTTTCGTCACTAAAATACGGGTACTTGTTTTCCGGTTCGAGCGAATTAGCTGAGTTTTTCCCCATGGTTCACTACATTTCGAGAGATGCCTCTCCAGGAACACTGAGAGGCTAGATGACCAGCGTTCATGAGCAGCCTGTTGATTCACATCTGTGTGTCAGTAGGCGAGATAAATCCGAGGTTTCATCTGAGATGTCTAAAGAGATTTAAGCCTATGTAGCAGTTAAAAGGAAGATGGCTTCTCAGTTGCAGAAGCACAGGGGGTTGAGATATGCCGGTCATAGTGAAGGATGATCAAATGGCGGGGCGGTAGTACCTGAGCGATTCTAGCAAAGCATTATCTACATCAGGTCATGTTCCATAGCCCGACGTTAGTAGCAGGTCTTCGTCCCATTGCAGCCAGGTTCCGAGAGCAAAGGGCTTGGAAGGGATGAAGGAGGGAAGTAGTAGTGGTCTGTGAAGCATCGTTCATCAGTTGTATGGTTGCAGCCACGTGCCTGTTAGGCCAAAGGCAGTCAGATAAGCATGAAATAAGTTCTTTGCAGCTCCGAAAGTTTTACATCATGGTTATCCTATATATCAGGATGGTACATTTTCTTTGTCCAACTGGACGTACTATTTTGATTATCAAAATGGTCCCAGGTCATGGTCAGGCGGATGACCAAGTATTTTACTCTTTTTCTGTTATTTGTAACAAACTTTGTTAAGAAGTATAAACTGTCTTTCTCTAAGCTGTTGAGCTGAACAGATCATAACAGATTCTATTTTTAGAGTAGGAAGGCTATATATAGCCAAGTAGGCGATAGCCAAAAGGTCGGCTCTCTAATGTAAGAAGTATTACTTCTATGTTTGATAGTTGATCAATATACAGGAACATATTATTACTCTATCTTGGAGCTAATGGATTCAAAGTTTTGATGTGTTGAGTTAGTATCTTCTTCCGTTTTCCATCTCTTCCATTTATGTATGATATGGAGGCCTTTTCTGGGTTTATATGAGTTCCTATGCTTAAAAGTATTTCTTCTTTGGTAATTGGTGATTGAAGTGTTCAGGCTAATATACCTTGAAGTGATACCCTCATATTATTCGGTGGTGTTTTGCTATTCATTTTGTTCAGACTGTTGAATTCCTCCCTTAGACTCAACACGTCCTTCTGCAAATGTAATATAAAGATTTACTTACACAGTACCTTTATATTGCACCATTCCATTTTTCATCTGCTACTAAAGTCTGATTTCTTTGCACATTGAAATACTGCTCGTTAACTTTTCAATGTTAGAATTCTACATTATTCCTATCAGATTATTTTATGCTTCAGTAAAGTTTTGAAGAAGTGATTATTGATGCCCAGGCACTGTTCTAAAAAACAGCTTTAGAACGTCTCTAGGACTAACATCTTTTTTGGCGTCGTTCCTGGGGAATGCAATCAAGAAGATAAATCTTCCCTAGGTATAATGATAGAATTATACGCTCTCAGTTTTATGGTGGATAAAATTGAGGTGTAGGCTGTAATCCACCTGGCGACTCCACAATACCAAACCTGGCATCTGGACGAAGACACACTCACCAGAACTCTAGCCACGAAGAATTTGTGGCCCTAGAAGATTCAGTTTCTTGGAGACACAGACACGGTAGATTCTAGTCTACTTCGCCAAGATACCAGGGTAGATTCTCCTCCCATTTGTTCGATCCGCAGTTTAACCAGTCGAATTTTATTGTCCAAACCCCTGATAATGACCCTTTTCAACAAAATCCCGATCCTTCCTTTGATTTTTTGAGCTTCTGAAAGATCCCTGCTATAGAAGAGGAACTTGCAGACCATATTACTTCGCCCAGAACCCTCATTGCCACACAGGCAGAAACCTTGAATCCCAATCAACCCATGTCAGGAGAAGGAGGCGGAGGACCACCTCCACCAACCCCAAGATGGGTAGCAAGCCGTCATGGACCTTTGCAATTGCCCACACCCCTGAATGACATGCCTGCTCATTATTTGAAGTTGCTTCCTAAGTATGATCGTAGCAGAGAGACATCTGCCAAAGAACATATAGATCAGTTTCAAGACTTCACAGGCAATATCCTGATCGAGCACAATGATGTATTTATGAGAATTTTTTCCCAGTCGCTAGAAGGTGAGGCCAGAAAGTGGTTTAGATCTTTACCTAATGCCTCTATTAGCACTATGGAAATCTTGGAATCCACATTCATCAAGAAGTGGGGAGTTAAATGGGATAGTTTATATTATCTGATAGAGTTTTCTACCCTGAAGAAACGTGGCTCTGAAAATGTGGTCGATTTCACAGTAGTATTTCAGAATCCCTGAGGACATTCGTCCTACTGAAGCCGCAGCTCAGGTCACTTATGCAGCTGCCTTCCCATTAGATTTCGCCATAACGTTGAGAGAAAGAAGACCAGTCTTGCTCAGTGACATGCAAGATGATGCCATCGACGTCGAAGGAAATTTGAGAGTGGGAGGAAAGATTAAGATGACAAATGAGGTTGAACCCAGAGATAAAGGAAAGTCTAGGGAAGAAGGGGTATCTTCAAAAATCAGGGAAATCTTAGGATGCTAAGATTTACAAGATGACTCGTATCATAAAAACCCTTTCAAACAAGGTCACTAGAATGGAGCTTGAGGGTAGCATTCCCAATCGACAATCTCCTCCCCATCCTCAAAATCAGTTTAGAAGACCCTTCAATCCGCAGATGGCGTATAGAGAGAAAAGAAATTATGAATAGCCACTCAAATGTCTTGTTCATGAAAAAGAAAATAATCTGGTCGGTATTGCTATGGAGGAAGATCATGATGATTTTGAGGAATAGCTAAATTGGGTAGAAGAATATTCACACCTCATGCATCTCACTAGAGAATGCTATGAGAGTTCACAGTTATACAAAGAAGATAGCTCGGATCTTCTATATACACAAGAGAGTATTGATTTTCCTGAGGATAATCTAGCTTCTTGTAGTACTCAACCTGAAAGAACACCAAAGAGGTATAATTTAAGACCGAGGTTAGAAGTTGTGCCCAAGCAAAGTGGACCTATGATAAGAAAATCCCCACGGAAGCCTGACCAGATGAAGCCTCCTAAAGAAAATCCTCTACCCAAAGTAAAAGTTCTCTCTAAAGATAAATAATTCGAAGTCACGACCCCAGATGTTCCTAATTGGCCAGGCATAAGCCCCCATAAGAGAGTGGAAATAATCCCTAGAGAAGGGCCTACCCCTTTTAGTCTGGATCAAGAGCTAAATAAACTAAAAATAGCGGTCCCTTTAACTGAGTTGATAAGAAATCTGATCTACCAGGGCTAGATAGATAGGATGTTGCACAGAGACAAAGGCACAAACCAACAAGATGCCATAAACCTTAATGATGAGGCTCCCTCTTTTCAGTGTGGCCCACATATTTATAATAAAGAAGAACCCACTACTCTGTTTTACGTCACTCTGAATGTGCATGATAAGCTTCTCCACAATTGCATGTTAGATTCATGAGCATCCCACAATCTAATGCCCAAGGTTATCATGGAACAATTGGGGCTGGAAATCACCCAGCCATATCATGATCTTTACAGTTTTGATTCTAGAAAAATAAAATGCATAGGGATGATAAAAGATATGGTGGTTACTTTGGCCCAGATACCAGCAAAGAGCATAATGATCAACATGGTAGTAGCCGACGTCCTTGCTAAATATGGCATGCTACTATCGAGAAGTTGGGCTAAAAAGCTAGGAGGAGCCATGCAGATGGATATGAAATATGCTACGATACCTATTTTGGCTGGGGAAACCAAGCAGTTATATAGAGAATCCATGTTCACATCTGTCATAAGTGACCTAGATAGTCCTACGAATTATCCTATATATGCCGTTGATGAAAATATGGGTTGCTACAGATTATCAGCAGAAGGTTCAGCCGAAGGCGAGGTCACACAGATTTAGATGGCAGAACTAACCACTGAAAATAGCCAGAATCTAGTGTGGAGACTTTTCTTCAATGGAGCATCTGCCAAAAATGAATCCAGAGCAGGCGCAGTATTGACGTCACCTTTGGGGCATGAAGTCAATCTGTCATACAAACTTGATTTTGACACCACTAACAATGTTGCAGAGTATGAAGCACTCAGCCTAGGCCTCTAAGTGGCAAGAGACTTGAGAGTTACTAATCTGGCGATGTTCGAAGACTCAAAGCTTGTGGTGAATCAGATAAAAAACATTTATCAGACTAAACATCCCAGACTCAGAGCATATCGCCATCTGGCGTGGGATCTTATTGACAACTTTTTTGATGCCTTTAATATTACTTTTGTGCCTCGAGAAGAAAATCAGTAGGCTGACGCTTTGGCCATGATGGCAAGCTCCTTCAATCCTCCCAAGAAGCCTAAGCTAAAGTATGAAGTAGAAATGAGATACCATCCCTCCATCCCTGACAACGTTAAAAGTTGGAAAGTTTTTGAAGATGACCAACAGATCAAGCGCTTATTGCAATTGGTGGAAGAATTTTCAAACACCGAGGTTGACGACGACTCTGAAAAATATGAAGGAAGTAATGCACGGGTAACAGATCCTAGGAGATTTGAATTCATGCAACAAACCGCAAGTCATAAAGTTCTTCAACTAAAAAACAATTTTATACCAGAAGGCCTCATTCCTTTAGAGCACTTATTCGACAAAGATAATGTCCCTAGTCGAACCAGCAATACGCCCGACCATTGAGTTCGTGCATGAAGTAAACCTCGGCACTGAGGAAGACCCCAATTTCATCAAGCTATCTGAATCCCTTACTAAAGACCAGAGGCAAAGGTATGAAGAATTGTTTAAAGAGTATGATGACATTTTTGCCTGGAAAAATGAAGAGCCGGACGATATGGAAAGAAGGATACATCAGTTGATAGAGATCTAATAGCTTAGAGAGCAGTTGGATGACTCCACCAAAATCTATCAAGATAAGATGAAAGCAACATTTGACCGTAGATCTATCACTTGATATTTTCAACATGGGGATCTTGTTCTGAAATGGGATGCTAGAAGAGAGCCAATATCTAAACACAAAAAATTTGACAACTTATGGTTTGGCCCATTTAAAGTCATCACAGTCTATGACAACAACACTTATGAGCTAGCTCAACTGGATGGTGAAAGTTTTGGGAACCCTGTGAATGGGAGATTCCTGAAACGGTTTTTTCATTATTAATTTCTCATATCCTTCCTTTGGAAAGGTTCATTGTATCATATTGTGAAGCGTTTTATTTTGTTTTTTATTTTTATCATAATATGTTCTATTATCATCTTCAGAATATTCTTCTGAAAGGCCAGGTTGTCAGCAAGCAGACATGACTCCACAGCCCAATGAGTTAAAAGGCACAAGTCTATTGTTCTCAACCTCTCTACGAGGGAAGAGATTTTCCCTGCTGAACCCAATGTTAGTGATATTCGCTGTCAAAGAAAAGGCGTCAGCTAAATCAGAGGCTATGTCTGAAAGATGATTGGAGGCATCAAAATTACATAGGTAGAGGTCGCTGGAACAAGTTTTCTTGGTAAAAACGTAGTGAAGGCTCGTTATATCAACTCGCATAAGTCGGTGTTAAATAGACATTTTCAGGATCCATGAGCGGCTTATGTTTTCCAAGGAACATACTGTCCCTGACTAGAAACCATAATTTACACGTGTCACCTTCTCAGCTATTCAGGATCGTCAAGATGGTTTTCCCAAACTGCTTTTCGAAGTCCTTGAAACCAGTCGATAAAGCTGCGCGATTATTTTTGAAGCACATATGATCCTCCTAACGAGTAGGTATGGATCGGGACCCATCCCCAGAGTTGCATGTCTCTAGACACTCAACTCGAGATAACCTCACAGGAGATCGACGGTTAAAAGAGCATCAGGGTAGAGAAGATGCGCGAAGTATCTAGCAAGCAGCCCCTCCCTAAGGTAAAAACCACTGTTTCCACGTGGCGCCTCTAGAGTCATTTAGGGGTTCTAAAGGGGGTTTCTAAAACCACTTTTCGAAGAGCATGAATACCATAAGCGGTTTTTTATTTTTATCGTTTTCACTTTTCACGTTGAAGTAGCCATCTCCAATGATGATTAACGTCGTCGGCATCGTACTAAGTTACAGCTCACTCTCTGCGTGTAAAGCTCGAAAGGTGTTAGGCAATGATTACAAATGGTACAGGCTCATTTACCAAGGAAGGCCCAATTAGTTCTATAAATACCCCGCTGGACATTATTGTTTTATCATATCTCTTTCACCTCATTTTTCCATCACTGAAAGTTGGGTACTTGTTTTTCAGTTCGAGCGAATTAGTTGAGTTTTTCCCCATGGTTCACTACATTTCGAGAGGCACCTCTCCAGGAACACTGAGAGGCTAGACGACTAGCGTTCATGAGCAGCCTGCTGATTCGCGTCTGTGTGTTAGTAGGTGAGATAAACCCGAGGTCTCATCCGATATGTCTAAAGAGATTTCATCCTGTGTAGCATTTAAAAGGAAGATTGGCCTCTCAGTTGGAGAAGCACGGGGGGTTGAGATACACCGGTCCTAGCAAATCATTATCTACATTATGTCGTATTCCAAAGCCCAGTGTCAGTAGCAGGTCTTTGTCCCATTATAGCCAGGTTACGAGAGAAAAGGTCTTGGAAGGGATGAAGGTCTTCATATGGGAAAAGAAAGAACAAACTGCAAGACCAATAACACAAGAATCCCTGATAAAACACCTACTCGGCTTTGTCAATTTTATCTAAAATATGCTAAAAAATGTCTTTCACAGAGCAACATATATGTTTCCAAAGAGTTTTCAACCCTTTCTTCATTCAATTACATAGCATATATAGCTTCCTAAAGCCTCCTGCTCGACTCATTTTGACCAGAAAATAGTTATAACAAAGTGACACCTCATTAGGACATATTTGCCACTACCCATACAAAACAAAAATGGGCAGGGAGGGTCCAACTGCTTTTTACCTTCACCAATATTTCTTACTAAATGACATTTACTTCAAAGAGAAAGATAAAAGGGAAGCAAAGTAATTGTTCCATCTGGCTATTTCCAATAGCCGCCTCAAAAAATATTACAAATTTCTTTAAATTGGAAATGTCTTAGAAGTCTTTGAAAATACCAAAAACTCTTTGAAAATAAAAAACAACAACTACTGAGAAGTACGAAGTGAGTACTTCATCTTCCCATATTCCTCCACATAACTCCATTGGTGAGCCGTGACGCTTTCATGCAACACCATTTATTTCACTGAGACCTTTAGCTCCACATCCTCTTCGCTGGACATGATAGGGATTCTTTCGCTCAGGCTCTTCAGTAGGTTCATGATCTCAAGATCTTTAGCAAGCTTCTCTAATAATATTTTCCCTACAAGAGCATGAGTTATATTCTGAAACTCTTCGTGATTCATTCTTATCAGGAACTTAGGGTTCTTATAATAATTATGGAGAATTAGTTCACCATCATCATCCCAAAAGGAGGGAAACCCCTTTTTGAAAACCTTCTCAAACTTCTTCTTTATATCACCAACCTATTCTGTCATCACTGCACAATGAGCCTCAATATTCTCTACATGAGTGTATTTTCCCAACGTCTTTCTCGGCTAAGCGATCGCTGCAATTCTGTTTTTGATCCCCAAAGTAATCAACTCCTCCTCTGATAAGACTCTCAGAAAATCTATAGCATCTTGAGCTATTTATTTGGGACTTTTGCTTAGATTTGCTCTTGTTGATGTCCATCTCTTCAGAGCTTCTTTTATTGCCTTCCCTCTAGCCCTTATGGCTGTTAAATAGGGCCTAAGATTGGTGGTCGTATCCATAATTCTATCTTGGATTATGTGCTTGCACCCCTACATTGGGATCTGTCCAATTGCTTGGGGAATAAACCTTTGATTTGTTTCCACCAACCCTTTATTCTTACTCTGCAACTCCCTTGTTTGTTCATCCATTTTCATGTTCTTTTCCTCCATTTCAAAGCCCTTTCCTTCAATTCTTTAATTTCTATGTCCTTCAAGCTAACCTGGGATATAGCCCGTGAAAGACTGTCAGCACTAGTTTCACCTCCATCCTAACTTACATTTGACGGCCACACGCCCAAAGCGGGCAAGTTACTCTCTAGATCATCAACCCGCTTTTCCAAACTCAACTTATCTTTTTCCCATTTGTTCCTCTTCTAAATTAATTTCAGCAATTTTTCCTTGCTTTTGCTGACTTCTTTGGCTAGAACTTCCTTCTCTTGTTCCAACTTAGACTCCTTGGGAGCCTGAAATAATTGAGTGTTCAAGACCTTCATTTTCTTTTGCAATGTTTGAATTATTTTGACCTTCTCTGTCAGTAACTTCTTACTAGCCTTGCCGCCGCCATCACTTGCAACCAAGTCAAATTGCAATTTCTTGACCTGCTGCTGATGGGCTTTACTTTCCATTCTCTCCTATTTCAGCTGACTATCCATTTTACTTAAAATTCCCTCCAGCTTTTCGACCCTCAAAATAGCCTATTTATAATCTTCATAGATAACCTCTATGATCTGCTTGTACAACTGAATCTTATCCAGAGCTGATATCTTCTTGAAATCGTATTTCACTTTAGTCAATTTGTTTGGGGTGGCTACTTCCAGATTCAAGGTGCCTTCTTTGATGCTTCGGCTTGTCACCAATGTGACATCTGACTTCGATAAGCTTCTAACTTTGGGAAACAAACTATATACAAACTGAGCAGAAGTTTGCTTATTTCTACCATACTGCTCGAACATCTCGGCCCTTGATGAGAAGCTACTCATGTCTCCACTTTCGTTGGCCTCCTGAAAATTGTATTCTTGTATCTGTACATTTGGGATTGGAATCTCCCCTTCATTACCAACCTCACTATTTATTAAATCAGCCAGGTCTAGCTGTGTACCGACTAAATATCAAGTCTCAATTCTATCCCATTTTTCTCCCTCTCCTTCCTCATCATACTCATCAAGTATTTCTTGCAGAATCCTTTTTTCTCCTACTTCTACAAATTTTGGTACGACCTCCATTTCTACTGCCACTTCCAACAAAGTGAGATCTTCCTCCTGTAAATCAGATGCTGCTTCCTCCTCCAGATCGTATTGCAAAAGATTCCTTTCTCCCAACGACCCTTCAACTTCCTTGTGTTCAAAACCGCTAAGGTTATTCAATCTTCTCCTCTTAGAAATAATGTGGAAAGGATCATAGTCCATCACTATGTCCTTCTTGAATTCTAGGACTTCCAACAAAATTTGCACCTCTGAAATGACTTCTTTTCTTTTTACAATGAATGGACCGATCACCTAGGGATACTTCAAGTCGACTCCCTTCTTGAACTTCAAAAAGTTTTCATCCTCTAGAATCAACTTTTTCCTGATAAAATCCAAAGAAAAAATCCTCACAGTTAGAAAGGCAGGTATTATGTACGGCTCATGTATGAAACCGTACAACCTAATGACCGTGGAATCCTTTGATAAAAACCAGTCTCCCATGGCTACCTGTTTCTTCAACTGTAGCAGGGTCTTCATTTCAGGTAGGACTCTCGACAATTCTTCTTGGAAAAACAATATGTACAACATAGACAAAATGGAATTCATGTGCGAAATGCAATTCATCTTGATTACTGACCATGACCATCTTCATCAAATGGGATTGAAACCAGAAACATCTAGTATTTGGAAAAACAACTAACTGAGAGTTAATGGTTTCTGCCTCAAATTCTTCAAATATTAGACTCAGAACTGACTCATAATCAGCCATGGGTGAACCGACACTTATCTTAAACAACAAACTTAACTACAACTCTGTTACCAACCTATCACTATCGAGACCTAAAAATTGTGCAAGTAACGAAAGGACTAACTGGGTATTAACATTGGACAGACTAACATCTAACGGGTAGGGAGTATCCTCAATCTCCAGGTCTGGCTTAAGGAAAGTGGTAAGAACGGCTTGCTGACTTTCGGGAAGAACTTGACAATAGAGGGTTACAGTTGCTTCTTCAGAGAAACTTTCAGACTCTGGGGTCTGCGACTCAGGGATTTCAAAAGACCTACTGACGACTAACGGCTCAATAGAACAAACAAATCTACTCTTCAGACCATTCATAATAACCTTCTTGGTTGCTTCATAGTGGGATGCACACCAGGAGACGAACTCAGGAAACGACATGATTTGGTCCAAACAAAACAAAATGAAAGAGCACTGGAACACCTTATGTACATCTGTGCCCCGACACGCAAAAGTTTCAATCTTCTCTTAATCTCAGCTATAGGCAACTGAATTTCTGTGTCAAAAATGTTAAAGTCTCTGTCTTCCAAGGCACTTCCAACCCTACTCGTTCTTACACCTGTATCTTCTTCCATTATCCTACTATGAAGACACTTATATTACGGATGAAGTCAGTTGGAAGGACCTGCCTTTCACTCGCAATCTATGAAACTGCTCTGTCAAAAACCCTGTTGCCCTCGTCATCTCCCACATGCCAAGAAGCTTTTGAATTCGACAGTTCTGATGAGCGAATGTTAACTAACCATGCCAAAAACCATATATATAAACTTTATTCACTTATCCAATGATCTTATTTTCCATCTGTCCCCCAATCTCGGCCGTTAGATCTGGTCCTCGACCATTGATTTGACAACCCCTCCTTTCCTGCCATTGGATCATTCCCTATGCTCCAATCTACACCGTTCATCTTGGCACCACGTGTCCACAAAGTGGTATCGCAAACACCTCAAAGCGGTCTCTAATACCATTTTCCTTCCCTGCAACCAGCCCCGTAGTTGACACCTGTCGAATGGTTTCACCTACAACAATCACAATTTCCTCTATCCAGCATGCTTCTTGTCGATGCATCGATCATCGTGAACCATTGATCGCTTCCTGCCTCGCATATACAGTGGAGGCTTTTCCTACGTTTAAATCCTTAGACATTTCCACCGACGGGGTCCATCTTGCCTATCTCCCGTGCAGCTTCGACGTCGCATCGCCATCGGTTTGACTTTCCTTGCATCCCGAACCATTGATCACTTGTAGCCTACATAGTGGAATATTAACTTCAGTTTCGCACTATCAGATCTATGACAATAAAGCTCAGCCACTGATCCTTAGCACCCTACTCCACCAACGTGGTATCACATGCCCCTGCAGTAGTTTTGCTTACCACCTATGCCACCATGCGACGGGCTCTCTAGTCGCCACCTGTCTAGTAGTAAATCCAATCGCGATCACCTTTATGACTATCCACCGTGCGCTTTGGCCATGTGATGCTTAGTGAGGACCTTTGATCTCACGCCCGTGCCTAATCAATGGTGCCTTTATCTATGATGGCTAACCCCTATGATATTTAGCTGTCGGACTATAGTATTTGGGGTTATTTCGGTCATTTTAAGTGTAATTTAATACATTCCTTTTCCATATCTTCAGATGCACCATATTCAAAACTTCTACACCAACTTTCTCATGCCCTAGCACCCATTCATGGAGAACAAAAGGGGACTTCAGGTATCTACCAGGTAACTTTTTAACTCTTCACCCCCCATGTTTAGTATCTATGCTGCAAAAATAGTTAGGTGCTATGTAATATCCTGAATTTTGACTGATTATGTTTATGTTATATATTGGGCGTAAGCCCTGATGCATATGACTCATCTATGATATACTTATATTTAGGCATGGACCCTGACTAATGCAGAATTATTGTTAGGTACTGGGCATGAAGAACCCGATGTACTTGGTTGATATTTATTATGAGATATGGGTATAAACCCTAAAATACTAAGATGCTCTTTGATTATACTGTGGAGAGTCTTATTAGGCATGACTAACCCTTACGGTGAGTTGAGCGTAAGCTCTAGAGCACATGGATGACCTATGTGTTGGGCGTAAGCCCTGATGCACATAGAGGATTTTATTATGTACTGGGCATAAGCCCCGAGGTACATAGAGTGTTGGGCGTAAGCCTTGGAGCACTCCAAGCTTGATAAATGAATACCGGATCCGAGGCAACTTAAATATTCTATATGTGCCCCACAACTACATTCTAGCACTAGTGTGAGTAGAGGCTCTGGAATTGCACTAGCGTAACACCCATGTGAGAGTGTTGAGTTAAAAGGATCTGAAGAGCACTCGGGGTTACTGGATCTCAACGTGTTGAGTCGGAAGGACTCTGAATAGCACTTTTACTTTTATCACATTTATTTAATTTGGTTAAATGATTCATCTTTTTATCTATCATCACCTATTGCGGGAACTACCATGTTAAACAAGGGAATCCGACATGCAAGAGAGACTAGAGGTATCTAACCAAGCTGACCAAGACCATCCAAAGAATTGGACCTTGTCCTTAAAAGTTAAAAGAAGTGTCATATGATGACACAAAACTAAATAAAAGATAATTACGAGTAGTCTTTTACGACTAACATGTATAAAGGCCTCAAGGATAATATTATTATTAAGGGCTTTAATAATAATGGTGCCATTATTTAATTGTGGAATATAATTAGTATATATGATTTATGCATTATTTTATATTATAAAGTGGTGTATTAATAGTTAAGTAAAATATAATTATTGTTAGTATAATTGTTGTTATTATAATTATTGTTATTAAATTATTATAATTATTATTAAGAGCATAAATCAAAATCACTTATAGCTAAACAGTTGGAAAAGTCCTAGTTCAAGAGGACTAGATATTTAATTAAATAATATCTTTTAATTATTAATAATTGAATTTAAAGAAAATAATTACTACAACATTTCTAATTCAAGACTTCCCTACTTAAAGAGGTAAGATCCCAAGTTTCGGGGAGGATCCATCATTCTTGGTCATTATCATTCTCTTATTGTAATCCAAGAAAAATATTTTTCTCCAAAAAACTGAAGCAGCCTCACCTAATAATTCTCAGATTTGAACCAGCAGTGGATCTAGGTTCTCTCTTTTGCATGTTGGAATCCAGCTTGGGGGGATCTATAAAGAACCAGGAATGGTTGTAGGATCATGGTTGGGAGGAACACGGTAACCCCAAATTTATCCACCCTAACAGGTTGACTAGACACAACAAGCTCTGCATTAACCATTGTTGACTGTACAGGTCACTACAGGAAGGATTCAAGTGCAAAACAGCTAGGTTTCCACAGGAAGGGACCAAGTACTAAAACAGCTAGGTATGGTGTATTTAATGTTTCAAATTTCCGGTTATAATAAAGTTAGTCTTCTACAATCAGAATAGATATTGCAGCAATGTTCATTACCAATATTATCAACTTTGAGGTTCTTCCCAGAACCCAGTGGAGTGCCTAGTAGGGTTGTCCAAGCTAGCCTGTACTAGACAACACAGTATTTATCTTCTAGATTAGGGTTATTATGTTTCCTTTAACAAGTAAATAAGATATCTGTTTAAATCATTTTATCAGAATCGTGATGTAGGGATCTTTTATGTTTTCTTTTAATTCTTTTATTATTTTCTCTAGGCTTAGAAAACATCAAATCCTTTAGCCACTACATACAAACCTTAGATCAAACGTTTTCATTAGGGATTACTACTTCTCTGTTCTTTCAAACCAAGGTATCATTCACATTATAATCATCTTTACATTTTCAACCAAATAGTCCAACCATATTATCGAAAACATCAATAGATATTCTATTATGGATCGGGTCCCACTACCAAGCCAGTGTTTCCCTCATTATTAAATAATATTACTTTTAGCTATTGAAACAAGGGTCACAAGGCCAAATCTCATTAACATTTTCAGAAAGACCTTGCTATCTTTAATGTAGTGAAAACAACGTATTATTTACACAGGAACATTGATTCATTTCACCAAAGCTTTTTCGTTACCATTAGTAAACCCATACAACCAGTCTTTCAAACATAAACGCAAGGCTAGGGATCAGGGATCGAATCCCTCTTTTTTTTATATACGTTAATATCATGTGAGGGTTTCATCCCACCCACGAACACATTATGAACTAGCAACTATTCTAAAACCAAGACTTGCAAATCCATTCAATAGATAGAGCCACGACAGTAACATGAAAGTTCTAAAACCCTTAACCATTTTTCTTCATATAGAAACGCATAGAGTAGTTATAGGTTCCAAAATTCATCGAAAAGGCACAGGCCAAGAATTCTTCCCATTTTATTTCAGACAAAGACTAAAGCTCATAACAATGCAAGTCCTAGTGAAAATCATGATTTCCCTATATAATTACTCAACCGACGACTTACAGGACAAAGGCACGATAGAAAAACACAGACATCGAAACTACTTCTACTCATAAAACGCATAAGTTAGACATTATGTAAATCAATTATAGAATCGTGCAGAAGGACATTTCTCTTAATCACAGGTCCAGGATTTCTTTTGAAACAAAAAAATTATAGACATGTAACCTCCAGGTATATATTGAGTATTATTACAAATACCTTCTACAAAGATCATTGTTGATCCGAATGGCCAAACTTCACACTAAAACCATTTAGGACTATTAAAACCAATAGATACATGTTCACAAGGGTCTAGCCAATGACGACCTCCATGGAACCAAAAATATTTGTAGTAAGCCCAAATCGGATTCACGAAGTTCCTCACAGCATATACCAATAACCTCACTCCACAGAGGCGAGAAGAAGAGTGAAGGACTGGTGACTCTGGACTCACCAATGATCACGACTTCAAGGTTGAGTATTTGACCAACAACTCAATAGCAACGTAGAAGAGAGAAACCACCCAATACCTGCTAAACAACAAACCATACGACGTCAAAACCCTGAGGGTATTACCAGACTATAATGTAACAAAATGGCAGGAAATATAGTAAAGGTCAGGCTAAGCATTACCTTTGTTTCAGTCTCCATCGCTGCAATTAAAACCCTATATGGTACGACGGACATGAGTAAAGCTCGGGCCAAAGGACGAGACCCTCAAAACGTAGCCACAACAAAACAGAGTGAAATGAACCACGAAAAGGAGCCTTCGCTGGCATAAGACCCAAGGGGAAAACCCTTAGGATAGCTGGCAGCGTTAGTCTTGTGCCAACGCAGAGATGCATTTAAATCTACCACCAACCCCAAATATTATGGTGTTGACCTCAATGTTGACCTCAATCCCTCTAGTAGTAGTGGTATTTTTTGGGGGGTTCAGCAAGTTTTATAAATGTGCAGATATGACAAGGTCCACAAACCTTACATAATACCAACAGTACCTCACCAAGTCAACATATATTAATAGTTAAACATCATTTGCAACCACCCTTCAAAGCCTTAGGGTGCCTTTCTTCAAACATCACACACTTTAGGTTTTAGTATTTGATAGCATGGTGAAGTAAACATCCTATGAAGTTACCATCATAGGTACACCTGCAAACCAAGTAAAACTGAATGCATTAGTGAAATTTGCTAAGTAAGTCAGAGGTGTCCATTTCATTCACCCGACCTCTCGGCAACTCTACCAAGGTACTTTTCTCCTTAAAAAGACCAAACATCTCATCATGGGCATCAATAGTCACCAACAAGGGTCCATCATACCCGAAGTATCAGTTAATATTTTCATAAATATGTTCATAAACTCTTGAAACAATAGGAAGGAGATTTGTATTATATTATTATAAAACATTTGTATTATTAGCAACAGAGTGTTATTTCTACCCTTTACATTGCTTCCGCAAAATAGTAGGAATATCAACTAGTAAGACCATGTTAATTAGGGAAGTGAGACCCATTAACTGTCGCAACTTATTTCCGGTATAGTAAGTATTTATTGTTGATGTATATGTAACTTTGGAATGTATTTCATCTATGTATTATTGTACTCCTATATAGATGTATTATTCCTCTATATGGAAGTGTCATCATTTGTATTGACAAGTGTTGCAAGTGTCAGAACTTGCTGATGGGTTATTAGACCACCTATTGAGGGGTCGACCCGGATTAATGTAACCTAGGGTTATTAGGCTGAGTTAGACAATTCAGCCACATAGGTTTATTAGGAAATACAGGACAAGTATAAATAGAGATCAGAAGATCTCTATTTCATTCATCACATTACTCACTCTTTTATCACTCAGAAAGTGGCACACATGTGAGGAGGAGGATCAGCTGCTAGGAGAAGTCTATCTCTAGTACTTTGGTTCTACTTTGGTTGTATCATTGCTCATTTTATCTCTGAGGAAGTTGTGGGGTTTTTCACCTTTATGGTTTTCCCCAGTGAAACTCTTTGTGTCCATTGTCTTATGTGATTGCTTGATATGCTTGATACATGCTTGATATGATTGATATGATGTACATGTTATTCTCTTAGTAAAAAATCCTAGAGTATGCTGAATTAAGGCTCAAAATATAACATGGTATTAGAGCTTCCCTGAGAAGAAGACATTGTGCAATGGAGGAAACTAGGGTTTCTTATTTATTGGGTTTCTGTCCACATATTTTGGAAAATCAGTAAGGTAGATTGACTCTACGCATCAAGGAGAATCTTTCTATCCAATCATAATTCAATTCTGAGCACTTTTAGTTTTGGCCCTAAACATTAGGGTTTCCATAAAAATAGGAATTTCTGAAATTTGAAGACACAGCTGGACGCTCCTTGGAAAAATCAAAGTTTAGAGCTTTGGATCGAGATTTTTGGTTCGGTGAAGCTCCGAGAAACTCAAACCCTAATTCAGGGTCCTCCCTAGTGAATCTAGGAAGACTAAAAGGAATTTATGAAGGGTGAATCTTTGCATATCTCAAATTATGAATATACCAGGCTGATCAGCTCATCAAGGCACATCTTTCTACCCTTTCAGAAGTTTGAAATTTATCTTTTGAATTTTTAGGGTTTCTCTGACAAACCCTAATCTGGGACCAGATCCAGTTTTCAGCAAGACAAGTGGTAAGACCTAAAACTTTTCTATTTCCATTTGAAGTACTCTTGAAGATGTCTCACCACACCAATCTTGAGGATAAGATCGAAGGGTATAATAAATTTCGAGCATGGAAGTATAGGATTGGGTTAATCCTGGAAGAAAATGAGTTGGACACTTATATAAACGAAGTGGTCCCTGTCCCAGAAGAAAAAGAGGCTAAGGCTCTTCACAAGAGGAACTTGGTCAAGGAAAAGAGGATCATTGCTGATTATATCAAAGATCCTCTCATACCCCATGTGTCTTCCCTAAAAAAAACAAAGGATATGTTTGATTCCCCGGCCAAGCTATTTGAAGGGAAGAACATAAATTAGAAGATGACCTTGAGGAATCAATTGAAGAATGTCTAGATCCAGAATGCGGAGACTATGAAGTCATATTTATCAAGGGTCTCCTAGATAAAAGAACAACTTGAAGCTGTGGGAGAAGATATAGAAAATGGAGAAGTGGTAATGACCACTCTTAATGGCTTGCCTAGGTCATGGGATTCCTTAATCGAAGGGATTTGTGCTAGGAAGAAACTTATCACTTTCAGTAGACTGTGGGAAGAATGCTCACAGGAAGAAGCTCAAATTGTAGCTCGAGAAGAGAAGATGGGGAATGAATACCAATCTCTCACAACACACTCCAAAAGACATGGTGACCAGAAGGCTCACGATCATGGCAAGAAAGAAAGGCATCACCATCAGAATCAGAGAGGTAGTCCCAAACCTCAAAGGAACATGTCCTATGTCCGTTGCTATACATGTGATGAGAAGGGACATTATTCCAAAGATTGTCCCATAAATAAAAAAGATGGTTCTCACAAGAAGAAGAAATTCAAAAGAAGACATCATGCTCATGCTGTAGAGGATGATGAACCTCCTAGGAAGAGGGCTAGAGAAGATAGTGAAGATTCTTCTAGTGATGAAGAATATGTTTTGATTTCTGCTCTCACTAGAACCATTACTCATGGAAGTAATGATTGGATTATAGACAGTGGGGCTTCTAAACACATGGCAAGATTCAAGGAATCCTTTATGAACCTATCAGAACATGAGTCACCCCACAAGGTGAAACTTGGGGATGACTACCAGTATCCAATTAAAGTGAGTGGTGAACCCTCCTATAAACTAGACTCTAGAAAGTCTACGAAGATGAAAGATGTACTATATGTTCCAGGTATCAAGAAGAATATACTCTCCATATCTGTACTGGATGCAAAAGGCATGAGGGTTGCATTTGTAGATGATGCAGTGGTGATTAGAGATCAAGAGGGAGGATTATACAAATTGAAGGGCCAACCAGAACAAGCTATGGTCCACGATTCAGTAGAGCCAAGTGAACTTTGGCATAGAAGGCTTGCACACATACACTATAGGGCATTACCAATTGCAAGCAAAGCGGTAGAAGGTCTTCCTGAAATCCAGGAAAAGCATGAAGGTATTTGCAAAGGTTGTGCAAAGGGAAATAACATAAAGAAGACATTTCCAAGCAGTGAAAGCAAGGAAAAAAGAATCTTAGAAATCATCCACTCTGATGTATGTGGTCCGATGTCATCTAGTTCTCTGAATGGGTATGTGTACTACGTTTCCTTCATTGATGATTTCTAGAGGAAGACTTGGGTTTACTTCTTGAAGAACAAAGATGAAGTGTTTGACAAGTTCAAGGAATTCAAATCCTTGATAGAAAACCAAATTGACATGAAGATCAAGATCTTCAGATCCGACTGATGGCGGAGAATTTACTTCAGGAGACTTCAAGAAGCTATGCACTGATTCATGGATTAAGAGGGAGTTGACTACTCCTTACAATCCACAACAGAATGGGGTTGCCAAAAGAAAGAATAGAACAATCATGGAAGCAACTAGGGCAATGCTCCATGACCAAGATCTACCTATGCACTTATGGGATGAAGCAGCAAGGACAGCTGTATATGTGCAAAATAGAACACCCCATAAGATACTTGACAACAAAACACCAGAAGAAGTGTTCACTGGTAAGAAACCAGAAGTTAGCCATCTCAGAATATTTGGTTGTCCAGTATACACTCACATCCCAGAAGAAAAGAGGAGAAAGCTAGATCCTTCAGGAAAGAAGGGCATATTCGTGGGTTACAGTGAAAGATCAAAAGCTTACAGAATCTACTTCCCAGGATTCAAGAAGATTGATATCAGTAGGGATGTAACATTTGATGAAAGCTCAGCATACATCAAATCGAGGAAAACACCAGTTGAAGAGAATGAAGAACCCAGAATATCCAGAACTCAAGACACCACCATGAATGAAGCAGTTCCTAAAGAAGATTGTGAAATGGAAGATCCACAACAACCTGTAGATCCACCTTGTGAGAAGGAATCTCACAAGAGGAAACCAACATGGGCTAGAGAGCTCATCCAAGATGCAGAAAGGTTTGGTATTCTAGAAGAAGAACATAGAGAAAGGAAAAGAACAAGATCACATAACAGCTATGTTTCCTTACTCTGTGACATAATAAACAAAGAACCTTCCAATTATGAAGAAGCAACAGAAAAGAAAGAATGGAAGGATGCAATGGTCGAGGAATACCAGTCGATCATGAAGAATGATGTTTGGGATGTGGTCCCAAGACCAGATGGGAAGTCTGTGGTGACTTCCAAGTGGATCTATAAGATCAAGCATGTTGCAGATGGCAACATAGAAAAATACAAAGCTAGTTTTGTAGCTTGTGGCTTCTCCTAGAAAGAAGGGATTGATTATGAAGAGACCTTTGCTCCTGTGACCAGATACACTTCCATCAGATCAATGCTTTCTCTGGCTGTAGTGATGAAATGGAAGGTACACCATATTGATGTCAAGACAGCTTTCTCGAATGGTGTAGTTGAAGAGGAAGGGTATGTGGAGCAGCCACTCGGGTTTGAGACACATGACAGAGAGACACATGTGTGCAAACTGAAGAAAGCCCTATATGGTTTGAAATAGGCACCCAGGACCTGGTATGGCAGGATAGATGGCTTCCTATCCAATTTGGGCTTTACCAAGAGTAAAGCGGATTCCAACCTTTACTACAAGGTTGAGGAAGGCAATTCTATGATTCTATTATTGTATGTGGATGACCTGTTTGTAACAGGTGAGGATAGATTGATTGCCGATACAAAGAGGAAGCTTGCTGCTGAGTTCGAGATGAAGGACTTGGGTATGATGCACTACTTTCTTGCTATGGAGGTGTGGCAGAGTGCAGATAGAATCTTCCTTGGACAAGGGAAGTATGTAGTAGATATCCTGAAGAGGTTCGGGATGATGGACTGCAAATCCATGGCCACACCTATGGCATCGAACCTGAAGCTTCTGTGTGATGCTTCTTCTGAGCTAGTTGATGCTATGATGTATTGTTAGATGATTGGTTCCTTAATGTACCTGATGAATACGAGACCAGATATCTTCTTTGCGGTGAACACCTTGAGCCAGTACTTGATAGATCCGATACATGTTCACTTGATAGCTGCAAAGCATATTCTGAGGTACCTAAAGGGTACAGTTGACTATGGGATCAAGTATGAGGTGAATCAGAAGTTTAACCTAGAGGGTTATGTTGATTTGGATTGGGCAGGAAGTGCCACTGATCAGAAGAGCACTTCGGGGTGCTACTTCAGTATGGTATCTGGTATGATCTCTTGGTTTAGCAAGAAGCAGTCCTGCATGGCACTGAGTATAGCCGAAGAAGAGTATGTCACAGCTTCTTCAATCAGTTTTGAGGAAGTATGGATTAGGAAGCTACTGTATGATTTGTTTGATATCCAACTAAGTGCTACTTGTATATATTGCGACAACTAGAGTTGTGTGAAGTTGTTGGAGAACCCAGTGTTCCATGACAAGTCGAAGCACATTGAGATCAAGTATCACTATATCAAGGATATGGTGTAGAGAAGAGTAGTGAAGCTCCTGTATGTTGTGACAGACGAGCATATAGCTGATGTGTTGACCAAGCCGCTTGCCAAAGTGAAGTTTGAATACCTCAGAGGGAGACTTGGTGTACTTAAGATCGAGATACCTTCCAAGGGGAAGTGATGAGTCCGGAGACACAGATGCACACAGGGCCATTCTCACATGGTTAGAGGAAAGTCCTTCCATGGTGAGATGTAAGGGCTGGGCCATTTTTGCATGGTTAGAGAAAAGTCCTTCCATGGTGAAATGTAAGGGTTGGGCGGAACCATTCTCACATAGTTAGAGGAAATTCCTTCTATGGTGAGATATAAGGGCTAGGCCATTCTCGCATGGTTAGACGAAATTCCTTCCATGGCGAGATGTAATTGCTGGGCATGGATTTTTCGACATGGTCAGAGGAAAGTCCTTCCATGGTCATGATGTAATTGCTATAGCCATTCCAACATGGTTAGAGGAAAGTCTTTCCATGGTCGTTGATGTAAGTACTGTGAGCCTTTCCCAGATTGTCAGAGGAAAGTCCTTCCATGCTGGTGAGTGTAAGTGTTGAGCCTTTCTCGGATGGTCAGAGGAAAGTCCTTCCATGCCGGTGAGTGTAAGTGCTGTGTGTGTGCATTTGGGTTGTGCTCCATGGATGATGACGATGATGTGACAGTATGGTACACAGATTTTATAGAGGCATATGATCAGTCCTGAGATGCTCTTGCAGGTTTTGCTGTGGCAATATAATCAATCCTAGGAGATCTTGCAGGTTTTGCAGAAGTAGTGTAATCAGTCCTGAGGTGTACATACTTGATGGGTTGCTCGCAGAGATGTTGATGATGTTCATCCAGCATGAAAAATGGGTGGCTCTGTAGATGATGAAGACCTGTAGGTGGTGGGCCTACATCCAGTATGAAAAAGGACTGGCTCTGTAGAACTTCCTATGATGAGTAGATTGGAGATTGATTGAGATAGCAGCGATGATGATGATTCGATGACGATGATCCAGTGATAATGATCCAGAGAAGAAGACTTGTGCCTATAGATCTGTGTCGAGAAATACCTTCCTAGTTAAGAGGGAGTGTTGATGTATATGTAACTTCGGAATGTATTTCATCTATGTATTATTGTACTCCTATAGAGATGTATTATTCCTCTATACGAAAGTGTCGTCATTTGTATTGACAAGTGTTGCAAGTGTCGTAACTTGATGATGGGTTATTAGACCACCTATTGAGGGGTCAGCCCGGATTAATGTAACCTGGGGTTATTAGGATGAGTTAGACAAGTCGGCCCCATAGGTTTATTAGGCAAGACAGGACAAGTATAAATAGATATCGGGAGATCTCTATTTCATGCATCTCATTACTCACTCCTATATCACTCGGAAAGTGGCGCACATGTGAGGAGGAGGATCAGCTTCTAGGAGAAGTCTACCTCTAGTACTTTGGTTGTATCATTGCTCATTCTATCTTTGAGGAATTTGTGGGGTTTTTCACCTTTATGGTTTTCCCCAGTGAAACTCTTTGTGTCCATTGTATTATGTGATTTCTTGTTATGCTTGATACATGCTTGATATGATTGATATGCTATACATGTTATTCTCTCAGTAAAAATCCTAGAGTATGCTGAATTAATGCTTAAAATCTAACATTTATCAGTGCTAAAGTTAATTTGCTTATCATCACTTCTTATCTAGTTTATTACAGTAATAGATTTTTTTTTGAAATTTAACTATTTAAGGGACATTACAAGTGGTATCAAAGCCCAACTACAACACTAAGAGACCTATTGGGCTCATTACCAAAATAAATCTGCTACAGTTACATTTATTTCGGAATTTACTTATGACTTCCTTTTCATAAATATACATATAAACTAACAGAATTTTGTTCTCTCAATTTGGTGAAATGTTTCAGATACAAATACAACAATATTTGAATGCATAAATGAAGCCGCTATAGGAATCCCTTCAAACAAATGCATATGTATGAATTCTTTTACAAACACTAACAAAATTGTTGTTTTACGGACGGGCCAAAAAAAATTTTCGTTATCTTATTCACCTGCATAATATAATTATGGCTAAAATAAATAGAATTGGTATGACATCTAGATAATGCTTTCATATAGCCCAGCAAGTAAGAAAGACTACCTAGGAGGAGAAATGTTTAAAAGGCCTATGCACCAGGATAGATGTTTTTGGGCCCAGTTAAAAAGATAAATATGATTTAAGCCTTTAGCTATATAAATCAAAGGATAAAGACGAACATGTTCACCTCTGGTTTGATCATGAAGTCATGCATGAATAAACATATAAATTATCTTCTACATAGGAAGTTAGCAACTTAGCAAATTTAGATAGGTACATCAGGGAGGAAGTGACTTGAGCTGCGGCATATTCGTAAAGTACCAAGAAGCATAAAATAAAGTCTGAGATAAACTTGTTAAGAAGTACCTGGTTAGGCAAGGTATACAATATTTTAGTAACAATAGAAACAATTACCCCCTTACATGAGTAGCAAGTCACGTTATGGGTTTAGCCTATATTATAAAGAATCATAGGAGATTTAGACCATTCGGATACCTAGTGTCAGAGGAACGATTTAGAAAGATTTATATATTACAATACCAGTGACACATAAACCAAAAGATAGAAACCTGAGAGGAGTCATAGAAACTCGACAAGAATAGTTAAGTGTGGTATCGGGTCTTAGAAATCCTGAAACAGTGGGCATGATTATTATGTGATTTTCCCTACTATGGATAGCTACACTATATAATTAAAATACTAAAAACATACAAACAAGACCAATAAAAGACTTTAGGGTTTCATAGTAAAACTACAAAGTAATTATGCATGGCACGATTACGCACCTAGAAGTCACAAGATGAAGCACAAAAAGAGTTCTTGGGAAAGTTGTTTAAATTACCAATAACAATTCTAAGAGTGTAAAATACGAAGATTATCAAGGTATATCATTGCTTAATTTGTTGATAGGACAGAGATATGCTTGGGTCTAGTTTGGACTTACCTATAGGAAAAGAGGTAAACGCTATGACGTAGGAGAGTGAGTTGTGGGAAAAAAATATGTCTATAGACAAGTAAAGCGGAAACTTAATAAATGAATGATGAACAAGAGGCTATGATATAATAACATGTGGGAAGGAAATTGTAAGTGAAGGACGCATATGGGCGCAAAAGACACCACCAAACCCTTGTGGACCAAGAGTAATACATGGGGTAATAATGGTATAACTATTAGCAGGATGAGTGATTTACAACTAGACTAATAATAGTCAACTGCAGGAATAAAATAATCTATTTTCTTGGAGAAGGAAACAAAATCCTATTATGAGAAATGTTGGGTGAAATTCATAAGTTCCGCATAAAACTCAACTTAAGAAATTAAAACTGGTTGAAGTAACTGACGCATGCCTGTTACAAGATAATAGGAGTACCATGTTTAGGGTAGAAAGATGTGTAGCATGTTTAAAAATAAACCTAGGGTGTTAAACCAAATCTGGAAAAGGATTAATAGGGCCTAAGGTTGGGTCAGGAAGGAACCTCCAAACACATAAACAGTCTTGGACTGCACCTTTTCATATAAACCCAGAACCTTGTAAAGGTATTCATCATGACTGTTCGAATAGGTTCGAGATAAAATACCATAGTCGTGTCTTATGCTCCCAGGCTAAACTAACTACATAAATATATGTTAGTAATGTTACAAACTACGAGTTTTCAAATTACGATTTGATTCGTGACATGCTTACTTCGTAAGTGCAAATATTTTGACCAACCTACGGGTTAGGCTAATAAACAGACCTTGTAACTACCCTACCTTTGGTAATAAAGATAAGGAAACTCATGTAAAGTTATGCACAGGAAATACCGAGTTTAACCAAAAAAATCTATTTAATAATGAAGCTAGTACTCTAAACACACCATAATTATTTATGATCATGTTATATATATGTATGCATTTTTACGCTTGGATAATGCTTATGTTACTTTCATACACAGTTCACATTATGAACATTAATATGTTTCCTATTTCAAGGGAAAAAAAAGTAGAGAATAACTAAGGGTACTAGAAAAAGAAGTGTCGTGCCCAGAAACAAAAAGTTATTTATGATTTCTAAAGTGAACCACACACAAGTTGTGTACAAAGTAATGTTATTTCTTATATTCTAAACTGATTTCTGTAGTAAACCATATACAATTATGTGCAACAAAAAGTGATTTCTGATTTCTAAAGTGAACCATACGCAAGTTGTGTACAAAGCAATGTTATTTCTTATATTCTGAACTGATTTATGCAGTAAATCATATACAATTATGTGCAACAGAAAGTGATTTCTGATTTCTAAAGTGAACCATACGCAAGCTGTGTACAAAGAAATGTTATCCCTTATATTAGGAACTAATTTCTGCAGTAAACCATATGCAATTATGTGCAACAGAAAGTTACTAACTGATTTCTGAAGTGGACCATATGCGAATTATGTGCAAAAGAAAGCTATTTCCAATTTCTAAAGTGAGCCATATCTAAATTATGTACAAAGGAAAGTTATTATTTATATTCTAGACTGACTATTTGCATTTTGTTACAATGGGAATTATTGCTCATATCTGAAAGGACTGACTACATGTGCTTGTTGCAAAGGGAAGAATATTACTTACATACTAAAGTTGATCATATGAATGAATACACCTTATGATGAAGCACTAGACACAAATTGTGTTATTTGAGAAAAGTATGAGTATGAAAAGCAAGAAATGTCAAGGCATGACTAACAATAAAATGATTATGATATCCTTTCTCATTTTACATTGTGATAAGATATCAGGGGACTGAAATTACTTTGAGGTTATTTCATGTAAAGGGTTAAGGGAGCGTCAACAAGACCTTGAATTAAGAAACAATTTGAATACACGGGGCTGCCTGGGAGAATAAAACTACGATGAGTGAGGCCTACCTCATCTAGTTTCAGGTTCATTTTTTTTTTTAACACTGGGATGGTGTTGTTCTAAGCGGGGAGGGATGTAATATCCCAAATTTTGTCTGATGATGTTTATGTTATATATTGGGCATAAGCCCTGATGCATATGACTCATTTATGATATACTTATATTTAGGCATGGACCCTGATTTATGTAGAATTATTGTTACATACTGGGCATGAAGACCCCGATGTACTTGGTTGATGTTTATTATGAGATATGGGTATAAACCCTAAAATACTGATATGTTTTTTGATTATACTGTGCAGAGTCTTATTGGGCATGACCGACCCTTACGATGTGTTGAGCGTAAGCTCTGGAGCACATGGATGACCTATGTGTTGGGTGTAAGCCCTGGAGCACTCCAAGCTTGATAAATTAAAACTGGATCTGAGGCAACTTAAATATTCTAGATGTGCCTCACAACCATATTCTAGCACTAGTGTGAGCAGAGGCTCTGGAATTGCACTAGCATAACACCCATGTGAGAGTGTTGAGTTAAAAGGCTCTGACGAGCACTCGGGGTTACTGGACCTCAATGTGTTGAGTCAGAAGGACTCTGAATAGCACTTTTACTTTTATCACATTTATTTAATTTGATTAAATGATTCATATTTTTATCTATCATCACCTACTATGGGAACTACCATGTTAAACGAGGGAATCCGACATGCAAGAGAGACTAGAGGTATCTAACCAAGCTGACCGAGACCATCCAAAGAATTGGACCTTGTCCTTAAAAGTTAAAAGAAGTGTCATATGATGACACAGAACTAAATAAAAGATAATTACGAGTAGTCTTTTATGACTAACATGTATAAAGGCCTCAAGGCTAATATTATTATTAAGGGATTTAATAATAATGATGCCATTATTTAATTGTGGAATATAATTAGTATATATGATTTATGCATTATTTTATATTATAAAGTGGTGTATTAATAGTTAAGTGAAATATAATTATTGTTAGTATAATTGTTGTTATTATAATTATTGTTATTAAATTATTATAATTATTATTAAGAGCATAAATCAAAATCACTTATAGCTAAACCGTTGGAAAAGTCCTAGTTCAAGAGGACTGGATATTTAATTAAATAAAATCTTTTAATTATTAATTATTGAATTTAAAGAAACTAATTACTACAACAGTCCTAATTCAAGACTTCCCTACCTAAAGAGGGCATATCCCAAGTTTTGGGGAGGATCCATCATTCTTGGTCATTATCATTCTCTTATTATAATCCAAGAAACTGAAGCAGCCTCACCTAATAATTCTCATATTTGAATCAGTAGTGGATCTAGGTTCTCTATCTTTTGCATGTTGGAATCCAGCTCGGGGGGATCCATACAGAACCAGGAACGGTTGTAGGATCATGGATGTGAGGAATACGGTAACCCCAAAGTTATCCAGCTAAAGGCAATCACCCTAACAAGTTAAATAGACACAACAAGCTCTGAATTAACCATTGTTGACTGTGCAGGTCACTACAAGAAGGATTCAAGTGCCAAGCAGCTAGGTTTCCATAGGAATGGACCAAGTACTCAAGCAGCCAGATATGGAGTATTCAATGTTTCAAATGTCCAGTTATAATAAAGTTAGGCTTCTACAATCAGAATAGATACTGCAGCAATGTTCATTACCAATATTATCAACTTCGAGGTTCTGCCCAGAACCTAATGGAGTGCCTAACAGGGCTAGCCAAGCTAGCATGTGCTAGACAACACCCTATTTATCTTCTAGATTAGGGTTATTATGTTTCCTTTAACAAGTAAATAAGATATCTGTTTAAATCGTTTTATTAGATTCGTGATGTAGGGATCATTTATGTTTTCTTTTAATTCTTTTATTATTTTCTCTAGGCTTAGAAAACATCAAATCCTTTAGCCACTACATACAAACCTTAGATCAAACATTTTCATCAGTGATTACTACTTCTCTATTCTTTCAAACCAAGGTATCATTCACATTATAATCATATTTACATTTTCAACCAAATAGTCCAACCCTATTATCGAAAACATCAATAGATATTCCATTATGGATTGGGTCCCACTACCAAGCCAGTGTTTCCCTCATTATTAAATAATATTACTTTTAGCTATTGAAACAAGGGTCACAAGGTCGAATCTCATTACCATTTTCAGAAAGACCTTGCTATCTTTAATGTAGTGAAAACAACGTATTATTTACACAGGAACATTGATTCATTTCGCCAAAGCTTTTCCGTTACCATTAGTAAACCCATACAGCCAGTCTTTCAAACATAAACGCAAGGCTAGGGATCAAGGATCGAATCCCTCTTTTTTTTATATACGTTAAGATCAGGTGAGGTTTTCGTCCCAACCACAAACACATTATGACATGGCAACTATTCTAAAACCAAGACTTGCAAATCCATTCAATAGACAGAGACACGACAGTAACATGAATGTTCTAAACCCCTTAACCATTTTTCTTCATATAGAAACGCAGAGAATAGTTATAGGTTCCAAAATTCATGGAAAAGGAAGAGGCCAAAAATTCTTCCCATTTTCTTTCAAACAAAGACTAAAGCTCATAACAATGCAAGTCCTGGTGAAAATCATGATTTCCCTATATAATTACTCAACTGATGACTTACAGAACAAAGGCACGATAGAAAAACACAGACATCGAAACTACTTCTACTCATAAAACACAAAAGTTAGACATTATGCAAATCAATTATAGAATCATACAGAAGGACATTTCTCTTAATCATAGGTCCAGGATTTCTTTTTAAATAAAAAATTTATAGACATGTAACCTCCAGGTATATATTGAGTATTATTACAAATAGCTTCTACAAAGATTATTGTTGAGCCGAATGGCCAAACATCACAATAAACCCTCCAGGACTATTAAAACCAATAGATACATTTTCACAAGGGTCTAGCCAATGACGACCTCCATGGAACCAAAAATATTTGTTGTAATCCCAAATCGGATTCACGAAGTTCCTCATAGCATATACTAATAACCTCACTCCATAGAGGCGAGAAGAAGAGTGAAGGAGTGGTGAATCTGGACTTACCAATGATCACGCCTTCAAGGTTGAGTATTTTACTAGCAACTCAATAGCCATGTATAAGAGAGAAACCACCCAATACCTACTAAACAAAAAACCATACGAAGTTAAAACCATGAGGGTATTACCAGACTATAATGTAACAAAATAGCAGGAAATATAGTAAAGGTCAAGCTGAGTATTACCTTCATTTCAGTCTCCATCCCCACATCTAAAACCCTGTATGGTGCGACGGCCATGAGCAAAGCTCAGGCCAGAGCACGAGACCCTCAAAACATAGCCACAGCAAAACAAAGTGAAATGAACCATGAAAAGGAGCCTTCGTTGGCGTAAGACCCAAGGGGAAAAACCTTAGCATAGCTGGCAGCGTTAGTCTTGTGCCAATGCAGAGATGCATTTAAATCTACCACCAACCCCAAATATTATGATGTTGACCTCAATTCATATAGTAGTAGTGGTATTTTTTGGGGGGTTCAACAAGTTTTATAAATGCGTAGGTATGAAAAGGTCCACAAACCTTACATAATACCAACAATACCTCACCAAGTCAACATATATTAATAGTTAAACATCATTTGCAACCACCCTTCAAAACCTTAGGGTGCCTTTCTTCAAACATCACACACTTTAGGTTTTAGTATTTGATAGCATGGTGAAGTAAACATCCTATGAAGTTACCGTCATAGGTACACCTGCAAACCAAGTAAAACTGAATGCATTAGTGAAATTCGCTAAGTAAGTCAGAGATGTCCATTTCATTCACCCTACCTCTTGGCAACTCTTCCAGGATACTTTTCTCCTTAGAAAGACCAAGCATCTCATCATGGGCCTCAATAGTCACCAACAGGGGTCCATCATACCTGAAGTATCAGTTAATATTTTCATAAATACTCTCATAAACTCTTGAAACAATAGGAAGGAGATTTGTATTATATTATTCTAAAACATTTGTATTATTAGCAACGGAGTGTCATTTCTACCCTTTACATCGCTTCCACAAAATAGTAGGAATATCAACCAGTAAGACCTTGTTAATTAGGGAAGTGAGACCCATTAACTGTCACAACTTATTTCCAGTGTAGTAAGTATTTATCAGTGCTGAAGTTAATTTGCTTATCATCACTTCTTATCTAGTTTATTACAGTAATATATTTTTTTTTGAAATTTTACTATTTAAGGGACATTACATGCTAACAGGTACCTTATTTATTATTATAGAGGTACTATGTCGATAAGGAGTTGCTTATCAATTAAACAATTAAATGTCGATGTTATTATTCACCATTAATAATAATAATTATTGTTATTATTAATTATTATTATTGTTATTATTATTATTGTTATTATTATTATTGTTATTATTATTGTTGTTGTTGTTGTTGTTATTATACTAATATTAATAATAATAAGAGTCTAACCATTACCAAATATCATAAGTGAATGATTTGAATTGTTTGAATAGTAAGTTGTTATATTATGAAAAGGGGATTGGCTGAACATTAGTTAAGAAAAGAAAAAGAGATATTAAATATTAAATGTACCAAGAGAGTTAACATAAGACTCATTGAATGTTATATTATAAAATTAATGCCATGGGGGACAATAGAAGCGAATTTGGATTATATAAATTAAAACAAACCACCACTTCGAATTTTGAAAGGGTAATAACATAAATATTAAATTAGTAATCTATTTAACTTGTTTAATATTGTAGACGGTGAGTGGATGGGTAATTAACCCACCACCTCATAAGAAACCGATTCAAGATAGCAAGAAATTAGTAATAAATGTGCAGTCAACCTGTAAAATTAGTCACGGCAGATCTAATGAACAAGTAAATCAATCACAACAGATGAACATAGAAAATATGGTGCAAAACTGTGCAAAACATGCAGCAATGCTCTCTATCCCAGAAAGGGTGAATGAATTACAATAGAATACAATCACAATGACTGAGCAATTCGAATTGCCTAAGGAGGTCATTAGAATCACAGAATGGAGTAGCTTGACTCTATCTAGGAGTCCTCATCAATCATCGGTGGTGCTCATCAATCACAACAACCAGTCATCCAGGTGTCAAACTGAGTCTAACTGAGTGTAATAAATGTAACTGAAGTGTGTAGCACTGATATAGGATCTGGAGGCTCAGTGGGGGCGCATGGGAGGCTAACTGAAGTCAGAACAAGTCACCTAATCAAACTGGAGGTCAAACGGAAGTGATACAGTCAGTCGGGAGTGAAACTAGCCTCAAATCAGGGAGAATCGGAGCTAACTGAATGTAACTGGAGTGAATCTGCAGTGGTAGGTGAACAAGTGCGCCCTTCTCTGGCAGTAGGTGAGAAGTGGGCGCCTTTCAGCTTAGGAGGGATAAAACTCTGTGGTAAGTGGCTCCCGGGTGCTAGAAGAAGGTGGATAAGGTGCTGGAGGCATCAAATTGGTGACTGGGATGCATGCCTGTGCATGCAAAACCCTAGATTCTGCATATCCTGAAATAGATCATGCAGGATCCCGAAATAGATGATGTATCCCGAAATAGATGATGTGGATATCCGAACACCCCCCCTCAAGCTAGACTATGATGTGCCAATAAAAATAATGTGGGGCCCTGGTAACTAAGACCAAAGGTCGCTCCAATACAATAATCTAAAACTAATAACAGTCAATAAACCGAGGAAATGGGGAAAACCTCATGGGAAAAATACCCCCCCTCAAAATAGACTGTAGTACAGCAAAAGATTTAACTGCTCCAAAATCAAGTAGATATGTCTGGAGGTATCTTACTCTTGGGAGTAAATGGATCATGCTCCAAAAACATGTGCTTGAATTCTCCATCAGTGGATGCAAGCGAATGTGGAGACTTTAAGAACTTGCTCTTCATACCGAAAAAGGTGAGAACAAATCTGAAAATATGAGGATGATCCTGGAACCTGTGATTCGAACCAAGTGAGGTAGGAATATCTCCAATCGGATCAAATAGATCTTGAAACTTGAACTTCTTATCAATAGAAGTTAAATCAGCTCCAAAAATAGATGAATGGTTTCTTGAGATCTCCTTTGAACCAACAAGGGTGAGATCAAAACCAAAATCAGCAAAAAGTGCATGAGAATTGAACTCAAGCGAATGGTAGTGCTCTTCATCTTCATTAAAACTCTGAGAAACTTTGCAAATGATAGAACATAATTTTATAAAAGGCATGCAATCAAGGAGGGCGAATGCTTCACCTCCAAAATCAGATTTTACCTCCAAAACATCAAGTAGATCATTATTCCGCATGCCGACAAACTCATGTGAAAGAGAGGATTCAAGAACCTCTTCGGAATCTAGAGTATGGGCTCGTTTATCTTGCTCAGAATTCGAAATAGAAGACTTTGAGAGAATGAGTGTTGAATCTATAGTTTCTTCTTCATCTTGAACAATTGTTGAGGCCAACACATGATCGGAAAGAACACATAAGGAGATCTCACTGGGCTTGTTCTCCAAAAGGCTAGCATGATCCTCTTCTTCCTGCTTTCCAAATTCTCTGTCAAGTTGGACCCATAGATCACTTGGATTTTCAGCAGTATTACTGAGGTAGCGCATACAAGGAGACATAGCAAGACACATTGTTCCAAAAGCTCTGTCACAATCATTGAGCCAATCATTCTCCTCTTCATCGGAATCAAAATCTCTTGTATTACCAATGCACATATCAAAAAAACATTGTCTCTTCAAGAATGCAATCATCTTTGGTTTCCATTCATCATAGTTGAATGGAGTAAGAATATTTTGTGAAGAAGAAGTCTCCATCTTTGCATTAGCGAATGCACATGGAGGAAGTAAGAAACCTGCAAATCACACACAAACAAACACTATGTTTTCAGCCTTGCATGCACATGAGCGAGTGCACATGAGATTTTGCATGCCCCTACTAAAATATATTGGTGAGCAAAGATTGCTCTCTCTTCATGTAGAACACCTGTAGAAAAGAAATCTTGTCCCTGTCATGGCTCTGATACCATGTAAAATTAGTCACAGCAGATCTAATGAACAAGTAAATCAATCACAACAGATGAACATAGAAAATATGGTGCAAAACTGTGCAAAACATGCAGCAATGCTCTCTATCCCAGAAAGGGTGAATGAATTACAATAGAATACAATCACAATGACTGAGCAATTCGAATTGCCTAAGGAGGTCATTAGAATCACAGAATGGAGTAGCTTGACTCTATCTAGGAGTCCTCATCAATCATCGGTGGTGCTCATCAATCACAACAACCAGTCATCCAGGTGTCAAACTGAGTCTAACTGAGTGTAATAAATGTAACTGAAGTGTGTAGCACTGATATAGGATCTGGAGGCTCAGTGGGGGCGCATGGGAGGCTAACTGAAGTCAGAACAAGTCACCTAATCAAACTGGAGGTCAAACGGAAGTGATACAGTCAGTCGGGAGTGAAACTAGCCTCAAATCAGGGAGAATCGGAGCTAACTGAATGTAACTGGAGTGAATCTGCAGTGGTAGGTGAACAAGTGCACCCTTCTCTGGCAGTAGGTGAGAAGTGGGCGCCTTTCAGCTTAGGAGGGATAAAACTCTTTGGTAAGTGGCTCCCGGGTGCTAGAAGAAGGTGGATAAGGTGCTGGAGGCATCAAACTGGTGACTGGGATGCATGCATGTGCATGCAAAACCCTAGATTCTGCATATCCTGAAATAGATCATGCAGGATCCCGAAATAGATGATGTATCCCGAAATAGATGATGTGGATATCCGAACACAACCTACCTAACAAAATTTATTAACTTGAAAAGATTGGATTGTTGAGGGAAACAACCAATTAATAAAATAATATTTTATTGTGACTTGTAGGAATAAACAAGTAAAGGAGTTAATCTTTTGGGGGTTTTCACGGGATTGGACAAGGGAGGTGGAGTAAGCCAGAAGGCTTATGTAGAAGGAAATGGTATATATGTAAGAGCGGATGGGTCATAAGGGGGATGTATTTTATTTTGGGGAAAATTAAAAAAGGGAAGGATTATTGATCAGAGGAATTGGAACAAAGGAAGCTCCTTTCAGGATTATCGGTTTGTGGGCTCAGGGTCTAGGAAATTCATTGATTTCCTAGGGCTAGCAAGATAATAGTTGGTCGGCAGGGTGGATTTATCATTTGGTTTCTAAGTGGATCTACAGAATATACTATAGAAGTCCTACTACAAATCTACGAATCTAGATATTGTATTGAGTCGAACTTAGATAAAATGTCAATTATTTATTTCTAGAATATGTGAATATGTGCAGAATATTATGTGAAAAGAAGAGATTAAAATGAAAAGTCCCAAGTTTTATTTATTTATTTGCAGAGATGAATCTATACATACATATTGAAACCTTGCAATCCCTAGAATGTTTTATGATATGAATATAAACATGAAATTTTATTTTTTTCAACTCATTTACATAAGAAATACAAACAAATGAGAGCCATTGCCAAGGAGGGGCACTGTAGTATACAATTTGAATCAATCAAATTCAACAATAAATGAAGCCTAGGCATGCATTTTAGTGAAGCAATGCAATTTTGGCCCGCTTCACATAAATGCACGCCATGCCTTCATTAGAAGGCCAAATTGAATGATTCAAATTTGAGAGTATTTTTTTAATCATTAAGAACATTAATACAAGTAAATTTTTCTAATTTTTCACATATAAATTTCATTTGTGCAAGAATACTACAAATTGGATTGATTTCAAATGGTAAAAATTAGGGTTTCTGTGCCTCAAATAAATACAAACCAACACCTGTACTTAATTGGCAGTGCAATAATGATAAGTCCAAGGTAAATGTAAAAAAACTTTCTACCTCATCTCATTTTCATTTTCATAAAAGGAAATGTTATACACTGAAATCCAAGTCTGTTGGAATAGCAATTCATCATATCTGTCAATGATCATAGTCAGAAAAATCTGCACTCCCCATCCAAACCAAGTACACTTCTGGTAATGAAATTTGAAATGAGACAATATTAGAGAAATACCTAACCTATATAACCTTGCATACTACATAACCATGTTTCCCCACGTTACACAACTTTCACAAAATGCAAGATGAACCAAAGCTTGGAATGTTGTATGAAATATGAATATGTCGATATCAATAATCTTATTCTTCATCCAACTCATCATATGTATCATCTGGTTCATAATCGATGTTGAAAGGATTGGCCACATCAACATCATCATCAATGTCGTCATTTCCAATCATATCATATACCATATCATCATCATGAAAATTTTCTCTTGCATTTGGTTCTACTTCTTCATTAGGTTCTTCGTTTGACACATCGTCTACATCATCTTCATCCAGATCATTATCTCCAACATCTCCTTGAACTTCTTCGACGTCTTATTCTGGAACATGAACTAACTGCTCATCTACATCATATTCTTCTTCAATATCCTCTTCTCTCGATACATTATACTTTATCGACCTTCCTCTTGGATCATATCTAACAACATATGAACAACCCACTCTACTTGGAACCTATGAGTAAAATCGATGCTCACATTGGCTAGGAAGAATGTAGGCATCTGATCCTAGATCAACATTCCTTGCATTGACCATGGTAAATCTGTTAGCATTCTCAATAACAGTTCTATCAGGATCACATTCATTCACTCGTAGCCTGTACCATTTGACGTTGAACATAACTACTTTGAAGGATTCAATGTCACACTCAAGTATATATTCCAAATACCCATAGTATCAATTTTCAGAGACTTCTGCATGTCTGTCTCTTCTATGAAAAATAGTAGTAACATCAAATACTGCATTTATCCCACTATTTGAGTTTTTCCTCTTTTCATCTAACATTTTGATGCGAAATTTGCAGCCATTGCACCACATAGCCTTGTGGTGTTTCACTTGCAATATGCCAGACATGTAAAAAAATGCATTTGCAATCAATAAACATATTTATACTTGGAAATTATCCAAATTAAGAAAAAAATCACACCATATACATCAATATAATATTAAAAAAAACTATATAGTATGGGTGAATATCCTTTCTTGTTTATCTTTTAAACCATGTGCTAAATCAATTTACTCTCGTGTAAGATTGACATCGCCTTAACGTTCAGCTTCTTTAACCATTGTATCCACACCATTCCATGTTAACCTACCATGATTACATTTTATACATTGTTCAATCCATACCTTCATATAGTCAACATTCTTTGCAATGAATAAATGTATTGCATCCCACTCTGAAGTAGTTGTACTAAAATAAAAGAATTTACATATAATTAGTTGCCATGGTATACCTTCATATTAATAATGGATTATGTAGGAAGACTAAAATTTAAATAAGTAGGATGTATATTAAAAAAAAACACAAATGTATTATAGATCTCCACCTTCTACTTACATCTCACTTTCCTCATTCTACCTTTCCCTAGTAGGTGCTCCCCTTCAAATTTGTTGATGGAGTTGACATCCCAAATGCAATCCATGTTAATAATTGCAACTATTTTAGGAATATATTGAGTAATATAAACCATGGTTTGATATACCATATATCCCTCTACTATAGAACCCTTAGGACGTGCTCTTTGTCTAACTAAAGCCTTCAATGATTTCAAGTGCCTCTCAACCAAGCACATTGACCTTGTGTGTACAAAACCACACATTTCAATCTCCTCATCTTGGTGTATGAGGTAGTGTTCTTGTGCATTAAAAAATGCCGGAGGTAGATACTTTTTCATTTCACACATTAGATGAGGAATTTGTATCCTCCAAAACTTTATATCTTCTTTATCAATTTATTTGGATGACAACCATCTACAAATGATGTAAACAAATCACAAGTTTCAACAAAAAAATAGTATATAGTATGCAATACAAGTAAAACACATGCAATCAAATATAAGTACGATGTACAACAAATTGAACAAATTACACTTTGCATATAAATTGCCACTTACCTCATATATTTTCCAAGAGCATATATAACTTGTTTAACACTGCTGTCAAAGTTGTCTAGGAGAGAAAGAGGTAGAACACACTGTAACAAAAAAATGCATCATTAGGTATTCCAAAAGCAGACAAAAAAAGACTAACAAGATCTTTCACAAATATACAAATATATATACCAAAATAATTACCTTAATGAAGGTATGTCAATCATGAGTTTTTACCCCACTTAATTCACCTTTCTTTGTTAGGATATTCTTTATGTTTGAAGAAAATCCAGTGGGAAATTTAATTTTTCCAATAACCCTTTTTACATCCTTGCTTTTCTCCTCTGTCAATAACCATGGAAGAGTACTTATATTTTGGTCTCCATCGTTATTTGAATCAACCACACTTTACATTGCATGATTGGATTCCTTAATGTCATTACAACTATTGACATTTTTTTCTTTTCCGCTCCTTCCATCTAAGATTTGCCATAACGTTTCTGTTACATTCTCCTCGATGTGCATTGTATCAAATAAATGAACAATTTCTAGATGCTCATAATAAAGGAGTCTACTGAATTGCTTGCGATAAATTTTCATTCCTCATGGAACCACCTCATTATTGATTCCTTGATCATGACCTTCAATATGAAGCATAATTAAATATATTACATCAATACTTGAAAATTAGTAAAGTGATCAAAATGCAATAAAAATATAAAATATTCCAAACATTTCATGTATATGATCAATAGACATTTTGATCCATACCTCGACGATTTTATATATTATATTGCATCTTCCATAGACGAGGTGTCATTCTTCGAGGTTTTAATGTAGTTTCTTCTTTCCCATTGAAAAGATATTTAATTGCCTATACTCAACAAACACTTCCTTTCCTAAACTTCACGAACGACAAGATTTCATATTAGGACCACAAAATGGAGATGCAAATTTACCCTCTATTTGAAGACCTGCAAGAGATGAAGCAATTTATATATCAATTATTTGAAGTATGTATAATGAAGGGATTATTTAAAAAGCATACATGACATGAATTCCATAAAATTAAACACTATTAAAGTGCAGTGTAATGTTATAACATACCACATAAATGTGTTAGCCCCAAGGCATCGTGAGTTGTCCATACAAGCATTGCATGGAATTCAAATTCCCTTTTCGGATCATCTAATGGTTTAGAAATATTATACAAAGTGATTCCCCTCCATAAATCTAGTAACTCATCGATACGAGGCTCAATATATACATTTATATCTTTAACTTGGTACTTACCTAATTGATTGAGCATACAATACATAATTAATACATATATGATTAAATAAAAAAAATATCAGACATAATTATAAGACATAAGTTTATAACTTAACATATATATATATCTATGTGTGTGTGTGAGAGAGAGAGTATAAACAACCAAATATAATACATATTTATGAAACAAAGAGGACAAATGAGATGTTACCGCAGTAAAAAGAAATTATTTCAAACAAATGTCTGGAACAATCCTTGTTAACATTATGTGCTCCCTCTTTATTGACATCTACAGAGGAATGTTATTGTTGATAAAAAAATGAGCCACACCAAGTAAGTAGATATCAGCTCTCCAAATGGATTGATACCATCTACTTCCAACAAAAGCCTAAGATTAAAAGGTTCTTCTTTAAACTCTGGCCATATTTCCTCTATCTTTGAAATGATAGATCCATCTGTAGGCATTCGAAGAGCACCATATTTGCTTTTGTTCTCCGCATGGTAATCAATAAACTTTGCTATGTTTTTTCACCTGAACAATTGCTACAAACGTGGAATAAGGGGAATATAACAAAGAACCTTGCAAAGCACCTTTTTTTTTACTTGATCAATTTGATATCTACTCTTTTGACAGATCGAGCATTCTTATTTCTAACAAGTTATACAACTTGATGAGAACCCGACAATGTTCTCATTTTTTGGGGGGTCAATTTTAGTAGCTATTTTTATCTCCATTTCAAAAAGTGTGTATACTGGTAGCACCATTTTTCATTTTGAGACATTTTTTTGTGATTTTGAAACTTCTTGGTCATAAGAAAAATATAACTTTTATTTACAAGGGCAATTTTCCAAACTTTACAAAAAAAACTACATTTAATAGCTAGTTATAGTAAGAAAATACATACATTTTTGAATTTTTGTAAGATTTAGAAGCTAGTTAGAATGAAAAATATATGCATTTTAAAAAAAAATTCATTTAAATTTTATCTTAAACAAGTCATTTTTTGGACAGATTTCTAAACAAAATGAGAAAAAAAGACATTACAAACCATTTTTCAATGTATTTTATGCTATTTGATGTATAAAAATGATTCACATAAACTCAACAAAACGTATACCTGTTGGCAGGCGGTTCGATGAGGAAATGTCGCAGTACTGCCGACGTTGTGACACATCGGATGAGGGCACGGAAGGAGTATTTTGTGTTAAAGTATACCGCAGTTGGTGGGTTTTGGGTCACTTGGACCATATGTTTTGTAATGTTGAGTCAATGGTACTGCGATATGCGGGTTTTTGGGTCATTTGGACCAAGTCAGTTAAATATTGGGTCATTTGTCCATAGTGTCGGTTAGGAAGTTGTTAGTAAGTGGACAAACATTGTAATGGTAGAGGCCTATAAATAAATAAGAGTTGTAAGTGATAGATAGAGAAGAGAGAGTGGGCGAGCAATAAGAAGATGGATGTATACGGAGATCTATGTTTTGCTTATGGTATATGATTGTGACAGTAATACAATGATGATGTTTTGGTATGATATTTGTGTAATGTTGTGATATATGAATGTTCTTATATTTTCTTGATGCAATGTCTGCTTACTATTATTGTGATGATAAATGCTGCGATTAAGTAATATGTTATAACTCCATGTCAAATGTTTAAAGTTTCTGTTTAAGTCCTGCAATAAAGCTAGTCAGTGCAGCCACAACTGTCCTCCTCCCTCGGCGGAAACATGGTTCCGTCTGCCCTTCCTGGACGCCTCGGGTGAGACCTCATCCACTCTGCGGGTGTTGTTGGGTGGGCTCAAACCTACCCGAGCCAGTGCCCAGGGAGACTGCGGTATGTGTCGACAGTGAGGCAAAACCCTGTCGACCGAGGTCGCGTTGGTCAACAAATGGTTCCATTGTCGGGACAGTGTGCAGAGTGAAAGGAGGTCATGTTGTGGCACTCGACGAAGCCGGAGATACAGAGTTGGTTTGATCAGAAGTTGTAGGAGTTTGTTGAAGAAGAAAGCTGGAACACACGACTAATAGTAGATCATTGGCTGGGAAGGTATATTCATGACGGTCCGCACAAATGGTTTTTCTGTGAATTCCCAGTCATTCTATACGAATGGTTGTCAAAGCTGACCTTCCAGAAGAGGAATTTCCAGGGTGGTGAGCCGACGGCTTAGACCCCGGAATTGATTCAAGAGCTGCAGGAAGTCAATAATAAGGCATTGCAGGCTATCGAAGTTTAGCTCAATAGCATCTTGGGGGGATATATCACTGAATTTGCGGTTGACACGCAGAAATCCTATAGTGAAGCTGAAACATATTTCTTCTACAAACCAAGGGGAAGGTTTCTGCTGTCGCTCCAACTGTCGATTAAAATGCTAATGTGTGAAAAGGGTATATTGAAAATGCATCTTGATCAGTAAACAACCTGGTGGGTGGAGGCCATGGGTACCGCGACTGTTGTTCGGGTACACAGGGTACTACCAAAGGACCGAACACCAAGAGCAACCACTTCACACAAACAGATCACAGATCAACACACCGATGTTTTGACGTGGTTTAAACCCTCTTGAGGGAAACACTCCACGGCCCCGGCCAAATAGCTTCTACGGGACAATTTATTATGCAAAGAAAGAAAGTTACAAATGAGCTTCTCATAATCGATCAACTAAACAATGACCCTCCATGCTCTTTAAATAGAGATCATGGACCAATTAGGTGTTAAGCCACGGATCAAGGTTAGGTTTGATCTAAGAGAAGTTGAGCCGTCGGATCACTCTATGTCGGAAACATATCGTGACCGTCGGATTAAGTATTTACAAATGCATACTAATGCATACTAAAGAAACACACTATCCCTAACGGATATATTACACAAGTTGATCTTAACTAACTCCTAAGTGTCTAAATATCCTAACATCCCCCCTTAAGAACAACTTGGGATAGGATTGAAGGATTTACAAAAGTGACACTATTAGGAGAAGGAAGGAGGCATTAGAGCCTATCCCCCCTTAATGACAAGTTCCTGAACTCCTAGCATAGATCGAAGTTTAGAAAACTTCGCTTCTGTAAGAGACTTGGTGAAGATGTCTGCAACTTGATCATCTGTAGGGCAAAAGAGCACTTCAAGAACACGATCATGAACAAGATTTCTGATGAAGTGCATATGTAGCTCAATGTGTTTGCTGCGTTGATGTAGAACTGGATCTTTGGAAAGCTTGATGGCACTTTGATTGTCGCACCAAAGTGGAGTAGGCTGCTGCTGCTCGAATCCAAACTCTGAAAGGATCTGTCGAATCCATAAAGCTTCCTGACTGGCATTGACGGCTGCTCGATATTCTGCCTCTGCTGAAGAAAGAGCAAGAGCTTGTTGTTTCTTACAAGCCCAAGTAATAGGTCCAAATCCCAGACTGAAAACATAACCTGCAGTAGACTTTCGATCATCAGGATCGCCGGCCCAATCTGAATCAGTGAAACCAACCAACAAAGGTTTCCCCCCTGTACTGTAATGAATCCCAAACTGAACTGTACCTCGAATATATCGAAGTATTCTTTTAGCTGCTTTCCAGTGACTTTCATGAGGTGTCCGCATATAACGGGCAACTCGACCAACGGCAAAGGAAAGGTCAGGACGGGAATGAGTCAAGTATAAAAGACTACCAACAAGCTGACGATACAATGTGGCATCTACTTCAGGTGAAGTACAAGTGGCAGAAAGTTTGACTCCAGACTGGAAGGGAGAAGGGGCTGGTTTACAATCTTCCATGTGAAAGCGACGAAGAAGGTCACAAGCATACTTAGACTGAGAAAGAAAGATTCCTTCTTTGGTTTGCAGAACTTGGAGACCAAGAAAATAATGCAAATGTCCTAAGTCTGACATTTCAAAAGTTTGTTTAAGACTGGATTTCACATGGGTTATAAGCTTAGGGTCACTACCAGTAAGAATAAGGTCATCAACATATAGAACAAGTATGATGAGATGGTTTCCTACTTTCTTGGTATAGACATTGGGGTCAGAATGGCATCTAGAAAAACCAGTGTCAAGGAGAAAGTTATCCATTTTGGCATACCAAGCTCTGGGAGCTTGCTTAAGGCCATATAAGGATTTCTTAAGGCGACAGACAAGGCTAGAGTTATTCTGAACATAGCCAGGAGGTTGTTCCATGTAAATTTCCTCCTGTAAATCACCATGTAAGAAGGCAGACTTGACATCCATTTGATGGACTTCCCAGTTGTGTAAGGCTGTAAGGGAAAGAACAAGGCGGATGGAGTTCATTTTGGCGACGGGAGCAAAGGTTTCATTGTAGTCAATCCCTTCAACTTGAGAAAAACCTTTGGCAACTAACCTTGCCTTAAGTCTTTCAACACTTCCATCTGATGCATACTTAGTTCTGTAGACCCATTTACATCTGACAAGTTTTCTTCCTTTTGGAAGAGGTACAAGATCCCAAGTATCGTTCGCCATTAAGGAACGATATTCTTCATCCATGGCTGCATCCCAATCTGGATTCCCTGAAGCTTCTGCAAAAGTTTCTGGATCATGATTCTCGGAAACTTGAGCCAAAAGAGAAGAGGCTCGCTGAAACTGAGAACGTGTTCGACGTTGATCTCTAGGATCACCGGCAAGATCACCAGCTGCTTCACATGTTGAACGGACCCATCGAGGAAGCACTTGTGCTGGTGCAACTGGAGGAACATGAGCAGGCGGAGGTGGATTTTCATCCTCACTGTCATCATCAGAAACTGGAGTTGGAAACCTGTCAAGGAAGTTGGAAGAATAAGAAGAAGGCACAAACGACGAATCAGGCTCGCAGGCCAAAGATGGCACACTCGCCGAGTTAGGCTCGCAGGCCAAGATATTTTCATCAAATTTAACATCTCTTCTAATGATTATAGCATGAGAATGTGGTTGAAGAAGTCTATAACCTTTTACATCTTCAGAATATCCAACAAATATGCACTTTTCACTTTTAGGCTGCAATGCTTTCCGTTTTTCATCCGGAATGTGAGCCCATGCTTCACTACCAAACACACGAAAGTGACTTACATCAGGTTTAACTTTACTCCATGCTTCTTCCGGTGTTATACCTTGTAATGCTTTTGTGGGGGTGCGATTAACTATGTAATTTGCACAATTTATGGCTTCAGCCCAAAATTGAAGACTTAGTTCCTTAGATTGGATCATACAATTTGCCATTTCTTTTAAAGTGCGGTTCTTCCGCTCAGCTACACCATTTTGTTGTGGTGTATATGGAACAGTGTGTTGTTGTTGGATGCCTTGTTCAGTGCAGAAAGTAGTGAACTGTTTGTTAACATATTCTCCTCCATTGTCAGATCTTAACTTGATAATTTGATGACCAGATTGTTTTTCAACAAGGGCCTTGTAGGCCAAGAACATGTTAAATACTTCGCTCTTAAGTTTTAGGAAATAAACCCAAGTGCGTCTGGTGTAATCATCAATGAAAGTTAAGAAATACTTGAAACCAGAAAAGGAAGCAGATGGAAGAGGACCACACAAGTCACTATGCACAAGCTCCAAGGGAACCGAGGCGTGCCAAGAGGCACATTTGTCAAAACTGTCCCGATGATGTTTTCCGAGTACACAACCGGAACAAACACCATCTCTACAAGATACCATCGGAAGACCTGTCACCATATTTTCTTTACATAGTTGTTGCAATGAGCGATAATTTAAGTGACCAAATCGCTCATGCCAAAGTTTGCTCAAGTTATCACTATGAGCAACAAAAACTGAAGGGAAAGGTGATGACCCAAAGTTGTTAAACTTGTACAACCTGGTAATATCATCAACAATTCCGGTAGCTAGAACCTGTTGAGGATCTTTAAAATCCTTGATTACAACTTGGTGAGGTGTAAAGGTCACAGTTTTACCTTCACCAGAATGAGTGATCTGATAGACTGATAACAAATTGCAGGAAATTCTTGGAACACATAGTACATCACTAAAATGACCATTATCTACTGGAACTGTTCCAGCTCCTACAACACTTAGAGATCTATCATCACCAACAAATATTTGTTTGGTGTTACATTCATGCATAGTAGAAAAGATGGCTTGATCCTTAGCCATATGATAAGATGCTCCAGAATCAATGAGCCATTCATTTGAAGTAGAAGAAGAAGATGCAGTATAAGAATAACCAGAAGCACAAAGTGCATGTCCATGAGAGGCAGATTCTGAAGGCGAATCTAGGCTGATGTGGTGCTTCTTCATTGCTGCTTCCAAGGCTGCCATCTTCTTGAAACACTTAGATTCATCATGATTATCTTTCCCGCAATAGTTGCAATGACGCTCAGTCTTCTTGCCTTTTGGCTTGGATCCTTTGTCATTTTTTAAAGAAGGAGCTGACTGAGAGGGTTTTGGACCCTTGTTTGACTTATTATTGCGAAAATTTTGTTTCTTGGGAGGCTTGGACTTTTCTTTCTGTTGGGACAATAAGGCTTTCCCAGATGTATCTGCATTGTTGATTATTCCAAGATGAATGAGTTTATCTTGTTCTCTAATCAAGGAATCACAAAAGGATTCAAGACTAGGCTCTTGATAGCTAGCTGCATTCAATGACGCTTTCATGGAGTAAAATGTAGATACAAAAACAGAATATGCAGGTCCAAGTTTGGAAAGAATATGATAAATGCATTGTTTTTCTTCCCTCTCAATCTTACATTCTGCACATAAGAGCTTGAGAGTTTTGTACTTAGATAAATAATCTTGAATGCATGAAAAGTCACTTGGATTTAAAGAAATCAACTCATTTTCGAGTTGGTGACCTCGAATTTCATTGTGTTTACCAAACACAGTTTCCAACTTGTCCCAAGCAGCATTAGGTTCATCAATTCCAGATATGTGGAATCGCAAATCAGTAGAGATTGACATCCCAATCAATCCACGAGCTTCATCACATCTATTTGCCCATTTTATTTTCTTATCATCATCAGTGGGTTCTTTTTCTTTCCCTGTTGTAATTCTGAAAAGCCCCCTACTTCGTAGAACATCCTCCATACGAGATTTCCATGAGAAATAGTTGGAACTGTTAAGTAGAATATCACAAAGGGAGGCCATATTTGTAAATTAATGGCTGTAAAAGCAGAAACCAATAGTCTGGATGTGAAGAGCTCGAAAAAATAGGCGGTTTCAAAAAAAACGGCACTGAAAACGGACTCTGTATGATGAAGTTATGCTTGAACAAAGAAACTGTTGAAGATGTCCCCAATAGTGACGTGGCAGCTAGAGAATGTCCAGCAAAAAAAAGAACCCCCCTCTTCCCAAGATGAACCTTTTGACAATCACTTTACAAAAAAGTTGCTTTTAAGTGAATCACTTTTGTAAAATAAGTGATTTCACTTTTACAATGATATTACTTTTAAATAGTGCAACAATAAATAAAAGGCTTAAGTGACTCACTTGTATTTTTTTTTTATTATTATTTAAGTGAGATGCACTTTTACAATAAAGTAACTTGAAAATAGAAATTGCATGCACTTTTCTTTTTAAAAGTAACTTCCTAAGACTTGAACTCAAGACCTATTAAGGAATAAAGCAACTTTGGACCAAGTGATCTAGTTTAAAAGGTATGTAAAATATGGAAATGAGGAAGGGGGCTTCTTTTTTTTTTTTTTTTTTTTTTAACTCTTCTTGCTCGGTTTGCGTGCTTGCCCTTTTTCCTGCAAAACAAACCACAAAACGAAACAAAAAAAACTTCAGATCTGATAAAAAACGCGTTTCTGGAGCAACCGGGAACCGTTTTCGATCAAACGAAAACTATTTTCCAATGGAAACGACGCTCCGGACGCAATGGAACACCTCCCACAGCCCAAAAATGCACAGAAATACCAGAACTAGAAACCCTTTTGAGTTTCGGCAACAACAGTTCAAGATCTAGATCATAACCGGAAGCGGCACTTCATAAAAGCTCTGATACCATGTTCGGGTACACAGGGTACTACCAAAGGACCGAACACCAAGAGCAACCACTTCACACAAACAGATCACAGATCAACACACCGATGTTTTGACGTGGTTTAAACCCTCTTGAGGGAAACACTCCACGGCCCCGGCCAAATAGCTTCTACGGGACAATTTATTATGCAAAGAAAGAAAGTTACAAATGAGCTTCTCATAATCGATCAACTAAACAATGACCCTCCATGCTCTTTAAATAGAGATCATGGACCAATCGGGTGTTAAGCCACGGATCAAGGTTAGGTTTGATCTAAGAGAAGTTGAGCCGTCGGATCACTCTATGTCGGAAACATATCGTGACCGTCGGATTAAGTATTTACAAATGCATACTAATGCATACTAAAGAAACACACTATCCCTAACGGATATATTACAGAAGTTGATCTTAACTAACTCCTAAGTGTCTAAATATCCTAACAACTGTTGGGGAACGATACATGGAATGGTAAGGGGTAGATGGGTGCATACCATGACGAGACTATGAGCGAAGCCAAGGAAGAAAGTGGTCTTACAAGAGGAGGAGCAAGGTTTCGACAGGAGAAGAGGCAAAGGACAGGAGAAGGTCCTGCTGTGATTGAACCGTAAAACCACAAAGGAAGACCACACGAGACGAAGTGACCTCATAGTCCTGACAGGGACGACCAGGCTACACCCAGGATAGAGTCAGGACCAACCCCCGGCACCAACGTACCTACACCTCCGCTTACTGACTCACAAACAGCAAGAAATACCACTTCGACACTGCCAAGTTTGTCAATTCCGCAAAAGTTAATTGGTAGTAGCACAGCGAAATGAGGAAGGAAGCCCAAAATGACGGGTGATGATGATAAGTTACTGTTGTTCCATGAAAGTGTGACAAACAACCCAGAGCAGTATTTTTTTTTGTGTGAAGCGGACTGGACCATGAAACAGATCACTGATGCCGATGCTAAGAAAGGACAGTTAGCCATGACTCTACGAGGTTGGGCATTAGATTGGTTCATGAAGTTTATTCTAGTCCCTACGAGAGCCCTAGAGAAGTCACTGGATGATATTCGGGATGGGATCATTGCCGAATTTAGAAGGCCCAAGTCAGAGGCTCAGTATATTACTGAATTGAAGGAAATTAAGCAGTATCCCAATGAGATGGTATGGGATTTCGATTAGTGATTCAAGACGCTGATGGAAAAGGTTAGTTTCGATATGAGCGTCGTCCAACATAAAGAATGGTTCATTGTGGCACTGCTACCCCACATTCGGCTGCCACTGATGCAGCAAAACATATCAACGCCTAGCAAAGATCTAGATATTGCAATGCGATTGGAGGCATCACCGATTGGAGATAATGCAGCCTGGATGTCGTAGATACAAACACAGCTCGCTAATCTGACTATATAGTTGCAAAATTTGAAGAAGAACAATGAACAGCGCGATGAAGCATGGTGTATGCGATGCCGAGGAGAAGGGCATACGAAGGACAATTTCCCAGATTTATGTAATTATTTGGTGTCAGGTGCGCCAAACCTGTTGAATGGCGGCAGTATGCCATGGTGTCGTGTTTGCTAGGTGTTTCGGCACAGTCACGATAATTGCCCTAATATGTATAAAATGGTCACAAACCCGCGCAATCTTTATTGCACATTCTGCAATTCGATGGGTCACAATGACAAGGATTGCTGTGCATATGGGTTGCTACAGGAGCGAATGTGTGATGCATTCTACATCAAGGACAATCAGCGTGTCATGCAACAACCACAATTGCAACTGCAGGTAGCTCAGCCACTACCACAACTGCAGATGCAGTTTGCACCAGAACAACAGCAACCGCAGCAGTTCATGCCGCAATATACTCCGATGTAGATGACTCCCCCACATCCACAGTGTGTACAGCAACTGCAATATGCACCACAAGGGAAAGGGATACCACCAGCACTGATGCAGCAACACTTTAACCAACCTCAGTACCAGCAGTAGGGTGGCTATCGAGGAGGATGCAGGGGCGGATGCAGTGGCAGATTTGGTCATGGAGGAGGAGGCCAAGGTGATCGCGGACCTGTTCAATGTTACCACTGTACAGTATGGGGGCATTATCAGTGCGACTTCCCACTGCTACATAATCAGTGTACGTTCTGTTTTGGTAATGATCATACAGTTGAGAATTGTCCACAGTTGATTGCACGATGGCAGGCTGGGAACGCTCCACAGCTACAGAATCAGGCCCAACCACAGCAACCAGTACAGAATCAGGTACAACAACTAGCACAGAATCAACCCTCATGACCATCACCAAATGCTAATCAAAATGTCAATCAACCAGGGAATCTGTAGCAGAACCAGACGCAACGTGCAAATATTGCGACCATTTCTGCAGAACCATGACCACAAGATGCTTCAGTGGCTGTTGTCACTCGTGGAGGCAAGACGATTAGGGAAGATGGTTTGTGACCACTGATTCGGTTGGATGGTCAGAAGATGGTACCTTTCGACATTGATATGGAGCGGGAGACATTCCTGGAGGCATGTCGCACCTTGGAGAAAGACCACAGTAAGGCTATTGTTTGCGATATGCCACCTGTCTTTGATACTACATCAGACGCTGATCGGTCGCCACCACTGGGGACATTGCAAAAATTTCTTGAAAGCTGTTTGTTATTGGCCCAAGACCCGGCTGCCCTGGTTGAGATTGAAGGATGGTTGCAGTGATTTACGAAAGGATGGCAGGAGTCGGCAATAAACTCCCTACAGTGACGGAAGACTGGCAAGGAGATGCGAATGAATATTCAGATTGGTGAATATGATGTTGACTCTATTATTCTTGACCTTGGTTCAGATGTCAACATCTTAACCAAGCAGGTGTGGCAGAAGATGGGGACTCCCCCATTGAGTTGGTCTCTTGTGCAGCTCCAGTTGGCTAACCATCCGAAGGTAACACCCATTGGGTGAGTTACACGGCTCACGATCGATATTGAGGGCATGAAGACTTATGCTGACTTCGATGTCATTGAAGTGGTTGAGGGAGGAAGCTCTTATATGACTCTCTTAGGGTTTGGATGGGCTAATGATAGTGGAGCTGTAATCAACTTCTAGAAGCGCATGATGACCTCTGAGAATAGCGATTTCAGGTTCATAGCCCTGTTGGATCCAGATGAAGGATGCCGATTGTTGAGCCTATAAAAGATGATGATCCCACTGGATGGGACCATGCATTCAATATTTTTGAAGATTATATTCATCCTACTGCCCACGGTGAGTTGGAGTGGCGTAGCGAGAGCTCTGCGTCTTCCGACTCTGATGATGCCTTAGAACATTGGCAGAACCGATTGCATGAGGTACCATTCCAAAATTGTGGCTTAGTTACGCAATCCTTATGTCGTGTTGTGACAGAAACGATCAAATTGCCTGTCTATGAGGGGTTTCCTGGCCTAACCACCTTTTTAATAGAATTCGAAGACCGCGTCTCAGAACCTCAGTGATTACTGGCATTGGAGGAGGCACTGAAGGTTGCTCCAGCATGCTGGTGGGAGACACATAAGAAATTCATTAATGGTTGGTCACAGTGTCAAAGGTTGATGATGGTTCAGTTCGACGATACTGAGTTTTATCACATTGGCAAGTATGATGGCCGGACTAATCCTAGTGATCATGTGATGGAATGCCAATGATTATGGGTAGTGCAACCCAGAGACGAGTGGGTCCACGCTTTTATCCATACTTTGGCTAAGATGTCACACTCATGGTACACTGCAGCTGAGTTGCGGCGATAAATTACAACATGGGGGGAGTTGACGGTCTGTTTCAATCATACGTTCACTTTTGTGGATGCCAACCCTAATGTCCATAACGCCTTACAGCTCATTCACGATGTGGTACTTCAGGTTGTTCCGGCGGCCTACCCTATCGACCCGCACACATATTGTTAGATGCAGTCTCTCATGGAGCGTTTCAACATCACCAGTGGGCCATAGGATGAGGACGATCCCCGGAATGTCAACATTCCTGAATCTGAAGGAAGTCACGATGTGGTCCCACCTGCTGCACCAAGTCATCCGTTCAGTCAACCATTGCAGCTTCGCAAGATGAATATCGGCACAGAGGCTACTCCCAAGTTTGCTAATGTTGGGGATTATTGGGATGATGAGATGATGAGTAAGGTTACTAAGTTACTTCATGAGTTTCAAGATGTGTTTCCTACGAATTTATTCGAAATGAAGGGAATCCTGGGTGATTTAGGAGAGATGAAGATTCCATTAAAATTAGAGGCTAAGCCAGTCCGACAGTGACCTTATCGGTTGAATCCGCGAAATAAGGAAAAGGTCAAGGTGGAACTTGATCGCATGTTGGATGCTGGTATTATTGAACCTATGGAAGAGTCCAAATGGATCAGTCCTATGGTGGTGTAGGACAAGAAAACCAGTGAAGTGCGAATTTGCATCAAGTTGTGGAAGTTAAACGATGCCTGCTTGCATGACCCTTTCCCGACCCCGTTTACTGATGAAGTACTTGAAGGCATGGGTGGCTAGGAGATGTACTCATTCACTGATGGATTCTCTGGCTACCATTAGATTCGCATTACCAAGGAAGATCGCCATAGGACAACTTTCGTTATTGAATGGGGTTGCTTTCAGTACACGGTAATGCCGTTTGGTTTGAAGAATGCACCTGCGATATTCTCCCGGGTCATTGTTGCCGCATTCAAAGATTTTATTCAGAAGTTTTTGCAGGTATATATGGATGATTGGATAGTTTATGGGTTGATTCGTGATCATTTGGCCAATCTGCGGTTAATGTTTGAGCGATGCCGACAACACCAGATATCGCTGAACTTGAAGAAATGTATTTTTTGTGCACCATTTGGGATATTGCTGGGTCATATCGTGTGTAAACAGGGATTGCTAGTTGATCCATCCAAAATTGCACTCATTTTGGGATTACAACCACCAACCACCGTTAAGCAGTTGCGAGCGACTTTGGGTCATATGGGATATTATCGCAAGTTTATCAGGGGTTATGCTGCGATTACTGCCCTTATGGAAAAGTTGTTGAAGAAGGACGTGGCATTTCAATGGAGCCTGGAATGTCAAGATAGCTTTGAAACGTTCAAGGTGAAGATGGCGTCAGCACCGATCTTGGTCTTTCTGGACTGGAGTAAGGAATTCTATGTCCATGTTGATGCTTCATCGATTGCATTGGGCATTGTGTTGGCTCAACTTGGCGAAGGCGACCTTGATCATCCTATTGCTTTTGCCAGTCGGAAGCTGTCCTCTGCAGAACGAAATTACACTACCACGGAGCGGGAAGGTATTGCCATGGTTTACGCGCTACAGAAATTCAGGAATTATTTGTTGGGTGGACACTTTAAAATGTTCACTGATCATTCTACATTTAAATACTTGGTTAATAAGCCTGTGTTGGGGGGGAAGATATGTCATTGGCTACTTTTGTTTCAAGAGTTCGATTTTGAAGTCATTGTGAAACCTGGACAGTTGAATGCTCGACTCGATCATTTATCACGGATTGACATAGGGGAGGAACCAACTAATATCGAAGACAGGTTGTCGGATGCCCAACTATTTAAAGTTGCTACCATTGATCAATATTTTGATGACATCCTTCAGTTTCTAGTGACCAACATCGCACCCGATGACTTTACCACTACTCAGAAGAAGCAGTTGGTTGTCAAGGTTGCTGACTTTCAGCTCATCGCAAGAGAGTTGTATAAATTAGGTGCTGATGAGATATTACGCAGATGTGTCTTGCCACATGAGCAAGCACAGATATTGGTTGAGGCACATGGTGGAGTAGCAGGAGGACACTATGGTGGTCGGGCGACTGCCAGGAAGGTACTACATGCGGGGCTTTGGTGGCCCACATTACATAATGATGCGACAGACTATGGACGATCTTGCGATGTTTGTCAGTGAATTGGCAAGACGTCCATACGTGACGAGATGTCGCTGCTACCTCAACTAACATTGCAACCGTTCAAAAAATGGGCTGTGGATTTTGTCGGGATGATCACTCCACCAGGGAAACGTACAGGTGCACAGTACATCATTATGGAAACAGAGTATTTGACTCAATGGGCCGAGGCGGCACCCGTAGTTGATTGTTCCGCAGCAACGACTGCTCAATTTTTGTTTGATCACATTATCACTCATTTTGGCTGCCCTAAGATTTTTTTGACTAATCAAGGCAGCCACTTTCTTAATTGCACCATCAGCGCATTGATGGACGAGTTGCAGATACAACATAAGAAGAGTACACCATATCACCCACAAGCGAAGGGGACAATGGAGGCATTTAACAAGGTATTGGAGCATGCATTGACCAAGGTGTGCAATGCAAACCGCGATGACTGGGATTTGAAAATCCCAACAGTTTTGTGGGCCTATCGCACCACATGTAAAAGGATGACTGGTCAAACACCTTTTAGGATGGTATATGGGAAAGACGCGATTATGCCAATGGAGTACATTGTTCCGAGTCTACAAATTACGGCTGTTACGAGCATGGATGATGTCGCAGCATTAGATGAACGTCTAGCGCAATTGGTGCTGCTGGAAGAGGATCGATTTATCGCTGGCTTTCACCAAGGGGTGGAGAAGGATCGCCAGAAGGCATGGCATGATCGCCACATCAAATGTAAATAGTTTCAGCAAGGCGACTTGGTGCTATTGTACGAAAGCAAGTTTATGAAACATCTAGGAAAGTTGCAGATGCATTGATTGGGTCCATATCGCATCAGTAGTTGTAAAATCTGAATCACAGCAGAACCTAGCTACTATGGATTCCTCACTAGTGAAAAGATTCCAACACATTTACAGGAATAAGCATAAATCTGTAAAATGAAGAACAAATGTAATTAACACATGAAATGGGTGAATAATGTAAATATTATTAATATTCCAACCTCAAAATAGGTTAAGAACATCCTTTTATACAAATCTGGAACAATTCAAATCCATCTAGAGTGTTCACACTAATCTAGCTTTAAAATAGCTCAAACCCCCCTAGGTTGACCAAAATATCCCAAACCATCCCAAACTGGTTTGAAACTGTTATATGAATGCTGGGAATGACTGGACAGTCCCATGTGACCTCACACATGTGGAGGATCTGGTTGGTTAGAGGTTAGGCAGCTAGAATTGGCTAAAAATGGGCAAAGGAGGCAAGTTTGTCCAGATTCTAAGCATGTGAGCCCTTGGTCAAAGAGAATCCCACAAAACAAGGAGCAAGAGCACCCTAGGCAGGCATGAAGCAATAAATGATTGGGAGGGCGCACCCAACAGCTAGTTTGACTTGGCACAATGCTCAGTTTTGTCCACATTGCCAGTTGGTTCAAGCTAAATGACCATTTACTCACTAACCAACTTGGGGATGCAATTATTAAGTTGTTTGGTACTAATTGACCATTTATTAATAAATGATTAATGTACATAGGTGTAATAATGTTCTAACACCCCCCCTTAAGCTAGACTTAGTGAAATATCAAAAATAGGCCTTGGCAACTAGGCTCAAGTCACCTTTTACATCATAAAAAATTATTTGTCCATGTAACCAAGGTAAGGAGGAAAAACACATGGGAAATAAAACCTCCCCTCTAAAATGGACATGTGGCATGTATCAGAATACACCAATCATCACCATGCATCACTCACCCCAAGCAAAGATCTAAGGTGAGTGAAGGTCTTCTCGGTAAAACACTTGGTGAAGATATCAGCAGTTTGCTCACTCGAAGGGCAATATTGCAATGCTATGGTCTGGTCATGCACCAAACCTCGAATGTAATGCATCTATATCTCTATGTGCTTGGTCCTTTGCCTCTAAATTGGATCAGTAGAAATCTTGATTGTACTTTGATTATCACACCATGTTAGAAAAACAGGATCGCAGAGCAATAACAATAAACAGAAATGCAAATATAATCACACATACACATTACAAGAGAGACACAGATATATCGTGGTTCACCCAACTTGGGCTACGTCCACACTAAATTTGCCAGTCCTTATTATTATTACCGTCCAGCAAGTCGAAGGGATACAACCTGCAGCACAACCGCTGCACTTCCTCTTCTCTGTTTCACAGTCTCTCTCCTGATCTCAAAGATCTTTACAATGCATAAAACCTAATACATCAACAACCCTAGCCGTATTACAATGTCTTTCTTTTATAAGGGAAATACAGTGGGAAAATACCACGGGATACCCAAAACCATGGGCCCTCAAAACAGCTGGCGAAAACAGCCCCAAAAATTTTCTTCAGGGGCGTTGCCCCCGAACCCCCGCCGGGGAGCCGCTGGCCCCCGGACCCCCCAACCAGGGGGGATGGTCCCCCCTGGAACCCCATGGGGGGGCGATGCCCCCCCACACCCCCCCGTTGGGGTGAGTGTACAGTCCACCTACATATCATATAGAACTGGGGTACAAACACGACTGATACAATATCATCTTTGAGACTAGAAGATCTGGCTCCACAACCAACACACCAAAGAATAGTGGGTGAATAAAAAACAATCCTGAATTCTGCAAGAATACCTTGCAACCAAACACATTGTGTGGCTGCATTAACTGCTCCCCTGTACTCGGCCTCAGCTGAAGATAAGGAAATAGTATGTTGTTTCTTGCTTGACCAGCAAATAGTTCCATGTGCAAGCATAAAAACATAACCGGAAGTTGATTTCTGATCAATACAATCACCAGCCCAATCAGAATCAGTAAATCCTACTAGTTCAAGAGATGAACCAACAGCATAATGGATACCAAAGGACTTAGTACCCTAAACATAACGAAGGATCCTCTTGGCTACCTTCCAATGAACCTCATGAGGTTCTTGCATGTGCCTAGCAACAGCCCCAATAGCATATGGCAAATCTGGTCTAGAATGAGTAAGATATAGCAAGCTTCCAACAAGTTTCCTATACAACGAGCTGTCAACTAGTGGAGAAGAAACCCACTCATTTAGCTTAACTCCTGAAAGAAATGGAAATTTTGCAGACTTACATTCAACCATCTTAAATTTCTGCAGAAAATCTAAAGCATACCTTGACTGACATATAGAAATCCCATTCATAGTTTGGTATATCTCCAAACCCAGAAATTGTTTTAGCAATCCTAGATCGGTCATGGAGAATGCACTGTGCAATGCTCTCTTAACTGAGTCAAGTTCTTTGGTGCAGCTACCAGTGATCAAAAGATCATCAACATACAGTACAATAATCAATATCAGATCACTAACATGCTGCATTTAAACATTTGGATCAGACATACACCTTTCAAACCCCAAAGATAGCAGAAAATTGTCCATTTTTGCATACCATGCTCTAGGAGCTTGCTTGAGCCCATAGAGTGACTTGTTCAACCTGCAAACAAGTTATGATCAGAAATAAAACCTTTAGGCTGCTGCATATATATCTCCTCATTCAGATCCCCATGAAGAAAGGCACTTTTTACATCCATGTGATGAACCTCCCATCGCTTGGAAGCCCCAATGGCCAAAACTAGTCTTACGGAGTCCATCTTTTCCATCGGTGCAAATATCTCTGTATATTCCACTCCTTGGACCTAAGAGTAACCCTTAGCCACCAACCTAGCATTATACTTCAGATCAGAGCCATCAGATCCAACTTTGGTTCTATAAACCCATTTGCATTGCACTAGTTTCCTCTTGGGAGGAAGAGGGACCAAATCCCAAGTTTTGTTCTCATGGAGTGAGTTCATCTCTTCTTGCATGGATGATTGACACCTTGGGTCTGTACATGCTTCTGAATATGACTTTGGATTAGATCCAACTTTCAAATAGCATGCCTCACTCAGATCAGAATTATCACATGCAAAGGAATTGTGAAATTGAGATCTAGTTTTCCTAGCATCTTGGGGGTCACCCACAAGCTCTCTAGCACTTTGAATTGTTTTCTCTGCCCACTTGGGCCTTTAGGAAGGGACATGATCATATTCCATATCAACATCATCTTCAGAAATATCAAAAGAAGAACCACTACTTACTTCATCATCAAGAAGAGGATATGTGCATTCCCCATCACCTTGTTCACTAGCTTGTAAAAACTCTTCTTCTTCGAATTTGACACTTCTTTCGATGAAAGTTTTGAGAGTGGATGGATCAAAGAGATTGTATCCCTCGGCATCCTTTTCATACCCAACCATTATTAACTCCTTGCTTTGGGGCTACAAGGCCTTTCTCTTCTCCGGTGGAATTCTTGCCCAAGCCCTTGAGCCAAAAATTTTGAAATGTGAAACATTGGGTTTGTGGCCCATCCATGCTTCAAATAGAGTAATTCCTTGCAATGCTTTGTGTGGTGATCTGTTCTAAACATATGCTGCACAATTAATAGCTCCATCCCACAATTTAGGAGACAAATCCTTTGCTTGCATCATGCAAGTTTCCATCTCTTTCAGTTCTCTATTTTTGCGCTCTGCAACACCATTTTGTTGTGGTGTGTAGGGCACTGAGTGTTGCATCTGAATGCCATGCTCTTGACAGAGCTACTGCATATTCTTATTGAGATACTCCTTGCCATTATCAGTCCTCAAAACCTTCATGGCCTTCCCACTGATGTTCTCAACCATACTCTTGAAAATTTTGAAACATTCAAAGACTTCAGATTTTTGCTTAAGGAAAAATAACTAGCAGTACCTTGAGTAGTCATCGATGAAGGTGAGCACATATTTGCTGCAGCCATAGGAGGGATTTGGGAGAGGACCTATAATATCAGAATGCACTATCCCAAGTGGCTGATCAGCGCTCCTTGCCTTCCCTTTGTCATACTTCTTTTCAGGATGCTTCCCAACCATGCAACCCTTGCATGTTCCATTGGAAAAACTGATTTGTGGCAGCCCTTCTACCATCTCTTCTTTGCTCAAAGCTTGAAGATATATGTAGTTTAGGTGACCATACCTTTGATTCCATATCTTGCTGGTCTCATTCCCATGTGATAGAAGTACACTTGGTTAAGAGAACTCGAGAAAGTGGGAGAACTTGTACATCTTCATATCATGGTCTGCAACACCCATAGCAACAATTTTTTCGGTAGAAATTTCTGATATCTCCACATCATTCTGAGTGAAGACAAATTTCTTTGCTGCTCCAGTATATGTCACTTGATATATAGAGAGCAATTTTGCTGTAAGTTTTGGTACATATAGCACATTGGAGAAGAACCCATTCTCCATAGAGATTTTCCCAATGCCATGAGCAAGGATTTCTAAGTCATCTCCCATGTGAATGGAGGTACCACTTTAAGGTGCAAGATAAAAAAATGAATCTCTTGAAGAAGCCATGTGCCTTGAGGCACCTGAATCAATGATGAACAAGGGTGACTAAGATGTACAAGCCACCAAAGCATGGCAGCTCTCCTTGTCTTCAGAAACGCTCTCCTTCTTCTTGGAACTTTCAGGAAGAGGAATATTGTTTTTCTGTAGGAGATGGGTCATCATGTGTATGGTTTTCTTCATGCATGAACTCTCTGGGTGAAAACCCCTTTGACAGTAGTTGCATTTTGTCTTCTCATCCTTCTTTCTCTTATTATTGGAAGGATTCGAAACCCCTTCAGTGGGTTTGGGCCTCTCATCCTTCTTCTTCTTCTCTTGAGGTTTCGGCCCCCTGGGTTTTTGCTTGCCTCTTCCAGTTTTCCAATCTCTAGCTGCAATAACTTGGTCTTTTTGCTTGATGGTGCCCATCAAGACTAGCTTGTCTTGCTCTTGAGTTAGAATCTCCATGAAGTCAGCCGAAGGTGGCATCTTCCAACCTCTAACTGTGAGCCTTGTGGAGTTGAAGGAAGACACAAAAACTGAGTATTCAGAACCCAGTTTGGAGAGAATGGACAACACCAAATGTTCTTCTTTCTTCTTTATGCCACATTGATGAATCTACAAGACCAAGCTCTTGAACTTGGTGAAGAAGTCTTGGATGGAATCGAAATTCCTTGGGCTCAGTGAAACAAGCTCATTTTCAAGCCGGTGGCCTCTCATCTCATCGGTCTTTCCAAACAAGGTATCAAGCTTGAGCCAAACTTCATTTGGAGTAGCTAGACTTTCTACATGAAACAGGAGGTCTCTTGAAATGCTGAGACAAAGGAGGCCAAATGCCTCATCCATTCTGTTAAAAAAATTGGATTTCTCCACAGCTGAGTTTGGCTCCACCTCAGTTCCCATCGTAATTCTGTAGAGACCCTTAGATCTCAGCAAAATCACCATTTCTGCCTTCCAATCGAAATAGTTGAAGGGAGTAAGCACATTTGGGTGAGATGGCTCCATTCTTCTCTGTTACTCACGCACTTGCTGACAATGTTGATCTTCAATACCTGCAAACAACTCTCAAATCACTTAGGAGGGATCTACACTAACAAATTCGAACCCTGTTTGATAGTGGATGCATTTGGGAGAGCATCACACGTGAGAAGAGCCACTAGATTTCTCCAATGGACTCAAGCAATGGCCTCAGGAGTTATGTGGTTTCTCCACTGCTTATGGCAAGCCACTAAAATAGTCTTGCTAATTCGAATGGTAGCTCCAAGAGCTCTGATACCATTTAAAATCTAAATCACAACAGAACCTAGCTAGTATGGATTCCTCACTAGTGAAAAGATTGCAACACATTTACAGGAATAAGCATAAATCTGTAAAATGAAGAACAAATGTAATTAACAAATGAAATGGGTGAATAATGTAAATATTATTAAGAGTCCAACCTCAAAATAGGTTAAGAACATCCTTTTATACAAATTTGGAGCAATTCGAGTCCATCTGGAGTTTTCACACTGATCTAGCTTAGAAATAGCTCAAACCCCCCTAGGTTGACTAAAATATCCCAAACTATCTCAAATTGGTTCAAAACTGCTATGTGAATGCTGGGAATGACTAGACAGGCCCATGTGACCTCACACATGTGGAGGATCTAGTTGGTTAGAGGTTAGGCAGCTAGAATTGGCTAAAAATGGTCAAAGGAGGCAAGTTTGTCCACATTCTGAGCATGTGCGCCCTTGGTCAAAGAGAATTTGACAAAACAAGGAGCAAGAGCGCCCTAGGCATGCAGGAAGCAATAAATAACTAGGAGGGTGCACCCAACAGCTAGTTTGACTTGGCATAATGCTCAGTTTTGTCCACATTGCCAACTGGTTCAAGCTAAATGACCATTTACTCACTAACCAACTTGGGGATGCAATTATTAAGCTATTTGGTACTAATTAACCATTTATTAATAAATGATTAATGTACATAGGTGTAATAATGTTCTAACAGTAGTATTACTTCAAGAGGAGTGGTTCAGTTGCAGCAGTTGGATGGGGCGATACTCCCCAAGATGGTAAATGGTCATAGGTTGAAGCCCTATCGATCGGGATTGGAACAGTGCAATGCTTGAACCACATCAAAAAAAAAAAAAAAAAGAGTGTGTGTTGCAGGTTGTTTGGTGGCCGATGGCGCACCAATCGAAGAAGGAATGCATAAGCAGGGAGGCTTGTGCCATAAGTTTGAAGCAGTTGGAGACACATGGCAGTGGTGCGACCCGGTCAAATCAGCAATAAATGCCAAAATTTTAGACAGTTAATTAACGACACTGTTCGAATGATGGGAATTAATGGTAGATCCAGCTGATCGGTGGACAGGATCGATGACGGATTTGCATCATTAATAAAGGATTTGGTTGAGTTAATGCATGATTTAGTCATGATTATGGTGTATTTGGGTAGATACTATAAATATGGCCTAGCGTCAGTCGGAAGACACCGAGGAATTAGTAAGAAGTGTTGTTGTAGAGTGCTATAGTGATTTGAGCCAGTTGTTGTTAAGTATATAACGAGGAGTGGTGAGGTATGCCAGGCAAACTGGAGACAGTGGACATTATCTATTAAGTGGAGTCTCCCTTTGTTCCGGTCGCTGTAGAGAAAGAAGTTTTTTCCTCGGACGACGCTGATCTTGGAGGCGAGGTTTCCAACATGCCAGTGGGAGCCTCCATTGTTGATAAGAAGCACTGAGGAAGTCATCCATCTGAATCCCCGCAGAGTAAGAGGTTGCTGCAGTCTGTGATGGTTGGCGAAGCTCCGGAGCAGGTGGGGCAGTCCAGTCGCACCATTCATCCATTTGCCCAATGGCTGGGACAATCAGCTAGTAATATCCTTGGTTACATCCCTCTTGTTCGGCCGGATGCCACCCCGCATAAGATAAACCTAAGACAGAAATACAGTGTGAAGATGCTCACACTCCCGGCTGGGATGGAGTGCTATGTGGATATTGGGTTGACACTGATGTGCCTGCACTACAAGGACCATGACATGGTGGCCTACCCCAACATTACATCAGCACCATATGTACCTGAGACACGCCATTCACTGGCTCCAGAGATACACGACTGGGCACAAGGACTGCGGCAGGCCTGCTTGTTAGGGCTCATTAACATGCTGCATTTTGGGCGCCTAGTGGAAGTTGGTGCCTGTGTAAAGCAGCTTTTGTCATGATTCCATGGGGGTTCGTTGTGGCTCGACAGAGAGGTCCCGATCACTATTGAATTGATTTCATTCATTACCGGCTTGCCTTAGAATGGTGTTGATCCAGCATAGTTTATTCAAGGGAAGAAAAATGAGAAGAAGCGGCCACATCAGTTGGCACAGAAGTATGGCTTGGAATCAGATGGGTGTGGGTATTGCACCAGTAGCTGCAATGACTAGGCGGTACTCACAGGCATTAAGATCCTGTCCTGTAAGGTGATTAGGGGAGGTCGCCCTAACCAATGTAATTCAGGAATAGTTGCTTGTGCAGAGAAATGTGCGGAAGGAGTTCAGATAAAATGGTCCCTATATCTCTTGAATCAACTGATGGAGGATGTCGCAGCAGCCCAATTGGGTAGAGGCACTTTATCATATAGTTGGTTGTTGCTTCTGATTGCTCTAGTTGCATGGAAAGAGCCCGACACTTACCAGGGCATGGATTGCCCGGCTGCAGTGGAATGACGAGGGGCACATTATCAGAATCTATGGTATGTACGAGAGCTCGAGTGAATCTGAGAGTGCCAATTGCAGTTTTGGCTGTATTCGAAAATGCTTTGTGATACAGCAACACAGGTCCCACGAATATCTGAAGATACTGTGGCATGGTTCAAACCTATTATGGAATTTGCAATACGGCCAAGTGTCATACATATACAAGCTCACCGTGACAGTGATCAACAATGGTTGCAGATCAAGTATAAGGGGACAGTAGAAGATTTGGAGGTTATTGTGAATGAGTGGACGGAGACCTAGAGACAACCCATGAGTTCAGTAGAGATTGATGCTGGAGGTCCGCCGTTGGGTCTTGTGGATCGAGTATCAGCGTAGGATCAGTAGAGTCATCATGATTCTGATCATGAGTCGACCAAAACACCAACGGCGGATGATAGTGACCGCGCTCTTGAAGAAAACCAGTCAAAACAGAACCACGAGCATGCGATGATCAATGGGATGTCTTTACCAGTGGAGCCCGATTAATAACATCCCTCAACCATGCAGCCACAGTCGCTACCGACAAGATGTCCCTTAAGGCGGAGGAGGGTTTCCATGCGCTCATTGCTCATATGGATTCTTTGTGTAACGCAGTTTTAAGGAAGGAACCTGGCGATGTACCCATGCAGGAAATGGCCACAATCTGCACCACGCTCCGGGTTCAAAATATCAACATTCCCTGACTGCAGTTGTGACCGACAATGAGGCTTTGAAAACTTTACTGCAGTCGGTTGCCCAAGTGACTGTCAATGTTAATGAACTACGAGTGATGGCATTGGCAACAATGTAGAGGGTCACCTCCTGGGAAATGGCGGATCAAATGCATGAAATCAACCAAAGCTATCAACACTTGCAGGAAAGCAAGGCAGCTACAACCACCGCTATTGATGAGCTTACAAGTAGGGCTACTACAGCACGTAAAGCAGTGGATGACCTTGAAGTTGACATTAAGAAAGAGCAGGATGAGAAGGTTCGCGCACTTGAAGAACTTAAAAAGGATCAGGATTTTCTTATCATCGAGAAGACCCGTCTATGGGACTACATCATGAAGTTAGAGGCATCTATTTGCGATGCATGCCAGCATACACTAGAGCCCATTCCCGAGACTGACATGCTCGAACAGGTGTAGCGACTGGGAACTGCCATTGTTCAGTTGTGGTAGGAGAACGACATGTTGAAGGCCCCGTTGAAACTAGGTATGCTTCAGGCTGAGGTGGATGAATGAAGAAGGGCACTTGAGGAAGTTACCACCCAGATGGAGGAGCTGGAAATGTAGGCAACCAGGCTCACCATCGACACGGTACAATTTTGGGGTTGCATCATTCACGATGAGAAAGTTGAACAGCTCACTAAATCCCGGCAAGAAGTGGAGGGCTAGGTGGCCACATTAAAGGCTGCGATGAGAACCCTGCCACCAATGGAGAAAGTTGCTAAGTTGCATGAGCTGAAGGACTTGCAACAACGGGTCGCTAGGGCAGATGAATGACAGAAGACACGTGTGGCCCAGTTGGAAGAATTTTAGGGCATTGGCGGGAAACTGATGCTGCAGGCCAGTGAATCTCTACAAGCAGTACAGAAGTATCAACAGCATGTCATGGACAAGCTTACCAATCACCCATCTGCAGACGATGTGATCAACAGTCAGGCAATGGCTATGGATTCCAAGGAGCTGGTGCGGAACGTTGAACAGCCGTATGCAGACTTCAAAGTAAATACCATGGCGTGTACCATGTCCAGCAGTTGACGTGGCTCGATTGCGATCCAGAAGATTGTGTTGGGGGCCTGTTGGTAGTCGGTTCAATGAGGAAATGTTGTAGTACTGCCGACGCTGCGACACATCGGATGAGGGCATGGAAGGAGTATTTTTTGTTAAAGTATACCGCAGTTTGCAGGTTTTGGGTAACTTGGACCATATGTTATGTAATGTTGAGTCAATTGTACCGTGGTATGCGGGTTTTTGGGTCATTTGGACCGAGTCAGTTAAATATTGGGTCATTTGTCCATAGTGTCGGTTAGGAATTCGTTAGTAAGTGGACAAACATTGTAATGGAAAAGGCCTATAAATAGATGAGAGTTGTAAGTGATAGATAGACACGAGAGAGTGGGTGAGCAATAAGAAGATGGATGCATACAGAGATCTATGTTTTTCTTTTGGTATATGACTGTGACAGTAATACAATGATGATGTTTTGGTACGATGTTTGTGCAATGTTGTGATATATGAATGTTGTTATATTTTCTTGATGCAATGTCTGCTTACTGTTGTTGTGATGATAAATGTTGCGATTAAGTAATATGTTATAACTCCATGTCGAATGTTTAAAGTTTCTGTTTAAGTACTGCAATAAATCTAGTCTGTGCAGCCACAACTCTCCTCCTCGCTCGGTGGAAACATGGTTCTGCCTTCCCTTCCTGGACGCCTCGGGTGAGACCTCATCTGCTCTGCGGGTGTTACTGGGCAGGATCAAACCTACTCGGGGCAGTGCCCAAGGAGACTATGGTATGTGTCGACAGTGAGGCGAACCCCTATCGACCAAGGTCGCATTGGTCAACAATACCATATATTTCTAAATAGCATATTAGAAACATAATATTTATTCTCAAAATAAAATCTTCAATTCAAAACATTACAAAAATATCTTATCAAAAATTTGTCAACTTTGACAATTTCCTCAACAATATGAAACTAATAAAAAATATCATGCATCCTAAAATATTTATCGAAATTGAAATTTTCTACTGGTTGGATATCTTCCTGGACCTCAATGTGTTCTTCCATTGGGTCAACTACTTCTACAAAATGCCCAAAGTGATATTTTCCGAACATCCCTTTTAAAGGAGGCTGAGGCTCTTTGAAATCTTTGCCACAAGTGAATCACTAAATTCTCCTTTCTTCAAACCAACTTCCTGCATTTCATTTGGAAGAAATTCCATATCATTAATACTTTTCTTGATATAATTGCATTGTAATTGATCATTCTCAATGGATATGGAATTTCTTCCTTTTTGTAACAAACATGCACCCCCTTAGGATAGCCCAAGGGATATGCATTGGTGCCCATGCACCCAATGCATAGCCCTTTGGATATTCTACGAGGATTCCATAGCATAGCCCAAGGGATATGCATTGGGTGTGCCCCGTCCAATTCATAGCCCTTGGGCTATGCTATCGTGCTGCAGTAGCATAGCCCATGGCTATAGCCATGGTCTATTAAATAGGTGCACTTTGGGCTTCCATTGCATAGCCCATGGGCTATGAATTGGGTGCCCAAAGGGAACCCAGGGAGAGGAGTAGAGCTCCTCCTCGCTGCCAAAGGGGTAGGATTGACTCACCTTGTTAACAATCAAATTAACACCCTTAACTAGGTGAAGGTGGAAGCATACTTTTACCATTCGCCCACAACATGAAGACAAAACAAGTACTAGAGAGAACAATCCTCTCTGATATGATCATTATTTCTATAACTGAAAAGATTGAGTAAAGAATGAAGGATCTTAATAGAGACAAAGTTCAGTGATTGAACTGCTCACCAAAAGCTCAAATCAAAGCTCTAATAGTCAGATAGTGAGAGAAATGCACAAAAATGCATTAAAAGGTACTTAAATATGCTAAGTTGTGAGAAAAGCCTAATAAACTATGGAAAGTGATTTTTTTAAGATAAAATAATAAAAAATGATTATCCCACATTGAAAAGAGTAACTTGAAATCCCATTTCCCAATGCTATAAAGGAAAGGCATGTGGGGCATGGTAAAGGGAGGCAAAGAGGAGCAAAGGCATGCTGGAGAGATTCTGAAGAAAGGAGAGCTCATCTTCAAAGGCAAGGGTGGACAAAGGATAGTTCATGACAATGGAGGAAGGATGCACACCGATATCTACGGTAAATATGTATCTTCTTCCTTATTTTAATATGAAATGATTCAAATTTTTCCATTCAAGGGTTTGAGTTTTGCTTATTATGCTTGAGTTGAATCCTCAAATGGATTTAGATCTTAATGAATGTTTAATGGCTGAATCTAGATCTTAAGAAATTTGTATTAATTATTTCATTTCTGACAAAGAAACTCACCATTTCTTAGTAAGATGGCTTATCTAGAGTAGACACGTCCCTGCTCTATTTGCTGTTATCAGACTGGTGACTCCACTAGTTGAAATCTCTTGAATTTTATTAACATTTCTTTCTTCAAATATGCTCATGTGGTTGTTTATTCAAACTTTTTGTTTCCAATTTGCTTTCCATTTAAATTTGTTTTTAGATCTATGTTTTATTACTAGATAGAAAGTTAGGTAAAGATTTTATGCAATTGAATCTTTATTTCTGGTTGTAAAAAAAAAAATGGATCGATAAGCTTGACTTGAAAGTTTTTAATAGAGGGGTTTACTTACAATGTTGTGACTTAGTATATAATTGTAGTGAGCTATTGTACACATGACCGTCAGATTATAGACTTGGCATAAGACAGATACTCACCGAATTGGGAATTCATTATGAGCCATCGTCAAAAACCGATCTCATCTCTGAGATTTGACGGTTTAATGTTGATTTCCTTAAAAGCCGTCAAATTGTGAGTCATCACTAAGTTAACTTGAGTCAGCTGTCTTTGCCTTAATTTATCCAATCTCTTAAAGTTGATTTCCTACTTAAAGTTGGAACGGATCCGGGATATCTCAGTTATATCGACTAAATACACCACGATGTGTAATCCATAAGTTATTGCTGATCCCAGTGGACCCGACCTATTAATAATATTAAGAGAAAGAGTCTGGAGGAATGGATATCCTGTAAGGTCATTTTCATCACGAAAGAATGGGTCACCTTACGTATGTCCTTTAACTAACAGAGACGTTTCTCGATTTGCCAACAGATCACCATATAAGGGAGTTCCTCTGCATGAGTAAGCAGTGACTGGTAGCACACTACAACTGTCTAGATGTAGAAGAAAGGGGTATGGTTGTCCATAAATCAAAGTATTAAATTACCGCCCAATTGCATAATAATGTGCCTTAGGTGTGTCACGAGAATGAAATCGTAGTTATGGATGTATTATTGCACTCTTAACTAGGATAGATTTTGAGTAAACCTTGATGATTCTTGAATTGTGTGATAGTAGTTGTCGATGTATAATGGAGTTGTTCACATTTATATGAAAATCTGTAGAGTATTTATTCAAAATATTACTTCCTCCTTTGTTGAAATATATTGATGAACTGAGTGATTACATTGTTGTTTACAAAACTGCCAAACACATTAAGAATTGTTCAAGACAACTTAAGAACCTTTACATCTGACATCCCATAACATGCTAATTGGCAACATTTAACAAATATCAATCACACATATTTGAAAGAACCACACTCATTTGAAAAAACATTCAAATATATTTGCATCTAAAAACAAACTTTGAACATCACCTTTTGAGTTAATTTGAGAATAATTTCTTTCCAAGGACAAAAACTAGCTTTATTAGTTACAATTTGTTTTGGGATTTAGAATGTTTTCATGATTTTCATGCACAATTAGAGAAACTTGCACCTTTAGAGATCAATTTTTCTTGTGATAGATTGTGTATGAGCCACCGTATCCTCTTCACTCGCACCTTATGGCGATCTTGTGAACGAGAAAGTGGATCTCACTAGTAATACTTTAACATTTGATTTTTAAAGCATCTTATCTGATTTTCATTGATCATTGAAATCACTTATTTCGGAAGAATTGCATATTTGAAAGACATGTGAACCTCTAAATTTTCATTAGACTATAACATTCATAGAATTGAAAGGTAGAGTAGTAAGCATTTTGCATTTGTTTGGTTCATTTTACTCGAGTCGAAACACCATCAGTTTCACGTCCATTCCTGAAACTAAGCAAACTACCCTTAAAATTGGCGCGTAATGTAAAATTGACCAACTTTTGATTTTCATATCACCAACAAGATTAGGTTAGTGCCTGTTAAGAACTCATGTAAACCCTTCTATTTACTTTTTTAGTATATTGTTGTTGGACGCATATGCTTTGTACGTCGTCCCGTAGTATTTGTTGATCCATAGTTTGTATTATTGTTCTTGGACACATATGCTTTGTAAGTCGTCCCGTAGTAATTGTTGATCCATATTTTGTATTGGCCTATGGTTTGTATTGACACATGGTATTGACCCATGGTATTGGCGCCTAGACTTAGTATATAAGTTTGTGTTGAGACCAATGAAGGTACCGTGAAGTTATTTGTATTGAGCTTGCTCAAAGGAGGTTGCCCCCTCGAGGTGGCCTGTGATCAATATAAAAGTGATTCCGAGTTCTGTTATTTATGCTATTTCATGTGTTTTCATTAATTAATTATTGCAGGTTCTTCACATCTGGTATCAGATCACTTTCTTGGGCTCGCTCGGTGAAATTTTTGCCAATTTTTTTTTCGCATCTGTCGCAGTTTCAGATCTGGGAATAATCCTGTTGTTGCTCCAACACCCCCCCCCCCCCAAATTTTTTGTAGATATTGGGGCCCCTCCTTTTACTTTCCCAGGAAATCTACTTAAAGGATTAAACCTCTTTTAAAAATCCTTTTGAACTTAGTTTTGTTTCAAGTGGGGAATCTGTTTTTAAAAGTTTGAAGTTTTTCTTCTAAGTCAAAACTCAAAATTCTCTCCCGAAATGGCAGAAGAACTCCGGATGTTCACCCGCAACTTCGGAAAGACTTAAAGTTTTTCCCCGAAATGGAGGAAGCACTTACATATTCTTTGAACGGCGAAAGAACTCAAAGTTCTCTCCCGAAACGGCGGAAACACTTGTAAAAGTTTTGTCGCAACGGGCGCCCTCTTACCAAGTCCCCCGGTCTTCCACTTTGCGAAACAAAACTTACCAAACTCTCTCGTCATTTGTGGAAGAACTTACCGAGTCTTTCCGCAATGGCGGAACAACTGAAGAAACTCTGCCGCGATAAGCTTTCGGGAGAATGAATGTCGAAAGAACTCACAGTGTCCTCCCAAAACGTCGGGACAACTCAAGAACTTGCACCGCAAACGTTTTTAGCTCAACGATTCTGGAAGAACTCGTCAAACCTTTCCAGAAAAGCGGATCATCTTTCCTTTCTTTCCCGCAATAAGCAAAGTCTACCACATTCGAACTCCAAGTTCCCCCTGCACTTCGGAAGAAACTCACGAAGTCATCCCGCAACGACGGACGGGACTCATCTTTTTTTTTCTGATATTGACGGTTGCACATAAATGACAAAAGGATGGAAGTGACCCCTCTGTACGGGTAATTAAACCCATCATAGTTTCACCACCTACCCAATTTATTGCCCACACGTACCAATCTCAATATAAGGGTGGTGGGTTTTCTATTGTACTATTCTTAGATTTTGATTCGAAGGATGCTGTTCGAAGCTGCGCAAATCGATTCGTGGCAGATCAGCTCAGTTGCCACCGAGCCAACCCTGTTTTCACCGTTATTTCACTACCAGGTAAGTGCTTCTACCGTTAATATTGTCTTACCTTTGCGTCAAATCTTTTCGGATATTTTTCGTCTCATTACATGGCCTATGGGCACTTGTAGTAGACTATCCTTAAAGCTTTACAGCCGTTATAGCCCCATAGATTTCTCATTACTAGTAGCTAGAAGTCGTGACCAATGCAAATTATTCTCTTTTAGCCCATTGTTAATTCAAGCCTGGTCAGTCCCACTGGCCGCAGTGTCATCACACGCCTGCCCAAGCCAAGTTGATGCACTCAAACGAAGTTGTTACGCATTCAAATGAGAGAAAGTGTCAGCCATAGCTGGATGGGATACTCAACTGATCAGTTACTCAACTTGGATACCAGTCATTAAAAAACCAGCGACGTTATATGTTTCTTGCTGCCTCACAAGATTTCCTAGTCCAAGCCAGCCTGACATTCACACGTCAACCATTAGAAGTGCCTATAATGAAGGACATCCTATCTTATGAGGGAAACGAGTTTTTATGTCCTATGCATATATTTTCAGAAGCTTTTAAATCTTTTCCAAACCACACAATGCTTCCCTAGAATGATCAAGTCTAATGGTTGTATTGTGTTTTCTTGAATAGTTTGTCTTGTTTGCCTCCCCGGCAGACAGCCTTATAATTTTATATATAGCTTTCATTAGCATCCTACGTCCATCTTGCTCTATGATTATGCTCTCATAATGATTTACAATCTTAAGCTCATGCAGTTATGGTTGTTGACAAGGCTAAGCCGCAATGCCAAAAGGTAGCAGAAAGAAAGCTAAAATGACGAAGCCAGAACCAATACAACCAAGAACTTGAACTCTTTTGCAGGACACTAAGTGCACCACGGGCATCCTTCCTGAGGTCCAGTGGGGAGATATTTACAGGATGATCAGGGACCAAGATATCCCAAACGTGCTATTAGAAGAAGAACAAATATACCTAAACATCAGGACCTCTGGCATAGCCAGGGATTCTACTCGCCCTGAGCTATTCCCATGCTCAGAAGTGATCAGGTGGATATTGGAACATGCCAACCCACAAATAAGAGTGTTGCATGATAGCAAGGGAGATCCATTCGCTTCATTCCATCCAGCTTATATTGCAGCAGCCTACAAATTCTCACGTCCCCAGCAGGTGCTAAATGATGAATGGTTGAGAAAGATGAATAATTTCGAAATAGCTAAGAGGTTATTAATCACGGGAAAATAACTGAGGAAAAGGGACAATGATGAGTATGATGTTTAGAGCCTAAGACCTCCATTCAAGTTGATTGCCCTTACACTAAGCAGAATTTTCGGCATGCCTGATGGAACCGTATATAGGATACAATGGGCCCCCATAATCCATGCCATAGCATTTAAGGGAATTGTGTTTGATTGGGCTACCATTCTCTTAGACAGTTCGACATCCACTGTGGCTGTATCTAGAGAAGGTTTGGCCTTGAAAAAGGTAAAATTTTTTCATGTCTTCATACCTCATTGATTGCATCTTGGTGAAGCTCCCTTTCCCCAAGCTAGGTTTATCATGGGACCAGGCCAATACCTTGGTATACACTGCCAATAAAATAATGTGGGCTCAAAATTACAAAAAACACTATAAGCTCATCTGTGAATAGTTCATCATGCCTCTGTGTGAGTAGATGTTCAATGAAGAGCCCAGTTGCCTGTCAGAGAATGCCATGGAAGTCTTGGAAAATTATGGCGATTTCTACTTCTCAGAAGAGGGTACCTATATGAGGATGTTCGGAGGTACTAAGCCACCATACATCTTACCAGAATATGCCACTGATTATGTAGTCCTGGAAGAAGCAGTCAGGCAACTTTTCCTTGATGGAATAGGAGGTGTTCTTAATAAACAGAATAAGGCTTCCTTCCCTCCTTTTCCTTTATGTATAGGAGCCTATAAATTCTCAGGAGTTGCAGCAGCCAAAGAGTTCATTCAGGAGCTGAAAGCATTTCACTTTGGTGAGGTAATCTTCCATAGAAATGACAGGCGGAGCAAGGTTGTGGAGCATTGCAAGGAGTTGTATGCTCATTTTGAGTATTCCCATTACTATGATGCCGAGGAAGAAGTGTTCAGGGGGATCAGTAACATGACTGAATTACATATTTGTCGTCATGGCAGTGTATCTAGCTCTAGCTCTGCCTCAGCTCGAGACACCAACCTCCATAAAGAAAGGGAAGCGGTCGAAGCCCTGGTCCGCGAAGCACAAAGATTGAAAGAAGAAGCAAGACTGCAACATGAAGTTGAGAAAGCAAGGTTGCAGAGGGAATCTGAAGAAGTGAGATTGTAGCAAGAAGCCGAAGAAGCAAGATTGTAGCAGGAAGCTCAAGAACAAGAGCAGAGGACGGTAATTGAAAATCAGCAACAAGCCGAAGAAGAGGAAAGAAGACATAAGGCTCAAGAAGAGGAAAAGGCTGAAGAAGAACTTAAGGCCAACGAAGATGCCTAGATAGGTGGCTCTGGCACCCACGATATGGAAATAGATTCATCTCAGGTAAGAGACCTCCCAATCATCCCTTTCACCCCATCCAAAGATCATACTATGTCCCGATGGGATAAATTTGTGTATAATAAGAAGAGGAAGGCTCTGGTACTGAAGTCAGAAGAGAGAATAAAGAGACTTTTCTAGGCAGATATTGTCAGCCAGTGAGAAACCACAGTTATGCAGAATACAAATAAGGATCCCATAGCCATGGCATTCGCTGCTGTGTCGACAGCAAAAGGAATAGAAGACAATGTGATTGGCATGGTCAAAGAATTTGAGTCGACAAAGAGAAGAGCTCGCATGCTGCAACATACTATGGATAATGTGCAGGATTATAGGGATCTTGTGGTGAACAAATATAATCGCATGTCTGCTGATCACAAGGAGTTGTCGGATAAGTATCGACATCTGGAGGAAGAAAAGGAGCACCCGGCAATCTAGATGATGGTTCTAGAAGCGGAAAAGAATGATTCTGAAGCTAGAGTCTTTCACTTGGAAGTAGACAAACAAGCAATAGTTGAGTAGTTAGAGCAAGCAAAAAGCAGAGCGATGGATATGTCTCCCTTTCATGAGCAGTCTTGTGACATCTTAAGTCAATTGCATGCCACACAAGAATTGATTACTGAGGAGGTGTGCAAGCTCAAAACTATGTTGGTTAGGTTGAAAGAAGTCAATGCTGAAGCCATCAAGCTTAAAGGCAAATATACTCGGGTTAAAGCAAAAATTGTGAGCCAGATGGAGTGGAGAGAAGGGAAGGTGGATTTCCCTAAGCATCTCCCATTCAAATCTGTGGATGGTTTCAAGGAAGATGTAGCCCTCATGGAGTTTTGCAGGAATTGTGGCGCCAAGCTGATGGCTAAGATCCAGGGAACCATTGAGAAAGGTGACAGCCTGTATCAAAAGATTCATGAAGTACATGAAAAATGCAAGCTTATTTTTTCTCAGACCTTGGATGAGTTTCCAAGCAAAGAGCAGCATTTATCAGACTTGAAGGAAGAGATGAGCATTCAAATAGAGTATGTAAAGAAGATTGATGTGCTAGCCACTAATGATCTTCATCGCTACATTGGGATGACATCAATATACAATCATTTGCTCAAGGAGGTCCACCAGGCAGTAATATCATAAATTCATGGTATTGAAACAGAGCTTGGTAAGCATGTGACTTCCCAGAAGATCCTGCTCCCTTCACCAGTGAATGTGGTTATCAGAGACACTGGTATATGGTTCAGTTATATTGCAAAGGAGGAGAAGAAGGAACCAACAGTAGTAGCAGCTAGTGTAGGCACATCATCCCCAGCAGAAGCGCCACCCCAAGGATAAACACACTAATCATAATGCGTTGTTTTTATTTTGGTTTACTTCCTCCCTATGGTTGGAGCATGAAGTTACAAGGACAACTGTCCTTTTCTGTTATAAGAAAGAATTTCTATTATAGGAAAAGGGCCACGAATTGTTGTTTCTTGGTAAAGTCTTTAAAGGACAAGTGTAAAAGGCCAGGTGGAATCCTAAGAGGCATTTTGTAAGCTTATAAATAGATGCATAGGGAATAGTGTTAGAGACTTTTTCCAGGGAAATGAATTTTCTAAAGCTTGTATGAACTGTTTTGCACTTGCTCCAAGAAAGTGAATTTTCCTAATAAGAGCATGGAGAGGACGCATTTTGTCAGGGAATGTATGTATGATGTCTGTCAGATTCTTCTTGTGACATTTACATGTATTACAGTGAAATCTTTATCTGCTGTTCGAATTATTTTTGTGCTATGGATGGTTTTACTTTTCTTTGTGCAATGATGCTTCTCTTAAATGAGTAATAGAATTTTTTTTTACATGAATTGAAAGCTATCTTTCATGTCTTTAACCTCCTGCTGTAGATGAATCCTTAAGATTCAATGGCTACCTATTGATCTTTATATGTTCTTTACAGCATATTACTCATATTTACAATTTGCTCCCTGCAGAGATAGATTAGATTTATTTTAGTTTTAGATACAGATTTGTTTCAAGTTCTGCATCTAGATTAAATTAGCTTAGGCACTTGCATATCATCTTAAACATTAAAATCAAAAAGAAAGGTGGATCGGGCCATAACTGGTGTAAAGGAAACAAATCTCCAAATCTAATGGTAGCCGGAACCGCTAACCGGATAGATTCCCCATACCAAACGGTGGACAATCTAATTGGGATAGTTTACCGGGGAGAATCCCTTTCTGCTTGATGCTACGATCTTCAGGGCATCAACAGTTTTTGGCGCTAGAAGGAGGGCCCGAAGTGCATGGCTGATAAAGGAAAATCTCCCACTATCAAAAATGTTACTGAAAACCTGCTAGAAACATGAATTTTAGACAGCGCAAACCTTGAAGTAACAAATCAAGAAAATTCCATCTCTGATTCTGAACATCAGGAAGCCTTGTATGCTATGCCTTTTGCAGAAATATAAGATTTAAGGAGACATACACAATCTTATGTTAAGCAACTAGGTGGCTTGAACGCTGTAACTTTTCTCCCTAGGAAAAGTACTCCCAGAAAAGAAAGACAGTACACCCGTGATTCGATTCTTGTGCAGAATTTTGAAGAGCTTGTAAATTTAACTTTAGAAGAAATTACAGAACCCCTGGAAAAAATCAATCTTGAAAACCCAGAAAATCTTTCAGATCCAGAAAATCTTGGAGAACTTGTTACTCCAAAGAACACTCCAATTAATTCACCATACAATTCTCCACCTGATTCTCCACATAGAAACATGGTTGTACTTGTTTGGAGAGCGAGGGGAGCATTGAATCTAGCTAGGCCATTCCACAATCTTCCTAAAAATCCAGAGAAAATCTTACCTAAATTCGACCCAGGAAAAGCCATTTCTGCTGAAGATCATCTCAAGAGTTTTTACTTAGCCTTGAATCTTTTAAATGTGCAACATGAAGATGTAGTTTGTAGGCTTTTTCCATACACATTTGAGCCAAAAGTTTCTTCTTGGTATTTTAGCTTACAAGCTAGCTCAATTTCTAGCTGGAAAGAATTTGAAACATGTTTCTTAAAGAAGTATGGAAATCAAAAGATTGTAGCTACACTCATGAAAGAATTATTGTCCATGAGAATGGAAAAGAAAGAAAAGGTTCAAGACTTCAACCAAAGGTTCACTACACTCTTGCATAATTTCAGTGAAGCAAATAAACCGGAGAAGAATCTCTAGTTGAATATTATACAACAACACTTGAAGGGCCTATAGCAATGTTCGTCAAAAGATCGAAGAAAACCACCATGATAGAAAATTTCGAAGAAGCTAGAAAGGTGGAAGAAGAAGCAGACATCATTGCCAAACATGCCGTAGATGTAGAAACAAAACCAACAACTAGTAAAAGAACCTTGTTGCTCACCAGGAATAAAGAAGAGTCATCGGCAGACATGGAGAATGTAGTTAAGATGATGCAGAAATTGTCTAATAAAATTGTAGATCTCGAGAAAGATAAAGCAGCTAGTACATCTAGGAAGCCTTTCAAACCATTCTACAAGAAGAGAGAAGACAACGATCAACCTCATCCACCAATGAATACTTCTCCTGTTTTAAATCTGAATGAAATAGGGATGGAAAAATTTTGCACATTTCATCAAGAGCCACACTTGAAAAAAAGATGCCCACAATGGATTAACTCTATGAGTTTAGTCATGAACCAAATGCTGGATTCACAGATTCCAGATCAAGATGACCCTCCAGAGGATCCAAGCCCTGAGATAGAAGAACCCTCCCCAGACACTACCATGGTGCTATGGGATTGGGTACCTTTAACCAAATTGATAGAAGATGATCCCGTGGAAAGCCCAGTTTCTGCTGTAAACATTACTACTTGCAGTAAGGGTCCCGTTGCAGATCCAGTCCCAAGCTCGACAACTCCCAAACCTAAGATTTCAAAAGAATTACCTAGAAGACACATAAGAGTTATTCCACCGCAACCCAAAGTCAACCCAACAATGGCCAAGTAGCCAAACATCGACACAGCAGTTCAACAACCAAAGGTCACATTGAATAAGATAGACCATCAAACTAGAGTTGTAAAAGAATTCGATATGGGATATGATATCATTAAAGATATAAAGAAAGTAAAGGCAAATGTTTCAATATTCGATATGTGTAGTTTTCCCCAGCAATGAGACAAGTTGTTGCATGGTCTCCAATCCCATCCCAGGACTCCATTAACAGATACTCAAGAAGACCCTAACATTAATCAAGCCAATATCGGTGGGAAATCTAAATCCCAGACATTGCCTTTCCTTTTAACTTTTGAAATCTTCAATCACAACATGCACAACTGCTTGGTGGATTCTGGAGCATCTTCAAATGTGATGCCACTGTCTATTTGTAAGAAAATCAATGGCCAACCGATTCCATCTCCCGCCCATATTATTTAGTTAGATAGGACTGCTGTCAAAGTTATTGGGGAAATGAAAGATGTCCTCATTAGGTTGTCAGCAGATTTTAGAGTTTGTTGTTAAATTTTCTGAATTTACTTCAATATGATCTAGGATCTTGACTGAGAGAACAACATGTACAGCATATCTACAGCATATCAATCATGGAGACAATAATGCAATCACACAAGAGACACAAAGATATACTTGGGGAAAACCATAAAGGTGAAAAACCCCAATAACTTCCTCAGAGATAGATAGAGCAATGATACAACCAACCAATAGAGATAGCCATAACCTAGCAGCAATCCTCCTCCTCCATAAGTGCGCCTCTCCTCCTTGAGAGCATGTGTGAGAAGTGAGTGAGCAAATAGAGTGCCTCCCGCACTCTATTTATACTTGACTTGACTTGCCTTTTTACCTAACTCATGTCGGCTCGAACTTAACCACATAACATAATGCTGAGTGGGCCGACCCCCAATAGGGTGGTCTAATAACCCTTTGACCCACATGGCCGACCCCCAATAGGGTGGTCTAATAACCCTTTGACCCACATGACTTATACAGGGCCGACCCCAAATAAGGTCGTCTAATAACCCATCAAGTATAAGTTACGACACTTACAATATAAATGACGACACTTCCTTATAGAGGAATAATACCATCTCTATAGGAGTACAATATACATATATGTGAAATACATTCCAAAGTTACATATACATCAACACTCCCTCTTAACTAGGAAGGTATTTCTCAGCACAGTTCTTCTAGCACAAGTCATCTTCTCTAGATCATCGTCACTGGATAATCGTCATCGAGTCATCATCATCGTCACTGCTGCTGCTATCTCAATCAATCTCTGAATCTACTCGTCATAGGAAGTTCTACACAGCCAGTCCTTTTTCATACTGGATGTAGGCCCACCACCTGCAGGTCTTCGTCATCACTGGCCATACTGTGGAATCCTCAGGACTTATTACGTGCGTCACAAAACCTCGAAAGAGCATCCCAGGATGTTACGGGTACACAACTCCGACCTGTAGGATCTCCCAGGGCGCTATTACATGTGACCCCACCACAAAACCTCGCAAGAGCATATCAGGATGTTACGGGTACACAACTCCGACCTGAAATCTCCCAGGGCACAAATTACATGTGGTCCACCACAAAACCTCGCAAGAGCATCTCAGGATGTTACGGGTACACAACTCCGACCTGAAATCTCCCAGGGCAACGAATTACATGTGGTCATGTAAAAACCTCGCAAGAGCATCCCAGGACTGATTACGGGCACACATCCCAACCTATCGGATCTCCCAGGGAAACGAATTACATGCCATAGGACAAAACCTCGCAAGAGCATCTGCCAGATATCCCAGGGCGCTATTATATGCCATAGGCAAAACCTCGAAAGACTATCTGCAGATCTCCCAGGGAAACGAATTACATGTCCTCCCAGAGCAAAACCTCGAAAGAGCATTTGCCAGATGTCCCAGGGCACCGAATTACATGCCATAGGCAAAACCTCGAAAGACCATCTGCAAATCTCCCAGGGCAACGAATTACATGCTCATCTGCACAACCTGATCCACGGCCATAGAGTATCAACCTGATACTCACCATACATCATCCTGATGTATCCATGATCATCCTGATCATCATCACTGCAACGTCCTGCTGCATGTCATCTGGAGCAACATCCTGAAGCTCGTCATCTATGATCATCTTGATCATCACTGCAACATCCTGCTGCATGATCCACCTGATCATCAATGCATCTACCTGATGCATACCAAGTATCATACATGATCCTCCTGATCATCAATGTATCCACCTGATACAAATACATGATACATATCATCATACATGATCCTCCTGATCATCAATGCATCTACCTGATGCATACCAAGTATCATACATGATCCTCCTGATCATCAATGTATCCACCTGATACAAATACATGATACATATCATCATACATGATCCTCCTGATCATCAATGCATCTACCTGATGCATACCAAGTATCTACCTGATACATATCATCATACATGATCCTCCTGATCATCAATGTATCCACCTGATACAAATACAAATACATGATACATATCACCATACATGATCCACCTGATCATACAATGTATCCACCTGATACATATACAGATACATGGTCCAAGCATCCAACATGATGCATACATACATACATAAAATGATCCAACTGATCATATCCAAGCAGAAACCAGAACATCATCCTGATGCTCATCATCCAGCGCTTACATCCACAGCCATGTGAAGGATCATCCTTCCAACATGCTTGGAATGGCTTCAGCAAATGTGTCCATCACTTCTTCCTCGAAGTATCCTTGATCTGAAGCACGCCAAGCCTCTCTCTGAAGTACTCGAACTTCACCCTGGCTAGTGGCTTCATCAGCACATCTGCAATCTGCTCGTCCGTCGCAACATACAGGAGCTTCACAGCTCCTCTCTGCACCATATCCCTGATATAGTGATATTTGATCTCTATGTGTTTCGACCTGTCATGAAACACTGGGTTCTCGGACAGCTTCACACAACTCTGGTTATCACAGAAGATACCAGTAGCCTCCAACGGGAGATCAAATAACTCAGACAGTAGCTTTTGTAGCCATACTGCCTCACAACTAGCTGAACAGGCTGCAACATACTCTGCCTCAGCTGTACTCAGTGCTACGCAGGACTGTTTCCTGCTAAACCAAGAGATCACACCTGATCCCATACTGAAGCAGCACCCAGATGTGCTCTTCCTGTCTGCAGCACTGCCAGCCCAATCTGAATCAACATAACCTTCCAGGTTAAACTTTTGATTCGCCTCATACCTGAGCCCATAATCCACTGTACCCTTCAGGTACCTCAGAACATGCTTTACAGTAACCAGGTGAACACTTCTCGGATCCGTCAGGAACTGGCTCAATGTGTTCACAGCAAAGCAAATGTCTGGTCTCGTGTTCGTCAGGTACATCAAGGACCCAATCATCTGACGATACATAGAGACATCAACTGACTCAGATGAAGCATCACATAGAAGCTTCAGATTCGATGCCATAGGTGTGGCCATGGCCTTGCAATCCATCATCCCGAACCTCTTTGGGATCTCTACTGCATACTTCCCTTGTCCAAGGAAGATTCTATCTGCACTTTGCCACACCTCCATGTCAAAAACAAATAGTGCATCATCCCCAAGTTCTTCATCTCGAACTCGGTAGTAAGCTTCCACTGTGTGTCGGCAATCAATCTATCTTCACCATACCAAGTTCTGGGAGCTTGCTTCAAGCCATACAAGGCTTTCTTCAATCTGCATACATATGACTCCCTGTCAGGTCTTGGGAATGCATCCCAAACATCTTCTTCATGATCTACGGATCATGGCATTCCATTTCTTCATCCCAGATCCTGGGAACTTCAATATCTTCAATAGATATCTTTCTTGCTGGAACAAATGTTGTAGTCCTTTTGTAGGAGATGGCATATGATCTTTCCTACACAACAAGTTAAATTGCATGATTAGACAACATCTTATAGTTTTCAGAACAAATTCTTACACATAAAGAAATATGCCATACAGTCATGCAATTATCTTAGCCAATGCTTCAATACAACATTTATCCATATCCCGTAACTTTCTAGATGCCTTCCAATCTCTACCAGAACATTGTTAAGAGTGTGCACAACTCCCAACATGTCAGCAAAGAGGTTTCATTCTAGATAAGTAGCAATGGAATGTTGTACAGTGCCATAGGCTACTTACCCATGCATATTAGTAGTATACTGTTCATCAATGCAATTATTCTAATATGCATAATACACAACCTAATTCTAGGAACATCAGTATATACATTATTGAACAGTATTATTTAAGAAATGACAATTCAAATACTTATCTTTGTTTGTTCGTTGGGTGGACTCCCTCTGAGTCTTTGCTTCCTTGCAGGAGCTACTGGAGTCCTAATCTGAGGTAGCTTCTTCTACACCTTTCTGTTGTGAAATGTAGAGAGATGATCAACTCCCTCTGAATATCTGCATCCTTGCAGAAACTACTGAAGTGTGCTCCTTTGCTTTCTTGCAGGAACAACTAGAGTGTGCTCCTTTGCTTTCTGGCAGGAGCAACTGGAGTGTGCTCCCTCTTGATCTTTGCTTCCTGAATTACCTGTTCTTGAACTCATATTCATCCTTGGTCCCTATGCATGCTTATTAGTATCATGAATGTGTTATCCTTGTGATCTCATATAAAATCATACATTCATTAGTATACTATTAAAACACAATAATCTCAAGCATGTATAGTCATGATCATTTCAAATAGAAATAATAAGCATGAGCATTCAAGGATTCTTATGGTTAGTCAAATCATAAGAAACATAACATGTCTAAACCTGTAATTACTCAAGCCTATGACTCTTCAGGTTAGTTGAATCATCAATCAAGATAAGAGATATAAAATGCATAAAACCTGTGATTATTCAAGCCTATACTTTCATGATTCTTCTGGTTAGTCATATCATCAATTATAATAATATACATCCAACCATGATTATTCAAACCTATGACTTCATGAATAATTATTATCAACAACAGTATAAGATCCTAACACAAGGTAGGATTTTAGCTTGATATAGGAAAAACATACCTGGATTAGCATGCTAGCTATTTATGTCTAACATACCCGCATAATGTCTTCTGGTTCTCTTTAGTGACTTGTGCTAGTAACCTGCATGTCTCATAATTTAACCATTATAAAACTAAGTTATACATACCTCGAGAATGGATCTTCTATGAGATCCATGGCAATGGATGAATCTTTGTCCTCATGTCATCATGATCATATGTTCTTGAACTAGAACATGATTTGTCTTCTTGGTGTACCTTTCATGTTAGTAGACAACATAAAATTCATACAACATCACAATGTGTTAGTACAAACATAAGTTTCATACTCCTAATAAATGAATGACTTCTATCATGCATTCATAATTTTATTAAGGTGATATGACAAGTCTAAAATCAAGATTGTACTAACCGTGATAATATGAAGACAAGCATACCATAAACTTAATTATGAACAAATCTCAAAACATACCTCGATGAGTCATACCTGTCGAGATCACTTGTAATCTTCTTATGTAAGGCCTTAGCCTCATCTCCCTCTGAAACAGGAACTTCTTCACTTATGCAAGTCACCAATCCATCTTCTTCTAGGATTAATCCAATCCACTTGATTTGCAAGAATTGGACCTTCAGCTGGATATGGGTTTGTCAGAGAAACCCCAAAAATTCAAACTTTGAATTTCAAACTTCTGATAGGATAGAAATATGTGCCTTGATGAGCTGATCAAGTTGGTATATTCAGAATTTGAAAACTGCAAAGTTTCACTCCTCAAATTTGCCTTTGAAACTTCTAGATTCACTGGACGTGACCCTGAACTGGGGTTTGATGAAGCCCACTCTTTTTCCCCATCAAAATGTTTGATCCAAAGCTCTAAGCTTCTATTTTTCTGAGGAGCTTCCAGCCGTGGTCACAGATTTCAAAAATTCTCATTTTTACAGAAGCCCTAATTTTCCACTTTTCTGATCAAAGTCCCGAACTAGGGTCTAATCAAGCCCGACCTTCTTCCCAACCAAAAATTCTGATCTTGGTCTCTAAATTTCTATTTTGATGAGTAGCATCCAGCCGTGGTCTCCGATTACAAAAATTCCAACTTTCTCCAAAGCCCTAAATTCCGGAAACCATGAATGAAGGTACCAAAAAAAAATTCTGTTTTGACAGAAATATGTACCTGATTGTTTCTGGTGTAACTCCGAAATTTTTGATCCACAGGGTCTGAAAAAGTTTCCTGAGATAGCCTGACCTGTTATCTTTCCATCCTGACAGGTCTGACCTCAATTGGATTCTCTGAGAGAGAGTTATGCCAAATGTCGCAACGTGACCTGTTTTGGGATAAAACAGGAGAGCGAACTTGTACGGCGTGCCACGTGTCACTGGTTCAACTTCGGCCTCTGAAAAAGTTTTCTGAGATATTAAAGACTGTTACCTTTCCATCCTGACAGGTCTGACCTCAATTGGACTCTCTGAGAGAGAGTTATGCCAAATGTCGCAACGTGACCTGTTTATGGGATAATACAGGAGAGCGCACTTGTATGGAGTGCCACGTGTCACTGGTTCAACTTCGGCCTCTGAAAAAGTTTTCTGAGATAGTAAAGACTGTGTACTACCTGTCACTTTTTACTAAATTTCATTTGGAGCTTCCTAGCCCAAGATATGACCTTTTTCCCAAGGTCACCTGAATTTGACTCAGATCTAGAAGAGGCAAAAACCCTATATTGTACAGATCATAAATCACAAAGTACAACGAATTAGAGGTTGTCCTTTGGACACAAGATACCTGGAGATCTTAGCTTCGGCCTGTAACAATTTCAGATCCGAAAACTTCTCCAAAACGGATTTATAGTGAAAGTTCTACGATGACTGGTTTTTGCTATATCAAGCCCTAGCATCGTAAGTGCAACAAGTGTCATACATGCCATATCATGCCTTCTTTCAGGCTAGCTCTGATACCATGTTAAATTTTCTGAATTTACTTCAATATGATCTAGGATCTTGACTGAGAGAACAACATGTACAGCATATCTACAGCATATCAATCATGGAGACAATAATGCAATCACACAAGAGACACAAAGATATACTTGGGGAAAACCATAAAGGTGAAAAACCCCAATAACTTCCTCAGAGATAGATAGAGCAATGATACAACCAACCAATAGAGATAGCCATAACCTAGCAGCAATCCTCCTCCTCCATAAGTGCGCCTCTCCTCCTTGAGAGCATGTGTGAGAAGTGAGTGAGCAAATAGAGTGCCTCCCGCACTCTATTTATACTTGACTTGACTTGCCTTTTTACCTAACTCATGTCGGCTCGAACTTAACCACATAACATAATGCTGAGTGGGCCGACCCCCAATAGGGTGGTCTAATAACCCTTTGACCCACATGGCCGACCCCCAATAGGGTGGTCTAATAACCCTTTGACCCACATGACTTATACAGGGCCGACCCCAAATAAGGTGGTCTAATAACCCATCAAGTATAAGTTACGACACTTACAATATAAATGACGACACTTCCTTATAGAGGAATAATACCATCTCTATAGGAGTACAATATACATATATGTGAAATACATTCCAAAGTTACATATACATCAACATTTGTCAGTTCATTGATATAATGGTCGTTGACATTCCCGAAGCTTATGGTTTGATCCTGAGTAGGGACTAGTCTACAAAGTTGAACGGTTACTTTGCAACTGATTGGTCCCATTTGTGGTTGCCATATCAAAATAGACAGAATCAGATCAAGGTTCTCAGAGAAACACACATGAAACAAAATGTAACTCAACTAGAAGGAAATAATGAGGCTGTGGCTTTCTCATCCTCAGTTTTGGGAAATTATTTCTTAGAAATTGATCCGGGTAATTATCAGTTTGAAACTATTAGCCATGAATCAGATGAATAGTCCGATCTCCTTCATTTTTCTCGGACTGATGATATTGACTGTAATATAGTTAATTTAGTCACTGACTTAGATCATAAAGATACTAACATAGCTAAATCAAATTATCTTTTTTGGACATTATACTTTGATGGTTCTAAAAATTTGGAAGGATCCGGAGCCGATTGTGTTCTGATGGATACAGAAAGAAACAAGTATTTTTTGTCTGGTAGATTAGAATTTGATTGTACTAATAACACTGCTGAATATGAAGCTTTAGTCCACGGATTGAAGAAAGCCATCAGTTTAAATGTCAAGTACCTGAAGGTTTTTGGTGACTCAGAAATAGTCATGAGATAGTTAAGAGATACCATTCACTGTCTTTCACCTCATTTGAGGAGTTATCAGGCTGAGGCATGGGATTTAATTATGCATTTTGATGCTTTCAATATAAAGTCTATTCCTAGATTGCAAAATGTTGTGGCTGATTTATTAGCAACCTCCGCTTCTAGATTGGTGCCAACTAATAATAAATGCTCAATTGAATTGGTTTTCAGGCCTTCTGTCCCTAACAATATCACAAACGTTAGAGTTTTCGATGATAATGAACAGATTATCATTTTTCTAACAAACGAAGATGTATTCCAAGGAGTTGTGATAGATGAAGAAGAATACAATTTTTATTTGCAAAATAAATATACAGCTAAAGGCAATTTCATCCCCAAAGGGGTGAGGTCGCTTGAAATGTTGTTTGATCTACAGAGCAAGTTCAAAAGGCCAGCAAATACCAAGACCAATAGCTCATCAATGCAGCATGAATTAGTTAATCTGGGCACCGAAGCTGAACCAAAGTTTGTTAACCTTGGCAAATGTTGTTTACCAGGAGAAAGAGATAAGTTCATCAAACTATTTCGACAATATAAGGATGTTTTTGCATGGACTTATGAAGATCTGAAAACATATGACATCTGCATTATTCAGCATCTCATACCAATGAAAGCAGGTGTCAAGCCATTTCAGCAGCAATTAAGAAGGATGCATCCTACTCTTGAACCTCTGATTCAAAAGGAACTGAAGAAGTTATTGGACGGTACGATAATTTTTAAAGTCCGGCATTCTAAGTGGGTTGCTAATCTAGTTCCCATGAGAAAGAATTCAGGAGAGATAAGACTATGTGTTGACTTCAGAAATTTGAATAGGGCTTTACATAAAGACAACTATTTTCTCCCTTCAATGGAACAAATTCTCCAGATAGTATCAGGATCAGAACTCTTTTCCCTTCTTGATGGTTTCTCTGGTTACAATCAAGTATTAGTAGCTGAAGAAGACCATCTTAAGACTACTTTCCGCACTAAGTGGGAAACTTTCGCATATAGAAGGATGCCATTCGGCCTGATAAATGCAGGAGAAACATTCCAACGAGCTATGGATATTTCCTTCCGAGGATTAGGTGGCCACTGTGTCGTGGTCTATCTAGATGATGTGACATTTTTCTCAAAGAAAAGAGAAGACCATGTTGTTCATTTGAAGCATATTTTTGATTGTTTCCGGAAATATGGTATCTCTTTAAATCCCAAGAAGAGTGTGTTCACTGTTCCTGAAGGTAAACTGCTGGGCCATATCATTTCCAAAAGAGGAGTATCAATAGATCAAGAGAGAGTACAAGCTATCAATAAAATTCCAATGCCTCATAACAAGAAATCCATGCAGTCATTTATGGGCACTATCAATTTTGTCCGAAGATTTGTCCCCGATTTCGCTCAAATTGTCAAACCTTTGCAGCAAATGGTCAAGCAAAGCATACAGTTCAAGTGGACAAACTTAGAAAAGGATGCATTCAGAGACATTAAGGCAGCCATAGCTAAGGCTCCTTCCTTAAGAAGCCCAGATTTTGACAAAGATTTTATCTTGTATACCTTTGCTTCAAATGACTCTCTCGCGGCTGTGCTCACGCAAAAGGTAGAGTTAGGAGATGAGTATCCAATCTCGTTTATGAGCACTAGTCTGCAGGGTGATAAACTCAATTATCTAGTTGTCGATAAGCATGCGTATGTTGTCTTCAAATCAGTCAAACAGTTCAGACCATATATTCTTAAGAATATAACTAAATTTATAGTTCCCCACCTAGCTGTTAGATCCCTTTTCGTTCAAAAAGAATTAGGAGAAAGGAGGGGAAACTGGGTTACAGCTCTTCAAGAATATGATTTAGAATTTAAACCAGCCACCATCATCAAAGGACAAGGCCTGTGTAAATTGCTTACAGAGCATCCAATCAATGAAGAGCAACATTGGAAAAACAAAGCCGAGATGAATTCAATTGAGGTATGTCCCATTTTCACAACTCTTGAATCGTGGTATAGAGATCTAGTGCACTATTTGTAGCAGGGATATCTACCATAACACTGGATTTCTAAGCAAAGAAGGGAACTTCGTTTGAAATCAGCAGCTTATCAAACCATTGATGGGATACTTTTCAGAAAAAATTACGATGGAATTTTCCTCAAATGTCTAGAAAAGGAAGATGCAAGTAAAGTTGTCAAAGAGTTACACGATGGTCCTGTTGGTGGACATTATTCAGGGGAGACAATAGCTCACAAAATACTCAGAGCTGGATATTATTGGGCCACTTTATTCCGAGATGCTCATGCTTATGCACGGAACTGTGATATATGCCAAAGAAGTGCTGGGAAATTGCCTAAGGCAGCAGGACCTTTGCAGCTGGTTATTATCTCAAAACCTTTCGAACAATGGGGTATAGATGTCATTGGAGAGATAAACCCAAATTCTTCTGTACAACATCGATACATTCTCACAACCATCGACTACTTCACTAGATGGACGGAGGCTATCCCATTGCGCAAAATCAACGAAGATGCGGTCATCAGTTTCTTGAAAGAGAGCATCATAACTAGGTTTGGGGTTCCAATTTCCCTAGTGTTTGATAATCCCATATTTCTCATCTTTTAAAATAAATGAATTTGTTTATGAATGGGGAATCAAAATGCATTATTCAACCAATTATTACCCTCAAGGAAATGGATTAGCTGAATCTTCAAACAAAAACCTCATTCGAATTCTCAAGAAAACTGTGATAGAAAATCAGCGAAGTTGGCATATAGCTCTCCCAAATGCCTTATGGGCAGATAGGGTGACCCCAAAGAACACACTAGGGGTTTATCCTTACACTCTCGTCTATGGAAAGGAAGCCATCCTCCCTCCCAATATCTTGCTTCCATCATTACAGTTGTCCCAAGCCTCTCGAGGGTTTGGTAGTCAAGTCTTACAATCCAGGATCAATACCTTGCTTCAGCTTGAAGAAGCCCGACAGAAAGCTAAAGACCGGTTTCATCAGCACCAAGATATAGTCAAGAGATGGTTCGATAAAAGGAAGTCTGGTAAAAGAAGTTTTGAAATAGGAGACTTAGTCCTGAAATGGGACCATAATCATGAGGATAAGGGGATGCACACAAAATTCCAACACCTATGGGTAGGCCCTTACCAAATTTCTGCAAAGCTCAGCCTATCCACTTACAAGCTAACGAACCTTCAGGGAGAGGAAGTAACCCTTCCTCTTAATGGCCTCGCCTTGAAACAATACTTTGCATAGTCTCAATGAGACTTTCTGTACACAAATAAAAAATTTATTTTATTTTATTTTAGTCCCTTGTTTCTTTTTGTTTCAACTATTTTGTCTCTTTCTCAGCATTTGAGCTTTTTGTACAAATTTGTTTTTCTGAGTCACCTGCAATTGGGCATCTCATGAAAGAAGATCTCTCAAGGAATCGCACAATCCATGAAGCCGATAATGTATCCTCAAAAGAAAGTTTACCCATGCATTTTGGTTTTGCTGATCATTCTCCAGAATGAAGAGATCATATTCTGTTTGTCAAATTAACCCCTGTTTAAATAGCAGAGATTTATAATTATCCTTACTAATATCTTCGGGCTCCATCCACCATCACACTTAAAAGCATCTCAAGAAGACCGTTGTAGTGGGACCCACGGAAATGCAGCTCATATCGAAGGCATAGGGAATTGAAATGACTCCATGTTGCAAATCTAACAGCCAAAAGGGCTGATAATCAAGGGTCTGTTTTCCAGAGATTCTCCCCTCAATCAAAGCATGGGTGAGATAAAAAGCAAAGTGTACAAGTCAGAAAATCCCAAAAGACTCAGCTCATTCAAGGCTCCTCTCCATCCGTGAGGCCTGACAAATCAATCAAATTTCTAGCTCACACAAAAGGACATTATGGATTGAGGAGCCAAAATCAAAGATTGTATTTTAAAGAAAATATTTCTGGAAGGCCCAAATAGCAAAGTTGTCAAATGTATGAACATCCAAAAGGATGCAGGCGGCATGGGAATGAGGAACAAGAGCAATAGTGTCTATGAGATGTTGTTGCTAATCCTGTGGAGTCTGATGGTAGTGGTCACTTGAAAGATGAATCTTCTAAAATGAATCCCACATGTTGGCCCTTGGAAAGTTTTAAAGATGTCTTCATCAAAGCTCCCCTTCCCCAATGACCAACAGATAAAGTGACTACTCCCTTCACTGAGATTTGAATGCTCAACTGAATATTGCACAAAAGGTGGATAGTTTCTAAAAGAATTCTTCTGTTAAATGAAATAGTTTTTAGAGATCTGTGTTCGCCAGCGATTCGCCAATTGTTGTTGCAGCAACAACCCCCCCCAAATTTTTCGTAGATATTGGGGCCCCTCCTTTTACTTTCCTAGGAAGTCTTCTTAAAGGATTAAACCTCCTTTGACAATCTTTTTGAACTTATTTTTGTTTCAAGTGGCGAATGTGTTTTTAAAAGTTTGAAGTTTTTCTTCTAAGTCAAAACTCAAAAATTTCTCCCGAAACGGCGGAAGAACTTGGGATGTTCATCCGCAACTGTGGAAAGACTTAAAGTTTTTCCCCAAAATAGCGGAAGCACCTACATATTCTTTGAATGGCGGAAGAACTCAAAGTTCTCTCCCGAAACGGCGGAAACACTTGTAAAAGTTTTTCTGCAATGGGTGCCCTCTTACGAAGTCCCCCGGTCATCCACTTTGCAGAAAAAAACTTACCAAATTCTCTCATCATTTGCGGAAGAACTTACCGAGTCTTTTCGTAACGACGGAACAACTCAAGAAACTCCACCATGATAAGATTTCGGGAGAATCAATGTCGAAAGAACTCGCATTGTCCTCCTGAAACGTCGGGACAACTCAAGAACTTGCACAGCAAACATTTTTAGCTCGACGATTCTAGAAGAACTCATCAAACCTTTCTGGAAAAGCGGAGCGTCTTTCCTTTCTTTCCCACAATAAGCAAAGTCTGCCACGCTCGAACTCCAAGTTCCCCCTGCGCTTAGGAAGAAACTCACGAAGTACACCCGCAACGGTGGACGGGACTCATGTTTCTTTTGTCGATATTGACAGTCGTGCATAAATGCCAAAAGGATGGAAGCGACCCCTCCATACAGGTAATTAACCCCCTCATAGTTTCGCCGCCTACCCAATTTATTTCCCACACATACCAATCTCAATATAAGGGTGGTGGGTTTTCTATTGTACCATTGTTAGATTTTGATTCGGAGGACGCCATTTGAAGCTGCGGGAATCGATTTGCTCCAGCTCAGCTCATTTGCCACCGAGCCAACCCCATTTTCATCGTTATTTCACTACCAAGTAAGGGCTTATACCGTTAATATTGTCTTACCTTTGCGTCAAAGATTTTTAGGCTATTTTTCATCTCATTACGTGGCCTATGGGCACTTGTAGTAGACTATCCTTAAAGCTTTATAGCTGTTATAGCCCCATAGATTTCTCATTACTAGTAGCTAGAAGTCATGACCAATGCAAATTATTCTCTGTTGGCCCATTGTTAATTCAAGCCTGGTCAGTCCCACCGGTCGCAGTGTCATCACACGCCTGCCCAAGCCAAGTCGATGCACTCAAACCAAGTTGTTAGGCATTCAAACGAGAGAAAGTGTCGGTCATAACTGGTTGGGATACTCAGTCGATCAGTTACTTAGCTTGGATACCAGTCATTAAAAAACCAGCCACGTTATATGTTTCTTGCTACCTCACAAGATTTCCCAGTCCAAGCCAGCCTAACATTCACGCATCAACCATTAGAAGTGCCTATAATGAAGGACGTCCTATATTCTGAGGGAAACACATTTTTACGTCGTATGCATATATTTTCGGAAGCTTTTAAGTCTTTTCCAAACTAGACAATGCTTCCCTAGAATGATCAAGTCTGATGGCTGTATTGTGTTTTCTTGAATAGTCTGTGTCTTGTTTGCCTCCCCGGTAGATAGCCTTATAATTTTATATATAGCTTTCATTAGCATGCTAAGTCCGTCTTGCTCTATGATTATGGTCTCATAATGATTTACAATCTTAATCTTATGCACTTATGGTTGTTGATAGGGTTAAGCCGCGATGCCAAAAGGTAGCAGAAAGAAAGCTAAAATGACGGAGCCAAAACCAGCACAACCAAGAACTGAAACCCTTTTCCAGGACACTAAGTGCACCACAGGAATCCCTCCCAGGGTCTAGTGGGGAGATATTTATAGGATGATCAGGGACCAAGATATCCCAAATGTGCTATTAGAAGAAGAACAAATATACCTAAACAGCAGGACCTCTGGCATAGCCAAGGCTTCTACTCGCCCTGAGCTATTCCCATGCTCAGAAGTGATCGGGTGGATATTGGAACATGCCAACCCACAAACAAGAGTGTTGCATGATAGAAAGGGAGAGCCATTTGCTTCATTCCATCCAGCTTATATTGCAGCAGCCTATAAATTCTCACGTCCCCAGCAGGCGTTAAACGATGAATGGTTGGGACAGATGAATAATTTTGAAATAGCTAAGAGGCTGTTAATCACGGGAAAACAACTGAGGAAAACAGACAATGATGAGTATGATGTTCAGAGCCTAAGACCTCCATTCAGGTTGATTGCCCTTACGCTAAGCAGAATTTTCGGCATGCCTGATGGAACCGTATATAAGATACAATGGGCCCCCTTAATCCATGCCATAGCATTTAAGGGAACTATGTTTGATTGGGCTACCATTCTCTCAGACAGTTTGGCATCCACTGTGGCCATAGCTAGAGAAGGTTTGGCCTTAAAAAAGGTCAGAGTTTTTCATCTCTTCATACCTCATTGATTGCATCTTAGCGAAGCTCACTTTCCCCAAGTTAGGTTGCTCATGGGACCAGGACAATACCCCAGTATACACTGCCTATAAAATAATGTGGGCTCAAAAATACAAAGCACACTATAAGCTCATCTGTGAAGAGTTCATCATGCCTCTGTGTGAGCAGATGTTCAATGAAGAGCCCAGTTGCCTGTTAGAGAATGCCATGGAATTCTTGGAAAATTATGGCGATTTCTACTTCTCAGAAGAGGGTACCTATATCAGGATGTTTGAAAGTACTAAGCCACCATACATCTTACCAAAATACACCACTGATTATGTAGTCCTGAAAGAAGCAGTCAGGCAAGTTTTCCTTGATGGAATAAGAGGAGTTCTTAATAAACAACATAAGGATTCCTTCCCTCCTTTTCCTTTCTGTATAAGAGCCTATAAATTCTTAGGAGTTACAGTAGGCGAAGATTTCATTCAGGATTTGAAATCATTTCACTTCGGTGAGGTAATATTCCATAGAAATGACAGGCAGAGCAAGGTTGCGGAGCATTGCAAGGAGTTGTATGCTCATTTTGAGTATGCCCATTACTATGATGCCGAGGAAGAAGTTTTCAGGGGGATTAGTAACATGACTGAATTACAGATTTTTCATCATGGTGGTGGAGCTAGCTCTAGCTCTGCCTCAGCCCGAGAAGCCAACCTCCATAAAGAAAGGGAAGCGGCCGAAGCCCTGGTCCACAAAGAACAAAGATTGAAAGAAGAAGCAAGACTGCAGCATGAAGCCGAGGAAGCAAGGTTGCAGAGGGAAGCTGAAGAAGTGAGATTGCAGCAAGAAGCTAAAGAAGAAAGATTGCAGCAGGAAGCTCAAGAACAAGAGCAGAGGAGGGTAATTGAAAATCAACAACAGGATGAAGAAGAGGAAAGAAGATGTAAGGCTGAAGAAGAGCAAAAGGCTGAAGAAGAGAAAAAGGCCAATAAAAATTCCCAGACAGGTGGCTCTGGCACCCAAGATATGGAAATAGAATCATCTCAGGTAAGAGACCTCCCAATCATCCCTTTCACCCCATCCAAAGATCATACTATGTCCCAATGGGATAAATTTGTGTATAATAAGAAGAGGAAGGCTGTGGTCTTGAAGTCAAAAGAGAGAATAAAGAGACTTTTCTAGGCAAATATTGTCACCCAATGAGAAACCACAGTTATGCAGAATACAAATAAGGCTCCCATAGCCATGGCATCCGCTGTTGTGTCGGCAGCAAAAGTAATAGAAGACAATGTGATTGGAATGGTCGAAGAATTTGAGTCAACAAAGAGAAGAGCTCGCATGCTGCAACATAATGTGGCTAACGAGTAGGCTTATAGGGATCTTGTGGTGAACAAATATAATCACCTGTCTACTGATCACAAGGAGTTGTCGAATAAGTATCGACATCTGGAGGAAGAAAATGAGCACCTGTCAATCCAGATGATGGTTCTAGAAGCGAAAAAGAATGATTATGAAGCTAGAGTCTTTCACCTGGAAGTAGACAAACAAGCAATAGTTGAGCAGTTAGAGCAAGCAAAAAGTAGAGCGATGGATATGTCTCCCTTTCATGAGTAGTCTTGTGACATCTTAAGTCAAATGAATGCCACACAAGAACTGGTTACTGAGGAGGTATGCAAGCTCAAAACTATGCTGGTTAGGTTGAAAGAAGTCAATGGTGAATCCATCAGGCTTAAAGGAAAATATACTCGGGTTAAAGAAAACATTTTGAGCCAGATGGAGTGGAGAGAAGGGAAGGTGGATTTACCTAAGCATCTCCGATTCAAATCTGTGGATGGTTTCAAGGAAGATGTAGCCCGCATGGAGTTTTGTAGGAATTGTGGCGCCAAGCTAATGGCTAAGATCCAGGGAACCATTGAGAAAGGTGACAGTCTGTATCAAAAGATTCATGAAGTACATGAAAAATGCAAGCTTATTTTTCCTCAGATCCTGGATGAGTTTCCAAGCAAAGAGTAGCGTTTGTCAGACTTGAAGGAAGAGCTGAGCATTCAAATAGAGTATGTAAATAAGATTGATGTACTGGCCACTGATGATCTTCATCACTACGTTGGGTTGTCATCAGTGTACAATCATTTACTCAAGGAGGTCCACCAGGCAGTAATAGCAGAAATTCATGGTATTGAAATAGAGCTTGGTAAGCATGTGACTTCCTAGAAGATCTTGCTCCCTTCACCAGCGAATGTGGTTATTAGAGACACTGGTATATGGTTCAGTTATATTGCAGAGGAGGAGAAGAAGGCAGCAGCAGCAGTAGTAGCTAGCGCAGGCACATCATCCCCAGCAGAAGCGCCACCCCAAGGATAAACACGGTAATCATAGTGCATTGTTTTTATTTTGGTTTACTTCTTCCCTAAGGTTAGAGCATGAAGTTACAAGGAAAGCTGTCCTTTTCTGTTATAAGAAAGAATTTCTATTGTAGGAAAAGGGCCACGAATTGTTATTTCTTGGTAAAGTCTTTAAAGGACAAGTGTAAAAGGCCAGGTGGCAGCCCAAGAGGCATTTTGTAAGCTTATAAATAGATGCATATGGAATAGTGTTAGAGACTTTTGGCAGGGAAATGAATTTTCTAAAGCTTGTATGAACTGTTTTGCACTTGCTCCAAGAAAGTGAATTTGCCTAATAAGAGCCTGGAGAGGACGCATTTTGTCAGGGAATGTGTGTATGATGTCAGTCAGATTCTTCTTGTGACATTTACATGTATTATAGTGAAATCTTTATCTGTTGTTCGAATTATTTCTGTGCTATGGATAGTTTTGCTTTTCTTTGTGCAATGATGCTTCTCTTAAATGAGTAATAGAATGTTTTTTTACATGAATTAAAAGCTATCTTTCATGTCTTTAACCTCCTGCTATAGATGAATCCTTAAGATTCAATGGCTAGCTATTGATCTTTAGATGTTCTTTATAGCATATTACTCATATTTACAATTTTCTCCCTACGGGGATAGATTAGATTTATTTCAATTTTAGATACAAATTTGTTTCAAGTTCTGCATTTAGATTAAATTAGCTTAGGCACTTGTATATCATCTTAAACATTAAAATAAAAAAGAACGGTGGATCGGACCATAACCGGTGTAAAGGAAGAAAATCTCCAAATCTAATGGTAGCTGGAACCGCTAACCGGACGGATTCCCCATACGAAACGGTGGACAATCTAATTGGGATAGTTTACCGGGGAGAATCCCTTTCTGCTTGATGCTATGATATTCGGGGCATGAACAAATCCCTATCCGCTTAACTGTGAGAATTACTTGGGCATAAGCCCTAAAACTCATTGTGAGGAGTACCACAGGAACTGCGAAATAGCTGTCCCATTGAGAGGATGTGCCAGCGAAAAGGGCAACGACATTTACCTGATTGACTAGTTCCCACCTATGAGGTAAACCAAGAGCTGTCGTTTGTGGCAAAGCAGTTATCAATTTTACTTGAGCTTTGGAGTGAGGGGTACTATCCCAATACGCAAGACATCAGACAGCATTGATGGCTGAGTGAATCCCTTGAACCAATCGGAAGCTACACATACTTGCGGTCCATATCTATTTTTAGATGAACTATTGCCGATCACTTCTGCACTATTTTAGATCCATTTTGAGTCGTTTCAGATCCATTCTGATAGTCATTCCAGATCCATCCGTTTCATATCCAGCCGTTTTTTATCCATTCGACGTTGTTTCAGATCCATTTGTTGTTGATCCCTTTCGTGCCATTTAATATCCATCTATTGCCGATCCCTTCCACGCTGTTGCAGATCTATTCGTTTTCGATCCCTTCCGCGTCGTTGCAGATCCATTCCTGAAAAAAAAATAATAAAAAAATAAAATAAAAAATAAAAAATAAAAATAAAATAAAATTCTAGGACACCCCTGCAATCCCATTCTGCATATTTCATTCCTGAGGACCCTATCCCAAATTCTGCTTCCCAAAGCCAGAAATCTCACATTTGTCTATTTTTAGGTTTTTCCATAACTTCTTCAATTTTCACCCACTCGCCTCCAAATTTTGCCACCGTGTTCATTCCCTATTTCTGCTTCTTTGTCCCTCTTTGACAAATTTTCTCATTCTTTCACCTCACTTCTGAAATCCCCATTTTTTTCTTCCCTATCCATCAGAAAGTGTCCAAAACCTAGTCAAATCCCAATTATCCATCTGAGTTTTTCCCAAATCCAAATTTCCCTAGTCTAAATAAGATTTTCTTTGTGTTTTTCTATCCATTCCCCCCCCAAAAAAAAAAAACTCCTGGTTATGGTTATCACCCGTGCAGGACCAAAAACCATGGAGGAAGCACTTGCAGCCATCCAAACCAAACTCCAAGATCTGGATGAAAAAATTCTCAGCCTCCATCTTCAGTATTCAACCATGAACACTAACTGACAGAAGAATCTTCTGCAACCAATGGGTTCTCTTCTTCCAGCAATTTCCATGGTCCGAAGCTTGAATTTCATCGCTTCAATGGTATTGATCCGACTGGATGGATCTATCATGCAGAAAAATATTTCAATATGCATAATACTTTTGATGTCCAAAAAGTTCCACTAGCATCCTTTCATTTGGAACATGAAGCCCTTCAATGGTACCGTTGGTACATCAAGGCTCATGACGAGCCAAAATGGACATATTTTTGCCAACTCCTTTTGCAACGATTTGGTCTTAGTGCTTTTGATGACTTCACCAGAGCACTCACTAAACTTCATCAAATTGGCACTATGAGAGAGTATCAGACAAAATTTGAGAAACTAGCCAATCACACAGAAGGGTTGTCTTATGAATTCTACAGGAGTTGTTTTATCAGTGGTCTTAAGGATGAAATCCGGTCAGAGGTTAAAATTTTCTATCCCAACACAATGATGGAAGTCCTAGGGTTGGATAAGTTGGTAGAAGACAATATTGCAGCCCAACAGCACTCCAAACCCCCTTTTGTTCCCTTTCGAAATATGAGTTCTCAACGACCTCCCATCCCGCCAGCTCCTCGACCAACTCCTATCAAGAATTCGTCTGAAACAGAGATGCAAGAACACAGAGAAAAAGGGCTTTGTTATAATTGGGATGAGAAATTCACTTGGGGACATAGATGTGTTCCACAAAATCTCTCTCTCTTGGATATGGATTCTCCGCCTACTTCTAAAATTGGTGAAGAAGCTCCAGATACAATGGATAATCAGGCCGACATTTAGGAGCCGCTTATCAACCCCCCATCTCAGGATGAACAACCAAAGATATCTTTCCATGCTTTATCCAGCATCACCACCCCCCAAACAATGCGGGTCAGGGGTTACTTCAAAAAGCTTCCTCTTACAGTACTCATTGATTTTGGTAGCACTCATAACTTCATTGACCCTCAGATCACCAAACAGGCTGATTGTTTTGTTCATCCTTGCTCCAACTTTGAAGTCATGGTTTCCAATGGGGGCACCTTACCTTGCAAGGGGAAATGTCACAATGTGTGTATCTCTCTGGAATATTATAACCTGCTCTTTGACCTATTTGCCTTGTCCCGAGGCGGATGTGATGTGGATTTGGGCATTCAATGGTTACGCACACTTGGCCCCTTCTTATGGGATTTTTCTGAACTTTGGATGTTGTTTTCAGTCAATGGGAAACAACACAAATTTAAGGGCTTACAACAAGGGTCTCTCTGCATCAGCAGCTCACATCACCTAGAAAAGATCCTTAAGAAGAATTCACATGGTGTCATCGCTCAACTCCATTCCATTCAGATGCACCCATCAACGGTCTCCCCTACTTCCTTGGATAGATATGCATGTGTATTTGTTGAACCAATGGGCTTGTCGCCTTCAAGAGACCTTTCCAATAAGAATTTAGCTGCATCTACATCTCAGCAAGAAATGATGGCTATTTTGCATGCAGTACAGAAGTGGTTGCCATACCTATTCGGGAATTATTTCTGCATCAAGACTGATCTTCAGAGTCTGGAAAATTTCCTAGAACAATGGGTCTCCTCCCTAGCACACCTGAAATGGATTATCCAACTCATGGGTTATGCCTATGTGATTACTTACAAGAAGGGTAAGGACAATATGGTGGCAGATGCTCCTTCTCGCACATTTGATGACCTAGTTTCTCTTACAGCTATTTCTCTGCTTGTTCCAAATTGGTTGCAATCTGTTCAACAGGGCTATCTCTTCTATGAACTCCATGCTTCTTCATCAGCAGGGCACTTTGGGTTCCTCAAAATTTATGACCAAGAATAATGTAGCTTCTTTTGGTAGGGACTAAAAATGAAAATTCAACAGATGGTGGTTGACTGTGATACTTTCCAAGTCAACAAGGGTGAACCAACACTCCTTTCAGGCCTGCTCGAACCCTTTCCCATCCCTACATAGATTTGGACAACTATTTCTATGGATTTCCTAGAAGCGCTCCAGTGTTACAATACCACATATAAAAGGACACCATATGAAGCAATCTATGGATAGGAACCGCTAGTTCTTCTTCCATACACTCTCCGCAGCTCCCCAGTTGAGGAAATTGACTCGGTTATTCAAAACCGCGGTCAGATTCCTCTCATTCTGCAGGACAATCTTCACATGGCAAGGATTCGACTGAAAGAACAAGCCGATCAACACCATTTTGAGCACACTTTTCACGCAGCTGATATGGTCCTTCTTCATCTACGGCCTTCCAAGCAATCCTCCCTGAAACTCAAAAGGCGTCAGTGGGTGGGAAAGCAACCTGAGGATAGGGGAACCACTCCTTCAAATTCTGCATCAATTTCCACATCTAAAGCTTTGAGGACAAAGCTTTTTCTAAGGGAGAGGGGATGTTAGGAACCCATGCCAACCCTTCTATTTACTTTGTTAGTGTTGACCCGGTTTTGCAACCAGGCTTAGTGCTATGGGCACCTGCTAACTAGTAGCAGCAGTTTCAATATAAATAAATAACAATAAACTAATCTAAACTAAACTAATCATGGATCTATGCAAGAATTTAAGCAAATAATGTAAACATTTCAAAAACAAGAACAAGAAAATATTAAAGAATGAATTTGTATTGAAAAATGGGGGGGGCAAGCAAGTGCTTGCGATAATACCTTCAATGGTGAAGGTTGATGTTGAGCAACTCCCAAGATGAGTAGCTCCAAGCTCCAAGAGGTCTCCTTCTCCAAGGTTGCGTCAATGGCTAAAATGCTCAAGGGAGATTTCAGCAGCATAAGGATGAGATAATGGATGGATATGAAATGAGGAGCCCCTACCACCTTTTTATAGGTTTTGGTGGTGGGGAATACCATTTGTGGTTTTGTGGAAACCAAATGGTATTGACCAACATGGTTTAGGTACTTTTCCCTCCTTTTTCCTTTTTTGAATAAAATTAATATTTTAATTCCCTTTTTAATATTTTTGGGAATTTGGACCCTTTTTGAGGGTTTTTTATGCTTTTCAGGAAAAATAATCTTTTTTAATGGAAAAAGGGGTGTACTAAGGTCTTTTGGTGACCTTTTGTTGGTTTCAGAGGCTCAGATGGTGGAAAAGTGGACAAATGGGTCATGTGAATAAGGGAATGGGCTAGTGAGCACTTTTTAGGTGTTAACAGATTGCCCCCTGATGTGTGAGGGCAGGAGCTCATCGTATGGCCGATAGACATCATAGTTCTTTTGTATTTTTTCAGGGTTTTGGGAAGGAGAAGAGACTGATTGGAGACTGGAACCACGGCCCTTGGAAGCTGCGAAAAACAAAAAATATTACATGGCCTCAATGTGAATGAGGTATAATCTTTAATAATGGACGAGGCGGGCATTCCCATGCTCGTATCAAGACATATACATAACAATTAGTCCCAAGAAGGGGGATCTAATACATAAAGAATCTACTGGTACATCATAACGGTTCAGGGGGGACATTATTTTGGGATATACTCTTGATCATAACTGATCTCAATAACTGATACACTGGAATAACTGATGAACTGTTGAAACTGAAGGTGTCCAACATCTGTAGGGACTCAAAGACTATGAGTCATCTCTGAGAAATAATATAACTGTATACTCAAGGGAGTATGAAACTGGGGTACATCTGAATACTGTCGCTATGCGCAACCCGAATATCTATAGAAACTGTGTAACTGGTTGTATCCATAGGTAGACTCTCAAAATATGGAGGAGTCAGAAGGTATCCGGGGTCTTCGACTAATAACTAAGCGAACCAATGCCCTGTGCGAGTCTCAACGATGTGATCAAGGTGTTGAAGTCGAGCATGTGAGAAACAACCATTTGGAGAGGCGCTGAGGACTTCTCGAAATGATTCGTAGGTACTCATCATAAATGGTAATGAGTCCAAGACACAGGGACCTCTAGGTCTATCCTCTGGAGTCAATGTGGTTGTTGTCGACAGAGGGAGACCAGCAACTAACAAGGCAATGATGTTTCCTTGATAGGAGCACGAGGTGTAAAACTGAAGTGTTGTAGTACTGATGGTAGGACTGACATACTTGTGGGAATGGGAAATAACTAGGTCAAAAAATGGGTAGACTCAAACTTCCTTTGTTCAGAGCATGATGACATGGTTGACCTGGCAGCGTAGGGAACTGACTTGTAGGTGTGGGGATCATTGCTTTGACTGAATGGTATATATTGACTCTGGGGGGGAGGACGAGCTGATAGGTGTCGTCGAGGGATTATCAAGGTGACATACTGCAGAATACTCTGAACAAAGGCGACCAAAATGGGGAAGCTGCCTAATGAGTATATGTGATCTTTCGTGGCGCCAAGAGGCACCATTGGTTCCTTCTTCGTAGTTTTAATGAGCTCCAAGAAGGGATAAAAGTGTGCTCCGGAATGGTACGGTCCTGTGGATTTTGTGAGCCCAGGACGGCTCATGCTCATGGTTGCTTTCATGTTTAGAGAGTCTGAAAATGGTAAGTGGACTCTATTGGTGTTTCTTTTTCGTAAGTTTAGTCTCCAAGGCCCGAAAAAGCATAAAATGATGCGGATGGAGAACTCTTCTAGCTGATGTGACTAGATTATACCTTTTTCGTAATTAGTCTACAAGGTCCGGAAAAGGGGTAAAATTATACCAGGTAGACGCCCTTTCAGATACGTTTAGCGAGCATGAAAGGAAGCAAGATTGCTCGGCGATCTTTTCATTGTTTTAGGAGTCAGAAAAGAGCTTAACAGAAACACCCTAAGTGCCTTTTTCGTAAAAGGGGTTGCTCGGCCCGAAAAAGGGGTAAACTTATACCGAACAAAAATGGATTGATGAGGGCAAGAAAAGGTCTCAAGCATCGTCATCGGTGCGGAAAACTGGATCCGGTGACATAAGGATTGTCGAAAACAGAGAACGGCCGATGTGGCACGCAAATCGAGGCTGTGTGGTGGGCATGGAAAAAATGCCCGAAAACTCTAAAGGTGAGAGCGAGAAATGATCTCAAGCATCATCACGAGCGCGGAAAACTGAATCTGGCGATATAAGGCACGTCGAAAACGGAGAACGGCCGATGTGGCATGCAAACCGAGGTGACGAGGGGGCATGGAAAAATGCCCTGAAAATCGGGACGTGACAGCGAGAAATGATCTCAAGCATCATCACGAGTGCGGAAAACTGAATCCGGTGATATATGGCACGTCCAAAACGGAGAACGGCCGATGTGGCACGCAAACCGAGGCCACGAGAGAGGCCAAAAAATGGTCAAAAAATGGACCCCGTGAAAATGGGAAAAAGAAGGAACCTGCATGAAGTTCTCATTGTGCTGATTCCAACGGTACCAACGGTTTGATAAATGGACTTCGTATGATCCCGCAATGGTTGTTTGAAAATTGGTGGAATTTCTATAAATAGGGCGTGGGGCCCAAATGACATGTCATTGTTACGTGCGAGTTTGATAGAGCTGTCAGAGCTTTTTCTTGATTTCTGGGAGATTTCACCGTTGGTTTTCGATTCAGCGAGTTGCAGGTAACTCTATTTGCCTTAGCTTTGTCAATTATGTCTTTTTTGTTTGGCGGCGGGCCCCCGAAGGCCACAAAATTCCATGTTGACTCTCCAACGTGGAATATCGCGGGTTTCAGGGCTGTTTCCGCGATGAACCGCGCGGGTTTTAAGCTGATAGTCGCGATGTTCATCGCGACTGTCCGGCCAAAACCTGCGATGTTCATCGCGAGTTCATGGGGGATAGTCGCGATGTTCATCGCGACTGTCCAGCAAAAACCCGCGATGTTCATCGCGGGTTTTTGCATGGATCCCGCGATGGTCATCGCAGGTTTTTGCATGGATCCCGGGATGGTCATCGTAGCTTTTGGTGGAAAAGCCGTGATGGGCATCGCGGCTTTTTGTGTAAAAGCCGCGATGGGATTTTTTTTTAAAATAATTTTATGCTGGGGCTAAAAATTTCTTCTATTTTCTGGCAGGATGTTGAGGATACCACAGTCCTCGTGGCGTGAGCGAGAGATCGATGATGATCTTATGGCGAGGATTGAGACTGATGCAGGGGTGAGACAGACTCTGGCTATGAGCGGACTTTTGAAGTTCGCTCAAATCCCACCTATTCGTTCAGTGAGACGGCTCCTGAACAAGCTTGTGCAGTGGTGGGTGCTGGCGGAGGGTGCATTCATTATTGGGGGTGAGAGGTTAGAGATCACTCTCACGGATGTGTATTTTTTTGACTGGGTTGCCTCGCTTGGGTGAGGTGGGTGATATCTTGCCGAGGTTGCCTCCAGGTGTAGATATGGAGGACCTGTTACAGACTTTCTGTGTTGATGATGCTGTTTTGGTGAACAGCTCTATTAGTCTGCGATCCCTACGTGAGTGGGATATGCGAGCTGTTGGTGCCTGCGTTCTACGGATATTGGGGGCTGCTGCGCCACATCGTATGTCTGGGGGGCAGACGATGATGGTAGATTCTATTCTTCAGGGTACTTATTATGCCTGGGGGCAGATGTTTCTGGCTGGTGTCTGGAGAGATCTGGACAAGGCCATTAGAGAGGGAGGCGAGTTTTGTTATGCCTCATTTTTATGCTGTTTTTTCTTCGAGCGGGTGCTGACCTTGTGGCCACGGGTACCCATTCGTGCTGGTCTTTCGAGTGAGCCTCGTATGATGAGATGGGGGCAGATGATGCCTCGTGGCGGCGGTGGTGTCCGCGGCTACTTCACAGAGGATTTTTATCAGCAGTGGGAGCAGATGCCTCTGGTGATTGAGGACTACCCCTATGTCGGCATGGACTACCGAGGTGACCCAGAGATGCCTCGTGCCCCAGGACAGGCCTGGAGTTTAGATGGTATGTTTTGCATTTTATTTGATATTATATCATATGTTGTTTGATTTATCATTGATGATTATTGTTGTATAGTATGTGATGGCTTACTTGCTTTGTGCAGATGTGGGTCCAGTGCCACCGGACGACTACGTGCCTCGTCAGGGGCGAGCGATGGTGGTTTCCCATCCACCTGTAGCGGTACCACCTCCACGTGGTGGAGGATTCGCAACTCGTGGGCGAGGGGTTGGCCCTCGCGATGACGCCATAGAGGGTGTCAGACAGACCTTTTCCTGGATCCTAGCTGGGCTCCCCGAGGATGGTTGGAGAGACCTGGATCGGGATATTTTGCAGGGTTGTTTTGGTGCGCCGCCTGAGTGGCAGTCGCTCCTATTGAGGACAGCGGTGTTCGTGGCGGGGCACAGGGATGGTAGACAAGATGATCCGGCAGGGCCGGCTCAGGGGAGGATATGTCTGCGGGACGATCCAGCGGGGCCGGCAGAGCGGAGAGTTCGGGATCGCCATGATCCGGCGGGGCCAGCGGAGGAGGAGCCGGAGGATCCTAGGGATCCAGATGAGTAGATGATATCGTATTTGCCCCCAAATGCTGAGGAGCATATGGGGAAGCATTTTTGTATGACAGATGTATTTTTGTATATCGGGTGCTGAGGGCACCTATGACATGTTGACTATTTGGCTTATATATATATGTGGATATATATTTGGATATATTGTCGTGTATGCACGTGGATGCACCTTTGTCTCTTGTATATGCCCGTGGAGGCACATGTTATGTACTTGGATGTAGTATGTTGTGTATTTATGTATGCCCGTGGAGGCAGATGTTATGCACGTGGATGCATTATTTGGTTATTTGTTTTATGCCCGTGGAGGCACATGTTATGCACGTGGATGCAATATTGTTTTTTGTATATGCCCGTGGAGGCACATGTTATGCACGTGGATGCATTTTGTTTATGGATATGACATGATGTGATTGGTGTGCCAGTCGAGGACATTGTTGGCCATATTATCTGCTACACTATTGAGGTGTCTTGGGACATGTGTGAATGAAATGGATTCAAACTGTCTAACCATTTGTTTAGTGCACAGGAATTTTTTGAAAAGACAGGGATCGCGTACCTGGTAATCATTGTTGAGCTGGGAAACTAGGAGCTGTGAGTCCAAGAAAACGTTGAGGTGACGGATGCTCATTTGGAGAGCAGCGGCCAGGAGACCGGTCACGGCATCGTATTCAGCTTGATTATTGGTAGCGGCACCTAAACATACTCCGTCAATGTGAATTAACTCATGTGAAGGGTAGTATATTACCCAAGCTGCGGAGGCGAGATTGGAAGACCAACGGCTTGCACCATCAGCGAAACCAACATGGCAGAGTGGAAGAGGCTCCATCTGTGGTCATGCAGAGAAAAACAAATATTTAGGTTTTTTGAATTTTTTGTGAACAAAGAAAGTATGCCTATACTAAAATGGACAATGGTGTCCATCAGATTTTCTATGGGTAAAATCGTTTAAGGTACAACCCGTTGCGTGGGTTGCACAGGGGATTGCCTTCTGAATCGGTTAGAATGTATGCCCCCTGCCCGAGGCAGGTGTGTATGATGTAGGGGCCTTGCCACATAGACACGAACTTTCCCTTTCCGGTTTTATCATGAGCTTGATCGTAAGCGAGGACATGGTCTCCCTCATAAAAGGTGGGTGGATGTGTTTGTCGTAACTTAGTTTCGATCGTTGTTTAGCTGCTTCCATGTTTTGAATGGCTGTGCGCCGATCTTCATCGGCCTGCTCTAGGAGTAGTAAACGTTGCTCGATCGGGGAAGTGTCCGGTAGGAGTTCAACGGCAATATGTAAGGCTGGGATCTGGCACTCAATAGGGAGGACGGATTCGACACCGTGAACTAAATGGAAAGGGGTAAAACCGGTGGCGGTTTTGGTTGAGGTGCGGTAGGCCCATAGTGCCGGGAAGAGCATGTGGTGCCAATTGGATTTGTGCTTGTCTACAGTACGTTGGAGAATGGTCTTCAAAATTTTATTGATCGCTTCGACTTGGCCGTTTCCTTGGGGATAGTAAGTGGAAGAGAAATGGTGTTCAAATTTCAACATGGTTGATAATTCCTTCCAGACGGCATCTTCGAAGTGAGAGCCGTGGTCAGAGACTAGTTGCTGTGGTACTCCGAAACGAGCGATAACATGGTTGAAGAAAAACCGTGCTGCAGTGTCGGCTTTGCAATTATAGGTTGGCATGGCTTCTGCCCACTTGGTGAAATAATCTACAGCCACAACGATGTGTTTGTGACCGCCGGCTGACATGGGGTTGCAGTCGAGGAAGTCGATGGCCCATTTGCAGAATGGTCCAACAGTGATGACTGGATGAAGGGGGGCGGGGGGGGTTCTTGCTTTGGGGGCAAATAGTTGGCAGTTCTGGCAATGCTTGACTGCGGTGATGCAATCAGTAAACAATGATGGCCAAAAATAACCGGCCCGAATGATTTTCTGGGCGGTGGCCATGCCGGAGAAATGGCCTCTGCAGGCACCACTATGACAATCATTGAGGACTTGTTCTGCCTCGCTATGGGATAGGCAGCGGCGTAAAATGGTATCAATGCCACATCGGTAAAGTACATCCCCTAACAAGAGGTATCGGGGGGCGGTGTCTTATGCGACGGCATCCATCGCGATCGATGTGTGGTCGAAATTTTTGCGTACGAAGGTAAGTCAAAATGTCTCCATACCAAGGGTCGTCAGACGAAATGACGAAGATCTGCTTGTCAATCAGGTCCGTTTGGATAACGGGTGATGTCGAAGAGGATGGGAGGTCAGTGATGAGGTGAGCAAGCGCGAGGGCTTTAGTGCTTTTGGGAGTTCTGAAAGTGAGGTCATATTCCTGGAGGATAATGACCCATTTAGCAACACGACCTTGTAAGAGCCGCCGGGTTAGGAGATAGACCATGGGGTTGGAGTCGTCCACGACTGTGGTATGACTGAGTAGAATGTAGTGTCGCAATTTTTGCACGGAAAAGACTACAGCTAGGGATAATCTTTCCTCGTATGGGTAGCGCAGAGGTGGGCCAGACAAGGTCTGGCTGACGTAATATATCACATGCTCTTGGTGGGAGGCATCTTCTTGGACCAAAACTCCGGACACAGCATATTCAGATGTCGAGACATAAAGTGTGAAGTCTTGAGAGAAATCCGGTGGGGATATCAAGGGGGCTTGTGTGAGAGATTTCTTGAGGGCTTCGAATGCCGTGTCTGCTTGCTCATCCCAAACAAAGGGTATGTGGGTGCGAAGTAAGCATAAGAACCCGTGGACTTTGGTGGCATAATCGGGAACGAAGCGCCTGAGGAAATTGGACCGCCCTTGTAGACTTTGGAGCTGCCGAAGCGTGCGAGGAGGTGGAAGTTCTAAGATGGATTTGAATTTCAGGGGATCGACAGTTATTCCATCTTGGGAAACAATGAAACCCAATAAGCGGCCTGCCGGGACGCAAAAGACACACTTGTGTGGGTTCAAGCGGATTTTATATTTGCGACAACGCAGGAAAACTTGCCGGAGGTCGTTAAGGTGGTCTGATCGTTTTCGGGAACGAGCTGTGAGGTCGTCAAGATAGACTCGTAGGATATGGACCAAGTCGTGAAAGCAATAGGTCATGGCTCGCTGGAAAGTGGCACCAGCATTTTTAAGGCCAAATGGCATGACGCGATAGGCAAAGGTGCCCCATGGGGTGGTAAAGGCAGTCTTGTACTGATCCTCCTTGCAGATGTGAATCTGGTTATATCCGGAAAACCCATCCATGAAGGATAGGACTTCATGGCCCGCACACTCATCAATGAGTTGGTCAATGCATGGCGTGGGGAAATTGTCTTTTGGACAAGCGTGGTTTAAGTCGCGAAAGTCAGTGCATACTCTAAGGGTGCCTTGCTTTTTGTTGACGGGAACGGGGTTCGACACCCAGGTGGTGTACGGAATAGGGTAAATGAATCCTGCTTTGCGAAGTTTCTCGACCTCAGCTTTAACAGTGGGGAGCTTGGAAGGGTGAATGGGTCGCTGTTTCTGACGAATAGGGGGTACCTCAGGCCATGTATCAATGTGGTGTTCAATAATGGCGGGGTCGAGACCAAGCATCTCAGTATAGGACTAGGCAAAGACATCACAGAACTCTTGAAAGAGCTTTTTGTACGCCTGAGTTTCTGCTTGAGTGCAAGATGCGCCCAGCGAGATGAGCTCAAATTTCCCTTGTGTTGTGGAAATGTCTATCTGTATAGTGGGGGAAATGTTGGACATGTTCCCTTCTTCAAAGGCATCCGGTGCTGGGATGGGGTCCTTTAACCAATCGACCTTAGTGGGTATGAAATCTTTCGATTCGACCGATAGCTGGTCGGATGCGGAGGATGTAGATGCTTCCGGGAGGAAGTACGAGCGATGATGCATATCATCCCAAGGGTAGTCGGGTGCAGTGAGTGTCTCCAAAATTTGCTCATCAGTATTGAAGTAGTCAGACCATAAATCAAGGGGTTCTGGTTTGAAAGTTGTTGAAATCATATATATTGTATTGACTTCTTCCGACGAGGATGATGGCGGGGGGTGGATCTCCTCGATTAGGGTAGGAGATATCTCCAAATCGACATTGTTTAACTCGTATAATGCTGCTCTATAGTCAGGGAGATCGGGACAATGGTGAGAGTAGTGGTCGTAAACACTGCATATGGCACAAGGATGGCTGGTGCGCAGTGATCTGTCGCGAGGCTGAGGAGGATGCTCAAGTCTAATGACTGGGATGCCGGCGTCATCGTCCAAAATATTCATATGCTCTTGGAGTGCTGGTAACTGTGGACATTGATGAGTTGGATGGCCTATCTCATCGCACAACGAGCATTTAGGGGGAGCTCGAAACACCGGTGGGGGTTTAGCTGCCTTAGGAGGTGGTATAGCAGTGTATGGTTGTGGACCTCTGCCCCCAGTGGGATTTATAGGAGGGGGAGGATTCGTTGACGACGAAGGGATATTGAGACTAGGAGGAGGTTTCATTGACGACGAATGGATTACGACACTAGGAGGAGGTTGATTTGTGGTAACAATAGGTTGCACTGGTTGGAGGATGACGTTTGGTGTCGGCGGTGGAAAGGGAGGCGAAATATACCACACGGGTAATCCCAATGTTAACCCGGGTAGACTAAGGGTAGCCATAACTGGGGCGCTTACTACCCCCGAAGGAGGAAATAGAAAGGGGATGGTGTGGATAGGTGTAACACCGATGTGACTAGGGACCAATGGTGTTTGACTACTGGGTGTTTGTGTATTCTGTGAAAGAGTACAGAGGTTTGCGACGTGGGTCTCCGGTGACGGTGGTGGAATGGCCTGGAATGTAGAGGTCATTGGTGTATCTGAGTAAAGTCCAGGTCCCACAAAAGAAACAAAGGAGGTAATTGCACTAGAAGCTGGTTGTTCAATCATGGGAAGAACATTTTCGGGTGCTGCTGGGGAATTGGGATCATAGTATGTGAGTTGGTCGATTTTGACCACGCGTCCCTCGTGAGGGAACATCATGGTGCGAAAAATGGATGAGGCGACCGCTTTCATGGCATACATGTAACTGCGGCCAAGTAAAAGGTTATAATCAAGTTGGGCATTAATGACCTCAATGTCGATGAGCACAGTTTTCCCACCCAACTGGACGGGGACCTTGGGTAGTAGACCTTGAGGTTGAGCTGACCGACCGTCGTAGGCTCGCAACGCAGTGGTGGATTGTTGGAGAGTAGGGGATCCCAACTTCTGCCAAACAAATGTGGACATGACGCATGTGGACGCACCCTCGTCGATGATACATCGATGGATGACAAGATTTCGAATGGAAACAGAAACTTGGACTGCGATGGTGGAAGGCAGATGTGGTTCGGACTGGTCCAAATCAAAGGTCATCAATTTCGAATCATTTGGGTCAGTCGCCCTAATGGCGGAAAGCAAAGTCTTGCGCTGCGTAGGACAGTTTTTTAAGACTTCTAACGCAGACATGGCTGCGGGAGATTGAGCTAGGTCATCTACGATGTTGTAATTTGACGCAGCCCGTGCATTGGGGTTGTTGTTGATACGACGGAGTGGGAAACGAGGCGCTTTAGATGCGCCATCGAGTGGAAGAGGTGGTATCCGTAACGTCTGATCGGTGGGATGAGCGTTAGTATCCTTATCGGTGGGGGGGGCTTCGGAGGTAGGACCATACTGGTTCCAACGGGTTTGGATATTGACGTCGGTAATGGACATCATCAATAAGTGGTGAGTGCCTGAATCAAACATGGGTTGATCAGGAGCGGCGTAAGTGATTTGTTGTGGTTGTACGTTTCCCTGTGGGGGGGCTAACGGCTGAGTATTCACCACTCCTTGTGTTGGAAAAGGGTTTTGTAGCACCAAAGGTTGTTGTTGAGGTGGTGGAGGGTTGGGTGGCGGCTGAGGAGCCGCCTGCCCCTGACGATGGGCGTCATCTGTCCATAGTTGTTGAGCTCGCTCTAGATGTGGGCAAGCGTGGGTATAGTGGCCATAGACACCGCAAATAGAACAAGGATGGTTTGTTCGTAAATTAGCATTCTTGGCTTTCTTAGGTGGCCGATCAGGATTCTGATGAGCAGGCGCCGCATTATTGTTTTGCGGAGGATGGGTAGGTTGTGGAGCTTGGTTGTGGTTTTGGTTGTTTCCATGGTTACGTCCTCTTCCGCGGTTTCCACCCTGGTTGCGTTGGTTATTTTGGTATTGGGGCTGATGTTGTTGTGCGTACACATGCCCTTGAGTATTGGGGGGATTCTGGGGAGCCGCAGGTGCAGGAGCAGGTTGCGGTGGATAATATGTTGGTGGAGCTGGAGGTGGTCTAGCTGCCTGTTGGGGTTGTTGGTACCCCTGAGCTTTTGGATGTGGTGGATTAGGTGGTGCAGCTTGCTGTGGGTACTGCATTTGCTGTGGCGAGAATTGAATGGGGTTCTGTGTAGCAGGTTGGTTATAGTATGTAGGAGGTACATATGCTAATGGTGCTTGTCCATAGCAATGTTGCGGACAAGAGGGTCCATGAATATGATGTGTCTGGTTTGTTGGAGCGTAAGAAGTTGTCGCTCCGGAACTGGATGTAGCCCTAGAGAGGTCTGGGGCAGGCATGGTAGTCACCATGCTGAAAGGTTTCGCTTGGGGTGTGATTTTGCCAATAATGCCATCGGCGGCATGAGATGCCCCCGGCGCACCACTGCGTGAAGAGTCGCATCGTGGGGCGTCTGGTATGATTGTGTATAGATAACCCGATTGGGCGTAAATGAGATCAAACTGTTGGGCTTTGAGGATGGCCTCTTCTTCAGACTGGGGTCTTTCAGATGCCACATCCTTCGCAATGAGAGGGAGGAGGGATTTTAGGAACCAATCTAAGAAGATACGGTCATCTAATTTGATTTTGCAGAGGCTTCGGCGTCGATGCCACTCATGAATGTGGTCAGTGATGTGGGTGGCCGTATTTTGTCTGCAAGACAGTAGGATCTCGACGCCTGCATCATAGCAGACAGGTAACTGAAAGAACTGCAGGAAGTTCGAGGCAAGGGAGGTAAAGGTGGCATGCGTCCCATGGGGCTGCTCGATATACCACTTGGCTGCAGAGCCAGTGAAGGTGCGTTGTAAAATCCGGAGGCGGATTGAGTCGTCCACTATGGAGTTGGAGGAACACCATAAATGGAAGGACATGATATGGTTCTGGGGTCTTCACCTACCTTGCCCTCAAATTTAGGGATGTCAGAGGGGAGTTTGGTGGGCATGTGAGGCCACGCAGGATCATGTCTGATGGGGTCATTTGTGAGCCTAGCTAAGTCTGGCAGGTTCAGACTCGCCATGTATGGTAAGCTAGCAGATGTGGTGACTGGAACTGGGACATGCCTAGCCATTGTGGTATGGTGTAGGGGTCCAGTAGCGCCTAAAGGTATGCTAGGTATGGAGGGTATGTGCCCTCCAATAGGTGTAGTCTGGTATGGGCCAGCGCCTCCAAGTGCAACATGGGTTACACTTGGGTTAGGAATAGCAGTGGGGATTCCTGGGATAGGGTTTGTGGAAACCAGAGGGGGTGTGACCCCTATGTTGGGTATACCCATAACAGGTGGTGGCCCTGTGTTGGGCATTCCTAAATGTGGAGTGTTACCCATGTTGGGCATACCTAGGGGGGGTGGTAGTTGCCATGGATGGCACCACCGCAGAAGGGTCTGTGGATGTCTCACCTATGGTGCTGGTAAACAGTGGATCAAATGGTGTTCCAGCTATAATGGTGGTTGGTGGTAACTCTGTGGGGTTTTCGGATTCTACCTCCAAATCAAATGTGAAGTGAGGTGTGTCAGAATCGGATGACTGTCTAGTTGATTGACGATGTGTCGAATCAAGGGATAAGGCTCTGCGTAGGTGACGTGGAGAGCTAAGCGGACTAAACTCTGGGAGTTCGCCCTGTAGACGACGAGAGCGTCTAAAATTCTCAATGGTGAGAATTAAGTTTTTGTAAAAAATTTGTTAAATATTGGGTGGTGATATATTTATAAAAGACTCAAAACCCTAATGCAACCAAGGGTGCAAGAAGGGGAGTGAAAAAAGAAGGCTCTCAGGCCAAAAAATCAACCTCAAAAAAGGCACTTATTCTAGCAGCTGTGCTACAATAAGTGGAGGAATGCAACAAATGGTCAGAGTACCAACATGCAAACGGCTTCTATAAAAAATAGGTGTAACTAGACCAAGGGTGGGTTGAATCATGAAAACACCTAACTAAAAGTATTGTGACTCAAACACACGATATCCTCTGCAAGGTGATGAAATCCAAGTCAGACAATATGAATGTTGAGACAACGGCTAGATATCCCCCTACCGGGAGGGACACCGGGTAATCAATCCTAAAGACAGGCTACTAGGATACTCCGTTCATGACGCGTCGAGAAAAGGTAAATCTGTCGTTTGGTCCTTTGATCGCAATATCCCAATACAGGGATATCCCAAGAACTGCGAATGGTAGCCCTTCGGTTACTGAATGGATTTCGGTATTCCACTCAGGCTTCCGGAACCATCCTCGCGACTTCAACCCTCCTAGGGGAGAGGCCTTCCCACAAATCGGTTGTGACCGCGCCAAAAAGTACTAAGAGATTTTAGCTCCCTAATTGGACAACTTCTATGTCTCAGATGTAATAACAGAGGGGTGTTATTGGAACACCTATCCCCCCAATACTACCTAGCTACAAAGTTCTTTTAGTGTTCCCCAAGTGGGGTTAAAAGTGTGTTGAAATTAGGGTACGTTTTAAGGCTTAGTTCAATTAAGTGATTGTGTGAGTGCACGTGAGGTATTGTAAACTGAACTTGAAAAATGTAAATGCTTTATAGGAAATTTTCACAAAACAAAGGAGTTTTTGAAAATAAACAAGCAAATATTTATGACTTTTTCAAATAAATGGAAATTAAATTGCTTTGCAAATATCAACTCAAAAAACTGAGAATCTTTTGAATTATGAAAGCAAATAATAGACTTCTTTACAAGAAATAAATGGATTTCTTTTTTCAAGGAAATTGCTAAGGGCAAGATTTTAAAGAAGTAAACAGGAAAAATTTTAATCTAGATAAAAATGCAAAAATAAGTCCTTCTTTCACTTTCTTGAAAATTTTTAAAAAGACTTCTAGATATGCATTTTAAATAGTAAAATTTTTTTCGAGGCCGTAAAATATGCAGAATTTAATACTGTAAAAAATGTGCTATGGGCAGAAAGTACAGTAAAAATTAATTTTTAAAATCGGGATGGCCGAATGAAAAATTCAGCTGCGCGGGTTTTGACAGAAAAGCCGTGATGGACTGCGCGGGTTTTTGTCGCACAGTCGCGATGGACCGCGCGGGATTTGGGCACACAGTCGCGATGTGCAGCGCGGGAAAAGTCCGCGAAGCCGCGATGTGCAGCGCGCAAATAGGACGCGAAGCCGTGGTGAACCGCGTGGAAAAGGGCCGCGCAGTCGCGATGTGCAGCGCGGTAAATGACCGCAATGCCACGATGTGCAACGTGGAAACGTGCAGCAAAGCCGCGGTGAACCGCGCGGGAAAAGGGCCAAAAGCCACGATGGACCGCGCCAAAAAAAGGCCGAAAGCCGCGATGGACCGCGCGACTGTCAGGCTAAAAACCACGAGGCGAAAGCCGTGCACGGAAGCCGAAAAACGAACCCGAAAATCAATAATTCCGGGCTGTTAATGGCAATAGATGAGCCCAAAACTTAGAGCAGCAATGGATCTGTTGTCTAAGATGGCAGATCTATGGATCTAAAGGTTAAAAACTAATAAAAAACTAAGATTAAAAGCAAAACTAGAGATCTATTGTTCAAAACCCAGCAGAGTCGCCAAAAACTGTTGACCCGGTTTTGCAACCAGGCTTAGTGCTATGGGCACCTGCTAACTAGTAGCAGCAGTTTCAATAGAAATAAATAACAATAAACTAATCTAAACTAAACTAATCATGGATCTATGCAAGAATTTAAGCAAATAATGTAAACATTTAAAAAACAAGAACAAGAAAATATTAAAGAATGAATTTGTATTGAAAAATGGGGGGGGCAAGCAAGTGCTTGCGATAATACCTTCAATGGTGAAGGTTGATGTTGAGCAAATCCCAAGATGAGTAGCTCCAAGCTCCAAGAGGTCTCCTTCTCCAAGGTTGCTTCAATGGCTAAAATGCTCAAGGGAGATTTCAGCAGCATAAGGATGAGATAATGGATGGATATGAAATGAGGAGCCCCTACCACCTTTTTATAGGTTTTGGTGGTGGGGAATACCATTTGTGGTTTTGTGGAAACCAAATGGTATTGACCAACATGGTTTAGGTACTTTTCCCTCCTTTTTTCTTTTTTGAATAAAATTAATATTTTAATTCCCTTTTTAAATATTTTTGGGAATTTGGACCCTTTTTGAGGGTTTTTTATGCTTTTCAGGAAAAATAATATTTTTTAATGGAAAAAGGGGTGTAACTAAGGTCTTTTGGTGACCTTTTGTTGGTTTCAGAGGCTCAGATGGTGGAAAAGTGGACAAATGGGTCATGTGAATAAGGGAATGAGCTAGTGAGCACTTTTTAGGTGTTAACAGTTAGTATATTGTTGTTGGACGCATATGCTTTGTAAGTCATCCCATAGTATTTGTTGATCCATAGTTTGTATTATTGTTGTTGGATGCATATGTTTTGTAAGTCGTCCCGTAGTAATTGTTGATCCATATTTTGTATTGGCCCATGGTTTGTATTGACACATGGTATTGACCCATGGTATTGGCGCCTAGACTTAGTACATAAGTTTGTGTTGAGACCAATGAAGTTACCATGAAGTTTTTGTATTGAGCTTGCTCAAAGGAGGTTTCCCCCTCGAAGTGGCCTGCGATCAATATAAAAGTGATTATGAGTTCTATTATTTCTGCTATTTCATGTGTTTTCATTAATTAATTATTGTAGGTTCTTCATAGTGCCCTGGATTAGGTTTGGAGAGTTAACACTCCTGGGCTGCAAAAATTTGAAACTAACATTGACTAAAGAGAGTAAATCCATTATTGCAAAAAACGTTTGTTGGGAAAGCGCTTCTGAAACATGCGTCAAGCACGAGGTCAATCTGGATAAGTAAGGGCGGTTCTCCCTTTTTGCTTATTTAGTGGGACATGAGCTTATCGAAGGGATTGTATGTTAAGTGACAAGTCCTCGAGGTGACATCACTGTTTCTAGAGTTCCTGGTTATGAGAGTTCTCCTCGACCTACAATTGTTCTTCCCGACCGTTGATTGTGAAATGGTAACTTTAGTGGCTATTCCTATGATATTACATAGGCTATTGTGAGTGGGGTACACTTGCAATACTTAAGACAGACTTTGGAACTTTTACTCCGTGGGAGGGTGATTGGTCAGGAAACAATGCTTGCACCCCTGGCGATTAAAGTTTATTGTAATTGTTTCTCAATTGTAAGTGTTTCTCATACCTTCGCTGCTAGCAATTGTTTGAGGCTTGAGATCCCTCAGCAGCTACTAGTTTCAGAAGGCCCTCTAGTCTAGCTTTTCATTGAGCCTCAGTTCTTTTGAAAAGTTAGTTTGCTTGCTTGAATCCATAGGAAATTTGATACTGTGTGGACATTTTTCATATTTTGTTGAGTCTAGATAGCTTTAGGATTGTTTGATCCTATTTTTGATCAAAATATTTTTAAACACATCCTTTTATCAAGTTCTTCAAAGTAGCTACTCTCCCGAACCGCCAATCATGATGATAGCGAGGTGAGTCACTAGAACCTAAAGGCCCCGCCTCATTGCCGAGACAAATACAAAACCCACAACCTTGTGACTTGGAAATTGAACAAATTCTAGATTCAATTAACAACAATAGAGAAGAACAACATCAAACAAATATTGAAACATTACCTACCAAGGCAAATACAGATATTGTTGATAATCTTGCTCCATTTGAAATTGAAACGCTAGAGGACAACACAGCAACTCACGTAAACCCACCTTTGACAAATCTTTCAGGCCTGGTATTACTTCATATCAGTGAGCCACTTGATTACACCAACCCTATTATTGGATATTGGGCTAATATGCAAAATCCCACAACTGACTCTATGAATTCATCAAGAGTGCAAGGGACTACATCAACACAACCACAAACAGTTGCAGGAGGCAACAATATTTCCAACGTGACCACTACATCAATCCCACCAGTCATTTATACCTGTCATTAGCACAAGTTCAGCCAGCACTTCAGTGCTAGTTGGTACAATTTCGGGTTCCAATCCCAGAAGTATATCCACTTCGTTTGCAGGAATCCCTATTGGAGGATGTGCCTTACCAAACATGGGTTTCCCATATGGTTTGGCTAATCAAGGTCAAAATAATCAATGAGTGAACCAAAATCCTCTTGGTATACCAAACATTTTTCCTAGTTCCACTTCTAGGGGGAATACTTTACCATGGAATCTCAACATCCCTGGAGGAATTAATCAACCATGGAATAATAATTCCAATTGGGGTCCTACACCACAAGTGAGTGGAAGTGCTTCGGGAAGTCATCATCCAAACTTTCCTAACAGGAATCCTGGGGGAAATGCCATACCCCCCATAGGTAGCACACCAAAGGGGGCATGGGGGTGGATCTCTACTCCCCCCCGGCCCCCAAACCTCCCCCTGACCCCCCTTTGGGGGCCCACAACATCCTCCCACTTGGGAGGGCAATGTGGGCACCTAAAGGGGCCCTAGGGGTGGAGCTCTGCATCCCTAGGACCACTTCGGGTTCCCACAGAGCCCACTCGACGGGAGGTCACTGTGGGTGCCCAAAGGGCACCCGAGGGGAGGAGCAGAGATCCTCCTCCCTGCCAAAAAGGTGTGATAACAGAAAATAGAGCAAGGATGTGTCTACTCTAGATAATCCATCTTACTAAGAAGTGGTGATTTTCTTTGTCAGAAATGAAATAATTAATACAAATTTCTTAAGATCTATATTCAGCCATTAAACATTCATTAAGATCTAAATCCATTTGAGGATTCAACTCAAGCATAATAAGCAAAACTCAAACCGTTTGAATGGAAAAATTTAAATAATTTCATATTAAAATAAGGAAGAAGATACACATTTACCATAAATCTTGACGTGCATCCTTCTTCCATTGTCGTGAACTATCCTTTCTCCACCCTTTCCTTTGATGAAGATGAGCTCTCCTTTCTTCAAAATCTCTCCAGCATGCCTTTGCTCCTCTTTGCCTCCCCTTACCATGCTCCACATGGCTTTCCTTTATAGCATTGAGAAATGGGATTTCAAGTTACTCTTTTCAATGTGGGATAATCATTTTTTATTATTTTCTCTTAAAAAACCCACTTTCCATAGTTTATTAGGCTGTTTTCACAATTTAGCATATTTAAGTACCTTTTAATGCATTTTTGTGCATTTCTTCTCACTATCTGACTGTTAGAGCTTTGATTTGAGCTTTTGGTGAGTAGTTCAATAACTGAACTTTGTCTCTATTAAGCTCCTTCATTCTTTACTCAATCTTTCCAGTTATAGAAGTAATGATTAGATCAGAGAGGATTGTTCTCTCTAGTACTTGTTTTGTCTTCATGTTGCGGGCGAATGGTAAAAGTATGCTTCCACCTTCACCTGGTTAAGGGTGTTAATTTGATCGTTAATAGGGGGGAGTTTTGGGGGCCGGGGGGGGATTAGAGATCCGCCCCCATGCCCCCTTTGGGTGCCCATAGTGCTCTCCCGCTTGGGTGGGTACTGTGGCCTCCCAAAGGGGGACCAAGGATGGAGCTCCACTCCCCTCGGCGCCCTTTGGGAGCCCAGAACGCTCTCCCAAAGGGGCCCCGAGGGAAGAGATGCACTCCCCCTGGCCGCCTTTGGGTTCCCACGATGCTCTCCCAATGGGCGTTGTGGGTGCCCAAAGGGCACCCGAGGGGAGGAGTAGAGCTCCTACCCGCTACCAAAGGGGCGGATCAAGCCTGCCCATTTGGTAGTGGGAAAGAGCTCCGCTCCTCGCCTTGGGCACCCTTTGGGAACTCAATGCATAGCCCGTGGGATATGCAATGGGCCTCCCTTTGGGCACCCATTACATATCCCGTGGGCTATGCATTGGGAGCCCTGTGGGAGGTCCATTGCATATCCCACATGTTATGCATAGGGATGCCCCTTTGGGCGTCCAATATATAACACAAGGGCTATGCATTGGGCCGCTCATTTTCAATTATGATAAAATCATATAATAATGCCATTTTTTGAAAAAGTGTGCTACCAATAGAATTAGTTTTCAATTTAGAGCTTGATTTTAAGGTTTTTTCCAACAACAATAACAAATGTTTTGGTTTATTTCTATATTTTTGACCCCAAATCAAAAAGTGGTTCTAGCGGAAGCACCAATTTTTGATTTAGAGTTTTTTTTTGGTGTTTTTTATGCAAAAATATGGGTTTTTATGGCTACAGTTCTTGTTTTGAGTATAAAGTTCTCAACAAGTTGTATAACATGTTTTCTCTACATTTTCTTTATAACACATAATATGATCATGAGGACATGCATTAGTAGATTGATACTCCATTCCAATATCTTTCATAATGGCATGTATATCTCAGTATATGCGAGGTAAAACATTCGATGGTGGTATCATAAATTGACCTAACAATCTACAAAATAAAAAATCTGCACTGGTTAACGTAAAGAATATTAATCGTACATATTGCATACAAATTTTACAGATGAACTACCAAAAAAAAGAGAGGAGAGAAGTCTACCCTTATCATCATTTACTAAATGTGAGGAAACATATTACATCCCTTAGGATCCATGTGACACAAGTGTTTGGAAAACCATTCATAACCTTTAAGTTCACCAACAACAACATATCATAGAGAAGACTTGTTTCATAGCCTTCATAAAGAGGTTGGCTTTCCTTCTCAAGTACAAGTATATCAAAAAGACCATCAATGTTGTCATCATCATCCATTCCATCATTAAATGTCTCCTAGATCAATCTATTTGTCCCATCTTCTTCCATAGGATAATTATTAAATTGATCTTCAATATTCGCTCCACATTCTAGAATAACGTGTACAACCACTTCTTCCTCCATGGGAAGTGCCCTTGGGAGCCCTTCCTTTATAATTACAAACAACCAAGTAATATTAGTGTATATAACAAATATTAAAATGACACAAATGTTTACAAATACAATCAATATAATGACATATAATGAATAACTTATTACGATGAATATTATTCACGTTAGTATTATTGAATATTGTTGGCATTGCTGTCAACATGAAGACAGTGATCAATGTCAACATGAAGACATTGGACAAGGTTGTACAAGTTTGTTGGAATTTGTTGGCATTAATACAATATCGTCAAGAGCATGGGAAAGAAGAGTTTGTGTACGAATAATACAATACCAATAAGACAATGATGACATTAATGGCGGGAACATATTGAGTACACATGAAATTTATGATGTTTGGTTCAAAAGGCTGGAACTATAACAAGATCAAATTGGAAGACCTAAAGCTACCTAAGTGAGCTTCAGTTGAGGAAAAATTGAGTATAGGGGTGTGTGTTATGGTCTAAGGAATACATGTGTTAAGTCTAGACCAATCCAATCAAATATGTGCATTTAGCGTGCATTTTGGTGACCTAGGCATGTATTTCCTGCAGGTCACTGTCTAAAGGAATAATTTGACATTTTGAGGAAAGCGACAGTCATTTTCTTTACCATGGTAGGAATTTGGAATTGGAATAACATTACTTGAGTAAAAAAAAGTCTAATGAGATTGATTAGAGCTTTTGTCTTGCATTCTTAATCTCTTGGAAGGCATAATTGTGAGACAGATTACTACTAGCCCTACAAACACAAAATTAGACCATTCTATGACCTTGGATGCCATTTTTTTGCAAATGGAATTCATTCCGAGTTAAGGAATTGTTGACATATAATGAAATAATATATATCAATCTTGTTGGAACCATTGGTATGAATCCATTTTCATCGGGTGTGCATTTTTGGTGCCCAAGGTTGGAACTATAACAAGATCAATTTGGCAGAACTAAGGATACCTAAGTGATCTTCAGTTGAGGAAAACTTGAGTACAGGGGTGTGTGCTATGGTCTAAGGAATACATGTGTCAAGTTCTAGCCCAATCCTGTTAGAGATAGCGGTATCTCAGGATGTCCTACATGATTCAGATGCCTTGCATGGAGGTACATCAAAAGTATAGGTACCAGGATGGAGTAGAGGGTGATATTCACTCTACTCAGTGGCATGAATCCAATAGTGGACGCATGCAGACCTTCCAGGGTGTTTTTCCTCTTGCATGCATGTGTTTTGCAAGTACAACTGTTAATTAAAAATGCATGCAAAAGTGAATTTTTTCATGCACTGATATTAGGTTTTTGGTAAACCTAATTTATCAGTGAGATGATATAAGGAGGCAGAAAGTCACCGGTAAAGGTTACTCAGCAAACTAGTCAGAAAGAGATCAGTCAGAGTGAGGAGGGCACATAGTGCATGCAGAGGGAGAATTTATGAGAGAGAGAGGAGCAGCTACAGTAGGGAGAGTGAGGATATATGAGACATATCAATCCTCATTTGACCAGAGGCACTTGGCAACAAAATACTATGAGCTGAGAGATCTCAATAGTGAGTTTATTATACTATTTAGAGAGAGGATGACTTGCAGCTGTAGGGGGGCACACTTCCGGAGCAGAGGAGGAGGTTGTACACTTAGATTGAGTCCATAGTAGTTGAGATCAACATAGTATTTCTTCGTCATTCTGTGAAGAAGATCTGTGATGATCAGATCTCTGATATGCTGAGATATGAGCTAGGACGAGTTTCCGATAGTTGGATAGGGGTGCACACTTCTGCATACAGAGATGTAGGGGCACATTTAAATTTGATCAAAGAAGGCTACCATTCCAGAAATAGAAGATTAGGGCATTGGAGTATAGGGGGAGATAGTACATCCTGAGACAGGGAGATTCAGATCTTTAGAAGGCTCAGATCCAAACTAACAGCAGGGGGTGCATTTAATAAGAGCAGTAGTTGTAGCTACTGCAGATATCGGGTTATTATTACCCATTAGGTTTGGTCATTTATTTCTGAAGAACTATATGTACTAAATCTATTCTTACTTTTATTTGGACTTGAGAAAGAAGAAAGCCTCACAGAAAGTTGGTTTTCCCCATTTGGGGTTTCCTAGGTATATCTTGAGTTATTGTGTGTTTGTTGTGTATTTCATTGGTTGAAGTGTTAAGAGATCTATACTATCAAATCCCTAGTAAGGGTAAGAGGGAGTAGTCACACTCATATTTGTGAGTCGTATACCAGATCTATATGGAGACTTGGTTGGGATATAAGATCTATGGAGAGAGTGACAAAATATACCCGATCTGAAGAGTAGGGCTCAGATCTATTGGAATATTCTCACCATCATTTTTTATATTTGCATGTCTACATGCATCCAATCCTCATCATGCATTTTCATGCAACTGCATGCATCCACTCAACATTTTGGTGGTCTCCCCAACACATAGAGCCTAATTTCATCTCCCTAGATCCTGTCTTCATCCCCCAATAGCCCTCCTACCTACCTGATGCGCCCTATTTGACTCTCCTACATGACATGTGTGCCTTTTCTCACCTACCAAGAGTTATCATTTAGTTAGAGCACTTTATCTCACCTACCAGGTCTCTGATAGTCAGTTATAACATTGATTGAGTAGTTCTTCCACTGATTGCTCATCCTAACTGCCTGTAGCTCCTGGTTAGCTAGTTCTGGAGTGCCACTTGACCTTCTGACAACCTCATGCACCCTCCTTGGAGTCTCCATCCCCTGATTCATGCCTAGATGGTTCTGTTAGACTGAGTTAGACTCATTTGACTGACCTTTGACCATTTATGAATGATAATACTGATTCGATGATGTCTCCAATGTTGTCCAAGACACACTTTGAGCTTGATTCGAATGACCTCCTTGGTTAATTTGAATTATATTGAAAGTTATTGTATTGTATTCATTATTTCACAGTGCCAGCTTACAACTGATGTATGATACAATAGTTATTCTCCATTTTCTGTGTAATGTGTGATTATTGACTACATTCTTCTCTTCTTCTCTGCACTTCTTAAGTGAGTTTTGTGTGAGGTTTGTTACAGCTGTCGGATCCTACTGCAGATTATCACATGGTATCAGAGCTTGTAGCAGCTATTCGAATTGTATCCATTGTAGCAACAACAGTTGCGGCATTTCATTGAGCAATTGTCTTTCACTTGAGCACCAAAAGCCTCTGAGTTTTCACAGCAAATCTTGGTGATATTACCTTGAATTCACTGGAGCAATCCAGTGAGGCCTATCTAGGTGTGAAGGAATTGGTCATGTGTGCTCAGTGTCCTAAGGTAGTGTTCATTCGAAGTGTATCAAATCTGCATCAACAAAAACTCTTCTTATTTTGTAGGTTTATTCACCCATTCGAATTACTCTTCAATTTGACCTCCACTGCTCAGATGGATCTAAAACTCAATTCTTCCAACAATGTCAAATGGAAAGCCAAGATGTCCCTCTTCATGAGGTCCAAGAGCTTCACCAGGATACTAAATGGAACTATGGTGGAACCACTTAGTGCAGTAGAGAAATCCAAGTACTTGGATAGGCTTGATGAAGGAGTAGGCTTACTTCTTCTCTCAATTTCTGAATATCTTCACTTCCATGTCATCGATCTAACATCTCCAAAAGAGGTTTGGGACAAGATTGAATCCCTCTTTGGACAGAAAGATGATTTTAAAGGTCAGAAATTGGAGAATGAACACATCTCATTGAGTCCTGAAAGATTCGAATCCATCAATGCTTTCCTAACCAAGTTCAAAAGCTTGATTTCACAGTTGAAGAGATATGAGATAGTGAAAGAAGACAAAAAACTCATACTTTCCATTCTCTCAAAATTGGGGCCAAATTTCTTAGTTTTTGTCTCCACATTTCAGTCAGCTAAAATGTCCATTCCAAAATAGAAGATTCCTACACTTGATGACTTCATCCAATCTCTCACACAAGAGGAGGAGAAGTTAATCTCCATGGGAATGATAAAACCAAAGTTTGATTCAGCCCTTACAGCTGCTGAGGCCAAAAGAGCGAATGCAAAAGGCAAGCACAAATTTTCTGAAAAGAGAGCGAATGATACAAAGTCAAAAGATGTTCCATATCAGTCAGATGGGGCTTCAAATTCAAAGAAGACCAAGAAATATCAGAAGAAGAGATCCAAGTGCACATATTGTCATCGAGGATTCCATCCTGAGAGTTCTTGCATGAAGAAGACTATAGACTTGATGGCTCAGTTACTTAATAAGAACAATCTCCTTGTACTTGCATGTGCAAGGAAAATAGATATTGATACTAAACCTTCTAGATCCGAGGACAAAGAGAGATGCCATGCCCTCATGGCAAGTGCATCAACAGAATCCTCATTCATCATAGATTTAGGAGCATCAAGACATATGTCTTCCTCCAAATATCTCTTCTCCAACTTTGAATTCTTAGTTGGCCCTTCCATCATGTTGGGTAATGATTCTGAAGTCTCCTCTCACGGGATTAGAAGAATCAATCTTGACCATGGCTACTTCTCAGAAGTTCTTTATGTTCCTTCTCTCATAGAAAATCTACTTTCAGTGTACCAAATGACTCATATTGGAGAGCCCAAGAGAGTGATCTTCTCTCCAAATGAATTCGAGATACAACATATGGTTTCAGGGAAGATCATTGCAAAGGGAGTTGCAAATCACACTTCAAAACTCTATCAGTTTTCACACTTCTTACCTGCCTTAAAACCATCTGCTCTCCATACTCATTCCAATTAACAAAGCAGATTGTGGCATGAGATATTTAGACATCTCAACTACAAGAATTTGCAAGACATGCAAGCTCAAAATGTGGTTGAAGGTCTTCCAAATGAAAAGTTTGCTCATGGCACCTGCAAAGGTTGCTTGAAAGGCAAGGATCCACCAAAGAAGATTGAGAAAAAGAGGACTCTTGAAGAAGTGTGAATGCTATATCGAGATCCACAAGAACCTGAAGATCTAGCACCTAAAGTTTCATCTCCTATTGCTACATGGGCCACCACTACTCCTGTCTCCACCATTGATCTTGTCAAAGATAGATCTGATATTCGTGATACAAGAACTGCACTCTCTCTCTTAGATACATTTCTAGATAAGAGATGCTTTCTTATGATTGGATCTGATCGAAATACATACTTTGAAGCCTCCCAAGATCTGAGATGGGTAGATGCTATGGAAGAAGAGTATCAATCTCTTCAAAGAAATGAGACTTGGGAGCTTGTTTCTCTCCCACCTAGAAGAAAACTTGTTCAATGCAAGTGGATCTATAGAACTAAGATGGATTCAGATGGAGTCTCCAACAAGTACAAGGCTAGATTGGTTGCAATAGGGTTTTCCCAAGTTCATGGGATTGACTATTCTGAGACATTTGCCCATGTTGCTAAGATGGATTCCATCTGTCTTGTTCTTTCTCTTGTTGCATCCAAGCACTGGGAAGTGCATCACATGGATGTCAAGAGTGCTTTCCTTCATGGAGATCTAGAGGAGGATATCTACATGAAGCAACCTGATGGGTATATTCATGATCCTTCACTTGTTTGCATATGGAGGAAGTCCTTGTATGGGCTTAAGCAAGCTCCCTGAGCTTGGTATGGCAAGATGGATTCCTTCTTGCTCTCACAATATTTTCAGAGGTGCAAATCAGATTCGAATGTCTACATGAAACATGATCGCAAATCCTTACTTCTCATTGTACTTTATGTTGATGATTTGTTGATTACTGGGAGCAATTCTTCATGTCTTAGATCTATAAAAACTGCTTTGTGCAACTCTTTCTCCATGTCAGATCTGGGATTGCTCAAGCAATTTCTTGGTCTTGAAGTCACTCCGAGTGATTCAGGAATCAAAGTTTCTCAATCCAAGTATGCTTATGATCTTCTTGATATTTTCCATATGAGCGAATGCAAACCAGTTGCATTCCCTTTGCTTTCAGGGATCGGCCTTCATGATGGATCTTCTACACCCTTGGTAGACAATACTTTGTATCAGCAGTTGATAGGTAGGATCTTGTTTCTCACACACACTCGACCTGATCTATCCTATGCAGTCAGTGTTGTCTCCATATACATGCAGGAGCCTCATCAGATTCACTGGAAGGCAACAAAGAGGATCTTGCACTATGTGCAAGGTACCAAGACTTATGGTCTTCACTATTCAGCTGGGTGTCCTTTGAACCTAGTTGGATATACTGACTCTGATTGGGCTGGAGATAACTCTGATCAAAAGTCTACATCTGGTTTTGTCTTCATGATTGGATCTAGACCTATATGTTTGTCGAGGAAAAAGCAGAGTGCTTTATCTCTTTCTTCAGTAGAGGCCGAGTACAGAGGTGCATTAAATGTATCCACACAGTGCATTTGGCTGCAGGGCATCTTATCAGAGTTTAGGATTTGATTTAGTACTCAACTAGTCATCTATTGTGACAATTAGAGTGCTATCAGGGTTTCCATAGATCTGGTTCTGAGACAGAGAACCAAACAAATTGAGATACACATGCATTACATCATAGTATTAGTGCATGATCGGATCATCTAACTGCTCTACCTTCCGATGGAAGAGCAGATTGCAGATATCTTCACCAAGACCTTCATAGTGAAGAGGCTCACTTACCTTAGATCTCTTCTTGGGGTGAGTGATGACATGCTACATTAGCATCCTTCATTCTATTTTGAGGGAGGGATTTTTTCCCACTGGGTTTTCCCTCTTTCCTCATTTATTATTTAGATTGTTGTACGGGGTGACCTTTGGTCTCAGTCACCAGGGCCCTATTTTCTAGTTTTCAATTATTACCTCATAGTATAGCTTGTAGGTGGGTGTTGGAATATTCTCACCATAATTTTTTATATTTTCATGCATGCATGCATTTTGCACGCATTTAGTCATCATTCATGCATTTGCATGCAACTACATGCATCCAGTCATCATTTTGGTGGTCTCCCCAACACCTAGAGCCTAATTTCAGCTCCCAGTATCCCTTGTACCTACTTGATGTGCCCTATTTGACTCTCCTGCATGACATGTGTGCCTTTTCTCACCTACCAGAAGTTATCATTCAGTTATAGTGCCTTATCTCACCTACCAGGTGTCTGACAGTCAGTTAGAGCATTGATTGAGCAGTTCTTCCACTGATTGCTCCTCCTAACTACCTGTATCTCCTAGTTAACTAGTTTTGGAGTGCCACTTGACCTTCTAACAACCTCATGTGCCCTCCTTGGAGTCTCTATCCCCTGATTCATGCATGATGGTTCTATTAGACTCAGTTAGACTCATTTGATTGACCTTTGACCATTTATGACTGATACTACTGACTGGATGATGTCTCTAATTTTTTCCAAGCCACACTTTGAGCATGATTCGAATGACCTCCTTGGTTTATTCGAATTCTATTGACAGTTATTGTATTGTATTCATTATTCCATAGTGCTAGCTTACAGCTGATGTATGATACAACAACTATTCTCCATTTTCTGTGTAATGTGTGATTATTGACTACATTCTTCTCTTCTTCTCTACACTTCTTGAGTGAGTTTTGTGTGAGGTTTTTTACAGCTGTCAGATCCTACTATAGATTATCACAAGATCTGTGATAGTAGAGGTCAGATCTAATAGATCTTAGAAGTTGAAATCTAGATTTGAGATAGATCTAGTAGATCAATGAAGATAGAGACCAGATATACCAGATCTGAAGAGCGGAGCTTAGATATGTGGTTATAGAGGTTAGATCTATCAGATCTATGATTTTGGTGGATATATATGAGATAGATCTATCGGATCTAGCATGAGCAGAGTCCAAATCTGTGGAAGATGTATTAGATCTGAATATTAGTGTTCAGATATGTGAGTGCAGACATTCGTTATGTGAGGATATATATCAAATCTATCAGATCTGTGAGTGGAGGAATCATATCCATTAGGATAGATACTAGATCTATCAGATCTGTGAGGGAAGAGACTAGATATGTGAGAACAAAGATAAGGTTTGGGAGAGCAAACCCTAGATATGAGAAAGAGAGGGTTAGCTTGTTCACCAAGGCACATACCTACAGGTTGGTTTTGATTCAGATATTTTATATCAACAATGTTATCAGATTTACGGAGTCATGGATTTAGGACTTTGTACAGTTATACATCTAGCTATATGATGGGAGTACAAGAAGTGTTCCTCAGTATTTCGGAGACAGACTTAGAATACTATGAGGCTTTAGTAGTCAGGAGAGTTGGTTCGATGATGTTCCTGCTGGAGTCAAAAGGTCTATTGAAGATGGCAAGAGAGATGCATGTACCAGAGCAGACAAATTTACCCTCAACATTAGCTCTAGAGGATGAGGGACATAGTATTGTGTTCTGATATGGACAAACGCTTATATATTCCGAGGGAGTGACCTTGGATGCAGTAGTGAGGCATGGAATTACCCAAGGTCAATTGTACAGGTTGTTGGGCAAGTAGGTATGTGGGTCCAGGGAGACCTTGGATGTAGTTTCAATATCAATGACAGAGGGAGATCATGAGGCTTCTCTCAATATGATACTGATAGAGGAGGATCATATATCTTCATATCAGAGTGAATCAGATGTAGCTGAGAAGTCTTCCAGTTTAGGGGGAGCATCTGTAGCAACAAAGGATGTGTTTGATCTTGGTGGATGCTTATCCAGAAGTACCTTCCTCACTAGGAGGGAGTATATGATCAGAGGAATAGGTAGAGTTTGTTTTCTACTTAACTTTGGAGAACTGCTAAAGGTATCAGGAGAAGTATTTATTCCAGGACTGAGAGGGAGTATACTCTCAGTGGTAGCATTGGATGCCTCCAGTTATTCAATCGTGTTCCAGAGGGATATGATATTCACTTATCCATAGGGATTTTATCCAGTATTTATGGGTGACATGATTGATGGTGGGTATCTGGTTCGAGGTCAGCCCACATCAGGTACTTTCGATTGCTTGAGTGCATCCTCATCAGAGTCAAAGGAGGATAGGGAGTGAGATGCTCATAACAGGGATGGTGCTTAGAGTATTGAGCCTTATCAGTAGATGGGTGAGCGAGATGATCACCATGGTGATGATATACAAATGAGTGATTCCTTTTATGTGATTGATGAGTGAGATGCTCATGGTGTTGATGAGTCACAGTAGAGTGAGTCTTTGGACTCAGATCAGATAGATGAGCATGATGCTCATACTGGTACCAGCCAGAGACTTAGTTGGTATGAGATGACAGAGATGGACTTAGCTCTAGAGAGAGCTGAGTCAACTCAGAGACAAAGGGAGATCACCTACAGGGAAGTAGATCCATTTGATGGCAGATTGGGTGATTGGCTACAATAGATATTCAAAGGGAGTCTGGATCAGAGATCAGTGATAGAGTCAATGATTTATTAGGAGGCTTCTTATGGAGCCACATTGATGGATTTGGATTAGGGTTCTACAGGTCAAATGGAAGTAGTGATAGGCAGGAAAATTTGGGTTAGTATCTGCAGCAGGGGACTTGTTGGATCCAAGCATTAGTGGTTGGACTTCCCTCGATAAGAGTGAGTGTTAGAGATATTGGTATCTCGGGATGTCCTCCATGATTCAGATGCCTTGCATGGAGGTACATAGTTTGTATAGGAATCAATATGGAGTAGAGGCTGAGATCCACTCTACTCAGTGGTATGAATCTAGTAGTATATGCATGCGGACCTTCCAGGGTGTTTTGTCTCATGCATGCATGAGTGTTGTATGTACAATTGTTAATTAAAAATGCATGCAAAAGTGACTTTTTTCATGCACTAATATTAGTTTTTTAGTAAACCTAATTGATGAGGGAGATGATATAAGGAGGAAGAAGGTCACCATTAAAGGTTACTCAATAAACTAGTAAGAGAGAGATTAGTCAAAGTGAGGAGGGAGCATAGTGCATGAAGAGGGCGACTTTCTGAGAGAGAGAGGAGCAGCTACAGTAAGGAGAATGAGGACATATGAGATAGATCAGTACTAATTTGACTAGAGGAACTTGGCTTTTTGATACTGTGAGTTGTGAGAGCTCAACAATGAGCTTACTATACTGTTTGGAGAAAGGTCGACTTGCAGCTGCAGCAGGGCACACTTCCAGAGAAGAGGAGGACGTTGCACACTCGGATTGATGCCAAAGTAGTTGAGATCAGTAGAGTAGTCATATTCATTTTATTAATAAGATATGTGATGATTAGATCTCGGATCGGTTTTGATATGAGATAGGACGAGTTTCCAACAGTTGGATATGGGGGTGCACTTCTGCATGCAAAGTTGTAGGGGTGCATTATACCTTGAGCAGAGTAGGATACCATTCCAGACAGAGCATATAAGGGCAGTGGAGTATAGGGGGATATAATACATCCTGAGAAAGGAAGATTCAGATCTTGAGAAGGTTCAAATCCAAACTGAGAGTAGAGGGGAACATTTCCCTAGATCACTAGTTGCAGCTACTGCAGATATCAGGTTATTCTAACTCGTTAGGTTTGGTCATTTGTTTATGAATAGCTGTATGTACTAAATATATTCTTACTTTTCTCTGGGATTGAGAAATAAGAAATCCTCATAGAAAGTTGGTTTTCCCCATTTTGGGTTTCCAGGGTATATCTTGAGTTATTATGTGATTGTTGTGTATTTCATTGGTTGAAGTGTTAAGAGATCTATAGTATTTGTATCTTAAGTATTTATTGTATTTCATACTCATAGAGACTCAAATCGATTTAGTTCTTAGGGCATCTAGAGGGAGTAGTGATATTTGGATAAATTAACCAATCCAATCAAATTTGTGCATTTAGCATGCATTTTGGTGACCTATGTGTGCATTTCCTGTAGGTCACTATCTAAAGGAACAATTTGACCATTTGAGGAAATATGCGTGCGTTTTATTGACCAGAGCAAGAATTTGGAATTGGAATAAAATTCCTTTAATAAAAAAATTCTAATGAGATTGATTAGATTACTTGGCTTTCATTCTTAATCTCTTAGCGGGCATAATTGTGAGACATATCGCTACTATCCCCCCACACACAAAATTAGACCAGTCTATAAATTTCACTTCCTTTTTTCTACAAATGGTTGCATTCCGTGTTAAGGAAATTTTTACATATAAATACATAATATCTATCAATATTTTTGGAACCACTGGCATGACTCCATTTGCATCAGGCGCGCATTTTTGGTTCACAAGGGTGGAACTATAACAAGATCATTTTGGAAGACCTAGGGATACCTAAGTGAGCTTTAGTTGATGAAAAATTGAGTACAGGGGTGTGTGTTGTGGTCTAAGGAATACTTGTTTCAATTTATATCCCAATCCAATCAAATTTGTGTTTTTTGTGTGCATTTTGGTGACCTGGGCATGCATTTCTTGTAATTTACCGTCTAAAGGAAGAATTTGACCATTTGAGGAAATCGGCATGCATTTTCTTGACCACAACAATAATTTGGAATTGAAATAACATTCCTTGAGTAAAAAAAGTCTAATGATATTTATTGGAGCTCTTGGCTTGCATTCTTAACCTCTTGGTGGGCATAATTGTGAGACAGGTTGCTACTAGCCCTACAAACACAGAATTAGACCATTCTATGACTTTGGCTTCCATTTTTCTATAAATGGCGTGCATTCTAACTTAAGGAAAGGTTGACATATAATGAAATAATATCTATTAATATTTTTGGAACCATTGGCATGACTCCATTTGCGTCGAGCGTGCATTTTTTGTGAAGATAGTGAAGAAACAAATCCCTTGTGCATTCAACATTCTAAGGATGAACACCCAGCCTTGTGAAACATACTGAAGGGGACCAAATGGATAATGAGGAAACCATTGTCTTGAACTAAATGGAACATAATAAAAACCTCATGTAACCGTAGAAAGAGACCTATTCCAAATAATGGAAATATTATATTAGGCCAATCCTAAAACAAACATAATGACTAGTTGTGAGCAAAAGACAATTAGGTCGTACCTAATTAAGAAAGAAGGCATATAAACAAGAGATAAAAACATTCATTTTGAAGTGTCCTTGTTCTTGAAGTGTGAGTGTCTTGGGTGCGAGGTTGCAAGACTAAGAAGTCTAGAAGGACCAGAATGTGATAAAGAATACTCGGAATGAACATCATTGATCAAGGGTGATTAGTAGGTTAATCCAAAGAGAACAAGTACACTTTGGTACTTGTGGAAGAGGTTTGACATCCTAGGGTTATAGTCTTGAATAAATCTCATTTGATATTATTTACAGCAGGGATTCATGATTAAAGACATTAATGTAGTATATGTACTTGAGCTTGTATGACAGAGAGGATGAATGTGAGGAATAACCAGAAGTATTTCAAGGTTTGAAATATTTCATGCATGAACAATATGTGAAGGAAGACCTAGTATACATGGGTTCATCCTTGTTTGAAGTGTCCTACTGGTAATGAAGTATTCTAAAAGAGTTGAATACTGCTAGTGACCAAGACAAAGTTTGTGCTCTTAAGAAAACAGTTTGAGAGGACAGTATTGTAACTCTTAGTTTGACAAAGCTATTGAAGTATGAGGTATACATATTGAAGAAAAAAATTGTTGTGTTGAGGGCCATTGAACTGTAATATCAGTGAAGCATAGAAATAAAGTCAAGAAATAATTTGTCATTTTTGCTAGGAGTTGAGAAGAAGAAGATTGGGAGTTGGTATACTCTCCATTGACACATTGGATCCTGTCTACAAGCTGGGACTTACATTTGAGGATTCATGCCCTCAAATCTTCGTTGGAACTAAGAACTACAAGCTAGGTCTTGCACTTGAGAGTTGGATCTCTCCTCATTCAGTTGGAGCTGAATAAACTTGAATACTGTTGTATTCTCCCATATTGTGTATTATGGGAAACATCAATGTAACATATTGAACATTCCATATATATATGTCATGTACTATCTTATTGTTGGTTTTTACTTCTATTGATAAGTTCTGATTAGAGGTTAAGGATTTAATATTTAAGGGGTAATTAAGGGTCAGGTGTATGAGTGCTAATTGTTTAGGGTTTTATATGGGGTCAAGGACTAATGGGTTAGGGCTTATAGGTTAAGGGGATAAGTTCTAAGGGGTAATTAAGGGTCAAGGGATAAGGGTACTTAATGGTTTAGGGGTTTATAAGGGATCAATGACTAAGGGATTAGTGGTTAATAGGCTATTGGTCGTCCAAGGGTTAGGGGTACATAGGAGTTGGTATTGTATATGGAGCAACCAACTGAGGTGAGAGGGAGAATCAAAGACAAAAAATTATCAATTGATGAAGCTTGTTCAATTTATCAATATGCTTATGAATAAGTTGAAAAAATATCAGAAAACTATTACTTTTATTGACATGTAGAAAGACTAGAGACTTTATAAGATATATAGTCACAACCAACAAAAACAATCTATTCTTATTTCGCCTTCATCATTATGTCATATTCTTTCTTGATTTTACTTGGAGACCACATGTTTTAAGTGAAGGGAAATTTTCCACCAATTTGGAGACCACGGTTTAATTTATAATGGGTTGAGAGCTAAGAGATTAGGGGTTAACGCGTTAATGGTCCAATGGTAAGGGGTTATAGGTTAATGGGTTAAGCTTTAAGGGTTAAATAAGGGTCAATGGCTAAGGTTTTTTAATGGTTTAGGGGTTTATAAAGGTTCAAGGGCTAAGTAATTAGGGGTTAACATGTTATTGGACGTCCAAGGTTTAGGGGTACTTCGGAGTTGGAATTGTACATGGAGAAACCAACTTAGGTGAGAGGGAGAAACAAAGACAACCAATCAATGACGAAGCTTGTGCAATTTATGAAGATGTTTATGAATATGTTGAAAAACTATAGAAAAAAAATGTTACTTTTCTTGAAATGTAGAAAGAGAGACACTTTATGAGATATATAGTCATGACCAACAAAAAAAACGTATTCTTAATTCACCTTCATTGTTATGTCATATACTTTCATGAGTTCACTTGGTGACCATGAATTTTAAGTCGATGGAAACTTTCCCACAACTTGGAGAACACAATTTCATTTAGGGATTGAGATCGTATATATCCCTTTGATATCTAACCCTTGAACCAACCCTAACATATATACCATTAACCTATAAACTTTTAATCCCTAACCCCTAACTGCTTAGACCCTATCCCCCTATTCCTTAACACCTAAACCGCGTCCCCCGTAAGCCATTAAACCTCTAGATCATAGTGGAGATGGATGACATCTGTACCAAAATAAAAATTGTGCTAATCCTAGGAAATCCATGTCGGGTGGAGTATTTCCATATAGTAAGTGCAAGAAAGCAACTTGAATTGGTAAGGAAAATTTCCTGGATGGGGGGGCTTATGACAAATAAAAATTGTGGGAAAACATATAAACAAATCATTTGCACAACGAATGTATGTACCTATATGATAGGGTATTGAGTATACCTAAGGAGAACACCCAACTTGCATTTAATGAAAAATGTATCTTGATATATTATCCTACACACATAAAACAAATTCCACAACATGGCGGTGCTCAAAAACCTGAATCCAATGGTAGAAATAGCGAGATAAATACACCTCACATGCCCTTGTATGGGCCAACATGTGGATTTTTAATTTTCACATTCAATTTTGGAGTAAGATGCTAATGTCTAAACATTCGTTTGATTTTTCTAAGAGTTTCAACTATCCTTTTTAGATTTCATCTCTATTACGCTAATCCACACCATTTCATCTTTCCTTTTATCCATCAATTTTTCATTTTTTGGGGGTTTTCAATTGGAAAAGACCCCTGTATTTTGGTCCACAATGCATCTTCATAACTATTGAAATAATACCCACACAATCCACCGTGGATAAGGTTTGAATAGTCATGAACCTATGTATTTGTTGAAACTAGGGGCCATACAGTTATAAGAATATGGGGATTCTAATATGCAAGCTAGATAGTATGAAACTCGAGAGAGTGAGTGCATCATACCCTAAAGAAACCAACCTAAAGGGATGATTTTTCACATGGAATAATGTCTCCATGTGGTCTACTGAAGTTATTTTGAATTACATTGATGTGATTGAACCTACAACTCCTAGACAATATCATCTAAATGTGGAATTTGAATGGGTACTTTTAGGTCCTGCACAAGATCTATAGTTGCCAATGTTAGGTATGCATTTTTTGAGTTGGTTACCTTCTTATGGAAAAGAAATCAACCCAAAGTATACTCTATGAAGAATCATGACACTAACCAAATTAATGGAGTACCACTATAAGGATAGGGAAAACAAGAAATAGGGACGTCTCTCAATAGATAGAATATATTTATTGCTCCCTAGTGCATAGACCACATGATTTTGTATATTGGATGCTCTTTTTCACCATCTAGTGTCAACAAATATGCACATATTAATTATGGGGCAATGATTGTATGGGAAAGTCTTTGGTTAGGAGTCAGCATTGATGATGATGGTGTACATCTACCTGAGGGCATGTGGGAGGTGGTCAGGTTGGAGGGGTTCATTTTGGATCCTCATATCCTCCTCAATTTTAAAGTGGTTCCCATCTATCTAGTCACATGTTTTGTCATAATAGGAGAACATGAGATGCCTACATGACATACTAGAAATAGATGATCACACTAATTAGGAATTAGAAAGACTGGTCTATAGTTTAATCATGAATTATTTGTTGTTTCGGAGTAATAAATAATTTTTATCTAGGATTTCCCATATTAGGGTATGGAATTCAATGAACTGCCTTTGAGGATATGTGGAGTCATGTGTTGACATCTCAACCAATTGGAGGCCATTAATGAGGAAAGTGGCACAATCAATTGATATTGTGCATGAACTAGTGTGAATGGGGCCCTAGTAGTATCCTTGTAAGTTTGGGGAAGGGGGAGGGGAATTGTCACTAATCCTAAAAAATATTATTATTTTCATGAGTGTATCTCCCCTATTGTATCTCTATGGAAAAATAGTACATTATTTTTCTTCTACATTTAACATATAATGATTTACAAAAACAATATCCAAATATAAATATATTTAATGAATAACTTACCATGAGACGATATTCATTCCCCCCTTAAGAGTGTCCATGATCTGTACAATGTTTTTTAGCTTCTTTTATTAAAAGTCTCCTCCAATTATATCCCCTGCATCTATTACAAGGGAAATAACATTTTCCATCACCAGCCCTTGCATCCAATGCAGATTCCACACCTAGATTCCCAGCTGGATGAATGCTATCTGACATTCTTCTTTACCAAGCTTGTAGTGATATTGAGTATATTAAAAAATTAATCTACAGTATAGCTATTTGTAATGCACTTAACAAAATACAATATGTTTGTATATAAACAACGTTCAACTCCATTAATTGCATGCCATTAATATTTCACTTGCAAGTACGTCAGATATGCAATAAGGTCTAGATTCATCTAATATCCAACATATAGTCAATTATTCGACAAAAAGGCATGGGCATCAGATATTCGACGAACATCGCGCATTTAAAAAAAAAGTTCCAACAATGTTTTTGATTTTAGCTCTATTGTCGGAATGTGCCATCGAATTTTTTGCCCAAATGTAATATTCTCTCTCTCTCTGTCTCTCTCCCCTCCCCTCCCTCTCTCTTACTAACATCCCTCATACTCTCCCTACCCCTACCACCCCCATACTCCCTCTACCCCCAGCCACCCACCTCTCTCTAACTCTCTCCTGCTATCGCTACCCCTAACCCCCCCTTCTTTCTCTCCTAACCCCCCTCCTCCACTACCATTAAACACCCCCTACGATTAACCCCCCTCCTCTCTCTTTTTCTCTCTCCTCCCTATAACCATTACTAACCCCATATCTCATTCTCTATCTCTCCCCTAATCCTCCAACTACCCCTAACGCCCACCCCTTCTATTTCTCCCCTAACCCCCAAACACTACCCTCGCTCTCTCCCCCTAACCTGCTTCCTAGCCCCTTACCCCTAACCACCCTCCCACCTCTCTCTCTCTCTTTCTCTCTCATAATCCCCCTAGTACCCCTAACCTCCCCACTTTCTCTCTCTCTCTCTCTCTCTATCTTTCTCTCTCTCTCTCTCTCTCTCTCTCTCTCTCTTTCTCTCTCTCTCTCTCTCTCATAATCCCCCTCCCCCTACCACTAACAACCCCCCATCTCTCTCTCTCTCTATCTCTCTCCCCAACCTCGTGCTTACACTCCTTAGCCCTAATATCCCCCCCCCCCCTCTCTCTCTCTCTCCTACTCTTACTTCTAAACACCCCACTCTCTCTCAAACTCCTCTCCTCCCCCATCTATTTAACTTTCTATCCCCTCCTAATGCTACCTATAACCCCATCCTCTCTCTATCTCTCCTAATTTCCCTCCCTCCTACCACTAACCACCCCCCATCTCTCTCTCTCTCTCTCTCTATCTATCTATCTATCTATCTATCTATCTATGTCTCTCTCTCTGTATCTCTCTCTCTCTCTCTACCCCTCCCTCTCTCTCCCTAACCCCGCTCCTACACTCCCTTCCCTTAACAACCTTCCCCCCACCCTCTCTCTCTCTCCTATTACTGCCTATAACTACTGCCCCTCTCTCCTTCCTCTCTCTCTCTCTAACCCCTCTCCTCATCCTCCCAATATATACCTCTTTATGTTTCCTCCTCCCCTTTCCCCTAACGCCCCCTCCCTTTATGTCTCTACCTATGAAAAACATAAATCCCCATGTCCTTCTCTCCCCTCCTACTCCCCCTGCCCCTAACCACTGCCCCTCTCTCTCTCCTACTACCTCTAACAACCCCCCTCTCTCTAACCCTTCTCCTCCCCCCCTCATATCACTCTCTTTCTATCCCCTCCCACTACCCCTAACCATGTCCCCTTTATTTTTGTCTCTCCTATCCCCACCCATAACATCACACCTCTCTCTCTCTCCTACTCTCCCTACTCCTACCTGTTGTCTCTCTGTCTCTCCTAATACCCCTCCCCTAACCACTAACCACCCCTCATGCTTCTCTCTCTCTCTCTCTACCAATAACCACCCCCCATATCTCTCTCTCTCCCTCTACCCCTAACACCCTATCTCTCCCTTTCTTTATCTTGCTTCCCTGCCCATAACCCCCTACCTCTCTCTCTCTCTCCCATCCTCACCTTTCTCTCTCTCTACCCCGAGCCCCCCCTCTCCCCATATTTATTTGTCTCTCATAATCGCCCTCCCCTGATCACTAACCCACCCCCATCTCTCTCTCTCTCTTGCTAACAACCCTCATACTGCCCATACCCCTAACTACCCCCCTCTCCCTCTCCTACTCTCACCCCTAACCACCCCCTCTCTACATCTCCTACTCCTACCTCTAACCCCCCCTCCCTCTTTGTTTCTCCTCCTCTCCTCATCTTTCTCTATTTCTATCCACTCCCCCCCTACCCTGACCTTGCCCCTCTCTTTTTGTCTCTTCTAGCCCCAACGATAACCACCCCCCCCTCTCTCTGCCCCCCCTACTACCCCATACAAAATTAAATTAAAATTAAAATATTGAAACCATTTTCAAAATAATAACAATATATATATATATATATATATATATAATTTAAAAACAAAACACTAATATATATATATAACACAATTTCATATCCAATTTTTTAAAACAAGTCATTAAAAAACTATCCAAACTTAAAAATAAACAAATAATTTCTGTAAGTTTCAAAAGTTGAAAATACCTATACAATATAAACCATTAATATATATGATTAGATCGCATAGGAAATGGTAAATGCAATTTCAAATTATCTTGAATGGGTAGATGTTTTGAATAGAATTAATTTCAAATCGAAGCTAACGTGAAACACAATGATTCTATTCTTCAAAATGAGTTTTATGAATAGAATTGATTTCCAAGTATTTCAATGATGAAGAAGTAGAAAGAATAGATGACTTTTGTATTGTGTGATTTACAAGAAGGTAATAATAACATGGTTTTTTATAATTTCAAGAGTAAATCTCATGGGGAAAATGCATTATACTGCAATTTATTTTAAGATAAAAATATTGCTTATACTGCAAGTTATCTTAAGAAAAACATATTGCTATAGGTACTTGTATGTGTTCTGGGAAGTAACCTACAAGTTCAAATGCACAAAAGATTAACATCAATAGCTTGATGAAGGGAAGTTTAGGTGATAGGTAGATGAAACATTGAGTCTTGGCCGAAGTCGAAGTCGATCTCCCTTGAGTAAGAACATCCACCCCAACCCCCCCTCACCCCCTCTCTATTTGTCTCTCATAATCGTTCTCCCCCCATCACTAACCCACCTCCATATCTCTCTCTCTCTCTGTCTTTCCCCCCTCTCTCTCCCTAAAACCCTCACACTCCCCCCTACCCCTAACCACCCCCCTACTCTTACTACCCCTAACAAACCCCCTACTCTTGCTACCCATAACCAACCCCCGACCTACTCCTGCTACCCCTAACCACCCACCTCTCTCTAACTCTATCCTACTCTCCTTACCCCTAAACCCCCCCTCTCCCTCTCTCTCATAATCCTTCTCCTCCGCTACCACTAACCACCCCCTACTGTTAACCCTCCCTCCTCTCTCTCTCTCTCTCTCTCTCTCTCTCTCTCTCTCTCTCCCTCTCCCTCTCTCTCTCTTTCCTATCCTCCCCCTAACCATTAATAACCCCATATATCATTCTCTATCTCTTCCCTACTCCTCCAAATACACCTAGCCCCCACCCCTTCTATTTCTACCCCAAACCCCTAACACTACCCCTACCTCCCACCCCCTTAGCCTTAACCACTCTCGTACCTCTCTCTCTTTCTCTCTCTCCTACTCTCCTTAGTACCCCTAACCTCCCCACTCTCTCTCATAATCCCCCTTCCCCTACCACTAACCACCCCCATCTCTCTCTCTCTCTCTCTCTCCCCAACCCTTCTCTTACTCCCTTTACCCCTAACCTTCCCCCCTCTCTCTTTCTCCCTCTCTCCCTCTCCTACTCAAACCTATAACTAGCCCTCTCTCTCTCGAACCACTCTCCTCCTCCCATCTATCTCACTTTCTATCCCCTCCTCATGCTACCTGTAACCCCATCCCCTCCCTTTCTGTCTCTCCTCACCCCACCCATAACCACACACCTCTCTCTCTCTTCCCTACTACACCTATCCCTACTCCTAACTCCCATCCCCACCTCTCTCTCTCTCTCTCTCTCTCTCCCCTACTCACCCAACCCATAAATCCCCCTCTCTCCTCCCCGATTCTCTGTCTCAATCCCCTACCCCCTACTACTAACAATACCCCATCTATGTGTGTGTGTGTGTCTGTGTGTGTCCGAACCCCCCTCCACCTATTTCTAACTACCTCGTCTCTCTCTCTCTCTCTCTCTCTCTCTCTCTCTCTCTCTCTCTCTCACTCACTCACTTCCTTTCTGTCTCTCCCTCTTCGCAAATAACCCCCAACCTCTCTCTCTCTCTCCATCTCTCCTAATCTCCCTCCCTCTTATGACTAACCACCCTCTCTTTCTCTCTCTATCCTTACCCCTCCCTCCCACTCCCTAACCCCCCTCCTACTTCCTCTTCCCTTAACAACCTCCCCCCACCCTCTCTCTCTCCCTACTACTAGACCCCCCTCTCTCTCCCTAACCCCCTTTCTAACCCCTACCCCTAACCACCCCCCTCTCTCTTTCTCCTATTACTACCTCTAACTACTGCCCCTCTCTCCTTCCTCTCTCTCTCTAAACCCCCCTCCACCACCAATCTATCTCTCTTTATGATCCCTCCTCCCCTTGTCCCTAACCCTGCCCCCTCCCTTTATGTCTCTTCCTACCCCACACATAAATCCCCACCTCCTTCTTTCCCCTCCTACCCATACCCCTACCCCTCTCTCTCTCACCATTCCCCCTACCCCTAACCCCCCTCTCCTTTTGTGTTTCTTAATATCCTGCTCCCTACCACTAACCACCACTCATCTCTCTCCCTCTCTCTCCCTCTCTCTCTCTCTCTACCCCAAACCCTTCCGTCTCTCTGTCTATACCCCTAACCCACCCTCTCTCTATGTCTCTCTTAATTGCCCCCCCTATAACTAACTACCCACCCATCTCTCTCTATCCCATTATCTCTACTTACCCCTAACCCATCCTCTCTCTATATCTATCCTCATCCCCCTCCCCTACCACTAAGAAGCACCCTAGCTCTCTCTCTCTCTATACCATTACCCCCCTCCTCTCTCTCCCCTCTATCCCCTAAACCTTACTAACCCCCTATCTCACACTCTCCCCTCTTCATTGCTCCTCCACCTCCAACTAAACCCCACCCCTCTATCTCTTCCAACCACCCAACATCCCACACCATCTGTCTCTCTCACTAAGCCCCCCCTCTCCCTCTCCCTAACGCAACCCCCCACCCCTACCACCTCCTCTAACCCTAACCAACCCCCCTATCTCTCTATCTATCTCCTACTCCCGTTACCCCTAAACCCCCTCCCCTCTCTCTCTCTCTCATAATCCCCCCTCTTCCCTACCACTAACCCCACCTCCTCTCTCTCTCTCTCTCTCTCTAACCCTTACTAACCCATATCTCACACCCTCTCTCTCCCCCAAATCCTTCAACTACCCATAAACGCCCACCCCCCCTAACACCCCCTCCTTTCCCTCTCCAACCCTACTCCACCCCTTTACCCCTAACAACCCCCACTCTCTCTCTATCTCTCTCTCTCTCTCTCTCTCTCTTTCTCGCTCGCTCTACATGTAATCTCCTCTCTCTCTCTCTCTCTCTCTCTCTCTCTCTCTCTCTCTTTCGCTCTACCTCTAATCTCCCCCCCCCCCTCTCTCTCTCTCTCTCTCTCTCTCAACTCTCTCTCTCTCTCTAACCCCCCTTCTACTCCCCCTACCCCTAACCACCACCACTCTCTCTCCTTCTCCCTCTCTCTCCTACTACCTCTAACCACCTGCCCTCTCTCTAACCCTTCTCCTCCTCTCCCTCATCTATCTCTCTTTCTATCCCCTCCTCCCATTACCCCTAACCCCGTACCCTCCTTTTCTGTCTCCTCACCCCACCCATAATGTCACACCTCTCTCTCTCTCCCCTCTTGCCCCTAACCCCCCTCTCTTCCTACTCTCCCTACCCCTACCCCCGTCTCTCTCTGTCTTTCCTAATCCCCCTCCCCTACCACTAACCACCCATCATACTTCTCTCTCTCTCTCTCTCTACCACTAACCACCCCCCATCTCTCTCCCTCTCTCTACCCCTAAACCCCTATCTCTCCCTTTCTTTCTCTCCCCTTCCTCACCCATAACCCCCTTCCTCTCTCTCTCTCTCTCTCCCCCCTCCTCACCTCTCTCTCTCTGTCTCTCTCTCCTTCTACCCTGAACCCCTCCTCTATATTTGTCTCTCATAATCCCAGTCCCCTCATCACTAACCCACCCCCATCCATCTCTCTCTCTCTCTCTAAGAGCCCTCATACTCCTCCTACCCCCCTCTCTCCTACTCTTACTCCTACCTCTAACCCCCGCTCCTCCTCCCTCTCTCTCTCTGCCCATCTTTCTCTTTCTATCCCCTCCTCCCCCTACCCTTGATCTCTCTCCATCTATTTTTGTTTGTTCCGACCCCAACGATAACCCCACACCTCTCTCTTTCTTTCCCCTCCTACCCAATAATTTTATAACATTAATTCAAATTAAAATATTGAAACGGTTTTCAAAATAATAACTTTTTGAATTTAAAAACAACACATAATATATATAAAAAACAATTTCATAAACTATTTTCAAAATAATAACAATTTTTTTTCTTTTAATTTAAAAACAAAACACTTATAAACACAATTTCATATCCAACTTTTTCAAAGCATGTCATTAAAAAACCATCCAAACTTAAAAACAAAATTGTGTAAGTTCCAAAAGTTGAAAATACTATAAAATATAAAACATTAAATATATATATATATATAATAATTTAAAAAATCTAAAATGTATGTTTATACTTGTTTTTCATTTTATTCTAGTTTATATGTGAGTTATATATTATAAACCATTAAAAATAATTATAATTTAAAAAAATATGAAAAGTACGTTTATATATATATAAAATATATATTATTTTCTATTCTATTCTAGTTTATATGAGAAACATACATATGGAATCCAATATTTCAAATATTATACACATCCTATCATGTATATTAACTGAACCCAATTTTTATCGTGTAAGTCTTTCGAATACCGAAGAAAGGTAGCTGAAAGATAGCTCTTTCGAATACAAGTATGTATATATACTTACATATCACGCATACCGAGGCATGCCAAGTGGATGCATGTGACAGATAAGCAATCACCATGAATCAAACATAGAGGGTAATATCAAATACTATGGAATATCGAGGTGTGTATCTCAAACCTGAATAGTGAAATCTGAAACTAAATCGGGAAGGTGCTAAAAGAGTGTAATATCGACGTGTGTATCTAAAGTCTGAATAAAGTGAAAACCGAACCCAAATCGGAAAGGTGCAAAAAGATTACCACAGACATAAATAGATCACCAGACATGAACAACAGATTTTGCAGATTTTATATCTCAATCCACAACCGGACATTCTAGGCATGCCTATCCCGTTTGAGTGATCAGATCGCATAGGAAATGGTAAATGCAATTTGAAATCCAAGATAAGGTGAATCACACTGATTTTATTTGTCAAAATGATCTTCAATGAGTAATTTTTTTGAAGAGAATTAATTTCAAATCGAAGCAAAGGTGAAACACACTGATTCTATTTGTCAAAATAATCTTAAATTGGTAAGTTTTATGAATAGAATTGATTTCAAAGTAATTCGATGATGAAGAAGTAGAAAGAACGGAGCTCTTTTGGATTGTGTGATTTACAAGAAGGTAGTAATAACAGGGTTTTTATAATCTCAGGAGCAGATCTCGTTGGGAAAAGGCATTTTATAGTGCAATTTATAGGTGAAAATAAATATTGCTTATACTGCAATTTATCTTAATAAATAAATATTGCTGTAGGTAACTCTATGTATTCTAGGAAGTAACCTACAAATTCAAATGCATAAATAGCTAAACGAGCCAGATCAAGGGCAGTTCAGGTTACAGGTAGATGAAACAGAGAGGGTCGACAGTCGAACTCGATCTTCCTTGAGTAACAACATATGGGGTAAGAATTAAAGGCTGTGGATAGCATTTATGATCGGCATTGAAGCAATTTATAAAGATTAACAATATTCAACTTGGAAAATATAAATAAATTGGAAGAAATATATCATAGATATTGTAGCAGCAATATTAAGACAGATATAACAATTTATTAGAGATATTGCAGCAACAAAATTTCAAATCATTTTTCTTCATATATATGGTAGATAGTAACGATTTTTTTCATATGCGAACGAAACAATGACTATCCATAAAATCAATATTAACAGAAATACAAACAATAAGAATATATTCCATACTACTTGGAGTAAATTTTTTCTTCGAAGGGAAGAAGATAACTATTCATTAACCTAACAAAACGGGAGAGTGAAGAATACCTGTAAAGAAAATTGACCACAAAAATTCTATTGGCCTGGGCCGATCCTACGAGCTCTTATTATAGTCTGTTTCAAGGGTAGGATAGGTAGGGTTCCAACGCTAAATGGGACATCACATTTTCCACGGTACAGGGGACATCACATATTTTTGCTGATAAGAATAATTTTTCTCTCCTCTACTTATGGGGCTCTGTTCGAAGTCGATCCTGAACAATCCTAGGGTTCTGGAACTACTAGTTCCAAGACCTGTTCGTTTGAGCTTCTTTATGACCCTGAACCTCCTCGGGGCAAACCTACGCCAAAGCAATCTCTCCCTTTCTGCTTATATTCTATCAAACAGATAGATCCGACCGTAATTTTTTGTATATTAACAATCACAGGCCTGCCATACAATAACTTCATACCAACACAAAAGAGAAAATTAAGAGAAGAAATGATGTCTACGCGCAAGGAAAGGCCACAATGTTTACAAAGGAGTGAAATGACGGTTTTTTAGCAACGGCTACAATTTTCAATAGCTTTTTAAACTCGCGGTTAATGTCAGAGAGTGGTTGTTTTTGTGACAGCTTGTCAGAGTTTTCTTCCACTCGATCGATGTCAAGATCTCAAGACGTTGCAAATGATTATATATTCTATTTTATTATGTAGAGTCAGTGGAGATGGAACACCGTTGAAGGGCATATTTACTTACCGAGTGAATGGCGGTTTTGGTATCAACGGAATGGTGGTTTTACCGGCGAGTGAGCGACCTCCAACTTTTAAACTTGCTGTTAATGTCAGAGAGTGGTTGTTTTTGTGATGCCTCGTCGGAGTATTCTTCCACTACACCTCGAATCGAATCATCTCAACACTAACGATTATTAATTAATTTGATTAAAGATAAAAAATAAAATCAATGTCAAGTATTCTTGCACTTGCACCTGTAGAATCATACATCTTGCTCGTTTACGTTTACCAGACGTTGGGCGGCTTCATTTTCTTATTGAAGGCTTACTGAAAAACAATGAAGAAGTCCCGACTTCTTAGGATCCGATCTCGAGTGCCTCGGCTCTGATAAGCTCTCTCGTCAATTCTCATGCATTTAGTCCAACGCCCACTTAATCTCATGTGTTGACATGTCACATATAGTCACATTTAAGACCCACAACGAAACCCTAATTGCAATACCCCATGTTAACTCATATCAGTATGTCTAAAGTCTTTGATGGGTCAAGTTCAACTATTTCCCTCCAACGCATTGGTCCAAATGCAATATACAGTACTGTTATGCACATGCCTCACTTCGTATACATATAGAAAGACAACTGGAATCCTTGAAGATTAATATACGATGAGTAGTATTCATACATCTGCAATGGAGATGGAAGTAGATCACGCAATGGAAGTTCAGGATTTAGGGAATATTTTTCAGATCCAAATCGTTGTCTCCCATTGTCCCCTCACCACCCTATGTGTAGCACAACCTTTATTATGCTACATTGCATATGGGTATCAAATTTAATGTAGGAGGGTATGCAAGGCCACGGAGGGTCATGTAGGATACACCTTCCCATGCCATTTTAGTTCATCGAGCTAGTCCTTAGGTCAAGGGAGGGAACCCTCATTGTTTGGTGAGATTGGGGATCCTAGTATGTCACCCTAGGAAAGCCTCTTTGAATGTTAATCTCTTTTGACTTGATTTGCAATAAGGGTTTATGGTGCATGAGGTTGACCTTTGCTACTGAAAATGGATTTGAATGATGTTATTTAAAAAATGAAAAGGCATCATGTAATGCAATCTATAAATAGTCCTTGGGATCCTTAATCATATCCCCTCATTAGAAGAGAAATGTAAGATTACAAACATATCATGTGGGAGAGAGGTTATCATTCATTCCATCTAGAATATGTTTATAACAAACAAAAAATCAAACTAGGTAAGATGAACATATATCCATTGATTCATCCAGTGAAATGGAAGACATACATTCAAATAAAAGAGCTATAATAACATGCGTAATATATGTGTTGCATCAATGTAATGACAAAGCTAACTTGGTCCTAATCTTATTCAACAAATTCTTAATTGTTCTACCACATAATATAAATATACGAGGAGTGACCCTTTGATCTCGCTCTTGGACCTATTATTCTTCTTTTCAAGGAAGGACTTCAGATAACACTTAGAATGAGAAGTGAATAAGAATGGGAGAAAAATTATGGTGTGGATGTTGTAGATCACATTACATAAAACTCAACAAAATTTTGACATCCAAATGGTATATAAAATGGTCTATGCTTTTTCTAAAAGTGGTGCCCCTTTTGTAAACTTTGATATTCTCAAGATGAATCACACCTTCTTGAATTGGCACATATGAGGGAAGTGACTAATGTGCTTGATGATATGTGCTATTAAGTGAGAGATGGCACTTCATAATGACCAAAACTTATAATTGATGTGATGTCCATGTCCTTCATACTCCATTTGATCCCTTTCCTTGTTGTGAGGGGCCCTTCAAAATAACTGAAAACTAGAGAATATCCATCCTTATGTTCCTTGATCAACATCATGATCAGTTTTTATCTCCCCTTGAATGAATAATTTCTTCTTTGTATTTTTGGCACTTTTTGTCTTGGGAGGAGGTTGGGAAGTTCCCAACAGACTTGGAAGCCTTTTTGTTAATGGTATCGTCGCTTCTGGATCCTTACTTTGATCTCTCTTTATCACATAATCATGTAGGATGCTCATAAACCTCAAACAATGCTCATTAATGGCCCCACCCCGTCTCATATTTCTAAAGGCCTTATCCAACTTAGAGTAAGGGGTATAATCAATATCTTTAAGATTATGGATCAATCTTTTTAGAAGGGCCCAGGTGGCAATAAATGACCTTAATTGATTAGATATTCCAATAATTATAGAAACAGTGTGCTTGTTAGGTAGAGCCTCTTCGTACATATATTTGTAGACCTCCTTAGAGTGCAAATTTAGCTTATCATCACGTAGGCATGGTAAACTATGATTGATCATTGTGCTCAAAGATACTAGTAATGGAGGTAAGAGTTTTTCTGATACTACAAACTTATTCTTAACTATCCTCCAAATATTGAACTTAGTTACCACCCTTTTTGCAATTTTAGTTGTCTTATACCTGGATTGTATATCTTGCTCTTTGTTGCTTAGGTATTTAGTCATATATTTATACATGATGTTGACTGAAAATAGAATTATAGATGATTCTTTATTGAAGGGAAACCATATGTTCCCAAATAGATTTATTTATATATTGAAGGGTCTTAAACATCCTTGCTTCATGAAGTTTTTTTCATGCTTGAATTTCTAGGATTTTATCTCCCTTTAAGCCCAACAATTTACTTTTTTAATCTTCATGAATGTTTTTTCTCTATTTTATAAAGTTTTTCCCCTTGTTTTATCAATTTCTCTTTCCTTTTTTTAAGCTATATCTTTGCTTGTCACTGCACTCATAGTGTTTTTCCTAACCATGTTCCTCTACTATGTCATCTCTCAAGTCAACTGTTCAATTTTCAATTCCATTTGCGATATGGAATTGATGGAAGCAACATGTTGACTACTAGAAGAGGCCAGTTCCATCTCTTTACAAACATCAATGATCTCATGTGTAAGGGAGTCGATCATGGCATTGACTTTTTCTATTGTAAAGACTAAATCTTCCATAATGCCCCAATAAACCTTTAACTCAAGAATTATGGTTTCTCTTATCTATTATTTTGTTTACAGAGATACAATCTCCTTTCTTAAGAAATTCACTCCATCAGTAAATTTTTGTTGCTTGTCTAGCATCTATTATGTAACTGAGATGGATTGGGCCAACCTTGATCTCTCTAGGGACTTTATCTTTACATGTTTGTCCCTCGAAAGGGATATAGAATTGACAAATTCTTGATTCCCCTTCCCTATTAACGATAGGACAGGTTTTAGTTTTCCTTTCTCAACCCCTAATGCCTTCAGTCTAGAGTTTAAGAATTGTTTTTTTATGGTGATGGCGTCCAATTGTTTCTTGTAATTAATACGGGAGGAGGTTTCCTTAATATATTTGTCATAGATGATGTCAATTTACCTTTGAGTAAGGGAAATATCATCTTCGAGTTGGATGCTAGCATGTATAAAGTAATTCATAGAACTCTCCGATCTTGTGCCTCCATATCCTTGTATGTCTTCCGCACCAATGACTTGAAGGTGGTCGCTAGTCACAACAAATTGTCTTGTGGTAGGATCATACCCAGGTAGGATTCTTGATTATTTCCATTGACTAAATTACACTGGCCCATGAAATTTGATGGCCTTCCTTCTAATATTAAATAGTTCTTGGTGTGTCACCCCCCCTTAAAAGTTTCATTAGAAACAATGTTAGCCAAATTAAGATAAGAGGGAGGAGGTGATGCATGAGGGACATAGTCCCATTCTTCCAGATCACTATTTGGTTTAAGGCCTTCTTTCTCTACTCTCTTATATAGTAGTGGGATATCGTCTCTAGTTTACTCCATTGGTTCTTGATCGAGAGACCCCATTATTTTCTTTTTCTACTCGAGTTATTCTTGCACAAGACAATCATCTGCATTCCTTTTAGGATCCTTACCCATAGAAATAAGTATATCTTATTGTCAAGGAGAGGGGAATCCCTCCTCTTTCTTGGGACATTATTCATCCATTTCTTCTTCTTCTTGTGGTTGTTTCTCCACTGTGGAATTTTCCCTAGTGGTTGTGAGGATGAATTTTTTTTATTGAAACTTGGAGGAAGATCCCCTTGTGCTTGGTATTCTTCTAATGTGGCATGTGTTGAGGTAGTTCCCTCTTCAAATGTTGGTCCCAATTGGGGTGAGTGATACGAACCAAAGAATGAATGTTTCAAACAAATATTCTTTGTCAATCGAATGTGCACTTAGGTTTTTCCCAAATCCTAGCTTTATTGGCCTCTTTTCCAACATGATGGTATTTTTAATTCCCTGACCCTCTTTTCACAATCCTTTATTTTCATATAATCCCATGGCCTACATTATGGAGAGTGCTTTAGGGTAAGTTGGGGGATCCTTTAGTTATGGTTCTACTAGAGGTTCAATAGTTCTTGGTGTGCCTTCCTTATCACTTCCTCCATCAACATTGTTTCCCCCATCACTTCCATTCCCACCATTCCTAGATCATCAACTTCATCATCATGAAGGTCATTGTTTCAATTTTGTTAAATTCCTCATCTAGAGGAAAATCAGGGTATGCCACATATTCTTTCTTCAAATATTTCCTCATATTCTACCACGATATCATTTTATGTATGTCAAATCCATCATATTTTACTTCAACATGCTTTCGTTATGAGGAGCTTCAAAAGCCATGCCATTCTTAGTAACCACTGCTCCATTTGGTCAATAAAACATATAATAGATGGGGGTCATATCTCCATGGTTTATCTTAGAGTAGATAAATACCTTTTAGGGTATCTAAGGTCTCTTTGATATCCTTCTAGTCATTTATTACATAGACCCCCATAGTTATTGGGAAGAACAACTTGTCCTTCTTCTTTTTGTTTAATAAATGGAGCTCATCTACCTCAACCACCTACTTCATGTAGTATAACACAAATATACTAGGGGTTAACAACTTAGGTAATATGTGAGGAGATAATTCATGTATGTACCATATAGTCCGATAACTATGGAATCATATCCCAAGAATGAGTATCCTCTTCTTATCACCTATCCAAGCTTGCAAATAGGGCCTAGTATCAACATACATTCTTTTTGGTTCCTTTCCTAGGATGATGGAGTAAACCCTCTATATGAATTATGACACATATCTTAGGAAGGAAGCCCAAATTCCTTCATTTTTCACCAAATGCAACCAATCATATACTAGGTGATCCTCCCACTTTCTTTTTCGAGTTCAGGGATTCAAGGTGATGTGCTTGTTGACAAATGAACATGTACACTAGGTAAGAGTGATACCTAAATACCCTAGTATTTGGGAAGTTGGACAATTTTGACCCTATCCCATGTAAAGGGCTTATGCATATATGAAGTTCATGATTACCCTTGCATTGTAGGTGTCCACCATGGCTATCATCCCCTCATCTATGTATTTGTCCATATCTCTCCCTAAAATTAAGGTGAACATAAAGTAAAATTATTAGGACTAGGGGGAATCCTTTTGATCCTCCATGGGGTAGGAGAAACCTATTTTTTCCCTGATTGTACTTGAGTCTTGAAAATTTTATGCCCCCTAGGATTCATTCGTATAAATATATCTATTGGTTTTCACCTCATGCAACAAAATGAAATTCCTAATGATCTTCCCTTCATTGAGTAATGGAAAGAGCGTTGATGTGTAACAAGGTAGTTTGGTTATCAACGATGGTGATAGAGGAGGAGACATGTTTATAGTAACTGGAACATAGATCTATTATCTCAAGGAAAGGAAAGGTCTCAGGGATGATGTGTTTGGATAACTAAAAAACCCATGGAGCTCTCTATGAGTCAATTGAGGTATACATCCTGTAGTTAACACTAATGACCACCCCCCATCTCTCTCTCTCTCTCTCTCTCTAACCCCCCATTCTCTCTCTCTCTCTCTCCCTTCCCAACCTATAACCCCCCACCTCTCTCTCTCCCCCCCATGCCCACCTCTCTCTCTCTCTCTCTCTCTCTCTCCCCCTCTCTTTCTCTCCCTCGCCCAGCTCCCCCCCCCCCCTCTCTCTCTCTCTTACCCTACACCCAACCCCCCTTCTCTCTTCTCCTCTCTATCTCTATGTCATAATCCCCCTCCCCGCACCACTAACTAAACCCTCTCTCTCTCTCTCTCTCTCTCGCTCGCTCTCTCTCCTAATCTTACCCCTAACCACCCTACATCTCCATATCCTACTCCTACCTCTAACCACTCCCTCTCTATGTCTCTAATAATCCCCCTCCCCCCTACCACCGACCAACGCTCATGCCTCTCTCTCTCTCCCTCTCTCTCTAATCGCACTCCCACTACCATTAACCACTCACATCTTTATCTCTCTCTCTCTCTAACCCCCCTTTTCTCTCTCTCTTTCTTTCTCTCCCTTCCCCACCTATAACCCCCCACCCCTCTCTCTCTCCCCCCATCCCCACCCCTCTCTCTCTCTCTCTCTCTCTTACCCTACCCCAAACCCCCCCTCTCTCCTCCCCACTCTAGATGTCTCTCCTAATCCCCCTCCCCATCCCAGAAACTAACCCCCATTTCTCTCTCTCTCTCCCTCTCACTCTCTCTTTCAGCCCTACCCTTAACCACCCACCTCTCTCTCTCTTACTCTTACCTCTAACCACCCCCCATCTCCATATCCTACTCCTACCTCTAACCACCCCCCATCTCTCTCTAACCCCTCTCCTCCTCCCCATTTTTCTTTCTTTCTTTCTATCCCCTTCTCCCCATTCCCCTAACCTCTTCCCCTCTCTTTTCTTCTCTTCCCACCCCACCAATAAACCCCACCTCTCTCTCTCTCCGCCTTCTACCCTATAATTTTACAAAATTAAATTAAAATTAAAATATTAAAACCAATTTAAAAATAATAACAATTTTTTTAATTTAAAAACAACCCATAACATATATAAAAAAACAATTTCATAAACCACTTTCAAAATAATAACAATTTTTTTTCAATTTAAAAACAAAACACTTAGATAATATATATAAAAGAATTTCGTATCCAACTTTAAAAAAAAATAGAGATTAAAAATTGATCAAAACACAAAAAACAAAAATTCGTTTCTTAAGTTTCAAAAGTTTAAGACACCTATAAAAGAAAATATAAGTTTAACAAATATAAAAGGTATGTTTTTATAGTTCTTTTTCCTATTTTGTTCTAGTTTGTGTGTGAGTTATAAAATATAAACTATTAAGAGTATATTATGATTTTAAAAAATCTAAAAAGTATATATTTATATTTCTTTTCATTTTTATTATTGTAATAATAGATATAGAATAGTATCCACATCCATCGAATCCAATCATTATTAAAAATATTATACACATTCTATCATGTATATTAACTCAACCAAGTTTTGACGTGTCAATTCTTAGGTAAGTGGATCTATGTTCACATATCACATATATCGAAGCATGCCAAGTGGATAACTCAATCACCATGCAGTATCAAACGTAGAGTGTAATATTGACGTGTGTATCTCAAACGGAAACCAAAACGGAAAGGTGCAAATACATTATCACAGACAGCCGGAAACCAAATCGGAAAGGTGCGAAAAGATTACCACATACATGCATAAACAGATTACCACATACATTCATAAACAGATTTTGGTAAACGGTGAACAGATTTTACATAAACAGATTGCCGCAGACGGAAACGGTAAATGCAATTTCAAATCCAAGCTAAGGTGAATCACACTGATCTTGTGAGTAAGTTTATTTCTCAAAAATTTCTCAAAAATAATCTCGAGGGAATGAGTAAGTCTTTTTTAATAGAATTTATTTCAAATCGAAGCTAAGGTGAAACACACTGGTTCTATTTGTCAAAATCATCTTTGTAAGTTTTATGAATAGATTTGATTTCAAAGTAGGTAACTGTATGCGATTAACTATGGGCGATCAATAACTAAACTGAAACAGAGAGGCTCGGGAGTCGAACTCCATCTTCCATGAGTAGCATTTATGATTCGGTATTGAAGCAATTTATAAAGATTTACCATATTCAACTAGGCAAAAATAATTAAATCCTAAAAATACATCAATATTGTCGCAGCAATATTAAGAAAGATATAACAAATTCATCAGAGATATTGCAGCAATATTAAGACAGATATAACAAATTCATCAGAGATAATGCAGTACCAAAATTTTAGTCGCGATTTTTTGTGTATGCAAAAGAAACAACGCCTATAAAATCAATATAAACAGAAATAGAAAATGAAATACGAATATATTTCATACGACTATTCATTAACCTAACAAAATGAAAGAGTGAAACATACCTGTCAAGGAAATTGCCGAAGAAAATTCCTTCTGTTGGCCTCGGCCGATCCATGCATTGAAAGGAGCATCCTGCGAGCTCTTATTACAGGCTGGTTCCACGCTATTTTCCCGCTACAGGGCACATCACATTTTCCACGCTACAGGGCACATCACATATTTTCGAAGTCGATCCTGAACTTGTCATATTATAGAAGACCTGTTCATTTGCGCTTTTTTATGGGCCTCAACCTACGCCAAAGCAATCTCTCCCTCTGAATTATTTTTCCCTTTAAAATAAAGTCTCTTTTCCCTTTCAGAATAATCTCTAGGGTTATGTTCTATCAAATAGACAGAAGCGGCCACAGGCCTGCGATCCAAGCACTTCATATCAACAAATGCATACACTGCAACAGAAACACATTGAGAAAGTTAAGAGAGGAAATGATGTCCACAGGGACAGGCCACTCTCGCTTTAATGTCAGAGTGGTTGTTTTCATGACGGCTTGTAAAAGCATTCTTCCACTCGATCGATGTCTACATCTCAACACGTGGCAACCGATTATATCAATGTCAGCAAACGGTTGAAGGGCATATTTACTTATCGAGATAATGTCAGAGAGTTGTTGCTTTTGTGACGGCTTGTCACACTATTTTTCCACTCGTTTGATATCAAGATCTCAAAGATGTGGCAAAAGGTTATGTGGAGATTGGCAAACGATTATCTGCAGATGGCAAACCGTTGAAGGCCACATTTACTTCTCGAGTGAATGGAGGTTTTGGTAGCAACGGCTACAATTTTTAAACTTGGATCACTCGAGACATTCGAAAGCATTTCGAGAAAAAAATGACATAAAAGAGTCCATCTTTGTTCAAGAGAATGGAAAGGGAGGGAGCAGGAACTTAGTGGCTGTTAATATTAGTGATAATGTCTTAATTGGCTATTAATAGCAGTGTATAACACGCCCGAGTTTAACAGTCACAAACAAACGGCGTTGGTTAATAGTTCTATCATTTAGATTTTTTTCTTTGGTCGAACTTTTTAGTCTCATCATAATCAGGTGACGATTTTTTTTTTAAATTTTGATTTTATAGTTTTGAATTCCACACCCTAAGGACATCTAAATTATGTAATTCCAAAAAAATACAATGTCTATAAAAAAAAATTGGAATCTAAAACTTATCGTTTAGCTTACACCAAAACGAACCATCAAAGCGTAGGACAAGAGATTATCACATGTCAAAGTGCAGAAAGACTCCATTGCTATCAATGGTTTTAATTTACACAGTTCTGCAATCATAAAAAAGGAAGAGAGGGCCTCAATGGAGTGGAGTACCTTTTCATCTATTTGTATATATACGTTTTTTTCTCTGTGTGAAAGCAAAGGAAGGGACACCCTCAATGGAGCCAAGCCCCATTTCAGTTGCTACATATATGTGTGTATTTTTCTTTACGTGAAAGCAAAGGGAGGGATGGCGTCAATGGCACCGAGTCTTTGTTTTTTTGTTGTTAGTATATATATAGTTTTTTCTTTGCGTGAAAGATGAAGGCGTCCCTGGTAATATCTCTGATATTATTTTATGTTGCCCCTGCATTAAAGCAAATGGAGGTACGGCCTCACTGGAGCAGAGCCCCATTTCTTTTTGGTTATTAGTATACATAGTTTTCGCTTTGCGTGAAAGATGAGGGTGTGCCCTTGTAATTTCTCTGATATTATTTTGTGTTGCCTTTGCGTGAAGGATGAGGGTGTGGTCTTTGTATTTTCCTTGATTGCTCCGCGTGAAAGATGAGAGCGTGGTACTTGTATTGTTCTAAGTGAAAGATGAAGGTTTCTTCCTCTTATCACTAACCCCCCTCCTCTTTCTCTCTCTCTATCACTCTCTCTTCTCTCTTATTGCTAACCCTTCCTAACCCATCTCTCATTCGCTCTCTCTCCCCTACTCCTCCAACTACACCTAATCCACATCTTCTCGATCTCTTCCCCATCCCCTCTTTCTCTCCCCCAACACCCTAACACTCCTCTTTCCTTCCCAACCCTCCTCGCACCCCTTAACCCTAACCACCCTCAAACCCCCCCTCTCTCTCCTACTCCCCCTACCCCTAACCTCCCCACACTGTCATCATCCCCCCCCTCTTTCTACCCCTAACCCCCCTCTCTGTCTCCCTAACCTCACTCTTATTCCCCCCTACCCCTAACCATGGCTCCTCTCTCTCTCTTTCTCTCTCTCTCTCTCTCCTACTACCTCTAATCACCCCCCTCTCTCGAACCCATCTCCTCCTCCCCCTCTTCTGTATCTCTTTTTATCCCCTCTTGCAACTACCCCTAACCTCGTCCCTTCTCTTTTCGTCTTTCCTTGCCCCACCCATAACCTCTCTCTCTCTCTCTCTCTACCCCTATCCGCCCCCCCTCTCTTTCTCTCTCCTAATCCCCCTCCCCCTTATCACTAAGCACCCCTCATGCCCCTCTCTCTCTCTTTCCCCTAATCCCCCCTCCCCCGCTACCACTAACCACCCCTCATCTCTCTCTTTCTCTCTACCCCTATACCGCCCCCTCTCTCTCTCCCTTTTTTTCTTTCCCTTCTCGACCCATAACCCCCCACCTCTCTCTCTCTCCCCCTCTCTCCTACGCATACCTCTTCTCCCCACCTCTCTCTCTCTCTCTCCCCATCTTTCTCTCTTTCTATCCCCTCCTCCCCCTACCCCTAAGCTCATCCCCTTTCTGTTTGTCTCTTCGAGCCCATCAATAACCCCCCACCTCTTTTTCTCTCTCTCCTCTCCCGCCCCATAATTTTACAAAATTTAATCAAAATTAAAATATTAAAACCATTCTCAAAATAAGAACAATATTTTAAATTTAAGAACAGCACATAATATATATAAAAAACAATTTCATAAACCATTTTTCAAATAATAACATTTTTTTAATTTAAAAACAAAATACTTAGATAATATATGTCTAAAACAATTTCATATCCAACGTTTTCAAAACAAGTCCTTAAAAAACCTTCCAAACATAAAAATAGGAAAATCATTTTTGTAAACAAGTTGAAGATACCTATACAATATAAACCATTTAAAAAAAACTAAAAATCATTTTTACAAACAAGTTGAAGATACCTATAGAATATAAACCATTTAAAAAAATTATAATTTACAAAAATATAAAAATATATTTGTATATTTCTTTTTCATTTTTCATTTTAATTTACATGTGAGTTATACAATGTAAGGTATGAAAAATACATATAACGTATTATACACATCGATTCAAACCGAATATATAAAATATTATAAACGTCCAGTTTATCATGTATATTGATTGAACCAATTTTTCGTGTCAAGTCTTTCGAATACCACCAATGTATGTGGATCTAAGTTAAGGTGAATTTTTAACGTGTCAAGATAAGGGGATCTATGTTTACATATGAGGCATGCCAAGTGGATACATGTAACAGATAACTCAATCACCATGTTGTATCGAGCGTAATATCAAATACCGTGGAATATCGAGCAAAATGGTTGTCATGGGGCATTTTGACCGTCAAATATGGTTTAAAATTTACTGTCTTTTGTGAAAGGTGATAAATTTCTAAAACCTATTTTTAAAGGACAATACAATTTCTAAACCGTCATTATATTACTAGACTATTTTTGACGGACAACAAAATTCCTAAAATGTTATTATATTACTAATTTAATAGTAGTATTAATACATTTATGTTATATCAATTAGACTTTATAAATTTCAACTTAGAAAGTATACATTCATTAAATAAATAGAAACATTTATTAAATTAAAATTATTAACATGTGCAAGTTGCATTGATTTGTTAATCTACACTTTTTAAATTCCAACTTCCAAAGAATATATTTCTTTTTAAAAGAAAAAAATCATATCTTGATCTTTTAAGAGAAAAATACATTCCACAGGTGCTTGAATAGCACGATATCAAAAATATGTTATGCACAAAGTGCAACTACGTCAAAAATGACTAATTCTTAGCTCAAACATTACCTTCAGTTTTTTTAAAAAACTTCTACATAACTATAAGTAACATCAAAATGCCAAAAAAGCTTAACCAAATACTAAATAAGTGATGCTAAATGAAACCTGCTGATTTCACTAGTGTCCTAGACATAAGATGTTTTAATGCCCTATCCTTCTTCCATATTTAAACCTGCTTTGGATAAACTATCTGCTTGGATGTTTTGGGTTTTATAAACACATGAGCAAAAGATACATTCTTGATTAGAGTGACCAGGTTTACAATATTGCTTCCAAGGTTCTGAAGCACATGATTGTTGAAAGTATTTCCCTTGTTCATGTAATTGATCCATATTTCTAAGTCCCCATAGATCTTTATCATTTCCACCTTCTTCTCGATGGCTAACATTAATAAAATACGAAGAACTAATTGTATGTACCTATATGTCTCCATTTGCTTGAAAGCTATACTGCATTGTCCCTAACAGTCGTCTCATAGTACCTCCCAAGCCACATTGATTATTTCTACATGCTCCATTGAAGAAACCCACATTATCCTCCACAAGGTCTGAAATAGATTTTTCACGGATCCCTGAAATAATTGATAAATCGATAGCACCTGGGACATCACAAAAAAACTTGGCTGTTTAATAACTGGTATCAGAGCTTGGAATGGTATATTGCTGTTGCTTGTAATCTTGGTGTGTGTAGATGAGACTACCTGCAGGATCCACAAGGAGAATTTGCAGATCTGGTTAAAGTGTAGATTTGTTGTTGCCACAATTGAATGTGCAGCTGCCATGAAGAAACCCCAACTGCGTGTCTGGTCGCTGGTTTGTTGAGGGCATGCCCGGATGGAGCTGCCAACAGGGAGAAGAGCCAGCTGCCATCAGAGAAGAGATCCGTGAAGGGCTTGAAGGAGCGGATCTGAATGCAGAAGTGATGCCTGCCTGCACTGAGGAAGAAGAGATCCGCATAGGGACTCGTTGTCGAGAAACCATGGCGCTGCCGCAAGAAGACAGTTTCCCACCGGTAGAGAGATCATGCAGCATCTGTGAATTGTTCTGTCATTCCTGTGAGAGAGGAACCTCCGTTGTTTGTCCTAAAATTGGTCACACAGTGGTCATGCTTGTGAAGAAATCCAGGGTGCATGAAGAAGCCTTCGAAATGCATTGAGGAAGGTGTCATCAAAGTAGTGCAGCGATCTAGTGGTGGCCGCATTGTCAACTTGTAATCTTAAATAATGCAGAGACAGCGTGGTTACAGCTGTGGATAGTTGGGTCCGTGCACTCGTGGAAAAATGCCGAATAGAAGATCCACCTGTGAGATATCTGGGCGAGGAGAAGTAACGATCATGTTACAAGGGTTTACGTGAATAAATAATAAAATAAATTGTTGGAGGAAGTTATGCTATGCAACGGGAATGTTATGCTATATCACTTTAAGTGTGAGATAAGTTTGGTATATAAGTTTGGTTCATGGCCATGAAATCCACGTAATCACTTTTGTGTAATTAAGGTTTTTTTTTAAATGTCATTGTATATAATATGTTTTATGAAAAGGTGGATGTCATATTAAAAAGGAAAGTATAAAAAGGTGGATGGTGGATGATTAAATTAAACTTTTAAATGAGCTTTGAGCTTTGAGCTTGATTAATGGGTATATGAAATGATGGTTAATGGTTTTAAATCATAGTAAAGAATGTGGGGCATGGCTTATGATAAGTATGGTAAGCACATAGGTGTAAAGTGGTGGTATGAAAATTCTGCACATGAGAAATGGAAAGGCAAAGAAAACAAGCATGGCAAGAATGCAAGGCAGGACGAGCGAGAAATCAAGCATGGAAAAGTGAGAGGATGAAGCAATGGATGGTGATGGTGTAGTCACCATGAAGATACAATGGAGCAGTTTGCATGTAAAAGGGCATATGGCTATAAGACTTGGTAAGGCATGCATACCCCTGGCAACTCACCGGTAAAGTCTGGAGAAAGACCTAGGTGATAGGGGGGTGTATGTGAGATTCCTCGGTTAAAACTTTGAGGAGGGTTGGTGATTACTCCAAGTCAAGTTTAAAGGGGGGATTGTTAGGGTTAATCTTGACTCGGGATTGAGTCAAAGTTGGTTAGGTCTAGCACATGTTTTTGGGCACATGGTTTGTTGTAGCCCATGGTATTGCCCCATGGTATTGCATGTAAGGAAGCCTTTATAAGGCTTGAGGAGGCTCCATTGTAAAGTGGCGTGGAGGTGAGTGGTGGCTAGCTCACTTGGCTCGGATGGCTGGTTTGGCCATGTAATGAAGATCTTCATTGGGTGTTGGTTTTCCCCGCATGGGGTTTCTAGGGTATATTGTGTGTCTTATGTGATTGCTTGTTTCTATTTATTTCTCTCACAAGTCATTATGTGTATGCTTGTATAACCTAATAATTACGTGTTATCCATACATACCATGGAACCAAGAAGATTAAGCATCCGAGCCTTTTCAAATTTGGATCATCGAATCATTGCTTCATAAAGTTTACATAAGATTCTCCAACGTCCACCAAAATCAACTGTAATGACTGTCTCAACTCAACCCATACTTGTAGAATAAAAGGACATTGCAGAAATAGATGATCAGCATCTTCATCTGCCTCTGTACATAAACAACATCTCCCAGGACCTTCAATGTTCCTCCTCTTCAACTTGTCCCACGTTAAAATCTTACCCTGTAGGATAAGCCATACCAAAATTTTACTTTTATGGGTGGCATTAGCTTTCCATAGCTTCCCCCACCACTAGGGGTCTTCTTGCAAATGATGGCTCCATAATGCTTTAGAAGCTGCCCTCATAGAGAACAAGCCTTCTTCCACAAACCCCTTCCAATGTAATGTATTTGAAACATTGCTTAACAAAATGTAACCATTTGTTAAACTGTCGATCGAGATTTTCCACCTTTCAGTCCATCGCTGAGGAATCTGTAAAAGTATCTGCCAATTTACAGTGCTGAATGTAATGTGAGATTCCTTCTGCGATATCAGCCAAGACTCGGAAACCCCTCTCTTCCAAATAACTCATTATTTCCTGAGGAAGTTGTTGAAGATGATACATGCCCTTGTAATTATCCAAACCAATATGAGCTTCCTGCCCATTCCCCACCTGCCATATCAAATCGTCCCCAACTACAGGATAGGATGCAATGAGAGCGATCCCCCTCTTCCATTTTTAATGAGCTGTCGAATCCAGTTAAGAAAAGTTATATTGGGCATATACTTAGATTTTAAAATATCTTTCCATTTACCATCCTTAGATACCAGCTGCCAGATTGACTTGGCTTCCAAAGCCTTTCCAAAGGTGAATAAATCCTTCAAGACCCATTCCCCACCTTCCTTAGGTTTACAGATCAATTCCCAAGAAGTCTAGTGCATACCTTTAACATATTTACCCTACCAAAGAAATCTAAAAAAAATCTTCCTGAGAGCATGTATAACACCATTAGAAATTTTAGTGAGAATTTCCCAGTACACCGGTATGGAATTCAACACACTCTTAATAAAAAATGTCTTTCCTCCTTTGGATAGGAATTGGTTACACCAAAACATAATCTTGCCTTCCACCTTATCAACTAACCATTCCCAGTCGTGCTTTGTGTAACAGTTTGGTTTAAGATGAAATCCCAAATACACAAACCCATCATCTAAAAAAATGGTCTCTATAGGCATGATAGCCAGAAAACCACCTTCTCATCATCATTTAATTCATTATGATAGCACACTGATTTATCGAAATTGATAAGCATACCTATTGCCAAGCTGAAAAGCCAAAACATATCCTTTATTGTTAATATCTCATCCACCGAATTACCCAATAAGAATAAGGCTTTGTCCACAAAGAAGATATGGGTCAGTCTCGTAGTACCATAGCTAATACCCTGCATAGAGTCGTTTTCCACTAACTGAGCAACTTGGTTACTCAGTCCATCCATAACTAATAGAAAGAGGTAGGGTGACAGTAGGAAGCCCTATCTTGGGCCCCCTTTAAGGTAGAAAAAAATTGAAGTGGCCCCATTAATTAAAACCGAAAAACTATAGATGAAATACAAGACCACACCAAATTGACAAATTGAAGATCACGACCTATCTGGATAAGGACCAGCTTGATATACAGCCAATCTGTTCTGTCATATGCTTTAGATAGATCTACCTTCAATACTTTTTCTGAAAGTTTGCAAGTCTTCAGAGTGTGGATCCCTTCCTGAGCACATCCAATGGCCTCATGGATGCTTCTACCCGAGAGGAAACCAAACTGCTCTGGCTTGATATACTTTGCCAGAAAAGGCTTGAATCTTTCCGCAATGATCTTCAATATCACTTTATAGAGGGTATTGCACAATGAAATAGGGCGGAATTGCCCATAGGATTTTGGCATTTCAATCATAGGAATTAACTTAATAAATGTGGAGTTAATACTAGACAGAAGATTTCGTGATCCTATTGTTCTCCACAACTCTTAATAGGTCTTCTTTAATCAGATCAAAAAATGCAATATAAAACTCCGAAGTCCATCCGTCCAGACCCGGACTCCGCTCTTTTTTCAACAGGTGTAATGCCTTCTGTAATTCCTCCATCGTAACAGGTCCACATAATGCAACATTATCCTTAGCCTTCACCCAGCATTTGAATTTAGTAGCTAAAGTCAAAATTGCTTGTAAGTTATTACTCTCGGGTGCCTGGTAAAAATCCATGAGGAATGCCACTCCTCCGTCTGCCAACTGCTGAAAGCCCTATAAATTCCGACCCCTGTCATCAAGTAGATCCCATATCGTATTGACCCTCTTTCGGTGACGAACCATCTTGTGAAAATATGTTGTATTTTCGTCCCCTAGCTGTAACCAAATGACTCAACTTTTCATCTATTAAAAAAATAGAAACATCTATTAAATTATAATTATTTCCATGCCTTTCCATTTGCAAGTTGCATTGATTTTTCCTAAAAACATGAAAACTCATATTTTTTTATTTTATTATTAGTGCAATGAGTGTCTATAGTCTACAAATTTCCGTGCTCAATGCTCATTGATTATATTAGCATGTTGCAACAACTTTGGGAGTTGGAAGTTGGGAGTTGGAGGGCCTTGGAGACAAAGGTTGAGAGTTATTTGCATTATAGAGGTAATTCTTGCACTATTTTTGTGCATGTGTATTTAGTCATTTATCCCATAATTTCAATAATCTATATAGATTTGGACTCGAAGAGTATTGGTTAATTCTCCAACTCCCATTGAAATTGAAATGAACATCTCTTATATTTCTCTCATGGTTCAATTTCAGAGGGATGCAAAATTTAAATGAAGGCAACTACTGAATAAGGGGTTGAGAGACATGAAATATGTGTGCAACATTTGGAATAAAAATTGCCTATGCAGTTTGTAGAACAAAGGCATAAAGCTATATTTTGTAGAGTCTTTCATTCATGAATTCTAAGGATTCTATTTACAGAGGTTTGCATTTATTTAAACATATGGATTATGATTACATGTGCCATATATTTACAAAGACTCAAGCATCTTTTATAACAATAATGACTAGCGTATAGATATATAGCTTTCGAGTGGGCATATTGATTCAATTCGAATATAATGTAACACATACCTCCAATTTATGAAAACAATTTTGGAAACAAAAAAAATTATGTGATATTTGTTTTGTTTTTATATGCATAATTGTGTGAAATTATAAAACCATTTTTGTTTATTTATGCTTCATTATTTATTTATTTTTGTGTATTATGAAGTGCATTCATATTTATTCTTTTTAAGTTATCTTTTTATATAATATTAAGTTAATACATAAATGGTAAATAAAATGAATGATAATGATACATATTAATAATGATTATTTTAATTTTAATATAAAAAAGTCAAAAAAAATTTTTTCTAAAAAATCAACAAATTTAAATTATTGAAGAATAATTTTTTTGAAGAGACTTTATTGTTGAAGGATAAAATTTTAAACAAAAAGTTTCTTGACGGATAATATAAAAACCCAAAACCTAAAAAAAAAAAAATCCAAAACTAGTGAAATCCAAAACCAAATCGGAAAGGTGCGAAACGAGTGTAATATATACCTATCCCGTTTGAATGATCAGATCACATAGGAAATAGTAAATGCAATTTACTATTTCTAACTTTATTCTTAAACTTTATTTTTAAAATGGTTATAATGCAAAAGTTTTTTAAACTTTATTTTTATATTAAATGTCATAAATCTTCTTCATATCATTCAAGCTTAAATTTATTGAGAGAAATATACTCTACATTATATCTCTTATTCATATAGATATGGGGAAATTACTTCTAATTTATCATATCATTTTAGGATGATATTCTAGTTGAAGAATGGAAGAATTAAAGATTTTTCAAGATAATTTACATTAAGTTGTTGTTTCATAAATTTTAATCTACTTTCATTTTTTGGTGGACAATAAGATACTTTTTTTATATATATAAGAGGTTGTGATTTAATGATATATTGATTGACAATTTTAATTTAAAAAAAAATAGATCTCAAAAAAAATTTGATCCCTCTTGCTTGGTTGATAGTTTTTTATTGTATGAGCTAACCTGAATTTTGAAATTACTTTTTGTTTTTGATAATGTAACATTGTGTTATGTTACATGACAATATCTCTCCCATGCTTGGTTGTAGAGCACTTTGTGTTTGGGTTAACCTTGACTCCTGAAGGAGCAAGAATGTAAGTAGTTCAAGCACATGATTTTGGTAGCTGATGGTTTCTTGTTAGTTGTATTTGCATGTAAAGAACCGTATTTATAGGGTTTGAGTCCTCCATTGTATGGTGTCAAAGTGAGCATAAGAGATGCTATTAAGTGAGCATAAAAGATGCTCTTAGTGGATCTATTATTGATGGATGGTTTTTCCGTACATGGTTTTCATGGATAAATATTTTGTTGTTGTTGTTGATTGCTTGTTATTGTTTTATTCTCTCTGGCATGTTTTATTGCTAACAGTGGTATCAGAGTTGGGTGTAGATGGGAGATGGAAAATCTATTTCTTGGACATTTGAATCTGCAAGGATAAATTATAGATCAAGGTTAAAGTGTAGATCTACTATACATAATAGAGATCTCATTGTGTATTGCTTCCTGTGCATAAATTTGTATATTTGTATATCTGTGCAAATCTGTCCTGCAGAAGATGGTGGATAAGTGGTAGCTGGTCGTGTGCCTGCGAATCTTAGCAGGGAAGAAACCCTAGCTATCTTACATTTTATGTGAAGGAGGATCTGAATGATTGGATCAACCTCATGTGAGTGAAGAAGCCAGCCTATGGCTCATAATGGTGAACTACTACTATTTTTTTATTATTAATTGCTGAGGCTATAATCCTGGTATTGAAGTGGCGATTTAGTTTGAAGGAAGGGAGACTATGTTGAGAGAAAGGGCGATCTACTATTTTTGTGTAGGTTGTCTATCTAGAGGAGAAAGAAAATGCCCACACTACATAAGAGAACCTAGCATATAGAATTTCATGTGATCTAGCAAAGGATCTACTATGTGCACCATTTTTATTCCAGATCTGTTGAATGCGGTGGATTGGGAGATGGTGTAGTCCCAAGGGTCATGTGGTTACCAGAGATACATTATATATTATAAGCATGCATGCACAATGATATAGATACAAGAGACGAGATAGATAGAGAGAAGCACAAGCCTTTGTATTAACCAGCAAGATAAGAATACAACATAGAACCAATCTAACTAGTACATTGGCTCAACAACCTATATATACATATCTTTCAATACAATTACATAACCGTCTGTCGGTCTAACTGACTGACCCAACCTATACTAGTTGATGCGACCTGTCGACATATACTTCAGAATGGTCGGGCAGAGGGCCTAGTCGATAGGCTGACCTAGGCCCCTCCAACATCTCCCACACGTCAAAATATTTCTTCCTCCCGAAGAATGGAGAGATCAAAATAACAAAAAGAAGTATTTAGACGGTTATGATGATGGTAGGCTGGAGGTGGTAGCATCAGGTAGTTGTAAGCAAACCTCGACAATAGCTTCGACAGAGATAGATAGACGGTGCTAGAATTCTTCCCATGTACGCAAGAAAGCTTGGTTATCCACAGTCAATGTCATGATATTCGACAAGTATTGCATCTTGTCGTGAGTGGAAGTATTTTGTAAATTGATCATGTTGGGGTCAAGGACTGTGACTGTTTCTTTAGCATCAGCAAGTAAGTGTTGGAGCCGAGGCTAGATTTCTTCAAGTTTAGAGAGGCCAAGGCGTGCTTGTGAGATCCACTATACTTCCTATTTTTCTAATTTGTCCAGCTTCCTATTTTCCATGATGATTTGATTGTCGAGGATTTCAGTAAGTGCTTCTTCAGCGGTCAGACATTGATGATAAAGTGTGCTTAGATGTGTGCGTGTCTTTTGAAGTTCCTTGTACACTTCTCCATAATGTACATACCAATTGTTCAAAACTTTAGCAAGTTGGATTGCTCGAGTATCATATTGCTTGAGCAAGTTGAAAGCTTCTGTGAAGGCTACATACTGATTTGTCATTAAGGAGGATACTTTGATAGCCTGGTCTTGTTGTTTCTTTAGAAGCTTAGATTGTAGAGTCGACATGACAGACTTGAATAAATGATATGCTCTGTCGAGAGGTGATGTCATGTCGGGATTTGCAGGAAGTGAAATGAATTGCTGGGCTAAGTCTTCACACTTAGCAAGAAATGTAGTCCTTTCTTCCTATAGCTGGTGTATCTGGTCTTCTCTCTCTTGTTGACGATGTCTCTGCTCTCCGAAGACCGCATCTTCAATTAAATCAATCTCTTCTTGAGATGTCAAGTGTGGCTGATAATTGGCAGTAGCTCCAAACTGATCCAAGTAAACTGAGAGGGTGTTTTCTGATTGGAATTGTTGCGGTTGTTGATGTTGCTTTTGCTGCTAAAATTCTCTTTCTTTGTGCTTCTTATCTTTGTGTTTCTTCCAACTGCTTTTCTCATTTCCTTTTCTTTATGTATGATTTTCTACTCTGGCCCCTTTTCTTTGTCAGATGTTGCTGGATGAATTGCTATAGCTACTTGTGTGCTAGCAACAGCTTGTTTTGTCTGGACCTATGTGCTTTGCTCTACTTCTGAAGTAATTGGAAATTGATGCGCAATAGTTTTGGTACTTACTGGAATATCTGTTGGTATGCTGGATGTGTTGACATTGATGGTACTAGTGTTTTGTATGCTGGTTTGTTTAGGTGCTTTTGTTGTGTCAGCTTCAATGTCTTGAACTGTGGTTGTTTCCTTGGCTTGAATTGTAGTGGCTTCAGCTGCTTCTATTGCTATTGCTTCTTTGTTTTGCTACTGTAGTACCGGACTGGACTTGGATCTGTCGAAAGAAAGTTGGATGTGTGCTGTCGGAGGTGGACTCCGTCGAATGTTCTGAGGTACTCTCCATCTTGTCTCTGTTGTTTTGAAATCTATAAACCATGCTTCCAACCAAATTTTAATTGTCAATGATCCATGTCGGTTTGTTCCCGATGAGAAGCATCATAAATTCTCCATAAGTACATTTCATTCTTGAGAAAAATCCTTATTTCCTCACGGCCGAATGTGGGTCATGGCAATCTATATGATTACATATGGATATCGAATGCTGGTCACTTCTTCTTGGCACTTATAGCATGTGTGTTTGACTATGTCGGCCAAGAAGTCTGCCCACTTGTAAACTTTACCGTGCATTGCCATATTTTTAACAGCTTCTAACATGTCAGTTTTCAAGTCTAATCCTCTTCCTATTCGTGATAATTCATGCGACACAATCCCGGCATCAGTTTTGTAATTTCCATATCTGATCTGGCTCACAGCTTTGCCTCGTGAGTTCTTTCCAGCAGCGGTAGTTACAAATTCGTCGACCAAGTCCGTACTTGAACTTGTCGGTACAACATTTCCCTTATGTGATAGAGCGGTGATTTTGTGGATAAGTTCTCCATCAATTTTGTGGATAAGTTCTCCATCCATTGTGATATCTACTAACAATGAACTGTGCAATTACTTCTTTGAGCCCTCCGAAACTTTATACAAGGGGTGCCTTCATATAATGTAGGATTGTGGTATTCTGATTCCTTCCTCCACTCTTCAATATCTTTCCAAGCTCTCTCCCAACTGGTTTCTAGAGCCTTCTCATTCTGAGTCATCTGTAGTCTTGTTTCCAAAGGCGATTTATCTTTTTCCAGCTCTCTGACTGTTGTCGCAATGGCCCTGGTTTCCATTAGGGTTTTCCTTAGAGCCATGGTGGATTCAGGATTTGAGAATGTGAAATTTGCTTCAACAAGGTCAGGGAGCTCTGTATCATGAAGTTCAAGTTCTTGGCAAAAGAGTGCCCAAGAATCCTCGAGCTCAGGATTTATGGTGGAGCTGCTCAGTACAGGTGAATAGGACGTAGAGGCTTGTATTAATGGTTGATTTGATGGAGGTATTAAATTGAGCTGACAGGCTATTGGTGCCCTGTCAGGTGCACTACTTCTGGCATCACAACTGCTTATATCCTTTACTTCTTTGTCATCATGATGCCACCACATCTTGCTTGCTGTGTCATGTTGATGAGCTTCTCTAGATGGGTTTTTTCGGTCTGTGCTCCATTGTTTCTGTCGTGTCTGGTTTTCCTCAACAACTCATCGACATTCTTGTCGATGTATATAATACTGACGACTATGTGATGGGATTTTTTCTTTGCTTTTTCCATCCTTTTTCTGCCAATCTCTCGTCATTCTACTTTTGTCAAGCCTTGCTGTTTGCTTGATTGCTTATGGTACTTTCTCTCATTCTGTTATTTCTAGCCATTCTTTTTTTTTAGAATTTTCATGACTTGTACCTTTTTAGGTGGGAGTTGTTTACAACTTTCTTAAAAACACTTGTAACATTTTCAGCCGGACTAAACCATTAGGATTTATTGTTTCGACAATGTAGGGTCCAATCCACTCTGTATGCAACTTCTTTGGTTTCCCTTTAACATAGCTATTATAAAGTAGTGCCAAGTCCCCAACTGACAGATTTTTCTGTTTGATGTTTCTATCGTGCCAAGCTTTTTGTTGTTGTTTTTGGACTTGTTGATATTCTATTGCCATCTGTCGGCTTTCATCTAGCTTCGACAGTTGTAATAACCATTCTTGTCGAGCATCTTTGACATCAATGTGTAAGACTGCTGCAATAGTCGGTGCTTGTTATCGAAAATGCAATGGGACAACTACTTCTTGTCCATAGACAAGTGAAAAGGGTGTCTGTCTTGTCGCTCGTTTGTATGTTGTTCTATATGCCCAGAGAATAGCAGGTCCTTTATCGTCCCAGTCGTCCTTCTCCATGTTTCATATTTTTTCCAATCCTCTTGTGAGTGTTTTATTGAATGATTCCATAGGGCCATTGGATTAGGGATGATAAGCTGTGCTTATTCTATGATCAACTGCAAATTCTTTATTCAATGCTTTAATGGTTTTGCACACAAAATGCATACCTTGGTCACTTATCAATTTTAACGGGCATCTGAAACGTGTTATGATATTTTCATAGATAAACTTGGAGGCAAGTTCGCTTGAACATGTTTCAACCATCTCTGCTTCTGCCCACTTGGTGACATATTCTACCGCGGTGATAAGATATCGTGCTCCTCTTCTCCTACCAATTACTAGAAGTGGTCCAATAAAATCGATCGCCTAAATTTCGAATGTCTGGCTAGGATTAATTGGAACCAAAGGTATTTCTGTTCTTGGTAGCGGTCAACCCATATGCTGACATATATCACACTTAGATACAAACTCTCGTCAGTCTTTATGAACTATCAGCCACCAAAGTCTAGCTTGCAGAATTTTCCTCGCTGTTATGTCTACATGATAGTGTCCTCCCGCCGGTCCAAAATGAGCTTCTGAAAGTATATTTTGTTGTTCATGCTCAAGTGCACATTGATGTAATATATCTTCCAAGTCAAGTTTATAGAGGAATCCGTTGATCAAAGTATAAGGTGTTGCATTCATAACAAGGATATTCCTCTTTTTCTCAGTCGCTCCTTCAGGATCTTGTCCATCCTCGAGAAACTATGCAATTTCCGCAAGTTCTGAAGGGACTGCTTCAATACGAAACAAGTGTGCATCCAGTAAATCATCTTCAATTCCTGTCGGCTCCTCTCTAGTGTCAACTCTCGACAGGTGGTCTGGCCCAACATTATCCTTTTCAGGTCGGATAACTACTTCGAACTCAAACTCCTAGAACAGTAGAAACTAGTGACATAACCTCCCATGGTGCAATGGTTTATTGTCTAATTATTTCAAAGCTTGATGATCTATATAAAATATGAAAGGATTAGCCAATAAATAATGACAGTATTTCTGCAGTGAAAATACTATACCTAATGCTTCCCTTTCTGTTGTAGAGTAGTTTCTCTTAGCTTTATTCAGCTTCTGACTGCTGAAGGCATTAGGATAATCCATTCCTTCTCCCGGTTGTGTCAAAATAGTGACGACTGCTATTCCATATGTGTCAATATGCACATGAAACTTTATTGACCAATTTGGAAATTGGAGGATAGGTGCTTCGACCATTTTTCTCTTCAAAGTATTGAATGAAGCATCACATTCCTCCATCCACTTGTAATCTTGATCTTCTTTTAGCAATTCTTCAAGAGGATAGGTTGTGTTGGAGTAATGTCTGATGAACTTCATGTAATACCCCGTATGACCTAACAAAATCCGCACTTGGTTTGGATTGACTAGAGGCTTTAGGTTAAGAATAATTTTTATCTTGGCATAGTCGACCTTTATTCCCTCCTTGCATACTACATGGCCCAACAATATGCCTATAGGTGTCACAAAAATGCACTTTCTAATGTTCAGTGACAACTTAATTTGCCGACAATGTTCGAACATCAGTCGAAGCCATTTGCAATGATCTCTTAGCATTGTATAGATTGTCCAATTTTCAAAGTAGACAACCATGGTTTTGTAGATATATTCTTGAAATGCCTTGACGACAATCCAAGAAAATACCGCCGATGCATTCTTCAGACCGAACGGAATGACTTTGTACACGAATGACCCGAACTCGCACACGAATGTCATCTTTTTTTTATCTTCTTTTGCAATAGGCACTTGATTATACCTAGAGAATCCATCCATGAAAGAATAGCACTCATGCCTTGCAACTTCATTAATAATTTTATCTGCAAAAGGAGTTCGGAATGGGTCTGTGAGTGTTACCTTGTTCAGCTCGTGAAAGTCGACATAGATTCTCAGTCGTGTCGGATCTTGTTTCTTTGACTGAACAACCATTGGGCTTGCCCACTCCGACTGGTCGATAGGATATATAATTCCTACTTCGAGCATGCTATCGATCTCCTTTTTAACAATATCTTTGTACTTATGAGAAAGCTTATAGGGTTTTTTCTTGGCTGGTCTGGCATCTAGCTTGATATCAATTTTCATCTCGCCCATCTCCTACACAATTCCTTTCAAGTCTTGGTAATATCGAGCAAATACATCTTGAAATTCCTTGAGGAGACTAGTGATTTTGATCGTTTGTTCTTCATTCCAGTAATCGCCAATTTTTGTCATTTTCTGTCGGTCATCATTTGAAATATCTACTTCTTTTGTTTTAATCTTCATGTCCATCCATTCTAGTGCACGACTGTCACTTATCAGTATTTCACCTTCTTTAATTTGTGTGAATGTTGGTGGAAAGTCCTTTTCTGACAACCTTTCAGGTTTGTCCTTCTCGACAATCTCTGTGCTGAAGATTGTTTTTACATGCTTCGACATGCTGGGGTGATCCTGTCTCCATTAAAAACTCTTCCTGACTGATTTCTCCATTCCTAGGCTTAATCTTGTCGAATGCTGGATTTCTATCGACGTTATACTATAGCAGGTGGTAGGTTGGTGAGTAATTTGCTGCTTTTCTGCAAGAACTGAATTATCTATCGGCTGCATAAATTCTTTGATAGTTTTACTTTCTTCTACAAACTTCTCCTCCTTTAGAGAAAACTGGAAATCCTTGATGAAATTTTCTTTCAAGTATTTCCAAGAGAAAGTTTCCCCTCTCGCCTCTTCCATTTTATACCACTTATTAGGTAAACCATCAAGTGTTCTGGGGAAGAGGTGAGGCCATACCCTTTTGTCTTTATAGCACAATTTTCTCCATTCTCTTTTGCAACAGTCAATGTGGACTTCAAGATTTTGTCCCTGTGTAAACATAGGGTTGTCGGTCTGAGTCGCCAGTTTCTTTCCTCCAAATCTTTCTACAAAAAATGTCAATGTGGTATTCTAGGTTTGGAGTTTCAACTGATGGGTGTCCCACCATCTCGCATCTTGACCAGTGAATGTCTCTACCAGACTTTGTAGTTGGCCTTGCTCTCCGACATGTTTCGATACCTGTTCAACATGCACAGTAGGTGAATCATGTTCTTTGTACCTCAATGTCGGATTACATGTTTGTGAACTTCTGTCTGGAACAAGCGTCGGATATGCTTGCATTTTTCGCTCGAATATCTTTGGTGTATATGATATTGAGAGACACTTATTCATTTGTTTCTTTGAGATGGATTCCACCGTCCAACATTCTTGTACATGAATATCATAGTTCTCAATCTACTAGTCGTAGAGATCTGTATCGGAATTATATTTGAGTGGCACAGGATTGCCAAGGTGAAGCTCTCCTTGGGAATTTGGTTCAATGCGGTCTTCATGATTGTCTGTTCGATAAAGTTGTCGAATATCATTATCTACTTATGCAGGTTCCGACCATGGTTCTCCCTGATATGGGAAGATCAATATGATAACCTTATGCCCGTTTTCTTTCTACTTGATGCGACTTTTTTCTAAGTAAATTGAAGCCTTCATCTTTCGCCCCCAAGGTCGACCGACCAAGGCTGGGAAAGAGCTTGCATCATCTTTGGGATTAATGATTTCAAAGTTGACTTTTGTTGAGATGCCCTTGATGGAAGTTTCAACTCTTTTCCATACTCCAATCGGCTCAATTAATCCTTGATCTGCGAGCTTCAGATAAATTCTCAATTCCTGCAATTGTGGTCAGCCGAGTTGGTCCCAGGTATCACGAGTCATGATATTCACTTGGGAATCAAATTCTAGTACGACTTGTCATACATGATATCAATTTATGTCAAGGTAGACCGATGGGTCAGCATCATTTTTCTCTTTTTGATTTAGTCAGAAATTTTTTTTGGTTTGTCTTTGCTCAATATGTTTATATTTCAATTTGTGCAACAGGTCAATCAATTTTCCTACAGCTTCATATTTTGAAATCAAATTGAACACTTCACTTAGAGATTTTTGTTGGTTTTCTTCAATATATTCATGTGTTTCCAAATCACAAAATATGTCGGATGCATTTTTGTACGCAAATTTTTGTTTCATAGGATTTCGGTAATCCTCTTTATCTACAACTTCATCTGTGGCTTATCTTGACCAATATGAGTACCTTTCCTAGTGACAATTTTCAAGTTTTTAGTACGAAGCACATCATATTTGGGTACAAAAGATAAGAAATGAACATTCTTTTTATTATTTATTTTCTCAATCATGGTAGGGCAATCCTCTAAAAAGTGATCGCCTACCCCACACTTTGGACAAAATTTAAGATCAGTTCTTTCTTTATAAGGGCATTCTGCATGTCGATGATCCTTGCTGAAACATGTGAAACATAAACCAGGCCGATTAGGTCTAACACCACGACCACCACCACCGCGACCATGGCTCTGGTGTCCTCTACACCTGTTGAAGTCGTCATATTGCTGATCATATCGATGGTCATTATACCTTGGGTATCTGTCATTCTTGTTCTGATTGTACCGGTTATTCCTTCCATCATTTCTTTCAAACCTGTCGTTTCCTGTGTTTATGTCATCATACTGCTCGACAGAGTTTTTCTGTTACACTGCATGGTAATTTTGTCGATTTTTCAAATTCAGATGACATTCTTCAATCGCATGTGTACTGACTTCGCATATTTCACACCATTTTCCTTTCTTGTTTTTTCATATTATATGGACAATCATTTATGGTATGCGAGTCATATTCTTTGCATAGATCACAAAAGCATCTGGTTTGAATAAATTTAATTTCTTGTCGTCGATCCTCAATTCGACAAGAGTCTTTGGTATGCCTTGCAGTTCAACATGTGGTACACCAAAATTCTGGCCCTTTCAAAGTCATACTTTGGATTCCTTGCTCCATACTTTCAAGGCATTCGTCAACATATCTGTCCATGGATACTAGAGGGTATTCATCATCCATTTCAATTTCCAGTGCCGCTTTTAATGCTTCTGCATAATTATTGACACTTTGTCGACATACATGTATTTTTATTTTACTTATGAGACCGGGAATAAACCATTTAATTAATAAATTTTATTGGATATGATAGTCTAGTTTGCTTAGGAGCTCTTTGAACCTCTTATCATACTCATTGACAGTTTCTATTGGCTTCTGGACTGTTGTCTTCAGTGGTTCGGACGCCAGGTATGTTGCATCTTCTATCATGAAAAATGCCAGAAAGCTTTGTTTAATTTGTGCCTCGGTTTCATTCGGTGTCTTTGCAATGTATCCCATGTACCATGTTAGTGCACGTTTTCTCATCAAACCAGCAAACTGAGCCATCTTCCGTTCTTCACTGGTGAGTTGGTTTGCCATCCATATTGATTCGCACACAAACCAATGTCATATCGGATCTTCATCAGCTTCATAGAATGGAAGGTGTGTTGTTGAGTGCGACATGTCTACTGGTGTATCGATTTGAGAACTAGATGGTGGTGTAGGTGGATTATTTTCGCAACCAAAACTTGGTGCTTCATTCATTTGAACTAGTTGTCTATCAGGACTGGGTTCTCTATCTTCAGAACTAGTATCTAGAGCTTCTTTTGTTTCATCGAGTCTTTCTTCTTCTACTACTTCTGTCGAAATCCAATTAAAGTTTTGTTCGAACGGGATTTCGCTAAACCTTGGGTTCTCCGACGTACTTGATGAGTCACTCAAATTTGGTATTGGCAGGGGGATGCTTCTTCATGTTCTGGGTACAATAGATGAAAATTTCTATTCAAAAATTTGGGTTGAAAGGACACCCAATTTCCTTCTTCCGGTCGATGGATCAATAATCTATTGATTTCATCGCCTTCTTCACTTTGACAACTCCAAATTCCCGACTGACTAGCATGGAGACCAAGATTTTCCTCGACAATTTCTTGCCCCTGGACACTTTGTGTTAAATGAAATGGAGAAGGAGGTATTACCGTCTCAGCTATTTGAACTTGGAGAGCTGTACAACGCTCTATCCACAAGTCTTCATCCATTGGCGCCATGTCTTCTTCGATGCCCTGATCATCGCAGGATTGACTTGACTCTAGCAGATTTTCTTCTACATCTGTCGCGACACTTGATCCTCGTGTCATACAGAGTGCAATTGCTTGCTCCCTCAGCTCTTCATGCCGCTGTCTCCTTTTTTCTCTTTCGATTTTATGGATATCAGGAGTGCTTTTATGACTCATTAGTATTTCTTTGTTGGATTTACGTCCACTACTGGTCATGTCGCCTTGTCATATGTCATTTTTCATCAAACTCAGTACATTAGAACATGCTTCGCCACCCCCTAATGCTGAACAAAACTTTTCTAGATCACTGGGGAAGTACAGACCGTCATTTGTTCAAAAAGAATTCCCATTGGCGCTCCTTTACAAATATTTCCCACTATCATTCTTTCTACTCTCACTTAGAGTTTGGAATGGGCGGGAGCAGCAAGGGTCGTGTCTCGACAATATGCGCAATGCCTTTGTCAATAAAAAGTTTGAACAATAAGGTCGGCAGAGAACCTAGAAATTGATCAGCTAGGTCAGTGAAGAACTCTTTTCTAACTTCGAGTACAAAGATGCGGTCTTCAATTGCTTTCTCTTCACAAAAATCATCTGCGATCTTTTCACACCACTCTGACAGATTCGTACATCCTCAATTGATCAAATTCAACAATAGCTTCCTCTCTGCTTCATCAACTGGTCTTTTGATCCAAAAGCTTCTTCAAGGTGGTCACCATGGGCTCTACAAATTTCTCATGGGTCTCGGAGAAGAATTGTTCCCTTTCTTGGATAATCATTAGCTTGTTTCTTTGCGCATAATTCTGCATATAATTTGCAATTTTGTTCTCCCACCAATCCTTAATCTCCTATTCTGAAATCATATGTCATGCTGCTATTTCTAAATGCATCAACCGACAACAGAACTAGATGTTGTAGTCCCAAGGGTCATGTGGTTACTAGAGATACATTATATATTATAATCATGCATGCAGAATGATACAAAACCTTATTTTTAGGGTTGGATTCCTCCATTGTATGGTGCCAAAGTGAGCACACTATTACACATGGGGGTGTTTTGAGACAATAATTTAAGAAGAAATTATAATTTTGTTTCAAACATTCCCCTTTTTTACTTTTCTTCATTCTTATTATTATTTACATTTATTATTACTTACATTTATAGTTGTAGAGCAAATAATGGGCATTAATAAGACCGGTTAGACTAACAAACAATATTTTAATCATCCCATGTCCAAGTGAGTGCAATGTAGTCGGGTTTGAAGTATGCTTGAAAAAGAGACCGCTAACAGGGGTTTTCAACACATGCACTACAACTGCTAAACAACATGGGTTTCCAACATCGACGGTGGAGGATTCTCACATGGTATCTTCTTATCCTTGTTCTATTTTGAAGCATTCTTTAATCTTGATTTTCTTTTGTTCATCATTCAAGTGCCCATATATTTCTGGGTTTTTAAAATTTGGGGATTTGGAATAGTAATTTGTATACCCACTTGTTCTTAAGGGTGAAAATGATTTAAAGCATAACTTTTTGTTTGGAGTGAACAATTTGACAGGATTATTGAGATACTAATACCCCATTATCCACCTCTCTTGCTTTGACTCTCGTTTCTTCTTACTCATAGGTTATTTTTGTTTGTCGATATACAGTACTTCCTAAAAAAAGAATCAATAGCTCTTCATGTTTGCGGGATTCAATATTGAATATTTCCAATGAATACATAACTTCTTCACTGGATATTGAAGAAAAGAGACCACCTTCATATGGGAATATTCAATATGATGTATTTATCAAATGTCAAAATAGTAACAGGTGTGGCGGTTCCTTCCATATTATTATCTAAAGAAATTTTGATTTGGTGGTTTGTCTCTTGGGAAATTTCTTCGTTTTGGGTCAAAAAAAACTCGAGATTGTTGCTTCTTCGCTAGGTACACCAATTTCCCCCATTCTTTGTGATGTGTGTGATTTTTGTGATTTTTCTTCCTCATTAGTAAACATTTTTAGAAAATGTTTGTTTTACATTGTATCGAATTTTTGTTTTTTTTCTCTTAGAGAACAATTCATGTAGAATTTGTCATGTTTGGCATTTCCTTTTCTGCCATTTGAGAATAATTCGTGGATAATTTGTTCTTTTGTGTTGTGCAATTTCCTTTTCATTTTTGTGTTGGACAATTTGTTGCGTTTGTTTGGACAAAAAATATTTTCAATGACCTATTTTATGGTAAACATTTGGATTGACTTGTTTTAGGTTTTTGTGGAAGGTAAACAAATCATTCATAGGTTTTAGAAAAAAAATTGCACTGAATTTCTCTGGCCTTGGGAAATCTACTTTTGGTTGGTGCATTGAGCAGTTTGTTGACTGTGGTTCGAGAAAAAAAAATCCGTTGCTTTTCTCCAAAAATTTGCATTTAAAATATTTAAAACAATTTTTTTTCAGGACGATGTTATATCTTTGTGTTTAGGGATGAACTCTCGTACCTGGAAATTCCTCATCCTTGAATCGATAGCACTAGATGCTTCAAACATAAATATAAAATCTATGAAGCCATTGAGTTATAATCATAGTGTTGGCTATGAATGAGAACTGGAATTAGAATATGGTATGAAACCTTGCAAAGACTGTGTGTTTTCCAAATCCTTTTCTATGGAATAAAAGCTTCCCAAAGTAGTGTTTTGCAACATCTATTGATCGAAGACCCTTTTAGTGGATTTAAAGAATTGCCTCATTTTTTATTCTTGCTTGATAGGTTTCAATGCTGGCAGTGGAGGGTAGTATTTGTTACTCCATAATAAGGTTTTCGCAATATTTACATGTAGGTGTGGTGTGCGTGCTATGATTTAGTTTGATAGATTAGAGTGTTTGCATTGAACGATAGTAATTGCCCATTTAATTGAGAAGTAGTTCTAATGTGTACAATGTGTTTTGGTCTATCTTTTGTGTTGGTCAAAAGTGAGTCAGATGTACTCATCTCAAATATTGAATATGTAAAACATCACATAATGAAGGTATCCATTGTTGATTGTTAGGATCCCTCCTGAATAAGGTATCTATCCCTATACCATGTTTTACTCTACTCCTCTATGTCTGTTACCCAACCATTTACAGGATATAATAAGTATTTTCAACTCTATCTTCGACATAGACCCGAATTGATATATTGTTCCTTGTTTGGTTGAAATGATCGTGTTTCCAACAATATGTAGACTAATCCGTAGAATTTTTTTTTCATATCCTATCACATGGTCGGGCATACAATCACCGATTTCTAAATTTATTAGAAGACATGTTCTTCTAGACATGGTCTCTATGAGGTGTGTTGCATATTTCAACATAACATGTAGCTCTTGGGGATGTAAATGAAGAGCCAAATAAGTATCCTCTAATTCTGAAAATTCCATTATGTCATTAATGAGAGTCTATAGAAGGATACTATCGACTATTAGCTAGCATATTTTCCATAGCCACTTGTTCAATATTCATGTCGACACCTTGTAAAATAGACGAGAGATAAGAAATAGCATGCATGGGAACCCTCGTTTCAAGTTCATTGCCAATTGAAAGGAATGTCTTGCCTCTCTTGCTCTCGAGTCTCAGTACATCCTGTTTTTCCTGTTGTAATTCTTTGTTCTTATCAATGAGTTGGGACTTCATCTTATTTAATTCTTCTAAAGCAGGTGCATGATATAGGTTAACAACAACTTGATCTTCCATAACTTCTACAATAACTAACTCTTGGGAACTCCAGTGCCTTTCATTTTCATAAGGTAAGACTAGCACCATTATTGCATACGATAATTCTACAAGTACTGGGGTTCCACCCTTGAAATTTGATGCCTTTAACAAAGGCACCCTTATCGTTGCCACATGCCCACCCAATGACCAATGATGATTAATCTCCTTCCCCAAGGCATAATCAATATTCAATAGAATTGCAATCTTGCTACTCTTAATATTCTCCACATATGGATTAGTACTATGGGAACAATTAATGGTACTTGCAAATGACACTGCTTGAACTCATGGGTTACCTCCATGGAATCATCATCTTCCTGTGGAATACATATATTGCAGTTCTTCAAATTCAATTTCTTTGCCAACGAAATAAGAGTAGTATTTAGGATAGTGTGTCAGTCTAGATAACTGCATATTTTCTTTAGTTAGCATGTGGACATGCAAACTCATTTCCTCTTTCCTTTTCATAATGTCCACATCCCTATCAAGTTCCATTTCCTTTTTTTTAAGAAAAATTTCTCTTACCTTCACCTGTAGCAATTTGGGAATCAGAGTTACAAGAGTTATGGCTGTAGTGCAAGACACAAGTTTGTTTAAGAACTTAAAGACAATCAGATCCAACATTACATGGAAAGAGTGAGGACCGTATGTTCAAATGTTGATAAAGTGAGCTAAACCACAAATCACAATGAATTATCCAAACTGAACTATCACCCATATGGATGGGAATAAATTAGATGAACTCAAAAAGTACAGAATCTCAAAAGGGATGGAAAAGTAATTGAAGGAAATACAAAATCCTCCCCTTCATAGTTGCATCTGGATAAACTAGAACTCTCATCCTATGATACCATTGCAATGTTCTGAAGGAGGAATGAAACGATGAAAATCCCCCCAAACTGATCATTGCAATAATATTTGTGTGATTTAATGTACTAAATCTGATTAGTGATACAAAAACTCTAAATTTCACAAAATGAATTAAAACAATGTTTGTAAGAGCTATATTGATTGAAGGTTGACTCGAACAAGAGTTGTGGGTGGAAGGAAGGATTTAATATGGAATGATACATCAGCATAAGGTACTGAGACCATTGATGTTACAAGAGCATCAAATTTTCAGTTTACTCCAACGCTCTTGTGCCCCTTAGCATATCCAGACTAGTATGGGTGTGAACTTTAACTAGAGGCTGGGTATGGGTGTTTATGACTCATAGAGGTTAAATATCATTAAGTTACATTTATTACACAGTGTTAGCACCCCAAAAAATCTTGCGATTAATTGTCTTCTAGTGACATTAATTGTCTTTGGGCAGCGTCGACAGTGAAAAATTAGGACATTTTTCTCATAACGGGAGGTTTCAAAGCTTGGTCGAGAAGGAAAAATTTGTCCTCAGTTGCAGACACCATGGTCGCAAAAGAAAAATGGTTCTAAGGGTTTGTGAACTAAGTCTTTTTGAGGGGGCCTAGAGAGTTCTTTAAACCTAAGACAAATAAGGAAAGGCTTTTTATAAAAGAGGAGGCACTAAGGTTTTAATTTCATGAATTAACCTAAGTGAAAAGGTTATGAGGGAAGGTCTTTTGAGTTCTATAGTCTAAATGATAATAAATCCAAAGTTTAAGAATTAAAAACAAAAGGTTTTTAAATAGGGATTTATGCTAAATGGAAGTTTTGATTTTTATGGAAAAAAGCATCGTGAAAGGTTTTAATTTTTATAATTTTTGGCCAAAGTCTAAAGGTTATGAAGAAAAGGTCTTGATTGTTTATAAAAGGGGTTTTAATTTTACAATATGGACTAAAGTGAAGACTTTAGTGAGAAGGCTATTATATAAAAAATGATGTGGGCAAAAGCTTAGATTAAAGGTGGAGCAAAAACAATATATCTCCCAACACCAAGGGCTTACTAAGGGACCAAGAGTCGAGCCATAAGGGCCTTACACATCGTCCATCACCCAAGCGCCCAAGGACAAAGTCCTCAATTTGTTACTTGGTAAACATTGAATGCAAGAGGATATATAAAGTGTGGAAGTCTTACCTTCATGTCGCATGTGGGATAAAGTCCCCAAGATTAAAATGTGAATATAAATGTTCAAGCTAGCATTTCGATGCCAAAGTAGGGAGGAAATCAACGGCTCACAGTGCACCTCGCACCATCCAAATGCTTAGGAGATAAATAAAAAAGCAGGTGCGATGAAGGAACCACTATCCGACGTGTCATTTTCTGGGCCCATCACATGAAGACGAGCTAGTATTCGAAACCATTTAGACCCATATGATACCACCTTTACCGATAGAAGTTGTTTGGGAAGTATATAAGAGAGCGTCTTTTTGCGGGTGGCTTATTTTCTTTCCATTTGGCCGAAGTGCCAAAATTCCAAAACCCTAAAATGCCAAAATGGATAGGGAGATGGTGCCATTTATCCAAATATGGGGAGTCGGCTGCAACAATGAGGAGTCAGGGTAGAAAAAATGAATCGCCCTCCTTCTCTAATATGGTTTTTGAAGATTCGTGTAGCCACGACTGTCCTCCCCTCCGTCCAAGTTTAGTAGCTCCACACACAGGGTTTGGTGCTACCATCATTTGACGTAGCAGAGAAAGAGATACATTCGTTGCAGCTTTGGAGGTCTCAAAAAGCAAAGGAAATTGCCCAGTTTTTCAGAGATGCGTGTATCCACAACTTCGTCGAGAATTGGCATTTGTACACTCGATGAGTAATTGTTGCCATGCCACCATATTTCTGCAGATGGGGAATAATGCAGCCCATGATGAGTCTATTTTTCCTTCCAGCCTGGTTCTTTATCCGGTTGATAGGCTCGTTGGGATCTAATGCCATGACAATGGAGAAATGATGGGGGCATCCAGGCCATCTCGACCAAACCCACGATGGCAAGAGCATTTGCAGAGCTTGTGGGGGGCATGACATGCATATGTTTCACGCAGCCGCAGTTGAAGCTATGGGTTCGATATGCAATGGCTCTAATAGCATCAATGACCCATTGACATGGTTTCTCCAAAATGATGCTGCTAATGTATTATCCATTCCTTTCAAGTGCAAGACACAAGCAAATGGGCTATCACTATTTTGTATTGTCTCACCGATAAATTGTAGGAGAAGGATGAGCAAGTATTTCATATGTGGGTTGAAGACAAAATGGATGCTGGGGTCTCCAAGATATTTCCAACCAAACCAGTGGTTTGGGGAAAATGGTGCATGTTTTTACCCAGCTAGTGGTGAAGGAAGTGTCCAAGAAGACGATATTGCTCCAATACGAGCTTAGATTTCATTTTTAGCACAGAGTTGGCCTTATTATCGCTTCTCCTCATGCTCATTTCTTTCCATTCCATAAAATAAGAAAATTATGAGCTATTGCTGGGTGAGCCTGTCTCTAATATTGTGCGGGTTTGAAAAGAGTCGATTCCATGGAAGAAAGCTGCTATAGCCATTGCAGTTTTCCAAGGTTATTCATGATTCTTAGAGAAGTTTCTAGCGCAGGTGTTAAGCAGGTGAATGTGCAGTAAAAAATGCTGTTGCAGAATGTAGAATAGCTCCTAGCAGGTTATTGCAAAATCAAAGCTTCTATTTGAAAGCCCACCAAGGGTTAGGGTTTATAATTTTCATTTCAACCCTTTTTTAGAAGAATAACCCCAAACTATTATATGGATGCGTTTTGTGGTCGGAGGTTTGTTTATATGGATTATCCAACTATAGGCACCTCGAGGAGTCCATAACTCAATATGTTATACCAGATTTAGTGGGGCATGGGAATTCATTCAGACCTGGAATCGTCCATAGACAGAATCACTTCAGAAAATTATGATATTTTTGGATTGTACAGGTTTGGCGATTTTTGGTCATGCTGCAAGTAAGAATGTGTCATGAAAAAACAAAGAGACTTGATGCAAAGTGTGTAGCCCTAGAAATTTGGCGTTAAAAGCAAAGAAAATAAAAGTTGAAAATGTAACAGAGCTATTTTCAAATACCTATTGTTTTCCTTTGTTTCCCTCATAGGAAAAGAGAAGAAAAATGGCAGGGAAACGTGACATTAAAGAAGAATGGAAGCCACCTGACATTTGAAAGACAAACAGAAATGAATAGTTCAAAGTTAGAGGAGCGGCCACCTGGAGGACATCTATAATATCTTTTGTCTTTTGCTTTGTAATAAATGTATCATTTAGTGAAAATTGCTGCCGGATGTTAAAAAAAAGGGCAATTAGGTTTTATTTCATTTTTCTGTTTTGAAAGAATAGGTGGCATATTTTCACTTGATGATGTGTCATCAAACATTGTAACCATTCTCTGTTAAGAATTAGGTCAAATAGGAGGCTCCAGGCAGCTATATAATCTTTGTAATAGAAGAACTAAGGGTGAGTGAATCATTGGGCTAAAGCCTAGGAGAGCTCAGCTCTATTTTTGAGATTTTATTGTTAAATATATGAGCAGTGTTTGAGGCTGGGTTATTTGCAGAGAATTCCTGTATTATCTTTCTTGCAGTCTATCTTTCCTTTTCCATGTTAATTTGTTTATCTCTCTTTTTATTTCATTATGTTAAATTTCTGTCATGCTTGGATAAGTGTAGCATTGGAATGGGATTCATAGAAATAATGCCCCGTTCCTTTCATTCCAAGCATTTCACCACCAGTTTCTGCTAAAGTTGGCATAGGATTCATCCTTGTTAGATACCCTATGCTGATGGACTGTTCATTCTTCTTCTGTTTCACCCCTTAAAGCTCTGTGACTGTACGTGGGTGGCTACCTTGCCTCTGCTTAGATATCTTATGTAGTTGCACTCTTATGTGTTTTATGATTCATCTTTTGACTCCATTGCCCAATAGTTCTCCTCCTGATTCTCTTACCAAGGTTTTAAACAATTTGTTTCAGCAGAAATATGATCGTCTGCACCTGTTGTTCATTGAATATCTTAAATGTTGAATGCTGGTTTGTTTCTTCATTCATGACAATCTTGATGATTTACATCTTTATGTGATTTAAAGAGAGAGCCCTCTCTGTTTATGTTAGGTTAGAAATGTAAACTAAAGACTGGTTAGTAGTTACCCAGGATTACCCTCTCCACAACCTAGGGGGTCAATTTTGGTGTTAACACACAACAAAATAAAATTCCAGAAATCTATATGAAGTTTTGAGAAATTCTCACAAAAATACTAATAAATTGCATTCCAGGATTGCATAACTAGTGATCATTTAGGGCTCCCAAAAAGTAAAAAGAGGCTCACAAATTCTTGATATGATTTGGATCATGGAATATGACATATTAATCAACTCCAGAAACAATAATTACTTCATTTGGATTCATGCTCCTTTATTTATTAAATGCACAATGGAAACTAGTCAAATTCTAGCTAAATCTAGAAGGGCTGGAGAAATATGATTTCTGTAAATTTAATTGATCTGAATGATATCACAGGATTACATTCACTGTTATTAAATAATAAATAATCTAAGAGACTCCTAAAATAATTACAAAATTTTCTCTCCAATCTTACTGAACAATATAGCACTAGAAATCAATGAAGAGCTATTAGAATCGAACCACATACTTCATGGATATTTCTTAAATTCAACCCATCATTGGTTCAGATATAGGAACTGCAAATAAAATAAGTGACAATGGCTAAATTCCATCATCCTCTAACAGAAAGATGGGGCATATCTCCCAAACTTGACGAGGGTCACATCTCCCAAGTCTCTTAGTAAAAATTGCTCTCATACCAATACGAAAATTGAAAAAATATGTGAATGTGGTGCACACTAGTTTATTTATAATATTGGATTACTTGATGAGCAATTTTTTATGGCTAATGTGCCCTCCTTGAGTGGATAAGGAAAGCTAGCTTTCCTTCCTTTTCCTTTTCTTGCTTTGCTTTACTCTTTTTCTTTTTCTGGTTTTCTTTGTACTTTCTTCTTTTTCTTCTTTTTTCTGAACTTGCCTTCTTTTCTGACTTTCCTTCTTTCTATCTTTGTGTTGCTTTGTGATTTGTGTTGGTTTTCCTGATTTGCTCCTCCTTTCTTTCCTTTTTCCTAATTTTCTATATTTATGTGTTTTCTCTTTGACTTCTTCTCCAAGTCTCTCCTCAACCAACCTTATCCACTAATGCTCCCTAGTGGAGCATTATCATCACCTATTCCACATAAAAAATATTAAATGAATAAAATTAAATAATCCATGTGCATAATTAAACTTAGGATAACATTTATTGCATAGTCTAATTAATTAATTGCTTTGAAATTTCAAAATTAATCCCATGGTCATGAATTTGTCTCCTCAACCCAAGGGATTGATTGGGTTAGGAAATTTTTCCACTGCTCATTTTTTAGGGGACATGATAGTCCTCCCCACCCCATATTTCTTTTACTCAATCAATTTCAAACTAGGATGTTGTAAGATATGTTCTCCTTCCCAAGTAGCATCCTCACTAGGCAGTCCTTCCCACTGCACCAAAAATTCTTTAAGGATCCCGCTCCTTAGCTGAAATTCTATCTGACTTCCAAAATCCTCTCAGGAATCAGAACCAAATTCCCTTCATCATCAATGGGTGGCAAGTCTTGTGAAGGTTTGAATTGCTTCCCTATTAATCTCTTCAAATAGGACACATGGAAAACATTGTGAATCTGGCTGCCCAAAGGTAACTCTAGCTCATAATCCACTTCCCCGAGCTTTCTCAAAACTTGGTAGGGGCCATAGAATCTTGGCTGCAACTTCTCAACCCCTTTATAATTCAATGATGACTGTCTATAGGGATGCAACCTCAAATATACCAAATATCCAACTTGGAAAGCTGCCTCAACTCTATGCTTGTCTGCATGCACTTTCTGTCGATTATGTGCTACCTGCCAGTTGTCCTTGATAGTCCTGAGTATGTATTGAATCCCTTGGAGCCATGTAATGTCCCTAAATTTTAAAATTTTAAAAAAAATCGCTTATGACTGACATTGACAGTTTGGTACATGTTTATCAAATTAACTTCAGCACTGGGGTTTAAAATATAAGATTCACTAAAAAGGATTTGCAGAAGCATTTATAAAAAGGGGAACTGTTTGGTTTAACTACATTGGATTTATTGTACTTAAATTAGTTGGACTTATAGTCTTGGTACTTGGTTAGAACTCGAGAAGCTATTCTCAAACTTGCATCTAGTTTAAATGTTTCTCCTTTTATAAGTTAAGATTATGTGTCAATTTCATTTCTAGCTTGTATAGATGTGGAGACTGTAATTTCTTTTATAAGCTTTATGGTTTGAGGGAGAAAGGATTTGGTGGCCAAAATGGCCAGACTTACTTAGCATTTTTATGCTAAAGTCTAGTTGATTCTTCTTGTTCTTTTTGTAGGTAATTGTTTAAAGACTAAGTACTTTCCAAACTCCATTACCTATGTTTAACCCTACGGTTTTGATCTATGTAAGAACAAATGTGGAACTTGAAAATTCCCAAAGGGAATTCACTATACAAAGTGGATATATAAATATAATTTAAATGCTAAATGGGAAGGTCCTATTGTAGGGCACTACGAGCCCACCCCAAGGCTTTTTAAAAGAAATTGATGTAAAGACTATGGTTTGACCAACACTTGTAAATCGTTGTAATAATAATAAGGGAGTTTCATTTCCACTATATGAAATGAGTGGCGAATTGAATCTTGATGGAATTTGGTAGAGATTTTAATGGAGCTCTATGAGAGCCTTTAAGTGGAGTACAGCTAGAGCATTTAAGACTAAACCCTGAGGGTTTTGAATGTCCCGAGGTATAGTATCGTTTTTTGTTTGTTGGAGTGGGAGGTAGAGCCCTGCTCTTCATACCTTGAAGGAACTCATGACCAACTTCGTGCTACACCCTGACAGTTGATACTAGCTACTCTGAGTTAAGAAATTCATGTGCCGACGAATATTACTCTCAATACTTGGAATTATTTCATCACAGGTTATAATGTTTGTATTAATCGTGGCTCGGTTTGTGTTGATAGGGGAGCTGGTGGTAACATCTCGAACCTAACCTGGGTATCATGACTATGGTGAAAAGAGTGGTAATTCTGGACTTTCATGGCCACCTCCTTCCCTTTAAGTCATAGTTTGGGTAGTTGGGTCAAGTACTGTAACAGTTTGTTTTGGAGCTTTTGGATATGGTTTTGTTTGTTTATATAATAGGTGGCTACACCCTGTAGTGTGCTCTGTGATGTAAAACTTAGTGTTTTGACCTAGTAGTAGTTTATAAGGCGTTTTTGGTTTTGGAGGATGCTGGTCTGCCCTTTTAGCACTCCTGAAGTTTGTATAAACTTGTTAATGATTTACTTTGGGCCCTTTAAAGACAGTCACGATGTGTATAATACGATGTTCTTGTTGGATGGATGAAGAACCCTTAACTGGTTTCCTGAGAAAGTCACAAGGTTGGGTTTTGATGTTAATACTATAATCTTTAAATAAAGAAAATTTGTGAGCACAAAATGTATTTGGTTAAGCATTGATGTTTCCAGTTTTTCTTTTACAAAACTCAGTCTGAGATTTGCTTGAGTTTTCTTTGAATAAAAGGATGAATTCCTCTATCAAATGTTTCGAATGTGAAATGAGAAGTCTGGAAGTTTGACTACTAGAAAATGGGGTTTGTATCATTTCATATTTTGTTGATTCAGATATTATGTGTGTAGGGCTTCTTTCTCGTTTTAATTTTCTGAGATGGTTTTACCACCTAGCCCAAGCTTTGTTAATAAAATCGTATTTTACTCTTGGGATACCGTGTTTATGGTTTTAGTGGTTTATGTGGCATAACCACGATTCATGCTGTACATGAGCCCTGTATTTAAGTTTTTTTTTACGTTTGAAATGAGATGGCCAAGAGTTCAATCCTGAGACCAGTCCTTTCCAAAGGTTTCAACTTGGAAATGACTACTAAGTATCTCTAATATAAATTTAAATGAAAACAAGAAAACCATGGGAAGCAAAACATGGAAGGGTGTTACCGCACTAATTCTGACAACGTTCCTAACTGTGAATGTCTGAATAGATGGTTTGATCCTAAATGATAACTTGTAGGTTCTAACTCTAGTTTTGATAAAGGACAAATTATTTAATATTTTAAGGTTGCATTTTAAGTTGATAAATGCTATGACCAACAGAGGTCCATGATATAAATGGATCTTAGTAGCATAGTCTAAATGTAAAATTCAGAGGGCAGGGGTTGACCCTGAGACATTGAGATTTAAAACCATTTTCTGAATAATGAAAAGGAAGGAAATTCTAGCCTATGCAAGGTGTCTCTCATTTAAACATATGATACTGGGTTTTATAAATTCTGAGGGAAAGTCCTTCATTTCGTTTGACTGTATCTACTGATTCCCAAATCCTGGGAATCTACTGTTGAGTTTTAATATTTTATTTAAATAGAGGTAGGGTTTATAATGTAATAGTTATAGCATAAGGGTTTAAGCTATTGAAATCCGAGAACTGGGATTAGACTATGCTTAGTCTCGTTGATCCTTTTATGAAGGATCTTTGTCTGCATTGGAAAGATTGACCCTAGTTTTCTCATACTTTGAATAATTTAAATGTACAGAGTAGGGGTTTGAGAAATACGATTTCATTTTTGGTAAAGAATAATAATTCATGCAGTAACAATATTTAATACAAGTTGATACCAATGGTTTTATTTATATGGGTATCTAGAATAGGCTAGCTAGACTAGCCCTGCTAGATGCATGCAACATTTAGGGAAGATGTGTAAACAAAACTAATAATTGAAATTTAAACCTAAATTTTAAACCCTAAGATCCCATGCCATTTGGCCCTTGCTCCATAAAGAAAAAAATAAAACTATAATGTAGAGAAACATGAATACTATATATTAATTCCTACTTTAATTTCTAAATCTAATTGAACTGTATCGAAAATTTATAGCTCATATTTGATTCTTGATGCTTGGTCTTCCCTTGCAGAGTCTACACACTCAAACACTAGTTAATGGAAAAAGCATTGACCTAACTGACCTGTAGAGTGATCTTTAGCTGAATAAATTTGGGACTACCATGACCCTTAGACCATTCCTGGTTCTAACTGGATCCCCCCAAGCTGGTTCCAACATGCAATAAGAGAAGTAGTGGATCTAGGCTAGGCTATTGATCAGATCTGGGAAAAATAGTAAGCTTCTTCAGTTCTATAGAATAATTCTCTTCTTGATACCATAAGAGAATTATAGTAGGAAAAGATGATCCCTCTCTTGGGATCTTCCCTTCTTTATATAGGTGAGTTCCTTTGGAATATAGCTGTTGAGTTTTACTATTAATATTCAGCTTTTAATTTAATGTGAATTATAATATTTATGAAAGATAGTTTATTAATTATTCACTCCTAGTTTATCTAGGACCTTTATTTTTTTACAATTAGATGTATCTTTAAGTTAGATCACAAATAATAATAATACTATTAATAATAATAGTAACATGAGAAATATCTTATGCATAATCTTTATGCATGTTATTTACATAAGTAATCTTTTTATTAAATAATAAATCTAATTATTCAATAATCAAAATATGATAACTCATTGATTTAATTATGTACATACCATAATAATTCTTTGATAAATATTAAGTACAAGGTCCAATTCTTTGGACATGGTCTTTTGGTAAGCTTGGATAGTTGGCTAGGTTAGGTACCTCTAGGTCTCTCTCTTGCATGTTGGATTCCCTCATTTAACATTGTAGTTCCCGCAGTCCTTGATGATATATAGAAAATGGTTCATTTAATCAATTTAAATAAATGTGATGATAGAAGTGCTATTCAGAGTCTTCTCGACTCAACACTTGTAAGATCAAGTAACCCCGACTGCTCTTCAGATCTTTAAATCAACACTCTCACATGGGTGTTACTCTAGTGCAATTCCAGAGCATCCCACTCAACACTAGTACTACAATGTGGTTGTGAAGCACATCTAGAATGTACAAATGGCCCCAAATCCGGTATTCTTTATCAATCTTGGAGTGCTCCAGGGATTATTCCCAACACTCTACATACATCGGGGCTTACTCACAGTACATAATAAAATCCTCTAGGTACATCGGGGCTTATGCCCAGTACATAGGTCGTTTGTGTGTTCCTAAGTCCATACTCAACACATCATATAAATCAATCATGTAAATCATAACTTTGCACAGTATGTAACAAAAGATCATCTCAGTATATTAGGGTTTGTACCCAATCTCATAATAAAACATAAATCAATACATTGCGGCTTTCTGCCCAGTATATAACAATAATTTGCATTAGTCAGAGTCCACGCCCAATATGTAAATCTATAAAAGAAATGAATCATGTGCACTAGGGCTTATGCCCAATAATAAAAATAAATCATATGTGTTGGGGCTTGAAGCCCAGTATATAACATCAGAAATAGTTAGTCAAAATTCAGGATATTACAAGCCAATACTTTTCTTTCTTTGTATTACAATCACCAAATATTAGGTCATCAAAAGTAAGTGCATCATATGCATAAAGAGATTTGAAAGGAGACATACCAATCGAGAGATGAAAAGTAGTGTTGTAACAAAATACTCCCAAATGGAGCCAAGTGGTCCATGAATTTTGTTGGCCGGTGACATAGTTTCTTAAGTACCCTTCCAGCCATTGGTTCACTCTCTTTGTTTTTCCATCAGTCTATGTATGGTAGATATTTCTCATGCCTAAACTTCTCCCTACTAACTTGAATAGTTCTTGCCAAAAATTGCTAGTAAATTTACTATCCCTATCACTGATGATGGACTTGGGTATGCCATGAATTTTGAAGAGTTCTTTGATGAAAATTTCAACCACTTGGATGGCTAAAAAATTAGTTGTGACAACAAATAAATGTGGATATTTATTCAGCCTATCAACCACAACAAAAATATTGTCTTTACCTTGGCTTTTGGGGAACCCCGTCATGAAATCCATTTATACACTCTCCCATTTTTGCTCGGGAATGGGGAGTGGTTGTAGGAGCTCTGTTGGATGAGTATGATCTACTTTATTTTGCTAACATGCCACACGTGATCTAACATAATCCATTACTCCTTCTTCAACCCCTCCCATGTGAACCTTTCCCTTACCTTCCTATAAGTCTTCACAAAACCCAGATGACCTGCTAAAGGTACAGCATGGGAAGCTTCAAGGATTTTCTTCTTTAGTATGGATTCTAGTACTACAAAGATTTTATCCTTATAATAAATGATATCATTAATAATATTATAAGCATCATCGTAAATTAATCCATCAAATAAATCACAAGCAAACTGGTTCTTTGTGTATTCTACCCCTAGCTATACTTTCCAATCATCTTGAAATTTGAGTAATGCCCGTGTGGGTTTTCTAGAAAGTGCATTAGCTACAATGTTCATCTTACCCTTCTTATATTCAATCTCAAAATCAAATGCTTGGACCTTTCTTACCCACTTTTTTTTTCTATCATTTAGATCCTTTTGGGTTAAGAAGTGCCTCAAACTATTGTGGTCAGTCTTGATAATAAACTTACCTCCCACCAAATACTGCCTGAACTTGACTAGTGCATGCATGATGGCTAGCATCTCTTTGTCATAAACTGAATACAACCTTTCATGTGGCTACAATTTTCCACTCTCAAAGGCCAAAGGATGCTTATTTTGCATCAAGAATGCTCCAATCCCATTCCTTGAAGCATCACACTCAAGAAAAAAAGGTTAAGAAAAATATGGAAGTGCATAAAGACTCTAATATCTCCTCAACTTCCAATTCTCCCAAATTTGAAAGTTGATAACAATAACAATAGTTTTCAAGAAATATGAACTAACATAATGGGTTAAATTTCGACCTGCATGCTCATCCTTTTACCTTTTGATCTGAACTTTGAATTTTTCTTTTTAGTTCTCATGTGATTATCCTTTTGCTTTCTAATATGAATTTGGAAGTGAATTTTAAATTTCTCTTTTTGATGGAGAATGTTGTTATCATACAATGACCACTTTTTAGTTCTCTCTTTCATTGGATATTTGGACTTGTAGAACATTCCATCCCCTCGTTTTGAATAACTTAAATTTAGGTAAGGGTTTCGATTTTGTAAAATTTGAGCCTATGAATGTTTTGATGCTAATAATTATAATCTTTAGTTGGCTATGTTAATATGTATATCATATTTGTATTTAGCAATGTAAAATATAATAAATTTGGTTTTGTTTTTCATTTTCTATATATGAGGAAACACCATTACAATTAGATTTTCAAGTAAAATGTTATGTAATTATTGTTAGGGAAATTTATTTAATATTTATTTAAAGTTATGATTATATTTAAAATATTATTTTATAGTTTATGCATTTTAATTTTGCTATGGGAGAATGCTTATTAATATTTTATTAGTTAAAGATTATAGTTATACATTTAGTGTAATTTAGATTGAATTATAAACTTAACTTGATTTATTGATTAAATGTATTTCATGGATTGTCTTTTTTTATGAGTTAGAGGATTGAATTAACAATATTTTATGGTGTAACTTGTTGAATATTTGAATGCTCAATGTTTTGATTAGTTAAAAGTATTTTATAATTGAAAATTTGAATTATGTTTTGTAATTGAAAATTTGATTTTTTTAATATAATGTTAAACAAGTGTAATTTGATTACTTAAATGTAGAATGATAATTGAAATTTTAAATTCTTAATATATTGTTAAAATTAATATAATTTGCATTGGATTTGGATTTAGTATTGGGCGGTCGCACGAAGTTGGTTCCACTTTTTAGTGCCACTTTAGAAATCCGAAACGCATTTCCAAAATGGAAATCCATAATGCATATGCGCTATTGTGGCTAGGTTCGGACAAACCCGAGCCCAAAACCGAGCCCAAAACCGAGGCTAAGGTTAGTTAGCATATATCACAAGTGCGATATATCGCACTTGCGTTTTGTAAGAGTTACAAATTGCAAGTGTGATTTGTAATTCAAAAATTGCTTGTTGAACTCAATAAGTGACCATTATAAAAACTTTAATTGTTGAATATTTCTTAATAGTTACAAATCGCAAGTGCGATTTGTAATAAAAAAATTGTTGAACTCAATAAGTGACCATTACTCATGACTCATCTAAAATGCACCTCAATGTACTACAGATTTATGTACAGCGCTCTATCAGCCTATGACATCTTCTTTTTAGCCACTCCCTGACTCAAGCTTATGCAATTCTTCCTATATGCATACACTACCTTAAGGAATTGGATATGCTACCTTGAGGAATCCTTTGCAACTAGATCATAATTATCTTAGTGAGACTTGGTACAATAGTACAGCGGTCAAAATTCTACAACCAAGGCATCTATTTGTAAAATTTAGGTAACCATCGGCACTAATAAAGTCAATACCCAACATGGATTTACTCTTTACGTTAGTAATTCCTTTTCAATTTGAGCTCCCCACAATGCAAATATTCCCTTTAGTTGCAAAATATATGCTTCCATAACAACTCATCTTAGGGGAATCCTTTTGAGTGGAGGCATGCATTCTCCATGACGACTCTTATCTAAGGTAATCCCTTTTAAGTTGATGCATGCCTTTTGTATGAAGCTTTTCATGCATTGTTGAGTACATACAACTAAATCTAAGTTTATAACAATTTTATTTCAAAAGATCTTATAAATATTTTTTTGTTATTATTAGTAACTTTTAATTATTTTCAACATAACAACACTTTCAGCATACCCATTTCAACAAAAACATGTATACTATTAACTTCAATTGTATTCCCTATATAATTAGTTTATCATTAGTAACTAGGAGTCCCAAACATATTATCATCATACTAATCAGCTTCTATTGACAAGCGTTACCAATGAGATGCTCATTTTGTTATGGTTTGTGCACACATTCAGGGATGTTTTACAGTTTACATGCATCTTAATTCATAGACCACTAAAAAATTCAATCCCAGGTTGAGATAAAAACATTGGTCAAGATAATTAAATTTAATTTAGTCCAAGATGACAACATATTCTATCATTGCATCTTAATTCATAGACCACTCAGAAATTCAATCCCATGTCAAGATAAAAACATTAGTCAAGATAATTACATTTAATTTTGTCCAAGATGACAACATATTCTATCATTGATCATTGATTATTTATAATAGTTAATTTCTATGGTACAAGACATCCTTACTTTTTAGGTCAAACAACAACCAACATAAACATAATCTTGAACTTGTCCAGCTATAGAAATTCACAACGAGTCAAAGAAATCATCCCTTTCTTATAATAAAAACTTTACAAAAACTTTAATTAATACAAATCACACGTGCACTATATCGCAAGGGCGATATATCACAAGTGCGATTTGGAATACAAAATTTGCAAAACAAAAATTGTTGAACTCAATACTTGCGACCATTACAAAAACTTTAATTGTTGCATATTTCTTATGAGTTACAAATCGCAAGTGCAATATATCGCACTTGGGATATATCGCATTTGCGATTTGTAATACCAAAAAAAAAAAAAACAGTGGCCCGCGGCCTCATTTTCGCATACACAGTCAAGGCCGGTGATTTCGAGAGGGAGAAAAAACGCATAGTCCATTCGAGTTTGAGAGAAGGAGGAGGAAAATTAGGAAGATCCAATTAACACTTGGGATACAATGGAAGGTAGGATGCCTTTTCCTTCCAAATTCCTTTCAATTTTTGTTCTTGTCTTTGTCAATTTAATAGTTTTTGTTTTTTTTAAAACCAATTTAATAAAATTTGCTACATATTAAACCAAACAATGAAATTTATTAACTAAATTTTGAACTTGTTGTAATCTTAATAGAGGACACAAACCCAAACCCAAACCCAAACCCAAATCTAGAAACAAACCCAAACATTGAGGAGGAACAGGACCGGAATACAGAGATTCTGGTTCATTTGGGTGCATTGAGGCGCATTAGCTCATTGTTTAGAGGGGGTGACCATTTAAGACAATCTTTAGCCGAGGAATTATATACCATAACTAACACAATTTCCAATGCCCAAGTAGCACTGTACAACATTAGATCGTATAGAGATTCCCAGAGGCAATTCTATTCCACTAGGTTGAGCTGCAAAGTCGTAAAAAAACTAAAGATAACAAAAGACCAATTGTTTTCATTATTCGGAGACCCTAGCATCGGATTGGTTCCACCCACCATTCGACCGCACATTTCCATAAACTGGTGCATGGAACCAAATAGTAAAGCCAATTGGATGGATCGCTGGTACATGGTCTTCGATGAAGACCCTTATGGGAATAGAGACATCCCATTTTATTTCCTTAGGAAGTTGTATGCAGAATTTATCCTAGGGAAACATGTGAACTATTTTGACATTCTAGAGTTCCAGGGTGTAGTTCACGGGATGCCCCAAGATAGGGAAGGGTCTAGGACTGATCCTAACCATGTGCGACGCCTGCCACGCACACCAAACCCCCCTCAGGTATATCCTCGAGCCGGTCCCATTCTTGATGATACACAGGAGGCCTTATTCCACTTTGTAGATACAATGCTTCGACATGGGACCGCCATCGAAGGCAATGTAGTCCAAGGGGTTGGCACTTCCGAGGCTGGCCCATCTAGGGTTGAACCATCTCACATTGAGGATCCACTTTTTAAGTCCCCAGTCCAAACTAGAGCTACACATCGCATTGGTAATGCATAGTCTTCAGAGCATCGAGTTATTCCACACCCTTGCACATTGTGTCAAAGCATATGCTATGGGCCTGCTTCAGAGTTTCGGGGAGATGGATTACTCCGATATGTAAGTAAAATTCATTCTTTACATAGTATATATTGTGTTTTATATCACAGTTTTCAATTGTTTCATAATTTATTTCTATTTAAATAATTATCTGACAATTTACATGAACAAATATACAGCCGGTGTCTAATGGCACCCCACATTCACATAATCCGTCTATTGATGCTAATGTCATTGATGCAGTGGTCAATGTTGCATATGATTTTGGTGCTTCACCATTAGATGTAAGAACTTTACTTTTTTAATTTTTCATCGAGTGATTTACATATTTATAATTTAGATATTGCAACATTCAATACATCTTAAACTCAATACAATATGTTTTATGCAGGGTGGGAACGATGAGTTTGTGGAATCCTAGGCTGGTCCCTCCCATGTAGAGCAAGATTCCCAAACTCAGGTATTCTTTTAATTATGATTTTAATGATTTGAAACATGTATGCATTTAGTTATTAGAAATTTTCTAATTGTATCTTTATGTTTTTTTATGTAGCATGGTTACCATGATATGTTTGACCATCTATTTAGGCCAACATCATTTAGTCCACCCACCGGTGACCCTCTTCCCCCCCGTAGGTACGTATACATGTCTCGCTTTCTTTGAAAAATTCATTGTCTGTCGATGTAGTATATATATAGTCTTGTTCTCTTTGTATTTACTGACATTGACATATATATGTTACTTTATTCAGGAATCTAGTGATGTAGTGGTGCTTGAAGAGCACCAAATCAACATTCTTGGTGACCCACCTCTCCTCGCCAAGTACGTGTGTATGTCTCTCTTTCTTTGAAAAGGTCATTGTACATCCATACATAGTATACACAATCTTGTTCTCTTTGTATTTGCTGACATTGGTCCATATGTTACTTTATGCAAGCATCTAGTGATGCAATTGTGCTTGAAGAGAACCAAATTGACATTGTTGGTGACCCACCTCTCCCCCCCCTAGGTACATGTATGTCTCTCTTTTTTTGATAAGGTCATTGTATGTCCATGTAGTATATATAGTCTCATTTTCTTTGTATTTGCTGACATTGGTCCATATGTTACTTTATGTAGACATCTAATGATACAATGTTGCTTGAAGAGCACCAAATCGACGTTGTTGGTGACCCACCTCTCACCCCCCCCAGGTATGTGTATGTCTCTCTTTCTTTGATAAGGTCATTGTATGTACATGTAGTATATACAGTCTCATTTTCTTTGTATTTGCTGACATTCTAGTCCATATGTTACTTTATGCAGGCATCTAGTGATGCAATGGTGCTTGAAGTGCACCAAATCGGTGTTGTTGGTGACCCACCTCTCCCCCCCCCCAGGTACGTGTATGTCTCTCTTTCTTTGATAAGGTCATTGTACGTCCATGTAGTATATATAGTCTCATTTTCTTTGTATTTGCTGACATTGGTCCATATGTTACTTTATGCAGGCCTATAGTGATGCAATGGTGCTTGAAGAGCACCCAATTGGGGCCACTCATGACCCTCCATGCTCCCCCCCGCAGGTACATGTAGTTACATAGCCGAGTACCTTGACTTACACATGCATGGTAAGTAAAAATGTTATATTTGCTTGGAATTTGAACAAATGTACATAGATTTGTTTTTATTTTTATAGCTTGGTAAACTAACTTATAAACTTTGGTAACTTGTTTGTACAAACTCCAGAAATGAGAAGCAATCCTCCCATTCAGCGTTGGGGAACGCCATCCAGCAGCTGAAAAAGAAAGATTGACTTCTCAAAAGCCACTGACATTGGCAGTGAAAAGGCAGATAAATAGAAATCATGTATGGGGGGGGGGTAAATAGAATCCATGTATAGGGGGGATACATACATGTACCATTTTTTTTGTATGTACACACAAATGTACAGTATGATCCACTATTTTGTATTTTGGCCATGGCATGCCATTTTTTAAAACATTATATTACATGTACATATATAATAAGATCCAAATCCTAGGCTTTATCAAGCGCCGTGAGGGATCAAATCTCCCGAGGTGCAAACCTCTCCTTGAATAGCTCCTTGAGTGCAATACTTGAGCCACCTAATCCTAAGCTCTAAAGTCTCTAGTTTAAGTCTCATATTTACTTTTTACTTTGTATTATTCTTTTTTGTTTATGTCCAACATAATATTTATTACTTTTTACTTTGTATTATTCTTTTTTGTTTACTTTGTATTCTTTTTTTACTCGACAAACACTCTAAAATATCATATTTACATTTTACTTTGTATTAAAAGTAAAAAGTAAAGTCTCTAGTTTAAGTCTCATATTTACTTTTTACTTTGAATTATTCTTTTTTGTTTATGACCGACATAATATTTATCACCTAATCCTAAACTCTAAAGTCTCTAGTTTAAGTCTCATATTTATATACTTTTTACTTTGTATTATTCTTTTTTGGGACAAACTCGACAAACACTCACATGTTACAAGATCTCCCTCATACTGGGCTGTAGAGCGCCTCCCGGTGCAAAAACTTTGGAAACTAATGATATTAAAAATATGCTTGGGATATCACTTAAAGATGGAATAGAGGTTATGTGGGTCTTGGTTTATTGACAAATTCTACATATTATTTAAGTCAATTGTCAAAATTGTATCCTTGTGACTCAACTCCACTTGAATGATATATTTAAAAAATGGTAATTATTCTCTAAGTAAAGTTAAGAGGTGTATTAAGAGGAAAAATGAAGTTGGGTAATCTTTTGCTTGTTTTTTGACAAGCAAAACTACAAAATTTTATTTTTTTCAACTTCAACCCCTTTAAACCCATATCTCCCTTAGGAATTTCACCTTGAAGTAAACGTAAGGCATTTAGAGAATTGTATTAGCTTCGTAATCGTTTTTTTTTTAATTATGGATATATAGTGTGATAACTTTTAGGGGTCCCAACATCATATACTTTAAAATTTTAGGAATGGATAATAAGTGATCTGTGTGCCCCTTGTAGTTTTGAGAGATGGTTAATCATTTTAGGGGAAAAAATGTATGTTCATAATCTACACATAATGCACTTGAAAATGGACTATATATAAGTTTTTCAGACTTAATCCCTATTTTTTATTATTTATTGAAATTGCATACATTAAAAAAATATGCCATATCGACAAGATGTTGGTGACATTAAATTTTATTTCTAACATGACTCTTATCAAACAACCTAAAACTACTCTTTTGAAGATGATAGTGCAAGGAACATCCCTGTGATTTTTTCTATTTTTTTGGTGTTGTCATTTTGAAGTTATTGAATTTTCATTGTGACCGATTTTCAGCTTAGTAAAATTCTTAATGATAAATTTTAGAAAAAATTAGTAAAATTTAGCAATCCTCAATGAAAATCATAAATTCTTATACCATGAAAAAGTAGATTTAAAGACAAATCTATTGCTATTTAAACTCCAAAAAATAATTCTAATAGTTCGCAAGGTTTGGATCCAATTGAAGTAAACTTTCATGCGATAGTTTGTTAAATTCTCGTCCAAGATTTTATAAACTCTCATTGAGAGTTAAACTCTTGCCCGAGAGTTTTTTTAAACTCTGAGTTGAGATTTTATATTGACTTTTTTTTCACATGTTTTCTCGCGTGCACTTCTTTCCCCTCCACTCATGTTGCAAAATATTGTTTCCAAACTTGGACATAAATTGAAAGAAAAAATGTGTTAAAAGCACTTGTCGAATCATGTTGCTCAAGGCACCTTAAAAATTTGAGAAATATGAAGATCTAAATTAATTGTCCAATTATTAAGCCCTTTTTCAATTAACACCGCCATAGATAAAACCAAATTTTCATTGACATTAAGATATTAAAAGATCTCTTAATTTATACAATATTTTTTCAACTTAAAAAAGAAAAACAAATTTCATTTTAAATAATTATTAAAACATATTACATTAACAAATAAAAGAAAAACAAAAGATCAAAACACTATATATATAATGATGATGATGACTAACATCCACTAAAATCAACTTTGGTCTATCGCACCTTTATATATATATATATATATATATATAAACAAGAAAACGATATAAAAATACCCACTAATTTATACAATATTTTCACAAGAACATGCAATAATGTATACCCAACCTAAATCTTTATTACAAATGGTTCAACTAAAGATAAAGTGTATTATGATTTCACAATTATGGAGAATATGATGATATCATTTGACATTCATGTATTGTATGATTTGACATTTATGATTAATAAAAAAGTTGCATAGATCCAAATTCTAGGCTCTATCAAGCGCCGAGAGGGATCAAATCTCCCAAGGTGCAAACCTCTCCTTGAATAGCTTGTTGAGTGCAATACCTGAGCCACCTAATCCTAAGCTCTAAAGTCTCTATTTTAAGTCTCATATTTACATTTTACTTTGTATTATTCTTTTTTGTTTATGTCCAACATAATATTTATTACTTTTTACTTTGTATTATTCTTTTTTGTTTACTTTGTATTATTTTGTTACTCGACAAACACTCTAAAATCTCATACTTACATTTTACTTTGTATTAAAATAAAAAGTAAAGTCTCTAGTTTAAGTCGCATATTTATTTACTTTTTACTTTGAATTATTCTTTTTTGTTTATGACCGACATAATATTTATCACCTAATCCTAAGCTCTAAAGTCTCTAGTTTAAGTCTCATATTTATTTACTTTTTACTTTGTATTATTTTGTTAGTAGACAAACACTAGAAAAACTCGACAAACAGTCGACAAACACTCACATGTTACAAGATCTCCCTCATACTGGGTTGTAGAGCACCTCCTGGCGCAATAAAGCAATGTTCAGATTTATATATATGGTTGACTTTACATGGTTTTTACTGGATACATATATATGGTTGACTTATCATCCTGCCAACTATGTGATTTTGTATCATCCTGCCGAGACTTAGGACTTAGGATCTAGATATCATATTTCAATAACAAAGTGTGATGTACCACTTGACATCTTATATATCATTTTTTTTTTATATTTATGTCACAATTTGTTTGTTTGATGTTGCTATTGCGTTAGATGTTTAAAATATTGAAAAAAACCCATCCCAAGAAATCCTTGAAAATTAAATGAGATGGTTGAAACAAGTCTAACACAATAGTTCAAACAAACTCAACGAACATCTTCACGAGCAATAGTAAAATGTTTCCATAGTTGGTTGTATAATTGTTAACTAATACTTTTAAGATCTCATTAAATAGGCAATTTTTTTGGCAAAATGTTGCGCACATAAAATAAACTTGTTTGCAATTATTATCAAAATCAACCCTTTTAGGATATTTACTTGACCAACAAGTAACTTCACACTAAACACATATACCAATGGTTCACAACAACTGTGATATACTTGCATTAACTCCCAAAAGACCACTTAACTTTGAAGGAAAGTCCACTTCCCTAAAGTCTTCAACAACTTTGCCATCCCAAACATGCTACAAGAATATTCTAAGGACTGTCAAACAACAATTCTACCTTTATTCTCATCTCGAGTTAGCATAAAAAATTCGCCTTTCTTAACACTTTTAGATCTTTAAGAAATGCAACAAGAATTTAAATCTTCAAGGACTAACTAAAAGTAAACTACATGTGTAAATGTTGAGTTCCTAGGAATTACTATAACCAATAAATTATGAAATGGTTAATTACAAGGAAATAGAGTAACCAATAAATTATCAAAATAAACCCATAACCAATAAGTCAAGTGAGGACCATGAATGAAATTTAGCATTTTCGAGATTATGTACCTTGAATGTGTACAATGAAAATTTATAGATTATGTACCTTGCACATGTAATTTCCAAAATTAACTTAGTGTGTGTAAAACACTTGGTTAGGGTGAATATGTTTTATTAAAACAAGATACTAATGCCCAAATGTCCCTGAATGACATTTTCATGTGACTTACAACTCGACATAACTTGGCAACCAGAGGTCAGATCGACGAACCGTCAAATCCGTTGGTCTCATGGCATGCAATTACCTCTAGATAGCCCTCTCCCTCATGTTTTCATGGCCTAGTGACTTCATTATGCATTCATTTCATAAACTAGGGTTTTGCTTAGTTTCCATCAATGCAATCTTGCATTGTTGGGTCAACTCCGCAAAAAACTCCACCGAGATAGTGTTGGTAGTGTTCGCATGTCGACATTGCCCATACACACTTGCGGGAGCCAACGACACGCAATCTTGTTGCTCTGTTTGTTTTTTCGGTCCCGTACCAAAAGTCACCAAGTGTCCTTGAACGACATTTTCATGCGACTTCCAACTCGACATAACTCGGAAACCGGAGGTCGGATCGAAAAATCATCAACTTCGTTGGTCTCCTGGCATGCGATTACCTCTAGGTATCCCTCTCCCTCATGTTTTCATGGCCTGGTGACTTCATTCTGCATTCATTTCATAAACTAGGGTTTTGCTCAGTTTCCATCAATGCAATCTTGCATTATTGGGTCAACTCCTCAAAACACTCCACCGAGCCAGTGTTGGTAGTGTTCCCACGTTAGCATTGCACATACACAATTGTAGGAGCCAACGACACACAATATTGTTTCCCTGTTTGTTTTTTCGCTCCCGGACCAAAAGTCACCAAGTGTCCCTGAACGACACTTTCATGCGACTTGCAACTCGACATAACTCGGCAACCAGAGGTCGGATCGACGAACCGTCAACTCCATTGGTATCCTGACATGCGATTACCTCTAGGTAGCCCTCTCCATTTTGTTTTCATGGCCCAGTGACTCCATTCTGCATTCATTTTGTAAACTAGGGTTTTGCTCAATTTCCATCAATGCAATCTCGCATTGTTGGGTCAACTCCACAAAACACTCCACCGAGCCAGTGTTGGTAGTGTTCCCATGTCAGCATTTCCCATACACACTTGCAGGAGACAATGGCATGCAATCTTGTTTCCCCATTTGTTTTTTTGCTCGTGGACCGAAAGTCACCTAGTGTCCCTGAACGGCATTTTCATGCGACTTGCAACTCGACATAACTTGGTAACCAGAGGTTGGATTGATGAACCGTCGACTCCGTTGGTCTCCTGGAATGCAATTACCTCTAGGTATCCCTCTCCCTCATGTGTTCATGGCTCAATGAATTCATTCTGCATTCATTTAGTAAACTAGGGTTTTGCTCAGTTTCCATCAATGCAATCTCGCATTGTTGGGTCAACTCTGCAAATCACTCCACCGAGCTAGTGTTGGCAATGTTCCCACATTGACATTGCCCATACACACTTGCAAGAGCCAACGGCATGCAATCTTGTTGCCTCGTTTGTTTTTTCACTCCCAGACCGAAAGTCACCAAGTGTCCCCGAACAACATTTTCATGCGACTTGCAACTCGACATAACTTGGCAACCAGAGGTCGGATCGCCGACCCGGCGATTCCGTTGGTCTCCTGGCATGCGATTACCTCTAGGTAACCCTCTCCCTCATGTTTTCATGGCCCAGTGACTTCATTCTGCATTCATTTCGTAAACTAGGGTTTTGCTCAGTTTCCTTCAATGCAATCTCGCATTGGTGGGTCAACTCCGCAAAACATGTTGTAGCATTAAGAAAACATGAATTATATGCACATACATGAGACAAAATTCCATATACCTCAGAATAATATGCAATGATACAAATAGTAGATACAAATTTGCGATAACAATGGACATATGCAATGAACATTTGTATAAGTAGGATAGAAAAAAAATCATAAACTACAGTAATTGCAACCATAATACATTAAACACTTTTTTCGAGATATTGCAACATAATTTCAAAATGAACTAAATTTTCAATACACCATCCAACAAAGGCAAGTGCAATTGATAATATCAATTCCAAAGAGGAATTAACCAAGATCAATTCCAAAGAATAAAAGAAAAAACATTGATTCCATCAAAAGCTATCTTCCCCAAACCAACTTGGATGCAAATTTCAAAGAATTCTTGTTGCAATAACATGCATGGTTTTAAAATATTGAAGCAGAAGAACCCCCATGCGATCTACAACAAATACATATGGCCTTCTATTTTTACATAAAATTGACACATTGATAAGCTACATAGGGATGGCAGTTTTCAGAAAACTAGTAACTTAACATGTATGCAATGTTGAACATAGACATTTCCTTGATGCGTTCATAAAAAACAGACATACTGATGACTTGTTCCAGCAACAAAAATTGCAGCAACCTACACAACTTCTCACTGTGATGTGGGTTAATGGATGCAATACAAATACAATTACATACAACATTCTTTCCAATAGCCTTTCCAAAGAAGGGAATATTCAAACAGACCAAGGGTTCTGAGATGCTATGCAAAAAAATAGGTATTATTGCAAGTCAAATAAGATACAATATATATTTTAAATCGGGAAAATAATTTGTTGCAATAGACACAACATCATTATAGCTGCAGTAGGTTAGTTAAGGTTTATTGATCATTCATAATATTAGGGTTTATTGGCAATATGTAAAAATTGGCATATATTCATAAACTTGACATACAAGAGAACTTTTGGCATATGAAGATGATGATGATAAACTTGACTCAAGAGCATGTTATTTTTTTATTTCTATTTGGTGGTGTCTAAAGACACCATTGTTCTTGGTGCCTACAATGTGCCATAGATAGTGTTTGTATCCTAGGCACACGAAAGGCTAAACATTAGTAATCTCATAAGAAAATAAAGAAAATGTGCAAACAATATTTATAGATAACTCACCTAAGGTTGTAGGATCATGTTTATAGTGTCCAGTATCCTCTGAAAAGTAAATTATGTCTGTGAATGGTATCTAACAATCACAAATTAGTACATTGTGAATAAACTAAAGGCTAAATAATTGAAATTGTGCTTCAGCACACACTTTAAGGATTACATTTAACGCACCTGGCAATCTAGCCACACTGGAAAATCTAGTAACAATTGACAATGCACTCACTCAAGTATGCCATATGGATCATCTCTGCTGCCGATGGTGTCCATCAATCTCTCATGCTCTAAATGAGATAGCAAGTATCGTACATGTGACTTATTTTTGTTCCAAATTATGCGCAACTTGATGTTTATACCAACTACCAAGTTGGTGAAGTGGTATACAATAGCTGTTGGTTTATAATCCTGACATATATACCCACCCTTCCTTTTTTGTTGTGTTGTTAGTGTCAAGTACTCCCCTTTTATAACCATCGATCCAGTTGGGTATTCAATATTTTCATCATTTGTAATAGGTTCGAGAAGGGTTTGTTTCCCCTCTAAGCAACATGCCAACCAATAGTCAAAACCCCATTCATTATTTTTTGGGGCAACCACTGCATATATCTGACTTGTGAAAGGAAATTGAAAAAGGTTAAAAATACATAAATATTAAAAAAGGTCTTGCATGTAACATAAATAAAATTTCTTTCAATGTAAAGGCTTGTAGTGATTTAGGTACTACTAATTTACTCTTTTGTACCTACTTGTATGAGATCCGATATGTGATCATAGTCTATCGAAATATATGTCTGATCATCTTCCAAATGGTCTATTTCATTAACCCCCTTGAAATCGGTGCCAAGTGTAACTCGATCCCATGTATCAACTGTATCTGTATACTCACAATCATCCCATCCATCAATGCTACAGGAATTGCAAAAGTAAGCCTTCAATCTTGTCCAAATTTGTAGGGTTGAGTTGTTTGAGCTTCTTATTGAATGAAAACCTTGAGTTCCATGCACTGTCTTCACCCGATGTGTTTGGGATCGGTCCACATCTATCACCTCCTAGAATATTCTTCGCACTAGGTGTTTCCTTGTTCCTTGTTCTCCCATCACAGATGCACACCATTTGACTATAGATGAAGTGTTGCGAAGGAGAGCACCTGTAAACTTCATCTCTTCCCTTCGAAGGGCAGTTTTTATGCATGCACCAGCACCATCGTGCTCTCCCTTTCCATGACCTATTTCAAAGTAGTTCCATGTATGTGGCACCTTGTATTTTATGTGCAACAAACATAACCATTGAAATACACGTGCATTCTTAAACTATCCATCACAACCATCTAACCAAATCAAATGACAATAAAATGGTATATCCATAGCTACCACGTGATCATAGAACAATTGAAAGTAATGTTGCATGTAATGGATGTCATGGGTCCGGTTGTCACTTATGTAAAAGTGACTTTCTTTCAATATCACACGTTTCTCTTCATTGCTATCTAGCCCATGTCGATAAGTGATATTGACCATTATGCTCACCTGCTCACCTGCTGTGAGTGATAGTATTGACTTTCTATTTCATTTTGTGATTGTAGGGTGTAATTTTTCGCAAATTCAATGACTAATAGTATTGTTCTACGAGGGAAGGTGTCTCGGCATATTCTGAATTTCTCATCTTGCCACCGTGCCATATCGACATGATGAATGTACTGTTCGATCTTTCCATGGAACTCTAGAATAAAATCACATACTTGCACCTAGTGGAAAAAAATAAACAATGTTATATCAAGACATAAAAAGATTTACATGAATATTAATATACATCAATATTTAACAATGTTATAAAACAACATAAACAATGTACACTTAATTAAATGAACATTATTCCTGTAGATTGTCACCTGTGAAGTCACCAATTTAATCTTCTCTCTTTCTTTCCCATCACATAGCTGATATGTCTCATACTGAAAGTTCTTCTTCTCGACAATTGCATTTTCGAATTCTTGATCTTCACTCTCATGGATGCAATCAGACCATAATGATAGCCCACCACAATTGTTGCAAGAAGCCTCTACACATTGTTTTAAGTAATGTGTCTTCCCATCTTGTCTCGGACACATTATGCTATGGATGAAATCTCTAGATGACATTGGTGGTACTGTACTTGAGCATTCCTGCACATGGTTAGGATGCAAAAAATAACGTATATGTGCAAATGTATGATAATATAGATCATACTCTATGTGGTATCTACAACAACAAGTGTTCCAGATTCTATTGATTCTAACATACCAAGGCTTGCATTTTTCAAAAGATCTTTGCCCGAGCCTTAGCTCTACGTGGAAAACTTTAAACATCTCGAAAAATTGAGTTTGTGTCATGTCAAGATAATGTTTAATATGAGGTTCATTGTTCATATAACCCATACAGCGTTTTAACACATCCTTCATGTTAGAAGAAGGCATAGTGTTATCGTTCCAAAAAGTGTGCACCAGTCCCTTCACTGCTTCGACCAACTTCATGTCTTTGCGGGGAAACCTACCACTAAATTCCCATAATGTTTCCATTTGTCCCTGTACATCAAGGTTGTATCTTCTAACTGAATATTTTTTAAGTGTCTTTGGATGTAAAGGGACAATTTCTAATGTGCATTTAAGTAAACGACATTGTCTTGTGGATCTAGATACAATTGATTCAGCCAATACGCGATGAGCCACATTACAGTCTTTTGGACGAGTTTGTTTACCAATCGATGTGAATGCAACAGCAAGAGATTTAACAATGTGATTACTTGATTCGGTATTCTTCAATGTTTTTATGCCTAACTTTTTTCTAATAGTTGCCATACTTCTAGATTTAATCAAATCTAAAAACAATTGACATTTACCGGCTTCAGATTTTGGTTCAAAATATTGATTCATTATTTGAGAACAATGATGAAGGATTGTGCATTTAGCTACCTTACCTTCCATGGAAGTCAATTCACTCTCATCCACTTGTATGCGTTTAGGAGTTCTCTTTCGTTCTGATGCGAGATTTCTTGTCGTTTGAAATGTTGGAGAGACGTTTACATCCATTGCATGCTGACAACTTCGATTAGGAGATTGAAAAACCTAGATTTGTTGTTGCGAAGTCTCATCAGGAACATAATGATTGAACTCTTTAGAGGGTTGTCCGCTTAATAATGGACCAAGACTTTCATCTTGGTTATAACCAGCTTGAATTAAAGTTGCAATATCTTCCTCAACCTCTCCGTCAGGTATCTGTTGAGCAGGAATGGGAGGTATTTTCTCATCCAATGAATGTCGATGATTTCTTGAATGTTTCGTCTTCTTTTCTTTTTTAATTTCAGCTTCTTCGAGTGTAAGCATCTTCCTCGCTGACTTCCGAACTCTATTATGTGGATTCCCCATTGAAATCCACCCCAAATTGTACAAAACCTATGGATCTGTGTAATAAATGATTAAATTGCAGGTTGAATAGTACGCTCCGCGTGGGTTTTAGAAGAATTCTGTCTTTTCCTGTACAACAAAACTGGCCCACATCCCGCAACCCAATATTTTTTATTAAACACATATCGCATATGTGATATAACGCATGTCCGTTTTAACGCATATGCGATATGAACTCTGCTTTTACGCTTTTTACTAACGGCCAGTTTGTTATAAATGTGATCACTAAATCACATATGCGATATATCGCACATGCGTTACATTGCATATGCGATTTAGTGCATATCAACTATTGAAACCTCATTTAACCATGAACCATAAAACATCATTTAATCCCATAATCCATGAACTATAATATCTAAACACTACAACCCCTAATCCATATTACCATCAACCGTTATGACTCCTTGCCAACCCTTAACAACAATAAACTTTATCTAGTAACCATATAACCCTTAACTCTTATAGTATTATCCCTTACTACCAAAAAATAATACCTCACATAAGCCTGAATCTATATATCCCTTACATAATGACACATATAATTCCTAACCCCTATAGCCATGAACCTGGGACCCCTATTCCCCAACCCCTCCAACCTTAGCCACTACAATCCCTAAACACTAAAACCACTAATCCATATTACCAGTAACATTTATGACTCCCTACCCCATATAAATCCTAATAATTATAACCCTTCTAACTCATAACTATTAACAAATATTGAGTATAACCTTAATCCCTAATACTTATATCCCTTAAACCTTATCACCCCAACCTAATACATATACTTATATTTCTGTAAGACTTTTGTTCCATTACCATGGTTAAGACCTTGAGACCCATCCTTAGTGCATAAAACCTCATAATGACACCCATATCCCACTAAAGGAAAAATATTCCATCTATAGTGCATGTGTGTTGATTTAGAGACTCATTGGACCATCTTTTCTTCAATGACTATGGTCAATGTCCAGAGACCCATCCCTCCCATCCAAAACCCTATATTGTCACCCTTATCCCCTTATAATACAATTTAGACTCCCAAGATTCCATCCAGATGATCTATGGGGTGGCTCATGCCCCAACATTACATTGATTAAGCTAAAAGAGGTGTGGGGGGAGTCAAAGGAGGGAGAGGAAGTTGTAGAGGGAATCATAGGAGGCAGGGATGGGTAGGGGAGAGATATGTGGGGGATTAAGGGAGGATAAATATAAGGGGAAGGGAGGGATGGGTCTTTGGACATTGATATGAGGGGGGACTGAAGGGAGGAGAAATATAAAGGGAAGGAATTGGTGGGAGGGGAATAAATATAAGTGGGAGGAAGGGAGGGATGGGGGGGGAGAGATATAGGGGGGATGGAAGAGGGTGATATATATAAAAGGGAGGGATGATTGGGTGCAACAAAGATATAGGATAATGGATGGAGGAAATATATATATCATAATGGATGGAGGGAAAAATGGAGGGGGGGGTCGTTAATGAGTGAGAGAGAGGAGAGGGATGGATGGAGTGGTGGTATAGATAGAGGTATAGAGTGAGTGAATGAGAGAGACAAATGGGGGGTGGTTAAAGAGTGAGAGGGGGAGAGTCAGAGTGAGTGAATGAGAGAGAGAGAGAGAGAGAGAGAGAGAGAGAGAGAGAGAGAGAGAGAGAATTATGGATGGAGGGATGGTTAGAGGGTGAGAGAGTGGGATAATAACAATGAGAGAGTAGGGATTTAGGGAAGTGAATGATGGTTACACCGAGGGATAGAGATGAGGGATTGTGTGTGTGTGTGTGTGTGAGAGAGAGAGAGAGAGAGAGAGAGAGAGAGAGATCATGGACATTAAGGAAATGAGAGAAAGATGGAGAGATGAAGGAGGGATGAAGGCTTGAAGGAAGAGAGAGGAGGTAGGGGGAGAAAGTGAGGGATGGAGTGAGTGATAGGATGGAACATATGGAGGGAGGGAGGGACGGAGGGGGGAAGAGAGAAAGAGTTTTTGCGGGAGGGAGGGGAAACAAAGGAATTGTTTTAGAGGGTGTGTGTATGTGTGTGAGAGAGAAGGGGGTGGAGAGAGAGGGAAGGAATTGTGGGGGGGAAGAGAAGGGGGTGGAGAAAGTGAGGTATGGAGTGAGTGAAAGGATCAATCATCAAGATTTCTAGTTAAATGATTTGTTGCAAAATTTCTAGTTAAATGATTTTTTGTTTTTGAATCAATAGTGTGATGTGATTAAACTATTAAAGATCATATAGAAACAAATCACATTAAAATGTCATGTGTACACCCACATTACATCCCAAATTCAAAATATTCAAGTTTCAATGGATGTTAATAATAACAATAATCATCATCAACTCAAGTAGAGCGTTATTAAGTTATATAATAAATTTTTCATTAAATAAAAACCCTACTTGAAGTCATTTAACTACACTAATATCAAAAAAAGTTTGATTAACAAAAAAAGAGCAAAGATGTGTTGGTTCTCATCAATAACATCAATCAATAGATGCATAGTGAACTATAGGTCGAAGCCACAAACTTCAACTATCTTAGTGTAGGAAGGTGAAGTTCTATACTAGGAGACTACACAATAGTGAAGATGGAATTCTCGAGATATATTTGAATCGAATTTTCTTTGGTGCCTATTAACTCTCATACCTAGGATAGGATACAAGGAAAATTATTAAAATGGAGAAGATTAAATCTCTAAGCCCTGAAAATGGATTGAAAACCAAATTATACTCGCCACGATATCCCAATTACTTCATCAATAACAATCCACAATCCACCATTTGGCTTCTTAGATGTCCCCTTCACTTTGTTGTGAGTTTATACTTTATACCATACTCCCTAATATATCAAATATAACTTACTTCAAAATAGAGATGTATTGTTTCCGAACCCATTTGTCATGTTAAACAATGTTATATTAACCATGATGGGATGCTATCTTACCTTTCAAAAGAATAATCTTTATGCCACTCTTTTATCTAATAATCTTTATTCTCTCTTTACTCTTTTTAACTAAACTAAAATGCATATCCATTATATAGCATATGCGATATGAATCTCATATGCGTTATAATGCATATGCGATATGAATCGCATATGCGTTATAACGCATATGCGATATGAACAAGTCTAAATCGCATATGCGTTAATTTAAAATTTAAAAACTCTGCGGGAACAAGGCTTGGGATGATGTTCGGAAATAGCTTCGGACTACAGAACATATTGGCCAGAACAAAAAAAAAGGGCCATTGCCTGTATTTTAGAACTCTATCAATATGCTTAGTTTCAATGGCATGTTTTGCTATGAACAACTCAATAGTTTTTATGAAAATATAAAATATTGTAGAGTACGATTTGACGATTCTGAATATGTAAATTTTTCATAAAAATGTATGTTTTATTTATTTATTATTAATTTTCTAAATGACACGCGCCAGTTTTCGAAAATACATACATCGATTGGTTTCTATATAACTTTTGATTTCCTTCACCATTTCCTAATAAAACTATATGGTGCACTAGAGGGGACCGAGCTCTACAATCGAATATATAGAAATCAATGATTTCATTAATTTTTTCCCATAAAGTGTCGCTCCCGCACATAATGTTTTCATTTCAAGGTTTTCGGACTTCAATAATTAATAATAAAAAAAAAATTCATGAAATTTTTTCAAAAATAGTGTTGCACTAGGCCCATATGTCCTTTATATGTCTGCAACATTTTATCCAAAATTGACATCATTGACCTCAATAAGTGTTGCACCCGCACAAACATATATGTTATGATGTGCTGAAAATTTGAAAACCCAATTTAATGGAAACTAATTTTATAATCATTTACACATATTTTTTATAGATAAATGTTATATATTATGAAAGCTGATTCAATTACCTATTTTTTGTCTTTTTATTTCATCTTCAAATCCGTTGCGAAAGTACCCCTAATTGTCACCTAAAGTCAGAGGTTCCAAGTTTTTTCAGTATTATGTGGCATCTAAAGTGTCTTTAAAGGAGTCCATGATTGTGCATCAGCCCTAATTATGTTTTATACTTTTATGTTTATAATTTTTCTTTCATTCTATGTAATGTATTTTCTTTATTATTTTATGTATTTAAAATATTTATACTTAAATTTAATAAATATGTCATTGAAATTTTCAGTAGATTTCTTAAAATTTCAATGGCATTTTCTATTCTTTAGTATGAGTTAAATTGTAATTGAAAGTAATATTTAGTTAAATATATAGGATTAAGGGTTAATATTCTGAAGTGGATACTATGTTATTTAAAAGTGTAACATATAATCTAAAATGGTTTCTAATTGTTTAAGAATTTAATAATGGCCTAAGAGTGAGACATTAATTAGGAGTGGAGTTCTACTCTTTCAAATATGATTCATTTTGTTGTTCATTAACATGGTTGAACTTGAGTAATATTTTTGGTAAAATATAATATAATATATGCGGTGGGAATAATTTAATATTTTTTTGGTTTAAAATTATAAATTTAAAAAATATTGCAACACCATTATCAGTTTTAAAATATTACAACATCATGATGTAAAATCTAGAAAAACTTAAAAAGGAATATTTAAATACCTCTTTAAAAGGAATATTTAAATATATATTTAAAAATAATAAATAAATTAAAAAACTAAAATATAACTCATCAAAATCAATAATTAAGATAAATCAATCAAATGAGGTATTTGAAATGGACTTCGTGATCATTATAAATTATAATTAGAAATAATGAAATATTAATAAACATTCAAATAAGAAATTTCTACAACATATAATTTATTAATAATAATAATCTCAATTACAAATTATTGTGAAATAAAATTAAAAATTTCTCAAGTATAATATAATTTTGGTGAGAGTCCTCGATGCAGGTGCTAACTCAAGGCATGTGACACAAGGTCACAACCACATGACACCTAGCCCCATGCTTACAACACACCCCCCTATTGACGTAAGCCATGCGGCGTCAAGTAGATAGGCCATTTATTATGCCTTCCCTTGATGTCCTCTCATCCTCTCTGGACACCACGATGATGGACCTTAGGTGTGCAGAGCACAGGCTCATGGATCTAGGTGCAGGACTCCTATCTTCTTGCTCGATGCAGCTCACTTGCCTGGTTATGCTCCAAGCTCCTTATGCTCTCGGCTCTAAGCTTTCAGTGCTCCAAGATTTCAGTGCTCTCAACTCCCTGCATACTCACTCATGCGCCTGTTTCACCTTCTCGACAACCAGTATGGGAAGGACTAAGGGGGCCAATAAAAAAAACAAGAAGACTCAGAATGCTCTGGAGGAGAGTCCAATGAGGAAGGGATATGGTCCCGAAGTCTCCATACCAATTCGTCTGTTGCTGGATAACTGGGAGGCCAGGATCATTGCAGACACTATGGAAATTGGAAATCCGGACTAGATTTGGGACCCATACTGGCTCGTAAAGAATATGATGGGGAAACTAATGGAGGACATGCAGTCGAATTGGGCCTTTGCATGCCATGCCACCCAATCCCTGCACCCAACTCTACCTAACTGGTCTTCTACTCTCGGTACCCTGGAAAACACACACTGTTGGGACTCTTATGCACCCACTCGACCTTTCTGCCATGACATCCGCTCTGGGAGCACCACACCTGGAGCCACCTCATCTTCTATCAGAGTTGAAACCACCTATGGCACTCTGACTACTCCGCTTGGCTTTGACATGCTTAACCCTAGTGGTAGTTCTTCAGCCGTGACATGCAACAGAGACCCTCTGATAGGAAAGGAAAGGCCACAAGCCTCCTTCCCATACCCAGCTCCTTGGGCCCAATCTTGGCAAAGCGCACTCTTAATGAGTTGACTGGATTTGCCCCTGTCCTGCCCAGAAAGATCACTCCACCTCCTGTCAAGCACCTGGCTCATGTCACTCATCAGCCATTGAAAGCCACGTCGACTCTTGGGACTGTTGCTTCAACGCCGGGGACTACTGCACCGATTTCTGCAAATGCCTGGAAGGACAACATTGCCTACAGTTGCCCAATCCTGGAGGAGACACTATTGGCAACTGGTTGACAAGGTTTTTATGATGTCTCTTGTATATTTTTTTCCTTATCTAGATATGCAAAGTCTGTTGTATGCCTCTACGGCTATGAACTCTTTACATTTTCACCCGGATCTCCCCATAGTGGACAGGGCTTTTTTGTACTGCACTGTTTTGATTCTCCATAGAACTTTTTATAGATATGGATGGCACCTCTAGTTAAGACCACCAATGACTATAACTTCTACTTTATTTCTATTAAACTAATATAATTTGCAGCTTTTACAAAAAAAAAAAATACTTTTGGTGAGAGAAAATTTATGAAACTCAAATTTCAAAATTAACTTTAAATCAAATTCTATTTTCTTTTAAGTCTCATATTTTGAATGACAAATTTATATGAAATTCTTAATGATAAACTATTCTGTGAAATTTTATTGTTTATATGATATAATAAGACTCTTAATAAAAATAGTTTATACCTATAAGAGTTTATAAAATTAAAATTCTCAATATTTTTTTATACAATTAAATGAGAAATGTTAATAAAAATGTAAACCTTATTGAACTTTTACATTATCTTGGAAATTTTATTTCTAATAAATGAAATAAAAAACAAAACAAAATTTAGGTTAAGTGGCCACAAAATAGGTTTAATATTTACCTTGGATTTTTTATGGCACAAGGCCATGTCCACATCAAAACTTATGTACAACACTCCATCATAGAACCTCACATCTAGAAGGATGATTGATATTTATACACATTAGGAAAAAAATTCACATCATGAAATTGGATGCCCCTTGTACTTGATATGGATTAAGGTGGATCTATAATGGTTTTATGAAATGGTAAATTTCCTTAGTTGAGTGTAAAATATTAGAACATTGCATATCAATAGTTTCATAAATGTATAAAATAAATAATATATAACAGAGTGATAGACTATAATTATATGGGAATTTTCCATATTATTAGAAATTGATGGTTTGAAATTAAAATGTAGTAGAATTGTATTAGATAATAATAATAATAATAATTTTATATTTGTATATACTTTATTTAAATAGGTTAAGTATTAAAAAAAATTATAAAACCATTTAAAACTAAAAGTATAAAAATATGTATTTAATTTGTATTGTGATTTTTGTTATTCAAAATTATATAAGCATTTATAAGTATCATGACGAAAATTTTTAAAGATTTTTAATTTTTTTAAAGAGTAGAAACCTTGGTTAATCTTACTAATAATCAAATTCCTGTTATTGAAGATGTTAAACATAATATTTAACATCTTCAATGACCTCATTATTTCCATTGTAACTATATGTACAAAACTTTATTATTTTCATATATATATAACTTAACCATAAATTATAATATCTATAAAATATTATTTAAACCATAACTTATAATATATATATATAATCCTCTTTTATTATTTACAAGTAAAAATTTACACTAGCAACCATGATAAAATGCATGTGTGTACATCTTTCTGAAGATTACTCAAGATGTCTTGGTTCTTTTATATGGTGTCGTAAGTATGCTATTTTTAACATATGTCCCTATTACAATTCTATGAATCCTATAATAGAATATAATACTTCTTTTCTCCTTACTACGGCCTAACTCAGGCGTTCTTAATGCATAATTGTAACAACAATAGCTAAGGAGGGTTCCAATACCTATACATGTATAAATTTCTCTACTTTCATAATTTAAACAGCACAATAAATAAATAAATAAATATATATAACTCATTTCAATAAACCACATATAATTCAAAATTTTACTTTATATCTATATATTAGTAAAGCACTATATTAATTTTACTTTATATCTATATATTAGTAAAGCACTATATTTATAGTGCGACCTGCATAAAGGAATTCAATTTATCCAACAAATCAGGAACAAATCTTTCCAACGCACAAAACGTTCAATCTCAGACAGACCATACAAGGGATGATTTCACCGAATGTTCGGTTAAGACACAAAAGTCCGCAGGGTTAACTGTGTAAACAGTCCAGTTAGAGGTAAGGATAACCTAATCGGCGGGCATTAGTTACAGTCGAGATCAACCACACATAGATTCTATCAACCAGAATTAAAAAAAAAACATAACCTCTTCAACAAAAGAATGCACACCGAAATGCACATAGACTCTATCAAAGAATGAATAGCAAGATCGCTCAACTCAAGGTTCTATCAAGCCGGATGCTAGTCTGAATGATTGAATCCCTCAAATAAAAGAACACTTGGTCAACAGGAAGCTCTGTTAATAAAATGGATACCAAGATCGATCAACACAAAGTTCTGGCAAAAGAATAAATACAGAGATCGATCTAAATATATATAAAAGAAAAGATTGACCCCTTACCAGAGCAATGCAGTAGATCCGGCTTACACACAGCAAACAACAAAAGAGAAGTTAAAAGAAAATGTTTTTCCAACTCTGAGGATGCAGCGTTCTTATTCCAAACGACTGCTATGTAAAAAAAAGAATCGAGTTCATAATCATACATAATAAGATAACAAAGGATTGAACTCATATCTAGAAATTAACGTTGAAAGCACAGAGCACAATAAGAATATACAAATATGATAAATATCAATAATATCAATAATATACACAGTACTCATGACATCAAGTCTTGACATCAACATCTTTATGTGGCCATTACCGATTAAGTTTAAATGCATATGCAAATTTTCCATTTGAATATGATACCAAAGCTCGTTCTATAAATTACTATACGTGAGTTAGTTTATTCCAATCTAAACTCTGATCTAATACTTAGTTATTTCAAATCGACAACCAAGCCTTCAAGTGCATCTGTAACATAAATAAAATGCAAGATTGTAAATTCATAATTTTGACACACAAAATTTTCGATTCAAGCCATGATATACAATGAACTAATCTATTGCAATTCGCCCATATTTTAAAAATACAAAGCTTTTCGCAAAAATGTTGTAAGTGGATAACTCAATAATCATTCATTATGAGATCTTACAAATAACCGAGGAATCTACTTACTTGAAAAATAAGAAATTGGTTGCTTGGAGAATCAACTCCTTTCAACCATAGGAGAGAGCAACTCAACTATTTTCCTAATTCTACCCCCGAGCTAGATCACCACCATGCACTAGAACATCAGGCAATCACTTCCAAGCTTCACTCTCTCATAGATTTAGCGACAAGCAATGACTTATGAAAAAAGACAACACTCAACATGGCATCCCATACTATCTCACTGCACTAATATATATAGTGTTTTTCCAGGCCTTGTGTCATCCCAATCAAATCTTCAATCAATCCATCAATCCCTATGATTTAGGATCTTGTTTCGCAGTTGAGTTTTAGATTGGATTTGATTGGTAAAGATCTCCCTTGCTTGCTTATACACATGTTCTGTGCCATGGTGGTGTCCCTCATTTAGCTGAACTCCAAGTGCCTTTTTCTTTTATTTAATAATAAAAATAGTTTGTTGTGCAAAGTGTCACTTTGTATTTTTGAGTTATAAATAACTCTTACATAAAAATAATTTTCACAAATAATAATTCAAAAATAAATAATAATGTCTTGGGGTATCACAAAAATTTATAATGATTTCATATAGTTTTTGGACAATTTTAATACTATGGAATTTGGGTGAATCAAAATGCAAATATACAAATTGTGTTGATTTACATTTTCATTTGTAACATCACTCATTACAACCATGTGTGTGTGTGTGTCACCATGCCTAGCCCGCTTTATTCATGGAGTGGAAAAGATAAGCAAATTCTAACAATTTACATTTATTTGAAGTGGATGGATTCTATAAAGAAATTTCAATACCATGTGGTGTGGTTATTAGTTTTCATTTCTAAAGTGGTATGGAGGCAATAATAAAGTCACTACACCGAACTTTATTATTGTGTAGATCACCATAATGTTATTTATTTTGATTGGCTTCACATACTCAAGGTAGAATAAAGAATATGGATCAAATGGATAATAATCATTCCCCCTAAATAGCAACCCTATATGACAATCCCAGGGATCCAATTACCACTATGATAAAAAAGTAGCTATGACTACCTTTACTTTTGTCTCAATATTATTGTTACTAGAAATAATGTGAAATATAGATGTTAGACATTTTGATGAATTTACTACGGACCATGTCATAAAATTTGTTGATTTAAAAATAAAAATAAAATGTCATGCACTTTTCAAGAAAAATATTATGTTGTGCAATTTAGAAGGCTAGCATAAAATCATTTGTTTCTTACTTTAGGCACACACTCCAAGAATTAGTGGCCTTGTTATGGTCTTTGGAAAATATGAGACCAAAAAAAAGGCTAAATTCAACATGTGTAGAAATGTGTGGGAAAGATAATAATAAGTGGAAGTAGCAAAGGACAGGACCTTGCAAATCTAAAATCTATCATTATGTAATAATGCACCTTACACCTATTTACATGTATTTATTTGTTGTACCGGATTTGAACTTCTGACCTTAGATTTACAACTTCTCATTTCATTTACTCATTACCATTTGCTCTGCCCCCATAATAATAATAATAATAATAATAATAATAATAATAAATGATTAAAGTATTCATAATAAAAATAAAATAATCAATTCATTTACACTATAAAAATAAAATTATATATGCTTTTGTTGGATGGATTTAAGTCACAACTCTAAATAATTTAAAGTTTACCTTTCCTTTAAGTTTATAATTTTTTTTATTTTTTAAGATTAATATAAAAATGAATAAAATTTAATTTTTTTAAGTAAAAGAAGTTTTTATTTTAAAATTTGATTATCACATCTATATTTAAAGAGGAATTGTGGTGCCAAAAAGAATTAGAGGTTAAAAAATTGAGATACAATAAGGAGATCTCTTTTTGTTTTAAAAAATCCAAAGAAGAAAACCATCACCACCACCACGACCAATTTGTTAGTGAATAAAATTAAGTTATAACTCTAAATAAATTCTAGAATATGGGATTCTTTAAATTTTGTTATATTTTTAATTTTAATAATATTAAGAAAAAATATTTATTTTTGCAGGAAAATAATTATTATTTTAATTTATTCTATCAATATTAAAATAAAAAACAACAACTTTTCATTAAATTTTTTTTATTGTATTCACATATTTTAAATTTCAAAACTATATAAATATTCTTCCTTACAATAATTATATACTATATATTTTTATTTTTATTGATGTTCCACTCTATAATATTTTTATGTTAACATATATTATGTTCTATTTATCTCGGTACTTATAGTCTACTTTATATATAACATGGACTTATTTTCTTAAAAATAAGTCAATTCAACAATATTTAATATATTTGAATGTTTAATCTATGAGATGTAGATACTCTAACACCTATACTATTGAATTTGTGACACACATTCAAAATCACTTCTTATGGCATAATCATGGATCTTCTTACTTTGTGTGAAGGCCAATAAATTAGTACATGCAAACATTGCACTTAAAAGATGATTGAGTTGTTTTTTGCGAATATCACTTACAAAAGAGTTATGCACCTCATGATTGACCTAAAAAAATATGCATGTATAAATAGTTGCTTCCCATTTAACTAGAAAGCTCATGTCATTTTGTTTATGTATAATTTTGTATAAAATACAAACACAAGCAAAATCATTTTTATGTTTAGGGATATCATGATAGACATTTATCTTGCACGGAGCTGCGATAATTGTAAATCTGTTATCCGATCCCCGCAATTTCCGTTCAAATTTATCCGATCCCTAGATAAGTAAATATGCCCTTCAACAATGTGCCATCTTTACATAATAAATTTTAAAATAGTATAGGTATATAATCATTTGCCACTTATACCTTTGCCACTTGTTGAAATATTAAGATGGATCCGTTTCAAGGTGCGAGATGAAGAATCCTCTGACAAGCCATCACAGAAACAACCATTCTCTGACATCACGAGCCAATAGCTGTCATCACGATAGCCACTTCTTTTCACGCAGTCGCGTGGTCTTTCCGGAACCATTCCGCTCTTTTATAAAGATTGTGGCCTGTTCGTGAGTGTGGACATCATTTTCTCTCCTAACTTTCTCAATGTGTTTCTGTTGCAGTGTATGCATTTGTTGGTATGAACTGCTTGGATCGCATGCCTGTGGTTGTTTGTAAAATTTTGTTTTACAGCCGCAGCCGCTTCTCATGTCTATTATTCTGAAAGGGAAAAGAGAGAGATTATTCTCTAAGGGAAAATTAATTAAGAGGGAGAGATTGCTTTGGCGTAGGTTTGCCCGGAGGAGGTTCAGGCCCATAAAAAAGCATACACTACAACAGATAATATGACAAGTAGGTCCCAGAACCGTAGGATCGACTTCGAACAGAGCCCTATAAGTAGCGGAGAGAAGATGAATCTCATCAGCGAAAATATGTGATGTCCCCTGTAGCGTGGAAAATGTGATGTCCCATGTAGCATGGAGCCAGTTGGAGCCCTACCTATCCTACCCTTGAAACAGCCTGTAATAAGAGCTCGCAGTATGCTCAGGATGCTCCTTTCAATGGATGGATCGGCCCAGGCCAACAGAAGGAATTTTTTGCGGCAATTTTGTTTACAGGTATTCTTCACTGTTTTGTTTTGTTAGGTTAATGAATAGTAGTATGAAATATATTTAGGCGTTGTTTCTTTTGCATACAAAAAAATGTCACTATCTAAGATATAAGTGAAGAAAAAGTATTTGAAAATTTGCTACTGCAATATCTCTCACGAATTTGTTATATCTGTCTTAATATTGCTGCGACAATATGTCTGATGTATTTCTTCGGATTCAATTTTTTTTTCCAAGTTGAATATGGTTAATCTTTGTAAATTGCTTCAATGCCGAATCATAAATTCTATTAAAAAAAACTTAGTCATTGAAGATTAGTTTTGACGAATAAACTTACTCACAAGATCAGTGTGATTCACCTTAGCTTGTATTTGAAATTGTATTTATCGTTTGCTTTGCGATCTGATCATTCAAAGGGGCTGTGGAGTGAGATATAAAATCTTCAAAATCTGTTGTTTATGTCTGTTTATATCTGTGGTAATCTTTCGGCACTTTTCCGATTTGGTTTGAGAATGTTGTGATAATCTTTTCGCACCTTTCCGATGTGGTTTTGGTTTTCAGTTTATACTGGTTAGAGATACACACGTCGATATTACCCTCTATGTTTGGTACGACATGGTGATTGAGTTATCGAAAGACTTCACACGTGAAAATTGGTTTAATCAATATACATGATAAATTGGATGTGTATAATATTTTATATATATATTCCATTTGATGGATGTGTATAATATGTTATATGTATTTTTCATACCTTACAATAATTCACATATAAATATAAAATTGAAAAACAAATATAAAAACAAATTTTTTAGTTTTTTTAAATTATAAAATCTTTTTTTAATGGTTGATATTTTGTACATGTATCTTCAACTTTTCAAGTTTACTTTATCTACAAGGTTTTTTTTTTTTTTTTAACTTTATGTGGGGATGGTTTTGAATTGTTTTGAAAAAGTTGGATATGAAATTGTTTTTTATATATATTATCCAAGTGTTTTTTTTTTAAATTAAATTTTTTGCTATTATTTTCAAAATGGTTTATGAAGTTGTTTTTTTATATATAATAGGTAAGAGTTTTGTTTATAATTTAAAAAAAAAATGTTATTATTTTGAAAATCATTTCAATATTTTAATTTGAATTTAATTTTGTAAAATTATGGGGTAGGAGGGGGGAGGAGAGAGAAGTTGTTCGGGCATGGAGAGATAGAAAGAGAGATAGATGGGGTGAGGGGTTAGAGAGAGGGAGAGAGAGTGGGCAATGGTTAGACGTACGAGTAGGAAAGAGAGAGGGAGAGAGAGAGATGTGAGGGTGGTTAGTGGGAGGGGGAAGGGGATTATGTGTGTGTGTGTGAGAGAGAGAGAGAGAGAGAACGGGGGGAGCGGGGGTAACGGGTAGGAGGGGAGAGGGAGAGAGGTGGGGAGTTATGGGTGGGGTCCAGAGAGAAATAAAGGGAGGGGATGGGTTTAGGGCTAGGGGGAGGAGGAGAGGTGTAAAAGGCAGAGAGAGAGAGAGAGAGGAAAGAGAGATGGGAGGTTGTTATAGGTTGTAATAGGAGAGATAAACAGAGAGGGAAAGGGGTCATGTTTAAGGGTGTGGCGATTAGGGAGGTGAGAGAGAGAGGAAGGAGGAGAACTAGTTGTAGGTAGAGAGAGAGAGAGAGAGAGAGAGAGAAAAACAGAGAGAGAGATAGAGAGAGGATGGGCGCTAATGGTAGAGAGAGAGAGATTGGGGGTGGTTAGTTGTAGGGGGATGATTAGGAGAGACACAAAGAGAGGGAAGATAGGGGTAGAGACAGAGAGAGGGGGGGTACAAATAGAGAGAGAGAGATGGGGGGTTTTTTGTGATAAGGGGAGAGGTATTATGAAAGAGAGAGATGGGGGGTGGTTAGTTGTTCATGGGTGAGAGGATTAGGAGAGACATAGAGAGAGGTGGGTCTAGGGGTATGTGTAGTATGCGAGGGGGGGGGAGGTGGTAGAAGGGAAGAGTGAGATAAGGGTATTTATCGGTGGGGTAGGGAGGAGGGGATATAAAGAGAGATAGATGTGGGTTAAGGATAAGGTGCAGAGAGAGAGAGAGAGAGAGAGATGGTTAGTGGTAAGGGGGGATTATGAGAGAGAGAGAGTGGGGAGGTTAGGGGTAGGGGGAGTAGGAGAGAGAGAGAGAGAGAGAGAGAGAGAGAGATGAGGGTGGGTATTGGTAGGAGGGAAGAGTGAGAGGGGGGTATTTATGGGTGTGGCAGGGAGGAGGGGATATAAAGAGAAATAGATGTGAGTGAGGAGGAGATGTCTTAGAGAGAGAGAGAATAGAGAGGGGGGTTTATTAGAGGTAGTAATAGGAGAGAGAGAGAGAGGTAACAGTTTAGGGTAGGGGGATTAGGGGGGAGAGAGAGAGGGGGCATTAGTGGTAGAGAGAGAGACAAGGGTGGTTTGTGGTAGGGGGATTAGGAATAGGGTTAACGAGAAGGGGCATCAAGAGAGAGAGGGGGGGGATGGTTAGTGGTAAGGGGGGGTTATAAGTGAGAGAGAGAAAGAGTGGGGAGGTTAGGGGTAGGGGGAGTAGAAGAGAGAGAGATGAGGGTGGGTATTGGTAAGGAGTTGTGAATGGGTTTAGGGAGAGAGAGAAGCATGTGTTAAAAATTTAAGGGAGATGGGGTTAGTAAGGGTTAGGGAGATGATAGAGAGAGAGAGAGAGAGAGGGATCAAGAGTGGTTAGTGGTAGTGGGGAGGGGGGGGGAGAGTGGGGTTTACGGGTAGGGTGAGTAGGAAAAAGAAAGAGAGACATAGATAGGCATGAAGGGGGGGTAGAGGTAGGGATAGGAGAGGAAGAGGGAGAGATGGGGGTTGGTTTGTTGTAAGGGGGTGTGGGATTAAGAGAGAGAGAGAGGGTTTGTTAGGGGTAGGGGGAGTAGGTGAGAAAGAGAGAGGTGGGAGAGTGCTTAGGTGTAAGTGGGTGGGAGGTTCATTAGGGTGAGAGGGAGGGTGTGATGTTAGGTGGTTGGAGGAGAGATAAAGGGGGTAGGAGTTAGGGGTAGTTAGGGGAGTAGGGGAGAGAGAAAGTGTGGGAGATGGGATTAGTGTGAGGAACCTGCAACAATTGATTGATAAAATGCACGATATATTAGATCACATAATATTTTATTGATCGCGGGCCAGTTCGAGGGGGCAACCTCCTTTGAGCAAGCTTAATACAAATACTAAGTCTATGCCCAATACTATGGGTCAATACCATGGAACCTATAATACTACGGGATGAATTACAAAGCATATGCGTCTAATACTATGGGTCAATACCATGGGCTAATACAAACTATGGATCAACAAATACTATGGAACGACTTACAAAACATATGCGTCCAACAACAATATACTAACAAAGTAAAGAGAAGGGTTAACATGGGTTTCTAACATCCCCTCTCCCTTAGAAAATGATTTGTCCTCAAAACTTTAGATGTGGCAATTGATGCGGAATATGAAGGAGTGGTTCCCCTGTAGCATTCTCGGGTTGCATTCCATGCCAGTGAATTAAGACCACTATGATAGATTGAGAGAGAAGCTGATGCCTTTTAAGTTCCATGGAGGATTGCTTGAAAGGCTGTAAACGAAGAAGAACCATATCAACTACTTGAAAAGTGCGCTCAAAAGGATGTTGATCGACTTGTTGTTTCATTCAAATTCTTGCCATGTGAAGAGTGTCCTGCAAAATGAGAAGAATCCAATCGTGGTTTCGAAGAACCAAGTCAATTTACTAGACTGAGGAACTACTGAGGGTATATGGAAGAAGAACTCGTAGTGCCTTTCCATAGATTGCTTCATATGGTGTCATTTTAGATGGAGTATTGTACCACCGGAGTGCTTCAAGGAAATCCATAGAAATAGTTCTCCAAATATGTGTAGGGATGGGAAAGGGTTTGAGTAGTCTCGAAAGGAGTGTCATTTCACCCTTGTTGACCTAGAAAGTATCACATTCATCCACCATCTGTTGAATTGTCATTTTCAGTCCCTCCCAAAAGGAGTTACACTGCTCCCGGTCATACATTTGGGGGAACCCAGAGTGCCCTGCCAATGGAGAAGCATGGAGTTCATAGAAGACATAGCCGTGTTGAAAAGATTGCAACAAATTTGGAACAAGCATAGAAATAGCTGAAAGGGAAACTAGGGCATCAAATGTGCGAGAAGGAGTATCCGCCACCAAATTGTCCTTACCCTTCTTGTAAGTGATCTCAGAAATTTTTCATCCAAATCTTGGATTTTGGTTTTGAGGGCTACAAGTTCTTCCTCCATGATTTGTGCTCCTGCATGGGTAACAACCATAACCAGGAGTTTTTTTTTTGTGAATGGGTAGAAAAACACAAAGAAAAGCTTATTTAGTAAAGAGAAATTTGGATTTGGGAAAAAACTCTAATGGGAAATTGGAGTTTGACTAGGTTCTGGATACTTTCGAATGGACACAGAAGCAGAAAATGAGGATTTTAGAAGTAGGGTGAAAGAATGGGAAAAATTGTGAGAGAGGGAGAAAGAAGTAGAAATGGGGAATGAACATGGTGGTAAAATTTGAAGGCGAATGGGTGAAAATCAAAGAAGTTATGGCAAACCCTAAAAATAGACAAATGTGGGATTTCTGGATTTGGGAAATGGAATTTGGGAGAGGGTCCTCAGGAATGAAATATGAAAAATGAGATTACAGAGATGTCAGTGAAGTTTCAAGGGAAATAGAGTAAAAACAAAGGAGATGTGGAGAAAAACAAGGTTTTTTTTTTTTGTCGGACTGGAACTACAACGACGTGGAAGTGATCAGAAACAGATGGATCTACAGTGATCGAAAATAGATGGATCTGCAATGGTGTAGAAGTGATCAGAAACAGGTCTTAAGAGATGTAATCTGCGATTTAGCAGCTGGAAATAGATATGGACCCCAAGTATGCTCGACTTCCTAACAGTTTAGGGGATTCACTCAGCTACCAATGCTGTCTAACGGTTTGCGTATTGGGGTAGTACCGCTCACTCCACAGCTCAGGTAAAACTGATCACCGCTTCACCACAAACGACAGATCTTGGTTTACCTCATGGGTGGGAACTAGTCAATCAGGTAAGGGTCATTTCCCTTTTCGCTGACAGGTCCTCTCAATGGGCCAGCTACTCTGGGGCTCCAATGGTACTCCTCAAAATGATTTTTAGGGCTTATTCACAAGTACTTCCCATAGTTAAGCGGATGGGGATTATTCCCAGATCCGAACCTGCAACAGATGCGAAAAAAAAAATGGCAAAAATTCCACCCAACGAGCCCAAAAAAGTGCTCTGATACCATATGTGAGGAACCTACAACAACTAATTGATAAAATACACGATATATTAGATCACATAATATTTTATTGATCATGGGCCACTTCTATTGATGTATATGTAACTTCAGAATGTATTTCACATATATGTATATTGTATTCCTAGAGAGATGTTATTATTCCTCTATACGGAAGTGGTTGTATTCCTATAAAGATGTTATTATTCCTCTATACGGAAGTATCGTCATTTATATTGTAAGTGTCTTAACTTATACTTGATGGGTTATTAGACCACCTTGTTGGGGTCGGCCCTGTATAAGTCATGTGGGTCAAAGGGTTATTAGACCACCCTATTGGGGGTTGGTCATGTGGGTCAAAGGGTTATTAGACCACCCTAGTGGGGGTCAGCCCAGTCAGCATTATGTTAAGTGGTTAAGTTGAGGCCGACCTAGTTGAGTAAAGGTCAAGTCAAGTTAATGTATAAATAGAGAGTGTGCCTCTCTCATTTTATACATTCTATTCTCTCACTCACACCTGGGAGAGTGGCGCACTTGTGGAGGAGGAGGCTCTGCTGCTAGGAGAAACTATCTCTTGTATTCTGGTTGTATCATTTCTCTATCTATCTCTGAGGAAGTTATTGGGGTTTTTCACCTTTATGGTTTTCCCCAAGTAAACTCTGTGTCTCTTGTGTGCTTGCATTATTGTGTCTATGATTGATATGTTGTAGATTTGCTGTACATGTTGTTCTCTCAGTTAATATCCTAGATCAGATTGAAGTAAATTCTGAAAATTTAACAACTTCGAGGGGGAAACCTCCTCTGAGCAAGATCAATACAAATAACTTCATCGTCCTTCATTGGCCTCAACACACACTCTATACTAAGTCTATGCCCAATACTATGGGTCAATACCATGGAACCTATAATATTGTGGGATGACTTACAAATAATATGCGTCCAATACTATGGGTCAATACCATGGGCTAATACAAACTATGTATCAACAAATACTACGGGACGAATTACAAAGCATATGCGTCCAACAAAAATATACTAACAAAGTAAAGAGAAGGGTTGGAACGGGTTCCTAACAGTTAGTAAGGGTTAGGGAGATGAGAGAGAGAGAGAGGGATCGAGGGTGGTTAGTGGTAGTGGGGAGGGAGGGGATTGTGGGGTTTAGGGGTAGAGTGAGTAGGAAAAAGAAAGAGAGAGAGAGAGAGAGATAGGAATGAAGGGGGGGTAGGGGTAGGGGTATGGGTAGGAGAGGACATAGAGAGATGAGGGGGTTACTGGTAGAGAGAGAGAGAGAGAGATGTGGGGGTGGTTAGTTGTAGGGGTTAAGGGGATTATGAGAGAGAGAGAGAGAGAACATGGGTGGTTAGTGGTAGTGGTGCAAGGGATTAGGAGTGGCAGACAGTGTGGGGGTTTAGTGGTAGAGAGATAGAGAGAGAGGCGGGGCTAGGGGCATGAGGGGAGAGAGAGAGAGATGTGGTGGCTTATGGGTGGGGAAACAACAGGAAAACAAAGAGACAGGAGTTTGGTTAGAGGTAGGAGTAGGATAGATAGAGGAAGAAAGAAAGAGAGGGGGAATCACTCCACTTTGAATTAAAAATAGAGAAACTTAGTGGTGATTTGAGTAGGCCACATTAATGCTGGGCTTAATGGAGTAATTCCCCCAATCTATGACATTGTGCCAAGTGTAACTCCTGTATTGGGCCATAATGAGGTCCAATGAACCTATGGGGACCTTAAGGAAGTTAGGAAAGTCAATAAGTGTGGATGGAATCATTATGAGGGAGAATTAGGTGGTTTATGGCTTTGCTAGTGCCCATTAATGAGAAATTTGACCATTTCCAGTGCACAAGCGCCCTTGGTCCAAACTTATCCATAAAGCAGAGAAGTGGTGCACCCACCGCATAAATGCATTAAGTAGGGTGCCTTTGATTCCCCATAATAAGGAAATGGGCACACTTATGGACAAACATGGCTATAATGACAAACCACTAGTCTAATATGTGTACAAACACCCTAAACTAGGCACTATGAATCCAAACCATAGAACAACTTACATTAAACACTTGGAACCTCGTGCAAGGATTATTAACCGAGGTCTAGATGGGAATTATGTTCCAACATCCCCTGTTAAGCCAAAATGGTTTTGAGAAAATAAAATTATTATGAGGGCACAAGAAACAAAGGCTTATGGTCACTCTTACATTATTCATCCATGTAAGTGAGGAAAGAGGCAAAACCACTTGAGAAAATCCTCCCTATAAAATGGACATGAAATACACCAAAAATAAACTACCCCAAAACACAAGTAGGTGTGAACTTGTTCATATGTCTGAGGAACCTTCTTCTTTGAAAGAAGAGGAATGTGCTCAACTAGATCATGTACATGTACAAATGCATGATGGAAACTAAATCCATGTAGAACAACTGAGTAACACTGATAATAGAGCGATTTAATAATAAGTATTCTCTCCATTAATTTCCTTTCTCTTTTGTTCAAGGAATCATAACTATTGTGTATGTGCCCAACACACCAAGTTCCCATTGTTTTGTGATATTGAAAAATGAAACCATATGTTTGCCAGACATAGAAAAAGGAATTGAAAGGAAAAGGATAAATCATTTAGAATCGACTTTGATTTTATGATGTCATAATATAATTTTGTATGAAAATTGGATTAAGTTATGATATGTTATTTTTTTTATTTGTTTTTAGTTTTGTACAAATTTTCGAAGCAATTATAAAAGTTGTTATAAATGCAAATTCTTTTTAAAAGTTATTTAAACCTTATTTTTATATTAAATGTTTCAATTCTTCTTCCATATCATTCGAACTTAAATTTATTTTGATAAATATACTTTACATTATATCTCTTCTTCATATAGATATGGGGAAATTACTTCTAATTTATCTTATAATTTTTGGATGATATTCTAGTTGAAGAATTAAAGATTTTTCAAGATAATTTACATTAAGTTGCAGTTTCATAAATTCTAACATACTTTCATTTTTTGGTGAACAATAAGTTAGTTAATTATATATATATATATATATATATATATATATATAAAAGAAGTTGTGTTTGAATAATATATGAATTGAAAATTCTAACTTAAAAAAAAAACAGACTTCAAGAAATTTGATCCCTCTTGCTTAGATATGGGTTTAAGTTTTAATTTTTTTCTTTATAGGAATACATGGATTTTTTTTAAATTACTTTTCATAATTTTTTATTTGATGAGATGACATGAATTTTGAAATTACTTTTTATTTTTTATAATGTAACGTTGCATTATGTTACATGAAAACATATCCCCCATACTTGGTTGTAGAGAACCTCATGTCTCCGAATGAGCAAGGATGTAAGTAGTTTAAGGAACATGGTTTTGGTAGCCTATGGTTTCTTGCTAGTTGTATTTGCATGTAAAGAACCCTATTTATAGGGTTGGATTCCTCCATTGTATGGTGCCAAAGTGAGCAGAAGAGATGCTCTTCGCGGGCCTTGGCCTAGTTTGGCCAATGACCAATAATAGATCTAATATTGATGGCTGGTTTTTACCTACAGGGTTTTAATGGATAAATCTTTTGTTGTTTTTGTTGATTGCTTGTTATTTGTTTTATTCTCTCTTGCATGTTTTATTGCTAACACTAGTATCAGATTTGACTATAGATAGGATGGGAGATGGAAGATCTATTTCTTGGGCATTTGAATTTCCAAAGAGAAGTTGTAGATCAAGGTTAAAGTATAGATATTCTATACACAATGGAGATCTCATTGTGTATTACTTCTGGTGCATAAAATTGTAGGTCTCTGCAAACCGTGTTGCAGAATATGGTGGATAAGTGGTAGATGGTCGTGTTTGAGCAGAGAAGAAACCCTAGTTGTCCTGGATGAAATCCGAAAATGAGCCATGAAGAAGTCCACAGTATTAAAATTGCATGAAGGAAATCAAGCTATGAAAAGAAAGTCCAATTCACAGAAAGAAAATGTACCTTTAAAACCATATTAATATATATATATATATATATATATATATATTACGTGATCTTGGAAGAGAAGGGCACACAAATTGAGCAAGAAGAAGAGATTCTGCAGGACAACGCTGAAGGACAGGCGGGAGATGAAAGGAAAGCAACTACAAGCCCATCATCAGCAAAAGGACAATGAAAGAAGCACAAAGCTAATAAGCCGAAACTGCAGCCGATGCTGCATCAAGATGACTGCGACACCATCGCAGCAAAGTTACATGAGCACTGGGAAGAAACACTTGCTTTGAAGGAGGCCAAATAGGAAGAGGCATGGGTAAGCCTTCTTCAGAACCTCGAAGAAAGAAAAACAATGGTTGTGAAGATCAGACAAGTCCAGCAGGACTTGGTTCGAGACTCATACTCTGAGGGAAAGTCAAGTGGGTCCACCCGAGGGAAGAGGCAGTCACGTGCTTTGAGCTTGCACCCTCGGCTAGTACATATTGTGCCATCGACTCTTATTTTTCCAAATGAAAAGCTGGCCAAAGAAGCGGGGAAGTTGGAACACCTAGACCTCAATATCGAGATGTTGACAATTGAGGACTTGCATAGTTTGCACATGACGATTGTGGAGGAAATTAAAGAAAGAGGCCTCGCTTCCCATAGTCAGAAAATCTAGATACAAAAGAGCTACAATGAGCTGAAACTTGAATCATCCTGAAGCAATAGGGAACTATCCAATGTTTAGGAGAAGAACCGCAGGATGAAGGAAACAGTGTCGTCACTCTGCGCCAAAATTGTCGAGTGCAAAGAAGATCCAGATGTCGAGGACACAATAATAAAGATTGGGGCCAGAGTATAAAATATTACAACTGAGATGATGGACATCGAAATTTACTATCAACAAAAAATTGTAAACTTGGAAGCCCAGCGACCAGCTAGCACCCCCCATATGATCGTGCAGCTTGAAGCGAAGAAGTTAAGGCCATACTAGAAAGCATCTCGATCGAAGTAGCGAGATGTAAAAATATGCTAGAGGAAGCCACTACAGTATTGGATGGATTAAATGAAGATCCAGAACTTCAGAAGTTGCAAAACAATCTGCAGCAAAGGTACCAGGAGCTCAACGCCATGAACACGAAAATGAAGAATTTTCCCGCAAGGAAAAGGGTAAAAAAGTTCGTAGAGGTAAACAAGCTGCAGAAAGAATTGAAGGCATCAAGAGAAAGAGAGGTTGTCACTTCTGCGAAGTTGCATCCCATAGAGGAAGAAGTAATCGCACTAATGGAGCACATTGATGGGAAGTTTGTAGAACTTCAGACTACGGATGGCACAATGAAAGAACAAGCCTAGGAATAGGTCTCGCAGGAGATGCTGGAGACCATTAAATAGTTTGAGTATAAGGAAAAGGAAACGGTTGCAGAGCTCACCGCTACTTTGCACAACTTCAGTGTAAAGTTGAGTACCTCCGAGGGTACGCAGCCGAAGTCTCCTAGTAGAAGTGGATCGAGGAGGATCCATGAGTAAGTGTTAGGGTCCTGTTGGCCATGGCCGAAGTTGGAACAATTTTGATGAAGCACAGTTTTGGAAGTAGCGCAGTTCGGACTGCGAAGTTCAAGTGGCACAGTTTTGGCAATGGCGAAGTTTGGATTGCGAAGTCCAATTGGGGAAGAAAGGAGTGTGAAGCCTAAGCATGGAAAATTTTTGTCAATGCGCATCGTGAGCGCAGCAGTTATTTTGGGCAAAGAGTATAAGTAAAGGAAGCGGTCGAAAGTGACCTGTTTTGGGTAAGTGACTCCATCATTCCCGAGATTTGGGCAAGGAGCGGTGTGGAAGTAGACAAAAGAGACATGTCAGTTAGAGTGGCGAAAACCATTAGCAGCATAGCCATGGGTGAAGAACGACAGGAAAGCCAGGGCAGCGGAATGTGACATGCCACTATGTAGTTATAAGCAGTTTATGATGACTGCGGCTGTCAGAAGGGTGTAACGAGCCACGAGTGGCCCAGCAAGTCGGTTAGAGGCGAGTGTAGTAGCTGTCAACTACGATAGGCCGGGCTGGCGGGGTAACAGCACCCGTTTTGGTTACTCCAATGTTTTGGCCCATATGTATTGTAAAGACGTGACCTAAGGGCACGATCTATAAAAGAGGCATTTTTGTAAGGGAAAGGTTGATTGTTGATTGGGATTTTGATCTCTGTTGAGAGATTGAATATTGTAAAGAGGCTCTGCAGCTGCGTGCACAGAGACCTATTGTTGAGAGAAGAGAGTCTGCAGCGTAGTGCACAAACTGAAACTATTGAACCCTTCCCATTAATATAATCAACTGTTCCCGTGGACATAGCTCCCATCCGGGGGTGAACCACGTAAATACCCTGTTGTGTGATTGAATATGTGTATTATTTTTGTTTATGGTTAAGTTCATGCTTATGATTATATGTATCTTCGGATTTATATGTATTTTCCACATGAATGAGTGATGAGAATAATATGTTAAGTGTTGAACATATATTCTTGAATGTTGGATGTGGAAGTAATTATGAATATGATGAATGCATGAGTTTTTGGGGTAAACACTAAGTCAGTGGAGTCTATGTTAAGTGTGATTCCCTAGAAGCGTAGCACTGGAAGTTTGCAGTTGCATTGTATTTCACTGTATTACATGAATCCGCAAAGTATGCAGTCCAATATGCTTTTTGAATGGCACAATTTATACTAAGTGAAGTCTGTAGAAGATGTGTGATTGTTAAAGAAGTAGCGTAGTCTTGAGTTCAATTGTCCTACTATTTGAGTGTTGTTCTGAAGCGCGCAGTCCCTGTGTGCGCCATAGCATAAGTGAAGTAGGTGAAGCTTCATGCAATCCCCCAGTTTGTTAACCGTGCGTGCATCACTTGATTGCAGAAATGTGATTCTGTAATCCCCCATAAACTTCACCTCGGGTGAGACCTCAGCTTGTTCATAGGTTGTTGCTGAAAGGGCCAGCGAAGAAGGTTTTTGTTGGACCACAACTGCACAGAAACTGGGTCAACACAACAAAGATAAAGAATGAGGTTCAGATAGCCCAACATTTCCTCCACAATCAATTACCATAATTTCATTAAGCCAATATAGTAATAAAATCATGCCATCCTAATTATGAAAGATCCGCTATGTTATTTTATTTATTTATTTCTTTTTGCTCAGAATGCTCCCATGCATTTCATGGTTAACTGAACATATGCATACAAATGAATCCATTCATCTTTGTTTCTTTTTCATAAATTTAACTATTTCAACATTCATTATTTATTTCAACAAAAATAAACACAACAACTTTTGAACTGTAGCACGCATTTGAATGACTCTTATTTTCCTAGAAAGTCAACAAAATAGATAAGGAAGATTAAGAGTTTCCCCCTCTTAGTCTTCTCCCAATATGGAGCTCCACCATTGTGGTTTTCCTTCTGCTTGGTCTCTTCCTCTTTGAAATGCAGGTGCTCGATTTGCTTAGTCTTCTTCTCTTTTAGGGAATTCACATCCTCAATGCAATCGATCTAAGGAAACCCATCCTTGGCTTGCATAAATTTAATCAGAGGATCCATATCCTCAATGAAATCGACCAAAATAAACTTATCCTTGTCTTGCATAGTCTTTAATTAGAAAAAAATTCCTTCAATGCAATACGCTAAAGCATACCCGTCTTTGGCTTGCATAACCTTTCACCATATTATACATGTCCTCAATGCAAACTGCCAAAAGATACTCGTCCTTGAATTTTATAAAGTTTCATTAGAGGAAACATGTCCTCAATGCAAACTTCCAAAGGATACTAATGCTTGGCTTGCATAATCTTTCATCAGAGGATACGCGTCCTCAATGCAAACTACCAAATAATACTCGTCATTTGGTTTCATAATATTCTTCTTCTTTAGATTTTGCTCTCTTCACTTCTCTTTTTCAATATGCATCACCAACTTACATATTTTGACACCTATCAACACAATTGGCTAACAAAGCTCATCTGTATCATGATATAACTCATAGACATTTGTTATAATATGTTATCATGGACTATAAAACATATTAATAAGTAAAATCTATTTCCGTGACATTGAAACACCAAGAATGCGTCCATTCCCTTCTGAAGTGTGCCATGTAGGCTGGTCATTATAGTTGAGGCACCATTTCAAAAATAAAAACACATACAATTAAACTAATCCATATTTTTCCCATGCTTTTAATCATGCAAGATTTGCAAACAGGAAAAGAAAACTTCAAGACATCACAAACTGTAACCTTGGTTACTCATGATTAACAACATTAATCAAATAGAGGATGCATTTATACCTTCTTTTTTTTTCTTTTGAAAGCAAACAATCATCCCAAAGTTTAGCTGTAGCTTCAGCTATGATACCAATCTTTAACACACCCCTTCGACAAATGCATTTTATAATGCATATTAACTATGAAATGAAATAGCAGAAGCATAAAATATTTCAAAAGACACATGAAATCTTTTATCAATGCATACAACTTTTAATATCAGAAGCAAATACTAATATATGAGGCATTTGTTTAATAAAATTTATACAAAATAGTTCAATGCACAAATGCAAATTGAATAGTAACCCCTTGTACAATTAGAACTGTGTAGTAAAACTCATGTTTATGGACTACACGTAAAACTACACAATTTAGAGCATTGACATTTTTAAAAATTGAAGTTAACATGCCTTTATTTATTTGTCTGCCCATTAATTAGGTTAAAGGTAAATAGAACTTTGACTTATTATTTTCCTTTCAAAACTTAATGTACAGTAAGTTTCACTTTAAATAAAAATATTAAGACATACTTTTATCCACTCATTCTATTACAAAATTATGCTATTTTTTATAGGGTTACTCCACCAAAATAATTTTTGATCCAAAAACAACATTTTCCAATTCTTTTCTTATAAATTTATTCTAAGGAATTCCATGCATTTTTCATAAACTACGGTTGAGATTTGACTAGAGTCTTTCCAATTCTTTTCTTATAAATTTATTCTTAGGAATTCCGACCATTTTTCATAAACTACGATATCTGACTACGGTCGAGTTAGTGCAATCAGTTGGTTAACCGAAAAAAAAAATACTTGTCTAACTTCGACCTAAACAAATACTTGTCTAACTTAGGCCTAAACAAATACTTGTCGGTTGCTGACTAACCCAACAATTATGACAATAGTGAGCTTTTAAATATATATTTATCTTCTACTTCGAATTAAAAAATATTTGTTGGTTATCCATTAACCCAACAATTATGAAAATAGAGATTCTAAATATAGATATATATAGTCTATCTCGACCTAAATAAATATTTGTGGGTTTCCCACTAACCTCAAAATTATGAAAATAGTGATCTTTTAAATATAAATATATATAGTCTGCGACATAAATAAATATTTGTCAATTGCGACTAACCCGAAAATTATGAAAATAGTGAGCTTTTAAATATAATACATAGTCTACTTTGACTTAAATAAATATTTGTCAGTTATTCAAAATATTTCCTTAAGACAAAGAAAAATCATTATTTTCCAAGTATATGAATATTTCCATTTCATTAAGTCAAAGAAATATTAATTTATCAAATCTCTTATAAAACTATAATAAATAAAATTACCGATAGTAATAACTCAGTCCACTAAATGCATTACCTCTTTTTAACTATATTAAATAATATTACAAAGGGTAATAACTTAGTCCATTAACCGACTAAATTCATGTAGAATTATATAACTTCAACTTAAGCATATTCATATATGTCTAACCTAGACTAAAGCATAAATTTGTAGTAATACCACTCTAACCACGGTAACCAGTGGTTTTCAAATCAACAATACCACTCATTACAAAAAATCCTAAAAACATGACTTAAATCAAGGTATTGTTTATCATTTAATTAATTAATACAATTGAGACTTAAACATCTAATTTCTCCAACTAAAGAAATAATCCCATGGTTTTATATAACCTAAAAGAACTTTGGTTTTAATGAATCAAATCACCCTATGGTTTTCAATTTACCTATTATACAAATTGGTGAACCCAACCCTTTAGACAAATTGGTCAAACCCATATTCGACTTAATCACCAAATCTTTATTAAATAATTATATCAAACAATAGAATTCTCTTTTCCCAATTATATTCAACTTATAAGTTTCAAATTTTAGTTGGGAAATTTTTTTCAAACACTTATTTATTATTTAATGATATATTTCCTTACTCCCCACTTCTCTCTCCCTAACCCTTCTCCCACTCCCCCTACTCCAAACTTCTCTCTCTCTCTCTCTCTTGTACACGCACACTCTAACCTCCCTCCCCCTTTCTATCCATCTCTTTCCTATTACTATCTATAACCTCCCTCCTCTTTCTTTCCTCTCTCTCTCTTGAATGCATCTCCTACTCCCACTATATACCTCTCTTTATGTTTCCTCCACCCCATACCCCTAACCCCGTCCCCTCTCCCTTTATGTCTTCCTTCCCTACCCATAACTCCCCACCTCTCTCTCTCCCCCCTCTCTGACCCTTAACCCCTATCTTTATCTTGCTCTTCCTACCCCTAACCCCCCTCTCCATTGGTATCTCCCAATCACCTTCCCCTTAACACTAACCAACATCCATCTCTCTCCCTCTCTCTCTCTCTCATAATCCCCCTCCCCCTATGACTAGCCAGCCTCCCTCTCCCTCCTACTCTCACTACCCCTAAATGCCCCTCTCTCTCTCTTCTAATCCCCTTCCCCCACTACCACTAACCAGCCCACTTCTATTAACCCCTCTCCTCTCTCTCTCTCATCTCCTCCCCCTAATCATTACTAACCCCATATCATATTCTCTATCTCTTCCCTAGTCCTCCGACAACCCGTAACCCCCATCCCCTCTATCTCTTCCATAACCCCCTAAGACTGTGCTCTCTCTCTCTCTCTCTGCCTAACACACCTCCCACCCCCTTACCCATAACCACCCTCCCACCTCTCTCTCTCTCCTAATCCCCCTACCCCTAACCTCCCCACTCTCTCTCTCACACACACACACATAACCTCCTCCCCCTACAACTACAAAACCACCATCTTTCTCTCTAACCTCTTACATACTCCCCTACCCCTAACCAATGATCCCACCTCTCTCTTTCTTTCTCCATCCCTCCCTCTCTCTCTCCTACTCCTACCTCTAACCACCCCCTCTCCTCCCCCCATATATCCCACTTTCTATCCCCTCCTCCTGCTACCCCTAATCACATCCCCTCCCTTTCTCTCACTCCTTCCCCACCCATAAATCCCCACCTCTCCCTCTCTCCCTTCATGCACCTATCCCTAATCCAATATTTCCTCCCCACATCGCTCTCTCTCTATCTCACTCCCTCCCCTACTCACCGTACCCCTAATCCTACTCTCCCTCCTCCTATCTTTCTATCTCTCCTAATCCTCATCCCCCTACTACTAAGAAAACCCCATCTCTCTCTCTCTCTCTCTCTCTCTCTCTCTCTCTCCCCTTTCTAATCCCCCTCCCCTACCTCTAACCACCCCGCATCTCTCTCTCTCTCTCTCTCTCTCTCTCTCTCTCCCTCCCTCTCTCCCTCTCTCTCTCTCTCTCTCTCTCTCTCCCTCTATCTATCTCTCTCTCTCTCCTCCCATATATCTCCCATTCTATCTCTTCCTTCCCTACAAATACCCTCCCACCTATATCTCTCTCTTCTTCTCATCCTACCGATAACCCCTCTCTTTGTATATCTCTCCTAAACCCCATCCCTCCTACCACTAAATACCCCCCATCTCTCTCTCTCTCTCTCATGACCCCTTCCTCTCTATCCCCAAACCATATCCTACTCCCCCTTCTCCTAACCATCACACCCAAAACCTCCCACTCTCTCTCTCTCTCTCTCTCTCTCTCTTTGTCCTGACCCCTCCCTTTCTATCCCTAAACCATATCCTACTCCCCCTTCTCCTAACCATCACATCTGAAATCTCTCTCTCTCTCTCTCTCTCTCTCTCTACAAATAGCCCCACTTCTCTCTTTACCTAACCCCCTTTCTAATCCCCCTAACCCTAACCACCCCCCTCTCTCCCTCCCTCTCTCTCGCCTATTAATATCTCTAACCACTTCCCCTCTCTCCTTCCTCTATCTCTCTCTAACTCCTCTCCTCCACCCCCCCATCCATCCCTCTTTATGTTCCCTCCTCCCCTTGATTCTAACCCTATCCCCTCCCTTATCCCCTCCCTTTATGTCTCTCCCTTCCCCAAACATAACTCCCCACCTCCCTCTCTCTCCTCCCACCCATACCCCTTCTCTCTCTCCTACTCCCCCTACCCCTAATCCCCCTCTCTCTCTATCTTTCCCAATACCCCTGTCCTGTACCACTAACCACCCCCATATCTCTCTCTCTCTACCTACCCTTAATCCACCCTCTCTCTATCTCTACCCCTAACCCACCCACTCTCCATGTCTCTCCTAATCCCCCCCTACAACTAACCACCCCCACCTTTCTCTCTCTCCCTCTCATTATAGCTAACTACCCTTAACGCATCCTCTCTCTATGTCTCTCCTAATCCACCTCCCACTACTGCTAACTTCCACCCCATCTATCTCTCTCTCTCTAACCTCCCACCTACTCCCTCTACTCGTAAGCATCCCCCCCTCTCTCGTTCTCCCTCTCTCTTTCCTACTACTACCTCTAACGACACCCTCACTCTCAAAGCTCTCTCCTCCACCATATGTCTCACTTTATATCCCCTCCTCTTGCTACCCCACATCTCATTCCTTCCCTTTCTATCATTTGTCGCCCCACCCGTAACCCCCCACCTCTCTCTCTCTCCTTATCCCTCTCTCCTAGTCCCCCACCCCTCATCTCTAACAACCCTGCATCTCTAACTCTCTCTCTATGTATCTATGTATATATAGATATATCTCCCTAACCTCCCCATCTATCCCCCTTTATTTCTCTCCCTTCCTTAGAAATATCCCCCCACCTCTCTCTCTCCTACTCACCCTACTCATAAACCCCTCTCTCTCGATATCTCCTAATCCCACCACCTCCTACAACAAACCATCCCCCATCTCTCCCTCTCTCTCTCTCTCTCTCTCTCTCTCTCTCTCTCTCTCCCTCTCTCTCTCTCTCTCTCGGCCCCTCGCTCTCTCTCCCCCTAACCACCCTCCTACTCCTCGTTCCCATAACCACTCTCTCTCTCTCTACCTCTAACCCCCCCACTCTCTCTCCCTAACCCCCATTCTAATCCCACTGCAGCTAACCAGCCCCCCTCTTTCTCTCTTATTACTACCTCTAATCACCACGCCTCTCTCCTTCCTCTCTCTTTCGAACCCCTCTCCTATTGCACCACATCTATCCCTCTCTACCTTCACTCCCCCCCCCTATACCTAGACCCATCCCCTCCCTTTATGTCTCTCCTCACACCATAAATAACTCCCCACCTCTCTCTCTCCGCTCCTACTCCTCCCCCTCCCCCCTTTCTCTCTATCTTTCATAATCCCCCTATTCCCTACAGCTAACCACCCCCCATATCTCTCTCTCTCTCTCTCCCCTACCCATAACCCCTCCCTCTCACTGTCTCTACCCCTAACCATCCTCTCTTTATGTCTCTCCTAATTTCCCACCTCCTATGACTAACCACCCTCACCCTATGTCTCTCCTAATCCTGTTCCCCGTACCACTAACCACCACCCCCATCTCTCTCTCTCTACCCCTAGAATTATCCTGTTAAATTTTCAGAATTTACTTCAATCTGATCTAGGATCTTCACTGAGAGAACAACATGTACAGCATATCTACAGCATATCAATCATGGAGACAATAATGCAAGCACACAAGAGACACAAAGATTTACTTGGGGAAAACCATAAAGGTGAAAAACCCCAATAACTTCCTCAGAGATAGATAGAGCAATGATATAACCAACCAAGACATAGACATAACCTAGAAGTAGATCCTCCTCCTCCATAAGTGCGCCTCTCCTCCTTGAGAGCATGTGTGAGAAGTGAGTGAGCAAATAGAGTGCCTCCCGCACTCTATTTATACTTGACTTGACTTGCCTTTTTACCTAACTCATGTCGGCTCGAACTTAACCACATAACATAATGCTGAGTGGGACGACCCCCAATAGGGTGGTCTAATAACCCTTTGACCCACATGGCCGACCCCCAATAGGGTGGTCTAATAACCCTTTGACCCACATGACTTATACAGGGCCGACCCCAAACAAGGTGGTCTAATAACCCATCAAGTATAAGTTACGACACTTACAATATAAATGACGACACTTCCTTATAGAGGAATAATACCATCTCTATAGGAATATAATATACATATATGTGAAATACATTCCGAAGTTACATATACATCAACACTCCCTCTTAACTAGGAAGGTATTTCTCAGCACAGTTCTTCTAGCACAAGTCATCTTCTCTGGATCATCGTCACTGGATAATCGTCATCGAGTCATCATCATCGTCACTGCTGCTGCTATCTCAATCAATCTCTGAATCTACTCGTCATAGGAAGTTCTACAGAGCCAGTCCTTTTTCATACTGGATGTAGGCCCACCACCTGCAGGTCTTCGTCATCACTGGCCATACTGTGGAATCCTCAGGACTTTTAAGTGCGTCACAAAACCTCGAAAGAGCATCCCAGGCTGTTACGAGCACACAGCTCTACCTATAGGATCTCCCAGGGCACCGAATTACATGTGACCTCACCACAAAACCTCGCAAGAGCATCTGCCAGATATCCCAGGGAACCGAATTACATGCCATAGGCAAAACCTCGAAAGACTATCTGCAGATCTCCTAGGGCACCGAATTACATGTGGTCATGGCAAAACCTCGCAAGAGCATCTGCCAGATATCCCAGGGAACCGAATTACATGCCATAGGCAAAACCTCGAAAGACTATCTGCAGATCTCCCAGGGCACCGAATTACATGCCATAGGACAAAACCTCGAAAGAGCATCTGCCAGATATCCCAGGGAACCGAATTACATGCCATAGGCAAAACCTCGAAAGACTATCTGCAGATCTCCCAGGGCACCGAATTACATGTCCTCCCAGAGCAAAACCTCGAAAGAGCATTTGCCAGATGTCCCAGGGCACCGAATTACATGCCATAGGCAAAACCTCGAAAGACCATCTGCAAATCTCCCAGGGCACCGAATTACATGCTCATATGCACAACCTGATCCACGGCCACAGAGTATCAACCTGATACTCATCATACATCATCCTGATGTATCCATGATCATCCTGATCATCATCACTGCAACGTCCTGCTGCATGTCATCTGGAGCAACATCCTGAAGCTCGTCATCTATGATCATCATGATCATCACTACAACATCCTGCTGCATGTCATCTGGAGCAACATCCTGAAGCTCGTCATCTATGATCATCCTGATCATCACTGCAACATCCTGCTGCATGTCAAGTATCTACCTGATACATATCATGATCCATGATCCTCCTGATCATCAATGCAACATCCTGCTGCATGCCAAGTATCTACCTGATACATATCATGATCCATGATCCTCCTGATCATCAATGCAACATCCTGCTGCATGCCAAGTATCTACCTGATACATATCATGATCCATGATCCTTCTGATCATCAATGTATCCACCTGATACAAATACAAATACATGATACATATCACCATACATGATCCACCTGATCATACAATGTATCCACCTGATACATATACAGATACATAGTCCAAGCATCCAACATGATGCATACATACATACATAAAATGATCCAACTGATCATATCCAGCATCCACATGATGTGTACATACATACATAAAATGATCCAACTGATCATATCCAAGCAGAAACCAGAACATCATCCTGATGCTCATCATCCAGCGCTTACATCCACAGCCATGTGAAGGATCCTCCTTCCAACATGCTTGGAATGGCTTCAGCAAATGTGTTCATCACTTCTTCCTCGAAGTATCCTCGATCTGAAGCACGCCAAGCCTCTCTCTGAAGTACTCGAACTTCACCCTAGCTAGTGGCTTCGTCAGCACATCTGCAATCTGCTCGTCCGTCGCAACATACATGAGCTTCACAGCTCCTCTCTGCACCATATCCCTGATATAGTGATATTTGATCTCTATGTGTTTCGACCTGTCATGAAACACTGGGTTCTCGGACAGCTTCACACAACTCTGGTTATCACAGAAGATACCAGTAGCCTCCAACGGGAGATCAAATAACTCAGACAGTAGCTTCCGTAACCATACTGCCTCACAACTAGCTGAACAGGCTGCAACATACTCTGCCTCAGCTGTACTCAGTGCTACGCAGGACTGCTTCCTGCTAAACCAAGAGATCACACCTGATCCCATACTGAAGCAACACCCAGATGTGCTCTTCCTATCTGCAGCACTGCCAGCCCAATCTGAATCAACATAACTCTGCAGGTTAAATTTTTGATTCGCCTCATATCTGAGCCCATAATCCACTGTACCCTTCAGGTACCTCAGAACATGCTTTACAGCAACCAGGTGAACACTCCTCGGATCCGTCAGGAACTGGCTCAATGTGTTCACAGCAAAGCAAATGTCTGGTCTCGTGTTCGTCAAGTACATCAAGGACCCAATCATCTGACGATACGTAGAGACATCAACCAGCTCAGATGAAGCATCACATAGAAGCTCCATATTCGATGTCATAGGTGTGGCCATAGCCTTGCAGTCCATCATCCTGAACCTCTTCAGGATCTCTACTGCATACCCACCTGCACTCTGCCACACCTCCATACCTCGGAAATAGTGCATCATTCCCAAATATTTCATCTCGAACTTGGCAGCAAGCTTCCGCTACGTGTTGGCAATCAATCTATCTTCACCAAGTTCTGCACACATATAAGACTGCACCATGCTGTCTTGAAATCCATCTGGTGCATCTTCTATTTCATCACTTTTATATTTCTTAATGCTGCCATCTGCAACATGCTTGATCTGATAGTTCCATTTGGAAGTCATAACAAACTTCCCTTCACATCTTGGGACCGCATCCCAAACATCGTTCTTCATGATCGACGGATCATGGCATTCTTCCCGTATCCTAGGAACTTCAATATCTTCAATAGATAATTTGTTGCTGAACAAATGTTGTAGTTCTTCTTTTGTAGGAGATGGCATACGATCTTTCCTACACAACAAGTTAAATTGCGTGATTAGAAAACATCTCATAGTTTTTAGAAGAAATTCTTACACATAAAGAAATATGCCATACAGTCATGCAATTATCTTAGCCAATGCTTCAATACAACATTTATCCATATCCCGTAACTTTCTAGATGCCTTCCAATCTCTACCAGAACATTGTTAAGAGTGTGCACAACTCCCAACATGTCAGCAATGAGGTTTCATTCTAGATAAGTAGCAATGGAATGTTGTACAGTGCCATAGGCCACTTTTCCATGTGTATTAGTAGTATACTGTTCATTAATGCAACTATTCTAATATGCACAAGACATATCCTAAGTCTAGGAACATGAGCATATACATCATTGAACAATTTTACTTTAAACAAACAAATATGCAAGAAATGATAATTAAAATACTTATCTTTGTTTGTTCGTTGGGTGGACTCCCTCTGAGTCTTCGTTTCCTTGTAGGAGATGCTGGAGTCCTAATCTGAAGTAGCTTCTTCTACACCTTTATGTTGTGGAATGTAGAAACATGGTCAACTCCCTTTGAATATCTGCATCCTTGCAGAAACTACTGAAGTGTGCTCCTTTTCTTTATTGCAGGAACAACTGGAGTGTGCTCCTTTGCTTTCTGGCAGGAGCAACTGGAGTGTGCTCCCTCTTGATCTTTGCTTCCTGAATTACCTGTTCTTGAGCTCATATTCATCCTTGGTCCCTATGCATGCTTATTAGTATCATGATTCATATAAAATCATACATTCATTAGTATACTATTAAAACACAATAATCTCAAGCATGTATACTCATGATCATTTCAATCAGAAATAATAAGCATTAGCATTCAAGGTTTATGTAGGATTCTTATGGTGAGTCAAATCATAAGAAACATAACATGTCTAAACCTGTAATTACTCAAACCTATGACTCTTCAGGTTAGTTGAATCATCAATCAAGATAAGAGATATAATATGCATAAAACCTGTGATTATTCAAACCTATACCTTTATGATTCTTCTGGTTAGTCATATCATCAATTACGGTAAGAAACATAATATGCATACAACCATGATTATTCAAACCTATGACTTCATGAATAATCATTATCAACAACACAACAATATAAGATCCTAACCCAAGGTAGGATTCTAGCTTGATATAGGAAAAACATACCTGGATTATCATGTTAGCTAGTTATGTCTAACATACCCGTATAATGTCTTTTGGTTCTCTTCAGTGACTTGTGCTAGTAACCTGCATGTCTCATAAGTTAACCATTATAAAACCAAGTTATACATACCTCGTGAATGGATCTTGTATGAGATCCATGACAATGGATGAATCTTTGTCCTCATGTTATCATGATCATATGTTCTTGGACCAGAACATGATTTGTCTTTCTTGGTGTACCTTTCATGTTAGTAGACAACATAAACCTCATACAACACCATAATGCATTAGTACAATCATAAGTGTCAACACCTTAATCAATGAATATTTTCTATCGTGCATTCATAGTTTTATTAAGGTGATATGACAAGTCTAAAATCAAGAGTGTACTAACTGTAATAACATGAAGACAAGCATACTATAAACTTAATCATGAACAAATATCGAGACATACCTTGATGAGTCATACCTGTCGAGATCGCTAGTAATCTTCTTATGTAAGGCCTTAGCCTTATCTCCCTCTGAAACAGGAACTTCTTCACCTATGTAGGTGACCAATCCATCTTCTTCTAGGATTAACCCAATCCACTTGATTTGCAAGAACTGGACCTGGAGCTGGATATGGGTTTGTCAGAGAAACCCAAAAATTCAAACTTTGAATTTCAAACTTCCGAAAGGATAGAAATATGCGCCTTGATGAGCTGATCAAATTGGTATATTCATAATTTGAAAACTGCAAAGTTTCACTCCTCAATTTTTCCTTTGACACTTCCGGATTCACTGGACGTGACCCTGAACTGGGGTTTGATGAATCCCACTCTTTTTCCCAATCAAAAGGTTTTATCCAAAGCTCTAAGCTTCTATTTTTCTGAGGAGCTTCCAGCCGTGGTCTCAGATTTCAACAATTCCCATTTTTACAGAAGCCCTACTTTTCCACTTTCCTGATCAAAGTCCCGAACTAGGGTCTGATCAAGACCGGCCTTCTGCCCAACCAAAAATTCTGATTTTGGTCTCTAAATTTTTATTTTGATGAGTAGCATTCAGCCGTGGTCTCCGATTACAAAAATTCCAACTTTCTTCAAAGCCCTAAATTCCGGAAGCCATGAATGAAGGTACCAAAAAAAAATAATTCTGTTTTGACAGAAATATGTACCTGATTGTTTCTGGTGTAACTCTGAAATTTTTGATCCACAGGGTCTGAAAAAAGTTTCCTGAGATATCCTGACCTATTACCTTTCCATCCTGACAGGTCTGACCTCAATTGGATTCTCTGAGAGAGAGTTATGCCAAATGTCGCAACGTGACCTGTTTTGGGATAAAACAGAAGAGCGAACTTGTACGGCGTGCCACGTGTCACTGTTTGAACTTCGGCCTCTGAAAACGTTTTCTGAGATATCTTGGCCTGTTATCTTTCCATCCTGATAGGTATGACCTCAATTGGATTTTCTGAGAGAGAGTTATGCCAAGTGTCGTAACGTGACCTGTTTATGGGGTAAAACAGTAGAGCGAACTTGTACGGCGTGCCACGTGTCACTGGTTCAACTTCGGCCTCTGAAAAAGTTTTCTGAGATAGTACAGACTGTGTACTACCTGTCACTTTTTACGAAATTTCATTTGGAGCTTCCTAGCCCAAGTTATGACCTTTTTCCCAAGGTCACCTAATTTTGACTCAGATCTGGAAGAGGCAGAAACCCTATATTGTATAGATCATAAATCACAAAGTACAACGAATTAGAGGTTGTCCTTTGGACACAAGATAACTGGAGATCTTAGCTTCGTCCTGTAACAATTTCAGATCCGAAAACTTTGCCAAAACGGATTTATAGCGAAAGTGCTACGATGACTGGTTTTTGCTATCTCAAGCCCTAGCATCGTAAGTGCAACAAGTGTCATACATGCCATATCATGCCTTCTTTCAGGCTAGCTCTGATACCATGTTAAATTTTCAGAATTTACTTCAATCTGATCTAGGATCTTCACTGAGAGAACAACATGTACAGCATATCTACAGCATATCAATCATGGAGACAATAATGCAAGCACACAAGAGACACAAAGATTTACTTGGGGAAAACCATAAAGGTGAAAAACCCCAATAACTTCCTCAGAGATAGATAGAGCAATGATACAACCAACCAAGAGATAGACATAACCTAGCAGCAGATCCTCCTCCTCCATAAGTGCGCCTCTCCTCCTTGAGAGCATGTGTGAGAAGTGAGTGAGCAAATAGAGTGCCTCCCGCACTCTATTTATACTTGACTTGACTTGCCTTTTTACCTAACTCATGTCGGCTTGAACTTAACCACATAACATAATGCTGAGTGGGCCGACCCCCAATAGGGTGGTCTAATAACCCTTTGACCCACATGGCCGACCCCCAATAGGGTGGTCTAATAACCCTTTTACCCACATGACTTATACAGGGCCGACCCCAAACAAGGTGGTCTAATAACCCATCAAGTATAAGTTACGACACTTACAATATAAATGACGACACTTCCTTATAGAGGAATAATACCATCTCTATAGGAATATAATATACATATATGTGAAATACATTCCGAAGTTACATATACATCAACATATCCCCCTCTCCTCTCTCTCTCCCCCCTAACATTATCCCCCCTCCTCTCTCTCTCTCCCCTCCTACCCCTAACCCTTACTTACCAATTGTCTCACTCTCTCCCTCTTCCTTGCTCCTCCACCAACACCTAACCGCCACCTCTTTATCTTTTCCAACAACCTAGTATTCCCCCCATCTCTATCTCTCTCACTAATCCCCCCTCTTCCCCTCCATAATGCCCCCCCCTACCCCTAACCACCCCCACCTCTCTATATTTCTCTCGTACCCCCATAATCCCAACCACCACACTTTTTCTATCTCTCTTATGCTCTCGCTACCCCTAACTCCCCTCCTCTCTCTCTCTCTCATAAGCGCCCTCCTCCCTACCACTAATCCCCCCTCCTCTCTCTCTCTCTCTGTCCTCTTCTTTCCTTAACCATTACTAACCCATCCCTCACACCCTCTCTCTTCCGTATTCCTCCTACAACCACTAACCCATACCACCTCTATCCCTCCCCCACCCAATCTACCTCTCCCGCAACCCTCTAAACCACCCTCCTCTTTCCTTCCCCAACCCTCCTCCCAACCCCTTACCTCTAACCATATTAACACCTCTTTCTTTTTCCTACTCCCCCTACCCCTAACCTCCCCCATGCCTCTGTCTCTAACCCCATTCTCTGCTTAACCCCCCTCCTAATACTATTCCCCTAACCACTACCCCTCTCTCTCTCCCACTCCGACTTCTAAACACGCCCCCCTCTCTAACCCCTCTCCCCCTCCCCACTAATGTGTATTTATATCCCCTCCTCCCACTACCCCTAAACCTGTTACCTTCCTTTCTATCTCTCCTAGCCCCACCATAACATTACCTCTATCTCTCTCTCTCTCTCCTCCTTCATCTACCCTCCCTCTCTCTCTCTCTCCTACTCTCCCTACAACTAAACCCCTCTATCTATGTCTCTCATAATCTCCCTCCCCTACCACAAACCAACCCCCATGCCTCTCTCTCTCTCTCTCTCTCTCTCTCTCTCTCTAATCGCCCTCCCACTACCACTAACCACTCTCCATCTCTCTCTCTCTTTCTCTCTTTAAACCCCCCTTCTCTCTCTCTCTAACCCCCCTTTCTCTCTATCTGTATCTCCTAATCCCCGTCCCCACACCACTAACCAACCCCCATTTCTTTCTCTCTCTCTCTCCAACAACCCTACCCCTAAACACCCACCTCTCTCTCTCCTACTCTTACCTCCAACCACACCCCATCTCCATCTCCTACTCCTACCTCTAACCACCCCCTCTCTCTATGTCTCTAATAATCCCCCTTATCCCTACCACTAACCAACCCTCATGCCTCACTCTCTCTCTCTAATCGCCCTCTCACTACCACTAACAACCCCCCATATCTGTCTCTCTTTCTCTCTCTAACCCCCCTTCTCTCTCTTCCCCCATTTCTTTCTCTCCATTCCCCACATGTAACCTCCCACCTCTCTCTCTCTCTCTCTCTCTCTCTCCATTTATTTCTCTCCCTTCCCCACCTATAACCCCCCACCTCTCTCTCTCTCTCTCTTGCGCTACCCCCAACCCCCCATCTCTCTTCTCCTCTCTATTTGTCTCTCCTAACCCCCCTCCCTGCACCACTAACCAACCCCCATCTCTCTCTCTCTCTAACAACCCTACCCCTAACCAACCATCTCTCTCTCTCTCCTAATCTTACCCCTAAACACCCCCCCATCTCCATCTCCATCTCCTACCTCTAACCACTCCCTCTCTATATGTCTCTCATAATCCCCCTCCCCCTACCACTAACCAACCCTCATGCATCTCCCTCTCTCTCTCTCTCTAATTTCCCTCCCACTACACTAACCACCCCCATCTCTCTCTCTCTCTGTCTCTCTCTCTAACCCCGCTTCTCTCTCTATCTTTAACACCCCTCCTCTCTCTCCCTTTATTTATCTCCCTTCCCCACCTATAACCCCCCACCTCTCTCTCTCTCTCTATAACAACCCTAATGATCCTAACCACCCACCTATCTCTCTCATACTGTTAGTCCTAACCACCTTACCCATCTCCATCTTCGACTCCTACCTCAAAACACCCCCCCTCATCACTCTCTCTCTCTATCCTCTTCTCTCCTTAACTCTTACTAACCCATCCCTCACACCTTGTCTCTTCCATATTCCTCCTCCTACCCCTAACCCACACCACCTCTATCCCTCCGCAACCCCCTCTATCTCTCCCCCAACCCTCTAACACCACCCCTCTTTCCATCCCCAACCCTCCTCCCCCCCTTACCCTCTAACCATATTCCCACCTCTCTCTTTTTCCTACTCCCCCAACCCCTAACCTCCCCCTCTTCCTCTCTCACTCTAACCCCCCCCTCTCTCTCTCCCTAACCCCCCTCCTACTAATATACCTGTAACATCTGTTCCTCTCTCACTTTCTCCCTCTCTCTCCTACTCCTACTTCTAAACACCCCCCCTCTCTCTCTGTTACACCCAAAATCTACTCATCATAAGATTCAGTGTATACACACCTGAAGATACCTTAACTAAGTAATCAACCAGAGAGGATTTATACCCAATTGTGCTAGGTTTTGAAGGGTCGTCGCATTCTGCACATGAGCAACATGCGACATCGCACCTTTCCTCATTATAGGGTGCGGCAAGGTCAGTTAGATGGAAAAAATAGATCCTTCGAGGTCCTTCTCGAAGCTTGCTGACTTGGGACCCTATCCCTTACCTCTTGGAGGAGCTGGCACTTGGTTCCTAATACTTTGGAGAGATCCCTTAAGCCTCTCCTACCATCTCTCAACCTATCATATCCGTACCCTATCCACTTAGTCCTATATGAATGAAGCTCACTCCCATCCTAAGGGGAGGAAGTCTATGGTATCTACATGCTAGTGAAATCACCCTTGGAACATCTCCACTCACCTATTGGAGAACTCATACTTCCTTGGAAGGATATGGCAATCGGCTTTGTCGGAGAAGGGCTGCAGTGTTAAGCCTTGGTTGTAGTTCTATATCTCTATTATGTACTTCCCTCTTTTTACAGTAATACAAATGCTTTCCACCAATATTGTTCATGTGTGCAATGATATTGATTAGTTTACCTACTTAACTGTTTACTTAGATCTCTTATTGTATAGATGTCTTTTACTTGTTTCTCTTGTTTCTTTTCTTGACATGTCTTGTAGCTTGGATCTGATAACCGTGGTACGTGGAGCAGTATTCAGGAGAAAGGATTGCAAAGTGAAAGGTAAGACATCTAATACTCGATCCTTAAGTAGATTTAGGAAATGCATTGGTAGTTTGTTCTATTTGTTCTAGACTCACTTTGAGCTAGGGAGATCCTACTCACATCCTCTCGAGTGGATTGTCCGATAATAAATCTGGCGATGATAATGGGGAGTATAGAATCTGGTCAGTAGTTGTCAATCTCAGAGTCATTTTCAGTTGATTGCTTGACACAAGCCTTTTCATTTTTTCCATTTACTTCTTGAAGTTGATTTCACTATCAGATCTTCATATTGAAGACTCTGATCTGCTTCCTCTGAGTTTATACGACTCATTCCCAAACCATTCCATGTTTCATTGCTGAGAGATCTGATTCATTTTTTAATCTAGACTTCACCTGTCACACCTCGGCAGTGGGAATAGAGCGACACTGTGTCATTTTTGGTCTATGTTCTTTACCTGTTAGTTACTCGTCACATCCCTTGCATCGGTAAACTGCAACATCGTCGCACTTCCCGTGTAGGTAAACCCCGACATCGCACTGTGTACAAGAACAGAGTGCACCGATTTGTCAAAATTTGTCATTAAGGCATCTCCTTTCCATTTGATAGTCTAGACTTTGGTTTGCTATGTGAACTCCCTCTGTGCTACGAGATCTAGCCAGAGATCCTATTTTTTATTTGTGTTTTGAGTGTTTGGTTTTGTTTGGATTGATTTTGGGTTCCGTTTTGGACAAGTTTGAAGACTGGTAGTGGTGGATACTCTTGTCTCCTCCACCTTTATTCACTCACCCTTGCATTCCCTTCCTTCCATCCCTGATCTGATCATTACATTAGATCAGCTTCCATACCTCGTTTCCATCATTGTTTGAGCTTTGCTTGCTTGGTTTGCTTGATGCTGTCTGATTTTGAGTCAAGTGTGCCTTTCAGCTTGATTGAGTGCTTGTCTTTTCTTGAGTTTTCTGAGTGTACTAGTGCTGCAAGTAGTGTTTTTTTTTCGTTCATTTCGATATGAAAGCTTGGTTGTTATCAAGTTTATTCGTTGATGCATCTATTGAAAAGTTAAAAACTGTTGCTTTCCCATCATTTCTTAAGCATTATTGAAGAAAATTGTTGTGCATTGGAATTTTTTCATTTGTGTTTTGGAAAAATTGAATGAATGTATAATCTATTGTGTTTTTTCTTGAATTATGAATCGCTCATTTTCTTGAAAAACTCAAAGTACGCTTCGATTTTTGCAAAATTGATTCCATGCTAAGGAAAGATAGATGCATTTTTAATTTTTCTTGCTTTTAGACCATTGAAAGTGAAATTGAAAAACTTGCATATTCCATTTCAGAATCCTCTATTTTCATTACCTAGTGTCGTTTTTCTTTGGAAAGAAAAAGAAAAGGAAAAATGTTTTGATTTGGATAGTAGTGTTGTGATTTTTTGTATTTCATTGAAAAAAGGAAAAGAATACTTTCACAGTCAAGTTTTGTTTGAATTGGGATTGTGTTGCATTGTGTTGTTTTGGCAATCTCGACGAAAAGAAAAATATTTCTCCTTCCCATAGCTAGAATTCATTGAAAGAAAAGAATATTTCGTGCATGTAGCTAGGGCTTGCATTATGCTTCTGATTATGTACTCATCGCATGCATTCACCTAACCGCCCAAGATAAAATTAACGGTAGAACTAGGTAAACTTTTTAGCAACTTGTCTATAAGTTAGAGACGTTTTTCAGCGTCGTTAAGCATGGCAGCTGTCGTTATTTTCCAGCACTGTATCCCAGGGTTATTGTAGTCTTCCACGTACTTATTGGTATATCAATCTCCTTCACGTACCCACCAAGTACTATAATCCATACTTTGCATATATCGAAGGGTGTATCACGTACTCGGTAGTATATCGGAAGGTCTCTTGCCGAACGGTTGTGCATTAGACATCACCACTACGGATTTGAGCTCCCACGTACCTTGTGTATATCGGGAGACACCACTAGGATTCTTAAAACCAACTGAGTTAACCATTTGGCTATCTTGGAAAAGCAATACACCGAGAACAACACTCGGGGAGATTATCACGCATGTACTGTCCAGGTAATCGGGTATGCAGGAAAGGGTATGGTCCCAATCCTCCTTGTCGCGTCATATTGTTGGACCCTGCAGTATATCGCCGTTTGTAATGCCTTGATAATCCCGAGAGGTTCCAGACTTTTGAATCCACTCTGTCACATAAGTCTGCTTGTTGCCTTAGTTTGAGTAGGTTTTTATGGATTGCTTTTCTTTTAGCATACCCTTAGGAGAAATGTTGTTTCAGCCATCCTGGCTGATTATCTTGACACTCTGGTGGATTTTCTCTGGAGAAGGTCCCGTAGGATATTAAACTTATCACCCGAATATCCCCTTAATACGGAGGTTATTTCCAGGGTAAGAATGGATCAGCGTAACATGGTCATAGTTACTGAAGTGGAAAACCCCACTCTGAATGTTGGAGGACTTTTGTTTCGACAAACTCCTCCGGATTCACCTACTTCTCATCAACCCCAGGATGAAGGAGCACAAATCCCCTCTTCACAAGAACTTTCTCCCATCATCTCAGGAGAACTTGGATCGTTGGAATGGATAAACTAACCCCAGGATGACCCTACAGCAGTTGTTGGTCCTTCGGCAGCTTATTGGACCTCCTCTACAGACCACCACATAACTGGACTACTCTAGATCTCTCTAGACCCTACTACAGGCCTGACCCAACCGAGATTTTTGAACCTATTCGTGAATGTGTGGAACAGTTACGTCTTAGGGGTGATGACCTTCGAAGACAGAGTCTCGAGCAATGCTCTTAAGAGTTTTGAAATTAGAACTTCCAAATAAGATTCGACGATAGACCCATCTCGGTTCATCCGATATATTTTGGATCACCAAAACAACCTTCCCACCACGAGGCCACTAATAATACTGGTCAACCCTCACAAGAGTCCAGTCCTGCACCTCAAGTGAACCAACCGGTGGAAGGACAACAGTGCAACACACTTGTCACTACCATAGTTACTTTACTAGTTCCTCCCCCACCTCAAAATTCGCGGGGAGGATATTCCATTCCCACGGATTATCCCATCGGTAATGTTATTACTATGGTAGCTAGTCAACAACCTACGTTGGTTCAGCCTTTGAATAGTGGTCAACAACCTATGTTGGTTTAGCCTTTGAATAGTGGTCAACCTGTTGTGGCTGATGGGAAACCCTTGTTTCCTAACCAGAACATAGGCGATGGAATCCCCAACGGACCTTCCATTGGACCTCCCCAACCCGCTAGACCATCCACCATGGGATTATCTCATCTTAGGGGCCCATCCAATGTAGCTCAACCCTCATGGAGTCAAGCGTATCCAGGTTCTGTTAACCCTGTGCCGGGCCAATCTAATCCTGAAAATGCACCATACGAGATACCTTATCTAAGGAATCCATACACTCTATGGGGGCAACAACCTGCGTTGCAACACAAACCCCAACCAACTATCCCTCAGGTACCACCACCCCCGATTGGTCCTCCCCCACCTCCTGTCAGAGGCGGCAGAGGACCTAATTACTATGGTGGCGGCGGTGGTGGTGGAGACCCTCATCCTTTCGGCGGCGAAGGTGGTAGGGGACCCCATCCTTCTGGCAGTGGAAGTGGTCCACAACCCCCTCTAGGCGAAGGCAGTGGTGGATCGCCTTATTACAGTTATCGACCCCCACCTCCTCCCAGTGGTGGGGGTCGACCTCCACCCCCTCCCGCTGGTGGAGGTCAACCCCCACCTTTTTGGAATGGACCACCTTATGGTGGCGAACCCCCTTACGGTCCGGGTGGCACACCCCCCTACGACCATTTTCCTCCTGGTACACCTTATGGTCAGTCTGGTCCATAGATGCCTTATCCGTATTATCAATATGCGCAACCTAACCCGCAGCTGCCATTTCTTGCTGCTTTGGACCTGCCTGACCTCTCCCGTTTAACCAACAATCCTATGTACCACAGATCTAACTAGCCACCAATTCCGGTGAAACTTCCATCTAATATCCCCAAATTTGATGGCAAGCCGGGTGAAGACCCTAAAAACCACGTGATGACATACCACTTATGGTGTTCATCTAATTCCTTAATGGACGATTCAATTCATCTTAGATTGTTTCAAAGGACTCTCACCAGTTCGACTGCCAAGTGGTACATTGAGTTGCCACCTCACTCTTTTCATGATTTTGGTTCTCTTGCCATGAACTTTTTGATGCATTTCCAGCTGTCCATACGGTATGAAACTGGTACCGAGCTTTTAACCTCGCTCCGTCAGAATACCGCCACTCATATTTCAGATCATATCCATGAGTGGTGAAGGAGATGACATCTCATTAAAGCTCCTATTCCAGATCAGCTCCTATTAGACTGGTTTACAAAATCCCTCATCCCTACCATAGCAAGAGATGTTTCCATGCGAGGTGTTGTCACCGAAGAATAAGCCATCGCAAGTGCCCATGTACTAGACCTAGTCTACACTCAATCTGGCACTTTGTTTTATATTCTACCTGACGCACCCCGTGACATTAATGACCCTGCAAAACCGCATAAGGGACTCCAAACTGATGGAATCATTGTTTCCCTTAACACCCAGCCTGCTTCTAGCACTGTTGGATCATCCAACCTTCACGGTTCCTCCCCATTACCGACTCATGCTAGCCACAGCACCACCAAATCCACCACTCCTGCTCTAACTGAAGAGGTGAATTCTGTCCAATCAGCTTCATCTCAGAAGTCCGACAGTAGAAAGAAGAACAAGGGGAAACCCAAAAGGTCTTCATCCCAGCAGGAACAAAAGAGCACTCCTGACGATACCAAGCAGAAATGGAAACTAAGGTATCCTTTTTTACTGTGTGGAGATGCCCACTTCTCCAAAGAATGTCCCCATAGAGATGAAGTACAAAAGTTTCTTAGGGGTAAATCAACTCCTGCAGTCCTCAACAATCCGTTTCCTACTCAGAACCAGCAGATGATTTCTCAACCCCCCTGGCCCAGGGGGAACCATCCAATACCATGCATGTTCTCATGGTGCGTAACGAGATGATCAATTTGAACACTCGCTCGCGATCTTACAAACCGGTCCCTTTGAAGGAATCCACTATAAGTAATGCTGAAAAAGCTTCAGACTCCTCAACTGATGTCACTGTACCATCAACTTCTCTCACCATTGAGAATCCATCCTTAGACTCGATATTACAACCGCCCAAGAGCACGATTCAAAAAGCTGTTTTCAATCCTAATGCTCGGGTGACACAAAATTACAATATTGTAGAAGACTTGGCATAAGCTCCTTGCGCCATGTCTACCCTGGAAGTTTTGCAGAATTGTCCCAATCAATGCAAAACTCTCCTTGTAGCCATCGGTGCAGTCGACTCCGATTCCTCGAATACCATCATGTTTCAACTTGACCACTTCAAGTCGAGGCTCTCCCACCGGGTCGCATTTCAAGTCTCTACGAACATTGCTGGGAAGATTGTCCATCGTACCCTTTTAGACGAAGTTGCCTCCAGTTTTTTCATGTCGATCTCATGTTGGAGAGCCATTGGCTCCCCCAAATTGAATCGTTCTCCCACCACATTGAAAGCATTCGATGGGTGTGGCTTCCAACCTCATGGGATCTTACAAGCTCTTGTAGTTGAGTTGGGCTGAAAGATCGTAACCGTTAACGTGGAAGTGGTCTCAGCCCCAATAGATTATAATCTCTTGCTTGGTCACAATTGGTTTTATGCCATGCAGGCGGTAGCCTCTTCAGTCTTCTGCATAGTACAATTCCCCCACCAGGGACGAATTGTTACTATCGACCAATTAGATTTTTGCACACGAGACGCTACTACTCATCCTGGTGACCATGTTCCTTCCATTGGACAAATGTCAAAACAGTATGAGAGTATAGGGGTTGGCCTTTTGAAAGATTCATCTCTCATGGGCATTTTTTCGGCGATGGACCCCTCTAATCATGTCGCTACGGTGAACATGATCTCCACAGAGATTTTATCTCACTCTACCAATACTTGGCTTGTACCGGATGAAGCCACAACACACTTGCTTGGAGATATAATGCCTCCTTCACCCACTGAACGTATCTACGAGGCTATCCAATAAGCACCGGAGGACCATTTAACCGTGGCCTCTCCATCATGTTCTCTACGACACACGTCCTCTCTACCTGATCTCTTACTTCAGACTTTTCATTCAGACGAATCCATCATGGAAGTTATGAATGTCGACGACTGTCCGTGGGATGATCTACACCATATGTCATATTTTCTTCCTCCTTTGGAGTACATAGAAGACAACATCCACACCCTCTTTTCACCAGACATCTACCCGTTCCCACATTCCCCCATTCTTACATGTCTTACGGTCAGGGAGGGAAACTTGGCAAACATTGAGCCAACCACCCCGGTAGACATCTTGGTGAAACCTGGTATAGTGGAACACATTCGGATAGGCCATAAGTGTTCCCTTGAAGAAATAGCTACTGGCACAGCCTTATTCAAGCAATTTCAAGATGTATTTGCTTGGTCCTATGAGGAGATTCCTAGGATAGACCCCGCAATTGTTTCTCATGAAATAAAAACCTATCCCGACATCAAACCTATATGCCAAAAGTTGCGACCAGTACACCCCCGGAAGATGGCAACAATCAAGGCTGAGATTGAGAAGCTCTTAAAGGCTGGTTTTATTTATCCCATCCCATTGATGGATTGGGTCTCAAACGTCATCCCTGTGAACAAAAATTAGGGTACCATTCGTGTCTATGTCGATTATAGGGACCTTAATCAGGCCTGTCCAAAAGACAACTACCCAACCCCCTTCATCGACCAGATTATCGACAATTGTGCCGGAAGCGTCATCTTCTCATTTATGGATGGCTTTTCTGGTTACAACCAGATTGAGATCAACCCCGCCGACCAACATAAGATGGCTTTCATCTGCCCGTGGGGAACATTTGCATACCGCAAACTCCCGTTTGGCCTTTAAAATGTTGGCGCCACGTTTTAGTGGGCTATGTCGTATGCCTTCCATGACATTAAGGACTTTGTGGAAGCTTACTTGGACAATCTCCCTACTCATTCAAAGCAACGCGAGTTCTACATTGATCATCTGACGGCCATTTTCCTCAGATGCAGATGGTACAATATTCGTCTGAATCCTCATAACTGTATCTTTAGCATTGAGTCCGGACGCCTCTTAGGATTTATTGTTTCGAAGGATAGGATCCGCATTGATCCCTTAAAGGTGGAGGCCATCATCAACCTACCAACCCCGACTGATGTGACGGAACTTCAAAGTCTCCAAGGGAAGGCAACCTATTTAAGATGTTTTTTTTGCAATTTCACGGAGAAGACTCAGGGGTACATGAGACTGCTCAAGAAGGACGTCCCATTCATTTGGGACGACCAAGCCCAAAAATCCTTCGACAGTATCAAACATGCCATGACGCATGCCCCCGTGCTACAACCGCCCAATTATTATCGAGATTATATCTTATATCTCGTCGCTTCTGCTACCACTATCGCCATGGTTTTGGTACAGGATGATCAAAATGCCCAGGAACATGTAATATACTATGCAAGTAAGGGTCTTGCTGACACTGAAACTAGATATTCACATGTCAAAAAACTCGCATTCACGGCGGTCATCACCGTCCAAAAGTTTCGGCACTATATCTTGCTCCGCACCACCACCATCATCGCAAACTCGAACCCCATGTACCACGTCCTGACACGTCAAGTGCTTTGGGTCAAGTATTCACGCTGGATCGTGATACTGCAAGAATTTGATCTTCTTTTGGAGAAAGCCAAGTTAAAAAAGTCTTTGGTGTTTTCTGAGCTGATCTGTGACCTTCCCCATCCTGATGCATAAGTTGAGCACAATGACTCTTTTCCAGATGAATCATTGTTTCTCATCAGTACGACTAATCCATGGTATGGATATATCTCATTATATCTTCAAACCCAACACTTCAACCTTCAACTGTCTCATGACGACCATCGTAAGATACATCACCATGCGAAGTATTATTTAATCATCAATGATACTTTGTATCGCCGTGGCATTAATTCAATTCTTCGACGTTGTCTACTCACGATGAAGCCGATCGCATTCTAAATGACTGTCACATTGGGGCATGTGGCGGTCACCTCTCTGGGATGGCTAAAACCTGGAATATTTTGCACGCAGGATATTATTGGCCTACCATCTTCAAAGATTGTATTGAGGCCATAAAAAAATGTCCTCCTTGCCAAGACTTCCATACGAAGAAGCGCACCTCGGCCGGGGGGCATAGTTACATCATTGTAGCTGTGGATTACTTTATAAATTGGGCCAAAGCTATGCCTACATACCAGAACGACGAAAAAACCGCCGCACTCTTCATGTTCAATCATGTAATAGCGTGGTTTGGAGTTCCTCAGGCGATTGTTACCAATCATGGTTCCCATTTTCAGAACCATATGGTTGATGAACTGAGCAATAGGTTGGGTTTTCGCCATGAAAATTCAACAGCCTACTACCCACAGTCCAATGGACAATTCGAGGCCATTAACAAAGTCTTGAAAACCATGGTCCAAAGGATGGTAGGTACGCAGAAATCCAATTGGAATAACATGCTCTTTTCAGCATTATGGGCCTACAGAACCTCCGTTAAAACCACCACAGGTTTCACTCCTTTCCAACTAGTCTATGTATTGGAGGTTGTCCTACCTATAGAGTGTGAAATTCCATCTCTACAACTCACTGTCAAACTTCTTCCTAATACTACTGTCGAAGAAGAACGTCTCCTGCACTTAGTAAAACTTGACGAGTCCCACTAAGATGCCGCTCTTATTAATGAAGCACACAAGAAACACATCAAAGCCCAATACAACAAGTCATTTGAACCTCGTATCTTTAACGAGGGTGACCTGGTCCTCACTTATGACCAGAAGCACGACAAACTCGGAGCAGGAAAGTTCAAATCCATGTGGCATGGACATTACATTGTCAAACGTGTTTTGGAGAAGGGAGATTACGAGCTTGAAGACTATGATGGAATCTCTTTGGGTGAACCCCGCAATGGGATTTACTTGAAGAGCTACTATGCCTAAACTCGTCATGCTTAGACTTTCTTGTATATACTGTACATGGCGTGTTTTTTGCGTTTTTGTGTGCTCTGATGCTTTTATTTTTTAGTGTCTTTAGATCTTGTTTCCGCTCCTTATACCATGTTATGTCTGTGTGTGCAAATGGAAATGTGCTATGGATTCGTAGACGGCGCCAGCCAGCATACATGTAACCTTGCTTCGGCAGTCTGGGTACTATATTCCCCCAGGTGAGCTCATTAGCTTAGGAGGAAGTTGCCTAGGGTTTGCGACCAACAATGCCGCAGAATATAAGGCAGTAATCGGAACCCTAGCTAATGCCATTTCCTTAGGTATGAACCACATTATCATCCACATGGATTCTCAAATAGTGGTTTCCCATCTTGACCGGGTTTACACCATCTGTGATCCACCTTACTCCGTCTCTTCAGACGAGTACGTCTCATGGAAAGGTCATTTGAATCTGTTCAGTGCCTGCACATTCCATGAGAGTTAAACATAGTTGCTGACTCGATGGCCAACTTCATTTTGGATTGGTACATCACACACACATAATATTCATAATATGTAAAAGCATTCACAACATATAAATAATACAAGGTATAAAAGCAAACATGTAAACAAGATCACATCACTCATCATTTTAAAACACATAATGTATAAATCGTCGGGAATGTCTGTATATATATATATCACTTAAAAGTAGTGCTGGTACAAAATCTAAAGCACAATGGCTTTCAGTGAGTCTTTACAAAATCTGAAGCATCGTAGCTTTCAGTAGTACAAAATCTGAGGCCTCTAAACTCTCAGTACAAGTATAATAGTGTCATTAGGCCTGACACATGACCCGTGCACCACCCCTAGCACGGACATCCCGCTGTCGCTGAGTAAGGAAGCAATCCATGGTCCTTGCTACCTTGCGAAGTAGGGCATTGAAGCGTACGGACGCTCCAACCTCGAACCTCTGCATAGGTCTCGGCAGGTCATCTATCGCTGGCTCAGGAACCTCTACTGTCAACTGGGACAAGTTCCTGTATACCTCCTCCATCTCCTCGATGGCAGCCTGAGCAGCTGGGGGCACAACTGCTTCCCCACCTCTGTCTCTCCTCGCTAGAAGGGAAAGTCCTACCAGCCATACGGGCCCCACATCTGCACACACATGTTACATACTTATCAGCACTATATCAAAAAAATGATAAATATGCAAAACTAAAAGTACAAGGGTTTTTGTTCTCACCTATGTCACCCCATGCTGCATCCTCGGGCAGCACCAAGTCAGGATCCTCTCTGAAATCCGTATTGCTGTACGGGAAGTCCTCAACCATGAGTAACTGACCTTCCAGCCAGCTGAAGAACTCAGGACCAAAGCTGATGATAGGTCCTCCACCATGGCAGGTCATCACCTCAGCGCATCTGAGCATGTGGGGATCTCTAGGGTCCCTGTCATCTAGTACTACCTATGGATGCAAGAGAGGGATCCGCTTCAAGAGGAACGATACCACGATCGATCCATAACCAAACTGCTTGAGCTCTCCCCCCCAACACTTGGTCAGCTGAGCTCGGAGGTTTGCGAGGAGACCCTCACACTAGTTGAAAATCATGGGGGACATGTAGTCCTCCACATAAAGCATCTGAGTCCAAGTAGCCATGTGTGGGGCTTGGCTTCTCACCACTCTAGTAATAGTGAACAGTATGGTACGTAGTGGACGGATCACCACATCCCTAATAAGAATCTTCCCACTGGAAGATCAAGCAAGAACAGTACAATGTTATGACACCATGTCATCAACTGTGCGGTCACTGGCCCGTGTTCCAGTAAGAGCTATAGTGTCCCCTCTTCGGGACAAACCAGTAAGGAAATTGATGTCCTCAACATCTATTGTGAGGATGTGCTCACCAATCATGAAATATTGTTGGGCCGCATCCCAACTCTGGAGCGTGTGTGATAGCAATGGGATTTGGGATCTCATACCATGAATCTCAAAGAACTTGAGAAAACCGCAGTTCCTCAAGGAATCCATGCATTGTGGATCATTGGCAGCTTATACATCTTCTACTTCGTGTTCTCTTTCCCGCCACTCTAAAACCATGTTGGCTTGCTAGCAACCTGCTAAAAGGGACATTTTAAACACTGTTAGATCCTACTTCAACCACAACAAGTTCTTTTTTTGAGATTATTTTGATGTTTGGGAAATGCACCTTCACTGTCGCACTGTACTTTTACGTACAGTGTGATGTCGTCGCACTTCACTCATTCGGGACTTGCGCCGAGTTGGTCTCGTCGCAGTTCCCGAAAGGGCCAACTACGACGAGTCGAGAGCGCAAAATCCCTCTATGAATTCATCAAAAAACCCAAAAATTGAACCTAAGAACAAAATCTAATCCACTGGAAAGTTGCTGGATGAAGTTTAGGCTTACCTGCTCCTGACGGTGGGTGAAATGGCGGATCGTAGCTCCTAGAATCGGCAAAAGAAGTTTTGGCTCCAAATTGATACTTCTCCGCCCAAATTGACAATGAAACAATGAAAACTATTTTTGGCCCATTTTTCCATTTATAAATAGAATGGAATATTCCTTTTCAAATATTTTAATGCTTTTAGGCCATTCTTCATATTTTTCGACCATTTTTGTTGTATTTGGGGTTATTTGACACATTTTCTATTGTGCAGGAGTTGTACGTAGTCTTTTGTGCCGTTCCTCATATCACAACGGTCATCATAGGTATGAACACTCCCTTGAACATTTTGTCATTATTTTTACAACAGTCAGTTTGTAATTATTGCATGATGATGAGTTTACTCTTCGTTTGTTCTCGTACTCATGAAACTATGAGAACAAGTACCGAGTTATGATTTATCACTTTTTTGGGCTCATTAAATTTCCACAAAAATGGACACCCTTTGGATTCTACCGTTAAGCTCTTTTCAGGATCTCGAAAAATGAAAAGATTGCCAAGCGAACTTGTCGCATTCACGCTTGTTAAAGTATTTGAATGGTCGTCTTCCTAGTGATAGTTTACCCCTTTTTTAGACCAAGAGGCACTAATTACGAAAAAGGTATAATCAAGCCAATCATAATTGGAAGAGTCCTCTCCCATGTTGTTTTACCCTTTTCTAGGCGATGAGGCTAACTTTACGAAAAAGGACCGTTGGAGTCTTCTTTAGTTCTTTTCAGACTCTCTAAACATGAAATGGTGACCGAGTTTACCTTCTATGGACTCGTTAAAATTCTCACATTAAAGGGCCCATCATGGGATGAACCCCTCCTATCCCAGGTTCGAAAAACATTTGGGATTGGACTCATCTATGAGATGAGCTATACTGAGCATCTGGTTACCCTCATCAAGCTTGTAAAAACACATGAGGCACTCATGATTCATGATGGGGAAAAAGGAAAGCATTTTTGTTACATACCTTATTAGTGGCAGTATGTAGTCGTTCTTGAACATGGCACTCATCTACATTTGCATACCACACTTGGATCATCCATTTGTCCTTGAGTTCCACTTATTTTCTAAGTCTTGTTACTCCTTTGAGTCATTCAAAGAAAAGCTTCCATCATCAGTCGCTTTGAGAATTTGTGTCACACTTGTCGTGTCAATACTTCCAAGTCATGCCATGCCCATGTTCAAGAATATGTCTATCATTTATCATCTGTAGTCAGTACACTCGCCATTACGTTGGTCTACTCTGAGTCAGTCTTGCATGTTACTGTACCATCCGATCTACCCTATACACTTTTGTCGTGTTTTGTGTGAATTGATGGGGAATTCATCATGGCCCTCCTTCGACGGATTCATCCTTGTCGACTTCAACACATCATCCAAGGATTGAATCTAGAAACCAATCAAGTACCTTGGCCTTGCATGCCTCAATGGCAAGTTACCTCGCTTTCATCATGAGTTTACATCATTGACTCTTGATCGAAAGATTTCATCTTGCATTCGACTTCAACTCATTTATTCACGCTTGATGATATGTACTGTGATACCTTGGGAATCATTGACATCAATGGTGATCTCCCTCACACTTGTTAACGGTTTACATCAATGGTCGGTAATCAAGTGGTTTCTACCATGTTCGACGTCAAGAAATTTGTAATCACATGGATAGATTCGTATCATTGTGGGTGCAGCTTGAATACCCTGGGGATTCATGTTTTACCTAGGTTGCGATGGAGTTTGTATTGAGTTATATCACACGGATCCACATTTGCATTGGTCGTGGCTGTGTTATCATCTCATCATGGATCTATGCTTGTGTCTAGTAGCCATGATTGTGTTCAGTCGATCATTACTACCATGGATCTGCACTGTATTGGTCGGCAACCATGTTGTACTTCATATGAGATTGTCAGTTCAGAGTCAGTTGTACTGTAGTAGTGTCCTTCGTCCGACAAGTCTATTGCCATTACTTCTATCAAAGCACTTCACCTGTCTATGTTCAACAGCTTCATGCTTTGGGGGGCATTCTGTTACACCCAAAATCTACCCATCATAAGATTCAGTGTATACACCCCTGAAGATACCTTGACTAAGTAATCAACCAGAGAGGATTTGTACCCAATTGTTCCAGGTTTTGAAGGGTCGTCTCATTCTGCACATGAGCAACATGCGACGTCGCACCTTGCCTCATTACAGGGTGCGACGAGGTCAGTTAGATGGAAAAAATAGCTTCTTCGAGGTCCTTCTCGAAGCTTGCTGACTTGGGACCCTATCCCTGACCTCTTGGAGGAGCTGACACTCGGTTCCTAGTACTTTGGAGAGATCCCTTAAGCCTTTCCTACCATCTCTCAACATATCCTATCCATACCCTATCCACTTAGTCCTATATGAATGAATCTCACTCCCATCCTCTACATGCTGGTGAAATCACCCTTGGAACATCTCCACTCACCTATTGGAGAACTCATACTTCCTTGGAAGGATATGGCAATCGGCTTTGTCGGAGAAGGGCTGCAGCATTAAGCCTTGGTTGTAGTTCTATATCTCTATTATGTACTTCCCTCTTTTTATAGTAATACAAATGCTTTCCACCAATATTGTTCATGTGTGCAATGATATTGAGTAGTTTACCTGCTTAATTATTTACTTAGATCTCTTATTGTATAGATGTCTTTTACTTGTTTCTCTTGTTTCTTGTCTTGGCAAGTCTTGCAGCTTGGATCTAACAACCGTGGGATGTGGAGCAGTATTCAGGAGAAAGGATTGTGAATTGAAAGGTAAGACATCTAATACTCAATCCTTAAGTAGATCTAGGAAATGCATTGGTAGTCTATTCTATTTGTTCTAGACTCACTTTGAGCTAGGGAGATCATGCTCGCGTCCGCTCGAGTGGATTGTCCAATAACACTTTCTAGCCCCTCTCCTCCTCCCCCTCATCTATGCCTATTTCTATCCCCTCCTCCCACTATCCCTAACCCCATCACCTTCGTTTCTATCTCTCCTAGACCCACCCATAACCTCACCTCTCTCTCTCTCTCTCTCTCTCTTGCCCCTACCCACCCTCTCTCTCTCCTACTCTCCCTAACCCTAACCCCCTGTCTCTATGTCTCTCATAATCCTCCTCCGCCTACCACTAAACAACCCTCATGCCTCTCTCTATCTCTCTCTCTAATCACCTCCCACTACCACTAATCACTCCCCATATCTCTCTCTATTTGTTTCTCTCTCTAACCCCCCTTCTCTCTTTCTCCCTTTCTTTCTCTCCCTTCCCCACCTATAACTCCCCACCTCTCTCTCTCTCTCTCTCTTACACTACCCCCAACCCCCCTTTCTCTTCTCCTCTCTATATGTATCTCCTAATTCCCCTCCTTGCACCACTAGCCAACCCCCATCTCTCTCTCTCTCTCTCTCTCTCTCTCTCTCTCTCTCTAAGAGCCCTATCCCTAACGACCCACCTCTCTCTCTCTCCTCTCTCTCTCTCCTACTCTTACCCCTAACCATCCCCCCATCTCCATCTCCCACCCCTACCTCTAACCAGCACCTCTATCTATGTCTCTCATAATCCCCCTCCCCCCTACAAGTAACCAACCCTCATGCCTCTCTCTCTCTCTCTAATCGCCCTCCCACTACCACTAACCACCCCCCATATCCCTCCCTCCCTCTGTCTCTCTGTCTCTCTCTCTCTCTCTAATCGCCCTCACACTACCACTAACCACCCCCCATATCCCTCCCTCTCTTTGTCTCTTTGTCTCTCTCTCTCTTTCTCTTTCGAACCCCCCATTCTCTTTCTCTCCCTTCCCAACCTATAACCCCCCACCTCTCTCTCTCCCCCCATGCCCACCTCTCTCTCTCTCTCTCTCTCTCTCTCTCTCTCTCTCACCCCCCACCTATAACCCCCTACCTCTCTCTCTTCCCCCATCCCTCTCTCTCTCTCTCTCTCTCTCTCTCTCCTAGTCTTACCCCTAACCAACCCCCATCTCCATATCCTACTCGTACCTCTAACCACCCCCTCTCTATGTCTTTGATAATCCCCCTCCCCCTACCACCGACCAACCCTCATGCCCCTCTCTCTCCCTCTCTCTCTAATCGCCCTCCCACTACCACTAACCACTCCCATCTCTCTCTCTCTCTAACCCCCCCTTTTCTCTCTCCCTTTCTTTCTCTCCCTTCCCCACCTATAACCCCCCATCTCTCTCTCTCTCTCTCTCACCCTACCCCAACCCCCCTCTCTCTTCCCCACTCTATCTGTCTCTCCTAATCCCCCTCCCCGCCCCACTAACTAACCCCCATTTCTCTCTCCCTCTCTCTCATCCCTACCCCTAACCACCCACCTCTCTCTCTCCTACTCTTATCCCTAACCACCCCCCATCCCCATCTCCTACTCCTACCTCTAACCACCCCCCATCTCTCTCTATTCCCTCTCCTCCTCCTCCCATCTCTTTTCTTCTCTCCCCACTCCACCAATAAGCCCCACCTCTCTCTCTCCCCCTCCTACCCTATAATTTTACAAAATTAAATTCGAATTCAAATATTGAAACCATTTCCAAAATAATAACATTTTTTTTAATTTCAAAACAACCCATAATATATATAAAAGAACAATTTCATAAACCACTTTCAAAATAATAACAATTTTTTTAAAAATTTAAAAACAAATCATTTAGATAATATATATAAAAGAATTTCGTATCCAACTTTTTAAAAAACGAGCGATAAAAAATTGATCAAAACACAAAAAACAAAAACACGTTTCTCAAGTTTCAAAAGTTGAAGATACCTATAAAAGAAAATATAAGTTTAACAAATATAAAAGGTATGTTTTTATGTTTCTTTTTCCTTTTTTATTATTCTGGTTTATGTGTAGATATACAATATAAACTATTAAGAGTAAATTATGATTTTAAAAAATCTAAAAAATATATTTTTACATTTCTTTTCATTTTTATTATTGTAACGTAAGAAAAATAGATATAGAATAGTATCCACATCCATCGAATCCAATAATTATTAAAATATTATACACATCCTATCATGTATATTAACTCAACCAATTTTTGACGTGTCAATTCTTTCGAATACCAAGGTAAGGTAAGTGGATCTATATTCACATATCACACATATCGAAGCATGCCAAGTGGATACATGTGATAGATAACTCAATCACCATGCAATATCAAATGTAGAGTGTAATATTGACGTGTGTATTTCAAGTGCAAAAACATTATCACAGACAGACGGAAACCAAATCGGAAAGGTGCGAAAAGATTACCACATACATGCATAAACAGAACAGAAATTAGCTAAACGGTGAACAGATTTTACGTAAACAGATTGCCGCAGAGGAAAATGGTAAATGCAATTTCAAATCCAAGCTAAGGTGAATCACACTGATCTTGTGAGTAAGTTTATTTCTCAAAAATAATCTCGAGGGAATGAGTAAGTTTTTTTTAATAGAATTTATTTCAAATCGAAGCTAAGGTGAAACACACTGGTTCTATTTGTCAAAATCATCTTTGTAAGTTTTATGAATAGATTTGATTTCAAAGAAGGTAACTGTAGGTAACTGTATGCGATTAACTATGGGCGATCAATAACTAAACAGAAACAGAGAGGCTCGGGAGTCGAACTCCATCTTCCATGAGTAGCATTTATGATTCGGTATTGAAGCAATTTATGAAGATTGACCATATTCAACTTGGAAAAAATAATTAAATCCTAAAAAATACATCAACATTGTCGCAGCAATATTAAGAAAGATATAACAAATTCATCAGAGATATTGCAGCAATATTAAGACAGATATAACAAATTCATCAGAGATATTGCAGTAGCAAAATTTTAGTCGCGATTTTTTGTGTATGCAAAAGGAACAACGGCTTTAAAATCAATATAAACAGAAATAGAAAATAAAATACGAATATATTTCATACTACTATTCATTAACCTAACAAAATGAAAGAGTGAAAAATACCTGGCAAGGAAATTGCCGAAGAAAATTCCTTCTATTGGCCTGGGCCGATCCATGCATTGAAAGGAGCAGCCTGCGAGCTCTTATTACAGGCTGGTTCCACGCTATTTTCCACGCTACAGGGGACATCACATTTTCCACGCTACAGGGCACATCACATATTTTAGCTGATGAGATTCATCTTTCTATCTTTCTATCTATTCGAAGTCGATCCTTAACTTGTCATATTATCCAAGACCTGTTCGTTTGCGCTTTTTTATGGACCTCAACCTACGCCAAAGCAATCTCCCCCTCTTAATTATTTTTCCCTTAGAGAATAATCTCTCTTTTTCCTTTCAGAATAATCTCTAGGGTTATGTTCTATCAAATAGACAGAAGCGGCCGTAAAGCAAAATTTACAAATTCCTGCACTCTAAGCACTTCATACCAACAAATGCATACACTGCAACAGAAACACATTGAGAAAGTTAGGAGAGGAAATGATGTCCACACTCAGGGACTGGCCACAATCTTTATAAAGGAGCGGAATGGCGGTTTTGGTAGCAACGGCTACAATTTTCAATAGCTTTTTAAACTCGCTTTAATGTCAGAGTGGTTGTTTTCATGACGGCTTGTAAAAGCATTCTTCCACTCGATCGATGTCTACATCTCAAGACGTGGCAACCGATTATATAAATGTCAGCAAACGGTTGAAGGGCATATTTACTTATCGAGATAATGTCAGAGAATCGTTGTTTTTGTGACGACTTGTCAGACTATTTTTCCACTCGATTGATATCAAGATGTCAAAGATGTGGCAAAAGGTTATGTGGAGATTGGCAAACGATTATCTGCAGATGGCAAACCGTTGAAGGCCACATTTACTTCTCGAGTGAATGGAGGTTTTCGTAGCAACGGCTACAATTTTTAAACTGGGATCACTCGAGAGAGTCAAAATCATTTCGAGAAAAAAATTACATAAGAGAGTCCATCTTTGTTCAAGAGAATGGACAGTGAGGGAGCAGGAACTTAATGGCTGTTAATATTAGTGATAATGTCTTAATTGGCTATTAATAGCAGTGTATAACACGCCCGAGTTTAACATTCACAAAACAAACGGGGTTGGTTAATAGTTCTATCATTTACATTTTTTGGTTTGGTCGCACTTTTTAGTCTCATCATAATCAGGTGACGATTTTTGTTTTGAAATTTTGATTTTATATTTTTGAATTCCACACCCTTAGGACATCTAAATTATGTAATTCCAAAAAAACACAATGTCTATAATAAAAATTTGGAATCTAAAACGTATCGTTTAGCTTACACCAAAACGAACCATCAAAGCGTAGGACAAGAGATTATCGCATGTCAAAGTGCAGAAAGTTTCCATTGCTATCAATGGTTTTAATTTCACAGTTCTGCAATCATAAAAAGGCAGAGAGAGCCTCAATGGAGTCAAGTCCCTTTTCATCTATTTGTATATATATGTTTAAGTTCACAGTTCTGCAATCATAAAAAGGCAGAGAGTCGAGTCCCTTTTCATCTATCTGTATATATATGTTTTTTTCTCTGTGTGAAAACAAAGGAAGGGATAGCCTCAATGGAGCCAAGTCCCATTTCATTTGCTATATATATGTGTGTATTTTGCTTTACGTGAAAGCAAAGGGAGGGATGGCGTCAATGGCGCTGAGTCTTTGCTTTTTTGTTGTTAGTAAAGATATAGTTTTTTTTGTTTGTTTTTTTGTTGTTGTTGGATGGCGTCAATGGCGCCGAGTTTTTTTGTTGTTTTTTCTCTGCGTGAAGGATGAGGGTGTTGCCTTTGTATTTTCCTTGATTGCTCTGCGTGAAAGATGAGAGCGTGGCCCTTGTATTGTTCTAAGTGAAAGATGAAGGCGTTCCCTTGTTATTTCTCTGGTATTTATTTTATGTTGCTTATGGCATGAAAGATGGGGGCGTGGCATGATATTTACTTAATCCCGTTCTTGAAATGGTTCGGGGGAAGACCACGTGACTGCGTGAAAAGAAGTGTCTTACCACTTCTAACGTTGGAGATTGTGATGACGGCTATTGGTTGACAAGATGTCATAGAGTGGCTGTCAAGAGTATTCTTCATTTCGCACCTTCAAACGGATCCATCTTAATATCTTAATACTATTTTAAAATTTATTATGTAAAGGTGGTTTATTTAGAATTTGATTTAAAGTTAATTTTGAACTTTGAATTTCATAAATTAAAAGTGATAGTCAATTAAAAAAAATGAAAATTAAAGTGAAAAGAAAATATGTAGAAGACATTTACAAGATAGCTAGACCAAAATAGAATTCAATTACATTGTAAAGTCTATAAAAGCATTATCGAACTCATTGTAAAAGAATGGAAATTTTTAGAGGCCTTTATTAGTTGTTTGAGTTGATGAACTACTTTGCCATTTTATATTTTATCTAAGATTAAGATTGTAGAGTGCTATATAGATGTTTTCCTATGTATTATGTAGATCTTTTTTGTTATCATACTCTTTTATGTTTATGTACACTTTTATCAAATGTAATAGGTTGAGTTGCATATTGTGTCACTCATATTACAGAGATTTCAAAGAATTTTGACCTCTGGTCTAGATTCAAAGTATTTATATAGATGTTTTTCTATGTATTATGTAGATCTTCTTTGTTATCATACTTTTTTAAGTTTATGTACACTTTTATCAAATGTAATAGGTTGAGCTGCATATTGTGTTACTGATATTATAGAGATTTCAAAGAATTTTGACCTCTGGTCTATATTCAAAGTATTTCTATGAGATACAACATTATTTGAAGCCCTATTTTATTATTGTTGCCATAAACGTATTGTTTCCAAAAAAACCTATTAATGAACACATGATTTACATGCATAAAGTTTTTCCCCTTGTTTTCCCAATTTCTCTTTCCGTTCTTTAGCCTCTGAAGTCAACTATTCAATTCTCAATTCCAATTATGATATAGAATTAGTGGAAACAACATGTTGACTACTAGAAGAGGCCATTCAATTCTCAACTCCAATTATGATATGGAATTAGTGGAAACAACATGTTGACTACTAGAAGAGGCCACTGCCATCTCTCTACAAACATCAATGATCTCATTTCTAAGGGAGTTGATCATGGCATTAGATTCTTCCAGTGTAAATACCAAATTACCCACAGTGCCCCAATCCAACTCTAACTCAACAATTATGGGTTTTGTTATCTACCACCATAGATCCATCTTAAACTTAGATCTATCATGCACCATCTTAAAGTTAGATCTATCAAGCACCGAGAGGGATCCAATTTCTTGAGGTGTAATTTTTTTTTTTAATTTTGAACTTAAAGAAATTTGATCCATCTCTTGCTTGATAGATCCATGTTTAAGTTTTAATTTTTTATTTTATAGGCTGACATGGATTTTTTAAATAACTTTTCATAATTTTTGTATTTTATGAAACTTTTAATTACTTTTAATTTTTGGTAATGTAGTGTTACGTTACGTACGTGACAACATCTCCCCCATAGTAGGTTGTATAGAACCTCGCTCATCTCAGTGAAACTATTTTGTTGATAGAGATGCATTCTCCCTCCTCAAGGAATTTACTTTATTAGTAAATTTTTGTTGCTCGTCTAACATCTATTTGTAACTACGATGGATTGGTCCAACCTTGAGCTCTCTATGGATTGTATCTTTTCATATTTTTCCCTCAGAAGGGAAATTCCATCAACAATCTCTTGCTTATGTTTCCCTATTTCCAATAGGATGGTTTTCTAATTTGTCTTTCTCAACCTCTAATTCGTTAACCCTAGAGTTCAAGAATTATTTTTTATACATATGGAATCCAATTGTTTCTTGTAAATGTTACTAGAAAAGGTTTCCTTAATATATTTTTCATAGATGATGTTGGTTTACCCTTGAACAATGGAAAATCATCTTTGGGTTGGATGCTAGCATGTCTAAAGTAATTTGTAGCAGTCTTCAATATTGTGGCTGCATATCCGTGTATATCTTATGTACCAATGGCTCCAAGGTGGTTACTGGTTGCAACAAATTGTCTTGTTGTGGGATAATACTAGGGTAGGATTCTAAAGTATGCCTCGCCTTCCATAGTGTTTGTTATTGTAATAACATTTTGGTTTCCATCCCTTCTCCTTTTCTCCTCTCTAAATATATCTAGTGGGGCATATGTATCCATTAACTAAATTACATTGTACCATGAAATTTGATGGCCTCCCTCTTGAGACGAACTAATTATTTGTGTGGCATCCCCCTTAAAAGTTCCATTATAAAGAGTGTTAGTAAAATTAAGACAAGATGGAGGAGGTGATGTGTGAGGGATAGAGTCCCATTTTTTCTAGGTGCTACTTGATTCAAGGCCTTCATTATCTATGATCCTAGATAGCAGTGTAATCTCATATCTAGTTTCCTCCATTGGTTCCTGACCAACAGATCCCATTCTTGTATTTTTCTACTCGAGTTCTTCTTGCATGAGGAAATAATCTACCTTCCTTTACCATCCTACACAATAAAAAAATGTATACCTTATTGTAGAGGAGATGGAAATCCTACCTCCTGATCTTAAGGATATTCTTCATCCATTTTTTCTTATTCTTAAGGTTGTTTCTCTACTATGGATTTTTCCTTACTGGTTGTGAGGATGGATATTTCCTGATTAAAAATTGGAGGAATATTCCCTTGTCCTTTGTATTCCTCTAATGTGGTATGTGTTATTGTATTTTCCTCTTAAAATATTGGTCTAGATTAGGGTGAGTGATATTATCCATGGGGTTCAAACAAATATTCTTTCTCAGTTGAAGGTGCACTTAGGTTTTCCCAATCCTAGCCTTACTAGCCTCTTTTCCAACACAATGGGCTCTATTGTTCCTTGTCCCTCTTTTCCTGATCCTTTATCTTCTAAGTACATCCCTTGGCCTTGATTATGGAGACTAACTTAGGGTAAGGTAGAGGGTCCTTTGGTTGTGGTTCTACTGGAGGTTCACTAGTTCCTTGTTATGCCTTCCTTATCACTTCCTCCATTGAAATTGCTTCCCCCATCACACCAATGCCCATAATGTCTAGATCTATATCTTCATCATCATGAAGTTCATCATTTATTTTTTTAAATTCCTAATCTTGAGGAAAATTAGGGTATGGCACATCCTCATTCTTCAAATATTTCCTCATATTCCATCAATCTATTGCTTTATGTATGATGAATCCATCCTAATTTACTTGAACATTCCTTCATTATGAAGGAGCTTCAAAATCCATGTACTTCTTAGTAACCATTGTTTCCTTTGGACTATAAAAGGAATAATAGTCGAGGCCTCTCGTAGCATAGAAAGAGGAGCTAGGAATGCTTTCTCTACTAGCTTATAGGGCTCAAATCCACCCTTCATAATAACTTCAACTTCGTCATAGGATTCTTTTTTTTCTAATTTTACAATTTCAAGCCTAGCCTCATGGTCTTGAGGATTCAACATATTCCTCCCCTTTTCCTCTCTAATCATTAGATGGGGTTCATATCTGCATGTTTGATCTAAGTGTAGATAAATCCCTCTCATGGTCTATAAGGCATATTTGCTACCCCTTTTGTCATTTATTGCAAATCCCCCCATAGTTATTGGGAACAACAACCTACCATTCTTCTTTGCATTTAATAAATGGATCTCATCTACCTCACCCATCAACTTCATGTATTCTAACACGAATATCATAAGGGTTAAAAACTTAGGAAATATGTAAGGGGATGATTCATTTCAATTCTGTATAGTTTGATAACTGTGGAATCAACTCCCAATAACTAGTCTCCTCTTCTTATGGCATAGATCCAATATTGCAAATAGGGAATGATCCCAATAGATATGTTTTTGGTTTCTTTCCTAGGATGATGGAGTAAACCCTTTAAATGAATTATGTCAATATATCAGCAAGGAAGCCTTAGTCCTTCCTTTTTTCAAAAAATGAAACCAACCATATACTTTATTAGGTGATCCTTCCACTTTATTTTCCCATCTAAGGGATTCAAGGTGATGTGATTTTCGGCAAATGGAAAGGTACACTAGGTAAGAGGGATACCAGAATACCCCAGTATTTGAGATGTTGGCAAGTTATGACCTTATACTTATGGAAATGACTTCCACATATACGAAGTTGAGGATTTCCCTTGCATTGTAGGTGTCCACAATGGCTATGATCCCTTGATATATGTATTTTTCTATGTCTCTACCTAAAATTAGAGTGAATATGAGGAGACATTACTGGGCCCAGGGGGAAAACCTCTTGATCCTCCATGGGGCATGGAGAACCTTATTTTTTCCTCAATTATCCATGAGTATTGAAAATATTATAGCCCTCTCGGATTCATTCCTCTTATTATAAATGTTGGTTTTCACCTGATGCAACAAGAAAGCAATGCCTAAGGATGTGCCCAAAATATTCGAAATGGAAAGAGCATTGATATGTAATAAGGTAGTTTGGTCATCAACGATGGTGATAAAATAGGAGGAAAGTTTATACTACATGATGTATAACTTTATGAACTCAAGAAAAGGAAATGTGTTTGGGATGATGTGTTGGGATAACTCAGAAGGCCAAGAAGTTCTCTACAATTGGATTAAGAAATAATTCCCATAGGTAGCACCAAATATATGTTTAGGAGACTATGTAGTTGGTTGTATGAGTGGAAACAAGGGTAAGTTCTTCAATGAAGGAAGGTCCTTAAGATGAAGATATATCACTAGTATAAATGTGGGATCTAGTAGAGCTTGATGAGAAACTTACAAATGTTTCTTTTTTGTCTCTACACATTACTACAAATATTTTGAGTGAATACGGGAATGGGGGATTTAATGGTGGATATTTTAGTAGTGAGACATGATTATGACTTTTTTTTTAAATGAAATTGACCAAGATGAGGCTTCTAGAAACACTACTCAGTAATTTAGAGAGAAAAATGCTTCACTAGATTCACTTATACAAGGTCAACAATATTTTACCTTCAACTCATGTTTTCTTGAGTGGCTATCTGAGTAATATTTATCAATTAGGAACTCTATTATAAACAAGGGCTTAAATATACGATGGAATGCATAATTGACCATTTTGAGCGTTATAAACCGAGAAGATATTCATTCTTGGTTGGATAGCCTAACATTTAACTGGCATTTATAGTTGTCTTAGGGTGGAATCGATGTTTTGTAATCCAAGATGGAGGAACATAGTGTCCTTCTATTATTGGTGATTGATGGATAATTTGGCTGAAACTACCTAATGCCTCATCCCGTTGGTGGATAAGTCGCCATTGGGATTTAGTATATGGTGGCAGTGGTTTCCCCTCTCTAAGAATATTATTTACTCCTAACATGTGCAATAGGAAACAACTTCTGCCTTTGCATGAATGGTTGTGATCAACTAGCTTCATCATCAAGGTTAAATATTAGCTATTGGTAGGGAGAACCACTCGTTCCAAGTCCTAATAAAACCTCATTGCGCAAATGGAAAATATTAAAATGTGTTCATCATTCTAAGTGATTGACTTTCATGATGAATTTGAGACTCAAATACTTAGTCAATGAATTCACTAGATAAGTCATTTCATTCACTTACATTAATATTAGATAATTTGGTGGATGTGTATGAGTGGAACATTTAGAGTTAGAACATTAAAGGGAAATTTTTTCATACCTAGGTATGACTAATCAATCCTTGGAATCATGTATAACCAGGAATAATTTTAAGGACCCGTACTTATTTATTTAATATATATAAGTGTTGTTGAAAAGGAATAATTATTAAAATGTTAATAATTATATTGATGCATGGATACACAAGTTAAATTGAACCCATTAAGTATAGGATTATGTGGAAAAAGGAATTTCATTGTGATTGCTTACTAAATTGAATTGAGATTACATTTATGTATATGTATATTAACCTATTGTAGTTATATATATATATATATATATATATATATATATTATAAATTAAATACTAATACTTCTTATGATGTAAATGAGACTAGTTTAAATCAAGAGAAAATGTTAGACTTTTAAATATGTATTATTCACTCTTCAAAAAAAAGTTATCATTTCTTTATATATATATGTATGAGTTTTATGTATAAGGTGTATCATTAAATTGATGTAAATATTTGAATAAAGATGATGTCTTATATATATATATATATATATATATATATATAAGTTGTATATATTTGTTAATTGGAAATAGTATTAGTGGATAATTTAAATTTGAAGTGATTATTGTTTAGAAAATATATCTAAGTATAGTTACTTATGTAAAAGAGAACATATATAGGTGTCTTATCTAAAGTTCTATATTGTTGTAGAATTAACAGGAAAATCGGCATCCTCGCGTCAAAATTTTAGACATCACACAGCTATAATAATTTCCTATAAAATTTTAAGAGAGAAGGAAATTGATTTTAGGGGGTCATCTCTTATTCATGATATAGTCGTTGTCTTTAATATATATATGGGAGCGTGTGTATGTGCAGAGTATATTGACATTTATAAAGTGGACTTATATCAAGGAACCTTGCCAGGACATGCTCATTTATTGGGTTAATTAGAATCCTTATAAAGTAATTACAAGTGTAGGATTAGAAATCTTTAAAAGAACTAATGATCTCTTAACCATAAGTAGCTTAATTTTGATAAGGATACTAAACCTCTTAAATTATGATCTCTAAGCAAAGACAAAACTAGAAATTGTTATATTATATGCTTAAGCAACCTAAATGCAAACAAAGCTAGTAACATAGCTCGTCATCGAAAGGCGCTATGTGAGACTTAAGGTAAGAGACCTTATTTAAGGATTTGAGGGAGCCTTAGTATGGGGAGTTAATAGAACTCCTTTGGATGGAAACATAAATAACACCAATGAAGTTATCAGGAATTGGAATTAATTTATGTCCACACGTAAGATACGACGTTACAGAGACCCCTAAGAAATTTTTTTTTAGGGTGTATTTTGAGGGACATTACATACCTCTAGCCCAATCCCCTCCCTTTCTATCTCTCCTCACTCAATCCATAATAACCCACCTCTCTCTCTCTCTCTATCCCAATACCCCTAGCCCAATCCTCTCTTTCTCTATCTCTCTAAGCCCCCTCTTACCCCCTAAGCCTAACCATCACCTCTCTCTCTCCTACCCCTACCCCTAACAACCCCTCTCTGCCTTTCCTACTCGTACCTCTAACCTTCCCCCGCTCTCTCCCTCTCCCCCCCTCTCTCTAACCCCTCACCTCCTCATCCCATCTATTTCTCTTTCTATCCCCTCCTCCCCCTACCCCTAACCTTGTCCCCTCTATTTTTGTCTCTCCTTGCCCTAGTGATAACACCCATCTCTCTTTCTTCCCTACTAACCCATAATTTTACAAAATTAAGTCCAAATTAAAATATTGAAACCATTTTCAAAATAATAACAATTTTTTTTGAAATTATAAACAAAACTCTTACCTAAATAGATGTAAAAAACAATTTCATAAACCATTTTGAAAATAATAACAAATTTTTCATTTAAAAAGAAAACACGATAATATATATATAAAACAATTTCATATCCAACTTTTTCAAAACGGTTCATTGAAAAGCCATCCAAACATAAAAATAAAAATAAAAATTTCGATAAACTTGAAAAGTTGAAGATACATGTACCATATAAACCATTAAAGACGATTTATAATTTAGGAAATCTAAGAAGTATGTTTTTATATTTTTTTCATTTTTAATTTCATTTTATATGTGAATTATCGTAAGGTGTGAAAATATATATAACATATTATACGCATCCATCAAATGGAATATATAAAATATTATACACTTCCAATTTATCATGTAGATTGATTGAACCAATTTTTCACGTGTGAAGTTTTCGAATAACAAGGTAAGTGGATCTAAATTAAGGTGAATTTTTCACGTGTAACTGGATCACACATATCGAGGAATGCCAAGTGGATACATGTGACAGATAACTCAATCACCATGCACTATCAAACGTAGAGTGTAAGGACATTTATCAATTTTGAATTCCACACCCTAAGGACATCTAAATTATGCAATTCAAAAAAAACGCAATGTCCATAAAAAAATTTGGGAATGACATATTATCACATGCCAAAGTGCATAAGTTACGATGTAGGACACTATATTATCAGATGTCAAAGTGCAAGAAGTCCAACGGCATGCCAATGACTATTCAAGCTCCTCCCTCTATCTAATCCCATTCTTACCACTTCTAAAGTTGGCGATTGTGATGACGGCTATTGGTTGAGAAGATGTCAGAGAGTGGTTGTTTTTGTCATGGATTGTGAGAGTATTTTAAGTGCAAAGCAATATAAAATTAACCTAAATAATTATTTTTAATACTTAACCTATTTAATTACTAAAATATATAAACATATAAAATAATTATTATTAATTATATTTACTACAATTTCACTTCATTTTAATTTCAAGCAACCAATTTCTAATAATATGGAAAATTTCTATATTGTTATATTTAATTTCTTTTAGACATTTATAAAACTCTCTATTATATGCTACGTTCTAATATTTATACACACAACTAAGCACATTTATCATTTCTTCATAAAACCATTATAAATCCATCTTAATCCATATCAAGCAACAAGAGACTTACAATTTCATGATTTTTTTTTTTTCCTAATGTGTATAAATATCAATAGTACTTCTAGATGAAAGGTTGTGAGATGAAGTGTTGTGCATAAGTTTTTTTGTGGACTTGGCATTGTGCGATGAAGAATCCAAGGTAAATATTAAACTTATTTTGTGGCTACTTACCCTAATTTTGGTTTTGTTTTTTATTTCATTTATTAGAAATAGAATTTTCAAGATACGATAAAAGTTCATAAGTTTTAAATTTTATTAGTCTTTCTCATTTAAGTGTATGAAAAAATATTGAGAATTTAATTTTATAAACTCTTATAGGTATAAGCTAGTTTTATTAGGAGTCCTATTATAACATATCAACAATAAAGTTCCACAAAACAATTTATCATTAAGAATTCCATAAAACTTTGTCACTCAAAATATGAGACCCATAAGAAAATAGAATTTGATTTAAAGTTAATGTTGAACTTTGAGTTTAATAAATTAAAAGTGATAGTAAATAAAAAAAAATTGAAAATTAAAGTGAAAAGAAGAGATGTAGAAGATAGTTACAAGATACTTAGAAGAAAATAGAATTTAGTTACATTGTAAAGGCTATAAAAGCATCATCGAACTCATTGTAAAAGGATGACAATTTTTAGAAGGCCTCTATTAGTTGTTTGAGCATATGAACTACTTTGTCATTGTATATTTTGTCTAAGAATAATATTGTAGAGTGCTATAGAGATGTTTTCCTATGTATTATGTAGATATTCTTTGTTATCATACTCTTATGTGTCCATGCACACTTTCATGAGATGTGCATAAACCTATGAGTAATAGTTAAGCTACAAATTGTGTCAGTGATATGATATTTTGATGAATGTTGAAATTGATTGCAGAGATTTCAAATCATTTTGACCTCTGGCCCAGATTCAAAGTCTTTCTATGAGATACAACATTATTTGAATCCTTTTTGTATTTTTGTTTCCATGAATGTCTTGTTTCCTAAAAATCTATTAATGAACTCATGATTTACATGCATTTTGTCTAAAAATATATTAATGAATATTTTTTCTCTATTGCATAAAGTTTTTCCCCTTGTTTTCTCAATTTCCCTTTCCTTTCTTTAGCTTTATCTTTAGTTGTCACTACACCCATAGCATTATTTCTATCCATGTTCCTTTAGTTTGTCAACTCTCAAGTCAACTATTCAATTCTCAATTCCAATTGAGATATGGAATTAGTGGAAGCAACATGTTGACTACTAGAAGAGGCAAGTGCCATATCTTTATGAACATCAATGATATCATGTTTAAGGGAGTCAATCACAGCTTTAGATTCTTCCAGTGTAAAGACCAAATTACCCACAATGCTCGAATCAAACTCTAACTGAGAAATTATGGGTTTCCTTATCTATTATTGTGTTGATATAGATGCATTGTCCCTCCATAAGGAATTTACTTTATTAGTCAATTTGTGTTGCTCGTCTAGCATCTATTGTATAACTAGGATGGTTTGGTCCAACCTTGAGCTCTCTAGGGAGTTTATCTTTTCATATTTTTCCCTCAGAAGGGAAACTCCATCAACAATCTCTTGCTTATGTTTCCATATTTTCAATAGGATGGTTTTGTAATTTTCCTTTCTCAGCCTCTAATTTGTTCACCCTAGAGTTCAAGAATTACTTTTTATGTTGATGGAATCCAATTGTTCCTTCTAATCATTACTAGAGGAGGTTTTCTTAATATATTTGTCATAGATGATGTTGGTTTACCCTTGAACAAAGGAAATATCATCTTTGGGTTGGATGCTAGCATGTCTAAAGTAATTTGTAGCACTCTCCAATATTGTGGCTACATATCCTTCTATATCCTCTATACTAATGCCTCTAAGGAGGTTATTGATAATTTTTTTTTTCTTGTTGTGGGATCATACTTGGGTAGGATTCCAAAGTATGTTTGGCCTTCCATAGTGTATGTCCTTGTAATAACATTTTGGGTTTCATCCCTTATCCTTTTCTCCTCTCTAAATATCTCTAGTGGGTCATAAGTATCCATTAACTAAATTACAAATTCCCATGAAATTTGATGGCCTACCTATTGATATGAACTAATTATTTGTGTGACATCCCCCTCAAAAGTTCCATTAGAAAAAGTGTCAGTAAAATTAATAAAAGATGAAGGAGGTGATGTGTGAGGGATAGAGTCCCATTTTTTCTAAGCGCTAATTGATTTAGGGATTTCTTGCTCTATGCTCCTAGATAGAAGTGTGATCTCCTATGTAGATTCCTCCATTGGTTCATGACTAACAAATCCCATTATTGTATTTTCCTACTCAGGTTCTTATTGCATGAGGCAAACATCTACCTTCCTTTACCATACTACACATTAAAAAAAGTATACCTTCTTGTAGAGGAGATGGAAATGCTATCTCCTATTCTTAGGGACATTATTCATCCATTTCTTCTTCTTCTTCCATCTATTTCTCTACCATGGATTTTTCCCCACTGGTTGTGAGGATGGAGTTTTCTTGATTAAAACATGGAGGAAGATCCCTTTGTGCTTTGTATTCCTCTAATGTGGTATGTTTTAGGGTATTTCCCTCTTCAAATGTTGGCCCAGATTGGGGTGAGGGATATTATCCATGAGCTGAATGTTTCAAACTAATATTCTTTCTTAGTTGCAGGCGCACTTAGGTTTTCAAAATACTATCCTTACTAGCCTCTTTTCCAACATGGTGGGATTTATAGTTCCTTGTCCCTCTTTTCCTGATCCTTTATCTTCTGAGTATCCCATGGCCTCCACTATGGAGACTGATTTAGGGTAGGGTAAAGGGTCCTTTGGTTGTTGTTCTACTAGAGGTTCACTAGTTCCTTATTATTCCTTCCTCATCACTTCCTCCATCAACATTGCTTCCCCCGTCACATCGATGCCCATCATTCCTAGATATATATCTTCATCATCATAACGATCATCATTTATTTTGTTAAATTCCTAATCTTGAGGAAAATGAGGGTATGACACATCCCGATTCTTCAAATATTTCCTCATCTTCCACTAAGCTATTGCTTTGTGTATGATGAATCCATCCTAGTTTACTTCAACATGCCTTCATTCTGAAGGAGCTTCAAAATCCATGTACTTCTTAGTAACCATGGTTCCCTTTCTACTATAAAAGGTATAATAATAGGTTGGGGCCTCTAGTACCATATAAAGAGGAGCTAGGAATGTTTTCTCTACTAGCTTATAGGGCTCAACTCCAACCTTCATAACAACTTCAACTTACTCATAGGATTATTTTTTTTAATTTTACAATTTCAATCCTAGCCTCATGGTATCAAGGATTCAACATATTCCTCCCCTTTTACTCTCTAATCATTAGATGGGTTTAATATCTCCGTGGTTTATATAAGTGTAGATAAATCCCTCTCATGGTATATAAGGCCTCTTTGTTACCCCCTTTTTCATTTATTGCAAAGCCCCCCATAGTTATTGGGAACAACAACATACCATTCTTCTTTGCATTTAATAAATGGAGCTCATCTAACTCATCCATCTACTTCATGTATTCCAATGCAAATATCGTAAGTGTTAACAACTTATGAAATATGTAAGGGGATGATTCATGTCAGTTCCATATAGTTTGATAACTCTGAAATCAATTCCCAATAACTAGTCTCCTCTTCTTATGGAAAATATTGCAAATAGGGCATGATATCAATAGATATACTTTTTGGTCCTTTCCTAGGACGATGGAGTAAACCCTATACATGAATTATGACACATGTATCAGGAAGGAATCCTTAGTCCTTCCTTTTTCACAAAATGAAACCAATAATATACGTTATTAGGTGATCCTCCCACTTTCTTTTTCCATCTAAGGGATTCAAGGTGATGTTCTTTTTAACAAATGGAAATGTAGACTAGGTAAGAGGGATACCTGAATACCCCAGTATTTGAGATGTTGGAAAGTTATGACCTTATACTTATGGAAATGGCTTACACATATATATGAAGTTGAGGATTTTCCTTACATTGTAGTTTTCCATAATGGCTATGATCCACTGATATATGTATTCATCCATGTATCTCCCTAAACTTAGAGTGAATATAAGGAGACATTATTGGGCCCATTGGAAAAACCTCTTAAGGCTCCATGGGGCTTGGAGAACCTCAGTTTGTCCTTGATTATCCATGAGCCTTGGAAATATTATGGCCCTCTAGGATTCTTTCATCATATTATAAATGTTGGTTTTCACCTAATGCGCAAGAAAGCAATACCTAAGGATGTGCCCAAAATTTTAGTAATGGAAGAAGCATTAATATGTAATAGGTTAGTTTGGTCGTAAATGATGGTGATAGAATAGGAGGGAATTTTATAGTACATAATGCATAAATTTATGAGCTCAAGAAAAGGAAAGGTGTTGGGGATGATGTGTTGGGTAACTCAGAAGGCTAGGAAGTTCTCTATGATTGAATTCAAGAATACTTCCTATAAGTAGCACCAAATATATGTTTAGGAGACTATATAGTGGTTTGTATGAGTGGAAAGATTGGTAATTTCATCAATGAAGGAAGGGCATTAAAATGAAGATATATCGCTAGTATAAATGTGGGGTCTAGTAGACCTTGATGAGGAAATCACAATTTTTTCTTTTATGTCTCTAGGAATTGCTACATAAATTTTGAGTAGATAAGGGAATGGGGGATTTAATGGTGGAGAGTTTAGGAATGAGACATGATTACAAATATTTTTAAATGAAATTGACTAAGATGAAGCTTCTAGAAACACTTACTCGGTCATTTAGAGAGAAAAATGTTTCACCAGCTTCACTGATACAAGGTCAGCAATGTTTTACCTTTAATTGATGTTTGCTTGAGTGTATATGTGAGTAACATTGATCAATTGGATACTCTATTATAGATGGGGGATAAAATGCACAATGGAATGCACAATTGATCATTTTGAGCGTTATAAACTGACGAGATATTCATTCATGGTTGGAGAACCTAACATTTAAATGGCATTCATAGTTGTCTTAAGGTGACATCGATGTTTTGTAATCCAATATGGAGGGACATAATGTCCTTCTATTATTGGCGATTGATGTCTAATTTGGTTGAAACTACCTCACATATCATCCCATTGGTGGATAAGTCCCCATTGGGATTTAGTATGTGGTGGTAGTGGTGGCCCCACTCTAAGAATATTCTTTACTCCTAACATGTGCAATAGGAAACAGATTCTTCCTTTGCATGAATGGTTGTGATTGACTAGCTTCATCATCAAGGATAAATATTAGCTATTGGTGAGGGGAACCACTCGTTCCAAGTCCTGATAAAAACTCATTGCACAAATAGACAATATTAAAATTTCAGTCATTCTAAGTAATTGACTTCCTTGATGAATTCGAGACTCAAATTCTTAGTCAATGAATGGACTAGATAAGCCATTTCATTCACTTACATTAATATAATATAATTTGGTGGATGTGTATGAGTGTAACATTTAGAGTTAGAACATTAAAGGGAAATGTTTTCATACCTAGGCATGACTAATCAATCCTTGCAATCATGTATGACCCTTGCTTGAAATAGTTACTACTCCCCTCATGCCCTAATTGCTAAAAAACGTTTTAACAAAAAATATGAGAAATAGAGTTCATGTTATTTTGATGCAATGTAGATATCCTTGTTGGGTATATGGATGATCGTTGGTAGTGGAACAAGGTATATGATGTCAGGATGACTTTATAAATGGTATGTATTTTCACTAGTAGTGGAGCAGAAAAATATTATAAAACCCTTGAGATAAATAAACTACATGATCATGGATTCATCCTAAAACTTGAATTATGCTTTAAGGAAAAACTCCATCATTTATGCACTTCGATTCAACTAGTGACTTGTTGCATTTGTGAAACAAGTTAATTTGGAATTTCATTACTAAACAAAGTTCTATTGGACCCACTAATCAAAAGGAAGGTATATGTATTCATAAAACTAAGTATCCTTCTTATTTATATTCAAAATATGGTGATGCATTGCAGATATTCATGAATTCATCTAGCATGCCACCATTTGTTAAGACCTCAACATGCCCTAATTTAATTGGCTTGGGGATCCCTTTTAAAACTTTAATAATTAAAACTTTTTAGTCCAGGTGTTGTTTTTCAAGTTTTCAATCTTTTTTCTTCAACTCATAATTGCATATTGCTGACTTTGATTAAAATTTCTGGATGTAATAGGGTTGGAATTTGTAGGGCGAGGGGGTGGGCGCGGGGTTCTCTTTGATCATAAAGGAAAAATTGAGAAAACTTATGCAAGGGGTTTTGAAATAATGATAAAAAATTGTGCAGAAGCAATGCTATGAGGGAGGGTTTGAAGTAGGTTAAAGGAATATAAATAAATCTTCTAATGACTCAAGAATATGCTCTCGTTGACCATAAAAATGATTCGTTGAAAAAAGGATTAAAAAAAATTTCGCATACATTTTCTTTTAATTTTACGACCATTTTTCAATTTACCTATAATATCAATTTTGAAAATTTTTGGTTCACATGGTGCAATATTGAAATATTACTCCACAATTTTAAGTGGTAAAAAATATTGGAGATATTAAATCTCCTCTCAAAGCTTTGTTCCAAGACTTCACGAATCAAATTTTTAGAAGAATTTGATTTATGTTTGTATGGTCACTAAACACAAAGATCACTCAAAAAAATGTTCATGGAAAAGACATTGAAGTTAAATTTAAAATGTTTAAATTTTCCTTAAAATTTAACATTAAAAAAACATGCATTTTATCCTCAAGGAAAAGTTTTTAATATTTGTCTTTTTCACATTTTCCATGAAAGAAAATATTTGCAGTGAATGAAATTTTTACGGTAAGAGAATGATGTCATTTTCCAAGTTCAACTTACCATGGTTTATTAGAATTCAAACCTTGTAATATCATCACTTACCATTAATTTTAAATATGGTGGTGATGTTTGTGATTCCTTCTCTGGTATATATATTTTTTGCATGATGATCAATAAACCTAGTCGTGCATTCGTCAAATTGAATTTAAAATAATTTTAATGGAATTTGAAACAAATTGGTTGCTAGATGATTATATTCCTTATTAAGTAATGACATGAAGGAACCTAAATTTTATCTCTTTTGGTGGGTAAAATCCAAACTATTTTTTTTCCAATCCAGTTAGGATTTTCCTAACTTGCAAATTCAGTGCTTCACAAGTAAATAACTACTCATTTGCATGTAAGCAATAGCATAACTAGAGATGGTGGCTAATTGTGCTTGTATCACCAAAGAGTATATGTTTATTAAGGTATGATAATTTCATCAAAGAATTTAAATGGTAAGTACCTCCTCACTATTAATACAAGTGCTTATCATGATCATGACCATTATTATCACCATCATTTTAAAATTAAATAATATAAAGATAGCAAGAGACTATTATGCATAGGATAGAAAATTAAAATAGAAAATTAAAGATAATCAGAGATCAAAGTCTAAATGAAATCAAGTATAAGATAACTTAAAATCATGACAACAAAATTACTCACAGCATCAACCTCGGAGCCAAAAAAAGTTGACCCTACATAGTTAAAAAAGAAACACACTATACTCACGCTTACTTGTGTGGGTACTATTGTTTCTATATGATCTCAATTAGTTTTGAAGGATTTGATAATTATTTGAAATGGAATATTATGTAAATATATTTGAATGGGGATATATTAAATGGAAAATAAAAACAAAAGGGAAATTTCTTGATTCAAACTCTTAATTGCCACGTGGCAAGGGAAGAAAAAAATAGCTATGGAGCAAATTGTTATAAATGTAATGAAGGAAAAACATGAAAAGGAATATTTCACTTGGAAGTATAGAGATTATTTTACTGTAAGAAGAGTCCACTACTTGATCTTCCTTTTGGATGTAATTAATATTTTATTTCTCAATGAGAGAAGTCATTTTACTATTCAACATTGATACTAGAGATTTTTTTTTGTGCTATGGAGTGGGTTTAGACTATTTTTTTTGTTCCTTTGTACTATGAAAGGTTGTGTGAATGATATCTTTCTTTGTAAAGTACTCTCAGAACTTGGTATTTATTTATTTTCTCTCTTGCTTCAATATTTTGAGTGGTTGGAATATGGAATGATTACTTTCATCCATGATTGCATACTATCCTCAACTTGTTGATTGTGATTTGGGGTTTATGTAAGAATATATTTGTGAATTATTTATGGGATATTGTCTAGTTATGTTTTCTTCATTTAAACTTATTATCCTCTTTTTCTAGTTAGATTAGACTAGTTCGATATGAGGATGTATCTTTCATCTCTAGCTATAAATTATTCTGAAAGGGTTGTTAGTGATTGGAAGTTATGTAATAGTAATCTCCTGAATTTATATATATATATATATATATATATATATATATATTCATTTATTTATACCATCTTGATATATTTTTCTTGTTATTTTTTCATTATATTTTAGCTTCAATTTTATTCATTTCATTTATAAGACCCAAAATGTTAGATTGGACCATGATTAGTAAATATTCAAAAACAGTAATGGTTGTTGGGCTATAATCTAGATGGGTTTTCCTGCACCAAACATGAGAGAGTCCAATTGGGAATTTATTCTAAGGATAACCCCTACTATTGATCCTAGGTATTTTTCCCATCAAGAAGCTATGGTGATATCCATGTACCTACACAAATATCAAACATCTACATTTGTCAAACCCATTTTCATATTAATAACAAGAAAGTATATGAATTTAAATTAGTTCAATTAAAGAAATCATCTTTCAAATAACACATGATAAATGAAAAATATTTGGTGTGGGAAGATGGAATATCAATCATATCAATATAAAAAAGGAAACATCGCAACAACATGAATACCTTATTTATGTCTATTGTGTATCCTTCACCCAAGCTCTTGATTCTTTGTCCTTAGCCAAATGCCACAATCCTTTTCTAATGGTGATTTACTACCTCTTATGTCACATGGAGGAACTGATTTAGTGATCCTTCATTCTCCACTTAATATTCTTGTGCATCTAAAGAAGTAAGCTAAAGCTTCCTTTCAACAACGAAGATATGGTATTTAGATTTATTTTTATTTCTCTGAATTCCCTCAATGATCGAACACTTGATATCACTTTTATATACACTTATATCCTAGCCATGAATATTCAAATTATAGGCCATGTATTGAGGCCAAGTGTGCATGTATGTCACGCAAATATTATTCATGAATGGCCCCTCCTTGTGGATTTCTTGATTCTAGGCAGTTTTTCCCTGATTTAGGGATTTTGAGATGTAGCCATGGATATTTTATTGAAAATATTCAATTATCAATAGTTCCCATTTAAAATAACAATGAGTCCCACACTCTTTTTCATGGAAATATGTAGCCATACATTCATAAACATGCAAAAAATTGATCTAGATATTACAATCTTCGCCTATTTTACTGATTATGACTAAGAGTACCTTATATTCATGTTCCTCACATCAAGGGTGTAAATAGTCCATATAAGATACTTCCATTTAATGTATGAGGTTAGAAGAGATACTAATGGATGAAATGCATTATTAAAAGAATATTTTTGGTGAGTGACTAAGGACAAGTTTAAGGTTCTCTAGATCTAGAAACACTTATATACATAAACCAAAGTATTAGATTTTAAACATTCCCTAACATAAAACATAATATTAGATTTTAAAATTTCCCTTGAGGAAGGCATACTGATCATAGTCATAGTGACCGTGTTGTGTATTTATGGAATCTTGTCATAGATTTGTGGAATATGAAAATGCAATAGAGCATGGACATAAAAAATACACACTAGGTCCTTGTCAAAATGGATCATAGCCTCCAGTTATATAATGTTTTTTTTGTTGGCTAGAATCTCCCTGAATTACGAGATTGGAATTTGGTCTAAGAAAAAATTACCCAGGGGCATGTAAGCCATGAAAATAACCTATGGATCATAGCTGGCATGGGCCACACCAACCCTCAAATGGTTGTATTTTGGGTGTCTCCTCTCAACTAGCTCACCCCTGAGGGGAATTCAACACGAGTCGCCTTGCTGATGAGACCCACAGCTTAACCAAATGAGCTAGTAGGAATTGAACTCCAGCTATACAATGTGGACCTAAATATCAAGGTACATTAAATAAATGTTGAGAACCTTGAATTATATATAAAATTGAATATCTAGTTAGCCATCATGTAGTGGTACCTTTTGCACAATTAGTGCAAAAATATTTGCTAATGTTTCCATCATTCCCCAAGGTCCTTAATTCAACCTATCAATTGTAAATGTTTCTCTATGTTAATAGATGATCTATAGTCAAACATAGAAAATCATTTTTGATTAAAATTGGTAATTGATATATACTATTAATATAGACATGGGGAAATCTACCAATAATTATGATGGGTGCCAAGGTACAAAGTATAATAATAATGTGTGAATAAATGATCTGATGTTGAACACTTGAGGAATCAGTGAACAAGATTCAATGATGTATACCCACTAATAATTATTAGGGAAATTCCCACTAACATTTCCAATCCCTTGGGTATTTTCAAAGGTCTCTAAGCCTAATTATCATATAGTGATTTGAAGTCAATAGGAAAAATCTCACCATGAGGATTGCATTTAGACATCTCTCATCATCTGACATGAAACAAGTAACCAAAAGTAACAAAACCACCATATTTTTCTTGAGAATGGGATGGATGACATGAAAGGTAAAAAATTTGAGGAACAATGCGCACATGTTTATCATTTTCCCATGAACATGAACATGACATTTGTCAATGCCTAAATTTCACACACATGCGACATTTTGGTGATTCTTCGAGTAAAGCGTCATCAAAATAAAGAATTCATCTCACTAAAGGCATACTCAATAGATCCAAAAGACAACATGAGTCCAAAAGTTCCTAAAAACAAATCAAAATAAGGGGTCGTGTGGCTAATACACTGTCAACTCGTGTTATAGCACAGGTTACCAGAACAACTCCCTCGCTACACCCACACAGTTATTCCTTCGATAGTCGCACTACTGTCAAAATGGAGGGACCACATATATCCCACAGTGCATCGAAGGCTCAATCATCTCCAAGGATATGAAATCATCTCCTCACACAATTGGTGGCATTAACTATCCCCCTTGGTGTAGCTTGGAACTAGTTCATGGAGAAGATGAGTTCACATTTGGATCTAGTGGTTTGTTGGCCACATCTTGGCCTATAAAAGGAATCCATCGGCATGCATTTTGTAGAGAGAAATAAAGAGCAAGGTTATGCTGCTGTATTTGAGTTGGAGCTTCCTCATAGCCCATCACTTCATATCATTGTAAGCATTCCCAAGCTCCCTTGTCACCTTTCTTCAAAGGGGCAAGGGTTTTTCTCCATTGTTCCACCATTGACTTAGCATTTAGTTTGGAAAACAAAGGATGTTGGAATATTGGGCCATCGAACCTTATTTTTCCAAATGAACAGATGGTCGGAGAAGTGGGGAAGTTGGAACACATCGACCTCAATATTAGGATGTTTCCAATTGAGGAGTTGCAGAGTCTACATATGACGGTTGTTGAGGAAATTCAAGAAATAGGCCTCGCTTACCACGATCAGAACATCCATCTATAGAAGAGCTATGACGAGCTAAAACTTAAATCATCCTGAAGCAATAGGGAACTGTCCAATGTTCAGGAGAGGAACTGGAGGTTGAAGGAAACAGTGTCAGCAGTCTGCGCCAAAATTGTCGAGTACGAAGAAGAGCCGGATGTCAAGGACACAACTATCAAGATTGGGGCCAGAGCAGAAACTCTTACAGTTGAGATGATGGACATGGAAATTTTCTATAAGGAAAAAATTGCAGACTTGGAAGCTCAGCGACCTAGCACCCCCTAGATGATTGCGCAACTCCAAGCGAAGAGGTTAAGGCCACACTAGAAAGCATCTTGACCGAAGCAGTGAGATGTAGAAATATGCTAGAGGAAGCCGCTACAGTGCTAGCTAGATGAAACGAAGATCCAAACATTCATAAGTTTCAAAACAATTTGTAGAAAAGGAAGTAGGAGCTCGATGCCATGAACGCGGAAATGAAGAATTTTCTCGCAAGGAAAAGGGTACAAAAGTTCACAGAGGTAAAAGAGTTGTAGAAAGAATTGAGGGAATTAAGAGAAAGAGAGGCTATTGCTTCTGTGAAGTTGAAGCCCATAGAGGAAGAAGCGCTCACACTAATTGAGCACATTGATGGGAAGTTTGTATAACTTCAGACTACAGAGGGCACAGTGAAAGAACAAGCCTAGGAACAGGTCTCGTAGGCGATGTTGGAGACCATTAAAGAGTTTGAGCATAAGGAAAAGCAAATGGTTGCAGAGCTCACTGCTACTTTGCACAACTTCACTGCGAAGTTGAGTACCTCCAAGGGTACGCACCCGAAGTCACCCAATGGAAGTGGATCGGGGACAATCCATGAGTAAATTTTAGGGGCCTGTTGAGCATGGCCCAAGTTGACACAATTTTGGTGAAGCACAGTTTTGGCAGTAGCGCAGTTCGGATTGCGAAGTTCACGTGGCATAGTTTTGGAAATGGCGCAGTTCGGATTGCGGAGTCTGATTGGAGTAGTAGGGAGTGTGAATCCTAAGAATGGCACAGTTTTTTTGATGCAAAGCACCAGCGCAACAATTATTTTGTGCAAAGAGTATAAGTAAAGGAAGCGGTTGAAAGCAACCTGTTTTGGGTAAGTGAGTCCATTATTCCCGAGAGTTGCGTAAGGAGCGGTATGGAAGTGGATGAAAGTGACCTGTCAATTAGAGTGGCAGAAACCATTAGCAGCATAAACACGGGTCGAGAGCTCCAGGAAAGCCAGGGCGGCAGAAAGGGACACACAACTATGCAGTTATAACTATTTTATGATGATTGTGGCTGTCAGAGCCATGAGTGGCCCAAGAAGGTGGCTAGAGGCGAGTGGAGTAGCTGTCGACTACGACAAGACGGGATGGTGGAGTAACCGCACCAGTTTTGGTTACTCCAGGGTTTTGGACCATATGCATTGTAAAGATGTGACCTAAGGGAACAATCTATAAAAGGGGTATTTTTTTAAGGGAAGGGTTGATTATTGATTGGGATTTTGATCTCTAAGTTTTTTTTATCTCTGTTGAGAGACTGAATATTGTAAATAGGCTCCGTAGCTACGTGCGCAAAGACCTATTGTAGAGAGAAGAGAGTCTGCAGCTGAGTGCGCAGACTTGAATTGTTGAATCCTTTCCATTAAGATAATCAACAGTTCCCGTGGACGTAGCTCCCATCCGGGGGGTGAACCACGTAAATACCATGTTGTGTGATTGAATATGTGTATTTTTTTTATGGTTAAGTTCATGCTTATGAATATATGTATCTTCGCTTTTATATGTATTTTCCACATGAGTTAGTGATGAGAATAATATGGTAAGTGTCGAACACATATGCTTGACTATTGGATGTGCAAGTAATTTTGAATATGATGAATGCATGAGTATTTGGGTAAACACTAAGTCAACGGAGTCTGTGTTAAGTATGATTCCCTAGAAGCGCAACACTGAAAGTGCGCAGTTGCATTGTATTTTACCATATTGCATGAATCCGCAACGTATGTAGTCCAATATGCTTGTTGAATGCACAATTTACACTAAGTGAAGTCTGTATAATATGTGTGATTGTTAAAGAAGTAGCATGGTCTTGAGGTGCATTGTCGTACTATTTGAGTGTCGTTCCGAAGCGCGCAGTCCCTATGTGCGTCATAGCATAAGTGATAGCCGCGAGGTAGGTGAAGATTCGTGCAATCCCCTAGTTTGTTAAACATGCATCACTTGATTGTAGAAACCTAGTTCTATAATCCCCCATAAACTTCGCCTTGGGTGAGACCTAAGCTTATTCGTAGGTTGTTGCCGAAAGGGCTGGTGAAGAAGGGTTTTGTTGGACCACAATTGCGCAGAGCCCAGGTCAACACAATAAAGATAAAGAACAAGGTTTAGATAGCCCAACATTTCCTCTGCAATCAATTACCATAATTTCATTAATCCAATATAGTAATACAATCATGCCATCCTAATTATGAAAGATCGACTATGTTATTTTATCTATTTATTTATTTTTGCTCAAAATGCTCTTATGCATTTCATGGTTAACTCAACATATGCATACAAATGAATCCATTCATCTTCGTTTCTTTTTCATAAATTTAACTATTTCAACATTCATTTTTTATTTCAACAAAAATAAAGACAACAGCTTTTGAACCATAGCACGCATTTGAATGACTTTTCTTTTCATAGATATGGAAGAGTAAGAGTTTCCCCCTCTTAGTATTCTCCCAATATGGAGCTCCACGACTGTGGTTTTCCTGCTCCTTGGTCTCTTCCTGTTTGAATTGCAAGTGCTCGACTTGCTTAGTCTTCTTCTCTTTTAGGGAATTCACATCCTCAATGCAATCAATCAAAGGAAACCCATCCTTGGCTTGCATAAATTTAATCAGAGGATCCATATACTCAATGCAATTGACCAAAAAAAACTCATCCTTAGCTTGCATAGTCTTTAATTAGAAAAAAATTCCTTCAATGCAATATGCCAAAGCATACCCGTCTTTGGCTTGCATAACCTTTCATCATATGATACATGTCCTCAATGCAAACTGCCAAAAGATACTCGTCCTTGAATTTTATAAAATTTCATTAGAGGACACATGTCCTCAATGCAAACTGCCAAAGGATACTAATTCTTGGCTTGCATAGTCTTTCATTAGAGGATACACGTCCTCAATTCCAACTTCCAAATAATACTTGTCATTGGTTTGCATAATATTCTTCTTCTTTAGATTTCATTCTCTTCACTTCTCTTTTTCAATATGCATCGCCAACTTACATATTTTGACACCTGTCAGCACAATTGACTAGCAAAGCTCATTTGTATCACAATATAACTCACACACATTTGTTATAATATGTTATCGTGGACTATACAAAATATTAATAGGTAAAATCTATTTCCCCGACATTGAAACACCAAGAATGCGTCCATTCCCTTTTGATTTGTGCCATGTAGGCTGGTCACTATAGCTGAAGCACCATTTCAAAAATAAAAACACATACAATTAAACTAATGCATATTTTTCCCATGCTTTTAATCATGCAAGATTTGCAAACAGGAAAAGAAAACTTCAAGACATCACGAACTGTAACCTTGGTTACTCATGATTAATAACATTAATCAAATAGAGGATGCATTGCTACATTTAGTTTATTTTTCTGAAAGTAAAGAATCATCCCATAGGTTAAAGAGTTGTAGCTTCATCTTTGATACCAAGTTTTAACACACCCCTTCGAAAAATGCATTTTATAATGCATATTAACTATGCAATGAAATAGCGGAAGCATAAATATTTCAAAAGACACATTAAATCTTTTATCAATGCATACAACTTTCAATATTAGAAGCAAAGACTAATCTATGATACATTTTTTTAATAAAATTTATACAAAATAGTTTAATGCAAAAATGCAAAGTTAATAGTAACCCCTTGTATGTTTATGGACTAAATGTAAAACTACACAGTTTAGAACATTGACATTTTTTAAAATTTAAGTTAACATGCCCAACTTATTCATTTTCTTTCAAAACTTAATGTACAGTAAGTAATTTTTATTGAGAAACAATATTTTCCAATTCTTTTCTTATAAATTTATTATGAGGAATTCCAACCATTTTTCATAAACTACGGTCAAGATTTTTTTGATCCAGAAACAATATTTTCCAATTCTTTTCTTATAAATTTATTCTTAGGAATTCTGACCATTTTTCATAAACTACGGTCGATATCCGAGTACGGTGGAGTTTCAGTTGCCGACTAACCCAACAACAAGATTTTTTTGATCCATAAACAATATTTTCCAATTCTTTTCTTATAAATTTATTCTTAGGAATTCCGACCATTTTTCATAAACTACGGTCGATATCCGAGTACGGTCGAGTTTCGGTTGCCGACTAACCCAACAATTATGAAAATAGTGGGATTCTAAATATAGATATATAGTCTATTTCGACCTAAACAAATATTTGTCTGTTGATATAATATATAGTCTACTTCGACTTAAATAAATATTTGTTAGTTATTCCAAATATTTCCTTAAGACAAAGAAAAATCATTATTTTCCAAGTATATGCATATTTCCATTTCATTAAGTCAAAGAAATATTAATTTAGCAAATCTCTTATAAAACTATAATAAATTAGTCCATTAACTGACTAAATGCATTACCTTTTTTTAACTATATTAAATAATATTACAAAGGGTAATAACTTAGTCCATTAAGGGACTAATTTCATCCACCTACTATGGTCTAATTATGTAACTTCAACTTAAGCATATTCATATATGTCTAACTTGCACTAAAGCATAAATTTGTAGTTATACCACTCTAACCCATGGTTTTCAAATCAACAATACCACTCATTACAAAAATCCTAAAAACATGACTTAAATCAAGGTATTGTTTATCATTTAATTAATTAAAATACAATTGAGACTTAAACATCTAATTTCTCCAAATAAACAAATAAGCCCATGGTTTTATATAACCGAAAAGAACTTTGGTTTTAATGAACCAAATCACCCTATGGTTTTCAATTTACCTATTATACAAATTGGTGAACCCAACCCTTTAGAAAAATTGGTTGAACCCATATTCGACTTAATCACCAAATCTTTATTAAATAATTATATCAAACCATAGAAGTCTCTTTTCCCAATTATAATCAACTTATAAGTTTCAAATTTTAGTCCAGAAATTTTATCAAACACTTCATTTATTATTTAATGAGATATTTCCTTACTCCCCACTTCTCTCTACCTAACCGCTCTCCCACTCCCCCTACTCCAAACTTCTCTCTCTCTCTCTCTCTCTCTCTCTCTCTCTCTCTCTCTCATACACGCATGTGCTAACCTCCCTCCCCCTTTCTCTCCCTCTCTTTCCTATTACTATCTATAAACGCTCCCCTCTTTCTTTCCTCTCTCTCTCTTGAACCTCTCTCGTACTCCCCCTATATACATCTCTTTATGTTTCCTCCAACCCATACCCCTAACCCGTCCCCTCTTCCTTTATGTCTCTCCCTTCCCTACCCATAACTCCCCACCTCTCGCTCTCCCCTCTCCGACCCTTAACCCTTATCTTTATCCTACTCCTTCTACCACTAACCCCCCCTCTCCATTGGTATCTCCCAATCCCCTTCCCCTTAACACTAACCAACACCCATCTCTCTCCCTCTCTCTCTCTCTATCTCATAATCCCCCTCCCCCTACCACTATCCAACCTCCCTCTCACTCTTACTCTCGCTACCCCTAAACATCCCCTCTCTCTCTCTCTCTCTCTCTCTCTCTCTCTCTCTCTCTCTCTCTCTTCTAATCCCCTTCCCCTACTACCACTAACCACCCCACTCCTATTGACACCCTCTCCTCTCTCTCTCTCTCATCTCCTCCCCCTAATCATTACTAACCCCATATCATATTCTCTATCTCTTCCCTACTACTCCAACAACTTGTAACCCCCATCCCCTCTATCTCTCCCATAACCCCCTAAGACTGTGCTCTCTCTCTCTCTCTCTCTCTCTCTCTCTCTCTAACGCACCTCCCACCCCCTTACCCGTAACCACCCTCCCACCTCTCTCTCTCTCTCTCATAATCCCCCTACCCCTAACTTCCCCACTCTCTCTCTCTCTCACACACATAACCCCATCCCCCCTACCACTAAAAAACCACCATCTTTCTCTCTAACCGCTCATATAATTCCCCTACCCCTAACCAATGATCCCACCTCTCTCTTTCTTTCTCCCTCCCTCTTTCTCTATCCTACTCCTACCTCTAACCACCCCCTCTCCTCCACTCATATATCTCACTTTCTATCCCCTCCTCCTACTACCCCTAATCACATCCCCTCCCTTTCTTTCACTCCTTCCCCACCTCTCCCTCTCTCCCTTCATGCACCTATCCCTAATCCAATATTTCCTCCTGACATCGCTCTCTCTCTCCCTCTCTCCTACTCACCGTACCCCTAATACCTCTCTCCCTCCTCCTATCTTTCTATCTCTCCTAATCCCCATCCCCCTACTACTAACAACACCCCATCTCTCTCTCTCTCTCTCCTTCCTAATCCCCCTCTCCTATGGCTAACCACCCCGCATCTCTCTCTCTCTCTCTCTTTCTCCACCCATATATCTCCCATTCTATCTCTCCCTTCCCCATAGATACCCCCCCACCTATATCTCTATCCTTGTCCTACTGTTAACCCCTCTATCTGTATATATCTCCTAAACCCCCTCCCTCCTACCACTAAACACCCCCCATATCTCTCTCTATATATCTATCTATCCCTCTCTCTCTCTCTTTGTCATGACCCCTCCCTCTCTCTCCCTCTATCTCTCTCTCTCTCTCTACAACTAGCCCCACTTCTCTCTTTACCTAACCCCCTTTCTATTCCCCCTAACCCTAACCACCCCCCTCTCTCCCTCTCTCTCTCTCTCCTATTAATACCTCTAACCACTTCCCTTGTCTCCTTCCTCTCTCTCTCTCTAACTCCTCTCCTCCACCCCTCCATCAATCCCTCTTTATGTTCCTTCCTCCCCTTAATGATAACCCTATCCCCTCCCTTTATGTCTCTCCCTTCCCCACACATAACTCCCCACCTCCCTCTCTCCCCTCCTACCCATACCCCTTCTCTATCTCCTACTACCCCTACCCTTAATCCCCCTCTCTCTATCTTTCCCAATACCCCTTTCCCATACCACTAACCACCCCCATCTCTCTCTCTCTACCTACCCTTAATCCCACCCTCTCTATGTCAATACCCCTAACCCACCCACTCTCTGTGTCTCTCCTAATTCCCCCCCTACAACTAACCACCCCCACCTTTCTATGTCTCCCTCTCATTATCTCTTACAACACTTAACCCACCCTCTCTCTATGTCTCTCCTAATCCCCATACCACTACCACTAGCTTCCACCCCATCTCTCTCTCTCTCTCTCTAACCTCCCACCTACTCCCCCTACTTGTAACCATCCCCCCCTCTCTCATTCTCCCTCTCTCTTTCATACTCCTACCTCTAATGACCCCCTCACTCTCAAAGTGCTCTCCTCCTCCATATACCTCACTTTATATCCTCTCCTCTTGCTACCCCAAATTGCATGCCTTCCCTTTATATCATTTGTCTCCCCACCCATAACCACCTAACTCTCTCTCTCTCTATCCCTCTCTCCTAGTCCCCCACACCTCATCGCTAACAACCTTGCATATCTCTCTCTCTCTCTCTCTATCTATATATCTATCTCTCCCTAACCTCCCCATCTATTCCCCTTTATGTCTCTCCCTTCCTCACAAATACCCCCCCACCTCTCTCTCTCTCCTACTCACCCTACCCATAAACCCCTCTCTCTCTATATCTCCTAATCCCCCTACCTCCTACAACTAACCATCCCCCATCTCTCCCTCTCTCTCTCTCTCTCTCTCTCTCTCTCTCCTGGCCCTTCCCTCTCTCTCCTTCTAACCCCCTCCTAGTCCTCATTCCCATAACCACTCTCTCTCTCTCTCTCTCTCTCTCTCTCTCTCTCTCTCTCTAACCCCCCCACTCTCTCTCCCTAACCCCCATTCTAATCCCACTAAAACTAACCACCCCCCCTCTCTCTCTCTTATTACTACCTCTAATCACCATGCCTCTCTCCTTCCTCTCTCTTTCGAACCCCTCTCCTCTGGCTCCACATCTATCCCTATTTATGTTCCCTCCTACCCCTATACCTATCCCAATCCCCTCCCTTTATGTCTCTCCTTGCGCCACAAATAACTCCCCACCTCTCTCTCTTTCCGCTCCTAATCCTCCCCCTCGCACCTCTCTCTTTGTCTTTAATAATCCCCCTATTCCCTACAACTAGCCACCCCCATCTCTCTCTCTCTGTCTTTCTCTCTCTCTCTCCCCCTATACCTAACCACCCTCTCTATATGTCTCTCCTAATTTCCCTCCTCCTATGACTAAGCACCCCTCACCTCTCTCTCTCTCTCTCATTATCTATACCTAACCCTAAACCACCCTCTCACTATGTCTCTCCTAATCATGCTCGCCCTACCAATGACCACCACCCCCATCCCTCACTCTATGCCCCTACCATTATCCCCTTGCCTTCTCTCTCTCTCCACCCTAGCATTATCCCCCCTCCTCTATCTCTCCCCTCCTCCCCCTAACCCATACTAACCAATTATCTCACTCTCTCCCTCTTCCTTTCTCCTCCACCAACACCTAACTACCACCTCTTTATCTTTTCCAACCTCCTAGCATTTCCCCCATCTCAATCTCTCTCACTAACCCCCCCCTCTTCCTCTCCAAAATGCACCCCCTACCCCTAAACACCCCCACCTCTCTATATCTCTCTCCTACCCCCATAATCCCAACCACCCCCTTTCTCTCTTGTGCTCTCGCTGCCCCTAACTCCCCTCCTTTCTCTCTCCCTCTCTCATAATTTCCCTCCTCCATACACCCAATCCCCCATCCTCCATCTCTCTCTATCCTCTTCTCTCCTTAACCCTTGCTAACCCATCCATCACACCCTCTCTCTTCCCTATTCCTCTTACAACCCCTAACCCACACCACCTCTATCCCTCACCCACCCCATCTATCTCTCCCGCAACCCTCTAAACCACCCCTCTTTCCTTCCCCAACCCTCCCCCACCCCCTTACCTATAACCATATTCCCACCTCTCTCCTTTTTGTACTCCCCCTACCCCTAACCTCCCCCATTCCTCTGTCTCTAAACCCCCCTCTCTCCCTAACCCCCCTCCTAATACTATTCCCCTAACCACTGCCCCTCTCTGTCTTTCTCCCTCTCTCTCTCCTACTCCTACTTCTAAACACCCCCCTTCTTTCTAACCCCTCTCTCCCTCCCCCTCATCAATGTGTATTTCTATCCCCTCATCCCACTACCCCTAACCCTGTCACCTTCCTTTCTATATCTCCAAACCCCACCATAAGATCACCTCTCTCTCTCTCCCCTCCACACCATATCTTCCCTATCTCTCTCTCTTACTCTACCTACAACTAAATCCCTCTATCCATGTATCTCATAATCCCCCTCTCCCTACCACTAACCAACCCCCATGCCTCTCTTTCTCTCTCTCTCTAACCCCCCCTTCTCTCTATCTGTCTCTCCTAATCTCCCTCCCTCCACCACTAACCAACCCCCATTTCTCTCTCTCTCTCTCTCTCTCTCTCTCTCTCTCTCTCTCTCCCTAACAATGCTACCGCTAACCAGCCACCTCTCTATCTCTCTTACTCTTATCCCTAAGCACCCCCCATCTCCATCTCCTACTCCTACCTCTAACCACCCCCTCTCTCTATGTATCTCATAATCCCCCTTATCCCTACCACTAACCAACCCTCATGCCTCTCTCTATATCTCTCTAATCACCCTTTCACTACAACTAAACAACCCCCATATCTGTCTCTCTTTCTCTCTCTCCCCCCATTTCTTTCTCTCCCTTTCCCACCTATAACCTCCCACCTCTCTCTGTCTCTCCATTTCTTTCTCTCCCTTCGCCACCTACAAACCCCCACCTCTCTCTCTCTCTCTTACGCTGTCCCGAACCCCCCATATCTCTTCTCCTCTCTATCTGTCACTCATAATCCCCCTCCCCGCACCACTAACCAACCCCTATCTCTCCCTCTCTCTCTCTAACAACCCTCCCCCTAACCAACCATCTCTCTCTCTCCTACTCTAACCCCTAACCACCCTCCCATCTCCATCTCCATCTCCTACCTCTAACCAGTCCCTATATCTATGTGTCTCATAATCCCCCTCCCCCTACAACTAACCAACCCTCATGCATCTCTCTCTCTCTCTAATTTCCCTACCACTACCACTAATCACCCCCATCTCTCTCTCTCTCTCTAACCCTGTTTCTCTCTCTGTCTCTAACCCCCCTCCTCTCTCTCCCTTTCTTTCTCTCCCTTCCCCACCTCTCTCTCTCTCTCTCTCTCTCTCTCTCTCTAACAACCCTAAACCTAACCACCCACCTCTCTCTCTCCTACTCTTACTCCTAACCACCCCACCCATCTCCATCTTGAAATCCTACCACTAAACACCCCCCTCCTAACTCTCTCTCTCTCTATCTTCTTCTCTCCTTAACTCTTACTAACCCATCCCTCACACCCTCTCTCTTCCCTATTCCTCCTCCTACCACTAACCCACACCACCTCTATCCCTCTCTTCCCGTTTCTCTCTCTCTCTAATAAGCCTACCCCTAAAGACCCACCTCTCTCTCTCCTACTGTTACCCCTAACCATCCCCCCATCTCCATCTCCTAACCCTACCTCTAACCACCACCTCTCTCTATGTCTCTCATAATCCCCCCCCCCCCCTACCACTAACCAACCCTCATGCCTCTCTCTCTCTCTCTCTCATACCCGATTCTCTTTCTCTCTCCCTTTCTTTCCCTCCCTTCCCAACCTATAATCCCACACCTCTCTCTCTCCCCCCTTTCTTTCTCTCCCTCCTCCACCTATAACCCCCCACCTCTCTCTCTCCCCATTCCCACCTCTCTCTCTCTCTCTCTCTCTCTCTCTCTCTCTCTCTTACTCTACCCCCAACCCCCCTTCTTTCTTCTCCTCTCTGTCTCTATCTCCTAATCCCCCTCCCCACACCACTAACCGAACCCCATTTCTCTCTCTCTCTCTCTCTCTATCTATCTATCTATCTATCTCTCTCTCTTTCTCTAATAGCTCTACCCCTAACCACCCACCTATCTCTCTCTCTCCTACTCTTACCCCTAACCACCCCCCATCTCCATATCCTACTCCTACCTCTAACCACCCCCTCTCTATGTCTATGATAATCCCCCTCCCCCTACAACCAACCAACCCTCATGCCTCTCTCTCTCGCTCTCTCTCTAATCACCCTCCCACTACCCCTAACCACTCCCATCTCTCTCTCTTTTTCTCTCTCTAACCCCCTTCTCTCTCTCCCTTTATTTATCTCCCCCCATCCCCATATATAACCCCCCACCTCTCTCTCTCTCTCACCCTATCCACAACCCCCCCTCTCTCTTCCCCACTCTATCTGTCTCTCCTAATCCCCCTCGCCACCCCACTAACTAACCCCCATCTTTCTCTCTCTCTCTCTCTCTCTCATCCCTACCCCTAACCACCCACCTCTCTCTCTCCTACTCTTACCTCTAACCACCCCCTATCTCCATCTCCTACTCCTACCTATAACCACCTCCATCTCTCTCTAACCCCTCTCCTCCTCCCCCATCTTTCTTTATTTCTATCCCTTCCTCTCCATTCCCCTAATCGCTTCCCCTCTCTATTCTTCCCTTCCCACCTCACCAATAAACCTCACCTCTCTCTCTACCTTCTACCCTATAATGTTACAAAATTAAATTCAAATTAAAATATTGAAACCATTTTCAAAATAATAACAATTTTTTTAATTTAAAACCACCCATAATATATATAAAAGAACAATTTCATAAATCACTTTCAAAATAATAATATTTTTTTTTAAATTTTAAAACAAAACACTTAGATAATATATATATATATAAATTTCGTATCCAACTTTTTAAAAAAAGAGAGATTAAAAATGGATCAAAACACAAAAAAAGCAAAACTTTGTTTCCTAAGTTTCAAAAGTTGAAGATAGCTATGAAAGAAAATATAACTTTAACAAATATAAAAAGGTATGTTTTTATATTTCTTTTTCCTTTTGTATTCTAGTTCATGTGTGAGATATACAATATAAACTATTAAGAGTAAATTATGATTTTAAAAAATCTAAAAAGTATATTTTTTCAGTTCTTTTCATTTTTATTATTGTAATGTAAGAAAAATAGATATAGAATAGTATCCACATCCATCGAATCCAATAATTAAAATATTATACACATTCTATCATGTATATGAACTCAACAATTTTTGACGTGTCAATTCTTTCGAATACCAAGGTAAGGTGAGTGGATCTATGTTTACATATCAAACATATCGAATCATGCCAAGTGGATACACGTGACAGATAACTCAATCACCATGCAGTATCAAACGTAGAGTGTAATAATATTGACGTGTGTATCTCTAACGGAAACCAAATCGGAAAGGTGCAAAAACATTATCACACACAGTCGGAAACCAAATCGGAAAGGTGCGAAAAGATTACCACATACAGGCATAAACAGATTACCACAAACTACATTCATAGATAGATTAGCACAGACATAAACAACAGATTTTGGTAAACGGTGAACAGATTTTACATAAACCGATTGCCGCAGACGGAAACGCTAAATGCAATTTCAAACCCAAGTTAAGGTGAATCACACTGATCTTGTGAGTAAGTTTATTTGTCAAAAATAATCTCGAGGGAATGAGTAAGTCTTTTTTAATAGAATTTATTTCAAATCGTAGCTAAGGTGAAACACACTGGTTCTATTTGTCAAAATGATCTTTGTATGTTTTTTATGAATAGATTTGATTTCAAAGTAGGTAACTGTATGCAGTTAACTATGGGCGATCAATAACTAAACAAAAACAGAGAGTCTCGGGAGTCGAACTGATCCATCTTCCATGAGTAGCATTTATGATTCGGTATTGAAGCAATTTATAAAGATTTACCATATTCAACTTGGAAAAAATAATTCACTACTACACAAAGGGGGTATTAAGACAATATTTGTGTAAATTTTCTCAACTTAAGACAAAACAAAAATTGTGTATTGTCTTAAATATTGTCTTTAAGCAAGTGTCTTAAACTATTGTCTTAAATTTAAGACAATAGTTTAAGACAATAATTTACAACAATAGTTTAAGACACTTGCTTAAAGACAATATTCAAGACAATACACAATTTTTGTTTTGTCTTAAGTTGAGACAATTTACACAAATATTGTCTTAATACCTCAGATATATAGTAGTGATAGAATGCAAATATTTATGATAGGGCACGGTGGAATCGAACCACCAATCTTCTGCATTATAATGCAGATGCTCTACCATTGAGCTAGTACCCTGCAACTTCATATACAAGAAGAATATATGTGCTTCAATGAAATGCAACTCGCTCTACCACAAGCATCATATATGTCCCAAAATCTCAAAATGCCTAAGTGCCCAAGTGATAAGTATGCCAGTATCAAGCCCCAACGAGTTCATGCTATGTAATCGATGACATTTGCTGAAATTCTACTTACCACTTTCTCAAAGCCTCTCACATAGAGACCTTTTTCAAAATATTCAAAATAGTACACTGTTTTATTGCAAAGTCTTCATGAACAAACAAATTTAACATATTTTCACTTTAATCGTCCAAAATGGGAATTGTAAAGTAAGAAGTATATACCACCAAACATCAACCTAGGGCTTCACCTTTTTTTTGAATATCTAGCTTTTCACCGAAAATATAAGTAATCGTATAATTAAGCGTGTTCTATCTTACATATGTATTCTTAGTTCAATGCATATTCCATGCTAAAAGTTCGGGTGAGGTATACAAGTCAAGGGTAACCACGACTACTCCATTGTGGACTTATCAAACATAATATTATCTATTTGAATTATTTAATTAAGGATACAAGCCAATCCAAGGGCTGCGCCCTAGATAGCTTAGTCCATGCAAATATTATAAAGGAAAAAGTAATTTAACCAAAGGTTAAAGTCAAGTTAAGGGCTGCACCCTCTCGTGGCCTCATGCAACCATAACTACTAAACAACTTTATCTCAAAAGTATTCGAAAATTAAACTACAGTTGTGCTAGTACTCTTTTGAGAATCTGAGTCATGATTTGTGATACATCAACTCTAGTACTCTTTTGAGAATCTGAGTCATGATTTGTGATACATTATGTATGAATGGATAGCGTGGGCTCTCCACCAAGAGATCGAGCCACGAATGCATAAAATATTTATATAAACGAAGGAAATGGCTCTTTAGAGAGTTCAAGCCCCAGTTTCACACATAGAATCTACATATAAAATAAGGGTTTGGGCTTCCACTAAGAGACCAAGCCATGTCTTAGTCATACACTAAACATGCAGAGTATATATGACAGAAAGAGTATTGGTTCCCACCTAGTAGCCAAGCCACAACTAATACCCAGTATAAAAAATTAACAACGACTATGGCTTTCAGGTTCGCACACATAAAGATATAGTTGAAGGTATACGATAAATGATGTAGGTCCTCTACGATAAGACCATTCTTATGTCTACCCAAACAATAATGTAATACATAATATATAAAGGAAGTTATAAAAGTCGGTATCCTTATATGATAGGGACAATCCAGGGTATTCAATCTTTTTCACAACATTGACCAGAGTTGCTTTGAACATGTGACATTTCAAAACAAAAAATACACTATATTAACGCCCAGTGATTACGCTCTGGGAAATAAAGTGGAAAAATACTTGTAGTTATGTAGCAAGAAGTGCAGGAACTGTCTGTATTCATCATTCCAATAGCCATAATCTCCTTGTTTCCGTTGATATGATAATTCTTAAACATGGAAAACGTTCTTCCAACTGTGATCCCTTCCTGAAACAACCATTTCATTTATATATGGTACGACTGATATATAAATTAATGAAATACTTCCTCTAAGAATGAGTATGGGAACATAACAAGCCTTACAGTCAGTGAAATGATACCATAAATCACTCCATCCTTCAAAGTGATCATCAAATACTCTTTCTCGAACACCAGAAAATTCAAGGAAAGGGGATTTAAACCCCTTTTAAAATGGCCATCCTATGCCCCTCCAACATACATAGTTATGGTTAGAAGATACTCATATTAAGCTCATAATATAATCCAGTTATCATAATATTGAGATTCCATACAATTTGTATTCCGTGATTCTCTGCACGCATGCAAAAGAACAAGATACTTCCAAGAGCTACTGAGAGAAGCAGAGCATTGGAGGCTATTAAGAGGAGCTTCGATTTCTTTTTCCTCTGTCAATTACACGTGAAAATCCCAAGCTATCTGTCTGAATGGATTCAAATTCAGTGCCAACTCTCAATCTCAAAGGGAGAAGAAAAACAACACTTACAATGTAACGAGAAAGAAGAAGGAAGCACAGAAAGCAGATTCCCATCACAATTCTTTCCCACCTCCACTGAGCAAAAGCAAGAGTTTAAAACCACGCATCAACAGATTATAAATATAACATTATACGTACCTTGTATAATCTAGCTAGGTAATATGACATGGATTAACCTTGTCAACTTGTTTAGAAACTGAGCTCATCACTGTACATCTATTTTGGTTGTAAACTGTCTTAGCCCGAGAATCACTTGCAGCTGTTGTAAGCACACAGTTGTAGCTGCTCCTGCCATGAATCCCACTATTGTTGCATGGGAAAGAAAATCTATTATGAAACCGAACCTGTACAACTTGCACCTTAAAACATGAAATTATTTAGAAGCTGAATATTTTTTGGTCATAGAAACCCTAAAAATGACAAGCTACCCCTTACTCAGAACAGAAGGGGAACAGTGATTTATTCAGTGAATTCAATGAAGGAAGTGATCAGCATGAATGAGTACCTAAAAAGGCCCAATGAAGCTTGGAAAACTCCAGCAAAAAACGTAGCAGTGAAAACCAAGTGCATATACAAGTGTGGATTCTCCTCTGGAGACACCTCACTCCTAATCTTAGATGGTAGAATAAGTGATACAACAACCACAGTTCCACAACGAGGTCTTTGGAGCTCCCCAAAATTACATATATTATTGGAGGCACAAAGTTAGAATCTGTGATATTCACACAACATATACATTGATCACAAATACACTGATATATCCTATGTCCATATTAATAGCCTGAATAACATTAAGCTGCTTAGTGGGGATAGAGCATACCTGTGGAGCTTCTGTTATGCAACTGGATCCATTGATGGAAATGACCGCCGATCAGACTGATACCCATCCATTGATGGCTGAGCAAGAGCAGATGCTTCATGCGAAAACCCAAATTCCTTTGCCTCCCCAAAAAATCAGTTTTTAGTAAGGAAACCCAAATCTCTTTGCCTCCAAAAAAAAAAACAGTTTTTTTATAATAAAATAGTAACTTCAAAAAATAAAAAATAGAAAGCAATTTTGTGACTAATCTTGTCTTAAAAATTGTCTTAATCATCATAAAAATTTTAAAAGCAAATATTTAAGACAATATGTTAATATTGTCTTTAAAAATCGTCTTAAACAACTCCACCCTATAGTAGTGATTAAATCCTAAAAATACATCAATATTGTCGCAACAATATTAAGAAAGATATAACAAATTCATCAGAGATATTGCAGCAATATTAAGACAGATATAACAAATTCATCAGAGATACTACAGCAATATTAAGAGAGATATAACAAATTCATGAGAGATATTGCAGCAATATTAAGACAGATATAACAAATTCATCAGAGATATTGCAGTAGCAAAATTTTAGTCGCAATTTTTTGTGTATGCAAAAGAAACAACGCCTGTAAAATCAATATAAACAGAAATAGAAAATAAAATAAGAATATATTTCATACAACTATTCATTAACCTAACAAAATGAAAGAGTGAAAAATACCTGTTAAGGAAATTGGCCTGGGCCGATCTATGCATTGAAAGGAGCATCCTTTGAGCTCTTATTATAGGTTGGTTCCACACTATTTTCCACCCTACAGGGCACATCACATTTTCCACGCTATCGGGCACATCACATATTTTCGCTGATGAGATTCATCTTTCTATCGTTCTATCTGCTCGAGGTCGATCCTGAACTTGTTATATTATCCAAGACCTATTCGTTTGCGCTTTTTTATGGGCCTCAATGTACGCCAAAGCAATCTCTCCCTCTTAATTATTTTACCCGTATAGAATAATCTCTCTTTTACCTTTCAGAATAATCTCTAGGGTTATGTTCTATCAAATAGACAGAAGTGGCCATAGGCCTGCGATCCAAGCACTTCATACCAACAAATGCATACACTGCAACAGAAACACATTGAGAAAGTTAAGAGAGGAAATGACGTCCACAGGGACAGGCCACAATATTTATAAAGGAGCGGAATGGCGGTTTTGGTAGCAACGGCTACAATTTTCAATAACTTTTTAAACTCAAGACGTGCAAACCGATTATATGAATGTCAACAAATGGTTGAAGGGCATATTTACTTATCGAGATAATGTCAGAGAGTAGTTGTTTTTGTGATGGCTAGTGAGACTATTTTTCCACTCGATTGGGATGCAGAAAGTAAACAAAGATAATGCAGAATGAGCTATGGCTCTTCAATCTGTATTCATAAACAGAGATCAATTGATGTACTACAAACAATAATCTAATGTGTATTTAAACACTTATGGAAAACTCTAAAATCTCTAACCTAGTTTCTGCATGCATGCAAAGCATGTTATTGCATTTATTAATTGAATGTCTAAATAGTAACTGAATGTAAAAGCTAAGCTAACTGAAGTAATTACTATTTCTAACACTCCCTCTTAATTACTACTGCTGACTACTGTAGCTTTTACAATACCTAAATTATTTCTATGAATTTCAAAAATATCTTTTGCCAATGGCTTTGTGAATATGTCAGCCAATTGGTCAATCGATTTGCAATGGTCAACATGAACTTCACCATTGTTCACAAGTTCTCTTATGAAGTGATATCTGGTACAATGTGCTTGCTTTTCTAGTGAAAAACATGGTTCTTGGATAGAGCGATTGCTGAATTGTTGTCACAATAAACTGTGGTTGGTCCTTCTTGTTTCTGTTGAAGACCTTCTAAAACTCTGCATAACCAGACTCCTTAACATGCTGTTGATGTCACTTCTACATACTCTGCTTCTGCCGATTAAAGTGTCACAATGGGATGCTTCTTGGATTCCCATGAAATCACCCCTGATCCAAGATGAAAAACATGACCGGAAGTGCTCTTCGTGTCATCCAAACTTCCTGCAAAATCATTGTCAATGAAACCTGTCAAAACATCATACTTAGTGCTTGAGTATAAAATTCCATAGCTTGAAGTCCTTGCAACATATCGTAAGATCATTTTTCCAACTTGCCAATGCGATTCTTTGGGAGACTCCATGAACCTTGAAATCAAGGTGACAACAAACATAATATTAGGTCTCGTAGCTATGAGATACATGAGACTTCCTACAAGTCTCTTATACAATGTTGGATCTACATTGGGACTGCCGTCTTCTTTGCTCAACTTAGTACATGTTTCCACTGGTGTAGGTGTTGTTTTGCAATTGAGCATTTTGAATCGCTTAAGAACTTCATTAGCATATTTATTTTGAGAGATAAATATACCTTTTTCTGACTGTTCTACTTCTAGGCCATGAAAGAACCTCATCAATCCAAGGTCTATCATATCGAACTCTTTCTTCATAGCTACCTTGAACTCATCTACTGAGAGGTCACCTGTAAAAATCATATCATCAACATACAAACAAACTATTAAAATCTGTCCTTGTTGATTTACCTTTGTGTAAAGTGTTGGTTCGCTACTGCTTTTGCTAAAACCATTTGTGATCAGATAAGAATCAATTTTTCTGTACCAAGCTCTTGGAGCTTGCCTGAGCCCATATAGAGCTTTCTTCAACTTGAAAACTTTCTCTTCATGTTTTTTTATTTCATACCCATGTGGCTGCTCTACATAAATTTCTTCTTCAAGAATACCGACTTGACATCCATCTGATACACTTTCCATTTTCTTTGGGCTACAATTGCTAGGACTGCTCTTACAGTGTCCAATCTTTCCACTGGTGCAAAAGTTTCTCCAAAATCAATTCCTAGTTGTTGCGAGAAACCCTTTGCTACTAACCTTGTCTTGTACGTATCAATCTCACCTTTTTCATTGAGTTTGGTTTTATAAACCCACTTCACACCAATGGGTTTCTTATTCTTTAGCAGGCCAACTAGATTCCATGTATCATTTCTCTCAATGGAATCTATCTCTTCATCCATAGCGTTCACCCAATGCTCTTGTTTTACAGCCTCTTCATAAAACATAGGTTCACTAGCAATAAAAACATAATTGGTATTTGCATCCAATTAATCATAAATAGTTGTCAATCTTCTAGTCTTTTTATTACTGTGATCATATTCATTACCTGATTGCAGACTTAATGCTTCACCTTGAACTGAGTTTCTAGGTGTTCTTTTTGGAGTGTTTACTACTAGTGAAGATGCTACTGGATCTTGTTGTCCAATTAGCTCCTCATCTTCTCCATATTTTGGTTGGGGTATTGTAGCTCCCACACCCTTGTCTATGGTTCCATTCCATGACTTTTCCTAAGGATAACATCTCTGCTAAGGATAAAATTTTTGGTAATAGGGTTATATAGCTTGTAGGCTTTAGTTTGTTTACCATATCCAAGAAATATACATTTCTCACTCCTATCGTCTAGCTTTTTTCTTAGTTGTTTAGGAACATGAGCATAAGCAACACAACCAAATATTCTGAAATGAGAGACCCTACAAGTCATACCTGACCATGCTTTCTCTGGTACTCTGTTCTTCACAATTTTGGTGGGAGATCTGTTCATCACATGAATAGCACAAGCCACTGCGTGTCCCCAAAATTCATGGGACAAATTTCTTCCTTTCAGCATGCTTCTTGCCATATTCATGATGTTTCTATTTTTATGTTCTGCAATACCATTCTGCCGAGGTGTATATCTTGTAGTGAATTGCCTCTTGATTCCATGATGTTTGCAGTAATCATGAAAATCCTTTGAGTCATACCCTCCTCCTCCATCAGATCTCAATACTTTGAGGTTATAACCACTCTGTTTTTCAGCTAGAGCCCTAAATTCCTTGAACTTGCCAAAAGTTTCAGACTTATGATGAAGGAAATACACCCATGTTTTTCTACTGAAATCATGAATAAAAGTAAGAAAGTAATAGCTTCCACCAATCAATTGAGTTTTCATTGGTCCAACCAGATCAGTATGAATAAGTTCTAAAGGTGCATGTGCCCTTCGAGACATACCTTTAGGAAAGCTATCCCTGTGTTGCTTTGCAATGATGCAACACTCACAACTGCTTTCTGGACCCTTCATAGGGGGTAATCCTTTTACCATCTCTTTCTACTACAAAAAATTGAGACCACCAAAGTGAATATTTCCATATCTAAAATTCCATAACCAATAATCATCCATGAAAGTGGCTTTTTGAGCAAAAGAGGTTACCTTGGTGCTGCAATTCATGACTAGTGGATACATCCTGTTCCTAGTCACTTGTATTTTGATGATCAACTATCGATTTGGGGGTTTGTCATAAATTTCATAGTCTGATCCATCAAAGACAAGTCTGTATTTCTTTTCAGTGAGTTGCCCAATGCTAAGCAGATTATGCTTCAATCCTGGAGCATAATAGACATCTGAGATTGTCTTCTGTTGGCCTTGTTTGGTCAAAATGTTGACTACTCCTTTGCCAAGAACTGGAACAACCTCATTTGTGCCAACTTTGACCTCTGTCCTCACTGATTCATCTAGGTCTGCAATTAGACCTCTGTCACCTGTCGTATGGTTACTGCAGCCACTATCTAAAAGCCAAAGTCCCTTTGGGATTTCATGTGAAGCATGGCATGTAAGAAATAACATATCATCTTTATCCTCAGAGGTATTAGTTACATTAGCATTATAATTTGCTTGATAAGACTATTTCTTTCTACATTCATGAGCATAATGCCCAAATTTATTGCAATAATAACACTGAATATTAGATTTATCTGACCATTTTTTGTCGCAGTTTCCGCCTTTATGATCATGATGGTGATGTTGATCTTCATTGCCATTATTTCAGCCACTTCTGCCTCATCCTCTTGATCCTCCTCTGCCTCTGCCTCTTGAGAATGAGACATGTGCTTTGAAATCATTCTCCATAGAGGATTCTTCATTCCTGCTCATTCTGGATTCATATGAAAGTAGAGATCCGGTCAACTCGTTTATAGAGAGAGTACTCAGATCCTTTGCTTCTTCAATCGCTAAAACTTTCGACTCAAATTTGTGGGGTAGGGATCTTAGAACCCTTTCAATCACCCTTTGATCTTCCATCTTTTCACCATAGATATTAAGCTGATTAAAAATACCCATGACTTTGGTCATGAAAGAATCTACTGAGTCTGATTCTTTCATCTTCAGATCTTCAAAATCTCTTCTCAGATTTTGAAGTGTAGTTGTTTGTACCTTGCCAACACCGTGATAACTGGTCGCTAATGTATCCCATGCTGCTTTGGCATGAAATGACGCTGATGTATTTGGAAATACGCTGTTATTCAAAGCGTTCATTATGAGATGCAGTGCCTTTTCATCCTTCTTCCTGTGCGCTCACAGGACATCCTTTTCTGCGTTTGAAAGGGCTTGAAAAGTTGTATCATCTGCAGGTTCAGAATAGCCATGCACGACATATTCCCACGCATCTTCTGACCTGAGATAAACTGCCATCCCAATGGCCGAGACATCATAGTCTTTTTTCTCTATAAGAGGAGAAATCTGAGATTGATTATTGTTGCTAGAAGCCATAGACGCTGCGGAGTCCTTCACTGGCCTTTTCAAAATAATCTCCTTCCTCTTTTTATTTTAAATAATGTCTCCCTCTTAAACAATATTTGAAAAATATCTTCTTCTTTTATGAAAAGAAAAATTCTTACTCAAAAAATCTCGTAAAAGAAAACAACTTCGTAAGAGTAAAAAAATTTCACTCTCATGAAATAATGAAGAAAATATCTTTCTCAAAAAAGAATATCTTCTTGCCCTAATTGCCGCGGGTCTACACTAACTACCGCACTTTGGCCTATAGGGAGGCCGCAGTAGTCCCAAATCTACCATGCTTTAGCCTATAGAGAGGCCGCCGTAGTTCCAAAAAAAATTGTTTTTATAAATTCTCCCAAAAAAAATTTGTGAAAATTATTCAAAATTCTTACAAATTCTTCCAAGTTATGACTTTGGCTTCTCCGGAAAAATATGCTACCAATTTGATCTTCTCCTTAGCTCTGATACCAAACTGAAGGTTGGAGGCAAAAAGTAAACAAAGATAATGCGGAATGAACTACGACTGTTCAATCTTTATTCATAAATAGAGATCAAGTGATGTACTACAAACAATAATCTAATGTGTATTTAAACACTTATGGAAAACCTTAAAAGCTCTAACCTAGCTTTTGCATGCGTGCAAAGCATGATGTTGCATTTATTAACTCAACATCTAAATAGGAACTGAATGTAAAAGCTAAGGTAACTGAAGTAATTACTATTTCTAACATTAATATCAAGATCTCAAAGATATGAAAGATGTGGCAAAAGCTTATGTGGAGATTGGCAAACGATTATCTGCAGATGGGAAACCATTGAAGGGCACATTTACTTCTCGAGTGAATGGAGGTTTTGGTAGCAACGGCTACAATTTTTAAACTTGGGTCACTCAAGACCGTCAAAAGCATATCGACAAAAAAATGACATAAGAGAGTCCATCTTTTTTCAAGAGAATGGACAGGGAGGGAGCAAGAACTTAGTGGCTGTTAATATTAGTGATAATGTCTTAATTGGCTATTAATAGCAGTGTATAACACGCCCGAGTTTAACAGTCACAAAACAAACGGGGTTGGTTAATAGTTCTATCATTTACATTTTTTGGTTTGGTCGAACTTTTTAGTCTCATCATAATTCAGGTGACGATTTTTGTATTGAAATTTTGATTTTATATTTTTGAATTCCACACCCTAAGGACATCTAAATTATGTAATTTAAAAAATACACCATGTCTATAAAAAAAAATTGGAATCTAAAACTTATCGTTTAGCTTACACTAAAACGAACCATCAAAGCGTAGGACAAGAGATTATCACATGTCAAAGTGCAGAAAGTTTCCATTGCTATAAATGGTTTTAATTTACACAGTTCTGTAACCATAAAAAGGCAGAGAGGGTCTCAATGAAGTCGAGTCCCTTTTAATCTATTTGTATAGATATGTTTTTTTCTCTGTGTGAAAGAAAAGGAAGGGACTGCCTCAATGGAGCCAAGTCCCATTTCATTTGCTATATATATGTGTGTATTTTGCTCTACGTGAAAGCAAAGGGATGGATGGCCTCAATGGCGCCCAGTCTTTTTTTTTTTGTTAGTAAATATATAGTTTTTTCTTTGCCGGAAAGATGAGGGCGTCCCCTTGTAATTTCTCTGATACTATTTTATGTTGCCTCTGCATGAAAGCAAATGGAGGTACGGCCTCAATGGAGCAGAGCCCCATTTCTTTTTGGTTATTAGTATATATAGTTTTTGCTTTGCGTGGAAGATCAGGGTATGCCCTTGTAATTTCTCTGATATTATTTTGTGTTGCCTCTGCATGAAGGATGAGGATGTGGCCTTTGTATTTTCCTTGATTGCTCTGCGTGAAAGATGAGAGCGTGGCCCTTGTATTGTTCTAAGTGAAAGATGAAGGCATTCCCATGCATGAAAGATGGGGGCGTGGCATGATATTTACTTAATCCCGTTCTTGAAATGGTTTGGGGGAAGACCACGCGACTGCGTGAAAAGAAGTGGCTTACCACTTCTAACGTTGGAGATTGTGATGACGGCTATTGGTTGACAAGATGTCATAGAGTGGTTGTCAGAGTATTCTTCATTTCGCACCTTCAAACGGATCCATCTTAATATCTTAATACTATTTTAAAATTTATTATGTAAAGATGGTTTATTTAGGATTTGATTTACAGTTAATTTTGAACTTTGAATTTCATAAATTAAAAGTGATAGTCAATTAAAAAAATGAAAATTAAAGTGAAAAAAAAATATGTAGAAGACAATTACAAGATAGTTAGACCAAATAGAATTCAATTACATTGTAAAGGCTACAAAATAGAATTCAATTACATTGTAAAGGCTACAAAATAGAATTCAATTACATTATAAAGTTTATAAAAGCTTTTTCGAATTCATCGTAAAACCATGAAAAATAGTCTATGGGCTAAATTTCGCCCTTAAAATTATCCTTGTGTATAACCCTTACTTGGTTGAAAGAGTTACTACTTCACTCATCCCCTAATTGCTAAAAACAATTTTAACAAAAAAAAATATGAGAAATGGAGTTCATCTTATTTTGAGGGGATGTAGATATCACTTTTGGGGATATGGACGATCGTCGGTAGTCGAACAAGGTATATGATTTCAGGATGACTTTATCAATGGTATGGATGTTCACTCGTAGTGGAGAAATATTGTGAGAGTAAGAGAAGCATTTTTGGAAAAATATTATTAAGGAAAAAATAGATAAGCCATTTATTAATTTGGAGATATATTCATTCTCCTTAATATATATAAACGTTGTTGAAAAGAAATAATTATTAAAATGTTAATAATTATATTGATGCATGGATACACAAGTTAAATTGAACCCATTAAGTATAGGATTATGTGGAAAAAGGAATTTGATTGTGATTTTTTACAAAATTGAATTGAGATTACATTTATGTATATGTATATTAACCTATTGTAGTTATATATGTGTGGGGGGGGGGTTAAATTAAATATTAATACTTCTTAATATGTAAATGGGACTATTTTAAAATCAAGAGAAGAGACTTTTAAATATGTATTATGCACTCTTTAAAAAAAATTATCATTTCTTTATATATATATATATATATATGAGTTTTATGTATACGGTGTATCATTAAAGTGATGTAAATATTTGGATAAGGATGATGTCTTTTATATATATATATATATAGATATATAGATATATATAAGTTGTATATATTTGTTAATTGGAAATAGTATAAGTAGATAGTTTAAATTTGAAGTGATTACTGTTTAGAAAATATATCTAAGTATAGTTAATTATGTAAAAGAGAATATATATAGATGTCGTATCTAAAGTTCTATAATTTTGTAGAAGTAAAAAGGAAAATAGTCATCCTCACGTCAAAAGTTTAGACATCACATGGCTATAATAATTGCCTATAAATTTTAAGAGAGAAGGAAATTGATTTTAAGGGGTCATCTTGTATTCATGATATAGTCGTTGTCTTTAATATATATATGTGAGCGCATGTATGTGTAGAGTATATTGACATATATAAGGTGGACTTATACGAAGGAACCTTGCCAAGACATGCTCATTTATGGTGTTAATCAGAATCCTTATAAAGTGATTACAAGTGTAGGATTAGAAAACTTTAAAAGGAGTATTGAACTCTTAACCATAAGTAGCTTAATTTTGATCAAGGATACTAAACCTCTTAAATTATGATCTCTAAGCAAATATTGAACTAGAAAGTGTTATTATATGCTTAAGCAAACTAAATGCAAACAAAGCTAGTAACATAGTTTGTCGTCCAAACAGACTATGTGAGACTTAAGGTAAGAGACCTTTTTAAGGATTTGAGGGATCCTTAGTATGGGGAGTTAATAGAACTCCTTTGGATATGAACATAAATAACACCAATGAAGTTATTAGAAATTGGAGTTGATTTATGTCCACATGTAAGATACGACATTACGGAGACCCTTAAGAAACAATTTTCTTAGGGTGTATTTTGAGGGACATTACATACCCCTATCCCAATGCCCTCCCTTTCTATATCTCCTCACTCAATCCATAAGAACCCACCTCTCTCTCTCTCTCTCTCTCTCACCTCTTCACCCTACCCCCTCCTCTCTCTCTCTCTCTCTCACCTCCTCACCCTACCCCCCCTATCTCTCTCCTATAAACCTTACCTATCACCTACCCAAATTTTGAGAATATTATTTTATTTGCAAAATACTTTATGTTAAATTATAATTACAAAGTTTTGTAATTATGACCAAGTTTGGTCAAGGATGATTGTAATTACTGATTATTATTATTTAATAAATTAAAATAGGAGACAAACACCCAAGGGAATTGTCAAATGATTGTTCACTGACCCACTAGGAGGAATGGAAGCTGTTAGAAGGTATGGGACAGATGGCAGCATTTGCACTCCACCACTAGTTGTTGGTTATGGGAAAAATACCCCTAAATTTGTGGCATTATCCCCCAGGTGGGTGGAAGAGAGCAGGCAGCTCATTAATGACTAGTTAACCACTAAAAGGCCTAGGCAGCCTAGAAAATGAAATTCGAATTGAGGAGGAAGCTCCTACAATATTTTTCTGCAGAAATATTCCTCAAGTGCATTAGGTGATCACTGAAAGATTCAAATAGGGAGGCTATGTGAGAGTGCAATTGTGATTCTGCTAGTTATACTGAGAAGGAAATCCAGAGGTGCTGGTGTAGTTCTCTTTGAGTGCTGAGTCTTGATGACTGGATAATTTATATTCTACTACAAGTTGATGTACTAAGGCTTCTATAGAATCTTCCTCTCGGTGGTTCACTGAATAGGCTCGGGGGTCCTAAGGCAAGTAAGATGGTTGTCTTCAGGAATAGGTTGGGTGGAACAAGCTTCTTCGGTGGTTTGTTCTCCTACAAATTATCAAGTTCTACAGTTTCTGTTGTTATTTCAGTCAATTAGAATTTTACAATTAACAATAAGTTGTACAATCAAAAGAGTATAGAAGGAATTGTTTTTACTTTCTAACCCAAGTATTTTTTCTAAATGAAAATTATATAATAGATGAAAGGATTGATAAAATGACTTATTTGCACTTTTCCCCATGCTAGTTTCTACATCGTACTCTAGTATAGGGAAGTAGAATTAAATCAGATAATTGATGGGAAGAATGCCAAGTGAATAGATAGATTGATACTGTAGTGTTCTTCTAAATTCTAATGTTTACATGTTTAAACTCAGAAACATAACAATATATAATAAATAGTTATCGAAAGCATTCTCTTGTACTTAGTTATAAAAGAGAAACAATCCATCTCTATACATAACTATATTTCTATTTATCACTAACCATTATTGAAATCTATTACCATGTATTCTATTGTAAAGATGTTATGAATACCAGATGTTTTAGGCATTATTAATTCTAGATTTCTAACAGCTGCAAAAATTCTTCTAATGAGAGTTATTATATTTAAATAATAAATAGACATTTATCATTCATAATATTTCATATCATAAATTTATTTCAGTGAATATATCTCATATATCCATTTAACTATCAATTAGGGTTTCCTTATTCAAAATCTTTCATCATAGTTAGAATCGAAACATTCTATTTTTTTTAGCATTTCAGTTTTAGGATCAAAAACCTTTGACCTAGAAACAAATCAATTTCATTTTTATGACAGAATCAAAACTGGTCCGACGTATGCAATGCTTAAGAGTTATTTCAAACTTTCAGATTATAAACACATACTTATGATTTCCTTTAATCAAATAGAATTATGCTTTCAACATTCTAAACATTTCTTGGACGAAACCCTATGCATTTTATTTTCAAAACAGTAACTGAGACCATAGATTCGGTTCATTATCAAATTTTTCACAGTAGCAAAATACTTAGATTGACTCTCGGCCAAAATCCAAAACTATTGAAACATTAGCACTTTCAACACAAAACATTGTTGTAAACACAGTTTAAAACCAAGGATCGAATCCTTCAAATATTATCCTGTTTCAAGTAAAAACGTAGTTCCATTTTCCATTCAAACCCTAAAATCACACAGTCCATCTATTCTTTTAACAGAGACGATCCAATAATAATCTTAAAACTTGTTATCAAAAACAATTACTATTCATTCTACATCGACGATTGGGATTCCAAACATTACACAGTAAACATTTGTAGTTTTAAAAACTGTATGATCCATTCAAATGAATGAGGGTTTATTCCCCATCATTTACATTTCTTTTTATAAGATACTTCCAACCAAAGATTACAGTAAACGTTATATCAGCTAGCTAATCTAAAAACCTTAGTAGTGGGCTTCCAACAGTGTTCCCAGAAATTACAAAGACTGAAAGATAATCGTGCCACGATTCCAAACACCCAAAAATCCTTGTTAAAACATCATTCGTCGACCATGACAGAACCAGGAGAACCAACGAGGTAAGGTTACCACCGATGCTTACCGGTGGACAAGCAGTGCTCTCTCTTCAAGCCTTGAGCAAGAAAGCTTTCAACGAGAAAAGAAATTGTCACCCAAAGAAAACCTATAATCGATTAATGTTGAAACTATATATACCTTTGATGCAGTAAAAGACAACAGAACGTTTTAGAATGAATCCTTACCTGTGCGCGAGTTACACTTCTGCATTTTAGTTCAACCAAACCATCCATTCAACGTAGGGAAGAAAGGTTCCAGTTCTGAGAAACAACAAGTTTACCACTGTTTGAGAATCAAAACCAGTGCCAATACTTCAACAAAGACCATGGACAAACATCTCACTACCCATGCAGAAAAACCAGCTAAGACTCAATCTTTCAACATATTAACTGCTGCAAAATTTCACTACAGACACGGCTCCTTAACATGTTAAACATTCATAGTTTAAATGCACACAGGTCACGGGTTCGAACTTGGGAAAGCTCTCGACCACCAAACCCTAGGACTTCTCGGCCTGCTGGCCTCTCCCAAAGTTTCTACCAAAATGAAATGAAGACAAAAGACCTTTCCTCGACGATAGTGTAGTTAGGGTTCCATTACAATCTCGAGAATCTACATATCAACGGTGATGATTGCTTCCAACCAGGCACATTGGAAAGTGGGAAACCACTACATTCAATACTTCATTAAGTGTTACAACCACGACAATGCCAACACAGTATGCCAAAGAACAACAATTTAACTAGCTCACAGAAGAGTCGTTATTTCAACTATGCACAGCTTGGATTCTTTGTTGTATCATTCACTAGGTTTTCATGTAAAGTGGCTTATGTGGATTGACAATAGTACATTCCACCACAGTGTTTAGATCGAAGCATTAATACATGAACGAGACACTGTCAACCTGCCATTTCATAATAGTTGCGAATTTATTACCTGTCAATTCATCACCTTAACAACGAACTCATTTTGTAAAGTGCAAAAATATACAATATCAATACTTCGAACAAGAGCGAGGGTTTCATGGCATAGTTCATTTCATCACTAAATTCTTATCCTTTCAAATGTTTGGTTACAGTGATAATTTTATAGACAAGAGTAACACTTCATAAACTCTACACACTTAGGACTTGGCTAGGGCGCATTCCTTGGTCTAGTATATTATTGTTTTTATAAACCCAATATCTTGTAGAATCACACGTTATTAAACGGTAATAATATTATATTCAAAGGGTTAAATTTTATATTGTAACTTTTCAAAATAGAAATACGAAGGTGACATTATAATAGATGTGCTAGGTTTATACAATTTCTATATGCATTTGTAGATTGAAAATTTAGGAGCTTTTATAGTTAATTTACGACATTCAAGTATGGAAATTGGATCATGATACTATAGTTGGAATTATTGTATAAGTCAAAAATTTTACAAGTTAATACATGATGGAAATGAAACGACCAAATAGAAACAGTATCATATTTATACTTGACTTTCGTAACCTAGTATTTATATTCTAGAAATTCCTAAGCACAAATCATTCCTTTTGATGATTTTACTAATGAATGTATTTTGAATATCAATCTTTCTGACTTCTGCATTATGTAATTCTTTAGTCAAACAATACATCTAGGATAGACATAGATCCATACCTAAAGCAAGGAAGAACTTAGAAATTCTACCAAATATTGACTGTTATTTGTAAAACATAAATACTCTTAACACTTGTTTTGTCGCATTATCTTACCTGAATTCTGCGCAAAAGGGACAGGAACAAATTCTTTAGCTAAACATAGGTAAGTAAGCCTCAGGGACCTCGTAGGAACCCCTTTCATCACCATCCAAAAAACAAAACTTTCAGTACATTGTCAAGACAACATAAGCACATGATATTTGAATTACTGTTAACACAAGCAGAACTAATGTCGTAAGCATATTAAAAGAAGTGTGTTGCATCGCTGTCATTTAAAATATTTTTAGTTATGAGACTTAGTAATTAATATGTTTTCTGTATTAATGATTTATTTATTCAAGGATGTCTTGTCAAGCATTTATTATTTCCACATTCACAATTTATGTTACATTTAATGCTGTTATAAAAATTTTAAATTTTTATGAAAATATCGAGATGTTACATTACCCCTAACCCCCCACTCTCTCTTTGTCTCTCCTAATCTCCCCTACCATTAACCATCCCAATCTCTATCTCTCTCTCTCTCTCTCCTAATCGCCATCCCCCTTATAACTAGACACCCCCATGTCTCTCTCTATCTCTCTCTTACTCACCCTATCCCTAACCCCCCTCTCTCTCCACCTCTCACTCTATTACTTCTAATCCTATTATAACTAACCACCCCCAACTCTCTCTATCTCTCTTTCTCTCTCTTACTCACCCTATCCCTAACTCCCCTCTCTCTATTACTTTTAATACCCTTATAACTAACCATGCTGAACTCTCTCTCTCTCTCTCTCTCTCTCTCTAGCCCCATCCACTCTCTCCCTTTCTATCTCCCCCTTCCCCACCTATAACTCCCCACATCTCTCTCTCTCTCTCTCTCTCCTACTCACCCTACCCATAAGACCCCCGTCACTCTATCTCGCATAATCCCCCTCCTTCATTCCATTAACCACCCCCATCTCTCTCTCTCTCTCTCTCTCTCGATACCACTACACCCCCTCTCTCTCACTAACCTCCCTCCTAATCCCCTTACCCCTAACCACCCCCCTCTCTCTTGCTCCATCTCTCTCTATCTCCTGTTAATACCTCTAACCACCGCCTATCTCATTCATCTCTCTTTAACCCCTCTCCTTCCCCCTCGCTATCTACCTCTCTCTATATCCACTCCTCCCCCTACACCTAACCAAATCCACTCCGTTTATATATCTCCCCACCCCACCAATAAATTCCCACCTCTCTCTCCCCTCCTACCGCTACCCACCCTCCAAGTCTCTCTCTCCCTCCTACTCCCCCTACCCCTAACTCCCCCCTCCATCTACCTCTCGTAATCCCTCTTCCCCATGCCACTAACCACCACCTCTCTCTCTCTCTCTCTCTCTCTCTCTCTCTCTCTCTCTTATAATCATCCTCCCCCTACCACTAACCACCCCCCATCTCTCTCTCTCTCTCTCTCTCTCTCACTACCCAACCCCCCTCTCTCTATCTCTACCCCTAACGAACCCTCTCTCGATGTGTCTCCTAATCTCCATGCTGCTACAACTAACCACCCCCATCTCCATCTCTCTCTCTCTCTCTCTACCATTAGTGCCCCTCCTCTCTCTCTTTCACACGTGCCTAATCCCACCCCTTCTCTCTCTCTCACTCATTGTACCCCTAACCCACCCCTTTTCTATGTCTCTCCTAATCTCCCTCCTCCTACCACTAACCACCACCACATCTCTCCATCTCTCTCCCGCAACCCTATCCACCTCTCTCTCTCTCTCTATCTGTCTCCTATTTTCCCTACCTCTAACCACCCCCCGCCTCTCTCTCCAACTCCAACATATAACCACCCCCCTTTCTCTCTAACCCCTCTCCTAACTCCATCCCCTTCCTCTCTCTTGTCACCCCACCTCTCTCTCTCTCCCCTCACGTTTCTAACCCCACACTAACCACCACCACATCTCTCCATCTCTCTCCCCCAACCCTAACCACCTCTCTCTCTCTCTCTAATCCCTCTCCTACTGTCCCTACCACTAACCACCCCCCTCTCTCTTTCTCCCTCTCTCTCTCTCTCCTACTCCAACCTCTAATCACCCCCTCTCTCTCTAACCCCTCTCATAACTACATTCCCTCCTTGTCTCTTGTCACCCCACCCATAAGATCCCACCTCTCTCTCTCTCTCTCCCCTTCTGCGCGTAACCCCACCCCTCTCTCTCTCTCTCTCTCTCTCTCTCTCTCTCTCTCTCTCTCTCTACCACTAACACCCCACTCTCTCTACATCTCCTAATTCCTTTCACCCCTACCACTAACCACCCATCATCATCTCTCTCTCTCTCTCTCTCTCTCTCTCTCTCTCTCTCTCTCTCTCTCTCTCTCTCTCTCAATATCCTCCCCCCTACCACTAACCATCCCCACATCTCTCCCTCCTCTCTCTCCCTACCCCACCCATAACCCCCATCTCTCACTCTCTCTACCCTCCTACATCCCCCCCCCCCTCTCTATATCTATATATATATCTTAATATCCTTACCCCTACCACTAACCACCCCCACATCTCTCCCTACCCCGCCCATAACGCCCATCTCTCACTCCCTCTACCCTCCTACCCCTACCCCTACCCCACCTCCATGCCTCTGTCTCTCTTTCTTTGTCATACTCAACCTACCCTTAACCCCCGCTCTCTCTCCGCCTCCCCACTACCACTAACCACCCCCCCTCTCTCTCTTTCTCTCTCCTTGTAACCCTCCTCTTACCCCCTACCCCTAACCATCACCTTCTCTCTCTCCTATTGCTACCCCTAACAACCCCTCTCTGCCTTTCCTACTTGTACCTCTAACCTTCCCCTGCTCTCTCCCTCCCCCCTCTCTCTAACCCCTCACCTCCTCGTCCCATCTATCTCTCTTTCTATCCCCTCCTCCTCCTACCCCTAACCTTATCCCCTCTATTTTTATCTCTCCTTGTGCTAGTGATAACACCCCATCTCTCTTTCTTCCCTATTAACCCATAATTTTACAAAATTAAATCCAAATTAAAATATTAAAACCATTTTCAAAATAATAACAGTTTTTTTGAAATTATAAGCAAAATTCTTACCTAAAAAACAATTTCATATCCAACTTTTTCAAAACAGTTCATTGAAAAGCCATCCAAAGTAAAAAGATCCATAATTATGTTATAAGAAGTGTATTTGAATGTGTCATAGGTACTAGGGTATGTATATTTTAGTAGATTAAACATTTAAATAATTACATAATTAAATATTGTTGAATAAACTTATTTTTAAGAGAATATGTCCAATGTTATATATGAAGTAGACTATGGGTATCTAGATAAATACTTAAGTTAAAATATATAGAATGGAACATCAATTAAAATAATAAAATTTATACTTAGTATATATTTATTGTAAGAAAGAATGTTTATATAGTTTTGAAGTTTTGAAATATGTAAATACAATAAATATTTTTTAACATAAATTTATTGTTTTTATTTTAATATTGAACAATTGATAGAAAATGTAAATAATAATTATTTTTTTTTAAATTTAAATTTTTTATTAATATTAATAAAATTTAAAATATAACAAAATTTAAAAAATATCATACTTTAGAATTTATTTAGAGTTATGACTTAACTCTATTGAATAACAAATTATTGATAATGATGACCACGACGACGGCAAAAAAGACCTTACCATATTTCAAATTTTTTAATCTCTAATTTGTTCTAGTACCATAGTTTATATCTATAACAAAATTTTAAAATAAAAACTTATTTTTTTTTTTAAATTAAATTTTATTCATTTTTATATTCATTTTAGATAATTAAAAAAATATAATAAACTTGAAGGAAATGTATACTCTGATTTATTTAGAGGTATGACTTAAGTCTATTTAACAAAAACATATAACCTCTAATTTGTTGTGGCACCATAGTTTATCTTGAAACATAAATGTTATAACCGAATTTTAAAAATAAAAACTTATTTTTCTTAGAAAATATTAAATTTTATTCATTTTTATATTAATTTTAGATAATTAAAAAATTATAATAAACTTGAAATAAATGTAGATATAACTTAAATTTATCTAATGAACACATTTTATTATTATTATTATTATTATGGAAATAGTTAGAGTTCTAAAAAAATCCGAGAATTACGTTCAAGTTGGAATGTAAGAAATGCAAAGCAATATAAAATATCCTAAAGAATTTTTTTTCAAACTTAATCTATTTGAATAATAAAATATATAAACATATAAAATAATAATAATAATAATAATAATTATTATTATTATTATTATTATTATTTAATACAATTTTACTATCTTTTTATTTCAAGCCATCAATTTTTAATAATATGGAAAATTTATATATAGTTATAGAGTATCACTTTGTTATAGGTTATTTATTTTAAACATTTATGAAACTATCTATTATATGCTATGTTCTCATATTTATGCACACAACTAAGCACATAAATCATTATAAATCAATCTTAATCCATATCAAGCACCAAGAGGCTTCCAATTTCATGATATATATTTTTTTCCTAATGTGTATAAATATCAACCATACTTCTAGATGAAAGGTTGTGGGATGGAGTGCTATACATAAGATTTGTTGTGGACTTGGCCTTATGCCATGAAGAATCTAAGGTAAATATTAAACTTATTTTGTGGCCACTCACCCTAAATTTTGTTTTGTTTTTTATTTCGTTTATTAGAATTATAATTTCCAAGATAGGATAAAAGTTCATAAGTTTTAAATTTTATTAACATTTCTCATTTAATTGTATGAAAAAATATTGAGAATTTTAATTTTATAAACTCTTATAGGTATAAGCTATTTTAATTAGGAATCCTAGTTAATTTTGAACTTTGATTTTCATAAATTAAAAGTGATAGTCAACTAAAAAAATGAAAAGAAAGTGAAAAGAAAAGATGTAGAAAAGAGTTACAAGATAGCTAGACCAAAATAGAATTCAGTTACATTGTAAAGACTATAAAAGCATTATCGAACTCATTGCAAAAGGATGGAAATTTTTAGAGGGCCTCTATTAGTTCTTTGAGTTGATGAACTACTTTTCCATTGTATATTTTGTCTAAGATTAAGATTGTAGAGTGCTATAGAGATGTTTTCCTATGTATTACATATATCTTCTTTGTTAGCATACTATTCTATGTCCATGTACGGGCTGGTGCAAGATAATGCCGGCCACTCATGATGCGTTAGTCGCAATGGATTTATGAAAAAACAAAAATCTGAACGTCAAAAAGCAATATTAGAGCTACATACACAACTTTTTGGAATATGGCATAAGAAGATGAAACGTAGAAAATCGGATTACCTTCCGGAATATATAAATATTATTTATAAAAATTAAGTATAACCCCCCAAAAATGGGGTTCTCCTAACGTTGGTATGTTATTTTTTTAAGAAAACATAATGAATATGTTTGCGTTGGTCCCCTGGTTTGGTATGCAAATGGTGGAATTTTGTGAAAAAAATTATTTACAGTCGTAGATAATAGGCCATTCTAGTGCAACATTATTTTTCCATATTTTGTATATGTTAAATTTAAATTATTTTTTAATTAAGGAAGTCAGCCAAGCCGTAAAATGACTAAGTCAAGCGTTGGTCCCCCACATCATGGTCTTAACATAATCAATGAACTTTTTTTTTTAGGATGTAGGTATTTGTGTGCACTTGTGCAAGTTCTTTTCTAGTTTCAAAATAGGTGAGCCAATCAAAAGTTATAGATGAAATAAATAACCTACTTTTTGTGTAAGATTGACATTAGTGCAATTAAAATTAATTAAAAAATAGAAAAAAAATAGATTTAATAAAAAATTACATATTTGGAATCTGCACACATAGTTCTACAAGTGTGTGCAATTTCATTATTAGTGGACAAGTGTAACATATGCAGAATCATGCTTGAAACATAAGAAGTTATAGAATAAGATGTATTTTGTTATAACACAGTACAAGCCACTTGGTTTGGCAACCCGAACTTAAAACCATAGTGGCCAAGTCATCCACCATGTTGGTGGGAAAGGAATTGCCCGCCAAAATTTACAAATTTAAATGGCGCATGCATGTTATTTTAAATGCAGGTACGTGATGTTTAGTGCGTACACGCTATTTAGTACTTAGGTGGTGGACTATTGACTACAAGAAATGGTGACTATTGGGATTTGATATCCTACTCAATGAATACAATGGATTTACCAAATCCTAGCTAAATTGCATGACTATTGGCTTTGGGAAATAGAAACTATTGGGATTTGGTATCCTAATCTACAACAAAAATCAAACAAACACACCAATATGAATACATTGTATCGACCAAACCCTAGCTCAATTGCACATATGCATCCATACAAAAATCCTATTGAATGAATCAAAACATAGGAATAAGAGTGATTGTAGTCTATGCATTTACCAGTATTCACGTACACCTACCTACTTAGAGGTACTAGGGTGTTTCCTACTTCCATTTCCTTTATATACATGACCTACCCATTATTAACATTGATATTTTTCTCTCTTCATACAAAGATTGTTATGTGCCAGATAAATATCTATTGAGTCACTTTACCTTACCCTATATGCATGAACTCGTTGTGAGGTCTAGTGCTTAAGTAGGGCTTGATATTGACTCTAGACACTTTGGGGAACCCTCCAACTTACTAGGTTTTGTCTTGGGATCCAACCTTGTGATTTGGCCCATAGTTAGTTGGAGTGCTTAATTTTGGTTCATCAACAACATAACTCTCGGAATGATTAAAAGGGGTCACTCTAGGACAAACCTTGATTCTCCCTTCTTGATGATGATGATGATGATGATGATGATGATGAAGATGATAATGATGATGATGATGATGATGATGATGATGATGATGAGGAAGAGGGTGATGACAATGATGATGATGATGATGATGAGGATAAGGATGATGACGATGATGAGGATGATGATGATGATTATGATGATGACGAAGATGATTATGATGATGAAGATGTTGAGGGTGAGGATGATGAGGATGATGAGGATGACGATGATGATGAGGGTGATGATGATGATGATTGTGATGATGATGAGGAGGAGGATGAGGATGATGAGGATGATGATGATGATCATATTCATCATCATCATCATCATCATCATCTTCATCTTCATACTCATCTTCATCATCATCATCATCATCATCATCATCATTTTCATCATCATCATCACCATCAATGATGATGATGATGATGATGAAGATGATGATGATGAAGATGATGATGATGATGATGGTGATGATGACAATGAAGATGATGACGAAGATGTTTATGATGATGATGATGATGATGAAGATGATGATGATGAGGATGATGATGGTCACAACGATGATGATGATGATGATGATGACAACAACGACGACGACGACGATGATGATGATGATGATGATGATGATGAAGATATTAGTCATGATCATGATCATCATCTTCATCATCATCATCATCATCATCATATGATCATGTTCTTCATCATCATCATCATCTTCATCCTCTTCATCATCATCCTCGTCATCATCATCATCATCATCATCATCATTATCATCATCATCATTTTTATGGATGATGATGATGATGATGATGATGATGATGATGATGATGATGATGACGATAATGATGATGATTATGATGATGATGACAAGGATGAAGATGATGATGATGATGATGATGATGATGATGATGTGGATGATGATGATGACGATGATGAGGATGAGGAGGAGGAGGAGGAAGAGGGTGATGACGATGCACTACTACAGTTTTGGCCTTTAGGGGGGGTTGTATTATACCCCCAAAAGTGACCTACGAGGGGGGGTTTTGGATTTAGGGGCGGTTTTGGAAAAAATACCCCTAAAGGAACCGATGTTAAAAGTTTTTCCCTTTAAGGGTGGTTTTTTACGAGATTGGAACTTCCCCCAAAAGTGACTTTTGGGGGCGGTTTGTGACCGCCCTTGTAGAGGTCTACGGAGGCAGTTTTAAACCCCCCTAGTAGACCCCTTCATAGAGACCTATAGGGGCAGTTTTGAACCCCCTTCATAGAGACCTACGAGGGAGGTTGTGAACCCCCCTCATAATCCCCCTCATACAAACCTACAGGGGCGGTTTGGATCCCCCCTCGTAGAGGACTACAGGGTCAGTTTCAAACCCCCCTCGTAGTGGGCTATAGGGGCGACTGTGAACCCCCCCTGTATAGTCTTATAGGGGCGGTTTGGAACCCCCCTCGTAGAGGCCTATAGGGGCAGTTTAGAACCCCCCTCGTAGAGGCTTATAGGGGTGATTTTGCACCCCCCTCATAGAGGCCTATTGAGGTAGTTTGAAGCCCCCCTCGTAGAGGCCTTTGGGGGTGGTTACAAACCCCCCTTGTATGTACCTACAAGGGTGGTTCTAACCCCCCCTTGTTGTAACATACAAGGGAAATTTCAAACCCCCCTCGTAGTGACATATGAAGGTGGCTTAGAAACCCCCTCGTAGAAACATACAAAGACGGTTTTAAACCCCCTCTATAGCCATAATAAATCATAAGAAATTAATTTTATTAAAAATACCAATATTACAATTTCAATAGGGTACAGAGGAATCGAACCACCAACCTCCTTCTTGTAAGGCAGGTGCCCTACCATTGAGATAGCACCCTTAAGAATTAGGGAGATGAGCAATATTAACACCCATGTTGCATTATTTTTTAGTATAAGAAAAGACAATAAGAATGTCAGGAGATGATTGTAACAGGATATCCACATGTACCCAAATATCTACATATTATCATGCAAGAGCAACCTTCTCTTTGCAATCCTCACAAGGCATAAGAACTATAATTCCAAACTTTTTGATTATTTACTAAAACAACAAAAATGCTGAAAATTTTTGCATACAATTTGCAGACACAAATTTCAATCATGTGATATGCATTTCATAACATAGTGCAGTGATTCTTATTGTAGACATGACATATTGATGCAGTTGAGAACCTCAATAGTTTGTGCATGGAAGGCCAATATTCTAGATGAATCATCTTCCTTGTTTGTCTATTCCACTATGAGAATTTCTGTACTTTGTTCAATATAGACAATATGAATAAACTAGAAGACGAAACGTTTATATCCCTTAACTAGATGATAAATTCCATATCATGAGATTACGAATACTTGAATAGTCGGTTGCTTGAATATTTTGCTCAACTTCAAGTTGTCCATATATTGGCATACATTTTCATATACTTAATGGGAATCTGGAGTTGATTCATTGCTAATATAGACATGCTAATGTTTGTGTGAATGAATATTCTCTTTTTTATATGGGTTCACTAATATTTAATTTGAACAAGATAGTGAATAAGAAATCTATTTTTGGGTGTATGTCGTGACCCCTACTCATCGGTTGGCTTAGCAAGAACAAATGGCTCATAAACTAGTCAACAAAAATACAGATGGCTTACCTCATATAATTAATGGTCATCTTAAAAGTTTTAAGTAAAAGGATAGATAAATAAAAGATGTGGATAATGTCAACTTTTACTTCAGTAGTTTAATGTTACCAATAATTACTAGGTTATAGGGTTAGTTTTTTGGTTTTTGTTTTACTTATTTTATTTTTTCATTTATTTTCAGGGTCAAAATCGTGCTCCCACAGTGTATAGACTCATACAAAACCAGACAATTCTATACCAAACCACCCAGTTCAGGAATTTATAGCCAGTTCGAGTACAGAATTGGATGGTTTAGTACTGAACCAACCATTTCAAGTTCAAGGCCGCAATTTGGGCTGCTTAGGCCTATAAACCAGTTGAACCGACCAATTTTTGGAAAACCAGTCTTGTTTTGATAAAATTGGTTCATAGATGGGTTCATAACTTCATAGATGGTTTTCACTCTTTACTATTTTGGTCATATGCACACTTCTATTTGCATGACAAGGCTTCGCATATTAGAGTCTAATGGTTTGGATTCACACGGGTGTACAATTTTTTTTATCAAAACTTAAATATTTTAAGTATTTTTTTGTGGGCCAGTTTTAGTTTCCAATTGGTTACCGGTTGCAATCCAGTTCCACTTTTTTTGGTCCACCAGTTCAGAAACCCATCCAGTTCAGATAACACTAACTAAAACAAACATGAGAGAACATTCATTAACCCCAATAACACCAGATTTATAATCCTACATAGTTATTACTCTACAGATTAATAATGAAATGAAATATTACAGTCAAATTGTGATATCCTCCATTGCATAGACACTTTGTATCAGTTTACATCCAGTTGGACTGGTTCCAGGGGGTTTACAGCCAGTTCAGACTAAAAAGGCTAGTTCTTTATAGAACCATCATTTTCAATCTAAAACGATCAGTTCCATACAGGAGCATACAAAGGCACACTTAGCCCACAAAATAACTTAAACTAAAAGAAATAATAAAACCTAAACCCTAAACCTATTTCTGATATGGTTTTCCTCTTTTTTTACGTCTTCTGGTCTGGAAATGGTTTGCACTCTTTATTATTTTGGTTATATGAACCCTTTACATATACATGAGAAAACTTTTCATATTTATGTCTAATGATTTGGATTCAAATGGATGTACATGAATATTTTTATCAAAATTTTAATTATATGCATTTTTTGGATAAACATATTTATTAGATGAAATATTATAATCAAATCATGATATCCTTCCTTAAAGAGACACTCTGTATCAGTTTGACATGTCAAAAATATGTGTATCATTTCAAAATAAACAAGTCTCCAAATATTGACCTTTACCAACATTTCATAACATAACCACGCTGCTCTTTGTGGACTAACAATTTCCACCTTCCATATATTTTTTCAAAGGGATAAGAACACATGCAAATAATGTCAAGTATTATCACTATACAGAAAATCAAATGCATTATATAGAAATGCAAGCATTGAATATCCAAATGCAAGAAAAATCACAAACCTGTGTAGTAATAGTCACCCCTCCATAAGCAACCACTACCTTGATGCCAGTTTGGTAAGCAAACTTTCTAGCCTCCTCATGTATCTGCAATTTACCACCGTAACAATAGACCAGCCACCAATCAGATTGATGCAAAATATCAAAACAAATCAATGACTAAAATTTGATTTTAGCATGATAATTATATATTATACAATTATTTTACCAACGTTGCTACACAAATTAAACTTGCATAGTGTTTATTCCGCATAGTATAAATCTTTACCCTATACTTCTAAGCATTTGATTCTATTTCGTATTTGAATATGTAATCTAATTGGTTTGTCAATACACAAGCATATAGTGGACTTTAAAAGAATAATGTGTTTGCAATAGTCCATACACCAAAATCTTGTTTCAGTGAATATCATAGAATCCTTAGTAATAGCCTAGACAAATTTTATTTGGGAGAATTAGTATAGAATAAAAATATAGAAATTGTTGTTATTGTTTATCCTTCATTTTTAGGTATATTTTTCATAAAAAGTTCATAGAAAATTATAAAATAAATAAAATAAATAATGTGCTTCATTAAATATCAACTAGATTGAGAAATTAGTATTTATCTCACATTTAGACACTTACTAATTTTTTTAGGTATTTACTACAATTTCTACAATATGGAATTTTCCTAAAAATATAGGAAAATTTCCAGATTTAATAAATATGGAAAATTTCACTGTTTTATCTCAAATTTAGAAAAAATTACTTTGCTGCAATTTCCTAAATTTCCACCTAAATAAAACTTGGAATTTGCAACAATTAGTTGGGAAAAAAAATTATAATTTCAAGTTTTATTTTTAGTAATTTCCCAAGCTACTATAATTCTAGATCTTTCTACAATTTTTACTATTTTTATTAATTTCCAAAATTAATTTCTCTTATCTATATTAAAGAAATTAATCATAAAACAAAATAAGAAAATTCTCAATGGTTTTAACCGCTAGGCCCTTTTGAGATATTATCACTAAGAGCTAATAATCTAAATGTTATTGATTGTGTCATGATATTTGGGTTTATCTAACACAACTGGTTATTGCTATAATTGCTTAGTCAATGATTATTGTGCCTAACTGATAAAACATAATTGATTTAGTAGGATAATAAAGACATATTTCTAATTGTTATCTTTGTAAATTTGGTAATTTGTTTTGTCATATTGCTTTAGTTCATATTGAAGATCTTGTGAAGCATTGCTACTAAGTTTACCATTGCTATTGAACACTATAAGTAATATTAATTTGGCTAAGTTTGAACATCTATTGTTAACGATTACCTTACATGTTGTTTAAGCTTTCTCTAAGTATATGAGTTAATTTTACGTTATATATTGTGCTTAGCAATAGTCTAGATTAACTTTAATATTGTCCTACCCTTGATCTAGACTTAAATAAATAATCAATCCAATTGGGATATCCACCCAGGAAAAGACAAAGCCTGAAATGAGAGGTTGTGAGTTGAGGTGATAGTGACAAGCAACTTTTGTTTCCACCTAGGTTGTGGTAGTGGGTTGGCATCTTTTCCTCTTACATTCAAATTGGGCAGTAACACATCCCACACGTGGTCTTAGAAAGTTAGAAAGTGTGTCATTCCATCAAACACATGACCATCCTTTGACCATAAATTCATGTCACTTGGATAAAACATGTCACACACCTAACCTCCAAGGAATAATGTGCCAATCAATTTGGTAAAGATATAGTTTGACTCCCTTTCAAGTGGCATGTGTAGCAACTTCAAGTGGCATGTTCCCCTCCTATGTGTGAGTTGACCCATAGTCAATGTGCTAGGAGGTGAGTGTTCCAATGTTTTAGCAACTCCAAAGGTATAACATGCCATCCCTAATGATATCATGCATAAATAAGCCAATGAGTCCTAGGAAAAAGCTTTCATGTGGTCAACAGGGGATTAATAATGAGCTTGGTTGACCCTCTTCATGAGAATAACATACAAAATAAGCTATTTCTCCACTTGGGATGATCAAATATGTTTTTAGATTATACCAAATTCATGATTTAGACTCTCAAATGCTAGGGCATTCATGCTAGGTTTCCCTTAACCACATGATCCACAACATACTAAGACCATGTAAAGTGGTCAATAAAAACATGCACCATGCCATCTCCTAAAATCATAAACACAAATATATGATCCAATCCCAATCATAATGTCCACCTACAAAGAACAACAACTCAATAGATATGCATCCTAGGATCATCCACAACATGTGACAAATACCCTGCAACCAATTTGGTGATATAAAATTGAATCACTCACTCCTACCATATCATCCAATTGTAATATGTGATATTGATACTAGGCTTAGGGGAAACTGTAAATCACTTTGCATCAAACTTTCCTCTGAACATCACACATCATAAACCATTGAGGGATTCAGTCAGTAGACATTCGTAGTCATTAAGGAAGTTAGTAGCTCATACCATTAGGGTAATTCCAAGGAAAAATTATGCATCCATAATAACCCCTAAACCCATCAAGTATAACATATATGCTTTGCACATATGATCAGGAACCATAGGAAATGTAAGTGGAGCCTCACACAACATGAGGAGTTCCAAGTAACAAGGGACTCTTTCAACAATGAAAAATGCATTAAAACAATTACTTTGAACACACATGAATAATATATTTTTATTAATGTGGTGTCGAGCCATATCATATGCAAAATATTTTAAAAACTGATATTTGTGTATCCATCCCAATATTCCTATCCATGTTACTATTCGTATCATAGTAACTCAATGTATGATAAACATAAGATAAACATACCTAATTTTAGTGTTTGATACCGAAATTGATGTTAGATAAGGTGGGATCAAAGTAGGAAGCTCTTCACCTATGGCATTAGACTTGCTTAGAAAATATAGAAACTCTACTGAGTCAGGAACTAAATGTATTTGTTACAAGAGAAGCATAGGTCCTTAAATAGAGAATTATCCATTTTATAACATTAATGCCTTCATAAGTCCCCAATCTAGTAGGACACTCCTTAGATTCCTAAATGGGAGTTACAAATTTAGTTGGACAAACAAAAGGAAAAATTGTACTAAACAACAAAATTTCACGACCAGATGAAACGCTATATGAATTATTTTAATATTTACAAAATTTGATCCACAAATAGTCCAAAGTGTTGAACAACCACATATGACTTATGAGCATATCCATAATGGTTGAGAGAAAATGAAGCGTAAAAATGCAATATATCACAATCAAAACTTATTTTGTGACTTTCTTCTTACAAAAATGCAATGTGAAGCTATAGAAGCTTGAAATTCCAACTAGATTAATCTACTATGCATCAGATCATTTCTTGTTATTTGGAATCTTTCCCCTATTAGTATGCAATCCTATATTACTAAGATTCATAGATTGCAACTCATATACATTTACTCTGATGTCAAAAGAAATATAATAATTAATATTAGACACAAGGTGAACAAATATCATACATGAACATCATCATTAAACATTCTATAATAATTTCGATAACGTTGTAGCAATTTGAATGCGCACTTGCTCTGGAAGTCATCAAACTAAGGAAAAATAGAAATCATTCAATAATTTTTCTATTTCATATTACTTTAAAGCAGAGCCTGGGTGAATCCATGAAGATGGGTGTCTATTTTGGGGGGTTCCGTGAGAAAATAATTCTAAATTTTTCATGTTTTCCATCTTTGGGCGAATAAAAGTGATATTTTTGTTTGGAATTTCACTTTTCACTAAAAAACAAACTTTTAGAGAATTATGTTAGCTTGCTATCCATATTTTTTTCAATTTTTTATATTGAGAATTGATATGTCGATTCGACAAATGTTTGACAGTGTATTTTTATAAAACGAAAGGACTACAAAATAGCCATGTTTTGTCGCACACATAAAATCATTGTTAAACTTGTTTTTTGAAAAAAACAAATATGCTACAACAATCTAAACACAATATACTACTGCATGACTATAAGTTTGTAGCAAATGGATCTATATACTAATTATTATATTTATTTGAATTCAATCAATGGGGAAACCTTGTCGATTTTCAACATATTTTTTGTCGCAAAACTTTTCTCTCAACTGAATATAAAACTAAAAATTCTATGAATACCCTTTTAAAGTAGACACGCCAATTAACTGCACCATAGTTTTCTCAATTTTTTTCCTGGTGTATTTTTAAAGTTATGGATTTTTCATTTCACCGCATTTTGAAAGAGATGAAACTAGACTCGACACCTGTTAAGAAAACAAACAATTACAAATATCAGATCTTTCCTATACATAAATAAATCTATATATTTGGAAAGTAGATTCAATAACGAAACTAATGGTATCAAGTCCAACAGTTGCCTTATAGTGTAAGAGATCATTTTTACCTTCCGAAAATGGAAAAACCTGAAAACTGTGAGTGGCAATCAGATTTTCAGGTTTCAGAGGTTATTCGGTCGAATAATTATTCGGCCAAATAAATGTTTTCTATAACGGCGACGTCAGTTTAATCAAAGTTTATTCGGTCGAATAACCAAACGTAAAAAAAAAAACTCGTCGGCCGGAAAAAAAATAAAAATAAAAATCTTTTATACACTTATATAAATCAAACTAAATACTTCGATTAATTTCACACATTTCAATTTCGCATACTTTTTAGTCAGAATATTTTTGAAGGGATTTTCTAAGAAGTTTTTTTTGCAAAGAGAGTTTTTTTTTCTTACTTCTTTCTAAAGAATACATTGAAAGAATTATTTTGCAAGATGAGTTTTTATTCCAAGCTTTTTGCACGTCTTATTTCTTTGCAATGGGTTTTTTTCCAAGGACTTTTTAAGGAGCCTTTTTTTGCAAAGAAAGTTTTTTTAATGAAATATTTTTTTTCAAGCTTTTTGCACTTTTCATTTCTTTGCAATGAGTTTTTTTTCCAAGGATTTTCTAAAGAGTTCTTTTGTAAAGAGAGTTTTTTTTGTGAAGTATTTTTTTTGTTACTTCTTTCTAAGGAATACATTGAAAGATTGCTTTTCTAAGGCATTTTTGCAAAATAAGTTTTTATTCCAAGCTTTTACACTTCTTAGTTCTTTGCAATAGGTTTTTATTCCAAGTTGTCTTTTTCCTTCGTATTTATTTGAAAATAAATTTTTCAAATGAATTTTTTCAAAGTTTTTTTTTTCTAAATATTTTTGCAAAAAACGTTTCTTTCCTTCTTATTTCTTTGAAAAGGGGTTTTTTCAAAGTCTCCAAAGTTATTTCGTTGCAAAGGTTTTTACAAAGAAATCTTTTTCTCGGGTATTTTTTCAAAGAAGTTTTTTTTTCCAGTGGATTTACAAAAAAGATTTATTTAGAAAGTGTTCTTATTCTTTTCCAATGGGTTTTTCAGCAAATGTTTCTTTCCAAAGTGTGCATTTACAGAGTTTTTATTCCAAGGCATTTTTGCAAATAAGATTTTATTTCAAGTTATTTTTACAAAGAAGATATATTTTTCCTTCTTATTTATTTGAAAAAGGATTTTTTCAAAGTATCCCAAGTTATTTTTGCAAAAACGTTATTTCGTTGCAAAGGTTTTTACAAAAAAATCTTTTTCCCACGTATTTTTTTCAAACAAGTTTTTTTTTTTCCCAGTGGGTTTACAAAGAAGACTTATTTTGAAAGTGTTCTTATTCTTTTCCAATGGGGTTTTTTCAAAGGTGATTTGTTGTCAAAGAGTTCTTATTTCATTCAAAGAAGGTTCTTTTCAAAGGAAACTTGTTTCCAAAGACTTTTTCTTCAAAAGACTCTTACAAGATTTTGATAAGGTGAAGTAAATTTCAGTTCATGTGTTTATAAATTTCGTAACTGTTTTTAAATCTTCATTTTGTTTATTTACAATAAAATGATGATTCTTTAATTTATCATTTATAGATTAAACAATCATGGGCAGTAAGAGAAACTGTCAAATAAAATATGATCGTAAACGTGCTGATGATGATGATAATAGAGAAAAGAAAAAACTTAAATATCATGCCAAAAAAGCAAGCCTTGCAGAAATGCAAGCAATGATTATTGAAGATACAAATACAGTTTTACATGATAATGTCGATGAAATGAAAATTGAAAATAGAGTACAAGAGGAACAAATTGAAGTTGAAGAAACCATTATTGAGGATGTAAATAGTGATTTACATACTAATGTCGATGAAGTCAATATTGAAGATCAAGTTCAAGAACCAAAAATTGGACCAGGTATGTATATATTGAATGTATTTTTCAAATTCATTTTTTATAATGAATTGTATTTTTTGATACATGTTTTAAATTAAATTTAACTTGATGTATAGGTACTTTCACCATTGATAATGAAACATTAGAAAACGTTGATTGCAATAAATATGGAAAAAAAATACCCATACACGCTGCACGATATCGGACTCAAAAAATTTATGATGATGTTCTGAAGAATTATTCAGCAACAGGACAAGCACAAATTTTGAGATGTTTATTAGTGACCAAGAAGTTAGAAGATGCTACATCATTATTGCGTATTCACAAGGCGACCAAAGAGTCGAAATTAAAACATAATGTGATAGAAAATATAGGTGATGCAATAAAAAAGTTTGGAAAATATAGGAAGAAAGACATTAGTGCTGCACAAAGAGCAATTCATACAGCAATTATTTCGACTAGTACTAAACAAAAACGTTTGACAACACAGCTAGCAAAAGCAGTTGGAACCTCAAGAAAGACATTATACAGACATAGCAAATTCAGAATGCAAATAGATGAAAATGATGAACTTGCTTGCTGGGCAATTATTTGTAGACAGCCTTACAAAGATAGAATGGGAGCAGGGGTTAAAGATATTGTACGGGAATATTGGTTGACACATGCTTGAGTTTCACCAAATGCAAAAGATGTAATACGAGAAAGAGTATCACGAGGAGTATATGTAAGCAGTCCAAAACATATAATGGATATGACACAAGTACAATTGTTCAATAAATTCAAGGAAGATCACCGTGAAATTAATGTGTCAATCACTACATTTGTGCAACTAAAACCATGGTATGTTAGACCTATTACTATCCGTGACATATGTTGTTGTCGTTATCATGTGCAATTCCAATTATATTATGACACATTTCTTGAATTTGGTAAAATGTTTTGGACAAATTCACCACCTCCGCCCACAATACGTGAATTCATATCTCAAACCCTATGTGAGAGAAATCATGATGAAGTATTTTATAATAAGAAATGCATCAATGAAAAACATTGTAATTGTTGTGGAAATTTTATTTTATACCACAATAAATATCCTATCGATACTGATCACTCATTGTCAAATGTCACCGTTGATTGGAGAAGATATGAATACATTACAAGTACTATTGATGTACATTCCAAAAGGATTGATTTACGAGAAGATAAAATAGGTGTGGCATATTTTCTCAAGAAATTCAAAAGTGAAATTTATAAATACACCAAGCATTCACATAGAGCACGATGACAAGACCTTCAATTCAAACAGTCTCGTGAAATTTTTCCACCAGGAACAATTTTGTCAGTGGTTGACTTTGCAGAAAATTATACATTTGCTGCATAAAAAAAGATACAAAGTGAATACTATCATTCTGACCAAGTTTCAATATTCGTCCATGTTTTATATAGACATTCTCAACAGGATGTTGATGGCATTGAAAGCACATGTGACAATCGAGATGTGATTAAAGAATATCACTTTTATATCAGCAACGATCATACACATGATACACATTTTGTTCAGCATTGTATTGAAAGTATTTCTACAATTCACTAAAGGAATGTAACATTAAATTCAATGAGCATTGGATATGGTTAGATGGATGTGTCGGACAATTTAAATCTTCGCGATCATTTTATTGGTTATGTCGACTCCATAAAGCATTGAACATTAAACATCACTGGAATTTCTTTGAAACTGGTCATGGAAAAGGTGAACATGGTGGTGCAGGAGCATGCGTAAAAAGAGCACTTCGAAGATGGCAAATGAACCATAGTTCTGCACGATTCCATTCAGCTGCAGAGGTTGTCTAATGGTGTAAATCACATCTAAACCATGATTATAATCAACAATAAAAAATGTTCGCAGGTATGTACACACAAATGTTTTAATTTATATTTTATTGTCGATTTAAAAAAAAATATGTGTACCTAACATCAAAATTTTTCATTTGTGTACTAGATTTTTTTGGCATGTTGGGATCCAAGATATAAATAGATCAATACCATACGATGCTAGCACCATACAAGGGACTAGAGATTTTCACTCTATTCAAACAAAAGCCTTCCAAAACATTTATGCATTTGATAGTAGAAAGCAATCATGCTTTTGTCATATTTGCACTGAAAATATTGAATCTATAGAAGTTTGTGAAAACATAACGAACAACTATGTGAAACATTGGAAACACACAGAAATTAATCCTAAAGAAAAAATGCCACTAGCAAGCATAGAAGAATTAGAATCAGAAGATATAGCAATATCATCGGATGGCGACAGAATTTCAGATCTCGTTAGAGAAGGTAATGATCAAATACCACTATTTCGTCGATTGTTCATTCTTTTCATTCACCTTATACACATGTATATTAGTCAATTTAATTGAATTAAAAATCCTGACATCAATTGTAATTCGCACAGGAGATGTTTTTGCTGTGATCACACCTATCGACAACAACGAAAATGTGAAGTATTATTTGATGCAATGCACTGAAGGAAAAACGAATTTATTGGAAGACTACAATGACAACGGATATACATACGAGAGAGGATCCATCATTTTAAAGGGCTATTTTTTTCAGCAAACCCATATGACTCAAAATTATGTCTACTTTCAGGATTATGAACCTGATGTCATATGTTGTCAATATAGCCATTAAGTATGTGCATCTCGAATAAAATTGGTTCAAGTTCCATCGAAAAAACAATTAAAAAATAAAAAATGGAAACTGTCCAAATATGACCATGAACGGATAATTGAAGACGACATTCCATTGCGATGTTTTTAAAACTATATATTTAAAATTAATAGATCAATGGTTTTGTCGATGTCATTGTCAAATGTGTACAATATAATTTTTTCTTTTTATGTTTATGATCTTGAAAGGAACTGGAGTATAAAAGTTTAAATAATCGTATTCTAGTATGCTGAAATTTGAATTCAAAAATTATTTGATAATGAAAACCTCAATGTGTAAAATTTTTGTCTTAATTTTGTTTGAAATACTTTATTCGGGTCCCCATATGTCTATTAGACCACTTAAGGGATGAGATAACAGATCTGTGGTTGTCGCCACTCTCCGCCCCGAATCTTTAATTTAAAATATCACTTGTGTAAAATTATTTGGTAATGAAAACCTCAATGTGTAAAATTTTTGTCTTAATTCTGTCTGAAATACTTTATTCACGTCCCCATATGTCTATTAGACCAATTAAAGGATGAGATAATGGATCTGTGATTGTCGCCACTCTCTGTCCCGAATCTTTAATTTAAAATATCGCTTGTGTAAGTTCACATAACTGAAATCATGGCAAATGGAGACAACGATCATTTGATTTTTAATCACAAGAAAAGATTCCAGGATTGTGAAGCTTATGCTAAATTAGAGAAATGATTATTTACAACAAATCGATGAAAATTCATCAAATTGTTGTTTAAAATCATTGCTCTAATTTAGCACAAACTTCACAATCCTGTAATCTTCGCTTATGATTAAAAAACAAAAAACCGTTATCCCCATTTGCCATGATTTCAACCGCATCAAATGTACTTGAACATTGAAAGTAAGAATTATTAATTAAAAATCCATATATAAAAATTTGAATAGATAATATTCATTTTTCAAATTTTCTAAAATTTGAACTTAACATGTGTTCCCTTTTAAACTTCCTAGTTCATCCATATTTCTATCAAAACTTATAACATTCATAAACTTCTTAACATTTAAAGATAACATTATGTGTTCTTAATATTCATTTTAAACTTCCTAGTTCATCCATATTTCTATCAAAACTTATATAACATTCATAATCTTCCTAACATTCCTAAGTTTCATAACATTCCTAAACTTCTTATTTCATCCATATTTCTATCAAAACTTCTAACATTCCTAAAACTTCATAACATTCAAAGATAACATTCATGTTCTTAAATTTCATTTTTAAACTTCTTAATTCATCTATATTTCCATCAAAACTTCAAACATTCCTAAAATTCCTAACATTCCTAAAATTTGAACTCAACATGTGTTCACTTTTAAACTTCCTAGTTCATCCATGTATCTCTATCAAAGCTTCTATAACATTCAAAAATAACATTCATGTTCTTAACATTCATTTTAAACTTCCTAGTTCATCCATATTTCCATCAAAACTTATATAACATTCATAATCTTCCTAACATTCCTAAGCTTCCTATTTCATCCATATTTCTATCAAAACTTCTAAGATTCTTAAACTTCCTAACATTCAAAGATAACATTCATGTTCTTAAATTTCATTTTTAAACTTCCTAGTTCATCCATATTTCCATCAAAACTTCAAACATTTCTAAACTTCCTAACATTCCTAAAATTTGAACTCAACATGTGTTCACTTTTAAACTTCTTGGTTCATCCATGTATTTCTATCAAAACTTCTAACATTCCTAAATGTCTTAACATTCAAAGATAACATTCATGTTCTTAACATTCATTTTTAAATTTCCTGGTTCATCCATATTTCCATCAAAATTTCTAACAAATTCTTAAACTTCCTAACATTCAAAGATAACATTCTTGTTCTTAATATATTCAATCTTAGCATTCATTCATGTTTCAATCAAAACTTCCTCAATCATGAACTTTAAACCTATGTTCATCCATTTTTAAACTTCCTAAATAACATTTCCTAAACTTCATAATATTCAAGAATATCATGTTCTTAACATTCATTCTTACATATTCATTCATTCATTTAAACATGCAAATACATATTCTAAACCTTTAAATCACACCAAATATGCCAAATAAGCAAAAATAAACTAGATCATTTAAACCAAGATTCACAAAATATGTAAGTTCAAAGAACATGTATATAATCCTCAAAAAAATACTCATGAACATGCAAGTTCAATGTACCCATATATGTATATCTAGTCCAAAAATAAATCTCCTCAACATGTCCAAAACAAATCTTTGCAATCTAAATGCATATCAACAAAAAAAAATTGTCCACCATGCTATAAAAAAAAAATGTCCACCATGCTATCCTCCACTCGGGCCTCCCCCTGGACTCAACCCACCCTGAAACATGTATAAAAAAAGATTATGAATATCATTTAAATTATTTAAACTATATTCAGAAAATTAAAATATTAAACTTATATATCAAAAAACAATTCAAATATTAACAATATTACATCAAATTCTCCAATTACTTGTCCGCCGCCATCTTCCAAAGGAGTTTTTCTTTTTCTTCCAAAAAATTTGAGAGACCCAAGCTGCAACATATATAAAATCAATTTATGAATCTCATAAATTACTTGAACAAATTTTATCTAAATCCATAAAAATTAAAATATTAAAGCAGTGAACAAAATTAAAGCACTAAACGAAATTACCTCTTTGCCAATATCTGCTGCATTAAGCAGAGAACTTATATCTGCCCCCTAAAATTTAAATTGTATTAATAAATAAAACATAATACAAACCAAAAAAATTACTATACCAATTAACTTAAAACTAAAACAAAAAGATTAAAAAAACATTAGCTCGCAATAGATGGTAAATCATTTATAAAGTTCGTATTTAAAGAAACCTGCATGGATAAGTCAAATTAACAATAAGATGCATAGTTAAATTAACATTAAAAAAATTATATATATATATATATATATATATATATATATCAAATTCAAACATAATTACAAATATGTAAATAAAAAATGTGTACCTCTCTCTCTAGATTTTCGCTAGTTGAAATGTGGAAAGAATGTTTATTCATCATTCTTGAAAACTGCAACCAATTTAAACATTTACATAATGTACCTATTACTTTACATCAAAAAACATAATTTATCATTCATATAATGTAACAAAATAAATCAATTCAAATTAAATAAAATATTTAATTAAGATCAAGTCATATCATAATCAACAAACCTCTCCCAAACTCGATGTGTCATTGGATATAACATTTGTCGCTAGGTAACGACAAACCTTAGCATATTCCCTAAGATCTTCAATGCTCATTCCATCTATCTCATCATTATTTTTGTAAACAAACTTTTGACAAATAACAGAACGAGCCCTTTCTCGAACCAATCCCACATCTACTCCAACTAATGCTAACGATAAACTATCGCCAACAAAATTCCTTGCAGTTGTCCCAAGTTGAGATGTGGGCTCTATCTCTGATCTTAATGCCACCAACCTAGGTGGACGAGATATCTGGGGTGGAGGTCGAAGAGTTGTAGGATCTCTAAGAGCACCTTCTCGATTATATATTCGACCCTTTCCAACCCCATAAAATTTCAAATGAACATCGGTATAGTTTGGTTTCATATTTAAAAAAAACTTAGCATAAAAAAATCTAGCAAAATATTGAGAAACCTCATCGTTCCATGGAAATTGACCATAGGCTGCAAGAAACCGATCATAGAGTAGATGTGCAAGATCAGGATGCTTGAAATATTGCACTTTCAACATTTCTCACTTCAGACCTTCTTTGAAGTTAAACATTGATTTGGCCTGTTCTTTCGTCACTCTCTCATTCACAACATCCCATTTGTCTGGACCCATCACTTGCTCCCTTCGTCTTCGCATCAAATCTGCAAAACCATCTGTAGTTGGTCCGAGATTCTCATATGCCTGAATGAAGTTTTGCAATGATCTCAAAAAAATCTCCAAACTTTGCTTACTCTCTGGAGGGAGATCCATAGTAGACAAATCATTTTCCAACTTGTCGTAGTGGGATCTACATCTTTCAAGAGTCATTTTATGATCACCACTTTCCCATGGAAGCTCTTGAGGTAGATCAGATGGATATGTTGTAATGGGTGTACAACCCTCAGTTAATTCAACATATTGCATCCTAGCTCGACCATCATCACCTCGTGTAGAATGGTGAGGCTCTTAAGAACCTTGCTCTGCACCCTCATCCGTCTCCCTTGCTTGCTCTGTCTCCCTCCCTATAGAATTACAAGCATCTTCTGAACCATGCTCTGCTTCAAATGAAAATAAAGTTTTGTTTAAACACAAATACAAATTTTGCGCACACAAAAAAACAATTTCCATATACATGTTAAAAGATCGATATTCATATACCAATAGAGGGTCGAGATCGACGTTCTCCCTCAGAAGATATAGGGGAATTATTTGTACCCCTTTCACCTCGTCGATGTGAACTATACAATAAACTAGAATCCCGAGGGGAGGTTGACAACCTCCGATTATCACTTGTAACACCAACCCCAGAAGTTTGTGAAGACCTCCTATGCTTTCGCCTCAAAGAATTCTCTCTTTCCATTTGATATATAATGCCTACACTTGCACAAATATCAACTAATTACATATTCAAATCGTACATGTCAATTCTACAAATTCTAAAACCTAACTACTAAAGAGACTAAGTTATTTAACAAGGACCTAGATTTACCTAATATCATCTAATAGTTCTTAAAAAGAGTATAGCTAATATTGTTAGATGTGTGAAGAATTAATGTACCAATTTTCTAAGTGTTTTTGATGTTTAAAATGAATGGAACCAATATAGTTAAGTACTAAGTGAAGGGTTCATTTCTTTATGTCAAAGAATGAGTTCATGAACCTGTTTTAACTTCTAACCTAAATCTTAAATTAATAACTTAATTGATATTTTAATACTTCAAACATAAATTACATCTTCAAATATTTTCATTATTGCATAAAATAAAATAAAAATTGACAATTCATGGTATTATGTTTTGAGTTTGACATGTTTTCCAAATTTGCCATGTTCGATAATGGTTTTCAGTTTCTTAAATTAATAATTTAATCAAGATATTTTAATACTCTAAACATAAATTATATATACAAATATTCTCATTATTCCATAGAATAAAAAAAAATTGACCGTTCATAGTATTATGTTTGGAGTTAAATGACATGTTTCCCAAATTGGCCATGTTCGACAATGGTTTTCAATTTCAATCTGATAACGGTAACGATTCTTGGTATTATGTTCTCCAAGTTTGCCATGTTGGAAACAAAGAAAAACATAATACTAAGAATCGCTACCTTTACAAAAATAAAACTCAAGACCATTGTGGCATACTATCACCTAATAGTTTATAAAATGACTATGACTATTATTGTTCGATTGTATAAAACTTACTATAGTACATATAAATTAAAGTCTATTCATGTCTATAGTTTCATTGTACCTAAAGTCCATTTAAAGTTTTGTTGTATCAAAAGTAGAGTTTAATTGTCTAAAGTTTGGTTGTATCTATAGCTATCTATCAACATAGTTTGTAATAGAACTAATATATTAATCTCTGCACTCTGTAAACATAGACAGAGTTCATGAACTCAGTCCATGTCCATGTTGACAGAGTTCATGAACTCTATCCTCGTCCATTTCGACAGAGTTCATGAACTCTGTCCATGTCCATGTTGACAGAGTTGATGAACTCTGTCCATGTCCATGTTGACAGAGTTCAGCAAATAAAACAAGCCTATATATAAATGGGATATATCATTTGCAAATAAAATTACTGTCCTACTTTTATTTTCATTTCTAAACGCAGGCAAAACCAACAATTTAAAAAAAGTAACTAACTAAACACTCAATATATTCCTCTTTGATATTTAAATTTAAATCATTTTCGACATACAATTTGACCAGAGTCCAAGAACTTTGCGGAATTGGATAGAGTCCTTGAACTCTGCCCATTTGGGCAGAGTTCATGGACTCTGTCCAATCGGACGTAGCCGAAATGAAAGCAGCCCAATTGGACAGAGTCCATGAACTCTGCCCAATTGGACAGAGTCCATAAACAACCCAATTTTGGGCAGAATTCATGGACTCTGCCCATTTGGGTAGATTTCATGGACTCTGTCCAATTGGACACAGTCGACACGAAAGCAAACGAAACGATTGCAAGCAAAACGAAAGCACGCAAATTAGAAAAAGAAATTCTACTTACCTCTTCAGACGCAGGCGAATTGAGATCTGGCTAAAGAGAGCCCCAAGAGAAATTTGAAACAGCCGAAACAAAATGAGCGAAGCAGATGAAAAGGAAAACCTGCAATAACAATAACAACTTAAATAAGAAACTTAAAGACAAAAAAAAACAATTACAAACGAAAGATGGGAAAACTCTTACCTCTGCACACCGTCGAGTCGATATGTCCCCAGCTACAGCACCTCACTGATGTTAGCACGTCCACAGGAGAACACTCCGACAAGAAAGATCCACCAAAAGATGTGTAATTGCACGATAAACATTAACTGTCCAAACGTAGATTCCACCATATGGCGTTCAACCGTCGAAACAGAAATACGACCCCGCAGGAAAGGAAAAACCTCACGTACTTGCAGATGGCGGGAACCGAGGGTGGCGGATAAACAAATGTCAGAGGCGGGGTATGGCGGCCTAATACTCCAGCAACGACAAATCACCGAGCATATCCTCACGCGCAGGGTGGCGGATAAGTGACACACAGCAGCGAGGAATCGGGTGGCAAAGTTCACCAACGATAACCTAGACAACAGAACAGGTGGACAGGTGACAGAGCAGACCGTTGACGTAGAGGCGGGGCCACCATCAGCGCCAAAGGGGTCCACAGAATCGAGCGAAAGTGACCAAGAATGGCCGCGGCTGAGCTATTATGTAGAATAATTATTCGGATGAATAATTATTCAGCCGAATAGTTATTCGGTCGAATAAGTATTCAGCCGAATAATTATTCGGCCGAATAATTGCACACAGCGTTGTGCGTTTTCTCCATCATGCTAAAACTTCACACACACATCGAGGCCACCATTAGGTCTAACGGTGGCCCGTTAATTGTTATTCGGCCGAATAAATACTAATTTATTCGACCGAATAATTAAACTTATTCAGCCGAATAACCTCTGCTATAGTTCTTCAGCGGTCGATTCTCACCAAAGTGTTACCCACCTTCGCGTTTCCACCCAGCTTCCCTACAAAGAATTAAATTCCACATTAAGAATTTACCTGCACTATGACATTTGGCCACCGTGCAAAAAATGCTTCCATGAATTCATCACTAACTGACAAATCCTCTTCCCCATCAAGTCTATGTTAAATTTTTCAGAATTTACTTCAATTTGATCTAGGATCTTAACTGAGAGAACAACATGTACAACATATCAATCATGGACACAATAATGCAAGCACACAAGAGACACAGATTTTACTTAATGAAAACCATAAAGGTGAAAAACCCTAATAACTTCCTCAGAGATAGATAGAGCAATGATACAACCAGAATACAAGAGATAGTCTTCTCCTAGCAGCAGAGCCTCCTCCTCCACAAGTGCGCCACTCTCCAAAGTGTGAGAGAGAATAGAATGTATAAAATGAGAGAGACACACTCTCTATTTATACATTAACTTGACTTGACCTTTACTCAACTAGGTTGTCCTCAACTTAACCACTTAACATAATGCTGACTTGGATGACCCCCACTAGGGTGGTCTAATAACCCTTTGACCCACATGGCCGACCCCCAATAGGGTGTTCTAATAACCCGTTGACCCACATGACTTATGCAAGGCCAACCCCAACAAGGTGGTCTAATAACCCATCAAGTATAAGTTACGACACTTACAATATAAATGACGACACTTCCGTATAGAGGAATAATAACATCTCTATAGGAATACAATATACATATATGTGAAATACATTCCAAACTTACATATACATCAACACTCCCTCTTAACTAGGAAGGTATTTCTCGACACAGGTCTTCTAGCACAAGTCATCTTCTCTGGATCATCGTCACTACTGCTACTATCTCAATCAATCTCCGAATCTACTCGTCATAGGAAGTTCTACAGAGCTAGTCCTTCTTCATACTGGATGTAGGCCCACCACCTGCAGGTCTTCGTCATCACTGGCCATACTTTGGAAATATCAGGACTTATTACGTGCGTCACAAAACCTTAAAAGAGTCTCTTGACTAGCAAGAACCCTAAAGAGCATCTGAGGCCTTTTTCATCCTGTCCAGATCTCCAGGACTTATTACATGTGACCCCACCACATAACCTCGAAAGAGAATCCCAGGACTGATTACGAGCACAAGGCTCAACCTATCGGATCTCTCAAGCACAAATTACATGTGGTCACCACAAAACCTCGAAAGAGCATCCCAAGACTGATTACGAGCATAAGCCTCAACCTATTGGATCTCCCAAGGCACAAATTACATGTAGTCATGGAAAAACCTCAAAAGAGCATCCCAAGACTGATTACAAGCACATGGCTCAACCTATCGGATCTCCCAGGGCACAAATTACATGCCATAGGACAAAACCTCGAAAGAGCATCTGCGAGATATCCCATGGCACAAATTACATGCCATAGGAAAAACCTCGAAAGACTATCTGCAGATCTCCTAGGGCACAAATTATATGTCCTCCCAAGCAAAACCTCGAAAGAGCATTTGCCAGATATCCTAGGGTACAAATTACATGCCATAGGAAAAACCTCGAAAGACTATTTGCAAATCTCCCAGGGCACAAATTACATGCTTATCTGCACAGCCTGTTCCATGGCCACAGAGTATCAACCTGATACTCACCATACATCATCCTGATGTACACATGATCATCCTGATCATCATCACTACAACATCCTGCTGCATGTCATCTGGAGCAACATCTTGAAGCTTGTCATCCATGATCATCTTGATCATATAATGCATCTACCTGATGCATACCAAGTATCTACCTGATACATATCATCATACATGATCCACCTGATCATACCTGATACATATCAACATACATGATCTACCTGATCATACACAGTATCCACCTGATACATATACAGATACATGATCCAAGCATCCAACATGATGCATATACAAAACATATACAAATGATCCTACTGATCATATCCAGCATCCAACATGATGCGTACATACATGTACATATAAATGATCCAACTGATCATATCCAGCATCCAACATGATGCGTATATACATATAAATGATCCAATTGATCATATCCAGCATCCTCTTGATGCATATACAGAGCAGTAACTGGAGCATCATCCTGATGCTCATCATCCAGTGCTTACATCCACAGTCATGTGAAGGATCCTCCTTCCAACATACTTGGAATGGCTTCTGCAAATGTGTCCATCAAGTCTTCCTCGAAGTGTCATCAATCTGAAGAACACCAAGCCTCTCCCTGAAGTACTCAAACTTCACCCTGGCTAGTGGCTTCGTCATCACATCTGCAATCTGCTTGTCCATCGCAATGTACAGAAGCTTCACAGCTCCTCTCTGCACCATATCCCTGATATAGTGATATTTGATCTCTATGTGTTTCGACCTGTCATGAAACACTGGGTTCTCGGATAGCTTCACACAACTCCAGTAGCATCCAATGAGAGAGCAAATAACTTAGACAGTAGCTTCCGAAACCATACTACCTCACAACTAGCTGAACAGGCTGCAACATACTCTGCCTCAGCTGTACTCAGTGCTAAAAAAGGACTGCTTCCTGCTAAACCAAGAGATCACACCTGATCCCATACTAAAGAAACATCCAGATGAGCTCTTCCTATCTGGAGCACTACTAGCCCAATCTGAATCAACATAACCCTGCAGGTTAAACTTTTGATTCGCTTCATACCTGAGCCCATAATCAACTGTACCCTTCAGGTACCTCAGAATATGCTTTACAGCAACCAGGTGAACACTCCTCGGATCCGTCAGGAATTGGCTCAATGTGTTCACCGCAAAGCAAATATCTAGTCTCGTGTTCGTCAGGTACATCAAGGACCCAATCATCTTACGATACATAGAGACATCAATCGGCTCAGATGAAGCATCACACAGAAGCTTCACGTTCGATGCCATGGGTGTGGCCATGGCCTTGCAATCCATCATCCCGAACCTCTTCAGGATATCTACTGTGTACTTCCCTTGACCAAGGAAGATCCCACCTGCACTCTGCCACACCTCCATACCTAGGAAATAATGCATCATTCCCAAATCTTTCATATCGAACTCGGTAACAAGCTTCCGCTATGTGTTGGAAATCAATCTGTCATCTCCTATTACAAATAAGTCATCCACATACAGGAGTAGATTCATAGGATTCCCTTCCTCAACCTTGTTGTAAGGGTTGGAATCCGCTTTACTCTCGGTAAAGCCGAAACTAGATAGAAAGCTGTCTATCCTACCAAGTTCTGCACACATATATGACTACACCATTCAAGAAAGCTGTCTTGAAATCCATTTGGTGTATCTTCTATTTCATCACTTTTATATTTCTCTATGCTACCATCTGCAACATGCTTGATCTGATAGCTCCATTTGGAAGTCACAACAGACTTCTCTTCAGCTCTTGGGATCGCATCCCAAACATCATTCTTCATGATCGATGGATCAAGGCATTCTTCCCGTATACTGGGAACTTCAATATCTTCAATACAAAATTTTGTTGCTTGAACAAATGTTGTAGTCCTTCTTTTGTAGATGAAGGTCTATGGTCTTTCCTACAAAACAAGTTAAATTGCATGATTAGAAACATCTCATAATTTTTAGACAAATTCTTACATATAAAGAAATATGTCATACAATCATGCAATTATCTTATCTAATGCATCAATACAACATTTATCCATGTTCCATAACTTTCTAGATGCCTTCCAGTCTCTACCAGAACATTGTTAAGAGTGTGCACAACTCCCAACATGTCAACAAAGAGGTTTCATTCTAGATAAGTAGCAATGGAATGTTGTACAGTGTCATAGGCCACTTACCCATCATATGCATATTAGTTGTATCTTGTTCATTAATGCAAATATGCAAAATACAAATCGTAAGTCTAGGAACATAAGCATATGTATCATTGAACAATTTTATTTAAACAAACAAATATGTAAGAAGTGGTAATTAAAATACTTATCTTTGTTTGTTTGTTGGGTGGACTCCCTCTGAGTCTTTGCTTTCTTGCAGGAGCTTCTGAAGTAGCTTATTCTACACCTTTCTATTGTGGAATGAAGAAAGATGGTCAACTCCCTCTCAATATCTGCATCCTTGTAGGAGCTGATGGAGTGTGCTCCCTCTTGATCTTTGCTTCCTGGATTACCTGTTCTTGAACTTATATTCATCCTTCGTCCCTATGCATGCTTATTAGTATCATCATTGTGTTATCCCTGAGGTTTCATACATAATCACACATTTATTAGTATAATATTAATGCTATCAAAACACAATAATCTTAAACATGTATAGTCATGATCATTCATAGATAATAAACATTAGTATTCAATGTTTCAAGGAAGTTTTCTTTTACTCATGCATATTCTTATTTGATCATAGGACTCTCCTGATTAGTTAAATCATCAATGCATAAACCCGTGACTACTCAAACCTATACCTTCATGATTCTTCTGGTTAATCATATCATCAATTATGGTAAGAAACATAATATGCATACAACCATGACTATTCAAACCTATGACTTCATTAATAATCATTATCAACAACACAACAGTATAATATCCTAACACAAGGTAGGATTCTAGCTTGATATAGGAAAAACATACCTGGATTAGTATGCTAGCTGGTTATGTCTAACATACCCACATAATGTCTTTTGGTTCTCTTCAATGACTTGTGCTAGTAACCTGCATGTCTCATAAGTTAGCCATTGTAGAACCAAGTTATACATACCTCGTAAGTAGATCTTCTATGTGATCCATGACAATGGATGAATCTTTGTCTTCATGTCACCATGATCATATGTTCTTGAAGTAGAACATGATTTGTCTTTCTTGGTGTACCTTTTATGTTAGCGAACAACATAAACCTCATACAACATCACAATGCATTAGTACAATCATAAGTGTCAAAACCTTAATCAATTAATATCTTCTATTAAGGTAATACAACAAGTCTAGTAATTAATCAAGATTGTATTGTAATGATATGAAGACAAACATAGCATAAACTTAACCATGAACATAATTCGAAACATACCTGTAAGCCATACGTGTCAAGATTGCTTGTAATCCTCTTATGGAAGGCCTTAGCCTCATCTCCCTATGAAACAGGAACTTCTTCACTTATGCAGGTGACCAATCCATCTTCTTCTAGGATTAACCCAATCCACTTGATTTGCAAGAACTGGACCTGGAGCTGGATTAGGGTTTGTCAAAGAAACCCCAAAAATTCAAATTTTGAATTTCAAACATCCAAAAGGATAGAAATATGTGCCTTGATAAGCTGATCAAGTTGGTATATTTAGAATTTCAAAACTACAAAGTTTCACCCCTCGAAATTGCCTTTTAGATTTTCGGATTCACTAGGGAGGAACCTGAATTAGGGTTTGAGTTTCCCAGAGCTTCACCCAACCAAAAGATTTGATTCAAAGCTCTAAGCTTCTATTTTTATGAGGAGCTTCCATTCGTAAAAAATTTCCATTTTTGCAGAAGCCCTAATTTTCCACTTTTCTGATCAAAGTCCCGAACTAGGGTCTGATCAAGCCCAGCCTTCTGCCCAACCAAAATTCTGATCTTGGCCTCGAAATTTCAATTTTGATGAGTAGAATTCAGCTATGGTCTCCGATTACAAAAATTCCAACTTTATCCGAAACCCTAAATTCCGGAAGCCATGAATGAAGGTGCTCAAAAAATAATTCTGTTTTGATAGAAATATGTACCTGATGGTTTCTGGTGTAACTCTGAACTTTTTGATCCACAGGGTCTAAAACATTTTCTTGAGATAGCCTGACCTGTTATCTTTCCATCTCGACAGGTCTGACCTCAATTGGATTTTCTGAGAGAGAGTTATGCCAAGTGTCACAACGTGACCTGTTTATGGGATAATACAGGAGAGCGAACTTGTACGGCGTGCCATGTGTCACTGGTTCAACTTATGCCTCTGAATTTTTTTTTGATATAGCCCGACCTATTATCTTTCAATCATGACAGGTATGACCTCAATTGGATTCTCTGAAAGAGAGTTATGCCAAGTGTCGCAACGTGACCTATTTATGGGACAATACAAGAGAGCGAACTTGTATGGCATTCCACGTGTCACTGGTTCAACTTCGGCCTCTAAAAAAATTTCCTGATATAGAAACGTCTGTGTACTACCTGTCACTTTTTACGAAATTTCATTTGGAGCTTCCTAGCCCAAGTTATGACCTTCTTTCCAAGGTCACCTAATTTTGACTCAAATCTGGAAGAGGCAGAAACCCTATATTGTACAGATCATAAATCACAAAGTACAACGAATTAGATTTTGTCCTTTAGACACAAGGTACACGGGGATCTGATCTTCAACCTTTAAAAGTTTTAGATCTGAAAACTTCGCCAAAATGAATTTATAGTGAAAGTGCTATGATGACTAGTTTTTGCTATATCAAGCCCTAGCATCGTAAGTGCAACAAGTGTCATACATGCCATATCATGCCTTCTTTCAGGCTAGCTCTGATACCATGTTATATTTTTCAGAATTTACTTCAATCTGATCTAGGATCTTAACTGAGAGAACAACATGTACAGCATATCTACAGCATATCAATCATGGACACAATAATGCAAGCACACAAGAGACACAGATTTTACTTGGGGAAAACCATAAAGGTGAAAAACCCCAATAACTTCCTCAAAGATATATAGAGCAATGATACAACCAGAATACAAGAGATAGTCTTCTCCTAGCAGTAGAGCCTCCTCCTCCACAAGTGCGCCACTCTCCAAAGTGTGAGAGAGACACACTCTCTATTTATACACTAACTTGACTTGACCTTTACTCAACTAGGTCGGCCTCAACTTAACCACTTAACATAATGTTGACTAGGTTGACCCCCACTAGGGTGGTCTAATAACCCTTTGACCCACATGGCTGACCCCCAATAGGGTGGTCTAATAACCCTTTGAACCACATGACTTATACAGGGTCGACCCCAACAAGGTGGTCTAATAACCTATCAAGTATAAGTTACGACACTTACAATATAAATGACGACACTTTCGTATAGAGGAATAATAACATCTCTATAGGAATACAATATACATATATGTGAAATACATTCCAAAGTTACATATACATCAACAGTCTACGTATTGGCAAATATAGATCTTCATTCAAATGAATCATGCCATTCCTGGGAACAGTTAGTTTGGATTTTACTAAATAAATATTTGTAAACTATAAAATGGTTATTCCAGCATGGATCCATTATGTTAACTTGAAAAAATATATGAAGAAGAATCGCAAAAACGAATTGAAAATTACTTCACTTGCAGCTGAAACACCTCGAGGAAAAATGGACAATTTCTTAACAACCCTGTTTCTATTAATTTAGTTTTCATAATATGTTATTCCTACTCCAAACCTATACTCTAATTTCTTTCAGATGGGACTTGTATCAATAAAATAGTATTGTCACTACTGTGCTCTATATTGTCTTCAGCTAACTATGCTATTTCAATGTTTAGAATTCCTAACTTTGTTACATTACTGCCTTATGTCTCATATGTTTTCAATTATGTCTTTGAAGCAAAACTTACTCTCAAATGAAATATTCTATATAGATACTCGTGAGCAACAACAGATACCATGCAAACTACAGAATAATGATTGAAAAGTTTATTTTTTCCAAGCTGTTTACAGGAAAGGCTATTAATTTTTTAGCATTAATTCAACATACTCTAGGATCTTTACTGAGAGAATAACATGTACAACATATCAAGTATAACAATGCATATTAATCACACCAAGCAATCACATGAGACAATAGACACACAGAGTTTCACTGGGGAAAACCAAAAAGGTGAAAAACCCCACAACTTCCTCAGAGATAGAAAGAGCAATGATACAACCAAAGTACACAGAGATAGTCCTCCTAGTAGCTAAACCTCTTCCTCCACTAGTGTGCCACTTTCTGAGTAGTGTAGAAGTGAATAATGAGATGATCAAATAGAGTGCCTCCCGCACTCTATTTATAATTTACTTGACTTTCCTAATAACCTTTACTAGGTCGGCCTTAACTTAACCACATAACATAATGATGATAGGGCCGACCCCCAATAGGGTGGTCTAATAACCCTTTAACCCACATGACTTATACAGGGCCAACCCCAATAAGGTGGTCTAATAACCCATCAAGTATAAGTTACGACACTTACAATATAAATGATGACCCTTCCATATAGAGGATTAATAACATCTCTATAAGAATACAATATACATATATGAAATACATTCCGAAGTTACAAATACATCAACAAAGGCCAATAGCTGAACATGAGTTAGAAGTAAAAGGGCATGTGGCTGAGCAAGCTCCATTCCAAGTTCTATAAAGTAGATTATTACCAATTTTCAATCGTATTATAAAAATAATGTATGGGACAAGAACTTCAATGAAACTCTTCTCCTGCTCTGTAGGCATCTCAAAAGAAGCAATAACAACAAACTAGAAGAACTAATGGAAGGCTTTAACGCATGAATAGTGACATAATAGTGAAATAAGGATGCCAACTACCTCTTTCATTTTGAGTTATATAGTCACAGATTGTAAATGGATTAGCTCGGAAAGATATGCAAGTCAAATAGGAATTATAATTCATCACATCTTCATATGCATGACCTATTTGTAAAAATAATAAAATGCTTACATGAGTTGCAAATGGAAGTGAAAACTTGGAGAGGTTATTTGGAGCACAACGGAGAGCCCAAAACTGATAGAAGATAAGCATTTAGATAAAGAATTCACTGCATGGGCTACAGGGGAATCTAGTAGATATCTAAAAGGAACATGGTTGATTGATAGTATTATTTAGTGTACAAGGCAGATGCCCACCAACCTAAAACTGAAATTTATATGCAGTCTTATAGGGACAACCTAAATATTATTTTAGTAACTCGATATTACTGCATGGTCCTAAAGTATGTTGAAATTTAGTCAGAAACATAAAGGACATAACTTGAAAAGCTTTATAGACACATCATAATCAGTACGCTTTATACTGGTGTCAGAATTTCTTGTGAATGCATTCTTATAGTAATAGTATTGTAGCCCTACAAAGAGAAACTAAAAGTAGAATCTATAAACTTAATTATTATTAAGGTGGGAGGTTATAAGAATCTCTCTTTGTGGATGTAGGGCATGCAGGAGTGGATCCTTTAGTGGGAGGTTGTCATGTGCCGTACTATTAAGTTCTTGAGAGATTGGGGTAGGGTGATGGATCACAGGAAGAGGAAGAAGTTGCAAGCAGCTCAATAGAGGTTAGAGGAGGTACACATGTTTCTCGAAGAGGACATTCACAATGACACTCTCCAATGGGAGGCTATGAAATTGGAGTCGGAATCAGCCTAAAAAACCAAGAAATATGAACAAGAAATATCCTGAATTGGAATTGAATATTGTAATCCTTGGTTGTAGTTTCCCAACTTAGATTTTGGGCATAGCAGACTAGGAATTTTTTACTTATCTCATACAAATAGAGACAATTGTAAGGAATTATCCACATAAGGCTTGATCAAACATGCAGTTGTATTCATTTGATTAAAGAATACTAGATTGGAGGTATGAGGGTCTAATGTTTTTGCAAGAATAGAAATAAGGACATCTCAAAATCACCAGTGTTATTCAAACAAATTCCTTTGGTAAATGTGCCCTATTCCTCAAATACCTTGGCATGTTTTTCCCCTTCTCAAATGGAAAGCAAGTTTCACATGAAGAGAGGGTCACAATTTGGATAGGCGCTCTTAAAGAAGATAAAGGAAGGGCACAATTAAGAAGAGTTAGGTAAGTGCATGCACATATCAACTTATGGTGCCGCACTCAACCATGCACATGAGTTAAAGTGGACTAGGGGCACACTTAACAATAGTCAACAATGGCACACTTACTCATGCATTGAGTTTAGTGAAGAAGGGTGCATGCATCCCCAAGCCTAGAAAGTTAACCATCAGTTGAGAGGGTTCATTGGCATGAGGAATAGCCTCAGTTAAGTAAGTTCATGCATGCAAGGAATATCTTCAGTTTAAGGGATAAATATTTCCAGTTGAGTGGGGATTGCAGTACAATATCTGAATCTAGATATGCGAGGACCAAAGTAACAATTGCTCCTCCCTAGAGACCTTGACAACATTGCCTGACCAGATCCATTACTAGTAAGTAGAATTTGAATTTGAAGGTTTTACTATTGGTTTGACAAATCCACAGGTCACTTCAAATGTTGATAAAAACATTATACAACAACCAATGTCTTCTCAGCATTCAAAGGGGCAAAGCACACTCAAATGGCACGTTCCTTAGAAATTTAAAGGGTTTTTTAAGGATGGAATCTTGTTGATAAACTTGACATCAATTATGTACCTCAAAGAGTTCCAAATTAGAGGTATTTTAGACTTGATAAATTCAACCCTCCACTGGCAAAAACGTTACTAATCTAAGTTGTCTTTAAACATCTAGAAGTTAATTATGATATGCTTAATTTGATCTGATTTAAGCAGCAGGTATGTTATTCACGATTTCTTATTTTATTATTTGGAATCAAAGGAAAAGTTACATCATTAACCTACTTGGCATCAAACAAGTTCTTCCTTTAATTCTATATAGCTAAGAGGAAAGTTTTAAACACATATTCAATCCATTTTAGCTTGAATGGTTGCAATGTAACAAAAGGTGATGCTATATGGAAATTAAATACTAACCCTAGCAGGGAGGATACAAAAAATGATATTTCTAACACCCACAATTAGTATCTCATAACATTGACCCATGCAGGCCATATGACTACCTATTTATTTCATTCCTTTAGTTAGAAAATTTTTTGAGCCTCCAAAATTTTACATTTTTAGTTCTCTCCTTCGGAATTGAACTATATAGCAATATAACTAAGAGTTGTAGGAGCTTTTTTGTTAATAGCATATACAACTATGTTATTGATTTTCTAATCTCAAGGTTTGAACATACAATGAATTGTGCATCCAAATCTGATTGTCTTTCAACGATTTCTATAAGCTCTTACACACGTTCTGTTGGAGCCTTTTCACCAAAGATGATCAGGCTCTTCAGAATGTCCATAAACATCTTGAATTCCACGCTAGTGACATATTGCAAACTCTATAAAAACAAAAATAAAATATTTTAGAAATGAAACATCATAAATTGTTTTAAACATGCAGAAGGTGTGCATCTACCCAACAAACAAGTATAATGAAGGATATATATTGTAACTAAAACCTAAAATCTAACTATGACATCAATAATTATATTAAATTACTTAGTTTTTATATTTTCTAATCAAGGATATACATTGTAGGTTATTTGAGGGCGTAAGGGATAAAGGGATAAAATATTTTAGAACTCCTATGGTTTAACTCTCTATTTGCAAAAGAATGACATTATGATTTTGCAAAGAGAAAGGTTGTGTATTTGGGACACATCATAAGTAGGGACAGAGTCAAATATGACCCAAATAATATTTAAGCGGATATTGATTGGCCCACTTCAAAGAATGTGGCACAGTTGAGAAGGTTTTATGGGCTATTGAACTTCCACATAAAATTTATTAAAGGATTTGGAGGCCTCATGTCATCCCTCATTGATTTTACAAAGGACCTATTCAAATGGAAAGATGCAGTATACTTCCTTTCAACATATGAAGAAGGTATATGACTTCGATCCCTATACTCACACTCCAAGATGTTTTATATCCTTTTACAGTCAAATGTGATGCATCAAGCACCAAACCTGGCATCCCGATTTTGTTTACTTAAATATTTAAATACGTCAAGGTGCCTTTCTGAATTGGAGCTAGATTCTAAGATTGGCATGGGTTTGGCCCATTTAATACTATGTATTCACTGGCTTGTTGGAGTGCACTATAGAGAGTTGTCATTAGTTGTTTCTATTATTGGTTTGATGTTTCTTTCATATGGCATACATATCACTAATGGCACCTCTTCCCATGGAACATTTTCGAGCTTGTTGATTCTTCTTTTGTTAGAGGTTTCATGTCCAGTAGAGGCCAATAATTCATGCTGATGGTCATTTAATAGTCCTTGGAGAGACTTCTCTTCAGAAATATCAGATGTGCAAAGAATACATGAATATGAAGTTTGCAGGTGCTATTGATAAATTTTGATAGTTTTCTATCCAGTACAACACCAAATTTCATTTTAGCACAGGGAGGTAAAAGTCAAATTCTGGTTCAAATTTACCTCAATCATTGGCATATTTTCATTTTGTTGGCAATTCTAATCCACATACAATAACGCCACATAACTTTTGGACTATTAGCGCATAGTGAGAAACTAGCAATCACTTTTTGGCTCATTGGTACACCCCTTAGAACTATGTTCCATAAATTTATGGTCTCGTGAAAGTAAGGTTTGGATGCATAATTATGTTTTATCTTAGCAAAATTACTAGAAATGCAGGGTTTTTAGAGAAACCTACTGTTTCATTGCCACAAAATAGGTAGGATTCTATTCTAAGTGGAGAAGTTAAGAGAAAGGTATTTGGTTACTCAACCCACATCCAACTAATCCGAGCTGAAATGTGCTTCTATGACCTCAACTCTAAGCTCCATGATGGCAGAGATCTTGACATGACTCCATTGTTGTCCAATCTTCTCATCGTAGATAGCATGCTTTAGTTTAGAGATCTCAGATCTCCAACTAATTTAGGAAGCTTCCTCAACCTAGAGCACTCTCTCATGTCAAGATCCTTGAGTTTATTTCATTGTCAATTTTCCTCTGGAAGTTCTTTTAAACACTCACATAGTGATATGTCAAGATACTACAGCTTCTCAAGTTTTCCAATAGATGCTAGAAGCTCTTTCAGACTTAGACATGCAAATTGTGAAAATCCTCACAACATATCTAAGAGCTGATGTATACCTCATAAGAAAGAATTTAGGAATAAGATTAAGAGTGGTCAATGTAGTAAGATGAGAAATAGAATAATCATACAGTAGAACTTGGATAGAAGCAAAAATACTTCACACACACTAATTCATTAATCACAAATGGAAAAATAAATAATACAATGCATGAGGATTCGAAATGCCAAGGTGGCAATTCGAATTAGCCTTCATGGAGTGATCAAAAGATCACTGGAGTGTCATCGGAGCACAACTAGTAGTCTATCTCATCATCAATGGAGTCATCAATGCTCAAGTAATGGTCAACCATCAGTCAAACTAAGTCTAACTGAGTGTGATAGGTGTATTTGGAACTAACTGAATGAAGGAGGCTCAGTGGAGGGCGCATGAGGAGCTGACTGAAGTCAGAATGAGCAGTCTAATCACACTAGAGGTCCATCGGAGTGGTAAGTTCAGTTAAGAGTGAGTCAAGCCATTAGAGAAATTTTGAGGTCAAAAAAGGGCCTCAAAACAAAGAAAATGTACTATAAAATACAACCAATCACATTCTAGTAGATGACATCATCCCCCTTGGTGAGGTGGCATTGCATGAGTTAAGAATGATTATTTGTCAAATTTTCTATGGTGGATGAAAACACATAGTTAACCAAGGTAGTGGTGTAAGTACTTTTAAGTCATAAAGTAAAGTACTCATAATGATAGTCTTTTCATAAAATAATATTATTGTCATTTTCAAGTAAAGTACTCATAATGAATGTCTTTTCACACTTTCACATAAAATAATATTATTGTCATTTTCAAGTGAAGTACTCTTAATTCATAAAGAAAGTCCTTTCACATTTTTTTATAAAATAATATATTATCATTTTTATGTTTTTAATTTTAAATTATATATTCACTCCATTCTATTTAATAACATAATGTCAAACTAATAAAGAATAATAATAGATTTAATAAATAATAATAATAATAATAATAATAATGCAATGTGGATTATAATAATATTATTGACATTTTACATGTAAATAAATTCTCAATTAAATTACATTATTAAATTCATGAGAAAAATACTAAATATAAAAAGTCAACATAAAATTAAAAAAAAAAAACTCTTAAAAATATTTTTTATTATTTAATTTCATTTGCAAGTTCAAGACAAATAAATATTAAAGGACAATACATTTTTGGAAATTTACAATAAATCTTAGTCACATCAATGTAGTCTTATTTTATTAATTTTATTTCTAGTGAATTTTGAAAAGTAACTCAACCATGGTTATTTATATTGTGCATAGAAAATAGTGTGGGAGGTGACTTGTCATATATACCTACCCCATAAAACCCCCAATTCATAATATTTTAATATATCTCATATTTTTGTAGTACATCTCTTAGGAGGCCCTTTTTTGACCTCAAAATCTCTCTAATGCTAAAATCAAGGAGGGAAATCAGTTAATTGAAGACAACTCGACTGGTAGGTGAAGAAGGGCATGTTTGTCAAGTGGATGGTGAGATGTGGGTGCATCACTGGCTAGAAGGGATCAATATGAGTGTAAATAAGCTCCCAAGTGCTGACAGACTATGGACTAGGTGCTGGAGGTGTCAACCTAATGACTGGGCAGCATGTGGATGCATGCAATGCATGCAGAATGCATGTTGCATGCAGGAATGCATGCAAGAATGAAAATGCTGGTAGGACTAGGATTGAGTATAGGAATATATTAACACCCCCCTTAATCCATCTTGGGCCTGGGTAACTAAGACCAAAGGTCACCCAATACAATGAATAATAACAGTCAATAAACCGAGGAAATGGGGAAAACCTCATGGGAAAAATACCCCCCCTCAAAATAGATTGTAAGGAAGACACAAAAATAAATGCTCCAAACTCAAGTAGGTGTGATGCTGGGTCATATGTCTGGAGGTATCTTCTTCTTGGGAAGAAGTGGATCATGCTCAAAAAGCATGTGCTTGTACTTGCTCTTCAGATCGAATGTGATGAGAAAAAATCCAAAAGTATGAGGATGATCCTTGAACCTGTGATTCGAATCAGTTGAGGTAGGATCAAATCTATGAATGTGCAGACAGTCTTTTGTCTTCTCCTTCGAACCATCATGGGTGAGATTATGCCAAAAATAACCATCACATGATTGCTTGAAATCCAAATCAGATTTAAGACTTGAAGAATAGTTTCTTGAGATCTCCTTTGAACCAACAGGGGTGAGATCAAAACCATCATATGCATGAGAAATTATCCCAAGTAGTGGTTGCTTAGAATCCAAATTAGATCCAAGACTTGAATCATGGTTTCTTGAGATCTCCTTTGAACCATTAGAGGTGAGATCAAAACTAGTAAATGCATGAGAAATTATCCCAAGCGAATGGCAATGGCCATCATCTTCAATAACCTTCTGAAAGCATGAAATAGTGATCATATTGTAGCACATAAGAGGTGAGTGATTAAGGAGAGAAAATGAATTACCTCCAATGGATGATTTGACCTCCGAAACATTCAATAGATCAGGATGCAAACCAATAGACTCTGGTGCAAGAGAGGATTTAGGACCTTCTACAATTTCTAGAGTGTGAGCTGGAACAGAATTCGAAATAGAAGAAATTCGGAGCATGAGTGTAGAATCTACAAGTTCTTCTTCTTTGTGGACAACTTCAATATGAGATGTGTTTGATACTGGTTCATGATCAATGAGATCATCAAGGAGAGCGAATGCATCACTGGGCTTGCTCTTGAAAGGGTTTGGACCAGTCCCTTCATTCTGATTGCCAAAACTTTCATCCAGGTGGGCCCATAGCTCTTTTGGAGATTCAACATCATCAAGGGAGTAGACTGCCAAGCTTCGAGACATAGCAAACATTATGGCTGCAATGGCTCTTTCACCTTCAGTTAACCAGTCAATCTCTTCTTTGGAGGATTTGAAATTTCTTTCAAAACAATAATCAAAGAGATCATGTCTCTTCAAATATGCTATCATTTTGGGTTTCCATTCAACATAGTTGAATAGATAAAGAGGAGGATCTTCTGAAAACATCGAAGCTATAGAAGACCTGGAAAAACAATAGAAAATATATGCAACTACTACTGCTGCAAAAATGCAGAAATTGCTGCACTCGAAATCTTGATAATAACCTGCAAAAAACTCTCAAGAATGGAGATAAACAATACTCTTAACATGCTCTGATACTGTGTGAAAATCCTCACAACAGATCTAGGAGTTGATGTATACCTCACAAGAAAGAATTTAGGAATGAGTGGTCAATGCATTAAGATGAGCAACGGAATAATAATATAGTAGAACTCGGATAGAAGCAAAAATACTTCACACACACTAATTCATTAATAAAAAATGGACAAATAAATAATACAATGCATGAGGATTCAAAATTCCAAGGTGGCAATTCGAATTAGCCTTCATGGAGTGATCAAAAGATCATTGGAGTGTCATCAAAGCACAACTAGTAGTCTATCTCATCATCAGTGGAGTCATCAATGCTCAAGTAACTATCAACCATCAGTCAAACTAAGTCTAGCTGAGTGTGGTAGGTGTAACTGAGTGTAAATGGAACTAACTGAATGAAATAGGCTCAGTGGAGGGTGCATGAGTAGCTGTATGAAGTCAGAATGAGCAGTCTAATCACACTGGAGGTCCATCAGAGTGGTAAGGTCAGTTAAGAGTGAATCAAGCCTAAAATCAAGGAGAGAACTCAGTTAACTGAAGACAACTAGACTGGTAGGTGAAGGAGGGCGCCTTTGTCAAGTGGATGGTGAGATGTGGGCGCATCACTGGCTAGGAGGGCTCAATATGAGTGGAAATAATATTTCGAGTGCTGGAAGACTAGGGACTAGGTGTTGTAGGTGTCAACCTGATGACTGGGAAGCATGCAGATGCATGAGATGCATGCAGAATGAATGCAAGACTGAAAATGAAAAGGATGAAAATGCAGGTAGGAGTAGGATGGAGTATAGGAATATCCTAACACAGATACCCTTAACATTCTTAAAGAACTGAGCCACCCCAAATAATAAATTAAATTTTGAAGAAGGTGACAATTAGTGATAGACCACATTTGAATAGATGACATGTAAAATTCCTTAGTTTGAAATTTGGAAAATTTTAAAAGTTTTTAGTGTTGGCCTTTTGTCGAATATTTGGCATGCAAACTGTTATACTACTGGAAATGAAATTTTGTGTATAACCCCTTATACCACCATTTTTTATTTGAAGGGATAAGTTTATTTGAGAGCCCTCATAGCCCCCCACATTGTTTGGTATACACAATACAAGAATTACAAAAAACCCAGAAAACTAAAGAGCTGGAAGTGTAAATTTTCTATGTTCATAAAACTCAAAACATAAATAAATTTACTATTGCAACAACCAGTATTAGCACCTCTAGTATGCTGGTTGTAAATAGAGGAAAGCCTTCACCAAGATATATCATATCCCCTCCATGCGTCCTTAGTGCCCAGTTTAATAAGAAAGCAAAGATGGAGAGAAAATCATGCCCCACAGGCTGGTAACTAGCTGCTACAGCGGAATACTAAACCAAATTCAATGCACAGTTCCTATTTTTGTTGTTCCAAACTTGGTGTATAGTAATATTGATAACCCCATTTCTCCAATGGATCTTAATTCTTGTGAAAATCAGATCACATCCAAGAACTATTCAAGAAATTACACTCTCTCATAAGAAAAATCTCACACAATTAGTCAAAGGCACACAAATTATGCACAAGAGATGATTTCTGTATTAACTTCTCACAATAAAAATACATCAGCCAACCATATATCAGTAATAGGGTGCTATTAAATAACTTTACATCAGTAATTTGAATGGCTGAAGATTCCAAAAGAATCTCCACTTAATCAGACTTGCTAAATATGCCCATCCCCCCTAGGTGGCAAGTTGACTTTCCAAATCATCCCAAAAGCTAACAAATTGCTAAATTAGTGAGCTGAAGGTGAAATATAGCTAATAAAAAATTCCAAATACGAAATTTGGGTGGAAAAAACATTAAGAAAAGTATTTGTTGTAAAAACCAGTTTCCTAGGTAGACTAGCTTTTCCCCCATAGGGAAAAAAACAGTAAAAAAGCTCTTAAACTCAGAAATGCACCCTTCCATCTAATTCTGGTCTAAAATCAGTTAGGAAAGTGCACAAGTGGCCTAGATGACTTGTAGATCACACCTTGGATGTATTCTTATCCTCCCATGTTGCCTTGTGGTCCACACAATGGCAATTTCCTAATTTATTACATAGAATTAACCAATCAATGATTAATTAATGTATCTCATGTAAATAAATAAATGGTAGGAAGACTTAATTATTCCAAAACCCCCTCTTAAGTCTAAATTAAATGATCTAAATATCAGAAAATGAAATACTAAGGGCCCAGTAACAAGACTTGGTCACCCCGTACAATACTGCCGATCCACAAAAACAAGGATAGAAGGAAAACCTCATGGAAAAAACCTCCCCTCAAAACATGGACATATCAAAATTGAAAGGTTTTTTATCAACCCTTCACTCCACCACATGTTCAACCTTCCCAAGTAGTGATCTAAGATAGTTGGATGTCTTCTCTGTGAAATCCTTGGTGAAGATATCTGTAGTTTGCTCACCTATGGGGCAATACTGCAAATCTATGATCTGATCATGCACTAGGCCTATGATGTAGTGCATATGAATCTCTATGTGCTTGGTCCTCTGCCTTTGTACTAGATCACATGAAACTCTAATGGCACTTTGGTTGTCACAATAAATGACAGTAGGAGTACTGAAAGAAATCTTAAACTTAGACAAATCCCCTGCAACCAAACACACTGTGTAGCAGCATTCACTGCTCCTTTGTACTCTACCTCCGCTAAATATAGTGCTATGGCATTTTGTCTCTTGCTGGACCAGCAAACAGGGCCACCTCCAAGCATCAATACAAATCCTGATGTGGATTTCCTATCAAGGCTATCACCATCCCAATCTGAATCTATGAATCCCAAGAGATCTAGGCTCGAATCTGCAGCATAGTGAATCCCATCACTCTTTGTGCCCTGCACATAATGAAGGATTATTTTTGCAGCCCTCCAGAAAGGAATGGAGTCTTAGAAGGCTTTCAATCAGCCATCTTAAACTTATTCAACAGATCAGAAGCATACTTTGACTGACATATCTCGGTTCCTTCTTTTGTTTGCGAAATCTGAAGCCCCAAAAATTGCTTAAGAATTCCCAAGTCACTCATGGAGAATGCCTGGTGCATTGTGTTCTTCAATGATGCAATTTGTTCATTCCTATCACATGTGATCAGAAAATCATCAACATACAACACTATTAACATTATAAAACCATTAGCCAACTTCATATAGACATTTGGGTCAGATTTACACCGAACATAAGATTGTGATAGCAGGAAACTATCCATCTTTGCATACCAAGCCCCGGGGGCTTGCTTGAGTCCATACAAATATTTTTTCAACCTGCAAACAAGGTTTGGATCTGATGTGTACCCCTATGGCTGCTGCATATATATTTCTTCTTCAAGTTCCCCATGGAGAAAATCACTTTTCACATCCATGTGATGTACTTCCCACCGCTTGGAAGCTACCACTACCAAAACTAGTCTAATGGAGTCTTTCTAAGCTACTGGTGCACATGTTTCATTATAATCAAGTCCTTGGACCTAAGAATATCCATTTTCTACCAGCATTGCTTTGTATTTAATGGCTGTACCATCCGCTGCACATTTAGTCTTATAAATCCACTTGCATCTTACCAGCGTTTTGCCTACGGGGAGCTTGACTAGCTCCCAAGTTTCATTCTTTTGCAATGACTGAAACTCCTCATCCATAGAAATATGCCATCTAGGATCATGTGAGGCATCCTCATATGTTTTTGGATCATAATCTATCATCATATAGCACTTCTCAGAAAGATAAGGATCATTCACATTGAGAGCAGTCTCAAACTGTGATCTAGTCCTTCTTTTGTCCTAAGGGTTGCCTGCTAGTTCACCTGCTTCTTGCAAAGTTTTTGTAGCCCACTCAGGCCTTGTAGGTGAGTTAGAATCTTCAATAAAATGATCCTCATCATCAGAAATATCAGAATAAAAAACATGAAGAACATCACTTACTTCTTCTTCAGACAGTGGTGAAGATGGTTCTCCAATTTCAGTGCTCTGAGAGGGCTCTTCCTCAAACTGCACACTTCTTTCGATGAATGATTTGTGAGTGGTCATGTTCAAAAAATTATAAACTTTAGAGTCCTTTGAATATACAACAAGTACACATGGTTGGATTTGGGGCTGCAATGCCCTCCTCTTCTCAAGTGGAATCCTAGCCCAAGCCTTTGATCTAAAAATCTTGAAATGAGAGATGTCGGGTTTGTGACCTATCCAAGCCTCAAAGGAGTGATACCTTTGAGAGGTTTGTGTGGCACTCTATTCTAAATTTAAGTGGCACAATTTATTTCCTCACCCCATAGATTTGGAGACAAATATTTTTCCTCAAGCATGCATGTGGCCATCTCCTTTAGAGATCTATTTTTCCTCTCAGCAACCCCATTTTGCTGGGGTGTATATGGAACTGTATGTTGCATCTGTATACCTGAAGAAGCACAAAATGGCTAAAACTCTGATTTGACATATTCAACACCATTATCAGACCTTATAACCTTTATATGTCTACCAAACTGATTCTCAACCGAGGCCTTGAATAACTTGAATAAGCCAAAAACTTCTGATTTTATCTTGATGAAATAAATCCAACAATACCTGTTGACATCATCTGTGAATGTGAGAATATATTTTTCACGATTCAATGAATCATGATGGAATGAAACTAATATGTCAGTGTGTATAAGTTCCAATGGTGTAGTGGTTCTCTTAGTGGTGGATCTCCCATACTTATGCTCAGGGTGTTTTCCTAGGATGCAAGATTGATAGACACCTTTGGAAAATTTGATATTGGGCAGCCCTATAACCATCTCTTTCTCATGAAGTTAGGAAAGGTATTTGTAATTAAGGTGGAAAAATATTTCATGCCATAGTTTGTTGGACTCATTGGCATGGGTTAACAGAGCAGAAGGTGAGGGATTTGGCACAAAATGAGAAAACTTGTAAATTCTATAACAATGATCAGCAGTACCAAATGCAATAATTTTTCCTATTGAAATTTCTGCTATCTCAACATCATTGGGGGTAAAGGTTACTCTCTTGGAATCCCTATATAGGTCATCTGATAGATTGAAAATAGGTTTGCAGCAAGTCCATGGACATATAAAACATTATGAAATGACTCAAACTCAAGATCTATGCTACCTTTGCCTTTGCTAGATGTTTCAGAATTGTCTCCCAATACAATATTCAGACCACTGGAAGAGTCAAGTGAAGTAAAATACTTACTTGAAAACACCATGTGTCTTGAAGCACCAGAATCAATGATGAATGATGAATATTTTGATGTGCTGGACATCAATGCATGAACTCTCTCTTTATCATCGGAATGTTTTCCTCCATCCTTCCTCGCGCTCTCTGGAAGAGGAATCTTGGCTTTCTCCAAGGGTGAAAGTCAATTGGTCAATGGTTTTCTTCATGCAAGAGATTTCAGGATGAAATCCCTTGCTACAATAATTGTACTTTGTCCTCTCATTCTTTTTGTTTGGATTCTTCTTGAATTTGGATGGCTCTCTATTTGAAATCTGCTTGTCTTTTGTCTCACTAGTGGGCTTCTTGAAATTGCCCTTCTGCTTGCCTTTCAAACCTCTTGAATCTACACCATTCAGACAATGGTCTTTGGATGGATTTTTAATGGCTCCCATCAAGACCAATTTGTCTTGTTCTTATGTCAAAGACTCCATGAATTCTGAAAGTGTTGGGCTCTTCCAATTTTTAATTGCTTTCCGGGTGGAATGGAAGGTCGAGACAAAGATTGAATAGTCGGGGACAAGCTTGGAGAGAATGCCCAAAACTAATTGCTCATCTTTATTGTTAATACCACATTGCTTCAGCTACAATACAAGAGATTTAAACTTGGAGAAAAAATACTGTAGATTATCAAAATTTTGTGGGCTCAAAGAGACTAGCTCGTTATCCAATTGGTGGCCTCTCAATTCGTCGGTTTTACCAAACAATTCTTGAAGTTTCATCCATACTTCATTGGGTGAAGTGAGGCCATCAAGATGAAATAAGAGCTCTCTGGATGTAGTGAGACATAACAGCCCATAGGATTCATCCCTTCGATTATTCCATTTTGACTTCTCTATTGCTGAGGTTGGCTCAGCTTCAGTTGCCATGGACACCGTGTCGAGCCCTTTGCTCCTCATTAGAATCTCCATCTGTGCTTTCCAATCAAAGTAATTGAAAGGAGTGAGGATGATATTCTGTGTGTGATCCATTGTTTCTCTGAAATAAACTTCTTAAATGATTTTAGAACACTTCTAGATTATGAAATGCACCCTGCAAAGAATAGAATTCACCAAGTGAATTGATCAATGCACCCTTTCTAAGACTGTTGGATCCTGCAAGAAAATCAATAGATGAAAGGAATATATTGATGGATCTGATACCATGTGAAAATCAGATCACATCCAATAACTATTGAAGAAATTAAAGTCTCTCATAAGAAAAATCTCACACAACCAGTCAATGGCACAAAAATTATGCACAAGAGATGATTTATGTATTAACTTCTCATGATAAAAATACATCAGCCAATGATATATCAGTAATAGGCTGCTGTTAAATAAATTTCCATCAGTAATTCGAATGGCTGAAGATGCCAAAAGAATCTCCACTTAATCAGACTTGCTAAATATGCCCATCCCCCTTAGGTGGCAAGTTGACTTTCCAAATCAGCCCAAAAGCTCACGAATTGCTAAATTAGTGAGCTGAAGGTGAAATATAGATAAAAAAAAATGCCAAATACAAAATTTGGGTGGAAAAAAAATTAAGGAAAGTTTTTGGTGTAAAAAACAGTTTCCTAGGTAGACTAGCTTTTCCCCCATAGGTAAAAAGCAGCAAAAAATCTCTAAAACTCAGAAATGCGCCCTTTCTTCTAATTCTGGTCTAAAATCAGTTACGAAAGCACCCAAGTGGCCTAGATGACTTGTAGATCACACCTTGGATGTATTCTTATCCTCCCATGTTTCCTTGTGGTCCACACAATGGAAATTTCCTAATTTATTACATAGAATTAACCAAGAAATGCTTAATTAATGTATCTCATGTAAATACATAAATGGTAGGAAGACTTAATTATTCCAACAATTCTAATGATACCACACCTCAAAAGCAACTCTCCCTACAAAACACGGGGGATTCACTAGAAGGCAATATAATATCACGTTCATTCATATTGCGGTATTAAATATTCATGAAAACCTAAAAATTATGTTGCTTATATATTAAGGGGCAAAGGGTTTTTTTTATTTAATGTAACAATACAAAAATACTTTGGGGTCTTTTTTATATGGGTGAGCTGACAAATATCCGCCAAATAGAGATGGCGGGATCACGGTCGGATGAGAAATCGAGTTGAGGCAAGGCTCGAGCTTACTAGTACGCTGGGAAATCGCATCTTGAGGCATGCTTGAGGCCAGGGGTTTCATGGTGAAGTGGGTTTCCATTCAATCATAGTCGAGAGAAATTGGTCATTGACAACCAATTGTTACCAATAGCACTCGGCCAGTTGTTACCAATAGCCTTGGGAGGCTCTAAGCCTCCAGGGCCTATTATAGGTCATCGATAGGCCTTGGGGGCTTGAATACCCAACCAATCGTGCCTATTACAGGCCTTGGGAGGTTTATTTAGCCTCCTGCAGCTTGTTACAGACCCCAGGGGCTTGGATACCTAGCCCACAACAGGCTTAGTCAGTGATTGGGGAATTGCAACATGCAATTTAAATGTTGTACTATGTGCATTGGCTGTAGTGACATACAAGAAGTGATCTCCTATCTCTTCATTAGACCATTAGATGTTGCAAATCATAATGATACGTGGTTGAGTAATTGCATTGTGGGTGAAGTAATGTGCATCCACAATATACATCGAAAGAAGCAAGGTGAATTGTAGAATGCATGTGGGATCATAAGATGGGTATCATATCAATATACTAGGTAGAAATATAAAGGGGTATAAAAAATGTTAATGAAAAAATTGATACATATAATATCTAGTGAAAATAGGGGTTATTTTAAATTGGGAAGGCATATTGGGAGGGGGTTAAAAAAAAAGATTTTGGAAGGTATTTTTCAATATTTAGTGAAATTAGGGGTATTGTTTCATATGCCACAAATGAACGTGCTATGATAACGGTTTTTTGAGTGAATCCCCCGTGCTACAGAACTAACTGTGTACCATGTCCCTCTTCTAAGCTCCAGATTGCACATGTTGTTGGGTTTTGATGCCACAATCCCTCATAGAAAGGCTTGGATTGCCTTAGATAAGAACCTCATCACCCTGCTTGTATTGCTTCTCATGACCTTCAATAAGACTACTTTTGTATATGTTCAAACAATCTTCCAACGTCTTGAGGTCACCCCACAATCTGATTCTTGTCTCTTTGGAATGGTATTTCCCTAGCAATAAGAGAATCAACCCTTCAAGCTTTAACTCATCCTCCAAACTACTGCACGTTAACCCAAAATAGTATCCCTGCTCTACTGAATTTTCAAAGGGTTTCCCTAAGTGCAATAAACCAATCATCAGGAGACAAACCAATACAAACCCCATTTCTAGGGTCTCCCCTGTTCTATGAGTTTTCTTCTTCTCCTCTCCCTTTCTTCCCAATATTCTCTTTTCCTCATGTACTCAGCAGCCTTCCACCCCAACCTTCTATGCTCCTTGTGTTCTCAACATGTGCTCAATGACCTCCAACCCCAACCTTATCTGCTCCTCGGTGCTCAACTGCCAATTTTGACTTGGAGTCACCGATTGCTTCTTCCATGTCCTCTATGTTCTCTTCTGCTCCTCTCCCTTCTTCCCTAAGATCCTCTCCTCCCCGTGCTCTTCCCCCTGCTCCTCCTTGCATGCTCAGTGGGCCAATCTGATCAGTCTAAGTTCCAACTCGACCTCGTTGGCTGTATGCATAAGTTACAAATCATGCAAAAGCATGGAAAGCTTGAGTGGCGGGAACATTTTAATAATGTTTCAAATTAAAAAAAGTCTCGAGTTCCCAAGTTTATCATTTTGTTCTTATAAAGTTGGGTGATTGCAATACTAATCACATTTGTTGGTGGTGCTTAGAAGACATGGAAACACCTTGTACAGATTATAGTATCTTGGTAAAATTGTTGAAGCAAGGTTTATCATGTCCACGCCTTTTCAACATATAGAAAAGCAATGAATAGTGTAATATTATTTAGTAGTAATAATAATAATGTCTATTTATTTTTATGAAATTCAATTGTAAAGGGACATAGAATTGACTGGATAGACATAACATTTGAAAGGTTGCATGGTAGTATTGAATATCCTACTAACTAAATAAAATATTTTTTTAGGAATGCAACATTTTATGAAATCATGCATTGCACTACTCTACCATATTGTATTATAGTTGTCAAAAAATACAACTTGTACTACTCTCACTGCTAGCTAATTCAACACATATATGCATATGGATCTTCATCAATAAGTGGTTCTTTTGCCACTTTTGTTGATTGGTAAATAATTGTAATTCAACATATATGTGCATATGGATCTTCATCTACAAGTGGTTCTTTTTCCACTTTTGTTTATTGGTAAATAATTGGTTCTAAGTAAACCAATCTCTCCTATTTGAAACAAGTGAAAGGATTTTTAATCTACATATCCATCTCAATCTACTCCTATTAGATGTGGAACTATTACTACAAACTCTAGATGAAGGAGCTAAGGCACAAGATCATGATATAGATCAATGGGTTAAAGTTCAATAAATTCATATGTGTGCTTCTACTGAAGGTCTAGGTAATTGCATAGTCATTTTGACAAAAGAGTAATTGAACTTCTTGAAATTCTTGCATAGTCATCTAAATCCCTAGACACTAGTCGCTTATGGTAAAAGGATAAATATTTTAACCTTAAGAACAATTACTTATCTTTAAGTCATCTCTAAGCTATTACTTACCTTCTAAGATGTGATTTTTATTGTATTTCAACTCCATCATAGATAGGATGTGTAATTTAAATATACTAAAATGAAATGTATGTCAACTCTCTTGGTGCTTCACATTTTTACCCTTTTACCATCCTTGTTTTTCCCTTCTATAGCTTTTAAATTCAAAATGGAAAAATAAAATAAAGGATTTAAATTTGGTTGTCTCCTTTATGGGTAAAGAAATTGAGTACACAAATATTATGGCTATGATCCTTTGGAATCAAAGAAAAGATAAAAATTGGGTTGACCTCATGGGTTGCGAGGAATGTTACTTTAAAGTTTGTCCAATGATGTTATCAAAGTCACATTGTATCAATTTTTCTTAGTTTTGTGTATGTAGTTTCATTGTGAAGCGTAGTTAGGATGTACTGTTTTTCATTTGTATATTCTCCAATACAAACATATTCAGGAAAAATTGGACTTGGAAAATCCTTTGGGAGTTGCACATCGATCTTGATTGGATTGAGTCTAAAATGAAGGAACAAACATTTTCACATGTAGAACACAAATATATAGTATTGAAAGAAGAGTGCTACAATGAAAGCATAGTTTTATTGATGAATCAACAATTAGAAACACTGCAATGTACATAGTAATACAACATGTTTAGAATGGTGGTAGCTCAATTTTACATATATGGGACGATTTCCCTCATTCTTGAAAAGACCATAAAACAAGGCTGAAACTGCATTTGAAAGTAACACCAAAAAATACCTAAGAGGAAAAACGTTGACAATATAAAAACCCTAACTATAGGATATGAGTTGGGGAAAGTAATCTAGGTCCTAGGGAGCCCAATCGACACATCAACTTCCTATGACCATAAGTTCTGCATAAAATATTTTTTGGGGGCACTTTGTAGATCATTAGAAAGACCACGATGAGAATTGAAGGATGGGAGGTCCATAGCAGGAAAATTCAAAGGATTTATCCTCGTTATGTGATCATCCCCACAAAATGTTCCTCAAGGCCTAAAAATGGTATCAAAAGTTCAGGACCCAAAAAATTCTTGGTATTTTTTCTATGAAGATGAAGTCAGGATCGAAACCTTGGCATTTCATAACAACCATCATACAAATTCGTCATATAAAAATATGACTCATTACCTTTATTTATTTTGGATACACGCAATCCCTTATTCATTCGACAAAATTATTAAATGTTACAAGAAATAATAACGTGTTATAAATTCTTGTCGCTGTAACTCCATGGATATTAGCTAGACAATGAAAATTGTGGACAAATATGAAATTGTGATTGGCCTCATGTTTTTGCAACAACCCAACTTGCAAAATTTCCCATGAGAGACCTCAAAGACAGTAGTTGCATTACTTCATCATAGTTTCATAAACATACACCATTATGTTGCATTTCCAATATGAGATGGATTAAAACACTCAAGTGTCCTCCAATATAGCCATGCCATTGTAAATAATATCGAAAGCTACATGTCATAATCTAGGACAAAATCCATGCCCTAGCTTGCTTGGATAAGTTGTCAAACTTTTAAATTCCTTTCATGAGTTTGGCATGATTATAAAGAACTTCATTGCATTCCTATCAAGAGTACTAGATGGAAAACATAATTCAGTTGATGATAGAGTCCCTGGGAATCAAGTTGCAAGATAAGACAAAACTTGAGCTAACTTCATGGTTTGAGAGCAATGATATAATTAGCGAGTTTACCAATGAATTTGTGAAGAGTCAAATTGGTTGAATCCAAGGTAATTTCATAACTATATGTTATGTGTTTAGGGAATTGTGTTGGGCATCAAAAATATGGCATTTGTAAGAATCCTCAAAGCCACCATGTTTGTTTTAAAAATGATATCTCAAAATGCCCCACCTTTAGGAGATGCTCCATGCCCTGATTTGCTTAAAGAATTAGGAGACGATCCATGCCCTAATCACCGAGCCACAAAATCAGTGCTTTCCTCTTGATAGCTTCAATCTCCTTCACAAAAAATTTCCCTCCACATTGAAGGAATCAACTTTGAGATGGTTTGGGAGCCTAGAAGGAAACAACATTAAAATATGGGAGCAAATGAAGCGAACTTTCATCGAAAAGTATTAAGACTATCATAAAGCAAGAGATACAAGATATTAAAATTTTAGAATGTTACGAGGAAAGAATGAGTCCCTAGAAGACTACGAGGAAATATTTTAACTCAACTACAAGAGGGATCATACTTGTACATTGGATGAGGATTCTCTCAAAATTGTGCTACTCCATATAGTAAAAGAAGAGCTAATGGGGAAACTCAATAATGTTGCAAATGGAGATATCTTCCATCTTGACTATGATGGAATCATGCAAATATTATTCAAAAATTACTCAAGAGCTTCCCCTAAACCCTCTTTAGATCACTACTCTTCCTAGAACTACCAAAACCATCCAGCGATAGTGCATATGCATGATTTGACCTCCCCACAATCTCTGCATAGAAGGGGAGACGGTACAATACTTAATATCTAGGTGCAGGTCTGAGTTTGGATGCCCTCTATGTCATCATATTCGACCCCCATACCAGTCAACTTAATTTCCCAAATGGATCGGCTCTCCTTATAAGTGCTCGGTCTCCCTTTGTGGAAGCAACACTCTCTTCTAATCAGTGAAGAAGCCATCAGCCTACTTAACCACTGATGTTTCTATTCGATCCAAGGTTTAAACTTGTGATCTCTGCCCCAGAATAAAATACTTGTCCCCTCTTGAGAAAATGTGAACCCAACAACAAGAAGAATGTGATTTCCACCCCCTTTATGAGCACATATTCCTCCTCATGGCAGCTCATCCTCCAAATAGAAACCCTCTATCCTCTTTCCTCTTGAAAATATTCACCAATAGTAGACATCCTCTTCAAATCTCCTAATGACCTTTCACTGTAAAAAACATAGACCCATACTTCAAGCAATGGTATATATTGCATCTTTGGGTTTTATGACCTTCCCTCATGTGTATTCATGGCTCCAAATGTTAGATTCAATGCCCAGCAATGACAACAACTTCCCTCAAGCCCAACGCAAGCCCAAACTCACTGCAAAATATCCACGTTATCCTCCTCGATCTGTTGATCCCTCAACACATCCAAATTTAACCTAAAACCCTATTCGATGGAGAATCACTGCAACATTTCATGCGAAATGGACCAAATCTACAATAAAGATGCTAGATTTCAATTAATTTGAAGTATGGGAATCGATCTAGAGCTCCTATAGATTGATTCAAAGGCCTATACTGGTTTCCATAAACTTGCATATGATGATACCCAAAACTTGAGTCGAACTTTGAAAAAACGTTTTCCCATTTGAGTTAATAAAGAGAATCATCAATTTGGGTAGGAGGTGCTTGTTCTTAATTGTCACTTTATTCAACATTCTATAACCAATGCACATACAAAATGTTCCATCCTTCTTATTGACTAGCAATATGTGTGCTACTCAAGGTGATGCACTTGGTCATATGAACCCTTTGTCTAATAATTCTTGTAATTGCATCTTGAATTCACCCAACTCATTAGTTTGCAATATATTATAGGCCTTATATATTGGCATTGTGTTATGTTATGATTTATTGTTTCCATTGTTTTCCATTGGAATCCACTTGAGTCACCCTTCACATAAAGGGGAAAACAATACGGGGCTTCTCAGGAACAAGCTAATTGTTTTTGTGGTGTTGGGGATCTCATTATTTTATGGAGCCGGATCATCAGTTTAATTTATGGTTAAATTGTGGTTGATCGGGGACCAATACAAGAGGAGAGATAATGGCACTCTGGTATGTCCTTTTATTTTCCAATTCTCAACATCTTTCTTTACCCCATATTGTTGGTGGCTCTAAAATTATAGTTGATTGGGTGATAGGTGTGTGCTCTTTAAAGGTGATGGAGCTCTCATCTTGGATGGCTCATGTTAATATTCTTCTCAAGGCCTTTCCTGATGTCTCTATCATGCATATATTTAGGGAGCTCAATACACATCTAGACGTAGCTTTATCAAGACACAGTTTTGTGGCCTTAGAGGGGTTTATTCATTTTGAGGAGTGGTGCGAGGGTCTATTTTTTTCCATAGGCAGTTTTCCTATTTTTGGCTTATAGATGGAGACCTTTCTCCTTGTGTCTATTTTTTTGTACTTAGCAGTTACATCCATCCACAGTGTTAAAATTTAGTAAAATATTGTACAAATTCACTATCAAAATTGTAATTTTCCATTGTCAGTGTGACACAACTAAAAATGACTAACATAAACGATTAATTCACATTAATCGTTGTTAGCTAGTCATATTTATATTCCTGTGACTAAATTAGTCATTTATGTTAGTCATTTTTATTTAGTCACTTATTATCTAGTCATATATTTTATCCCGTGACTAAATTAGTCGTTTATCTTAGTTGTTTTTTGTTGGCTTAATTAAAATTGCTCAATTTTAGTCGTTTATCCCTTGAAAATACTGTGGTGACTAACTTTTTTAGTCGTATAGTCACTTATCTCTCATTTTGTACTAGTGTATGTAGTAGTCTAGGTTAACATGCATGGACCATCAACCCCATAGCAAATTAATATTGTATTAGGCCCTAAAATTAGTTTATAGGCCATGGTATTGGCCGCAAGAACCATCGTCAATGTTACAAATATTGAAATGGCCACAATATGTCGCTTGTAAGTTAAATTAATTATGTTTAGGGCCCTTCAGATGGACCATGAATCATATATTAAATTTATCAACCATGGACCATTATATAGGTTATGAGAACCACTATTGGTTTACATAACCTTTAAATATTAAACCATGGTTGGTTTATTGGTTTACATAACCATGGACAAACCAACAACAATAATGACATCGACGATGGTGACAATGATGATCGTGACGATATCATATGTAGGCTAGATATTCTTATGTGGTAATAAAGGTTAACATGCATGGACCATCAACCCCATGGAAAATTAATATGGCATTAGACCCTAAATTTAGTTCACATGCCATAGTATAGGCCATGAGAACCATCCTTTGTTTTACAAATATTGAAATGGCCACCATAAATAATACCACTAACTAGACACTGACCTAACACAACCAACCCATGTAAATGACTCATGGAATTGGCACACTTGATCCATGCAATGAATTCATGCACCTAGGAATCTTCAACCTCTAACCCCCTCACCTCATACCTAACCTTAACATCTAGCCCCAAACTGAATAACATGATAACTTATCAACCACTTAACTACTAGTACCAACAAAACCAGAACCCCTTTCCCACTAACCCATTGATCCCTTAGGTGCCTCGCTTCTAATCCAAAAAATACCCAAAGCCTACCACATTATGAAATTGTAGAAAATATCCCCTTAAGCCAGTGTCCCTCTAACCCTAACCCACTACCCCCTAACCCAATCACTAACATGTCTACTGCAACAAATCAACACACTAGCACAATAGACTTTGACCTTGGGTTTTTTATAACCAAGGTTTTAGATCAAAGACTTTGACATCAAGGTTTGAATGAGCATTGTATGGGATTTTATCAAACCAAAATTAGTGCAAAAATAAACACAAGAACTTAGACTATAAACAAAATATTCCCTATCTAGGGTATGTATGATGACTCAAGTCCCTATGCATGGCCCATGAGTCTCAAAATAAATTTTTATTTCCCAAGAACCTACATTTTGGCCCTGGACCATAACATAGGCTCCTAGAACCATCCACAACATGAAAGTACCCAAAAAAATGACAATGTGTTACTCAAAAGCTAAATATTCATTGCATGTGGCCTATGTGGTGGTACAGAGAAATGCCCATAGGTCACAAGACCTTGAGGTAACTACCAGTAATTATAAACTAGATTTTGATCTAACACCATGGACACCATGGATTAGGCTTAAAGAACCATCCATGATGTTGTAAATATTGAAATGGCCACCATACCCACTTGGAAGCTAAATATTCCTTGTGTAGGAATCATGTGGTGATTAGGGCCCTACACATGGCCCATTAGCCATAAGGGATAATGTTATGGAACACAAGTTTGTATTTTGACTATGGATCATGGAAGGTTGGAGTGTGAGAACCATCTTTGTTGTGAAAAACCTAACATGAATTCCTCAATTGTAGAGCTCTAATGGGATACGGTGTTGAATGATGATGCACACCCTTCCTAACACTACAATAGCTTGTGTGCACTTAGTTCCAATGTTTTGATGAGATGCATTGTTGAACCCATGTGACACACCTAACCCCCTTCCAATAAACCTCCTCCAAAATCTCAATTCTCATGACTTTTAAGGGGGGTGCCAAAAAAACGCCTCCAAAAGTTCAATTCTCATGAGTTTTAAGGGGGGTTCCAAAAACACCGCCTCCAAAAGTTCAATTCAAATGAATTTTAAGGGGGGTTCCAAACAAACTGCCTCCCAAAGTTCAATTGTCACGACTTTTAGGGGGGGATTTGACAAACCGCCCCCAAAAGTTATGAGAATTGGGCTTTTAGGAAGGTTTTCAAACAACCACCTCCAAAAGTTCAATTCTCGTGACTTATAAGGGGGGTTCCAAAAAAATCGCCTCCAAAAGTTCAATTCTCATGACTTTTACAGGGGGTTTTGACAAACCGCCCCCAAAAGTTATGAGAATTGGGATTTTAAGGGGGATTTTCCCAAAACTGCCCCCAAAAGTCCAATTTCCGTGACTTTTAGGGGCAGTTTTAAAAGACCGCCTCCAAAGGTTAGAAATTTTTTTTTAGGGGGGTTTTACCAAGACCCTCGCAAGCCAAAACCGCCCCTAAAGGGCTATTTTGTTGTAGTGCTGATGAGGATGATGATGCTCATGAGGATGCTGATGATGATGATGATGACATTGATGATGATGATGACATTGATGAGGATGAATCATGTTGATGATGATGAATATGATGATGATGATGATGTTGATTATGATGATGACAATCAAACATCTTCGTCATCATCATCATCATCATCATCAACATCCTCATCCTCCTCCTCATCATCATCATCAACATCCTCATCCTCATCCTCATCATCATCATCATCATCATCATCATCATCATCATCATCAATCATTGATGATGATGATGAGGAGGAGGATGAGGATGTTGATGATGATGATGATGATGATGAAGATGTTGATGATGATAATGATGAGGAGGATGATGATGATGATGATGATGATGATGATGACGACGATGGCGATGATGATGATGATGATGATGATGATGATGACGATGATGACGATGATGATGCTGATGATGATGAGGATGATGATGATGATAATGATGATGACGATGATGGAATGATGATGATGATGATGATAATGGAATCCATATCAAACTTTGATTGTAAAGATCCCTTAGAGAGGGTCCATGCCATTATTTGCACATGTTGTTGATGGCTATTGAACCTAAGAGACTATGTTTTAGCCACGAGGATGAAGTGTTTTCCTCCCCAAACCATCGCACTTGAGCTTTAAAATGTTACTTTATGGTTGAAGTCATTTGTTCCACCTAGGAATGTTTAGGACTATAGATGCATTCTCAATTCATGAAACCTACTCATGTTGAATGTATCACACTAACATACTTAGCAACACTATCCATGGCCTCGACAAACATTGTTGGCATGGGTCAAAGACATAATATTGTTTAAGGCATGCGATGTAGCCTAATCATGGTATATGTATCCCTCTACATTTGCTATAGATACTCCACAAGGGTTATGTGTGGTGGTTGGAAGATGCATTCAACATCGTATCCTAAGAAGCTTCTTGAGTTGTAGTTGTTGTTCATGGTGCTTGAGCATGAGAAGCTTCATTTAAGGCATGAGGAGATTCTTGTTGTCGCTATACCTTGGTCATACCTTGACACCCATTTTTGATTCACAAATAACCTAGTCATGGAACACATAACACAGTTGAAGTTGAATAATACCCTATATATTTCATATGTGGTGGTTCAAGGCCTCATTCATGGTGTATGTTCCCTAGAAGTAAGAGTTAGTGTTGGAGGATCTTGTTTCCCTCCACTAGCCATGGTTAAGGAGCCAAGATAAATCCTCGATGCCGAAGACATCATAATTCTAGCTATATTTGATTCATATACAAAAGAATCCTTGTAGAGGGCTAGTGTCGTGGATTCTATGTGTTATTGACAACGCTTGAGGTCAAGAAGTTTCAATTAAGTCTCAAGTGGAATTCAATTGAACTCAGTATGCCTCAATAAGATCTCAAGGAACCTGTTTTCATTCTTTTACGATGTTCAAGGCCTTGCAACATATCCATGGTCTTGCATGGTAGTCTGAGGATGCATTCACTGCATTTGATCTTGACAAAATATGTTTCGGGTCTAATATTTTTATTTCACTCCATAAACCATCGCCAAGGGCTTGAGGCTATTGTTTTTCTACCAAGACTATGGTTAAGGGCCCAAGAACCATCCACAGTACATAAAGCATGTTAGGGACAATCTACATTGGACAATTAATGGTGTCCATATTCCCAAGAAGAAAATATTATTGATAAAGTATCTTGTTTAATTGTCGAACATGATTCCATTGTAATGACACTTGCATTCATCTTTGATTCCAAAGACACCTTATAGAGGGCTCCCGTTGTGTATTTTAGGTTTTGTTCATGGCACTTGAGGTTGAGAGGGTCATTTAGGGATTAAAGTCCTTGTTTCAGTTTACAAAACCTACTTATGGCTCATGTATCCCACTGTTGTGACCACAACACCCCGCTAGGGATAATCCAGTGTCCCCTTACAATTTTTTTTTAAGTTGGACTTACGAGAGGGATTTTTTTGTATTATTTCCTTACTCGACCATGTTTAAGGCCATATGGGCCATCTTTGGTTGGAAAAACACCCATATCCAAATGATTTAGGGACCAAGGAGCAAATCATTTCATCTACATATCGTAGCTCCTAAGTTATGAAACGTTCATTTAGGTATCAATCCTCTTCTTTCACCCTCTAATCATGTTTACATTTCAAATCTCGTGTGGTGTTACATTGGGAGCGACCCTTGCAAGTATGACGTGGGATACTACTACTCCCCCCCTAACCCCATAATATATTTCTCTCTATCTCTCCCATATCCCATCTCTCTATCTCTCTACCTCTCACTCTCCCTAAAGAACTACATCCCTTAACCCCTAAACCATTGAACCATTCATCCTGTAATCCCACAACCCTAACTCCTAAACAACCTAACCCACAATCCTTAAAGTCCAAATACCTAAGACCTTATGCCTTGAGTCCTAAAACATTAAATCCATAGAAGCCTTAACCCCCCCCTCTTGATCCATTCATTTATCCACTTTTGAAGTATAGTCCAATGTATGCAAATATTTTTGAAGTGGGGGAGGGTTTGGCATTAAATGGTGTAAATGTTGGTTAATAAATGGTGTAAACGTTATGCAGGGGCGCATGCACGTGTTTTAGCATATGGTGTGTTGATGACCTGTATGGGCTACAAACACACATGTGCACATTTAAACATGCGTGCGTGTGTCTGCTTCTAGTTAAAAAGAACAAAGTTTTCTATTCTCTGGAATGATACCAAAAAACACAGGTTTTCTGTCTTTCGTGGGTTTCAAGCTCTTCCAGGTTGCTTATTGGCTCACATTCATTCATCTTTTGGACACTCATTGATCTATTGGACACAAAATCACTCTTGGGATCTAACAAACATCTTCAATGGTCTTGGAATCTAGTGGATACATTCAAGCTACCAGTTTCCATTGCAAGTGGAGATCATTCTATAGGTATGGTGAATTGTAAACAATTCTTTTCATTCACAAGATTTGAGATTCTCCCTTGCCTCTTTTTTATCATATGCCTACAAAAATATCCATGCATAGACAACAATGAATTTTACAAGAATAATTCCCAACTTCACATCTAAAAAAACTCATATTCACTAGACAAGATGAAGTATGCAATGTAAAGCAATCATTATTACCATGAATATATTTTGATTTCACACAAGGATGGTATGGATGAGGTTCTCTCTTGATCCTCTTCAATTTGAATAAAATCCTAAGAAGCAATCATGGGAGAGGGTCCATATTGATTAGTTCATGAAATTTTGTCCATGTTATCATCTTCATGCTATGCTTATTTGATGTAGACAAACTATCAAACTATTCCCAAGGCATCTCTAGCATAAACTCTTTTTCATTTAAAAAAAATACAAATAAATGGTTTAATAGACCTCCATATTTTACACATTGTACACCACAACAAAACCTATAGCATAAACTATCAAACTATTCCTCCCCCACACATTCCCATCTATGATGAGGTTCTCTCTTGAGCCTCTTCAATTTGAATAAAATCCTAAGAAGCAATCATGGGAGAGGGTCCATATTCATTAGTTCATGAAATTTTGTCCATGCTCTCATCTTCATGCTATGTTTATCACAATGTTTCTTTAATATCGTGCCTTTGAGCTTGACTACTTGCCTCTACCTCATTGAATTTTCCTTCCTTGGGGAAATTTGCAACCTCCTCATTGTGTAATTAGTAAACTTATTCGCTTTACCTTATTTGATGTAGAAAAACTATCAAACTATTTCCAAGGCATCTCTAGCATCTCTAGCCAGGCAAGACTCTAGTTTCTCCATTCTACACTTGACCAACCATCATCTAAATTGATTGGAATTGTAAGGTATAATGATGTTTATTTGGACACAAATAAACCAACATTGTCTATAGTTTTATGTGTTAATTTGTAAAGTAGTAAGTTATGTTGGAATGTGTCAAGTTCATTGTATAATGGAACTGATATCTTATTTGTTGTTTCTTTTGCAGGGGTATCCCTCATAGTTTTGTTAAAGAGACTTTTGGAGATGGTAAACTCATGTAACAGAACAAAAAAATATAGAAGGAATATTCCCATTGAAAAAGTCAATGACTTAAGAGAAAAGGCCAAGTTGGAAATGGAAAGAGTGAGACATGTTCCTATCATTGCCCTAGATCCTGCCATTGATCCTAACACAGTTGTTGACATGAAAACCTCTTGTTCAGAACCATAGGTAAAGCGGTCACGTCCAACAGACCCAACTCAAATTCCAACATCAACACAATATCCCACCAACAATCCATCAACGAGTCATGCTGAAGTTCCTCACGACACAGGAATATTGGGAGATGCTTCATGTGTAAAGATGGACATACAAGGAGTGCTTAGTTTGCAATCTCCCCAAGAAGACCACAACCATGTCGAGCGCACTCCCATTATGGCCCAATGTGTGAATGAAGCACCACAACAAACAAGCCCTGGTATTCATGTCTCATGTCCACCTTCCCTACCTCAACTGTCCACTGCAAGAAGAAAAACTCCTAGACATATTCATGTGGATGAAAGTGCTCTATCGGGCCTTGAAGGTAGGTTGCCAAAACGCACTATCGAATGGCAATGCAATAAAATTGTCAAAGAATATTTTGAATCCAAAGGTGATGTAGGTAAATGTCAATTATTACTGTGTTTGTTAAAGTCACATTGTTTAGTTGTTTTTAGGAGAATTTTGGGCATAAAGATCGTTAAAATTTCATAGGCTAGTAGTCATATTGTAAGAAATCTCCAATCAGCATTTAATGTGATTGGGAAGACGTCTTGTACAAAATATCTCTGTGCGGCTTATTGTGTGTTAGCGGAATCAGTTGTAAGAAAGTCCACAAGGCAACATCGCCTGCTATCACACACTTTTCACATACTTTAATTAAATAGTGAAACTATTAAAAAGTACTCTGTTATAAGAGAAATCCTTGACACTCCGAGTGGAAACGATTGTTGGGATTTTGTTGGTAGGTTTCCTCGTAGAGATAGGAAGCTAATTGATGTTGTTAAGGAGTTAGTACAAAATTTTTGGCATGGTCATACCAGACCTTCATCAAACCAAAGAGACGTGCTAAAGCTGAGAAAAGGTTCTACTGAACGTGAACCCCATGTTAAACACTTCCTTGACACCACACAGACTCAACTCTATGAGAGATTCAGGAATGAGCACACACAATTGAACCTGGGACACAGGTCCTTTGAGAAATGTGTTGGGCCTGGCCCAAGTGGTGCATTTTTTAGCAAGTCAAATTTTGGAATTGCGGAGATAAGTGCAGTTCAGCTGAAGTCTTTTTGGACATGTCAGTTTTGGGATCCTGTGAAGTGGAGCGCAGCGCAGCGTCAGAAGAGTTGCAAAGTACAGTGCTGCGAGGAGACAGTGCTGCGGAGAGCCCGATCTACAGAGATTCGACAAGGAAGAAGGTTGGACGGAAGAAGACACAGATTCTGGTTAGACCATCGGTGGTCTATTTTTGGTAAATATGCTCCATGATTTCCAGGTGATGGGTAAGGAGCAATGCAGAAGGAAAGCGACTGGTTGCACATGTGAAAGAACCACTACACAAGCTAGTCGCATAAGGTTGTTAGAGGAAGAATGGCTCAGTGAAAGTGACCTATTAGCATGCACGCAACAGGGAGGATGATAGTGACGTGAGCATGCGCTGAGGGCGGCCACGATGGAAGATTCGCTACCAGAAACCAGTAAGTCTGGTTACCTGAAAACCGTGATAGTTTTTGTAAATCTTAGGGTTTTTTCCTGCAGATTGTAAAGAAATGACCTACGAGCATGATCTATAAACAAGGCATATTTTCAATGGGAAATGGTTACTCTTCATTATTGTTATTTTGGTTAATCTCTCGTGTATTGAGAAATCTTCTATGAGAGACAATTTTGTAAAGGCTCTGCAAGCTGTGTGCATAGATGCCTATTGAGAGAGAAGAGAGTCTACAGCTGAGTGTGCAGACTAGAACTGTTGTACCCTTCCCAAAGACTAATATAACAACAGTTCCTATGGACGTATCTCCCATCCTGGGGGTGAACCACGTTAAATCTTGTGTAGTGTGATTGTTTATTTGTTTTGCACTTGTATGTTTGCTTATAATGAATGCTTGAGTTCTCATTTATCAGTTGATATGTTAATGATTTTATATGTATTCCCCATGGGAATGAAATGGGAATAATATGTTAAGTGTTACATGATTGAATGAATGTTGAATGCGCAGTGTTTTTGAGTTAACGAATGCATAAGCCATTTAGATAAGCACTTAAGTTGGAGATTTCGCGCCGTGCAACTCCCTTGAAGTGTAGCACCGAGTGCGTGCAGAGTTGTGTATTTCGTCCCATTGCATAAGTCATGAGCTTAAAATAAGCTAAGGCAGTAGATGAATGAATAAGTATTAAGTAAAGTCATCAATATTGGTTAAGTCCAAAGAGGAAGTGTATAATTCAGTTGCGCTGTCATGTCGAGTGAATTCTACCCAAACCGGGAAGTCCTTGGATGCACTGGTTGTGCAAGTATCTTAGCTGGTAGAAGTGTTGACTGTGATGTAGGCTATCGTCGCTTAGTCTTCAATCCATAGTGCGAGCTCCACAGCATGCGGTGTAGTAGTTCTATCTGAGCAAATCATCACGTAGTTGTGGAAACTTGATTCCGCATCTCCCCCATAGCTACACCTCAGGTGAGACCTCAACCTGTTCGTAGGTTGTTGCCGAAAGGGCCGGTGAGAAGGGGTTTTGTTGGTTCCTTGAAACTGCGAAGAACCCAGGTCTACATTTTAAACCTCTAGAACTGTTTATAAGCCAACAAATGGTTCCGTTGCCAGACCCTTCAGACGAAGACAGATACAACAAGCCGATTTAGGAGGAATCCAGAGCTCAAGACTTGAACCGCCTTTACAAGATGACTACGAACCAGGAAGACTATATTAATCCTACTGCGGATGGAACACTCAACTGGAGATGAGATAGCTTTTGCATCTCAGACTCTGACACAGGACTAAAAAACTAGAAAAGCCATATGCATGAAGTATCTGCAAGGAGATGCGTGCATGTTACAAAGTCACTGCATTGGATTGGAAAGGAGGTAAGCCCAATTCCCACCTATGATGGTTTATCTAATGTTTATTCCTTTATCAAAGAATATACTGTAGCAATTGTAGATGAACATCGCTTACTAGCACTAGATATGGAACTGCGCGAGACACCTTCCAGATGATGGGCTGCGCATAAGGAGGCATTGACCACATGGCATCAGTGCATAATCAACATGCAGATCAGGTTTGCTGACAAGGTTACACTACCCTTTGAGAAATACAATGGATAGACAGATCCAAGGGAGCATATTGAGATTTGTTTATAAACATGGTAGGAGATACCACAAACAAAATGGGTGCATCTGTTTGTGCACACGTTGGGCGAAGAGATTCCAAAGAAATGGTACCTGGATATGTAGTTGCACAGGGAAACTACAGATTGGCCTACCCTGACTGGGAACTTCCAGAAGAGTTTCAGTTTTGAAGACGAGAGTCCTACCATAAATGATGCTTTGCAGATTATTAAGGAAAGAATATTTAGACTAGAATGTCCACATAGAAACATGACAATAGAGGAATTCTTTGGAGCTGACAGCGTACTTGCAAGCCTACAGCCATAATGGAAGGAATAGGTAGAGCATGCCATGGATTTATATAATCTAGCTAAAGAGGGTGAAGATAAATAAGGAAGAGATGAGGAGGGCCCATGCAACATATACATTCCTGAGTCAGAAGGAGCACGCGATGTAGAAGGACCTCTGCTGGAAATCTCAAACATGAGTGGACCTATAAAAACAAGGAAAGTGAACATTGGCACCAGCAAAGAGCCGAAGTTCATGTCTATTGGAGACTACTGGGATGATCAGATGGTAGCGGAGATCGCAGACCTGTTACATGAGTATCAGGATTTATTCCCGACAAAGTTTATAGAGATGAAGGGAATTTTGGGAGATTTAGGGGTTATGAAGATACCTGTTAAGCCAGGTGCAAAACCTGTTAAGCAAAGGCCCTATAGACTTAATCCGCAATACAAAGAACGAGTCAGGGCAGAACTCGATAAGATGCTTGACGCGGGGATCATCGAGCTGCTCGAGGAGTTTGAGTGGATAAGCCCTATGGTTGTCCAATATAAGAATACCAAAGGTGAGATCAAGATATGCTATTTACTACTCCCTTCACTGATGAGGTGCTTGATAACATTGGAGGAAATGAGGCATATTCCTTTACTGATGGATTTTTGGGATATCATCAGATAAGAATTGATCCAGCGGATAGATACAAGACCACTTTTTCCATAGAATGGGGGTCGTTCCAGTACATAGTAATGTCGTTTGGTTTGAAGAACACACTTGCCATCTTTTCCAGAGTTGTGGTCATAGCATTTAAGGATTGCATGCATAAGTTTTTAGAAGCTTATTTTGACGATTGGATAGTATTTGGGTTCCTGAAGGACCATTGTGCAAATCTGAGATTGATGCTAGAAAAATGCAGACAACATAAAATGTCATTAAACCTGAAGAAGCGTATCTTTTGTGTACCTTATGGAATTCGGTTGGGACACATTGTGTGTAAGAAGGGCTTGATGGTTGATCCTGCGAAGATCGCAGTTATTGTAAACTTGCCAACACCGAATTCAGTAAAGTAGTTGCGCACCACATTGGGGCATATGGGTTACTACAAGAAGTTTATAAAGGGTTATGCGTAGATAACCACAGCTATGGAGAAGCTATTAAATAAAGATGTGTCGTTCATCAGGAACGCAGAGTGCGAACAAGGATTTGACACCTTAAAAGAGAAGATGGTAACTGCGTCAATCCTAGTTTTTCCAGACTGGGAGAAGCCGTTTCATGTCCATGTCGAGGCTTCATGTATAGCATTGGGAGTTGTCTTAGCACAACCAAGAGAGGGAGGTATTGACCATCCCATCGCATTTTCGAGCAGGAAGCTCTCATCTGCAGAGAATAATTATACCACCACTGAGAGAAAATGCTTAGCTATGATCTACGCGCTACAGAAGTTCAAACACTATTTGCTTGGTGCACACTTCTCTATGTTCACTGACCACTCTGCCTTGAAATACCTGGTCTACAAGCCAGTGTTAGGGGGGGAATCTGCAGATGGTTATTGCTCTTTCAGGAGTATGACTTTGAAATAGTGGTTAAGAATGGCAGATTGAACTTAGGACGTGGTCATCTGTCAAGGCTTGAGTCAGGAGAAGAACCTACAAACCTAGAAGACAATCTGCCTGATGCGCAGTTGTTCGCTATTCAGATTGTCGATGAATACTATAAAGATATCATAGAATTTTTTACTACTAGGTTGGCACCCATAGAGTTTACTACGCAGTAGAAGAAGCAGCTGGTAGTAAGAGAAGCAGACTTCACCATAATTGTCGGACAACTATACAAATTGGGGCCGGATGAAGTATTGAGCAGGTGTGTGTTAGAACACGAGAAACCATTCATATTGGCTGATGCACATTCAGGAGCAGCAGGAGGTCACTACATAGGACGAGCCACCGTGCATAAGATATTGCGGGCAGGGCTATGGTGGCCTACAATTCACAAAGACGTGAAGGAGCATTGCTAGAGATACGATGTCCATCAGAGGATAGGAAGGCTGTCGCGAAGAGACGAAATGCCATTGAATCCACAGTTGACATTATAGGAATTTGAGAAATGGGACATTGACTTTGTGGGACCTATAAACCCATTGGGAAAGAGAACTGGTGCAAGGTACATTATTACTGCAACTGATTACCTCACCAGATGGGAAGAAGCGAAGCTAGTGAAGGATTGTAGCGCAGGTACTTCCGCGCAGTTCATATTTGAAGACATCCTTATGAGTTTGAATTCCCAAATATTTTGATGAGTGATCAAAGAACTCCCTTTCTGAACAGAACTATAGAGGCATTGACAGAAGAATTCCACATTCATCATCAGCAAAGTACACCATATAATCCACAAGAAAATGGAACTATTGAAGCATTCAATAAAGTACTGGAGAATGTGCTAACTAAGGTATGCAATGTGAATAGGGATGATTGGGACCTGCGCATTCCAGCCATTTTATGGGCATATAGAACTACTTGCAAAAATTCGACTGGCCACACACCTTTTAGGCTGTCCTATGGACAAAAAGAAATAATGCCAATGGAGTACATTGTTCCCAACTTGAGAATAAATGCATTCATAGGCATGGCAGATCACGACGCACTAGAAGAAAGGCTTCTGCACTTGGTTGGTCTGGAGGAGGATCACTTCATCACAGGATTTCACCAACAAGTGTAGAAAAAAAGAGAAAAAGCATGGCATGATCACCATATAAAAAACAAGACCTTTCAGGTAGGTGTTGTAGTCCTCCTGTATGATAGCAAGTTCATGAAGTTTCCTGGAAATTTTAAGATGCATTGGCTTGGACCATATACTATTGTACTTGTTACTAATTGTGGAACAACTTAGTTAGCCACTTTAGTAGGAGATAACCTGCCTGTCCTAGTCAATGGAAGCAGACTAAAACCCTGTCGGGATAGTCTTGCTTCGCAGAATCCTTGATGATCAGAAAGAAAGGAAATTTCTAAGTTCCAAGTAGAGTTGAAATTGGGCACTAGAAAAGGAAAGAGTCTGTACGCGAAGTTTGATGAGGAAAGTGTATATACCGCGCAACACTGGTTAAGTAGTGAAGCTACACCAAAAAAATAAAATGAAATGAAAAGAGAAAAAGAAAAAAAGAACCTTGCAGTTGCGAAGCCCAGAATACAATTGCGACGATCAAGATGACTAAGAAAAGAGGCTAAGTTTAGAAGCAAGAAATTAGGCACCTTGAAGTAACTTTGCAGTAGTAGTGATGACCGCTGCACAGTTCAATGCAACACTCCATAAAAATAGCCGTTAGAATGTCAGTCGAAAATGTATCCATTATACAGTGATTTTGCCATCAACTGCTTCAGCATTTAACGAAGAAATAGCCATTCGGAACGAAGTAATGAAGGAAAGGACTGAAATATTCACTAGATTTGGCCAACGGATACCACATTTAATGCTTATCTAGTTGTTAAGGGGTGCGTAGGTGGCTAGATGTGCCGATAAAGACCGCTATATTTGGACTCGTAGGCATTACCGCAACCTTTGAATTTTCTGCGAACACTACTTTGCAAGTTGGTTTCAGTAGATTCTCAGAAATCCCGTTGAGATCCGTCCTATGAATGTCTAAGAGGTCTTCTATTAAGGAAGAGTTCACGGTCCAGTAGACTCTGAAGGTGTTTAAATATGGGAGAATCGAAGGGTTAATGAGAACCCCCGTCAAGAAAGTTGTAATAGAATAGGGTCAGGTTTCCCGAAGATCAGCAAGACACACTGTGGCTATGGATGACAAAGGAAAAGGACCAGTGGGGACGAAAGTGAAGCAACAAAAGATGAGTGCCGCAACCTCCGTTGGCCAACAAGTAAATACCTTTGAAGTTGACTCCTGATTACATCTATCTACGTGCACAAGATGCACCAGCCATTAAGCTGATGAAGAAAGCCAAGTATGAAATTCCACTCTTGCCTATATCAAAGCATGTCGAGGTGGACACAAATCTGGTGGATAAAATCCTGGAATGTGAGTGGGAGGACTACGATCTTCTTAAGATGTAGAAGGATCACAATGAGCCTAAGTTTCCACAATTCTAGCCCGACCAGTACATGTGTTGGAAGAAAGATGTGAAAGGAAACCTTTCCTTGGTCATAGAAATCTGGTTGTCCGGAGTAGTCCAGTCAAGACTGCTCAACTTGTTGAGGCTCCCACACTTTGATAGATCGCCAGAGCATAATGCAGTGGTGCAAAATCTAGTGGTGCACATACACTAGGGATATCTCTTGTTGGATCGCAACATAGACTTGAACATTGTATTAATCCACCGAATCACTGGATTGAGCAAAAGAGACAAAGATCCGAAGTAGTTTTTCCAAGGAAAGAACAGAGACAAAGAGGTCATCGCGAAAATGAAGAAATCTATACCTACTGCGAAAGGGAAGAGAGGCTTCCAAACCGATGACATAAATGATAGGGCTATGTGCTTTGTCACACAACTCCTCACAGGAAAGATCCTCAAGAAAGAAAGACCACTAGAAGTACCTGTGGGCGTAGTGCTACTTGGGGCAAAGGCCACAGCAGGAGGTAAATTCAACTGGTGTCAATACCTGTTGAATGACTTCCTGGAGGAATTGAATGATACATAGGTGAATGGTGGTAATTTCCATTTCACATGGTTAATATTGTTGATCACATTCGTAGGATGGAAGGACCCGAAGGATTATGTTGGCATAATAACCGACAGCAGTGATAGCAGATGAGCTCGTTATACAAACCTTTGGGAAAATTTGAACTCACAAAGACAGCATGTAACAGCTGAAGTATTCTATACTTACTATGAGCAACTGTGTGAGGCCATTATTGTTACACCATGGATAACAAAAGAGGTAACGAGTAAGTACATTCACACAGTAAATTTTTATGCTGACATGCGTTGTATTCACATTTCAGCCAAGGCACAGACAAAGGACCCTGAATGGTTCGCAGGAATATACCACATGTCTAAAGAAGATATTGACAACATCATGAAGGAATGACTTGCCAAATTTCGAGTCGAAATTGTGGATATCCAAAGTGACTCCAGCGAGGACAACCCCATTCCATGTCCCATTATTGAAGAAAAAGAGACGGGAAAAAGGAAGGAAGCTGACAGTCCTGTACAACCGAAGGTACAGAGGAAGAAGTAGAAAGTCGTTAAAGGCCAATCAGAAGCAATACTTCATGACAATTATTTTGACATGATCGCGTCAAAGGTTATGGAACAGATGGAAGACCTGATGACTGAAAAAGACAAAAAGAATGAGGCAATTCAATAGAGTCTGTCGAAGGATATGGTTACGCTGCAAGGAATCGGAGATAAGATTGAAGAAGTACATAAAATATTAACCCTCCCACGGGACTTAGAGTCTAAAGGAAAGTCATGAGGTACTTCGCAGTAGAAGACACTGCAGCTAGCCATGAGCATGCCTGCAAAGTTCCACATTGTCCATCTTGATCCCTTAAGTGTAAGGCTACCACTGCCAGAACAATTAATGTTGGACATGAAGGACCTAGAGCATGTGGACCTGCACCTTGCGATGATACCACTGCTCGGTCTACACAATCTACATCTGCAAGTTGTTGAGGAGATTCATGAGCGAAGTATGGATGCTCTGAACCAGCAAAGTATGGATGCTGTGAACCAAGACGCCGAGCTGCAAGCAAATAATAAGTAGTTGGAAGAAGATAGCTCGCAGAGGGCCATGGAACTACAAGACGAGCATGATCGACGAAAGATACTAGAGTCTGCGATCACTGCAGTAGACGAGGACATATCAGAGTGCGATGTGCATCCAGACCCCGCGGACACTGTCATTAAGATCAGTGAAGTGGTTAGTGAGCTTAAGGCAGAGATGAAGGATATGGAGATCAGCTATGAAGCAAATATTGTTGCATTGGAAGCACAGGATCAACCTCATCAACAATAGTTAAGAGCAAAGGAAGTGAAGGCCGCAGCAGAAAGTATAGCTGTCAAGGTGGCTAAGTCCCAAATTATGTTAGATGAGGCGTCAAAGGCATTCACTACCCTCGAAGAGGATCCAGAGTTGCTAGAAATCAAGAACACTATGAAGGATAGGCATGCAGCATTAGAACTGTTGGACACAGAAGTTAAAATGCTGAATCCAAGAGAAAGACTATAGAGGTACAAGGAAGTCCAGAACCTGAAAAAATAAGTTCAAGCATTAAGAGAAAGAGAGAGTGAAGTAACAGGCAAGTCGGAACCCTTGTTGGAGGAATCCCACACGATCTCGCAAGAGATTGAGGAGAAGTTAAAGGAGATTCCCAAAGGTCAGGAATAGGTGGAACAGCAAGCCGATGATGAAATAACACCTGAGATGTTGGAAACCATCATACAAGTTGAGCAAGACACTAAGGAAGTAGTTGAAAAGTTGATTGTCACATACAACGAGTTCGCTGCGAAGCTAGCTCCACGGGAGGATGAACAACTAGGAGAAGTAGAACTTGAAGGTGGCTTGGGGATGAGCCACATGTAAGTGTTAGGGGCCTTTTGGGATTGGACCAAGTGGGGCATTTTTTAGCAAGTCATATTTTGGAACTTCGGAGCTAAGCATATTTCAGCTGATGTCTTTTTGGACATGTCGGTTTTGGGATGCTGCGAAGTGGAGCGTAGTGCAGCGTCGGAAGAGCTGTGAAGTACAATGCTATGAGCAGACAGCGCTGCGAAGAGCCCGATCTACGGACATCCGACAAGGCAGAAGGTTGGATGGAAGATGGCACCAATTCTGGTTAGATTATCAGTGGTCTATTTTTGGTAAATATGCTCCATGATTGCTAGGTGATGGGTAAGGAGTAATGCAGAAGGAAAGTGACTGGTCACACATGTGAAAGAACCACTACAAAAACCCGTCACATAAGGCCATTAGAGGAAGAACGGCTCGATGAAAGAGACCAGTTGGGGTGCGCGCTATAGGGAGGCTGATAGTGATGTGAGCAAGGGAGGCCACGATGGAATATTCACTACCAGAAACTAGCAAGTCCCTTTACCTGAAAACTGCGACAGTTTTTGTAAACCTTAGGGTTTTTGCCTGCAGATTGTAAAGAAATGAACTACGGGAATGATCTATAAATAAGGCATATTTTGTATGGGAAAGGGTTACTCTTCGTTATTTTTATTTTGGTTAATCTCTAGTGTATTGAGAAATCTTCTGTGAGAGAGAATTTTGTAAAGGCTCTATGAGCTGTGTGCGCAGAGGCATATTGAGAGAGAAGAGAGTCTGCAGCTGAGTGCGTAGAATGGAACTGTTGTACCCTTCCCAAAGACTAATATAACAATAGTTCCTGTGGATGTAGCTCCCATCCTGGGTGTGAACCACATTAAATCTTGTGTAGTGTGATTGTTTATGTGTTTTGCACTTGTATGTTTGCTTACAATGAATGCTTGAGTTCTCATTTATCAGTTGATATGTTAATGCTTTTATATGTATTCTCCATGGGAATAAAATTGGAATAATATGTTAAGTATTACATGAATGGATGAATGTTGAATGCGCAGTGTTTCTGACTTAACGAATGCATAAGTCGTTTATATAAACATATAAGTTGGAGAGTTCGCACTGTGCGACTCCCTTGAATCGCAACACCGGGTGCATGTAGAGTTGTGTATTTCGTCCCATTGCATAAGTCACGAGATTAAAATAAGCTAAGGTAGTAGATGAATGAATAAGTATTAAGTAAATTCATCAATATCGGTTAGGTCCGAAGAGGAAGTGTATAAGTCAGTTGCGTTGTCCTGTCGAGTGAATTCTACCCGAACTGCGCAATCCTTGGATGTGTTGTTTGTGCAAGTATCTTAGCTGGTAGAAGTGTTGACTGCGATGCAGGCTATCATCGCGTAGTCTTCAGGGTGTAGTGTGAGCTCCGCAGTGCGTTGTGTAGTAGTTCTATACGAACAACTCATCACATCGCTGTGGAAACTTGATTCTGTAGCTCCCCCATAGCTACACCTCGGGTGAGACCTCAGCCTATTCGCAGGCTGTTGTCGAAAGGGCCAGTGAGAAGGGGTTTTTTTTGTTCCTTGAAACTCCAAAGAACCTAGGTCTACATTGGAAACCTATAGAATAGTATATAAGCCAACAAAATGCAAACCATGGTACATTCGTATATGCATTGATCGAAACACCTGTTGTTGTAGATACCACGTAGAATATGAATATTATTATGACACATATAAACACATATTTTGTGATTTTCATACTAAAATTGTGCAGGGATGCAATGAATCCATACTATCACCGAATGCATCAAGAGACTTTATCCACAACATCATGTGTCCAAGGCCTGAAGGACAAAAATATTATGAAAAATAGTGTCTATATGGGACATGTCCTAGGTGCAGTGGGTTTTTTCTTTTGAACCGTTGCATTCATGAAAGTGAGGAGCACGAATATGGAAGGATGGGCGTGGAGATGCAGAGCTTCAAGTACGTAACCTATCAATTAGACAGTGACAGGGAAAGTAAAAAGATTGCATTAGTAAAGTCACAAGTACAAATGAATATTGCATATTTTTCATATTACACGTTCAATTTATGACATATATATTTTTCCAAAGGCCACATTATAATATTTTCCTTGTTTTCATGGTAACAAGTACGGGTATGTGACTTCCTGACAGAGTTCTACAAGAAAGAAGAGCAGTATGTTCAACATGTGCATGTAGCGAAATGGCAAGATGAGAAGTATAGAAAATGTAAGGACACATTTCCTATTGGAACCATAGTGTCAATCGTGGATTTTGCAGAATATTAAACCCTTCAGCCACAAAATTAAATCCAGAGTCAATACTACCATTCAGACCAAGTCAGCATCATGGTACAGATTACGTATAGGAATGGGCTAGAGAGCAGTAATGACAAGAGGATAATACTGAAGGATACAAACTTTTACATAAGTGATGATAGAATCCATGATTTGCATTATGTGCAACATTGTTTTCGAATTTTCTATGGTCAGTTGAAGGAGAGAGATATACAGATGGATCAACATTGGATATGGTTGGATCGTTGTACGGGCTAGTTCAAAAATGACCAAGTATTCCAATGGATGAGTATTTTGCATAAGACATATAATGTGCCGCATATATGGAACTATTTTGATACCAGGCATGGAAAAGGTGAGCATGTTGGGGCCAGTGCATGCATCAAGACTGCACTATGAAGGGAAGAGATGAGGTTTAACATGGAACCTCATATCCGAGATACAGAATCCATATTTCAATGGTTCTCTGCAACAATGTCATACCGATCAAGAGATCAACAAACATCATCAGTCGCAGGACATGTGGTAAGAAATTTTTGGCAAGTTGTTGACATATGGATTTCATTCAGTTTGAAGTTCAAACAACCCCTTATTTGAAATATGGATGCAAAATCTTGCCTGCTTTTGTAGCCCTTACAGCAGTGGAGAATGGGATGAATGTGAATGCATGAACTACGTAGATGAATGGGATCATGTGTCACTTGCAGTAGACTAATGTGCAATTGTTGAAACAACCTAGTTAGAAGAGGTTCAATCAGTGATTTCGGCAGACTACGACCATATCTCAGATCTTGTACAACCAGGACACATATACACAGTCGTTTCCCTGAAATACAACGAATGGGGCACGGATTATTGGTTGGAATGGTGCATCCAACGTAAGAAAACCCTCTACGGATCATTAATCGATGATGAAGGCATTGAATTTCCTATTGGATCGATGGTGGTTAAGGGGGAATACCTTACACTAGATGGGAAGTCAAGAAAGACTAGTGGGCTATATTCATGGATTAGAGACCAAGTTCAGTGGTGTATCACTTCACAAAATTTATCGTTGGTAGAAACATCCATCTATAGACAATGTCAAGCAAGAACTCAACCAAGGTACGCTACTACCTTCCTCATTAAGAGCACGAGAGATTGAATGAGGCCAGACAACTTTACATAGGAGAAAGAATTGCATCAAAGAATGGTATGTTCTACATCGAGGTATGTGTAGTTTTATGTTATTTTGTTGGTACATGCATTTTTTGTTGATACATACATACATACATACATGTCTTTTCCATACGTACATACATACATATATAGAGATACAAACATAGATACATACATACATAGAGACACATAGAGATACATTTTTTGTTGATACATACATACTTACATACATGTCACTAACACTTGTCATGCTTGCCAAATTCACTTTGCTTGTTTTCCTAGTCAACAAAATTTGCCATTCTTCCTCCATGTCAACAAGTCATCCTCATCATGCATGTCAACAACATCTGTCATGCTTGCTTGATCATTGCACCATCATATCGTTGTCCTTGTCATACTTGGTGATCTTTCTATCATCAGATTGTTGTCCTTTTCATACTTGGTGATCTTTCCATCATCATATTGTTGTCCTTTTCATACTTGGCCACTTGTCATACTCCTTTGTCATCCTATCAATCTTGCTTACCTTGGAATGCTCCTTTGTCGAGTCATCAACACTTTGTCATTAATGTGTTGTCCATTGCTTTTCCTTCATGTCATCTTGTCCTTCTGCCATGTCATCATTTCACCCTTTTTCATTAATGTGTAGAAACCTAATCTATCCCTAGAAACTTAGTCTATCCCTAGAAGCACTAATATAACCCTACAAACCTAATCTAGCCCTAGAAATCATAGAAAGCTAAACTAACCCTAGAAACACTAATTTAACACTAGAAAACTAAGCTAGAATACTATAAACCTAATCTAGTCCTAGAAACCTAAACTAGTTCTAGAAACACTAATCTAACCCTAGGAAACTGATCTAGAATCCTAGAAACCTAATCTATCCCTGTTAACCTAATCTAGCCCTAGAATCTGTGAACTGCCACACGTACCCTCAATAGGGGGTATTTGGACTCCAAGTGGGATAGGATCACTATTAGAAGGGTTTGTACATGATGGGTGGGTCTCAAATCTTGACCATGGCTATGGTGTTAGTTTTGTGTTGCTTTGAGACATTCTCCTGGGACAAGTGAGGATGAGTGCTGAAGGACATTCCTTTTATATTGCGGAATCCACGTGGACATCTCTAGGACATCTAGGGTTTCCTCAGCAACCCTATAATCTCTAGGACATATAGGCATCCCTCATTGGCTTCAACAACAGTCTTATGCTAATCAATGTCTCCCCACTAGCATGATTATATTTATTAGGGTTTAAAAACCCTACCCATGTCACGTCACACAAGTACACCACTTGAGAACTCAACTTCTAGAATCCAAGTCTACGTGTCCATCCTAGAATTTCAATCCTCAAACCCTAGTTCTTATACTCTAGCATCACTCAAGAGAAGTCTCTTGAAGATCATCCAAGATGTCTCTCTTACCCTTATCTTCTCCAGTTGTTATATATTCATGATCCCTAACATCTAACTCTAGTATTTCCTAAGGCACCCAATAATCTCCAGGGCATGTAGGAAGTCCTAATAGGATTCAACATGAAGCTTATGTTAATCAAGCTCTCCCCACTAGAATTATTTTCTTCCTTCGGGTTTGCAAACCCTAGCCATGTCACATCGCCCAAGTACACCACTTGAGATCTGAACTTCTAGCAACCAAGTCTACATGTCCATCTTGGTATTGCAATCCTCAAACCCTAGGTCTTATACTCTAGCATCAAACCCTAATATGCATCTAGTTGGTGATAAGAATGAGATGATTTATATTGGGATTGAATTATTTCAATATTTAGGCCTCTAATACCTCTGTAACTTGTTCCACTACAATGATCTCATATTTCAATGATGTCAATGGCTTTTGATTATGAGATACAAAGGTTGCAATCATCTCCAAGACCTTAAATTTGCCTTGCAAATAAATATAAATATTTCTTTTTCTTGGAGCGTTGGGGTACATGCAAGAGCACATGAACATGTTAATATGACAAGTACATCATATATAAGAAGAAGTCCTGTAATCTCAATGATAGATAAGAAGTCCTCGTTGGACTCAATAACAAGCTTATGTCAATCAAGCTCTCGCCACTAGCATGATTCTCTTTCTTAGGGTTTACAAACAATATCCATGTCACATTACACAAGTACATGGCAAGACAACACTATTGATAGAACCCAAAATCATGTTAGGCATTAGCTCCACTCTTCATGTCTTCTATTAGGGAAATGACCTTAGTGTTAGAACAAGATGCTCAACTTTTGACCTAATTTGTCACTTTCTCAAAATTACTTGGAATTTCCCTTTGTGAGCCTTTTACTTGGGGTTCCCAATTATCTCACATACTCTTAGACCCTCAACCATGGACACACAAAAAATATCAAATCTACTCTCCGTCGATGGATATCACACACATATAATGTAAATCAATCCTTGGCTTTACAAGAAATGTGTTCCATCTGGCTTTACAAGGATATATAACATGCATGAATCACTAAAACAAATAAAACTGTGTGATATTGATGGTATGAGAAGGAATAAATCCTTAATCTATATATCATTTCAATTGGAGGTCTCCTCTAGTGTTGACATCCAAAATCATGTTAGGTGTTAGCTCTACTCTCCATGTGTTCTACTAGGGAAATGGCCTTAGTGTTAGAACAAGATATTAGTAACCTTAGTGATCACAAGTCTTCACAAATGTGAAAGAGAGGTGATCCAATTTCACTCAGGGGGGGCATTTCTCATCCAAAGGCCCCCAGGTGTGCGTGGCCACTGTGGAAAGGTCCACAATGGCCATGTGCACCTGTGGGAGCCAACAAAATCCAAGTCCGCTCGTTGGTTTGGGTCCTATGGCCCCAAAGCAAATCCTCAAAATGTCCCTGACTGGCCCCGTGGTGCCCGACGAAAATTTTTGTAGCACCCAAACCATGGCTCTGGTCATGAATCCGTTAATTTCAATGGATCTGGGACATCGGGTTTCAACTAGGTCCACCCTCCACCATGCCTCGTAGACTCGGAAACGGTGCCAATGTGCCATCTCTGGAGCTATGGTTTTGCTGAGTGAGGGCCATTCCAAATTCGCTCAAGGGGGGCATTTCTCATCCGAAGGCTCCTGGCCATGTGTGGCCACCATGTATAGGTCCATAATGGCCACATGCACTTGTAAGAGTGGACAGAATCCAAGTCTGCCCACTGGTTTGGGTTCCGTGGCCTCGGAGCAAATCCTGAAAGTGTCCCTGAATGGCCACGGGGTTCCCGACGAAATTTCCCATAGCACCCAAATCATGGCTTTGGTCATGAATCCATTGATTTCGATGGATCTGGGATGACGGGTTTTAGCTAGGCCACCCCTCGCATCGTGCTGCCAACCCCCGAAAACAGTGCCAATGTGCCATCTCTAGAGCTAGGGTTTTTCTCAATGAGGGCCATTCCAAATTCGCTCAAGGGGGGCATTTCCAATCCGAGGCCCCCCGGGCATGTGTGGCCACCGTGGACAGGTCCACAATTTTCATGTGCACCTGTGGGACCCAACGAAATCTAGTGAGGTTACAACGATTAAAGAAATACAAAGACGTGGTTGCATTCCCGATGCAATTGACCACATCGACAAGGAAGTCGAAGAAGTGAAAGCATCGGAACCAGTGGAAGAAGAACTAGAAGATAGATTCATCAAGCTTCTGACGGAGATTAGAGGTCAGATGAAGATGGATGTTCGCACTTACTCAGGGAGTCTGGATCTAGAAGACTTGATAGACTGGTTCAGAGAGATGGAGAAATACTTCGACACAGAGCAGATTGAGGATCCTAAACGGGTTAAAACTGCATGTAGGAGGTTGAAGGGTCATGCCTCATTGTTGTTGGACAATGTACAGGCTGACAGAGTTAAGAAAGTAAAGGAGAATATGAAGTCTTGCAATAGGATGGTTCCCAAGCTAAAGGGGAAGTTCTTGCTTAACGACTATGTGATTTCCTTGTTCCGGAAGTTTCAAAACTTTCGACATAAAGAGAGGACCATGAAGGAGTACATGGAAGAGTTCTATAGACTATCGATTCAGTCGGTTCAAACTGACAAAGGCGAAGAAGCTGTCACGAGATATGTGAATGGCTTGAGGTATGTCATACATGACAAGTTGATCCTGTCGAGGTTCAGAGCGATTGGTGAATCCTACCAGTTAGCTCTGAAGGCAGAAGAGAAACTATCAAGTAAAATCACGTTGACCAGAGGGAGGATGACTAGTCAAGGTGCGAATGCTATTTCAGCGAAGGGACAAAGTAGCGGAACCAGGAGAGAAGCCGTTGAAGATGACTGACGTGCAAAACGGAAAACCACTAGAGAGAAGGCATAGGTAAACTTATGGGATCCTCGAGAGACCTGCGGTGGGGGTGCGTTTGGGCGAAGTGGTCCAACCGACAGAAAAGGAGCTGACAGACCAACTATTGTCTGTTATAAGTGACATGGAGTAGGATACAAATCCTATGAATGCCCAGAGAATCTACACGTGGCGGATGAGTCAAAATCGAGATGTCGAAGATATGAGTGAGTTGACGAGAGGATGGAATCAACATCTGACAGTGGTGAAGAGGTTAGAGGAAAAGGTCAAAATATGAGAGCCAGAAGAATGTTGGTTTAGGACGATCGATGCAATGAGAAGGAGTCGACACAACGAAAGTCCATATTTTTTACTAGAGTGGTGATTAGAGACAGGTATTGCAAGAACATTGTTGATGGTCGCAGTAGAGAGAATATTATGTCAATAGAGGTCATCAACAAGTTGGGTTTGAGATGTTGAGAATACCCACACCCATACAAGATATCATTGTTGCAGAAAGAACATCATGTCAAGGGAACCAGACAATGCATGATAAACTTTAAGGTTGGGAAGCTTGAAGACAGTGTACTGTATGACATAATGCCAATGGATGCTTGTCATTTGTTTTTAGGGAGACCATGGGAATATGATCAAAAGATGAACGATGATGATCGAGCCAACATAGTTACAGTGTGGAAAAATGGCACGCGGTGGATGTTGAATCCAAAGCAGGAGAACCAAGTTGACTACAAGCATGGCGAGAGAAACAATTGGGAGAAGCAAGTGTTGATGTGCTCAGTGAAGGAATTCCTTGCAGAGGAGGAGAAACAGTCGGGATGTTTCACCCTCATTTTGAAGGGACCATGTGTCGAAAGTTCGATGACAAAAAGGATTATGGTCGAAGTTGAAGAAATGCTTGATGAGTTTCAGAGCATAATAGTCGACAAGGCACCGACGGGATTTCCAACGATGAGAAGCATATTCCATCAGATCGACTTAATTCCAGGGTCGAGTTTTCCAAACAAGGAACCACATAGAATGACTCCGACAAAGGGTCAAGAACTCAATCGACAAGTGCAGGAGTTGTTGGACAAAGGATTGATCAGAGAGAGTCCGATCCCGTGCGCGGTACTATTGGCGGGAAATACTACCCTATAATGAGGAAATAGACACTATCAACTTAAGGGGGTGACGGGTAAACATACTGATTGCATTACATAAGCGTTTATAAAGGGAAATAGATTAGAGACCTTGAGGACAGACCTTATGAATGAAGTTTGATCCTAGCTTTTTTCCAACCTTGCGCTCGATCCTCCACTTGATCTCCCGTCTGATAAACCTACAACACAAAGACCTTTCTCAGCGTATCTTGGCCAATATAATAATGATGGAATTGAAAAGCAATTCAAACATCAAGCATTAACCAACATTGATCCAAACAAATACATAGTCCATTAAGCATTTGATTTGGGATGAGAAAGATGTTTCAACCTTTCATTGTCAAAAACATATGAATAATACAAAATATACCTGACTTTGCAGCATGTCCATGCAACCTAATCCTAGGCTTCTGCTCCTCTCTGACTTCAAAGTTTCTCCACCATAACCACCTTCAATACAAGCTTCTCATATAAGAAGAGTCTCTCTATGGCTCTCTTGTCTAACCCCTCTCTTCAATCCTCCTTGTATTTATAGGACAAGGTAGGCAGTTCAAGTTGAGAGGTGGTTGAAGGGGAAGTTGGGAAGCCAACTGCAACTAATCCTAATTTGTCAAATTAATATTGTTTTTATCATATTTTAAGATGTGAGCTACTATTTCACAGTGGAGTAGCGCCCAACATGCAACTACAGTGTTTAACAACTAGTGTTTGCCACTTTTTGATGTTGTGCGCTAGTTTACTGAAGTAGAGTAGCACATAATAGGAGGTGTGCGCTACTATATAGCTTACAGAGTAGGGCATATGCACTGGTTTGCTTAAGAAGAGTAGCTCCCATGCCAAAATATGATATTTTTAGGGTTTTCTTAGCTTGCAAGAAGGTGAGTCAGGTCAAAGTCTCATCTGAGGTTATCATGCTCTTCAATCCAAGTTGTCCTTTTGTGTGATCGACAGCTCAAGGTGATCATGGATGGAGAAGTACATATTTGACCTATAACAGATGCCCCCTAATGTGTGAGGTCAGAGGGAAACGATGGCCGAAATACATTATAATCCAAAGCCAGAGGAGGAGCAAGAAACCACAGGACCAAGTCATAGAAACACCTGAAAGAAAGATCAAGGTTAGCGAGCAATTACATTCTTGACATCATATAGATGTGCAGTGTGATACAACATGATCTCCGATACATAACGAGGAGATGTATATATAGCATGGCCACTTGAAATACATTCGTGGATCCATGTCAAACTAAGAGATCATAGCCATAACAACAAATTGGATCTATGTCTCATGGAGAGCCGAATATAAGTGATGCTCAGTCTTGTGTAACTTGGGTGATAACATAATGAGGTAATGTCATCAACATCCCAAGGTCTTCATCCAAACCAACCCAAAGTACAAACCCTGACCATGTGAATAAATGAGCTGAAAGTCAAACATGGGGAGTATCATTTGATTACTGTCATTGATGTATACCGTTAACAAACGCGAGGGCTTCCACCGATAATGATAATGGGGCCCAAGGTACCTAGTATGATCTGACAAGTGTGAATAAGTGGAATTGGAGTCGAACACTTGAGGATCCTATTGAATAAGAGACATTGATGTATTCTCATAATTCAACAGCAAAGAAAATTGCCACTGGTGACTCCAATCTCCAAGGTACTAACCGAACCTCTAAACTTCATTCCCAGAGCAAAATGAGTTGATTTCGATGGGAAGAAGTTCGTTGGGAGGTAGGAATTAAGGCATCCTCCATCATCCAACACAAGGGACACTCAATTGGTATGAGCTGATATGGAGTAATATATGTAACAAGACTGACACTAGGATGGCGGACACATGAGGTCAAGGTAAACTATAGAATGGCCGACACTAGCTATATCCTTGAACAATGAGCACGACACAAAGTGACTTAGGCAGTTTTCAACAAAGTGGGGAAAATGATATAAGCCTATAATGTAGGAGACATTAGCAGACCCTCCATATGGTTGGAAGAATAACCAACCGGGGGGGTAAACAACTTGGAGATCAGGTTCACCCTAAGGTCAAACACTAAACCCAACTGACATGATAGATTCAAGTAGGTGCTGTGTTCAAGGATATAACTGACTGAACTTCCTTTGACACTGAATATATGATGCATCTTTCTCATCCCTTATTCTTTTTAGATAAAAGAATACCTTTCTTGTTGTTTTAATGAGTCCAAGAAAGAATGAAAACTCAATAGATCCAACCATGTAAAAAGTTTAATGAGCCCATGGGAGGAAAACTCAAGACCTTCTTCAATATTTACAGAGTTCAAAGAAGAGATAGAAGATTACTCTATATTACTGATCTCTGGATTTTAATATCGAGCCGAGATCTGTTCCTGCTCGCTGATGTTTTCAATTTTAAGGAGTCTGAAAAACATAAATAATAACTCCATACACCTACTCGTGGATTTTAATATCGAGCCCAAGTAGGTTAATGCTCGCCAGTGTTTTCCTATTTATAGAGTCCAAAAAACTTAAACAATCCTCTTTACACCTATCTTTGGATTTTATATCGAGCCCGGATTGGTCTGTGCTCGGCGGTGTTTTCTTGTTTATAGAGTTGAAAAACTTAAACAGTCCTCTGTTTACCATCGCATGGATTTCACATTGAGCTTGAGTAGGTGAATGATCGCTTGGTGTTTTCATGTTTAGAGAGCCTGAAAACCCTAAAGAAAGGCTCTGAAAGGTCCTTTTTCGTAAAGTTAGTGTCCTCCCCTGAAAAAGTATAAAACAATGGAAGAAGAACTCTTCTAGAGCATACAAAAGTATACCTAGAGTATACCTTTTCCGTAATTTATCCACCAAGGCCCGGAAAAGGGGTAATTCTATACCTCAGTGGATGAGCCTTCAATTAATTTAACGAGCTTGAAGAGGACAAGTTTGCTCGACGATCTTGTTTAGGTTTAAATAGTCCAAACAAGAGCTTAAAATGACTTAAATGACAGCTTCTAGGATCGCGACTCATGATCTGCCAAAACTAGGACTTCAACAAATATGTTAGTAATCGCGACAAAAAATCTTAAATGATATGTAAATTTTAACTTTGAGCTAGTTGAGAAGGTCTATCATCAAGAAAATTAGTCTTAAAGGATTGATCCTACAAAATTTTAGTGAAAAAATGAGAACCATTGGGTGAAATTACCATAGTACCATATGTAGCTATTAATTGATTAAATAGAACAAATTCGTAGAATTTGCAAATATAGAGATTTAACCAAAGTGGGTAAAAATTTAAAAACAAACTCATATATGTAATTTCAAAATTAAAACTCAAATTTCATTTTGGTTTTGTAGGGCAACAAAATTGGGAGCAAACCCTTGGATTTCAATCCTCTGTGGTGATCAACTCAAGCAACCAATCAACATTTTGCCTCCACCAAGTAAGTTTAATTCATCCTAACTTGCATTCCCATTATTTATTTGTCAATTTTTTAGCTAAAAAGCAATTTCAAGGCCATGTTCACATCGTGAGATGCATGCGCGCTACTCTGCAGTAGGCATAGTAGGGCATACTGGGAGGTATGCACTACTCTGCTTCTACACAGTAGTGCCCATGCGTGACTGTGTGGCTTATAGAGTAGCACACACCCCTGAACATGAAGAAAAAAGTGTCGAGATGCTCAAATTTGACTTATGTGTGGCAGGATGGTACTTGTTTGGAGGGAGAGAGAACATGAGGAGATGGATAGGGTGGGAATGCAAGACCCAGCCACTCTCCATGCCCTCCAAAGATGTGGTTTGTTAAATTTTTACCGAATTGTGAACATGAGGGCACTCAATCGACTACTTCAAAGACTCGTTCAATACTAGGATGTAGATGCCAATGCATTTGATATCCGAGGACAAAACCTAGACCTTACTGTTAACGACATCTACTTCATTACTGGACTCTTTAGAAGGGGAGATGTGGTAAGTTTGAAAGGATCTTCTTGTAATGTGGGTGCAACGTCGGTGCAAGAATATTTAAATACATACTGTGTGGCAAGGGCTGAGAAATCAGGAAGTCAAATCCTAATTTCTACCATTGAAAGCCTCCCTTTGAGGGTGATTGTAAGTATGTTGAACCGCATGGCGGGGAGTTCCACACAACATTTAGATTCAAGGAATTCTATGCATATTGGTGTTAGATGCTTGCAAGGTCATGCGTACGATTGGTGCACTAGTTTATTGGCAAACATGAAGCTTCAACTCACGGGTTGTAAATCCGATAGTATGAAGAACTTTGGATATGGCAGCATTCTATGTACCTTCTTCTTCGAGAGGGTACCTTCTATTAGCTTGGGGATGCCTCTACCTACAGCTAACCCTCATGAGCCAATATTGGGCCGTTGGGGTGACATATTTCTCTGCCAGGGTGGTGGTGAAAGTCACTTTTGTTATCATACTGATGATTTCTGGGGGTGGTGGGAGAGATAGGTGTCGGCATTCGAGAATTTTCCATATGTTGGATTGGACTTCCACCATGATCCAGAGCTGGTGCTTCCTCTAGGTGGTTCCTGGGGAGATATTAGTATGTTTTTATTTTGAGAATTATTTATTTTTTTTCAAATTTTCAAGTATTTGATTTTTATGATGAGTTTTGAACTACTAAACAAGTTTCAAATGTAGATATTGGACCTGTTCGTCCTAAGGGATATCCTACTATCTTCATGAGGCCAGCGGATGTTGGTGCAGCTGATGCTATGTAGGGACCATAGAGCGAAAAGTGAGTCAGTTGACTCATGATGTTCCTGCATGCTGCATGGATCAGATACCTATCGATATGCAGGAAGATGTAGTTGGGGTGCCCCCAACATGGCTTAGGGTGCTGCGGAAGATAACTAGGTTGGTCATATGTTATCGGGATGTAGTAGATGATGATGAGGGCCCTCCTTCTCCATAGGAGATAGATACTTTATGTATATTTTTTAGGCCACTGAGCCCAGTTTTGTATTTTATGACATGACTTGTGATAGACTTGTGATCCAAAACTCATATATTTTTTGATACAGTATCGGATATATATATATAGTATCGGTTATTTACATGTGTATGTGTTTGAACTTTATGTGTGAAATGTTTTTTTATGGAAGTGTATGATACAAATGCCAATCTAAAACATAATTTTCAAATGAATCAGCTAATGCATTTAAATTTCTTGGAATGTGTTGATATATAATAGAATCAAACTGTCTTTCCAATAATCTAACTCACAAAAACTGTTGTAGCAACACAGGATCTCTAATCTGGTAAACACCTGTTAACTGAAATACAACTAGTTGTGAGTCAAGTCTTACCTCCAAATGTGAAATGCCATGAACAAGAGCATCTTAGAGAAGTTCTATAACTGCAGTGTATTCAGCCATATTGTTCGCAGTGGGACCCAAACAAACCCCCCTGAAGAGACTAGTTGGCCAACTGGTGAGTAAATGACCCAAGCTGCTGAAGCCAACTGTCGGGTGTGGCGACTGGTGCCATCAGCAAATCCTAAGAAATGTTTAGTCGACATTTGATACACGAAATGAAGACACACATAAGGTTAACTAGGCAAACACAAGCAAAAACTAGCTCTACAAAATATACAGCTATCTTACAAGAAAAAGCACAACTACCTAAGCGTAGTACTTCTTCAGGTAGAGCACATTTCTAGGCTCAGGAAGCTTATTACCCTTGTAGTCTACTAGCTCGTAAGAACCCTTCTTCAGTACTTTAGAGATTATGTAAGGCCCGAGCCACATGGAATTGAACTTTCCAGGTCTTAGAGGTTCCTTGTCCTGATCCCAAAGTAGAACAAGATCTCCTTCAAGGAACACCCTAGGTATGACAAACTTGTCATATTGTCCTTTGAATCATTTCTTATGAACTTCGTTTGCTATGGGCGCGTCGCGGCGCTGCTCATCTAGATGCTCTAAATGCAACAAACATTCTTCCAGTGCTGAAGTATCTGGTAGAAATTGAACAGCCAGTTTTAACGAAGGAATCTCGCATTCAATCAGAACGACTTCTTCTATCCCATGCACAAGCTGGAAAGGAGAGAACCCGGTAGCAGTCTTTACATTCGCTCGGTAAGCCCAAAGAGCATGGTATAGAATGATGTGCCAGTTATTTCGACTCGCATTAACAGTTCTTTGTAGAATTACTTTTAAAGTTTTGTTAACTGCTTCGACTTGTCCATTCGCCTATGGATAATATGAAGACGAATGTTCTTGCTGAAAACCTAACATTGTGTATAGATCGGTCATCATGCTATTCTGAAAATGACTGCCGTGATCAGTCACAATTTTTTGGGTATGTCGAACCTTGCAATAATTTGATTGAGTACAAAATAAGCGGCAGTTTCTCCATCTTCCTTGATAGTAAGCATTGCCTCGGCCCACTTGGGGAAGTAGTTGACGACAATGATGATATAATGATGTCGTCCAGCCGAAACTAGATTGCAAGTCATATAATCAACCCCCAATTTTGTGAAGGGACCTGCTGTAATCACAGGATGAAGAGAAGCTGGATGTGCTCTCATTTTCCTAGTGAAAAACTAACACAGATGGCAGTGTTTCACAGCTTCCACACAATCTTTAAATATTGTGGGCCAAAAATACCCGGCATGCAGTATTTTTTGGGCCATTGCCAACCCAGAAAGATGACCCCCACAAGCTCCACTGTGGGCATCATTCAATACTGATTATGCTTCTTCTAAAGTCAAACAACGTCGTAAGATGGAATCTATCCCACATCTATACAAAGTATCAGATATGATGAGATATTTTTTCGCATGACTTTTCAGTTTGCATCGTTCTTCTCTAGAAAAAGTGGTAAGACACCTCAAAGTATAGAGATATACTAAGATATCCCTGTACCATGGGTCAGAGGAGGAAATAAGGAAGATATGTTCATCCGGGAATGATGATTCTTCCTCGATATGCTCTAAGTCACTAGGAAACTCTGAGATTAACTCAGCAAACACTAGTGATTTCTTTGACTTGGCCTATTGAAAGACCAAATCGAATTCTTATAAGATTACAATCCATTTATTGTACTTCCCACCGATGATGCATCGAGTGAGAACATACTGAAAAGGATTGACTTCTACTATCACAGTAGTTGTTCATAAAAGGATGTAGTGACAAAGCCTCTGTATTGCATAGACCGCCACTAGTGCTAACTTCTCAACATGCGAATATTTAATCTCAGGAGCTATCAATGCGTGCGAGAGATAGTAAACGACATGCTCTTGGAGCATGTCATCCTCCTGAACTAGTACTATGCCAATTGTGAAAACAGACGCCGCTATATATAAGAGAAAATCTTTTGCATAATCAGGCGGGCTTAACAAGGGGGCTAAAAGTAGTGCCTTTCTCAAGGCCTCAAACGATGCTTGACCAACCTCATCCCACACGAAGTAGGTATCTTTTTTAAGCAGTCTCATAAAACCTTTTGTGATCTTAGCATAGTTTATGATAAAGCGTCGCAAGAAGTTAGACATGCCTTGCAGACTTTGAAGTTGTCGCAAGGTGCGAGGAGGAGGAAGATTTACAATCGCCTCAACTTTTAACGGGTCGACCATTATACCGCGACTTGATACAATAAAACCCAGTAAACATCCCGATTCGACGCAGAATACACACTTATTAGGATTCAAACAAATCTTATATTGTCTGCATCTTTCAAACACAAGTCTCAAATGAGCTGGATGATCCTGTCTCATTCGAGATTGCGCTGAGAGGTCATCCAAGTAAGGTTCAACTATGTGTTTGATATCGTAAAAAGCGAAATTCATAGCTCACTGGAAAGTAGCTCCAGCATTCTTTAAGCCAAACGAAATCTTCCGGCACACAAAGGTTCCCCATGGGAAAATGAAAGTTGTTTTGTGTTGATCTTCGGGTTTAATTTGGATTTTATTATATCCCAAAAATCCATCCATGACAGAAAACATCTCATGTCCCGCACATGCATCTATGATCTGGTCGATAAATGGTGTGGGATAGTTATCTTTCGGACAAGCTTTATTCAAGTCCCGGAAGTCAGTACAAACTCTAATGGTACCTTGCATTTTATCAACCAGAATGGGGTTTGAAACCCATTCCATCATGTTAATCGGGTAGATAAATCTGGCTCTAAGCAATTTTTCAACTTTCGCCTTAATGGCGGCTGCTTTTCGAGGATTCACAAGACGGAGCTTCTGTCTCATGGGTTTTGCATTAGGGTATGTTGATGAAATGCTCAATGAGGGCTGGATCGATGCCTGGCATCTCCTCATAAGACCAGGAAAAAATGTCGCGGAATTCATTAAAAAGCTCGGTATACAGAGCGATCTCTTCTCGAGAACACTCTGTACCAATAAAAATGTTTTCCACGACCTCGGGTTTGGTGGAAATTTTAATCGGGATTGTTCTCGATATATTAGCCATATTCCCTTCAGCGTAAACAACTCTTGAAGTAGAAGGAAAAAATGTCAAATCAACAAATCCATCGGGTCTCATAGAGAATTCTCCTCTCTCTATCCTGTCTAAGTTTGGAAGCAGGTAAGACCTATGATGCATATGTTCCCATGGATGGTCTAGGCCCATCATGGATTCCAAAATGGCTTCATCAGATGGTAATAGCGTGTCTAAATAGTCGAATGAGTGGGTAGAATTCAATGACCATGCAAGAGCATAGTCTATATCCGACTCAGCAGAAACTGGCGGAATCACGATATGTTCCATTGTAGCATGTTTTGCTTCAATGTATGCTATCTTTGCAATGGTTAAAGGTACTGAAGGTTCTGATACAGTAGGAAGGATCCACGGATCAGTCCTAAGACCAACCGTGAAAGTTTCAGTAGAAGTACCTACATCAGAACGCATGAAAAGAACAGGAGAGGGAAGGTCAAAAGTGCCTATTAATGACCCGTAAAGCCCTGCTGCTAAACTCTCACTTACTGGGGCATATTGATCAACTAAAGGAATAGTGGTATCCGATGAAGTCTGGTTGTTTTACCGAGAGAACGAAATTTGATCGACCGTGACGATCTTGCCTTCGTGAGGGAACATAACAACTTGGAAAACTGCCGATGCAACGACTCTCATGGCATATGTCCAGCTCCTTCCTAATAACATATTGTAATCAAGCGGGGCATCCAGAACTTCAATCTCTATAGCAACTATCTTATCGGCAAGTGTAATTTCAAACGATGGTAGAACTCCATGTGGACGGAAAGTCCTTCCATCGAAGGCAGTCAGCAGCGTGTTAGAGGGGACTAGCTCGGGAGAGCCTAAAGCTTTCAAGCAAGAAATGGACATCATGCATGTCGATGCGCCCTCATCTACGATAGCCCGTATCATGGTCATAAGACCATGGATCACTTCTATTTGTAGGGAAATTTTGTATGGAAACCAATGTTTGATATTAGACATATCAAAGCACGCAGTCATGTTGGATGATTCCACATGTCCAATCACTACCAGAAATGTGTTTCATTGTAACGGACAACTTTGCAAAACTTCTAAGGTGGACATAGCACAAGGGGTCTGGGATAGATCTTCAACCACATTGTAGTTGGAAGCAACCCGAGCGTTGGGATTGTGTGAGGCTAGTTTGAAGACACCTTTCGGGATAGTGGGCAACAAATCCACTAGAATTTGGAGAAGAACGGAAGATTCAGGAATCTCTTTATCCTTGTTCTGTACATCTGAGGTATAATTTCTTGCTTGCGTTTGCAAAAGTGCATCTACGCTAACCATATTAATGAAAGTTTGATCAATTGAAGCATGAGTAGTGCCCCCATCCTTGGAGGTGCCAGAAGCTGAACCCTACCCCTTAGGAAATGGATCTTTAAGTACGACAGGTTTCTTTTCTTGAAGCAACTTCTGGGCTTCTTCGAGTAGAGGGCATTGGTGAGTGAGGTGTTTCTGCTTGCAAAGCTTACAAGGGAACTTAAACTTCTTATTTTCTTTGTGTTTTGGGATTTTTCTGGTTCCTCTCTCCTTTCTTGCCCTTCTTTTTGTTGTTGGGCTGCCAAGGGCCCTTTTGATTGTTTTGAACCTGGTTCACAGATTCAGAAGTAGAAGGAGAGGTTGTGACGGAGGTTACTTCTGCAGTAGATTGTTTGACGAATAAGGCATGAACCTGCTTGGTCAATGCTTCAAAAGCTATAGAATCTACTAAACCCACCATGCCATCAGCATGTGGTCCAGGTTTAGGTCTGCCAAGATCAGTGTTTGATTGCGGTGCATCTGGTATAATCTCATAAAGTATCCCAGACTGTGTATAAACAAGGTCTAGCTACTGAATCCGTAAAATGGCTTCTTCCCCTGTAGACACTCTAGAAGTAGCTTCTTCCTTAGAAATGTAAGGAAGGAGTGATTTCAGATACCACTCAAGAAGAAATTTTGGAGGTATACTGGATTTAATGAGCCTCTTTCGTATTCGCCACTCCTGAATGTGATCAAATAAGTGAGTTTCCTTATTCTATCTAAATGTAGACAAAAGATCTATCCCAGCATCGTACAGAATAGAAAGCTGGAAGTGGTTCAGAAAATAGTCGCGAGATCCCGAAAATTAAAAAATGTTGCTGCTGTGAGATTTTTAATTACTAGGAACTAGATTCATAAGACAATTTCACCATGGAATATTTTAGACAATGAGAGAAGAAGAATAGAGAGAATAAATTATGGAAAACACTCTGTATCTTATTCATTGATATGATAACAATATCTAATACATCCTCCATGGAGAAAATCGAATTGCTTTGAAGCAATATGGAAAGAGCAAAAAGAAAGCCTTAGAAAAGACAAAAAAACCCCTAGGTGGCAAAAGCAGTTTCCAAAACTATGCTAGAGGCTCACGAATTTGGAAAGTATGGTATGGTAGATCATGTAATGATGGATTTAGAAGGTTATATATGATTTGGAGGTCGAATTGGTCAAGTGGCAAAATATTCCAAGTAAACTAGCTTTATCTTTTCCACTAGAAAGAAGAAAAAATAGGACAAAGCTAACTAAAACTAGATAGTGTCTTTGTAATTCAGGAATGGAATAAAATCAGATAGAATCCATAGAAATCTGATCTAGAATCTATCCAAATTCATTTTTGTGAATGAGGATAGCAAGTGGTCCACTAAAAGACAAAACTGGCCTATTATACCTAGTCAAAACTCAAGAAATTAATCATAAATGATTAATTAATTTTATCCTAAGCCTAGAATGACATAGTGGGTTTTTTAAATATTCCAACACCCCCCCTTAAGCCTAACTTTATGTGATGGGACTTAGAAAAATATCATAAATATAGGGCCCAAGCAACAAGTCTTATGGTCACCCCAATACAAAAATAACTAGTCCATGTAAACTGAGGAAATAGGGAAAACCTCATGGGAACAAAACCCTCCCTCAAAAATGGACATGCTTGATGTCTTCATACTGTCATGTTGCTCATTTCAATGAGCTGAATGGGCTGCTTCCGAGTAACTTTCTTGATGAAGAGATTGTGGATGTCATGATCATGCATTAGTGCATCGATGTTGTGTAGGCAAGAACCATTTGTTGAAGCTCTACGAAGTTCATCTTCTGATGATGGAGGAGCATCAAATGAATTTTTCTTGCTGCTGTAACATACATAATCAAATATGAAAACATAATCAATGATGGAAAGAATATCTATGCATACTCCTTCCCAAGGAGAAACAATGAACTCAACAGGATCAATTTCTTTTGTAGCTACAATGTGGTGTACTAGTTCTTGTACTTTCTTCTCAAACTGATGTAGAACCTTTTTTATATTTAAAATGAGATCATGTAGCTCTGAAATATCAGAATGTAAGTCATATGGAGCAGAAACCAGTAAAGATGTGGAGTCTCCATGATCGAACATAATTTCAGTAGAAAACATTTGAGAAACTAGATCACCCGGACAACTGAGCGAGCCTGGAGAGTGTGAGGACATGACTTTTGAACCATGAGTGATGGGTTCATGTCCAAATGTGTGGAATATCATTACAAATAATGCCAAAACAATGGATTTCAAACCAATGAAAGATATGCAAAACAAAAGTGCAACAGAGGCAAGTGACACAGTGTAGGAAAACATAGAATTGTGTAGTTTCTTAACAGGATAACTTGGGGTGTGTAGGGTCTTTTGTCCATACAAAGGTTGGGAATATGATGTGGGATATGTAATGACATGAATATAAGACTGTAAATCATCTTCTAAATCATAATCTAAAAGATTTGAATGATGGAGAAAAGACCTTTCAGAAGACAAGTCAGAAGCTAGTAAAAAATGACTAGTTTTGAGAGTAGACTTGGATGAACTGACTGAAGATTTTTCCAAGGAAGAGGTGGAGGTTTCTGATTCTGATATCTCAGAATGTGAATCAATATCAGAGACATCAGAATTATATTTCACTCTAGTACTCAAAGCATAAACATTATTACCTTTGGGAGAGGCTTGGAGACAAAGTTCTTGTTCTACAGCAACCTTGCCTTGTTCTTTCTTTGCAAAGTCTGGAACATCTATGTTATGCTCTTCAAGCATCTTGGCCATGATGTCTAATTTCTTATTGAAGCAAGATTTCTCAGGATGAGTTCCTTTGCAGCAATAATAACACTTGGGCTTCTCCTTCTTCATCTTCTTGGATTTGGAATCTCCATCAGAATCCTCTTCATCTAACAATATCTTCTGTTTGGATTTGTCATTCTTGAAACTCTTTGCTCTATGAGCAACAAGTGAAAAGTCTTTGGAGGGTGATTGATCCCTCATTTGGACCAGCTTGTCCTTTTCTTGAGTGAGAAAATCAATGAATGCATCCAAGGTTGGCATCTTCCACTTGGGAACTGCAAGTCTTGTAGAATGAAAAGTAGACACAAATACTGAGTATTTAGAGCTCAGTTTTGACAGAATGGTAAGGATTAATTGCTCATCCTTCTTCTCTATACCACATTGCTTGAGTTGAAGCACTAGGTTCTTTAATTTTGAGATGAAATACTCCATAGAATCAAAATTACTTGGACTAAGAGAGATCGGCTCAATCTCCAACAAATGACCTCTGAGCTCGTCCTGTTTTCCAAAGAGAGACTCTAGCTTTGTCCACACTTCATTTGGAGTTGATAGAGAATCAATATGGAATAGAAGATCTAGAGATATGGAGAGACAAAGTAACCCATAAGCTTCATCAAGCCTATTGAACCATTTGGATTTTAATGCAACAGCTCCTGGCTCAATTTCAAGCCCCATAGTGACTGTACAATCCTTTGCTCCGAAGCTGGATGATCATATGCGCCTTCCAGTCAAAGAAATTGAAGGGAGTGAGAGTCACAACTTTGGCTTGATTTTTCTCCATACTGATGCACTCCTGGTAATGGTAATACCTGTAAAAAACACTCTTGGAAATTGTTTTGAATCAAGCTAGCTCTGATACCATGTGAGATTTTCAATTACCAGGAAGTAGATTCATAAGACAATTTCACCATGGAATATTTTAGACAATGAGAGAAGAAGAATAGAGATAATAAATTATGGAAAACACTTTGTATCTTATTCATTGATATGATAACAATATATAATACATCCTCCATGGAGAAAATCAAATTGCTTTGAAGCAATATGGAAAGCGCAAAAAGAAAGGCTTAGAAAAGTAAAAAAACCCCCTAGGTGGCAAAAGCAGTTTCCAAAACTGTGCTAGAGGCTCACGAATTTGGAAAGTATGGTATGGTAGCTCATGTAGTGATGGATTTAGAAGATTAGATATGATGTGGAGGTCGAATTGGTCAAGTGGCAAAAGATTCCAAGTAAACTAGCTTTATCTTTTCCACTATAAAGAAGAAAAATAAGGACAAAGCTAACTAAAACTGGATAGTGTCTTTCTAATTCAAGAATGAAATAAAATCAGACAGAATCCAAGAAAATCTTATCCAGAATCTATCCAAATTCATTTTTGTTAATGAGGATAGCATGTGGTCCACTAAAAGACAAAACTTGCCTATTCTACCTAATCAAAACTCAGGAAATTAATCATAAATGATTAATTAATTTTATCCTAAGTCTAGAATGACATAGTGGGTTTTTTAAATGTTCCAACAACTACAAGTAACTCAATGTACCATTTAGCCGTAGCTCCAGTTAAGGTTCTTTGGAAAAGTCTCAACCTAATGGAATCTTTGTTCAACGAGTTCGAAGAACACCATAAATGGAAAGTGGTGACATGATCACCAGGATCTTCACCGGTTTTGCCTTCGAATTTTGGAATGTCCGAAGGTAATTTAGTAGGAACTGGTGGCCAAGTCGTGTTATGGCATACTGGAACATTTGTTAACTTGGAAAGGTCTAGCAAATTCAGAGTTTCCAGAAATGGTAAACAAGGTCTACAAGATGGCATTTGATAAGCTGGGGTCATAAAGGGGGAACCACCCATAGTTTGACTCGTAAACTGCTGGTAGGGGTTGCCCCCAGCCACTTGCTGGTAGGGGTTTCCCCCGGCCATCTACTGGTACAAGTTGCCCCCAGCCACTTGCTGTTGTGTGAAAGTGTTGTTAAATTCTCCCCATCCAAATGAAAGTGGGTTAGTACTATGAACGTTTTTCCACTGAGGCTCGGTGTTAGCCCCACCATATTGTTGATTAAGGATGTTACCCCCTCCTCTAGAAAACAAATAAAAAGGGGTGTTTCCTGCAGGTACATTACCTTGATTCATATTGTAACTTGCAAAGGAATTAAAACCAGGGGTAATCGAGGTGGACGGCGCGGTCATGGTACTCATGATGGGCATAGTTGTTGAGGCGTTTGGCCCTACATTTGGTGTGGAAATCCAAGTACTAGGTATAGGATATGGCTGTTGTGTTGTAGGAGGTGGACCGACATTCACTGTACTACTGGGTCCAAAAGTAGGAGTAGAGGTAGATGTCAAAGCTGTTGAGCTCGGCATGTCTAACGTACCAGTATTAAAACTGAAAGATGGAGTTGAAACAATGATTGACTAAGTCGAACTTGGTATAACAGTGGAGGTCGGATTTACAATATTTGTATTCATACCTAATGTGGGAGTCTGTGGGACTCCTTGTTTGCCTCTTGTATTAGTGATAATATGCCCAAGTGTGAACAAATATGCACTATAATCAGGTTCATCGAAACCAACAAGTAGTAGAGGCGGAATGTTAGAATCAGTTAGAGGAGGATTAAACGGAGTATTAAACTCACCATAAGTGAGATCCTCAATCTCAATTGTATTAAAAGCTTGTTGATCTGGAGTCCCATGTTGTGGTTCCTCAAGAACCTCTATTTCACTAGTAGTTTCCAAAGGAACACTAGAGTCTATTCTCTGTCATTCAGGTGGTGGTAGTGGTTCCACTCTAAGTGGGAGAACGTTTTGCAACCTTCTAGACCTACGAAGCTGTTGGTATTCCATGATTATATATAAAAATAAAACTAACCAAAAACCTAGTGGCCACTAAGACTACGAGGAAAACAACACACCACTAAAAAAATCCTAAGTATTCAAACCAGTCAAACAAGATGCCTTCCGGAGAAGAGTCTGGGATGATGAGGGCCCAGAACAGATCAACAAAGGATGAAAAACAGTTACCCGGGGTCCACAATACAATGACTAAGGGTGCAAGCACTGGAATCACCCAACCGCCCTCCCAAAGACCTGCAAGCGATTTCCTCCCACGTCTGTCCTAGGTACAACAGCTATAATCCCCTACTGTCACCTGTGTATGATCCTATAGGTCTAATACTAAGGCTACCATAAGTATGAAATATCCTGGGGGGATAGTCATTATCCTGATCAAAACGCGTGGGCAGGGTAACAAAGCCTGAAGTCTAGATGGACCCCCATACGCGAATCGAACCTGGTTTATGGTTGAAGGGAAAAGTGAGGGGATATCCTCAACAAATTTGGTCTTCCATGACCTCGTTGTTGGCTCTGATTTTAGTAGAGTTTCCCAGGAATATTTGATACAAATGGGTTTACCTATATGACAGTCGTACTACGATTTTTGAGTAATGAAACAAGATTCGAGCAATTTAAGGTGTTTTAAGCTCGAAACTCTAGCCTGTACTAGTTGGTGTCGTGTATCCCTAGAAAGAAAATCATTTCTAATTGATTTTATTAAGATTCTTTTTAAGGTTACTTTTTACTCAGTGGGGCAGTGCATTGTGTGATGTGGTTGCAACAAAAAATGAAGTGCATGAAATGAAACAACTTTCAACAACAAAAAGACTTTTTATTTTCGTTTTATATTATTTCCAAAATGAAGATTAAGCAAACCTAAATAAAGTTTTTTTTTCTTTTCAAATTCTGAACAAAGTAAACTATGCAACTCTATAAAAATTATAAGCCTCACTACTCTAAGCTACCAAACTTATTTTGCTTTTTCTGTTATATATGAATGAAAAAGAAATTGAAAGCGGAAGCAAGTAAGACCTACAAAAGATGTGCAAGTATGGCAAAATGACTCTAAAGTTCACAACAATCAAATCAATGACCCGAAAAAGACTTGTCCTACGAGTTTTTTCAAAGGAAAAAGCTCTTGAACTTGGAAACAAAGTGGGGATAAAACAAGGATGAAAGATGCTTATGACTGGAAATCAAACTTAGAAGAATGCTCCAAAGCACCAAACCCTAAACAAGAACACTAAGCCAAGTAGTAGGTAGGCAAGCGACCTAAAGACAACCTTACTAGCACAAAGGTTCAAAGGTGAAGCAAACTAAAGTACTTCAAACTCACTTAATACTGGAAATGACAGCGAGATCAAGAAATGTCGGGACTCAAAAAACTTTGGAAGACACCCCAAAGGCTCCAAAAATGGATCAAAACCCTAAATCAAAGGATGAAACACCTAAAGAGCATACAAGTGTTGCAACAAACAGCAAATGTTAAGCACAAAGGTTTGTAGGTCAGCAACACACTACTCGGGTATGGATAAGCAACTGTGTTCACTAAGGAACAATGCACAGTCTCCAAAAAGAGTCACAAATGAACCAAACACTTCAAAAGTAAACAAGTGACCAAAAGATGACCTAAAGGACTCAAAATAGGCTAATGAGGCTCAATGAAGGATTACAGACCTCAAAGACTAGTCAAGAAGACCAAAAACAAAGTTAGAAACCCACCCAAACAGGCAAAAATCTCAACCCTACTTCAAACAGAAAGCTACAGGGATGTGCCCTACTATATAGTAGGAAAACTAGCGCATTTGGGGATGTGTGTGCTACTGTGCAGAGAAAAACTGGTGCATCTGCGCTACTATATGTATAGTAGAGTAGTGCACAGGTCTTAAAAAGTCAAAAACTAACTTTGTAGAGGTGTAAAAAGTCTGAGTCAAACAAAGGGAAGCAGGTAGGAGCAACCTACAGGGCTTCTCAAAAGATTAAAGGGGTTAAGAAGTACTGGAAAGACAACAAAAAGGGTTTCCTAGAGTAGAAAAAACAACCTCCCTAGTGGAGTCGCTAGTCTATTGGCAGGAAATACTACCCTATAGTGAGGAAATAGACACTATCAACTTAAGGGGGTGACAGGTAAACATACTGATTACATCACATAAGCATTTATAAGGGGAAATAGATTAGAGACCTTGAGGACATACCTTATGAACGAATTTTGATCCTAGCCTTTGTCCAACCTTGCGCTCGATCCTCCAATCGATCTCCCGTTCGATAAACCTACAACACAAAGACCTTTCTCAGTGTATCTTGGCCAATATAATAATGATGGAATTGAAAAGTAATTCAAACATCAAGCATTAACCAACATTGATCCAAACAAATACATAGTCCATTAAGCATTTGATTTGGGACGTGAAAGATGTTTCAACCTTTTATTGTCAAAAACATATGAATAATACAAAGTATACCTGAGTTTGCAGCATGCCCATGCAACCTGATCCTAGGATCCTGCTCCTCTCTGACCTCAAAATTTCTCCAGCATAACCACCTTAAATACAAGCTTCTCATATAAGAAGAGTCTCTCTATGGCTCTCTTGTCTAACCCCTCTCTTCAATCCTCCTTGTATTTATAGGACAAGGTAGGCAGTTCAGGTCGAGAGGTGGTTGAAGGGGAAGTTGGGAAACCAACTGCAACTAATCATTAATAGGAACTTTTGACCTTCCCTCTCCTGTTCTTTTCATGCGTTCTGATGTAGGTACTTCTACTCAAACTTTCACGGTTGGTCTTAGGACTGATTCGTGGATCCTTCCTACTGTATCAGAACCTTCAGTACCTTTAACCATTGCAGAGATAGCATACATTGAAGCACAACATGCTACAATGGAACATATCGTGATTCGGCTAGTCTCTGCTGAGTCGGATATAGACTATGCTCTTGCATGGTCATTGAATTCTACCCACTCTTTTGACTGTTTAGACACGGTATTACCATCTGATGAAGCCATTTTGGAATCCATGATGGGCCTAGACCATCCATGGGAACATATGCATCATAGGTCTTACTTGCTTCCAAACTTAGACAGGATAGAGAGAGAGGAGCATAGTCTATATCTGACTCAGCAGAGACTGGCGGAATCACGATATGTTCCATTGTAGCATGTTGTGCTTCAATGTATGCTATCTCTGCAATGGTTAAAGGTACTGAATGTTCTGATACAGTAGGAAGGATCCACGGATCAGTCCTAAGACCAACCGTGAAAGTTTCAGTAGAAGTACCTATATCAGAACACATGAAAAGAACAGGAGAGGGAAGGTCAAAAGTGCCTATTAATGACCCGCAAAGCCCTGCTGCTAAACTCTCACTTAGTGGGGCATATTGATCAACTAAAGGAATAGTGGTATCCGATGAAGTCTAGTTGTTTTACCGAGAGAACAAAAGTTGATCGACCGTGACGATCTTGCCTTCGTGAGGGAACATAACAACTTGGAAAACTGCCAATGCAACGGCTCGCATGGCATATGTCCAGCTCCTGCCTAATAACATATTGTAATCAAGTGGGGCATCCAGAACTTCAATCTCTATAGCAACTATCTTACCGGCAAGTATAATTTCAAATGATGGTAGAACTCCATGTGGACGGAAAGTCCTTCCATCGAAGGCAGTAAGCAGCGTGTTAGAGGGGACTAGCTCGGGAGAGCCTAAAGCTTTCGAGCAAGAAATGGAAATCATGCATGTCGATGCGCCCTCATCTACGACAGCCCGTATCATGGTCATAGGACCATGGATCACTTCTATTTGTAGGGAAACGTGGTATGGAAACTGATGTTTGATATTAGACATATCAAAGTGCGCAGTCATGTTGGATGATTCCACACGTCTAATCACTGCCAGAAGTCTGTTTCGTTGTAACGGACAACTTTGCAAAACTTCTAAGGTGAACATAGCACAAAGGGTCTGGGATAGATCTTCAACCACATTGTAGTTGGAAGCAACCCGAGCATTGGGATTGTGTGAGGCTAGTTTGAAGACACCTTTCGGGATAGTGGGCAACGAATCCACTAGAATGTGGAGAGGAACGGAAGATTCAGGAATCTCTTTATCCTTGTTCTGCACATCCGAGGTATAATTTCTTGCTCGCATTTGCAAAAGTGCATCTGCGCTAACCATATTAATGGAATTTTGATCAACTAAAGCATGAGTAGTGCCCCCAGCTTTGGAGGTGCCAGAAGCTGAACCCTGCCCCTTAGGAAATGGATCTTTAAGTACGACAGGTTTCTTTTCTTGAAGCAACTTCTAGGCTTCTTCGAGTCGAGGGCATTGGTCAGTGAGGTGATCCTGCTTGCAAAGCTTACAAGGGAACTTAAACTTCTTCTTTTCTTTGTTTTTGGGATTTTGCTGGTTCCCCTCTCCTTTCTTTCCCTTCTTTTTGTTGTTGGGCTACCGAGGGCCCTTTTGATTGTTTTGAACCTGGTTCAGAGATTCAGAAGTAGAAGGAGAGTTTGTGACGGAGGTTACTTCTGCAGTCGATTTTTTGACGGATAAGGCATGAACCTGCTTGGTCAATGTTTCGAAAGCTATAGAATCTACTAAACCCACTATGCCATCAGCATGTGGTCCAGGTTTAGGTCTACCAAGATCAGTGTTTGATTGCGGTGCATCTGGTATAATCTCATAAAGTATCCTAGACTATGTATAAACAAGGTCTAGCTACTGAGTCCGTAAAATGGCTTCTTCCTCTATAGACACTCTAGAAGTAGCTACTTCCTTAGAAATGTAAGGAAGGAGTGATTTCAGATACCACTCAAGAAGAAATTTTGGAGGTATATTGGATTTAATGAGCCTCTTTCGTCTTCGCCACTCCTGAATGTGATCAAATAAGTGTGTTTCCTTATTCTATCTAAATGTAGACAAAAGATCTATCCTAGCATCGTACCGAATAGAAAGCTGGAAGTCATTCAAAAAATAGTCATGAGATCCCGACAATTAAAAAATGTAGTTGCTGTGAGATTTTTGATTACTAGGAACTAGATTCATAAGACAATTTCACCATGGAATATTTTAGACAATGAGAGAATAAGAATAGAGAGAATAAATTATGGAAAACACTCTATATCTTATTCATTGATATGATAACAATATATAATACATCCTCCATGGAGAAAATTGAATTGCTTTGAAGCAATATGGAAAGAGCAAAAAGAAAGCCTTAGAAAAGACAAAAAAAACCCTAGGTGGCAAAAGCAGTTTCCAAAACTGTGCTAGAGGCTCACAAATTTGGAAAGTATGGTATGGTAGATCATGTAATGATGGATTTAGAAGGTTAGATATGATTTGGAGGTCGAATTGGTCAAGTGGTAAAAGATTCCAAGTAAACTAGCTTTATCTTTTCCACTAGAAAGAAGAAAAAACAGGATAAAGCTAACTAAAACTGGATAGTGTCTTTCTAATTCAGGAATGGAATAAAATCAGACAGAATCCATGGAAATCTTATCTAGAATCTATCCAAATTCATTTTTGTGAATGAGGATAGCATGTGGTCCACTAAAAGACAAAACTGGCCTATTCTACCTAGTCAAAACTCAAGAAATTAATCATAAATGATTAATTAATTTTATCCTAAGTCTAGAATGACATAGTGGGTTTTTTAAATGTTCCAACACCCCCCCTTAGCCTAACTTTATGTGATGCAACTTAGAAAAATATCATAAATATAGGGCCCAACCAACAAGTCTTATGGTCACGCCAATACAAAAATAACTAGTCCATGTAAACCGAGGAAATAGGGAAAACCTCATGGGAACAAAACCCTCCCTCAAAAATGGACATTCTTGATGTCTTCATACTGTCATGTTGCTCATTTGAATGATTTGAATGGGATGCTTCTGAGTAACTGACTTGATGAAGAGATTGTGGATGTCATGATCATGCATTAGTGCATCGATGTTGTGTAGGCAAGAACCATGTGTTGAAGCTCTATGAAGTTCATCTTCTGATTATGGAGGAGCATCAAATGAATTTTTCTTGCTGCTGTAACATACATAATCAAATCTGAAAACATAATCAATGATGGAAAGAATATCTATGCATACTCCTTCCCAAGGAGAAACAATGAACTCAACAGGATCAATTTCTTTTGTAGCTGCAATGTGGTGTACTAGTTCTTGTACTTTCTTCTCAAACTGATGTAGAACCTTTTTTATATTTAAAATGAGATCATTTAGCTCTGAAATATCAGAATGTAAGTCATATGGAGCAGCAACCAGTAAAGATGTGGAGTCTCCATGATCGAACATAATTTCAGTAGAAAAAGTTTGAGAAACTAGATCACCCGGACAACTGAGCGAGCCTGGAGAGTGTGAGGACATGACTTTTGAACCATGAGTGATGGGTTCATGTCCAAATGTGTGGAATATCAGTACAAATAATTCCAAAACAATGGATGTCCAACCAATGAAAGATATGAAAGACAAAAGTGCAACAGAGGCAAGTGACACAGTGTAGGAAAACATAGAATTGTGTAGTTTCTTAACAGGAGAACTTGGGGTGTGTAGGGTCTTTTGTGCATACAAAGGTTGGGAATATGATGTGGGATATGTAATGACCTGCATATAAGACTGTAAATAATCTTCTAAATCAGAATCTAAAAGATTTGAATGATGGAGAAAATACCTTTCAGAAGACAAGTCAAAAGCTAGTAAAAAATGACTAGTTTTGAGAGTAGACTTGGATGAACTGACTAAAGATTTTTCCAAGGAAGAGGTGGAGGTTTCTGATTTTGATATATCAGAATGTGAATCAATATCAGAGACATCAGAATTATATTTCACTCTAGCACTCAAAGCATAAACATTATTACCTTTGGGAGAGGCTTGGAGACAGATTTCTTGTTCTACAACAACCTTGCCTTGTTCTTTCTTTGCAAAGTCTGGAACATCTATGTTATGCTCTTCAAGCATCTTGGCCATGATGTCTAATTTCTTATTGAAGCAAGATTTCTCAGGATGAGTTCCTTTGCAGCAATAATAACACTTGGGCTTCTCCTTCTTCATCTTCTTGGATTTGGAATCTCCATCAGAATCCTCTTCATCTAACAATATCTTCTATTTGGATTTGTCATTCTTGAAACTCTTTGCTCTATGAGCAACAAGTACAAAGTCTTTGGAGGGTGATTGATCCCTCATTTGGACTAGCTTGTCCTTTTCTTGAGTGCGAAAATCAATGAATGCATCCAAGGTTGGCATCTTCCACTTGGGAACTGCAAGTCTTGTAGAATGAAAAGTAGACACAAATACTGAGTATTTAGAGCTCAGTTTTGACAGAATGGTAATGATTCATTGCTCATCCTTCTTCTCTATACCACATTGCTTGAGTTGAAGCACTAGGTTCTTTAATTTTGAGATGAAATACTCCATAGAATCGAAATTACTTGGACTAAGAGAGATCAGCTCAATCTCCAACAAATGACCTCTGAGAGACTCTAGCTTTGTCCACACTTCATTTGGAGTTGATAGAGAATCAATATGGAATAGAAGATCTGGAGATACAGAGAGACAAAGTATCCCATAAGCTTCATCAAGCCTATTGAACCATTTGGATTTTAATGCAACAGCTCCTATCTCAATTTCAAGCCCCATAGTGACTCTATACAATCCTTTGCTCCGAAGCTGGATGATCATATGCGCCTTCCAGTCAAAGAAATTGAAGGGAGTGAGAGTCACAACTTTGGCTTGATTTTTCTCCATACTGATGCACTCCTGGTAATGGTAATACCTGTAAAAAACACTCTTGGAAATTGTTTTGAATCAAGCTAGCTCTGATACCATGTGAGATTTTCAATTACTAGGAACTAGATTCATAAGACAATTTCACCATGGAATATTTTAGACAATGAGAGAAGAAGAATAGAGATAATAAATTATGGAAAACACTCTGTATCTTATTCATTGATATGATAACAATATATAATACATCCTCCATGGAGAAAATCGAATCGCTTTGAAGCAATATGGAAAGAGCAAAAAGAAAGGCTTACAAAAGTAAAAAAACCCCCTAGGTGGAAAAAGCAGTTTCCAAAACTGTGCTAAAGGCTCACGAATTTGGAAAGTATGGTATGGTAGCTCATGTAGTGATGGATTTAGAAGATTAGATATGATGTGGAGGTCGAATTCGTCAAGTGGAAAAAGATTCCAAGTAAACTAGCTTTATCTTTTCCACTATAAAGAAGAAAAATCAGGACAAAGCTAACTAAAACTGGATAGTGTCTTTCTAATTTAGGAATGGAATAAAATCAGACAGAATCCAAGGAAATATTATCCAGAATCTATCCAAATTCATTTTTGTTAATGAGGATAGCATGTGGTCCACTAAAGGACAAAACTTGCCTATTCTACCTAGTCAAAACTCAGGAAATTAATCATAAATGATTAATTAATTTTATCCTAAGTCTAGAATGACATAGTGGGTTTTTTAAATGTTCCAATGACTACAAGTAACTCAATGTACCATTTAACCGTAGCGCCAGTTAAGGTTCTTTGGAAAAGTCTCAACCTAATGGAATCTTTGTTCAACGAGTTGGAAGAACACCATAAATGGAAAGTGGTGACATGATCACCAGGGTCTTCACCGGTTTTTCCTTCGAATTTTGGAATGTCCGAAGGTAATTTTGTAGGAACTGGTGGCCAAGTTGTGCTATGGCATACTGGATCATTTGTTAACTTGGAAAGGTCTAGCAAATTCAGAGTTTCCAGAAATGGTAAACAAGGTCTACAAGATGGCATTTGATAAGCTGAGGTCATAAAGGGGGAACCACCCATAGTTTGACCCGTAAACTGCTGGTAGGGGTTTCCCCCAGCCACTTGCTGGTAGGGGTTTCCCCCGGCCATCTGCTGGTACAGGTTGCCCCCAGCCATCTGCTAGTAGGGGTTAGCCCCAGCCACTTGCTGTTGTGTGAAAGTGTTGTTAAAATTCCCCCATCCAAATGAAAGTGGGTTAGTACTCTGAACGTTTTTCAACTGAGGCTGGGTGTTAGCCCCACCATATTGTTGATTAAGGATGTTAAACCCTCCTCCCGAAAACAAATAAAAAGGGGTGTTTCCTGTAGGTACATTACCTTGATTCATATTGTAACCTGCAAAGGAATTAAAACCAGGGGTAATCGAGCTGGACGGTGCGGTCATGGTACTCATGATGGGCATAGTTGTTGAGGCGTTTGGCCTTACATTTGGTGTGGAAATCCAAGTACTAGGTATAGGATATGGCTGTTGTGTTGTAGGAGGTGGAATGACATTCACTGTACTACTGGGTCCAAAAGTAGGAGTAGAGGTAGATGTCAAAGCTGTTGAGCTCGGCATGTCTAACGTACCAGTATTAAAACTGAAAGATGGAGTTAAAACAATGATTGACTAAGTCGAACTTGGTATAACAGTGGAGGTCAGATTTACAGTATTTGTATTCATACCTAATGTGGGAGTCTGTGGGACTCCTTGTTTGCCTCCTGTATTAGTGATAATATGCCCAGGTGTGAACAAATATGCACTATAATCAGGTTCATGGAAGCCAACAAGTAGTAGAGGCGGAATGTTAGAATCAGTTAGAGGAGGATTAAACGGAGTATTAAACTCACTAGAAGTGAGATCCTCAATCTCAACTGTATTAAAAGCTTGTTGATATGGAGTCCCAGGTTGTGGTTCCTCAAGAACCTCTATTTCAGCAGTAGTTTCCAAAGGAACACTGGAGTCTGTTCTCTGTCGTCCGGGTGGTGGTAGTGGTTCCACTCTAAGTGGGAGAACGTTTTGCAACCTTCTAGACCTACGAAGATGTTGGTCTTCCATGATTATATACAAAAATAAAACTAACCAAAACCCTAGTGGCCACTAAGACTACGGGGCAAACAACACACCACTAAAAAAATCCTTAGTATTCAAACCAGTCAAACAAGATGCCTTCCGGAGAAGAGTCTGGGATGATGAGGGCCCAGAACAGATCAACAAAGGATGAAGAACAGTTACCCAGGGTCCAAAATACAATGACTAAGGGTGCAAGCACTGGAATCACCCAACCGCCCTCCCAAAGACCTGCAAGTGATTTCCTCCCATGTCTGTCCTAGGTACAACAACTATAATCCCCTGCTGTCACCTGTGTATGATCCTATAGGTCTGATACTAAGGCTACCATAAGTATGAAATATCCTGGGGGGACAGTCGCTAGCCTAATCAAAATGCGTGGGCAGGGTAACAAAGCCCGAAGTCCAGATGGACCCCCATACGCAAATCGAACGTGGTTTATAGTTGAAGGGAAAAGTGAGGGGATATCCTCAACAAATTTGGTCTTCCACGACCTCGTTCTTAGCTCTGATTTTAGTAGAGTTTCCTAGGAATATTTGATACAAATGGGTTTACCTATATGACAGTCGCACTACGATTTTTGAGTAATGAAACAAGCTTCGAGCAATTTAAGGTGTTTTAAGCTCGAAACTCTAGCCTATACTAGTTGGTGTCATGTATCCCTAGAAAGAAAATCATTTCTAATTGATTTTATTAAGATTCTTTTTAAGGTTACTTTTTACTCAATGGGGCAGTGCATTGTGTGATGTGGTTACAACAAAAAATGAAGTGCATGAAATGAAACAACTTTCAACAACAAAAAGACTTTTTATTTTCATTTTATATTATTTCCAAAATGAAGAGTAAGAAAACCTAAATAAAGTTTTTTTTTTCTTTTCAAATTCTGAACAAAGTAAACTATGCTACTCTATAAAAATTATAAGCCTCACTACTCTAAGCTACCAAACTTATTTTTCTTTTTCCGTTATATATGAACGAAAAAGAAATTGAAAGCGGAAGCAAGTAAGACCTACAAAAGATGTGCAAGTATGGCAAAATGACTCTAAAGTTCACAACAATAGAATCAATGACCCGAAAAAGACTTGTCCTATGAGTTTTTTCAAAGGAAAAAGCTCTTGAACTTGGAAACAAAGTGGGAAGAAAACAAGGATGAAAGATGCTTATGACTGGAAATCAAACTTAGAAGAATGCTCCAAAGCACCAAACCCTAAACAAGAATACTAAGCCAAGTAGTAGGTAGGCAAGCGAACTAAAGACAACCTTACTAGCACAAAGGTTCAAAGGTGAAGCAAACTAAAGTACTTCAAACTCACTTAATACTGGAAATGACAGCGAGATCAAGAAATGTCGGGACTCAAAAAACTTTGGAAGACACCCCAAAGGCTCCAAAAATGGATCAAAACCATAAATCAAAGGATGAAACACCTAAAGAGCATACAAGTGTTGCAACAAACAGCAAATGCTAAGCTCAAAGGTTTATAGGTCAGCAACACACTACTCGGGTATGGATAAGCAACTGTGTTCACTAAGGAACAATGCACAGTCTGCAAAAAGAGTCACAAATGAACCAAACACTTCAAAAGTAAACAAGTGACCAAAAGATGACCTAAAGGACTCAAAATAGGCTAATGAAGCTCAACGAAGGATTACAGACCTCAAAGACTAGTCAAGAAGACCAAAAACAAAGTTAGAAACCCACCCAAACAGGCAAAAATCTCAACCCTACTTCAAACAAAAAGCTACAAGGATGTGCCCTACTATATAGTAGGAAAACTAGCGCATTTGGGGATGTGTGCGCTACTGTGCAGAGGCAAACTGGTGCATCTGCGCTACTGTATGTACAGTAGAGTAGTGCACAGGTCTTAAAAAGTCAAAAACTAACTTTGTAGAGGTGTAAAAAGTCTGAGTCAAACAAAGGGAAGCAGGTAGGAGCAACCTACAGGGATTCTCAAAAGATTAAAGGGGTTAAGAAGTACTGGAAAGACAACAAGAAGGGTTTCCTAGAGTAGAAAAAACAACCTCTCCAGTGGAGTCGCCAGTCTATTAGCGGGAAATACTACCCTATAGTGAGGAAATAGACACTATCAACTTAAGGGGGTGACAGGTAAACATACTGATTACATTACATAAGCATTTATAAGGGGAAATAGATTAGAGACCTTGAGGACATACCTTATGAACGAATTTTGATCCTAGCCTTTGTCCAACCTTGCGCTCGATCCTCCACTTGATCTCCCGTTCGATAAATCTGCAACACAAAGACCTTTCTCAGTGTATCTTGGCCAATATAATAATGATGGAATTGAAAAGTAATTCAAACATCAAGCATGAACCAACATTGATCCAAACAAATACATAGTCCATTAAGCATTTGATTTGGGACGTGAAAGATGCTTCAACCTTTTATTGTCAAAAACATATGAATAATACAAAGTATACCTGACTTTGCAGCATGCCCATGCAACTTGATCCTAGGCTCCTGCTCCTCTCTGACTTCAAATTTTCTCCAGCATAACCACCTTCAATACAAGCTTCTCATATAAGAAGAGTCTCTCTATGGATCTCTTGTCTAACCCCTCTCTTCAATCCTCCTTGTATTTATAGGGCAAGGTAGGCAGTTCAGGTCGAGAGGTGGTTGAAGGGGAAGTTGGGAAACCAACTGCAACTAATCCCAATTTGTCAAATTAATAATTTTTTCATCATATTTTAGGATCACAGTGGAGTAGCGCCCAACATGCAACTACAATGTTTAACAACTAGCATTTGCCACTTTTTAATGTTGTGCGCTAGTTTACTGAAGTAGAGTAGCGCATACCAGGAGGTGTGCGCTACTATATAGCTTACAGAGTATGGCATATGCACTGGTTTGCTTAAGAAGAGCAGCGTCGATGCCAAAATATGATATTTTTAGGGTTTTCTCAGCTTGCAGGAAAGTGAGTCAAGTCAAAGTCTCATCTAAGGTTATCATGCTCTTCAATCCAAGTTGTCCTTTTGTGTGATCGACAGCTCAAGGTGATCACTGACGGAGAAGTGCAGATTTGACCTATAATAGGTACCAATAGTACTAGCACTGAATAAGGGTGGAGAATGGAGGATATGTACATACTCCAGAGCGATAAACAAGATCATGATCAAGTACATATTTCCATTTCCCAGGATGGATGACTTGATGGATTGTTTGAGTGGAGCAAGATGCCTCACCAAGATCGACCTGAAGAGTGGTTATCACCAGATCAGGGTCAGAGAGGGCGATGTATGGAAGAAAACCTTTAAGACGAAGGAAGGATTGTATGAGTGGTTAGTCATGCCATTCGGATTGACTAATGCACCCATTACGTTCATGGGGTTGATGAACGAGGTAACGAAACTATTCTTGGGAAAGTTCATCATAGTGTATCTAGAGGACATCCTGATATTTAGTCGAAACAAAGTCGAACATTTGGAGCATATTCGACAAGTGTTCCGGAAGCTGCAGGAAGAGAAGCTGATGGTGAATCTGTAGAAGTGCTTCTTCATGAAGGAAGAACTAGTGTACTTGGGATTTGTAATATCAGGTAAAGTGTTAGTGATGGACCCAGAAAAGGTGAAGGCTATATTGGATTGGCTCGAACCGACAAGCACGATGGGAGTGCAAAGTTTCCATGGACTTGCTAGTTTCTACTGGAATTTCATCAGAGAATTCAGTCCGATATGTGTACCATTGACCAAGTGCATGAAGAAAGGGGATTTTAAGTGGACATAAGCTACCTAGAAATCTTTTGACTAAGTTAAAGCAGAAGGTGACTAAGAGCCTAGTTAGCGCTCCCATATTTCGACAAAGTTTTCCAAGTTGACTGCGATGCAAGCGAAATGGAAATTGGAGCAGTGTTGATCAAGGAGGGCCTGCCAATTCATTCTTTAGTGAAATGTTGGATGAAGCGAAGTGGAAATATTCTGTCTATGACTAGGATTTCTATGCTATTGTCCAAGCATTGAAGAAGTGGAGGCATTATTTTCTCCCCAAAGAATTTGTATTGTGTACAGACCTCCAAGCACTAAGATACTTGAATACTCAGTCATAGTTGAAACAACAATAGCACATGAAGTGGGCCAAATTCTTGTAGGGATACACCTTCATGTTATGAAAAAATTCGGGCAAGTCGAACAAGGTAGCCAATGCGCTGAGTCGAAGAGTTGCATTGTTGAACATGATGATAGTTCGGGAAACAGGAATTGAGTCGGTGAAGATAGGGTATGAGACTGACAAGGATTTTGAGAAAGCATAAAAGGCTAGTCGCGAACCATGGAGTGTCGACAGGACACCATACTTGTATTATTTTATCTAAGAGGGATACCTATTCAGGGGACAACAATTGTGTATTCCCAGAGGATCCGTAAGAGAGAACCTAATCCAAGAACTGCACAGTGGTGGATTAGCAGGTCATTTTGGCATCAACAAGACCAAGGCATTGGTTGAAGAAAAGTATTATTGGCTAGGAATGACGACATATGTTGGTAAGTGGGTATGATAGTGTCAAATTTTCCAGCTGGAAAAGGGAAGAAGTCAGAATGCGGGGTTGTATGAACCATTACCAGTGCCAAATACCCCATGAGAGAACCCGGCCATGTATTTTGTGCTAGGATTGTTGAGGACGTAGCAAGGTAATGACTCAATCTTTGTGATAGTCGACAAATTTTCGAAGATGGAACACTTTATTCCATGTTGGAAGACAAGTGAAGCCACAAGCATTGTTGTACTATTCTTCAAGGAGATAGTTAGATTGCATGGTTTGCCAAAGAGTATAACGTCAGATAAAAATACCAAGTTTATGTGTCATTTCTGAAGAACCCTATGGAAGAAACTGGGCATGAAGTAGTAGTTTAGCTCAACATACCATCCACAAACAGATGGACAAACCATGGTGGTGAAAAAAAGTTTGGGAATCCTTCTGATATGTTTGACAACCGACAAACCCAAGCCGTGGGAGAATGTGTTGGTGCAAGCAGAGTTCGCATACAACAAATCCGTGAATCGATCGACATTTATGAGCCCATTCTAGATTGTTCAGGGTCGATGCCCACATGGAGTGGTAGATTTGGTTGAGATACCAACAAAGATAGGAAAGAGCGTGGATCCAGAAACATTCGCAGAGCATATGAAAGAAGTGCCTGAATATGTGCGCAAGCACATTGAAAGGAGAAACACGACATACAAGTTGAGAGCCGACAAAAAGAAGAGGCTACAATCGTTCAATGAGGGATACTTAGTCTATGCGCACTTGAGGAAAGAAAGGTTCCCGACAGGATCGTATAACAAGTTGAAGCTGAAGAATATTAGACCATGTAAGATTATGAAGAAGATTTAGGACAAAGCTTATGTGTTGGAGATGTCAATAGAATTGAACATTTCTCCTACGTTCAATGTCTCAAATCCGTACAAGTATGAAGAAGGTTCGACTAGCACCAGCGCGGAAATGTCGAATATTGACTGGACAAGACAAATTCCAGGTCGACATGACAAGGAAGAAATCACCGAAGTACTGGAGGAACAAGAAGTCGGACGTATGTGAAGCTCACGAAAGAAAGAATATTTAGCTCGATGGAAGGATGATGAATCGAACGAAGGAGACATGGATTTTAGAAGAAGAATACAGGAGACTGATAGAGTAGTCAAGTTATTTTTCACTTGGGGAGTCTGATGAAGAAGCATCGGGGTGTAGGAGAAATAGTCAAAGTTGATCGAAAAAAGAAGAAATGAACAGGGGAATTGTCGTTGACCACTGGTGCAAAGTAAACTCGCAATCAAAGCCAAGAAGTGGAGCAAAAGTTGTTGATGTGCGGTCGATAGGATAAAGGTTGAGAGTAGACAAGTCTAAGGTCGACAAACGACAGGAGTGGAGATCGAAGGAGCCGAAGGTTGACATGCGGTCGAACAAAGACACCAATGAAAGCAAAGAAGCCCAAGTTGGGAGGACGAGGTAGACTGGAATCCATAGAGACTAAGTGAAGACAACAAGTAAGGTCGAGGGTGATGAAGTGTGTTGGGTCCAGAAAATGCCCCTTTTTGGACATCCTCATTACATCATTTTCCCCTGATTACATCCTATTTTCATAAGCCATACCTATGGCTTTTCTCCAAATTAACCAATAATATTGATAGGTATAATTTGTTATTGCTTTATTTGTTTTATGCCTAAGATTGTTAAGGTTCTGGATCCTAGTCCTTGATTTATGCTAATCTGTGTGATTTCATTTATTCAAGGTATAAAGCGCAGGTGTATCAGCCAAATGGAGCCAACTATTACTCTTCAAATCTCGATTCCTCATAACTCCAAGGGACAACGCATTCCTCCACAAGAATTTGTAACAGGCCTCCACTAAAATAGAACCGAGCTGCAACAGATAGGTCACATTCTAGCTTGCCAAATCCATTGATCCATTGATTACTGGAGTAACAGCTCCTTCATGAGTAATAGCCTTGTTTAATACAGTTGTAACAGTTAGCTATAACTCCGCAGCATGAAGATCAGAGATCTTCATTGCTGCACGATTTTAGTGGATCGTGATCTGTACTTTCAATGTATAAATATGAGAAGGCTGTTGTAACCTGGTGTTGGACAATTGCCATTTTGCATAAGCTATAACAGAGCATTGAGACTGTCAATTTTCATCATTCATATAAGAGAAGAGTTCTTCATTTCTGTGTCTTAATTTGTTGTGACTCTTGGCATCTCTATTAGAAGGCCAGGGCCCGCCTTCTCACAGAGATACCCGGTTTAAGTAGGTAGGCTAATCTAGCTTTCTTTCTTTTGTGTGGTGTGGAATCATTGTAGCTGTTACTGTTAGCTGCAATAGAGGTTATCATTCCTTTTGGTAGTTCACAATTTCATCTTGAATATCTGTAATAGAGTGGTGTGAAAGTCGACTGTGTAGGTTAGTTCAGTTTAATACATGTGTGTTTGAATCAACTGTAACAGCCAAGCTCAATCCCAATATCTTTTAGTTGTTTATGCTTTCTAGGATTTCCAATAATTATCAGTTAGAGTTCAAGCTTATGTTTAGATTTTGGTTTCTATTGTATCTTCAATTTGTTTATTAGAATAGGCAGATTGTGATTGAGTAACAGTAGCTACTAGATGGATCATTTTGGTAAATATTGAATATTGTAGTTTGATAATTATAGGATTTAACTTCTTGCAAAAGTAATCTAGTTTATTTTCATTCTTAATTTTATAACTGCTAGGTTGATTTCTGTAGGAAGGTAACTGCAATTGAACTCCTAGATGTATGAGTTAGATTAGTTTTCTTTATGGAATTAGTTTGGCTGGATAGACTGGTAGGATCATTATCTTAATTTAGTTAATCAACTTCTTGACATGTTTATGCATAGATTGTGCTTATTGCCATTGAAATAAAATACCTCCCTAGGTTTGACAATTTATATTGAGCATCCTGTGTGTTAGTTTTAATTAATTGACATAAAGGGTGACCAACATTTTGTTGTTGTTTCTGGGGATGGTAATAGATAGACAGAGTTAGTAGTTGGTTTCATTTGATTTCATTTTAGTTTAATCATTTACAACATGCATGAATACAAGAAAAACATATCAGGAACCCCCTTTGAATACTAACATTGCAAGTGGAAGAGGTCAAGGTCGTAATACAGGTCAGGGAAGACATACATACATTGATGAAATAATTGCTAGAGTTGATTCTTCCACTAGACCACCGCGGACATATACAGGAAAGGGAAATTTTGTTCCTCCCAATCTTGAGAATTCATCATCAACGGTGGAGAATACATAGAGGCCTTCAACTCCTGTTGCAGAAAATAAACCTCCTAAGGATAAGGGAAGTGTTGCGGGTGCACCAGATAGAGAGGAGATCTATCATATCAATGGAACCAAAGTTATGAAAGAAATGTGGTTGGAGACTCGCTGAGTAGTAGAGGAAGAGAGGAGGCGAGAAGAAGAGAGGAGAAGAGAAGAAGAAGCCAAAGCAGAGGAAGAACGCATAAAGGAAGCTGTTGAATTTTGGACTAGAACCATGGCTGGTAGAGAACAGGAAGGGGAGAATGAACATGGGGAGAACCAGGAAGAAGAAGGGGAAAATAATCATCCTAGTAATACTGTGGCTACATTAGAATTCCCTATCCTCTAGACACCTAGAGCAACTCCCATGAAAAATATCTCACCATCAGTTCTCTCGAATTTTCATGGTAAGTCTTCTGAGGATCCTGATGAGTTTCTTTTTGAGTTTGATATCCTCTATCATAGTTATGATTACATCTCTAGTTCTCAAAAGCTCAAGTTATTCCCAGCCACCTTGAAAGGAAATTCTCTGCACTGGTTCATGAGTCTGGGTCGTGAGACCATTACTACTTAGGACCAAATGAAAAACACCTTCCTTTCCAAGTACCAGGAATATTGTAGAACTAGGGATAGAAAGGAGGAGTTGTTTAAAATGGTTCAAAAGGATGAAGAAAGCTTGGAAGACTTTGTGGAAATATTGTTGTACAATTTACAAAGATATGGTCACGCTGAGATTGGAAAGGATGTGCTCAAGATCATTTTACTACGAGGAATTAGAGAATACTGCCTTGATATGTTGAATTTTCTGGGAAAAGGGGACATCTCGAAGGAACCTTTCGAGAAGATTGTTGAATTATGTCGAAGGTATTCAAGGGGATCCTCTAGAACCATCAAATAAGACAAAGATCGAGACCAGGATGTCTTCACTAGGACTCAGAAGTCAGCTAGTGGAGGGGCCACTCGAGTAGAAATAGGAAACTTACTGGATAATTTTAAAACAGACATGATGAGCTCCATTTCCTTAAAGTTAGATGTCATGAGAGCAAAGAAGAAGCAAGTAGTAGAAGACCTTATGCTTGGTGTATTTTGTCCTAGATGTGGGAAAAAGCACCCATTGAAAGAATGCCTGCTGGACAAGGCAGAGATATGTAGGATATGTGAATTGGAGCATGAGACCAAGGAATTTCCTTCTTTACCTAAGGTTAAAGCGGCCCTGCAGGCATCCATTCCAGATGTGGATCCATCTTACTTCATCGAACAGAAGAAACCATGGCAGCCTCGCAATCAAGGTATGAATCCAGACCCATCATTTTTTTTGAATAATATGAATGGAATGAACAATATGCATAATATGAATACACAATTCCCTTAACATTATTCTAACAGTCAGTGGCATCCATCTTAGAACCCAATGCAAAATCCTAACTCATGGACACCATGGTCAGAGTAGTCAACCAATCAAGCTCCTTGGAATTCCAACTGGAGAAATCCTTACCAAGGAATAACTTTCCCCATCACCATACTCAGTATCAATAGTATCCTCCTCAACAGTATCAACACCAACATTATCAGCAACCGAAGCTCCCATTCCAAAACAATGTTGCACCTATGAATGCACCACTTCGACCACAGCTACCTTCACAACCTAACCCAAACCCAAACAATAAAGCAGTCCATCAATTTGAGATTGCCAACATGCTTGCATATTCCATCACCCAGATTCACTGCAATGATGTACAATTACGATCAGGGAGGGTAGTGGAACCTATTATCACTGAGGATGTTTCATCCCCAGTGATTGAAATTGGAGTGAATCAGCACTATGAGAATATGGTTAATTCAGCAAGCCCCATTATTGAGGATGATGATACTCCTACCGAAACAATAGTTGAAACTCTTAGAGTAACACATGATGTATCATAGCCTACACAGTTGATGAGAGAATCACCATACCCTGAACGATTGGCCTTGCAGAAAACAGTGGAACAACCTAGATTCGATCTTTTAGGAGAATTGAAAAGTTTGTATGTTAAAATTCCATTGTTACAGTTCCTCCATAATGTGACCATTTATGCTAAGACTGTTAGAGATTGATGTGTCAAGAAACCAGGAAGAAGACCCAGGACCCTCCCACTGTCCACATATTGGGAAAACTTTCCAAATTAATAATGGGGAAGGCCTCTATCGAAAAATACGATGACCATGGAAACCCGACTGTTACAATTTACATAGGGAACACACAAATCCCCAATGTCTTGGTATATTTAGGAGTAATTATTAATGTTATGACCATAGGACTGTGAAGAAATTGGGACTCACTAACCTTCGGCCGACCCCTACTATTTTGGAACTTGCTCACAGATCAACAATCAAGCCTGAAGGGATCCTAGATGAACTCATGATATCAGTTCACTCGTGGAAATACCCTACGGATTTCTTGGTGTTACAGCCAAAATACCAATTGAGGGGACACCCACTGATCCTGGGAATACCATGGTTGACCACAGCAGATGCCTGTATCAGCTATCGATCAGGATCTATGACCATTTCAGACAGGACTAAGATCAAGAGCTTAACCTTGTACCCTCCTGCTCGACCAAGCACAGAAGCTGAAACTCCATTGTGGGAATATTTGAAGGAGGAAGAAGGTGTGCAATCGTTATTAACAATAGGGAGAGCCTTAACGTTTAAAGATAACATAGAGGATGATGTCATTAATAGTTTCATCAGTGAGCCCACGTTATTCAATAAAAATGTCTATCAAATCTTGGACAGTACTTTAGCTGCAACAGTACAAGAAAATCTTATACAAGAAACTCTAGTCAGTGATGCCAGTATAATTCCAATACTTAAAAATTCGAAGAGTGTTGCAGTAGAAATCGAGCTAGGGAAAACATTGAATATCAATCCAAATCTTGCACCCAGCAAGATGGAACAGCTAGTCACTCTGCTGAAACAACGTAGGGGGCTTTCGCTTGGGAGTACATAGACATGAAAGGGATTCCTTCTAATCTGTGCACCCATCACATTTATATTAAGAGTGACTCCAGGCCTGTGTGTCAACCACAATGAAGAATGAACCCGAACCTAAGAGACATAGTGAAATAGGAGATCCAAAAACATTTGGAAGCAAGATTTATATACCTGATTTCAGACAGTGAATGTGTTTCTCCACTTGTGATTGTACCAAAGAAGAATGGGAAATGGAGGGTCTGCGTGGATTACAGAGAATTGAACAAAGCAACGCAGAAAGACCACTTCCCCTTACCTTTCATCGATCAGGTCCTTGATACCTTGTATGGGATGAAGTATTTTTCCTTTATGGATGGATTTAGTGGCTACAACCAAATCCAGATTTCGCCAGAAGACCAGGACAAAACCACTTTCACCTGTCCCTGGGGAAATTTTGCATACTGAGTACTTCCTTTTGGGTTGTGCAACACACCAGCCACATTTCAGAGAGCAGTGATTGGAATCTTTTTGGAAATGGTAAATGATTGCATGGATATTTTTATGGATGACTTTACTCCATATGGTGATAGTTATGAAGAAGGACTGGAAAATTTACAAAAAGATCTTGAAACATTATGAACAAAGCCAACTCTCTTTAAGCACTAAAAAGTGCCATATGATGATGAGTGAGGGAATAGTGCTGGGGCACTTCATCTCTTCTAAGGGTATCTAGGTAGATCCATCCAAAATCAAGGTAATTGAAAATATACCAACTCCTGGAATAGAGAAGGATTTACATAGCTTCTTGGGGCATGCTGGCCATTACAGAAGGTTCATAGAATTTTTTTCCAAACTAGCTTCTCCTTTGTTCACTTGTTGATGAAGGATGCACAAATCGTCTGGAATGATGCATTCCAAACAACGTTTATAGAGCTAAAGAAAAGGCTATCTATAGCACCCATATTATGAGGGCCCAATTGGGCTCTGCCTTTTCATATTTCTTCAGATGCTTCAGACACTGCCATTGGAGTAGTTTTGGGACAGTAGGAAGGTAAGGCTCCTTATGCAATTTATTACATTAGTAAGAACTTATCTCCTGTTGAACTAAACTATACTGTCACAGAAAAGGAATTCCTTTCCATTGTTTATGCCATCAACAAATTTAGACATTATATTACTGGATATTCTACCTTTGTGCACACTGATCATTCCGCTATCAAAGTATTTAATGAATCAACCAATCATGAATGCTAGAGTTACTAGATGGATGTTACTGTTACAGGAATTTGATATCACAATTATTGATAGACCAGGGAAGGAAAATGTTGTTGCAGATTTTTTATCTCGACTTACTAACAGTGATGACAATTTACCAGTCGAAGATTCCTTCCCTGATGAACATTTGTTTGCAGTATCAGCTCATTCCCAATGTTATGCAGATATTGCTAACGTTTTGGCTGCAAGTAAGCTCCCAGCACATCTGTCGAACAGAGAAAAAAAGAAGATCATACAACAGAGTGCTAGGTACTGCTGGATTGATGGCCATCTTTTCTACACAGGGCTTGATTTAGAGATCAGAAGATGTGTTAGAGAGGATGAGATATTTAGCATTCTTAAAGCTTTCCATGATGAGCCATGTGGGGGACATTTTGCTGACAAAAGGACAGGTCATAAAGTTTTGAGAATGGGATGTTTCTGGCCCACATTGTTCAGGGATGCAAAGAAGTATGTTCAGGCATGTGATAGCTGCTAAAGGATGGGCCAACCCAATAGATTAGATGAAATGCCTTTGCAACCATAGTTTGTGGTTGAACCATTTGATAGGTGGGCTCTAGATTTTGTAGGGCCTATCAATCGTCCCTCAAAACAGAAATTTCACATCTTGGTTTGCACAGATTACATGACCAAATGGGTAGAAGCCATAGCCTTGGTTAAGGCCAATTATCAAGCTGTGATTTATTTCCTATATGAAGAAATTTTTACTCCGTTTGGAATAACTAAGGAAATCGTTATAGACAGTGGACCACAGTTTGTTTCTCACAAGCTATAAGCACTGTTACAGAAATTCCATATTCAACACATAATAACCTCACCATATCATCCACGGGCCAATGGCCAAGTGGAGAGTACAAACAAGGTCATCGAGGCTATTTTGACAAAAACAATGAAGAGCCATTGTAAAGATTGGGCTGAAAGACTTCCATAGGCACTATGGGCCTATCGTACTACATGGCGTAACACCACTGGTTTTTCCCCATATGAGTTAGTGTACGGTAAGAATGTTATTTTTCTAATTGAATTTGAAATCAGGACTTTGAAAATAGCTATGGCAACAAGCCTTGATTTATCAGAGGCACAGAGGGACCGCCTGTATCAGCTCAATGAGTTGGATGAGAAGCGCACAACTGCAATACATCATACAGCTCTAATCCAACAATAGTGCTCTAAGTGGAATGATCTATTTATAAACAAGAAATTATTCCAAGAAGGAGACTGGGCTCTGTTGTATGATTCACGGTTTAAGAGGGACTTTAAAGGCAAGTTTTGTACCCATTGGTTGGGCCCTTATCAAATAGATCGAGTATTTGATAATGGAACAGTTCCGTTGATCACCATTGATGAAAACAAAACACCATTATTCACAAATGGTCATCGGCTGTGACTGTATCACAAGTCGATCTCAAGGGAAGCTTTCGTTTCACGTGTTGCAAATGATCCGTATTATCAGTTAATGCCGGGACAGGGATTTTTCTCAACCCCTGTCAACTTTTAAGAACTGAAATATCTTGGCATGATTTGTACATAAATAATTTATTTTCTTTTTCATTATGTATTTTATCTTTTCTTTTTTTCATTTTGCATTTGATCGGGTTTGTTTTGAAGAATTCTGTGCAGGAATTAATTTGAGGAACAGTGGTCGTGACTGAGCCAGACGATTGCAGGCACCTTGCATTGTTCCTGATCTAATAAAGCTCTTTTTAAGAAGATGGATGATTTGTTAGCCTTCAGCAGCCAACTAAAAATTTGCCTGTTACTTCATTATTGCGTAGCTGCGACTCCTTACCTTGCTCATTCTTCCTATTTCTACAGTTGTGACTCCGCTATTCTTGACCATTCCACCAAGTCCAGAAGCTGCGACTCCACTATTTCCACTTCATTTTCGCTCTTTGCCAGCAGTTGCAACTCTGGTATTCTTGATCATTCTGCCAAGCCCAACAGCTCCGACTCCGCTATTTCCACTTCATTTTCGCTCTTTTCCAGCAGCTGCGACTCTGCTATTCTTGACCATTTCGCCAAGTCTAGTAGCTGTGACTCTGCTATTTCCACTTCATTTTCACTCTTTGCCAACAGCTGCGACTCCGCTATTTTTCATTTCCATTTCACTTTTTCCATACAGCTGCGACTCTGCCATTCTTGCCTATTTCACTAAATCTAGCAGCTGTGACTCCGTCATTTTCATTTCCATTTTTCTTTTCTCGTACAGTGGTGACCCCGCCAGCCTGCCTGCTCTCCGAATGATGATGCCAATAATGACTCAATTGGGCATCAGTTTAGTTGCTTTCTCTCTAAGATCCAATCACAGTTCACCATGAAGGAAGCTATTGGGATGTCTTGGGTGTCTTCCAACTCAGGTGGAGGCAGCCACATCACTTTAACACATGCGCATTTATACCCGTGATGACGAAGGATGGATGTAATGATTAATTCACGGTTGAACGCATAAACGCAAAGGTATAGATCAAACCTTTTACATGATTTGGCAGGAAATTAAATACGGTAATAACGATTTTGCACTATCTTATCCCTCGATTAGTGAACCCATACCATTTAACCACCAGGGAATATGTAAGAATCACATTCGTATTTATTTCCCGGCACCGTACCTGATTTACATCCAATACTCCAATTATGCCAACTTTCCATAACTGTCTCATCTTACTTGGACTTCACACCTGTGTCGATTTTCCTAAAATACACTATTTTTGAACTCCAACTATCCCTTGCATGTTCGTATGCTGCAACTCCCACATCTAGACTGGTAATTGTTTTATTCGTTCTAAATTTTGAGGGGAGATTGATATGGGTAACCCAGTCTGGCATGAACCTATGAACACGGAAGCCTTTCCCACCAATGCAGAAGTTCTTAATATTTTCATAGTAGCATGTTGGACGGACTACCTTGAACGGTTGAATGGTTTCCATACATAAACCGCATTAAAATTTGCCCTTAACCTGACTGATACTCACTCTGATGTCAGGGGACTATGCGTGGATGTTACATAAGAGATCATAGAAGAGTTTACTGGCTTACCCCAGGTTGGGAAGAAGTCATTTGGATGGAAGGCGCATAATGCAAATGCTGTCAGAGAATTTTTGGCAGTCAGAAAGCATGTTAGTCCAAAGCACCATGGGTTGGCACTGACATCTTTACCACGACCTTGGAATCAAGTGGATGTCTTTGTGAAGAGATACATCTCTTGTGAAGGTTGTTAAATTTTCAGAATTTACTTTCTGATCTAGGATCTTAACTCAGAGAACAACATGTACAACAAATCTACAACATATCAATCATGGACACAATAATGCAAGCACACAAGAGACACAGAGTTCACTTGGGGAAAACCATAAAGGTGAAAAACCCCAATAACTTCCTCAGAGATAGATAGAGCAATGATACCACCAAAATACAAGAGATAGTCTTCTCCTAGCAACAAAGCCTCCTCCTCCTCCACAAGTGCGTCACTCTCCCAAGTGTGAGTGAGAGAATAGAATGTGTAAAATGAGAGAGACACACTCTCAATTTATACACTGACTTGACTTGACCTTTACTCAACTAGGTCGGCCTCAACTTAACCACTTAACATAATGCTAACTGGGCCGACCCCCACTAGGGTGGTCTAATAACCCTTTGACCCACATGGCCAACCCCCAATAGGGTGGTCTAATAACCCTTTGACCCACATGACTTATACAGGGCCGACCCCAACAAGGTGGTCTAATAACCCATCAAGTATAAATTACGACACTTACAATATAAATGACGACACTTCCGTATAGAGGAATAATAACATCTCTATAGGAATACAATATGCATATATCTGAAATACATTCTGAAGTTACATATACATCAACACTCCCTCTTAACTAGGAAGTTATTTCTCGACACAGGTCTTCTAGCACAAGTCATCTTCTCTGGATCATCGTCACTGCCGCTGCTATCTCAATCAATCTCTGAATCTGCTCGTCATAGGAATTTCAACAGAGCCAGTCCTTTTTCATACTAGATGTAGGCCCACCACTTGCAGGTCTTCGTCATCACTGGCCATACTGTGTAAATCTCAGGACTTATTACGTGCATCACAAAACCTTAAAAGAGTCTCTTGACTAGCAAGAACCCTAAAAAGCATCTGAGGGTTTTTTCATCCTGTCCAGATCTCCAGGACTTATTACATGTGACCCCACCATAAAACCTCGAAAGAGAATCCCAGGACTGATTACGAGCACAAGGCTCAACCTATCAGATCTCCCAGGGCACAAATTACATGTGGTCACCACAAAACCTCGAAAGAGCATCCCAGGACTGATTACGAACACAAGGCTCAACCTATCGGATCTCCCAGGGCACAAATTACATGTGGTCATGGAAAAACCTTGAAAGAGCATCCCAGGACTGATTATGAGCACATGGCTCAACCTTGAAAGAGCATCCCGAGACTGATTACGAGCACATGGCTCAACCATGGGACAAAACCTCGAAAGAGCATCTGCCAGATATCCCAGGGCACAAATTACATGCCATAGGAAAAACCTCGAAAGATTATCTGCAGATCTCCCAGGGCACAAATTATATGTCCTCCCAAGCAAAACCTCGAAAGAGCATTTGCCAGATATCCCAGGGTACAAATTGCATGCCATAAGCAAAACCTCGAAAGACTATCTGCAAATCTCCCAGGGCACAAATTACATGCTTATCTGCACAACCTATTCCACGGCCACAGAGTATCAACCTAATACTCACCATAAATCATCCTAATGTACACAGATCATCCTGATCATCATCACTGCAACATCCTGTTGCATGTCACCTAAAGAAACATCCTGAATCTCTCCATCCATGATCATCCTGATCATACAATGCATCTACCTGATGCATACCAAGTATCTACCTGATACATATCATCATACATGATCCACCTGATCATACAGTGTATCCACCTGATAAAAATACAAATACATGATACATATCACCATACATGATCCACCTGATCATACAATGCATCTACCTGATGCATACCAAGTATCTACCTGATACATATCATCATACATGATCCACCTGATACAAATACAAATACAAATACATGATACATATCACCATGCATGATCCACCTGATCATACAATGTATCCACCTGATACATATACAGATACATGGTCCAAGCATCCAACATGATGCATATACAAAATACATACAAATGATCCAACCGATCATATCCAGCATCCAACATGATGTGTACATACATATACATATAAATGATCCAACTGATCATATCCAACATCCAACATGATGCGTACATATATAAATGATCCAAAAGATCATATCCAGCATCCAACATAATGCGTACATATATAAATGATCCAACTGATCATATCCAGCATCCAACATGATGCATATACAGAGAAGTAACTGGAGCATCATCCTGATGCTCATCATCCAGCGCTTACATCCACATCCATGTGAAGGATCCTCCTTCCAACATGCTTGGAATGGCTTTTGCAAATGTTTCCATCACTTCTTCCTCGAAGTGTCATCAATCTAAAGAACACCAAGCCTCTCCCTGAAGTACTCGAACTTCACCCTAGCTAGTGGCTTCGTCAACACATCTGCAATCTGCTCGTCCGTCGCAATGTACAGGAGCTTCACAGCTCCTCCTTGCACCATATCCCTGATATAATGATATTTGATCTCTATTTGTTTTGACCTGTCATGAAACACTAGGTTCTCGGACAGCTTCACACAACTCTGGTTATCACAAAAGATACCAGTAGCATCCAACGGGAGATCAAATAACTCAGATAGTAGCTTTCATAGCCATACTGCCTCACAACTAGCTGAACATGCTGCAACATACTCTGCCTCAGCTGTACTCAGTGCTACGCAGGACTGCTTCCTACTGAACCAAGAGATCACACATGATCCCATACTAAAGCAGCACCCAGATGTGCTCTTCCTATCTGTAGCACTGCTTGCCCAATCTGAATCAACATAACCCTGCAGGTTAAACTTTTGATTCGCTTCATACTTGAGCCCATAATCCACTATACCTTTCAAGTACCTCAGAATATGCGTTACAGCAACCAAGTGAACACTCCTCGGATCTGTCAGGAACTGGCTCAATGTGTTCACCGCAAAGAAAATATCTGGTCTCATGTTCGTCAGGTACATCAAGGACCCAATCATCTGGCGATACATAGTGACATCAACTGGTTCAGATGAAGCATCACACAGAAGCTTCAGGTTTGATGCCATAGCCTCGCAGTCCATCATCCTGAACCTCTTCAGGATCTCTACTAGATACTTCCCTTGTCCAAGGAAGATTCCATCTGCACTCTGCCACACCTCCATACCTAGAAAGTGGTGCATCATACCCAAGTTCTGCACATATATGACTCCCTGTCATGTGTCTCAGAACCAAGTGGTTGCTCCACATACACTTCTTCTTCAACTACACCATTCAAGAAAGCTGTCTTGAAATCCATCTGGTGTATCTTCTATTTCATCACTTTTATATTTCTCTATGCTTCCATTTGCAGCATGCTTGATCTTGATAGATCCATATGGAATTCATAACAAACTTCCCTTCAGGTCTTGGGACTACATCCCAAACATCATTCTTCATGATCGACGGATCATGGCATTCTTCCCATATCCTGGGAACTTCAATATCTTGAATAGATGATTTTGTTGCTGAACAAATGTTGTAGTTCTTCTTTTGTAGGTGATGGCATACGATCTTTCCTACACAACAAGTTAAATTGCATGATTAGAAAACATCTCATAGTTTTCAGAACAAATTCTTACACATAAAGAAATACGTCATACAGTCATGCAATTATCTTAGCCAATGCTTCAATACAACATTTATCCATAACTTTCTGGATGCCTTCCAATCTCTACTAGAACATTGTTAAGAGTGTGCACAACTCCTAACATGTCAGCAAATAGGTTTCATTCTAGATAAGTAGCAATGGAATGTTGTACAGTGCCATAGGCCACTTACCCATCAAATGCATATTAGTAGTAAGCTGTTCATTAATGAAATCATTCTAATATGCATAATACACATCCTAAATCTAGGAACATAAGCATATACATCATTGAATAATATTATTTAAACAAACAAGTATGTAAGGAATGGTAATTAAAATACTTATCTTTGTTTGTTTGTTGGGTGGACTCCCTCTGAGTCTTTGATTCCTTGCAGGAGCTGCTGAAGTAGCTTCTTCTACACCTTTCTGTTGTGGAATGTAGAAGGATGGTCAACTCCCTCTGGATATCTGTATCCTTGCAGAAACTACTGGAGTATGCTCCTTTGCTTTCTTCCAGGAACAACTGGAGTGTGCTCCTTCTTGATTTTTTCTTCTTGGATTACCTGTCCTTGAACTTACATCCATCCTTAATCACTATGCATGCTTATTAGTATCATCATTGTGTTATCCTTGAGGACTCATACATAATCACACATTTATTAGTATAATCTTAATACTATCAAAACACAATAATATTAAACATGTATAGTCATGATCATTCACAGATAATAAACATTAGTATTCAAGGTTTCAGGGAAGTCTTCTTTTACTCATGCATATTCTTATTTGATCATAGGACTTTTCTGATTAGTTAAATCATCAATGCATAAACCCGTGATTACTCAAACCTATACCTTCATGATTCTTCTGGTTAGTCATATCATCAATTATGGTAAGAAACATAATATGTATACAGCCATGACTATTCAAACCTATGACTTCATGAATAATCATTCTCAACAACAGTATAAGATCTTAACACAAGGTAGGATTCTAGCTTGATATAGGAAAAACATACCTGGATTAGCATGCTAGCTAGTTGTGTCTAAGATACCCGCATAATGTCTTATGTTTCTCTTCAGTGACTTGTGCTAGTAACCTGCATGTCTTGTAGATTAACCATTGTAGGACCAAGTTATACATACCTCGAAAGTAGATCTTCTATGAGATCCATGACAATGGATGAATCTTTGTCTTCATGTCACAATGAGCATATGCTCTTGAAGTAGAACATGATTTGACTTTCTTGGTGTACCTTTTGTGTTAGCAAACAACATAAACCTCATACAACATCACAATGCATTAGTACAATCATAAGTGTCAAAACCTTAATTAATGAATATCTTCTATTAAGGTGATACGACAAGTCCAGTAATTAATCAAGATTGTACTGTAATGATATGAAGACAAACATATGATAAATTTAACCATGAAACATACCTGTAAGCCATACCTGTCAAGATTGATTGTAATATTCTTATGGAAGGCCTTAGCCTCATCTCCCTCTGAGACAGGAACTTCTTCACTTATGCAGGTGACCAATCCATCTTCTTCTAGGATCAACCCAATCCACTTGATTTGCAAGAACTGGACCTGGAGCTGGATTAGGGTTTGTCAAAGACACCCCAAAAATTCAAACTTTGAATTTCAAACTTTTTAAAGGATAGAAATATGTGCCTTGATGAGCTGATCAAGTTGGTATATTCGGAATTTGAAAACTGCAAAGTTTCACCCCTCAAAATTGCCTTTTAGATTTCTGGATTCACTGGGGCGGACCTTGAATTAGGATTTGAGTTTCCCGGAGCTTCACCCAACTAAAAGATTTGATTCAAAACTCTAAGCTTCGACTTTTCTGAGGAGCTTCCAGCTGGGGTCACAGATTTCCAAAATTTCAATTTTTGCAGAAGCCCTAATTTTCCATCTTTCCGATCAAACTCCCGAACTGGGGTTTGATCAAACCCGGCCTTCTGCCCAACCAAAAAATATGATCTTGGCCTCTAAATTTCGATTTTGATGAGTAGCATCTAGCCGTGGTCTCCGATTACAAAAATTCTAACTTTCTTCGAAGCCCTAAATTCCGGAAGCCATGAATGAAGGTACTAAAAAATAATTCTGTTTTGACAGAAATATGTACCTAATTGTTTCTGGTGTAAATCCGAACTTGTTGATCCACAGGGTCTGAAATGTTTTTCAAAAATAACCCGACCTGTTATGTTTCCATCCCGACAGTTCCGACCTCAATTGGATTCTCTGAGAGAGATTTATGCCAAGTGTCGCAACGTGACCTTTTTATGGGAAAATACAGGAGAACACACTTGTACGGAGTTCCACGTGTCACTGTTTCAACTTCGGCCTCTAAATTTTTTTCCTGAGATAGTACAGTCTGTGTACTACTTGTCACTTTTTATTACATTTCATTTGGAGCTTCCTAGCCCAAGTTATGACCTTTTTCCCAAGGTCACCAGATTTTGACTCAGATCTAGAAGAGGCAGAAACTCTATATTGTACAGATCATAAATCACACAGTACAACGAATTAGAGGTTGTCCCTTGGACACAAGGTACATGGGGATCTTATCTTAGACCTGTAAAAGTTTCAGATCCAACAACTTCGCCAAAACGGATTTATAGCGAAAGTGCTACGACGATTGGTTTTTGCTATATCAAGCCCTAGCATCGTAAGTGCAACAAGTGTCATACATCCCATGTCATGCCTTCTTTCAGGCTAGCTCTGATACCATGTTAAATTTTCAGAATTTGCTTCAATATGATCTAGGATCTTAACTGAGAGAACAACATGTACAACAAATCTACAGCATATCAATCATGGACACAATAATGCAAGCACACAAGAGACACAGAGTTTACTTGGGAAAAACCATAAAGGTGAAAAACCCCAATAACTTCCTCAGAGATAGATAGAGCAATGATACAACTAGAATACAAGAGATAGTCTTGTCCTAGCAGCAGAGCCTCCTCCTCCACAAGTGCGCCACTCTCCCAAGTGTGAGTGAGAGAATAGAATGTGTAAAATGAGAGAGACACACTCTCTATTTATACACTAACTTGACTTGAACTTTACTCAACTAGGTCAGTCTCAACTTAACCACTTAACATAATGCTGACTGGGCCAACCCCCACTAGGGTGGTCTAATAACCCTTTGACCCACATGGCCGACCCCCAATAGGGTGGTCTAATAACCCTTTAACCCACATGACTTATACAGGGCCGACCCCAACAAGGTGGTCTAATAACCCATCAAGTATAAGTTATGACACTTACAATATAAATGACGACACTTCCGTATAGAGGAATAATAACATCTCTATAGGAATACAATATGCATATATGTGAAATACATTCCGAAGTTACATATACATCAACAAGGTAGGTATCAAATTGTTTCCTTCTATGAACTTCCCTTATTGTCTCATTTACGCCATGGAAATTTGGTAAATATACCATTTAATCCTCTTAAAGCCCTACAAACCATGGCTGGTTATGCAAAAACTACCCAACACCCAGTTTCCTCCCATACTAATCATGGCCTAATTAAATTATTAGTCTTGAGAGCCATTGCAAATTGTAATTTAACCTGGGAGCAATTTCTTACTGGAGATGGGCCAATCATAGAACCTGTATTAGAAATGGAGGGTGTTGGTGAAGGTAATGAGGACCGGCGTTCCTCAAATCCAGTTGGGGGGGAGGATGGAGCATTAGGGAACCAGACTAAGGATGAAGAGAAGGTAAATATGGGAGAAGCAACACCAGTAGAAAATCCTATTGCTGAGGAAATTGTGATGGAATCCATGGCACAGAAGGCAGTGACATCAGAAGCTCTAACTGCAGAAGCAGATACTCAGGTGGAAGAAGCTGATACTGGAGCAACTATTAAAGTTGCAATAGTAGAAGCTGCAACTGCAGAAGCAAGAATTTAGGAAGAGGGATATCAGGCAAGAACAAAAGGAGAAGGGACTGTGGAAATTTTGGAGGTTGTGTCCTCTCTTGAGATAAGGGGGACCATTATTGAAGAAGAGAAGACCGAGGAAAAGACCCCTGTGTCAAAGAAACGAAGAGGAAGGTCAGCAAACAAGGGTCAGACATCCACTGCAGCAAAGAAAAGAAAAACCAGAGCTATCATAGCACTAGTAGCAGTAAGAAGTGAAGAAAACCCAGTGGGAATGGTGAGGAAAAGAAGGACTCGATCGACTGTAGCAGCAGAAGCAGCTGTAACAATAACAACAACAGAGGCAACAGAGACAGTAGAAGAAGCAGTTACAATGGATGCAATTGGGGTTAATAATGAAGCACCCTCAGCAGAGACAGCAGGACCAGTCAGAGTAAATATCGAGTCACCTATGGCAGAAATAACACCTGTAACAGGGGTAGATATAGAAATTCCCTTTTTGAATGCCAAGTCATCTACTATTATGCAGGAACCTTCCATAGAAGAACCTCAAATCGAAAATCTCCTGCATGAAAATGAATTGTTAAAGGAGGAGGCGTAGACATTACGAAATGAGTTGGAAAGATGGAAGGGATTAGTTGGAAAACAAGCAAAGAAGAATTTGAACACATTATTAGATGTTGCAAACTTATTAGAAAATTCATCTCTTGCACTAGAAAATGAGGAGAAAGGAGAGACTATTTTCCCAGAGTGTGGAGACAGATTCTTTGCAGCAAGACACAGATTTATTGTGTTGGGAGTTGTATCACAAAAGCATACACAGATAGAGTAGGAGGAAGAAAAAATGCTAGAAATAGAATTGATGTGGGAAAATGAGCCAAAAATTGAAGTGATTTCTGATTCAAATCTAGGAGATGAAACAGTGTAGTCCCAGCCATCAGGGGATACTGAACTTCTTCAGGACTAGTCTCATCAGTTAGAGGGATTTGATATAACCTAGAAACAATATCAATAGTTCAAAGAAATTGAAGGACAAGGGGTTGTTACATAAGAACCAGCACCCTTGAAAATATATAGTGAGGTTGCAACTCAGACAGCAACATTTGACATCAGGGATCAAGAAGAGAACATTGTTACACAAGAACCAATGTTTTCAAAATCATTTGTTGAAGTTGCAACACAAACTGAGATGGCTAAGGTTGAAATGGAAAGAAAGGATGTTGTCACACAAGAACCAACAGTCCTAAGAACATTTGCTGAGACTGTAACACAAACTGAGAGGGTTGAGGTTGAAATGGAAAGAAAGGATGCCGTTACACAAGAACCAGCATCCCCAAAATCAATGGCTAAGACTGCATTATAAGCACAGACCACTGCAACACCAATGGAGAATGAAACTGTTACACTGCCAAAGCAAAATGAGGAAGTCATTTATCTAGACTCTGATGATGAAAAGAATGTGGAGAACAGAAGATTTCAACAGCTAGAGAAAAATATTCTCTGGCTAAATCTCGAGTTGAATAAATGGCACAAATATATTGATCAGTTCAGGACATGTATGATTTTTCTCCAAGAACATAGAAATGTCATTAGGGAGTTGAGAGAAAAGTGGGCTGAGGAGTTATTCTTCCAAAAAATCCAGTAAGAGAAACTTCAAGAAAAATATGAAGGATTGAAGAAACTTAAGTCCCTGCAACAAGAAAAAGATAAAATATATATTCTTTCCCTAGAATTATTGAGTTGCAGGGATCCATCCCCCTCTTACCCTATCTTTCTACATGAACAGACAACTTTATTTCAATTAAGGGCTCTGAAGGAAGGGAGATCATTTGATTTGGCAACAGCTACCCAGTTTTTATAAACTTTTCTGAAAAGTGATTTTGAGGATCAACATTTGTTATGTGAATTGTATTTACATGATAGGGCTTGTTATATGACTCTCCATCCAATCCATTGCCTTGTTTGGGGGATGTTCAGCTGAGGGCATTTGCCTCTTTTGTCATTAACCATGTAAAATGGCGAGATTCTTTCCAAACCATCCTCAATAATTAGGAGAACTCTACTCTCTGGATTAGGGGTGAACCTCATGATCCAAAAGAACTCATAAAAAACCATGTTGGATCTCTTAGGGTTCCTACAATTTCCCAATACTTTGAAATTTTGTGAGATAAAATCCTCACCACATGTGTCCCGATGATTCTTAATATGCAGCAGAGTGCTCTGGAAGGTAGTGAATATAGATGGCTATATTCTTCTTCATCTCTAAAGGAAGGGGACCCCTACTGCTTTGAGAATTTCAGGAAAGCCTTGACAAGAGTTCCTAGATATGTGCAGTTTATGGAAAAATGTGGACCTTGGTGGATTGGATTGAGATTTAGATTCCCTCTCATATGGCTGCTTGTGAGTCCTTACAGAAACAGCTATGCTTTGATTGAAGAAGAAGAGAATTTGTGTTGGGATAAATGGACAGCCTGCTATGGGTTTGTGCCTCGAGGGGAAACACCAAAATTTTCCTACAACCTCACAAATCTTCACAGATTCAACTCAGACTCAAATTCGGACTAGTGGAGGTTGTTGCATGAGGACATGCAATTAGATAGTTGGGGGGAGATGTTGGGTCCAGGAAATTCCCCTTTTTTCCATCCTCATTACATCATTTTTCCCTTATTACATCCTATTTTCATAAGCCATACCTATGCCTTTTCTCCAGATCAACCAATAATATTGACAGGTATAATTTGTTATTGATTTATTTGTTTTATGCCTAAGATTGTTAGGGCTCTAGATCCTAGTCCTTGATTTATGCTAATCTATGTGATTTCATTTAGTCAAGGTCTAAAGCGTAGGTGTATTAGCCAAATGGCGCCAGATGTTACTCTTCAAAGCCCAATTCCTCATAACTCCAAGGGACAACACATTCCTCCACGAGAATCTGTAACAGGCCTCCACTGAAACAGAACCCAGCTACAACAAATAGGTCGCATTCTAGCTTTCCAAATCCATTGATCCATTGATTACTGGAGAAACATCTCCTTCATGAGTAATAGCCTTGTTTAATACGGTTGTAATAGTTAGTTGTAACTCCGTAGCATGAAGATCAAAGATCTTCATTGCTGCACAATTTTAGTGGATTGTGATCTGTACTTTCAATGTATAAATATGAGAAGGCTCTTGTAGCCTGGGGTTGGACAATTACCATTTTGCATAAGATGTAACAGAGCACTAAGACTATCAATTTCCATCATTAATATAAGAGCAGAGTTCTTCATTTCTGTGTCTTAATTTGTTGTGATTCTCGGCATCTCTATTAGAAGGCCAGGGCCCACCTTCTCACAGAGATAGCCAGTTTAAGTAGGTAGGTTAATCTATCTTTCTTTCTGTTGTGTGGTGTGGAATCATTGTAGATGTTACTGTTAGCTGCAACAGAGGTAAGCATTCCTTTTGGTAGTTCACGATTGCATCGTGAATATCTGTAACAGAGTGGTGTGACAGTTGACTGTGTAGGTTAGTTCAGTTTAATGCATGTGTGTTCGAATCAGCTGTAACAGCCAAGCTCAATCCCAATATCTTTCAATTGTTTATGCTTTCTAGGATTTCCAGTAATTATCAGTTAGAGTTCAAGCTTCTGTTTAGATTCTGGTTGCTGTTGTATCTTCAATTGGTTTATTAGAATAGGTAGATTGTGATTGAGTAACAATAGCTACTAGATGGATCATTTTGGTAAAGATTGAATATTGTAGTTTGATAATTATAGGATTTAACTTCTTGCAAAATTAATCTAGTTTATTTTCATTCTTAATTTTATAAATGCTAGGTTGATTTCTGTAGGAAGGTAACTGCAATTGAATTCCTAGATGTATGAGTTAGATTAGTTTTCTTTATCGAATGAGTTTGGCTAGACAAACTGGTAGGATCATTATCTGCATTTAGTTAATCAACTGCTTGACATGTTTATGCATAGATTGTGCTTATTGCCATTGAAATAAAAGACCTCCCTGGGTTTGACAATTTATATTGAGCATCATGTGTGTTAGTTTTAATTAATTGACATAAAGGGTGATCGATAAAGTGCAGTATGGTTGAGACATGTGATGGGGATGACTACTGTAGCAGATTCATATAAGTGAAGAAGTCAAGGAGGCATACTTAACAACCGTTCGTTGTTGTTGAGGAGGTTAAAGGAAGTTATTAAGGTGGTTGGGATCATTCCATATGTCACCATAGGCAGAGGTTGTGTAGCACGTCCAGATGGTGCTGACAATTGCAGGTCTGTAGGATCAGGGAGAGTTCGATGGACATAGGAAGGATGTCTTGTGGAATGTAGTGAACCTCGGGAGCAGTAGTATTAGAGTAGAAGAGTAGTGCGAAGGCACCGAGAGAGGGTTCATTCATCCATAGCTAATTGAGTTCTTTCATTCAGCAAAGACCATGAGAGGGAAGAGGATTGCACGCAGTCGAGAAACACACTAAGAGACAGAGATTCATTTTTGTATTTTATAAAAGGCTAAGGCCGAATTATGTATTTTCTTTGTAGTTAAACATTGTAACTTGATTCAAGTAATAGAAGCCAGCTTCTGGCATTCAATTCACATCTAGCCTTGTGAGCACCCTGTGTGTTATTGTTAAGCAAGAGGGTACATCCTAACCTCCCTTGTGCCATCTAAGATACCATGACCCAAGGGAATGTAAACAATCAAATTAACCTGGGGATCGCACCTAGCCTATACCACACCAACCCTCAACTGGTTGGATTTTGGGTGTCTCCTCTCAACTAGATCACCCCTAAGGGGAATTGAACCTTGGTTGCTCTACTGACGAGACCCACACCTTAGCAAAATGAGCTAGTGGGAATTTAACTCCAGTTATACAATGTGGACCTACATATCAATGTACATTAAATAAATGTTGAGAACCTTGAATCATATATCAACTTGAATATTTAGTTACCCATCATGTAGTGGTACCTTTTGCACAATTAGTGCAAAACGATTTAATGATGTTTCCATCATCTCTCGAGGTGTTTAATTCAACCTATCAATTGTACATGTTTCTCTATGTGAATAAATGATCTATAGTCAAACATAGAAAAACATTTTTATTAATGGTCATTGATGTATACTATTAATATAGACGCGGGAAAATCCACCAATAATTATGATGGGTTCCAAGGTACAAAGTATAAACATAATGAGTGAATAAATTATCTGACGTTGAACACTTCAGTGAATAAGTAAACAAGATTCAATGATGTATACCCACTACTAATTGTTAGGGAACTTGCCACAAATTTTTGCAATCCCCTCGGTATTGTCAAAGGTATTAAGCCTAATTCTCATATAGTTATTTGAAGTGAATAGGGAAAATCTCATCACAATGATTGTATTTATACATCTCTCATAATTAGACATGAAACAAGTAACCAAAAGTAACAAAACCAATACATGTTTCTTGAGAATGGGATGGATAAAATGAAAGGTAAAAAATTTGAGGAAGAATGGGCATATGTTTATCATTTTCCCATGAGCATGAACATAAAATTAATATGACTTGGTAGAAACCCATACTCAAATAGAAACCAGTGAAAACCATAAATGCTTGACACATGTGTAGGGGATTTGTAATGATTGGAAGGATATTAACCAATTTATGGACTAATTCATCATTATGGTATGGATTCCTAAGTAATATTAATCACAACTACAATATATTTTGACACAAACATGTGTTATGTTCAAGGGTGAGACTCATTAACAATTATCATGCTTAACATAAGAAATTATAAAGGTCAATGTTCTTCTCCACCCCATTTTTTGTTTTTTTTATGTTTTTGTCTTTTCCATGTTTCTCAAAGCATTAGAAAAGGTATGCTATGGTATAGTGGAGGGAACAAGTTTTGTCAGGGTGGGTGTGCAGGTGCATTCGAAGAGAATGATGCAAATCTTGTGAAAAACAAAGGTGTTGTGCAGGAAAATACCTTATAGTGGGGGAGATGACACTACCAACTTACATGGGGTGACAGGTAAATACATTCATGTTTTTTATTAATTACTACAAATGGAAAGAGGTTAGGATTCCGAAAGTTTTACCTTCTTAACGATGTCTGGTCCTAGATTTCTCCTAATCTTCCACAATGATGAACCTGCAAAACAAAGTTAACCTTCCTCAGTGTATCTTGACTGTAATAAATATGATGAAATTGGAAATAACTTAACATCAACTATAATTAGATATTCAATCAAAAATAAATTCCATCAAATAGACATTCGATTGGGACGGGAAGGGTATTTCCACCTTTTATTGTCAAAGAAATTTAGATAAGTACATATATACCTGATCTATCCAAACACTTCTGCAACTGAGTCTTGGGCTCCTGCTCCTCACAATGACTTAAGAATTCCTCCAGCGTAATAGCATCTTATCATTCCTTCTAGTCACCTCTCTCATGGCTTTCCCTTGTATTTATGGCACAAGGTAGGTAGTTGAATTCGAGAGGTGGTTGAATTGGGAGGTTGGCGAAGTTGTAGAACCAACTTCAACTAATCCCAATTCGTAATCTAAATATATTTTTTCATTTCATCTTAAGATGTGCGCAGGTTTCATACAACTAGACTAGCACACAGTATGCAACTTCTGCATTTGACAACCAACATTCACAACATTTTGGAGGATGTGCGCATGTTGTATTGAATAAGACCAGTGTTTAGAATGCTATATCAATTTGGAAATAGTAGCGCACACATGGTGAAAACTGTAGAAAAAATATGTTTCTCAACTAAAGAGTGTAATCTTAGCAATAACTCATCCAGGGTCAACCTAGCTCTTCCATCCATAGTGTCCTTTTGTGTGATCGACAGAGCAATGTGATCACGGACGAAGAAGTGCAGATTTGACCAATAACAGATGCCCCCTAATGTGTGAGGTTAGAGTGAAATGATGGACGAAATACATTATAATTCTAAGTTAGAGGAGGAGAAAGAAACCAAATAACCAAGTCACAAAAGTACCTAAAAACAATGATCAATATCAACGAGTAATTACAATCTTGACATCATATAGATGTTCGTTGTTATACAACATGATATCAAATACATAACTAGGAGATGTATATATAGCATGGCCACTGAAATACAAGTGTGGAACCATGACATAGATAAGAGATCATAGCCATAACAACAAGCTGGATCTATGTCTCATGAAGAGCCAAAATGAGTGTGGCTCAGTCTTGCGCAACTTGGGGGATAACATAAATATGGTGATGCTATCAGAGTCCCAAGGTATTCATACAAACAACCCAAGGTAAAAACCCTAATCATGTGAATAAATGAGATGGAGTCGAAGATGGGGGTATCGTTTGATTACCGGTCATTGATGTATACCATTAAGAAATGCAAGGGCTTAGATCGATAATGATAATGGGGCCCAAGGTACCTAGTACATTCCAACAAGTGTGAGTAAATGGACTTCAAGTTGAACACTTGAGGAACTTGTCGAAGAAGAGACATTGATGTATTCTCATTATTCAACAGCAAGAGAAACTGCCACTAATGACTGCAATACCCAAGGTACTAACCGAAACTCTAAACTTCATTCCCAGAGCATAATGAGTTGAAGTCGATGGGAAGAACTCTGTTGGAAGGGAGGCCTTAATGCATCCTCCACCATCCAATGCGAGGAACACTCACAAGTTTGAGTTGATTTGGAGTACGACAAGTAACAAGATGAAACAAACTGACACTAGGATGGCCGACACATGAAGTCAAGGTAACTGTAGAATGATCGACACAGGATGTATCCTTGAATAGTGAGCACAACACAAAGTGACTTAGGCAACTTTTGACATGAGGGGGAAGTGATATAAGCCTGCAATGTAGGAGACATTATCAGACTCTCCATATGATTGGAAGAATAACCAACCAGAGGAGTAACAAACTCTAAGATCAGGTTCGCCCTAAGGTCAAAAACTAAAACCCAACTGAATGATGAACTCAAATAGGTGTTGTGTTCAAGGATATGACTTACTTAACTGCCTTTGAAACTTAAAAGATGTAGACATACCCTTCTCTTCCCTTATTCTTTTTGGTAAAAGAATGTCCTTTTTGTTGTTTTAATGAGTCCAAGAAAGCAAACTCAATAAGCCCAACCATGTAAAAGTTTAACCAGCCGATGGGAGGAAGACTTAGGACCTTCTTCATTGTTTATAGAGTTTGAAGAAGAGATAGAAGAATACTCTATAATACTAATATGTGGATTTTAACATCGAGCCAAGATCTGTTATTGCTTGCCGATGTTTTCAATTTTAAGGAGTCTTAAAAAATTAAACAATAACTCCATGCACCTACCCGTGGATTTTAGTATCGAGCACAGGTTGGTATGTGCTCGCCAGTGTTTTCCTGTTTATAGAGTCTGAAAAACTTAAACAGTCCTCTATATATCTTCTCATGGATTTCACATCGAGCCCGAGTAGGTGAATGCTTGTTGGTATTTTCATATTTCAAGAGTCTGAAAACCCTAAAGAAGACTCCAAAAGGTCCTTTTTCGAGCAGTTAGTCTCCTCACCCGAAAAAGTGTAAAACACTGAGAGAATAACTCTTCTAGGCACGGATGACTAGAGTATTCCTTTTTCGTAAATAATTAGCAAAAGTTCGGAAAATGGGTAAGCTTATACTTAAGCGGATGTCGCTTCAAATCCTTTAATGAGTCTGAAAAGACAACTATACTTGGCAATCTTGTCATATTTAAAGAGTCTAACAAGAGCTTAGAGAAAACTCCATAAAATATTTTCCGTAAAGGTTTAACGAGTCCGAAAAGTAGACTCGTCACCTCATTACTGTTTTTAATGAGCTCAAAGGAGATACAAAAGAATGCTCATAACTTCCTTACTATTTTTAACGAGCTCGAAGTGAAGGTGGAAGAATGGTCATAACCTCACATTTTTTAACGAGCTCAAAGAAAAGGTGGAAGAATGATCGATGGTGGATAAATGTCCAAATGAATGGAAGACTTCATTATAGACTCTAGGAAAACTTCATCAGATGGAAGTATATCATCCCAAATAGAACACATGTCTAAACATTGAGATGGAGTTATCGCCTGGTCAATTGCCGGGACCTAGTCTCGAGAAGGTAAGCATGAATTCAGAGGCTTCTTCTTAGTAGCAATTGGACTCAAGGAACAATATGCCACATAATTTGATTGTGACATGGTAGTGCCTACTGACAGGGGATATACTTTGTCTATAGTTTGGTAATAAGAGGGATCAACAAATGTAAATTAATCGATAGTGACAATGCTTCCGTTGTGAGGAAAATGCATCACACAAAATAACGTAAACAACACAACCTACATAGCATATACGTAATCACGCCCTATGATCATATCAAAGTCCATAAGGTCCTTTAAAACCATAAAATCAACTAAGACTATTTTTCCACTCAAAGTAACATGTACCTGAGGGAGGAATCCCACCGGTTCACTAGGTCTTCTATCGAAGGTCAACGGCCAATTAACAGCTGGAGAAAGGTTAGGAAAACCTAAATCTCTCCAAGCATAAAGGGATAAGATACTAACAGAGGCACCTTCATCTACAATACATCAGTGAACCACATGGTTACTGATATCAACCTTTATTTGGAAAGGTGAATAAGAATGAAGGCGAGGCCCATTTAGACTATTCCAATCAAAGGAAATGATCCCAGAGCTTGGTACGGGTTCACTCGGCACAGATGCAGTGCCCCCATTTTGAGAAACATCCGAACTGGTAATGCATAAGACTTTAGGGACATGTGCATTAGTCTCTAAAGGACTGATGGGATCATTCGAGGATTGCATCGATTCGATCACTTCACTCTTTGAAGGAAGAGTGAGGTTGACCAAAGATTGCATTGGTTCAACTACTTCATCAATCAAAGGTTGATCAGGATGTTGGGAATCTATAGAAAATTCAGGAGCAGAGGATCCTTCAAACATGGACCACACTCTCTATGCCTCTGTAATAGCAGGGCACAAGTGAGTAAGGTGATCTCCCTTACAAAGTTTACAAGGGAAATTTGGCTTGCGTCCTATAAGCTTAGACTCCTTTACAACATCCATACTCTCAACATGACTAGCATTGCCTAACAGCTTGCCCCCAGCATGACTTGTAGTGGCTGGTTTCTCATAAGCAGAAGACTTTTGAACTATGGACCACACTCTTTGCACTTCTGGAAGTACAGGGCACAAATAGGTCAGGTGGTCTCCCTCGCAAAAATTACAAGGGAACTTAAGCTTCTGTTTATTAGGATTATCGACAATGTCATCTTTCTCAGCATGACTTGTAGTGGTTGATTCAGTGTCTCCAGTATGACTCAAGTAACTGGTGACTTGTCATTAATATGACCAGCAGTGATCAACGATGTGTCCTCAACATGACCAACAGTAGTTGAAGACATGCTTTCAGTATGATTTGCAGTGACTGAAATTTTGCTCCCAGCATAACCTCCAGAGGCTGGGTAGGTTCCCCCAGCATGAATTTCAAAGGTTGGGTACTGGGTGACCCTAGAATGACTTCCAGAGGCTGGGTGGGTGCCCCTAGCATGACTTCCAGAGGCTAGGTGGTATCCCCCAGCATGACTTCCAGAGGCTAGGTGGGTGGGTTCAGTATGATTTATAGTGACTGAGTGAGTTCTCCCAACATGACCACCAGAGGTTGGGTAGGTTCCCCCAGCATGACTTCCAGAGGCTGGGTGGTTTCCCCCTTGATTTGGCATCTTCTTCCTATTCTTCCTTCATCTATTCCTTTTAGACTATTTGTTACTAGTATTACTACTTTCACAACATGAGGTAGAAGGAGGAGGATAAGATGTTACTGGAAAAGCAGGCATAGGGTTCTGATGCTCTTGATGTGAAGTGCTTACTTAAGAAGTATCAGGAGCATGCAAGGCGTTCGGAGTGGAAAACAACCAAACCGATAGCCCTATGGTGAATCCCGAAAGATTCAAGGTATCCATTAAGGGAGTACCATGTTCCCAATGAATGGAAAAGCACAAGGATCCCCTTGAAGAGGGGTTGCTTGATTGGTGCCCATTGGGATGCTATCCATAGTTTCTAACTCAAGGGGCCAGAAATCTCTAAGGCCAACTAAAAACAAGCAGCACAAAGAGCGCACCAATAAAAGTGTCCTATAGTGATCAAAACCAGGAAAACAAAGCTAATACTCTCAGAATCAAGTCTAGGATGATGAGGGCCCAGAAAAAACCAATAGAGTATCGACGGTCAGCTACACGACGTCCAATGGAGGTCCTCTGGGTGCAAGCGTTTGAATCCCCAAAATGCCCTCCCGGGGTTACTTCCAAAGGGTTACCTTTCGCATCTTTTCGAGGTGAAGTGGAAATATCCTTCCACTCTACCTGTGTAGAGCCCTAGGGTTATGATACTAAGGATACCACAAATACGAAAAACCTAGGGGAACAGTCATCAGCTTAGCCAAGATGCATGGGCAGGGTAGCGAAGCCTGAAATCCAAAAGCACTTAAAATTACTAGTGGACCCCCGTACGTGAATCAACTCTAGTTTGTGTTTGAGAGGAAAGTGAGGGGGTATCCTCAACAGTCCAATTGCCCACGGCCTCGTGCTTAACAGTGGTTTGAGTAGAGCGTTCCCAGGATATTTTGATAGAGGTGGGTTTACCTAAAACATTGTCTTACTACGATTGTTGAGTAATGAAACCGATTTCGGGTAGTTTAAGGTGATTTACCCCGAAACCCTAGCCTAAGCTAGTTGATGATGTGTATACCTAAAAAGAAAAGTTGCTAGTTAATTTTATTAAGGTTTCTTTTTAGAGGATACTTTTTAATCAATAAGGGTAGTGAAGTGTGTGTAATGGTTTCGACAGAAAGCAAAGTGCATATAAAAATAATGCATGAAACTTCACAAAAACTATTTTTGCTTATGTTCTTTCAAAAAAACAAATAGGTAATCCTAAGCAATTTTTTTTTCAATTTTGTTTTAATTTTTCAAAGCAAACGATCTATGCTACTTCGAAAAAGATGATAAATCTTACTACTAAGATACCAATTTTAATTTTGATCTTTTCTTCTACTTTGCAAAAAAAAAGAATTTGAAAAAGGACCAAGTAAGACCTAACGCAAAGTGTGGGTAAAGAAAAACAACGTAATGGCTTAAAACAATCAAATCAAAAAGACTTGAGAAAGACTCTACCTACAGGGTTGTTTCAATGAACGAACTCAAGGTTTGGAACAAGATGTAAAAGAAAATAAGGTAAAGTTGATGCACGAAATGGAAAGCAAACCAAGAGGATGCTCCTAAGCACCAAAACCTAATAAAACATCTTCCAAACAAGTAGGGTAGGAAATCAAGCCAAGGTGACTTCACCACCACACAAACTCAATGGAAAAGTAAACAAGAAAACTTCAACTAACTCAGACTAACTTGAAAAGAAACTCAGGAGGCATCCAAACCAACAAACTTTTCAAAAACCACCCTAAAAACTCAAACTGGGATCAAACCCTAAAAAAAAATTTGAATCTTAGTAAACGTGCACAAGTTTGCAACATACAACAGGCGTTGAGTGCGCAGGTCTGCAGAAGTGCAACAGGCGTCTAGGGAAAAAAGTGCGCTACTGTGGCCAACAGAAAGCTGCACATGAGTTCAAAAGGTATGAAAAAGAGGAAAGACACCTAACAACCAACGTTGAAGTAGGAAAATCAAATCAAAGGACCTTTAAGAGGTAGACAAGACTCATAAACAAACAAAGATGTCTTAAAACTCAGTAAAAAAAAGCAAGGAAAAATGCTAGTAGACCCAACAACCTAGAAACCAAACCCTAGTGGAGAGCTTGAACCTATAGGGAAAATGCGCTACTGTGTGGTATAAGAACCAGTTTCTGCCACAAGAAATGTGCTATTGTGTTTCAAGGAAACCAATGCACAAGATAGAAATGCACTACTGTATGAACAATAGACCAATGCAAAGGGACTTAACGTAATTAAAACAGCTTTGCTCAGTCAAACTGAAATGAATCAAGATAAAAAAGGAACGGAAAAGTAACCTATAAACAACCTCTTAGAGAACAAAAGACTCAGTAAATTGGAAGAAAACCTAGCAAGGAACCCTAGAGCAGAAAACAACCAGTTACTCCCCAGTGGAGTAGCCAGTTCTATTGTGCAGAAAAATACCTTATAGTGGGGGAGACGACACTACCAACTTACATGGGGTGACAAGTAAATACATTCATGTTTTCCATTAATTACTACAAATGGAAAGAGGTTAGGATTCCGAAAGTTGTACCTTTTTAACGATGGCTGGTCCTAGCTTTCTCCTAATCTTCCGTAATGATGAACCTACAAAACAAAGTTAACCTTCCTCACGGTATCTTGACTGTAATAAATATGGTGAAATTGGAAATAACTTAACATCAACTATAATCAGATATTCAATCAAAAAGACATTCCATCAAATAGACATTCGATTGGGATGGGAAGGGTATTTCCACATTTTATTGTCAAAGAAATGTAGATAAGTACAGATATACGTGATCTATCCAAACACTTATGTAACCGAGTCCTGGGTTCCTGCTCCTCACAATGACTTAAGAATTCCTCCAGCGTAACAACAGCTTATCATTCCTTCTAGTCACCTCTCTCATGGCTTCCCCTTGTATTTATGGCACAAGGTAAGCAGTTGAATTTGAGAGGTGGTTGAATTGGGAGGTTGGGGAAGTTACATAACTAACTTCAACTAATCCCAATTCATAACCTTAATATACTTTTCATTTCATCTTAAGATGTGCGCAAGTTTCATAAAACTAGACTAGCGCACAGTATGCAACTTTTGTGGCATTAGTAGTGCACACATGGTAAAAACTGTAGAAAAAATATGTTTTTCAGTTGAAGAGTGTAATCTCAGCAATAACTCATTGAGGGTCAACCTAGCTCTTCTATCCATAGTGTCCTTTTGTGTGATCGACAGAGCAATGTGATCACGGACGGAGAAGTGCAGATTTGACCTATAACAAAAGGCACCAAAGGTACTAGGCTAGTTATAAGCAATCTAAAAATGTATCCCATCTAGGATAATGGGTCAATATAAAATAGATATTTTGGCCAAATAAAAAGTGACAATAGTGACATAAAAAAATAAAATTTTAACCTAGACACCAAATGAAAATTAGGTAGTATGCATCGAGGTGCAAGTAATTATAGCATAATATGAGGTAAAATTGCAACATGAAGCAAACGTTTGGAAAAAATTCAAGTTGAGGATCTTCTTTCGAAAACCTATAACTCATGATCACATGGAAAATGATAGGCATCTAACCGCAAATTGAGAAAAGGTCGTAAAAAAGCCACACAATCCTGCGTGTAGGCAACATAAGGTCAAGAGAACAAAATATTCTCAATTAAAATTATATTGTGTTGTCCTCGCCTACAAAATAGTGAAAAAATTACTGTTGTATAGTTCCTTGTTGTAAAACTTTGGTCCAAAATGATTTAATATAGGTGAAAATTTGAGTTTTTGGTTCATTTTCCCATTGTAATTTCATAATTTTAGAGAAATATTTGGAGCAGCCAAGATTCAATAGCATATTATGGAATATTCAATTGTCAATTTTATGATATGATCTATATTATGATATGATCCATGTATATAGGCCACCTTATCCCCTTCTTCAATTTCATCTAACTAAACTTTAAATTTTGTGATTTTCTAGGTGATGACAAACTCCATTTGGCATGCTAGTGTGCAGTTGTAGTTTTGGCATAAAAAAGTCATGAGAAGATGGCCTTGATCATTGTTGTGGTATACAAAAGTTGTATATGGTAATAGTCACAACCATCCTCCAGAAAGGCAAAAAAATCCTCCAAGAAGGAAAAAAAAATTATGAAAAAACTAACCCTATTTTTTATGCTTGGTTTTTGCAAGACATTCTTCCACCATGATTGAGTGGAATAGGGAGAGAATGAGGATAAATATGATAAATATATAAATATTAATACAACTTTAGATACCTAGTGTGACTGTGTGTTTATGAGGTTTTTCCCATGAACACATGGAACACATGATTATCTACTTAGATGTAAAGTACATCTAACTATTGACAGGGTTATCTTATATGGGGGTGTCATTCCTCTTTAAGGGAGGAAGCATGGATCCAAATACCATGAACGTATCGAACTATATCCTACACCACTACAACGAGGGAACTTAGAAGAACAATAACTAAGCGTCAAATTGACGTATTCAAGACTTGATCCTTAACACCATATTTTTCACTATCACACAAGTGTGAGGATCAAGCATGTTGGAGTACCTATATACATGTGCCGAGATGTACTTCTAATTGGAAATCGTACAACAAATTGTGTTTGACTAGTCCTTGGCCTTGTGGTTAATATGTGATGTTAGCTGATGTGCGGTAAAACAAATATAGTGAAACAAATTCTATATGATTCTATTCTTTAATAATTTTTCATGGAGAGGGAACCATATATTTTTTGTGGGATCTTCACTCCTTGGCATGGGCCATGAAAGCCAAATACGTGGTGATGGAGTGATCTGATCATTCACTTGGGTGGCAAACTACCTATGACTACTTTTAGTCCAAACTTCTTCAATTGGTGGGTAAAGTAGATCATCATAGTGGATGATTACCTTTATGTCAAGATGAAATTTATCCATGATACTAAGATAGAATTATATCCTCAGGTCCAATGGGGTCGGTAAGAAACATTTCCTTTCTATGCTTTCAATTTGCTATTTTTTTAATAGTTTTTGAAGTTATTTATTTTTAGGGAGGAATTTTCTAGAATTTTTTTTTTTTGAAATATATAATGTGTACTAATCATATAAACTCGTAATGGCACACATGTTCATCCATTGTGACTTTTGTGGATGCGACCAATAGGCACTGTAAGAGGGAAGAGGAGTAACCAAATCCTAATTATATTTATGGATGCAGTTGAGACCCTATGCAATGTGTGTAGGAACCTCGATGAACTAGATATGGGATTCCATATGACACATATCAAGGAGTTGACTATGAGATAGGGATAGAGGGATGTGATGAATTTATTCTTCTATATCACTCTTAGGAGAACCGGGTTTCTAGAGATAAGTAAAAGATCAAAATAATTTCTACCTTTTATGTTTCGTGCAATAACTTTATTATAAGTGGTAATTATGACATTGGATTCGTTTGTTCGATGAAAAAATTAGTTCGATGAAAAAATTATGAGAGCAAGAGAAACATTGAGTATAATGTTTTACTTTGTGGCGAAGGATGTAATATCCATGAAAATATATTACTATAATTCCATGAGTTGGGAGAACAAATTTTCCAACCCATAGGAAGTGAAATCAAGTGTCAATAAGGTATTTCCTTGAACTAACACCCTAAAATATAGGGGAGAATCCAAGACTGTCAATTTCCAAAGAGAGGCAAGGCCTTCATTTCTAAGACCTAGGAAAATTAGATCTTATGAATTTCATATGTGGTAAGCAACGAGGGGTAAGAGTGGGAAGAGAGTTGAATATTTTATGTGTCATCACTATGTGATGTGTTAGGAAACTTCTAAGAAGAGATCTGAGCTTGATTTAAGTAGAGTGATATTACTATATTGTTGTGAGTTAAATAGAGACATTGGACTGGGTGGAGAATACTGTGGTATCGCTCATGGATTTATGCTTGGGGGTAACTTTAGTAAGTAAATTGACACCTCAATGTCTAAGTCTTGGTGGTATGTACATGCATGCTTTCTCGTTTATTATATTTATTGTCTTAGTTCTTTTATTCTTACAATTAAATACTTAGTGATAATTTTTTCTTAGAAGTATTTTTTTAAAGAAAAGGAATTACTCATATATCTAATTCTATGTTTGTTCATAATACATACTGGAAATCGTTGTTTTAATATTGCTAAAATGAGTATAGGAATAATACGATATACAAAAGATAGAAGGTCTAATTATGTTAAGGAGCATAGATTGTAACTGATACTAATTATGTTCTCTCTCTCTCTCTCTCTCTCTCTCTCTCTCTTTCTCTCTCTCTCTCTCCCATAAGCCCCTAACATCCCCCCCTCTCCCTCCCCAACCGTCCTCCCACCCCCTTACACTTAAAAACACTCCCACCTCTCTCTCTTTCTCTCTCTCTCTCTCCCCTAATCCCCCTACCCCTAACCTTCCCACTCTCTAAGCCACCTCCCCCCTAACACTAACCATCACCCATCAATCTCTCTCTCTCTCTCTAAACCCCCCCTCTCTCTCTCCCTAAACACCCTCCTACTCCACTTACCCCTAACCACTTCCCCTTGCACTTTTTCTCCCTCTCTCTCTCCTAATCCTACCTTTAACCAACCCCCTCTTTGTCTAACCCATCTCCTCCTCCCCATCAATTATCTCTCTTTCTATTCCTCCACTCAGTACCCCTAACCTTGTCCCCTCCCTTTATGTATCTCCTCACCCCACCCATAAAATCACACCTCTCCCTCTCTCTCCCCTCCAAGGATAATTTTAGGGGAGAAATTTAGCCCATGGGCTATTTTTCCATGTTTTTTTCCACAAAAAGATTCATCAATTTGCATTTTTTGAAGCCCTATTTCGTCCAATTTTGACGGGGGTAAAATTTTTTCACTCTACAAATCATCAAATTATTATATAAACTATAGAAAATACTGAGAAATTGAAATAAGTTTAGAAAAATATCGCCAAATATTTTATAGTTGACTTTTTAAGAATTGGTAAGATTCGCCAGCGTTTATACACTTTTAAATAAGTATGGGTCCTTAAAATTATCCCTGCTCCACTCCAACCCCTATTCCCATTTGCTCTCTCTTACTCTCCCTACACTAAATTCCCCTCGCTCTCTTTCCCTCCTAATCCTCCTCCCCGTACCACTAACAACCCCACATGACTCTCTCTCTCTCTCTCTACCACTAACCTCATACCTCTCTCTCTCTCCCTTCCTTTCTCTCCCTTCCCCACCCATAACCCACCACCTCTTTCTCTCACCACACCTCCCCTACCACTAACAACCCCACATCTTTCTCTCTCTCTCACTAACCCCTCTCCTCCTCCCCCATACTTCTATCTTTATATCCCCTCTTCCCACCTATCCTTAATCCTACCCCCCATCCTTCTCTCTCTCTCTCTCTCTCTCTCTCTCTCTCTCTCTCTTAATTGATAACCCCCCTCTCTCTCCCTATCCCCCCTCCTAATCCCCCTACTCCTAGACACCCCTCCTTTTTTTATCCCTCACTCTCTCTCTTATTACTACCTTTAACCACCCCCCTCTTTCTTTCCTCTCTCTCTCTCTTTAACCTCTCTCCTCTTCCCCTCCATATATCTCTCTTTACATTCCCTCTAACCCCTTACCCTACCACTAACAAGCCCTCTCTCCCCCCCCTCTCATTCTATCTCTCCTAATCTTCCCTACAACTAATAACACCTCATCTCTCTCTCTCTCTCTCTCTCTCTCTCTCTCTCTCTACACCTAAACCACCCTCTCTCTCCTATATCACCCACCGCACCCATATCACCCCACCTCTCTCTCCCCCCTCCAACCCCTACCCCCCCCTCCCTCTCCTATTCCCCCTACCCCAACCCCCCATTTATCTTTGTTTCTCCTAATCACCCTACCCCTCAATAGTAGCCAACCCCCATCTCTCTCTCCCTCTCTAGCATTATCCCTTTCCCTCCCTCTCTCTATCTCTCTCTCTCTCTCTCTCTCTCTCTCTCTCTCTCTCTCCCCCCTTAACCTTTAATAGCCACTCTCTCACTCTCTACCTCTTCCATGATCCTCCATGTACATGAAACCCCCCACCCCTATATCTCTACCAACCACCTAGAAGTCCCCTCGCTCTATCTCTCTAACAAACACCCCCTCTCCCTCTCCCTAACACCACCCTACACCTAAGAACCCCCCCTCTTTATATATCTCTCCTACTCCCGCTAACACTAACTATCCTCCTCTCTCTATGTCTCTCCTACTCACGCTACCCCTAACCCCCTCCTCTCTCTCTCTCTCATAATCCCCCTCCTCCCTACAACTACCCCCCCCTCTATCTCTCTCTAAACCTTACTAACCTATCTCTCACTCCCTCTCTCTCCCACACTCCTCTAACTACCTCTAACACCCACCCCCTCTATATCTACCCCAACCCCCTAACACCCCACTCTTTCTATCCCAAACCCTCCTCCCATCCCCTTACCCCTAACCACCCTCTGAACCCTCTATCTCTCTCTTAATACCCATACCCCTAACATCCCCACTCTCTCTCTCATAAGCTCACTCCCCCCTCTCTCTTTATCTACCAAAAAAAACCCCTCACTCCCTAACCCCATTACTAATCCCCCTACCCCTAACCACTGCCCCTCTCTCTCTTTCTCCCTCTCTCTCTCCTACTCTTACCTATAACCAACCCCCTCTCTCTAACCCAGATCCTCCTCCCCCTCTTCTATCTTCCTTTCTATCCCCTCCTCCCACTACCCCTAACGCCATCACCTCCATTTATGTCTTTGTTTTCCCTACATATAAGCCCACACCTATCTCTCTTCCCTTCTTCCCCTATCCCCTCTCTTTCCATCCTACTCTCCCTACCCCTACCATGCCTCTCTCTAGATTTCTTTCCTAATTCCCCCCCTTACCACTAACCACCCCTCATGCAACTCTCTCTCTCTCTCTCTCTCTCTCTCTCTCTCTCTCATAATCCCTCTCCCCCTACCACTAACATCCCCCATCTCTCCCTCTCTATGTCTTTCTCTTTCCATTCCCCACCCATAACCCCTTACCTCTCTCTCTCTCCCTCTCCCACCACTACCCCTCCTCCCCACCTCTCTATCTCTCTATATATATCCCCACCCTCCCTCTCTCCCCTTCTCTCCATATGTCTCTCCAAATACCTCTCCCCCCACAACTAGCCAACCCCCATCTCTCTCTCTCTCTCTCTCTCTCTCTCTCTCTCTCCCCCAACCACCTAAAATGCCCCCTCTCTCCCTTCCCAACCCTCCTCCCACCCCCTTAACCTTAACAATACTCCCACCTCTCTCTCTCTCATACTCCCACTACCCGTAACCTTCCCATTCTCTATCTCATAATCCCCCTCCCCTCTAACACTAACCATGCCCCATCTCTCTCTCTTTCTCTCTCTCTCTCTCTCTCTTTCTCTCTCTACCTAAACACCATCGTATTCTCCTTAACCCTAACCATTTCCCCTCTAACTCTATCTCCCCCTGTCTCTCCTAGTACTACCTCTAACCAACCCCCTCTTTGTGTAACCCCTCTCCTCCTCCCCATCATTTATCTCTCTTTTTATCCCCTCCTTCTAGTAGCCCTAACCACATCCCCTCCCTTTATACCTCTCCTCACCCCACCCATAAAATCACACCTCTCCCTCTCTCCCCTCCTACCCCTATTCCCATTCGATCTCTCGTACTCTCCATACCCCTAAACCACCCTTGTTCTCCATCTCTCTTAATCCTCCTCCCCCTACCACTAACATCCCCACATACCTCTTACTCTCTTTTTCTACCACAAAAACCCCCCTCTATTCCTTCATTTCTCTCCTTTCCTTTCTCTTCCTTCCCCACCCATAACCCACCACCTCTCTCTCTCTCTCTCTCCCCACCTAACCCTACCACTAACCACCCCCATCTCTCTCTCTCTCTCTCTCTCTCTCTACCCCTAACCCCCCCTCTCTACCCACCTCTATATTTGTCTCTCTAACTCTTGCTCTACCCAACACTAACCAACCCCCATCTCTCTCTCCCCTCATTTGTCACCCTAACTTCCCTCCTACTCCCCCTACGCATAACCACCCCTCTCTCTCTCTCTCTCTCTCTCCCCTACTCTTACCCCTAACCACCCCTTGTATCCATATCCTACTCATACATCTAACCACACCTCTCTCTCTCTCCCTAACCCCTCTCCTGCTCCATCCTACCCTTACTCCTACACCCCCTCCTTGCCTTTCTCTCTCTCTCTCTCTCTCTCTCTACCCTTAATCCCCACATCTCTCTCCCTAATCCCCCCTCCCACTCCCCATAGCATAAATTAACTCCCATCTCTCTGTCTACCATAACCCACCATCACTCTATGTCTCTCATAATCACCCTCCCCCTACCACTAACCAACCCCCATCTCTCTCTCTCTCTCTCTCACTCTTTCTCACTCTCCCTAACCCCCCTCCTAATCCCCCGACCCCTAACAAACCCCCATCTCTATCTCTTATGACTACCTCTAAACACCCCCTTCTTTCTTTCCTCTCTCTCTCTCTCCAACCCCTCTCCTCTCCCTCCATCTATCTCTATTTATATACCCTCCTCTCCCTACACCTAACATTGTCCCCTCCCTTGATGTCTCTCCCCGCCCCACCCAAATCTCTCCACCTCTCTCCCCTCCAACCCCTATCCCCCTCTATCTTTGTTTCTCCTAATCTCCCTACCCCTTAACACTAATGAACCCCCATCTCTCCCTCTCTCTAGAATTAACCCCCCTCCTCTCTCTCTCTCTCTCTCTCTCTCTCTCTCTCTCTCTCTCTCTCTCTCTCTCTCTCCCTCCTCCCCTCCCCTTAACCCTTAGTAACCCCCTTTCTCACTCTCTCCCTATTCCTTGCTCCTCCACCTACACCAAATACCCCAACCCTCTATCTCCTCCAACCACCTTTAAAAACCCTTACTAACCCATCTCTCTCCCCTACTCCTCCAAATACCCCTAACACCCACCACCTCTATCTCTATTGAAACCTCCTAACACCCCGCTTCTTTTTGTCCCCAACCCTCCAACCATCCCCTTACCCCTAAACACCCTCCCACCCCTCTTTATCTCTCCTAATCCCGCTACCCCTAAGCTTCCCACTCTCCCTCTCATAATCCCCCTCCCCCCCTCTCTCTATCTACCCCTAAGCCCCCCTCACTACCTAATCCCCCTCTTAATCCCCCACCCATAACCATTTCCCCTCTCTCTCTTTCTCCCTCTCTCTCTCTCCTACTCCTCGCTCTAGCCACCCCCCCTCTCTCTAGCTCCACTCCTCCTCCCCTCTTCTATCTCTCTTTCTATTCCCTCCTAACCCCATCCCATCCCTTTATGTCTTTTCTCTCCCTATTCATAACCTCACACCTATCTCTCTTCCCTTCTACCATTATCCCCCCTCTCTCTCCATCCTACTCTACCTACCCCTAACCACCCCTCTCTCTAGATGTATTTCCTAATCCCCCTCCCCCTACCACTAACCACCCCTCATGCATGTCTCTCTCTCTCTATCTATCTCCCTCCCTCTCCCCCTACCACTAACCACCCCTCATGCATGTCTCTCTCTCTCTATCTATCTCCCTCCCTTCCCCCATAATCCCTCTCCCCCATAAAACTAACCAACCCTCTCTCTCTCTCTCTCTCTCTCTCTCTCTCTCTCTCTCTCCCCACCAATAAACCCCTGCCTCTCTCTCTCCCCCTCTTACCCTTGCCCCCCCTGGCAAACGATTATATGTTATATTTTATTATCTAGAGATGGCATATTGTTGAAGGGCATATTTACTTATCCAGGGATCGGATAAATTTTACAGGCAAATTTCCGGGACCGGATAACAGATTTACTTCCACTTATCGCAGCCCAGTGCAAGATAAAAGTCTATCATGATATCATATAATTTTCGATAATTTTTTCTTTAACGTTAACGCTTTCATTTTTTTAAATAATAAGTTAGTTTCATATATATCAAAATACATTGATCGAAAATTGATTTTTGGTGAAACACTAAGTTTGTTTTATATATATATATATATATATTATATATATATAAGTGGTTGTTACGACGACCGCGGGGCCGACCACGGCGGTCTTTTAAGATCAAACTTTGGTTTATTATACGTTATGAAGAAATAAAGAAGAAAATTATTAGTTTTGTTTAAAATTTTAATTTTATGTTTGAAAAGATTGAAGAGAAGTTTTTTTAGGCCATTATAGTTTTGGCAAGTTAGGAGGATAGAAAGGTTTCCATTATAGCAAATTCTATGAAATTGAGATTTAATGTGAACATAAGACGTTACTCTAAGAGATTGGTCGGAATCCGGTAGATTTTTTTTGGTTTTGGTAGCGTTTAAATTGTGTTTTTGAATGCATGAATAGATTCAGCACCCTCAAATATCCTTATAAAAAATTACAATATTTAGACTACTCATTTTGGAATTAACCAATGTCCTATTTTACTATGGTGCTTATGAGAGTTCGTTCTTATCGAGGACCACGTTTTCTCTTTAAACTTATATATTTATCATAATTGAAATCAAGAAGAGACAATTGCTTTAGGAGATGATAGGTTTACCATGTGGTAAAGGGCCAAGGAACAATCCTAATGAGAATGCCTAATGGAGGGGTCAAAGATGTACAATATGTGTTACACGTACCAGGAATGAAGAATAATTTGGTATCTTTGAGTCAAATCACAAAGTAACATTTCATAATTGAATTTAATGATGACAAGTGTCTCTTAAAAGAAAAAAAAAAACAATATATGGTGGTTGTAGAAGATGTTGACAAAGGTGTTCACTACAGACTTATTAATATAACAACACGAAGCAAGGATTAGTGGTTGAGAATTTTGAATAACATCAAATGTCAACTCTAGCACCAAAGTTCTCAATGTCAAAATATCTTAGCTACCATAGTCTTGCACTTTTAAAGAAACCTAATATGGTAAACATGTTCCTTCACATCACCAAGAGAAAGGTGTTTGAGAACTTGCATTTTAGTTGAGCAACATAGGGTAACATTTGACAAAGAATGTACAAGCAAATTAGGCATGCAATTAGAATATGTGAACAGTGATCTTTGTGGTCCCAAGAAAATTCCATTTTTGGGAAGTGCAAAGCATGTTGTAGCATTCAATGATGACCTTTATGAAATATTTGAATGTACTTAATCAAGTACAGGTCAAATTTCTTTGAAATATTCTTGTAATTCAGAGCCATGGTTGAGAATCAAAGTTGAAAGAAGATTAATATTCTTATTCTAGATAATGAAGTAGAATATAAACCTATTGACCTTTGTGGTTAGTGCAAATTTCATGGTATTTACCAGCAGCTTACTCCACAACAACAATGTTGTAAAGAGGAAAAATAAGATGATTGTATATGTGTCAAGGATCATGCTTAAGGGAAAAAACACTCAAAAGCAATCCTGGTTGTAGTATATACAACAATATACCTTCTCAACTGAACCCAACTAAAATTGAGGAACATCACACCTGAAGAATCATTAACTAGTAAGATGCCATAGGGAAATCATCTAAAAAATATTGAATGTTATGCATATGCACATATGCCAAAAGAAAATAATTCATACGCTATCTTTGTAGGATACAATGAACCGTCCAAAGGATATAATCTCTTTGTAGGTAACGTAAGAGCAATATAATACAATGAAAAGATAAATATATTTTGGAACTCGATGAATTAACTAAACTAAAATACATTATAAGTTGCTTGTGGATCTAGAAAAGATAAAGTATAAGGAAGATGATTGGATTGACAAATCTATTATATAAGAATTGATTGGTGGCTAAAGTTTTTGCACACAAAGGTGTTGACTTTGACAAAAAAATGCACCCATAATTAAGATAAAAATAATTAGATCAATGGAAGTGTTATCCATTGCAGCTTCTTCAAGGGTGATATTTTGGAGTTGGATGTCGAAATTGCTTTCCTCAATGGTGTTTTTGAAGAGGGGGTGCATATGTAACTTCCCTAAGGCTCTGTTCAAAAGAGAAAGGATGTTATCTTATATGTAAATTTACCTCTATCATCAGGTGTCTCATCCTAGGTGAAGAATATGTTGGTACACCCTCTCCAATCCAACCCTGCATATGGATATGAAACCATATCTAACCAAGGATGGTCCTCGCCGCCTAGCATGTCAAGCACATCTACAGTAATCCTTGCAGGAAAGTCTTGTTGCCCCCTCTTGGGCATCATCTTCCCCCACATGCGCATATGCGCACCTATCATCGACCTAGGAGGGAACCAGTCAAAAGATGTCCTAGTTGCTGGAAATATCTCAAAAAATGGACAAAATAACTTTGAACCGAAGAGGAAGTTCCCCCTCCCTCCAATAGATGCAGAACATCAACTTAAAGCATAACAAAATTGTTGTAAAAAAATAGCAGACCACCTAATGCATCTAGGTGCCTACACTGAAGAATAAACATAATATAATAAAGGGAAGTTAATGCATTTCCCATCACTGGTGTAATGCATGATGGTCGTCAGTAGCAAAGAGAGGCACCTCACATCCTCTCTACCAAAAGAAGCAATGGAAAGCTACCCACAGTTGACCTGAAACTAGGAAGAGTCAAGAATATTGTGATCAACATATCTCTAAACATATACCAGCTCATTCGATGCTACACCTCTAGCTGGAACCTCAAGAAAATGAGGAATGTCCTCACCTCTCATAGAGAGTCCGATGATAAAGTATATGTCCTCCTTAGTGGGTTGGAACCACTCATCGGGACCAACTTGAAAGGTCGACCTATGATGATCCTAGTGTGTGATCAACTAGGTCAGGAATGTACTATTCCCCTTGAGTGATGTCGCCTCCTCATAGAACTTGAGGAGGTCGACAAATCTCAAGAGAATTCTAGTTTGAGGCATAATGGGACGAGGGTATAAATCTCTCTCCCTCTCCCTGGCCTCCCACTCTCTACGGAAGTTATACTGATCTACCTCTACCTCATCCTACTTCCTAGCCTCGTGGTGATCACATCTCTGTTTCACATATAATATAAATCAGTCTAATAAGCATACATACAAAATAATTATATCAAGATTATATATACTAAAATCAAATATTATATTTTTTTCCAAAAAAAGGACAACCAATGTGCCAAAAATATTATAAAAGAACCAAGTGCGGCGCGCTTATATCCAAATGACATCGAAATGCGGTGCGCTAAAATATGTCTACCACACCACTGGTTATATTTCAAGAAATTTAAATTAGATTTCGACGGTGCGCCTAAATCTTATTAGCACACCGGTATTCAAATACACCACCTTTAAAAAATATCTAATTTAATTGAAATATATTCATGGTGTGCCTATGGCACATTAGCGCACTGTAACCCGGTGCGCTGGCTTGCCATAGGAGCACCATTAGTTGTGGTTTTACAAGTTTATTAAATTGTGTCAACGGTGCACCTATGTCAAGTAATTGCATTGAAACCGGTGCACTGACGTGACATGAGCACACTGTATAACAAATGGTGCACTAATGTGACATAAGTGCACTGTATAAATGATTATTATTTTTCTCAATGTATGCCATACCGGTGCGTTAGGCATTAACAAGCGTCGATGTTTCGATGCCCTTTAATGTAATAAAAGCACCGATGTTTACGAAATTGTAATGTTTTATGAGTTGTATCAACGGTGTGCTTACTCCACATCATTGTACTGAAATCCGGTGTTGAGACGTGACATAAGAGCATCGTTTAAATGATTATTATTTTTTTAATTGTATGGTTACCAGTGCTTGTATTACACTTAATGGCATCAGAATGTCGGTGCTCGTAAATGTGTAACGCACCACTAAGCATTTAATAGTCTTAAAATATTTTTTCATGTTGAGCGGTGCATTTGAACCGTTTGGCTCGCATCGCTGCCAGTGTGCCCTGTAAAACTTTACAGGGTCCACCATTTAGCGGTGCGAGACAAATCACTCGAACGCACTATGCAAATGTTTTTTATTTTTATTTTTAAACAAGACAATTTCAAGGTGAATTTTAAAAACTAAAACCGCTAAAAAAATAAATTGTGAACTAAGAATCATTTCGGGGAAGCATATTGACGATGTATGGGAAATTTCAATTTTTACACATGATTTGGAAAAATTCAAACCAGCAACAACAACCAATAGGAGAGAAGGATGCATCCACATGGACCATGGATGTCAGGGTGTCTAGGTGGGTGAAGTGCAATACCAATACAGAGAGGCTCATATGCATTCAAGAGGCAAAAATTAGTTTTCTGACACAGTTATTTTTTTTATTAAACCCTGCACTAGTGCACTCAACAATAGAGCACACTGGTGCATTCCACATTTGCGAGCACGAGAATGAGTTGGTGTTAAAATAAAATATATGTTTTTAATAAAATAACAAAATAATTTTTTATTTTTTTTAACAAAATACTTTCCAGTGCTTTTTGTTTACGTGCCTGCATCGGGGCATCTATCATCATTTAGTGCATCGGGGCATATTACCATAGTAAAACACTATGGTAATATCTCTCACTTGGTACAACGTTATAATTTGACAGAACCTTTATCAGTGCCCTCACCAATTCAATGCCCCCTATGTTGTATGCCCTTTGCCGAAAAACAAAACTCTGATGACGATGATTTCAATAAGTCTTTTCTCCAGTACTCCATCCACATCCCGAACTTATAGAAGAAAACAGTACATAATTTCTGGGAAAACATTTCCCTAGATCCTCTACAAAGCCTTCTCCCTTGCAACGTCTCCTTCTCCTTATCTCAAAAATGAAATGAAGAGCATTACAAAGCCTAAACAGAAACCTATTCTCAAGCTCTGTGGAGAAACCGCCTCGTGCACAGTGGACTCTCGGCTATTTAAATAAGCTAAGGGGTTAATAACAGTTGCAAATTAGTAGCTACAACACTTAATTCCCTATATGAGCTGGCAATTCATTTTCTTTAAATAGGAAATGAGATACAACCGCGATATAGCAAATCAGTAGCAAGTGTAATACTTCAAAGCGCCCATTGATTTTAATGCCACCAGTAATCAAATCTAATAATATTAAAACACATCATCTCATGGATGGCCCACGGATGGCTTTGAGAAAGTGGAATGATAATGCGAAAGTGATTCTAGTTAGTTATAGGAAACGATGATAAGAAAATAAAGTTCCCATAGGGCAGTCCATAGGGCCTACGGAAACAACTAATAGTCTCTACTGCATGTGGACGGAAAGCAAGTAGTACCTTACGGATTATATATTTTACTTCTATTTACTTGGAGCTATATACTTTATCCATACTCTGTTAGCCCCCAAATTGCGTGCCTTAGTCTCATCCGGCTTCCAAGTTCCCATAGAGCAGAGCTATTCCACCATCTTCTAGCTAGCTAGATGTAGGCATTGTACAACCAGCCAAGTTGCCCCAGAATTGGTACTGAATCACTGATCAACAGATACAGAGGACTCAGGAGTAGCTTCACGAAGCATTCCCTCATTAAACAATATAGTTGGTACGTAGACCCAAATGGAGAATTTACCCAGTGTTGCAGTATATGCCCTCTGGTGTTCCTAAATCCATGAAATCACCTAGATTAATTGCTAATTACTGCTAATAAAGGTAGCAAGATCTTGGATGGGAAAATCATTGCCCAAGTTAATATGTTCTCCTTTAAAACCAATTCCAATTTTTATTTATAGACCAGTCTTTCTCTCTTTGAAAAATATAGAAAATCGGTGGCTCAAAAATTCTTAAATTTAGGTTCCCTCTGTTTTTCCTTTTTGATGTGGATTGAAGGTTTATAAGTAGCAAATCGATTCCCAAGATTGGCATTTCAATTCTATTTACACAGTTTGCATTATAATACAATAGCTTCCAGATTCTCTTTATCAAGATTCACTACTTTACACTCATTTTATTTTGCAGAAATTTTGGTATTGAATCTCTCCTCAGCTTTCTACAATTGTTTGCTTGCTTGAGAAATCGCATCTTCGTATTCCCCATCCTTCTTTCTGAGTTATTTTTTCATCCTCCTTCCATTGTTTAGTCATTTTCATTGCAAATTCAAAATCTAATCGCATTTCAGTGAGATTTCTTGACAAAATAGTGGTTTCTTTCTTCTCTCAAGTCATCGATTTGTTTTACAAACTTTTCATTAAGGTTCTTAAAGATCGATTCTTTATCATCTTCAATGGTGGAAGAGGGCCCATTTACATCTTTTGCATTTTCTTGCTCAGATCTCTTATGCCTGCCCTTCTTGTTATTGCCTGTCATCATGTTCACTAAAGAGACCTCCCTCCCTTAGGAACAACAATGTTTTGAATGAACCGTGACAGCTATGGCTTTGAACAATAAACAGTAACAGACTAACAGCTATGGATTTGAACAATAAAGTTATTCAAACTCACTAACAACACGAACAAGAGGTATGATCGATTAAAACAGGCTGTTATATAGTAGATTAAATTACAACATTCAAAACTAGTTGAAAAATGTATAAACAATGGATTTCCAATTTTTCAAAATTGCAAACATATAAACAATATATTAAAGATAACTCAAACCTTACAATTTGAAATTTAAATATAAATGGCCGATCTATTTTCATACAATAGACAAATAAAGAAAAATGTATAATAAACTGAGATAAGTACCTCTTTACTGAAAATAAATGGCTTTTACTCTCCAGGTCACTACAATAATCCCTGCAAATTCTAAAGCTGAAGCTCCATTGGTTCTCAAAAGTTATTATGCAATTAGAAGGTTATTACAGTTTGGTGCACTACAAAGAGATTTGTTAATCACATGTTTATATGTTATTACAGTTTGGTGCACTACAAGTTAAAGATATATAACATGAATAGGTATTAAGTTAATGGACCATGATAGATATTAATAATTATCAATTTTAAATTTAATGTAAAAATGTCAAGAAACTAAATATTGTTTTGAAGAAAAAATTAACAAAATTTAATTATTGAAGGGTAAATTTTTTTGCTAGACTTCATTATTGAAGGGTAAAAATTCAAGCAAAACGCTTCACCACGAGTGATATATACACGCAAAACGTAAAAAAACACTTTGACGGGTACAATGAAAACCAAATTCCAGCACTGCTGCCGGAAGATAGAGCCAGTCGCCGAAACAAGTAGCTGCCGGTATCCTTGATCATCCAGTCACCGGGATTGTGGTGATTTGTATACCCCATATCCCACGCCGGTGTGAGATGAAGAATCCTATGACAAGCCATCACAGAAACAACCACTCTCTGACATCTTCTCATCCAAGAGGAAGGGTTCCCCGAGCCAATAACCAATAGCCGTCATCACTTTTCACGCAGTCGGGTGGTCTTCCCCGAACCATTTCAAGAGTTTGATCCCCGAACCATTTCTAAGAACGAGATTAGATCGCAGGAGGAGCATATTTTTAGCGATGAGATCCTACGCTTTGATGGGTCGTTTTGGTGTAAGCTAAACGATAAGTTTTAGATGGAAATGCTTTTGACTGTCTCGAGTGACGCAAGTTTAAAAATTGTAGCCGTTGCTACCGAAACCGCCATTCCCTTGATAAGTAAATATGCCCTTCAACCGTTTTCCATCTGCACTTAATGGTTTGCCATCTCTTTGAGATATTGACATCGATCGAGTGAAAAAATATCCTAACAAGCCGTCACAAAAGAAACCACTCTCTGACATTAACAGCGAGTTTAAAAAGCTATTGAAAATGGTAGCCCTTGCTACCAAAACCACTGAAAAAGCTATTGAAAAATACCCTGATAACTTGACAAGCCGTCACAAAAACAACCACTCTCTGACATTAACACCCAGTTTAAAAAGCAATTGAAAATTCTAGCCGTTGCTACCAAAACCCCCATTCCACTGCTTTATAAAGATAGTGGCCTTTCCCTTAGAGTGGACTGCATTTCTTCTCTTAACTTTCTCAATGTGTTTGTGTTGCAATGAATGCATTTGTTGGGTATGAAGTGTTTGGATCGCAGGCCTGTGATTGTTTGTAAAATTTTGTTTTATGGTCGGCTCTGTCTATTTGATAGCCTAGAGATTATTCTCAAAGGGAAAAGTAATTAAGAGGGAGAGATTGATTTGGCATACGTTTGCCCGTGGAGGTTGAGGCCCATAAAAAAGCGCAAACTAACAGGTCTTGGAACTGTATCAAGGATATTATGACAATTAGGTCCCAGTTTCCTAGAAAGGTTCAGGATCCACTTCGAACAGAGCCCCGTAAGTAGAGGAGAGAAAGATGGATCTCATCAGCGAAAATATGTGATTTCCCCTGTAGCATGGAACCAGTTGGAGCCCTACCTATCCCACCCTTGAAACAGCCTGTAATCAGAGCTAGCTGGATGCTCCTTTTAATGGATGGATCGGCCCAAGCCAATAGAAGGATTTTTTTTCGAAAATTTTGTTTACAGGTATTCTTCACTCATTAGTTTTGTTAGGTTAACGAATAGTAGTATGAAATATATTCTTATTTTACGTTTTGTTTTTGTTTATATTGATTTTATATGTGGAGAAAAATTATTTGAAATTTTGCTCCTATATCTGTGATGAATTTGTTTATCTGTTTTAATATTGCTGCGGCAATATGTGTGATGTATTTCTTCGGATTTTAATTAGTTTTTCCTCGTTGAATATGATAAATCTTTATAAATTGCTTCAATGCCGAACCATAAATGCTATCCACAGCCTTGAATTCTAACCCCATATATTGTTAATCATGGAAGATGGAGTTCGACTCCCGAACCTCTCTGTTTATGTTTGGTTATTGATGTTAATCTTGTGTACATAGTCCATAGTTAATGGCATACAGTTACCTACAGCAATATTTTTATCCTAAGATAAATAGCGGTATAAGCTTAACATCTGCTCCCCACGAGATCTGCTCATGAGATTTTCAAAATCCTGCTATTATTAACTTCCTGAGATTATCAAAATCATGCTATTTTAACTTCCTGAGATTATAAAAATCCTGCTATTATTGCCTTCTTGTTCTTGGTTGACGATGTAACCCACACAATCCAAAAGAGCTTTGTTCTTTGTCCTCCTTCATCGAACTACTTTGAAATCAATTCTTTTCATAAAACTTACCAATTTAAGATCATTTTGACAAATAGAATCAATGTGTTTCACCTGAGCTTCGATTTGAAATAGATTCTATTAAAAAAGCCTTACTCATTCAAGATTATTTTGGACAAATAAATTTACTCTGATCAGTGTAATGCAGCTTAGCTTGTATTTGAAATTGCATTTACAGTTTCCTTTGCGATCTGATCATTCAAAGGGGCTGTGGAGTGAGATATAAAATCTGCAAAATCTGTTGTTTATGCCTGTGATAATCTGTTTATGTATGTGGTAATCTTTCCGCACCTTTCCGATTTGGTTCAGAATGTTGTGATAATCTTTTCGCACATTTCCAATTTGGTTTCGGAATGTCTGTGATGATATTTTCGCACCTTTCCATTTTGGTTTCGGTTTTCACTTTATACAGGTTTAAGATACACACGTCGATATTACCTTCTATGTTTGATACTACATGGTGATTGAGTTATCTATCACTTGTATCCACTTGGAATGCCTCGCCCGTCCAATACAGTTAAAAAATTTAACACAACGTCGAAAAGAACGGGCAAACTATTATTTGAAAAGTATTTTTGATGTTGCATTATTTTCTCAAGCCCTCATTAATTTTTATTCGCCGATAGGCGCTTCAATGAGCTTTACTGTGTATATGGAGAGCGATCGCAACTTTAACGAAGTAGATTTAAGGTGGGCAGAAAAGGTACCCAAAGGTTTATCAGATTAGCAATAATCACCCGTTTCTTTTGTTTAATCGAGCTATTTTGCGGGGAGAACGAAAGGTTGAAGCGATCGCCCGTTTCTTTTCCGGGGAGTTGAAGCGATCAAAGGTTGAAGATGGATTGGTGCAAGATGGATGTGCCTGTGAATCCGTTAAAGGAGAGGTCGAGAGAGCGGAGGAACGATAAATTCCCGAGCTGGGACGGGATGGTGCCTTTCAGGGTCATGTTGCTCAGATTGATTTCTATAACTCGCCATTCGCGGGTGTTGTTGCTGCATTTGACCCCCGTGAAGTTGCAGAAGTGGTTGGATGTATGATTCCAGTTGCGCAGAGCGAGCGAGGGATCGCTGGGCGAGCGAGTTTCAATGCCATTAGAGCCGCCACAGCTGCTGCTTCACTTCCCTCCAGCGGTGGCTTGGCTGAGACCAGAGAAGAGGCTATTGCCACGAATGATAAGAAGCAGAATGAGATAAAGACTGAGTAGCCCATGGTCGCTGTAAAGGCAGGAATTTCGGGTTTTCAGTGCAAATCAATGAACCGTAGAGGAATTGATTTCAGTTTTTCAATTCAAATTAATGAATCGAATATATGTACTGACTAATTCCGGGATGCAGCAGAGATAGTTTTCAAGATCATAAAAAAGTAACTAAACAATTATGTGTTGTGTATATGTATGTTATAATGATTGTTTCTTCCGTAAATTTAATTAGGTTCCACTGATAGTCTCATGGCCGATGAAGTGAACAACTTGGGAAGCCAGGGGATCGTTTACCGGGAAATGGGAGAAGCAGTTCATGATATTGATATTGCTGCCCTCGAAGACAACTTGCAGCGTGACATAAATATTGCAGTTTTGGATCGCCAGATTTCGCTGTTGCACGCTGCCTACGCAACCCGTAGTGATGGCATATACAAATGCTTAAATATTTACGTGGTCATTCAGGGAGCGCTTCTCGCTGCCCTCTTCTGTTATGCACAGCAAATGAAGGCCGGGCCAACAGGTTGTAGCGAGGAATGGTGGACTAGAGTTCCACTCATTCTGTTAGCCATTGCCTCTGTGTCACTCATTTACGGTATGCTTCGTAAATTTGTTGGGCAGTTCCACCTGCTCAAACGTGGACGACAATTCCAAGAAGACCGTAGCAATTTTCTCGTTGCTCAGCATGGAATTACATTGACAATAGGGAATCGCTTTCTGTTGATAAACTATAACAGAGAAAGCGTCAGATGTCATAAAGAAGATCATATTAATTCAGAGATATACAATCACATAACCTGGTGGGCTGCAGAGAGAATTGCATTTCTTGGTATGTTGATGGCGATCTCACTGTGCCTCCTGATATTTGTTTAGCTTCCTCGAAACAAATAGAATGATGAGTTTCGTAAATAAATAGAGGGTGTTTTTGGGTGCCACGTACGGCAGTTCCGGATTGCCTTTGAGTGGTTTTCAACACCATTTTTCCCATAGGCGGATGTATCAAAAGTGGACACGTGTGAGGGTTGTTTATATTCCGCACTCACCAATCTTCATTCCCTTTTTGTGTATGTAGATGATGCGAGATGACTTGAGAACCGTCGATCTTCCTTTACGAGCCTTACAAACATCGTACACAATAGATCTCGATAGATTTGTCATCCTCTCCACCTGCCGCATTAAATTTTTCAAAATCAACTTTCAAATAAGGATCTTCAAATCTAAATTTGAGGATCGTTATATTATCTCGATAGATTTGATTTTAAAAATTTATATTATTAAATTCTTTATAAAATCAAATGAAATTTCAAATAAAATATTGTCTAATCTAAGGAGTTACTGTGTAAAATTTCAAACTGATATGGTGTATGGGAAGTATATTAATCAACTATTTTTTTTAAGAAAGATTTATATAGCATATTTTTTAAATATACAAAAATAAAATTTTAAAAATCACATTTTCTTTTACCTATATTTTATTATAGGCTATACTTTTATTAATTTGAATAAGGTATAAGTGATTTATTATATTAAAAAATATAATGAATATGAATTGAATTTAACTTTATATATATTTTGTGATAGCAAAATCTAACATAATTTATCTATCAAACTTATATCTAGATAAATGGCAAAACTTATTACAATTCACTTGTGAAGAACGTCTCACACAAATATTTCTTACACACAGTTATTCCAAAAATTAACTTTGAATATGACAAACTCTGGAAATTTACATTCTAATAATGATAACGTACAACTATATATTATTAAAAAAAATTATATATGCTTGGTTAATACGAGATTTTCAAAATATATAAAAAAGAAAATTTAAGATAACAATTCTGTTTAGAAATTTTGTATTAACTATAAAAGAAAAAGAAAGTCAATAAATTTTTACTCAAGCTCGAAACAACATATTAATAATCAGTGAAAGATCTTTTATTTCAATATCATAATCTTGCCGCAACATTAGCTAAAGGAACTCAACCTTTAGCATTGAAACAAACCTAAACTGGAACTTTTAAAAAGGAATATCAACAATGATTTCTACCTGTACGCTGTTATCGAGATAATATAACGATCCTGAACTTTCAAATTCTTGATTTGATTATTTGAAATTTGATTTCAATACATCTCGATAGATTTGATTTTAAAAATTTATATTATCAAATTCTTTATGAACGATCCTCAGTTGGTTGCAGCACCGCTTTATGAACGATCCTTACCCCCACTTTTCTAAATTCATCATCCAGCACTCTCATTCCATTTCTTCCATAAACGAGAAGGTTGGCACTCGTTTGCCCTCATTCAAGAGGGAGCAGTCTGAAAAATTAAAGGGCACTTTTGATCTAATTGGCATAGAGAATCCATAATTATTTAAAAACCAGAGTTATTCGTCCTCTCCCATTAATTTGTATTAGGGTAAGATTTGAGCCAAACATGTGAAGGGTTCTTGCAGAGAGGAGACCATGCAACAACTGCATAGATTTCTTTCTGCTATTCTTTGTATTGTTCATCTGCTAAGTGATGTTATATGTCAAACAATCGTCGAGTTGATGAAGCTGCTGCATAAAATTAAAAAAGGAAATGACATTAAAAGCTTACTGACCGAATTTGATGAAGTAAATTTGATCGACGGCTCTTAATACATTCCGCACCATCCACATGCTCCGGAGATAGGAGAATCATTGGTTAAGGAATACAAACCACCATCACACGCATTATTTTTTGATACATGCGCGTGTGGGAAAGACGGTATTGGAAACCATACGAAACCTTTTGGAACCACCTTTTGCATGTACGAAACCTTTTGGAACCACCACCATAAATTGATGTTATATTCAGAAAATGGTGAAAATTGATGTTAATAAAAGATGCTTTTGGGATGCCACGTAAGGCAGTTCTGCATTGCCCTTTGAGCGGTTTGCAATACCATTTTTCCACATGTCGTCCTTATCTTTAGTGCATGTAAACGATGCAGGATGAATCGAGAATCGTCCATCCCTTCTTTATGGCTCTTGCAAACACCCTAAACAATGCATTTTGCTCCATGATATGTGATACGACAGGTTAGATGCCAAATTTAAGTAGACTCAATCGATTGGACCATATGACATGGATAGAGTATCATTGTTTCCTTTCATAATATGCAGGTGCCTGATTACAGTGCAATGCAATTCAATAAATACGTTAATGCTAACAACAAACAGAAAACAAAACACAAAGAAAGAGCAGATAGAGTGATACCCCATATGGCGAATTGAGAGATTGTATGACAGCGTCGTCCCAGACATTTCCGTGATGATTGGCAGTGCGTCGAGGGATGGAAGATTCATTCTTCAAAATGGTGGAAACATATTCGGAATTTTCATCCATAACTTCAACTCGCTTTCTGTTTAGTATAAAACTACACTCTGCAATGTTATTTCTATGATGAATGGAAACAAGCGGCTTGCCTCTATATATAGAGAGAGCCTAAGACTACCATTGGTGATAGGTGTATGAGATAAGATGCATTGTTAACATATGTATTATAGTGTAATCATATATTCATCGTGGTTAAAATGTTCGAAGTACCACATTAAACCGTCCTAACGTCATCCATATATATGCGTATAGACTAAGCAGTTTTTTACTCTGATATTGTCATTTTAGAGTTGATAATGTGGAAGGAAAAAATGAATAGAAATAGGGTCTTCCAAGGTAAAAGACAAAGATAGGAATAATTGAAGTCACTTGATATGAATTTATTTTCAATGTAAATTTTTATTCATATTTTTAATTTTTCTTAATTTAAGTCACCTAACATAAATTTATTTTCAATGACTCAACTTTAATTTATATTTTCAATGTTTTCAATTTGCTTTAACTTAAGTCACTTAGCTGAATTTATTTTCAATGTTTCAATATTTATTCATATTTTCAATGTTTTCAATTAGTTAACTTCATTCTAGAAACATATTTTTAAAGTATTGTCCATGAAACACAATAAATATTATAAAATTAAAAGATAAGAATATTGTATAGAAACATATTTTTAAAGTATTGTCCATGAAACAGAATAAATATTATAAAATTAAAAGATAAGAATATTGTATATAATATAATATTGAATTTGTTTCATTCGCTTGAAAAAATTAGTATTGAATTTGTTTCCATGTTTTCAATTTGTCAACTTCCTTCCTTCTGGAAACTTTCTCTTTTAAGTATTATTTATAGAATATTTGAAATATTATAAATAAATTAAAAAAAAAAAATATTGTATGCTTCTGTGTAGTATGACTTTTTGCTGAGATTCAATTATTTTCATTTCTTTATTTGCAACAGTCCAAAATAGAAGTACAACTAGATGCAAAACCAAAATATAAGTACAATTAGATACAAGAGTGATCTGTATTTAGAAAGATTACATATAAGATTGCACCAAAGAAGGAACCCAGAAAACAATTTTTTACAACCTTTAAGCAAACTTCTTCTTTGCCGGAGGGAACTTGCTTATCTATTGAAGCATCAAGAATTGTTATTGCATTCACTAAACCGTTTTGCCAATTTGTTTAGGTCCGAAATCAATCAAAAGCTTTTGGAATTAGCCAAATTGGACTTCAATATACTGCAATGCATATATCAGAAAGAGATACCGTTTATTAGAAGGTAGTAATCTAGACTTGCCATTTTCATAGTTTAGTTATTGTGTACAAGTTTTTATAACACACACATATATATATATATATATATGTGGAGTTGAAGAATTCAAGTCTCCTAATTTCCTCAGGGAAAATCTCCGCAAAGCTGTTTAGTGGACAAATAGATATATCCATACTAAAGATACAGATAGAAGTCCAAATCGCCCAACTAAATTATAAAAACAATTTACTATAATATATCGCAAAACAATTTACTACATGGCAAAAAAATCCTTTAATATTTAATGTTTAAGATTATGAAACTCTTATTTAAATTATAAAACAATTTATTATAATATAATAAAACAAAAAAGTATGGCAAAGTTATAAATAACTAAAATATTCCGGATATTATTTCCAATTCAATGAAAATTACTTATATTATTTAATTATAAATTGAAAAATTGAAATTATTAAAGTTATGTTTGATTAAAAGGAAAATCCTTTAATATTTTAGATTATGAAGTGTAATTTAATCTTTTAATGGAGTATCTAAATTATTGAATAAATTAGGGTTTAGTATTAAATAACTAAAATATTTATGTATTTTGTATGGAAAGGATTTCAACTATTTTATTTTGTTTTTAGTAAAATAAATATTTTAAAATTAATACAATTATATAATTTTGGGTTTCTGAAACATGTATGATCAAACAAATTGTTATAAAAATATTTAAAATAATTATATATTGAATTTATTAAAAGTATGTTTAACTATAAATATTTTGTAAAAGAAAACATTATATAAATATTATCAAGTATCACTTATACAGATATTATAAAATCATATAAATAAAATTATATAAATAATTTAAATATAACTGTTTAAACATTATAAAAATAAAATTATGTAAATAATTATTGTTTATAAAAAGATAATTATATAAATAAGAAATAAAATAACTTGATTTAATCATTTAAAGTTATGTAATTAAAATTATGTATTTTTTTAAATTTATATTAATCTAAATTATAGTAAACTTAATTTAAATTTACATTGTAATATTTAATATAACATTTAGATAAAAAATTTATAATGTCACATTTTTAATATGGTTGATATTTATGAAAGTATATGAATTTGGAATGATTTAGTTTGAAAATATTAAAAATGAATTTTTATTTTTAATACAAAATTTATATTGTAATGTGATATAGAAAAATTTTCAAATTTACATTGCAACATCCACTATAACATGTAAATTATAAAAGTATACAATGTTACTTTTGAATATGGACTATATTTAGTGCTAAAGTATTAAACGAGAATTTCCATTTAAGTCAAATATAATATTTTAACATGGTTTAGAAATTAATACAGTATATACATTCATAAATAATAATTGTAAACATTATAAGAAATTCTTGCTTATTTTTTTTTAAATCATATCATTATCACTTTTTTGATCAATTTTAGCTATGAACCAAGTCAATTAATTCAAGATCATTCATTGTAAAAATATATGTACACATAATAAAAAATCTATAAATATGTGTGCTTTTTAAATGAGATCAAATTAAATTATATTACGAGTAATTCAAATTTACATTGAAACATGCAATATGACATTTAAAATTATAGAAAAGTATATTGTCACATTTCAATATGCCTATATGTATTTAAACTAGGAATAATTTAATTTGATAGTACTAAAATACATGAGTAAATATAAAACATTCAATATTTTGATCTAATGTAATTTTAATACTAAACAATATAAAGAAACCTAAACATAATTCTACATGACCATGCAAATGTGATATAACCATTGAGGTATATAACAATTCAACCATACTCAAACACAGTAAACCCTTAACAACAATTAATGGTCAACCAAAGTAAATTATGTCCAACCAAAAGTTGACCAAATTCAACCATGGAAAATCAAAGTCAACAATAGTCAACAATGGTCAACCATAATCAACCAAAAGTCATCCATGGTCAACCAAAGTCAACCATAGACAAACAAAGTCAATCATAGCAAACCAAAGTCAATCGTGATAAAACAAAAGTCAACCATGATAAACCAAAAGTCAACTATGGTTAGCCAAAGTCAAACATGGTCATCCAAAGTCAACCATTCTCAACCAAAGTTGACCATGAATAGCGAAAGTTGACCATGGCCAATTAAATGACCAAATTCAACGATGGCCCAACATGGTTGACCATGGTGGACTTTGGTTGTCCATGGTGGACCAAATTCAACCATGTTAAACCAAGTCAACCAATCTCAACAATAGTCAAATATAGTCACCAAAGTAAAATAAAGTCAACCATGGTCAACTAAAGTCACCCATGGTCAACCATCAGTGTTCAACCAAAGTCAGCCATTGTAAAATATGGTTAACCATCGTCAACCATAGTCAACCAAAGCCAGCCAAAAGTCAACCATGCCAAACTAAAGTCTGTCATAGTCAACCATGGTCAACCAAAGCCAACCACATTCAAACATAAGCCACCCAAATTCATTCATGTTAAACTAAAGTCAACCATGGTCACCAAAACCTAAGCCATCAAAAAGCATACTTGAATAAATCCAAATAAAGGTCAACCCTAGTTAACCTTTTTAACCCATGGTCAACTTAATTCAACCATAGTAAATCTAAGTCAACCATGGTCACTCATAGTCAACCATGAGTAACCATGGTCAACCATAGCCAACCATTGTAACGCATGGTCAACTAAAGTCAACCATGGTAAAACTTAGTCAACCATGGTCAACCAAAGTCACCCATGCTCAACCATGGTCAACCATCATCAACCATGGTAAACCATAGACAAGTGAGCCAAATGCAATCATGGCCAATAAAAGTCAACCATGGTCAACAAAACACAACAATGATTAACTATAGTTAACCAAAGGTCTACCAAAGTCAACCATGGTAAACCAATAGTCAACCATTATCAACCAAATTCAACCATGGTTAACCAATGTCAACCATGGTCAACTATAAACAACCATAGTCAACCATGGTCAATCATACTGAGATACAAAGAGTGATTAGTTAACCATAGTAAACCATGGTTGACCATGTGGTGAACAATGGTGGCATGGTTGACCATGGTCAACCATATAAATAATCTTAATTCCTTTCTAATTTGTTCATGGTTGACCATGGTCAACCATGGTGGACCATAGGAAACCATGCTCAACCATAGATAACCATAGTAAACCAAAAGTCAACAAAACTTGTCACGTCGCATTGTGACAAAACCTACTATATTGCATTCAACCATTCTCAACCATAGTCAACCAATGGTTGGCCATGATCAACCAAAGTCAACCATGGTTAACCATTATCTAACATAGTCAACCATGGTCAACCATAGCCAACCATAGTAATCGATGATCAACCATAATAACCCATGGTCAACCATAGTCAAGCATGGTTGACCATGGTCAACCAAAGTCAATCATTGCAGACCATAGACAACCATGGTAGACCATAGTCAACCATGGTCAATGATAGTCACCCATCATGAACCAAAGTCAACCGTGATAAACCCAAAGCAACCATGATAAACCAAAAGTCAACTATGGTTAACCAAAGTCAAACATGGTCATCCAAAGTCAACCATTCTCAACCAAAGTAGACCATGAACAATGAAAGTTAACCATGGCCAATTAAATGACCGAATTCAATGATGGCCCGCATGGTCGACCATGGTGGACTTTGGTTGTCCATGGTAGACCAAATTCAACCATGTTAAACCAAGTCAACCAATCTCAACAATAGTCAAATATAGTTACCAAAGTGAAATAAAGTCAACCATGGTCAACGAAGGTCACCCATGGTCAACCATCAATGTTCAACAAAAGTCAGCCATTGTAAAATATGGTTAACTATCATCAACCATAGTCAACCAAGGGTAGCCAAAAGTCAACCATGCTCAAATAAAGTCTACCATAATCAACCATGGTCAACCAAAGCCAACCATGTTCAAACGTAAGCCACCCAAATTCATTCATGTTAAACTAAAGTCAACCATGGTCACCAAAACGTAAGCCATCAAAAAGCATACTTGAATAAATCCAAACAAAGGTCAACCCTAGCTAACCATAGTAACCCATGGTCAACTTAAGTCAACCATGGTAAATCTAAGTCAACCATGGTCACTCATAGTCAACCATGAGTAACCATGTTCAACCATAGCCAACCATTGTAACGCATGGTCAACTAAAGTCAACCATGGTAAATCTTAGTCAACCATGGTCAACCAAAGTCACCCATGCTCAACCATGGTCAACCATCATCAACCATGGTAAACAATAGACAAGTGAGCCAAATGCAATCATGGCTAATCAAATTCAACCATGGTCAACAAAACATAACAATGGTTAACTATAGTTAACCAAAGGTCTACCAAAGTCAACCATGGTAAACCTACAGTCAACCATTATCAACCAAATTCAACCATGGTTAACCAATGTCAACCATTATCAACCAAATTCAACCATGGTTAACCAATGTCAACCATGGTCAACCATAAAAAACCATAGTCAACCATGGTCAATCATAGTGAGATAAAAAGAGTGATTAGTTAACCATAGTAAACCATGGTTGACCATGTGATGAACAATGGTTGCATGGTTGACCATGGTCAACCATATAAATAATCTTCATTCCTTTCTAATTTGTTCATGATGGACCATAGGAAACCATGATCAACCATAGATAACCATAGTAAACCAAAAGTCAACGAAACTTGCCATGTCGCATTGTAACAAAACCTACCATATTGCATTCAACCATTCTCAACCATAGTCAACCAATGGTTGGCCATGATCAACCAAAGTCAACCATGGTTAACCATTATCAAACATAGTCAACCATGACTAACCATGGTCAACCATAGCCAACCATAGTAACCCATGGTCAACCATAGTAACAAATGGTCAACCATAGTCAACCATGGTCAAGCATGGTTGACCATGGTCAACCAAAGTCAATCATTGCAGACCATAGCCAACCATAGTCAACCATGGTCAATGATAGTCACCCATCATAAACCAAAGTCAACTGTGATAAACCAAAAGTCAACCCTGATAAACCAAAAGTCAACTGTAGTTAGCCAAAGTCAAACATGGTCATCCAAAGTCAACCATTCTCAACCAAAGTTGACCATGAACAACGAAAGTTAACCATGGCCAATTAAATGACCAAATTCAACGATGGCCTAGCATGGTCGACCATGGTGGACTTTGGTTGTCCATGGTGGACCAAATTCAACCATGTTAAACCAAGTCAACCAAACTCAACAATAGTCAAATATAGTCACCAAAGTGAAATAAAGTCAACCATAGTAAACTAAAGTCACACATGGTAATCCATCACTGTTCAACCAAAGTCAACCATCGTAAAATATGGTTAACCATCGTCAACCATAGTCAACCAAAGCTAGTCAAAAGTCAACCATGTCACCTACCCAAATTTCTGAACATTATTATTTATTTGCAAAAATACTTTATGTTAAATTTAATTACAAGTTTTGTAATTATGATCAGTTTTGATCATGGATGAATGTAATTACTGAATATTATTATCTAAAAAAACTAATTAGGAGACAAACACTTAGGAGGACTATTGCATGAGTGTTCACTGACCCACTAGGAGGAATGGAAGTTGTTGGAAGGTATGGGACACCTGGCAGTAGTTTACATCACACCACAAACTGTTGGTTATGGGACAACTTCCCCTAAAATAGGGCATTATCCCCCAGGTGGAGGGAGTGAGCAGGAAGCTCATTTAATGACCCAGTAACATTTGAAAAAGCCTAGGCAACCTATAAAGGCAAATTCGAATTGGCTAGGAAACCCTTAATCAACATTTCAGAAGAATGTTTTCCTCTTGCAAGTCAGGTGATTTCGAGAGAGATTCGAATAAGGGAGGTTAGTGGTGATTGAAAACTGAGTTTTTGCATATTATTGAAGAGAAACATAGATGTAGGAGCAAGTCTTTTGGACTGCTACCTATTGAAGATTTAGAAGATTACTACTACAACAAGAACAAGTCCTATTTCCTGAAGCTTCTTCCTCCTGGTGGTTCAACAAACAGGCTCAGGGGTCCTTAGACAGTATTTGACTGTTTTCAGGAGTTTGGTTGGGTGGAACAGTCTTTCTGAGTTGCTTGTTGCCCTGCAAGTTTTATTCAGGTTCTGCAATTTCTTACTTATTCTCAGTAAATAATTTTTGTTATGTTTAAACAGTATTTTCTGTGTTTCTGTTTTTGAAAGAAAAATCTAATCCTATAATTGTTCCAAGTCTAAATGTTTAAGTTTAATGTCGAAGATGAATTAATAAACCAATACCTCCATTTTTCCACATGCTGTTTAGAAGCATCGTACTCTAGTAGAGATATGCAAATTAAAGATAGATTAAAAGATAGGCGATTGTCATTTTGAATTTGACAGATAAATATAGTAAGTCTTATGTTCATTGTTTTAAGAACTATGATGAATAGATGTAAAAGGTTCTAGATAATAGTTATTTATATACATATTAATCTTTTCTTCATCCCTATGAAATTAATCAATGTTAAATTTCCTAACATTTTTCTTGTATCATATATAATTTTATAATATACACAGGAAGCAAAAAAATACAATCTCCAATTTTATGTTAAACTGGAAATATAATAAGATTCACACAAGTATCATATTTTTCTACACTTCATTCACACACTATTCCATCATAAATACTCTATCATTATTTATGAGTTTAGAATTTTAAAATAGACAGAGTTGCTTTTATACAAACTTCATAATTTTGCACAATATGTATACAGTAATTTCTTATCTATTTCTATAATGCTTTTCGTACAAAGCTAAACATGAGAAGAACCTTGTATCTACCATTATCACCATTATTCATCATCCATTTAAATGGTAGCATTGTTCTTTTTCTATTTTCTAAGTTTCCATATCCAGAACCCTAGTTAGGCTCGTTTCTTTTCATTGTTTAATAGAAAAATACTACACTCCTTTTTAAATCATGGTTTGAGCCCTACTTGGCTAAACCCTCTTTGCAAACAGAAGCACGACTTAGGGTTTAACCCTACCTATCCTTTTGTTAAACGAAACAAAGATCTTGCATTTCAAATTTATACTCTTTCGTTTCCAGTTTTCAAACAAACAAGAAAACCATCATCATTCTACAGTATTAAGACAAACATTACAAGTCATCTACACAAAACTTTTAGCACATCATTTATTTATATTTATTTACGATGAAAGTTTCACAACTTTATAGTTCATACAAGTTCTAGTATGCATCCTTGGAGAGAGAAAAGCATTGATATACAGAAGACGAGCCTCGGCTCTAATTCATCTCTCAACCTTCGAAACCATCAAATCGTGGTTCCCAAACAAGGTTTACAAACTGTCTTTACAGTAAAAAATAATCAACAAGTGTTTTCATGTTTCTTCAGCCATAGAGCCCAAACACTTAAAGCATCGACGAGCTACTTTTCAAATCGACGAAATCAAAGCAAAGACTAAGTATTACAGTTTATTAAAAAAGCTTCAAAGGTTCTCATCATCGTCATCAATGTAGCTACAATAGAGATAGGCAAGGCAGTTCCTCTTCATTGAAAAACTATATCAACCACAGACGAAGAAGCGCTATGAGGGTATGGAAGACCTGAAGCTTACAGGCGTAGAACCACACGATTATATTGCCGAACCCTGGTTTGAAATAACCTTTCAACCCTGTAAACTGACACATTAAAATGAAGTTAGGAGTCTAGAAAGTTGAAAGATCAACTGTCGTTCTACAAATCATAAGCATTACTATTTTGCTCCAAGTGCTTACCTTCTTACCAAGTGGCCAAGCCGTGGTGTGCTCCAGGCAGACAATGCAGAGAAACGATGGGAGAACGCTACCTCTTGACAGGTTAAGAATAACGTCTTCAACTTTGCGAAGGGCATAAAAGCCATCAACACTCAACAGACTCGAACCAGAGACAGTGATCACGACCACTGACACTATACAAGGTTCAAAGATTACAGTATTTCAACGGAGTGGTAGGTCTTAGGGTCGAAACCCTGCACTTCATTTCTACTAGGGTTTCGGCAGCCTGTCGGCCACCTCTAGCAAAAACAATAACACAATGAACCACTTTTCGAAGCTCTTAATTCAATTACATGGTAGACTTTAGGGTTTCGATCCGACGGTTTAGACTCACGATCATCGATGGTTACAACAGTGCCAGCTATGGCCACTTTGGTATCAACGAAATAAACATTTAATGCCATCCTCCATTACTGTTCGACGTAGCCACCTTGGCAAACGTTTAAGTCAGCAATAACCGGTAACAGGCGAAGTATTCTGCCACATTAGGAAGTAACCAGGAAAGCACACCTACGTGGAAACATGGACTATCCAACTCGGCAGGGATATGGTGCCATTTTGATAATGGAATATCATTACAGGATCTTTTTACAATTTGAGACTCTTCTCAACTTAATTAATTCAACAACCTATCACATATAAAATTTAATGCCCACTCTGCATTACCATCAGACGTTGCCACTATGGCACGCGATGGAGCAAGCACGAACAACACTTGACGTAGAACCCTTACACATCAACAAGTATGGAGGTATTCACATCTACGTGGATTCCTAGAGTTACAATTCGGCTGTAATGCAGTACCAAAACTTTAATTGTGATATCCTTCCGTGATCGTTACCTTAGCTCGAGACCAACGTCGAATTTATGAGCCAGTGCCCTGTCAAAACCCATTTTAATGCCTGTCAGTAACTTGATGTGATAACAAACTTTACATTTTTCATTTGTTAACATAACAATATTGTAACAATGTCGTATTATTTATAATGGTAATAATGTGTATGCAAATACATGATTATAATTCCAAAGGTTTGCATTATATTGTAACCATTTTCATACATTATAACGTTTGTATTTAATTTACATCACTTGCATAGTATTGTCAAAATTCTAACGATTCCTATATTGCCAATATCTCCAATATATGTTTTAATATTGACATTAAATCGAAAATAGGAATAGTCACACTATTGTTTGTATAAAGACTTTGGAAAGTTTGTGTTTTGTTTATAAATAGAATAACCATTATATATATAGTCCAAAGCTTAATTGCACTATATCTAAATAACATTTGGTTAGTCATGTTAATATATTATTGTTTTTATCTCTTCATATAATATTGGTTGCAAGAGCTTACAAGCTCAAACCGTTTACATACACTTTGGTATTATCATTATAAATGACGACAACAAGACAGCCATCACTACAAACAGCTAGAACAATGATGACAACTACGACAATGCTGTTAATAAGATACTTGTTAGACAATTAATTTGGGTTGAGTTTACCCAGTCATAAGATGAACCTTGGAAAGCAAAGGAGTAAGCATGCGAGTCATACCTATACGTTTTGATAGTTGCAACAATCTTTAAACATGATATTTTATTTACGACGTTGATTGAACTTTACACGAAACTGGAATTTATTTGCAATCATGAAACTCCTTACCTGACATCTACACATCGAACAAGTCTAATGCTTTAGCATTGCTTCTAAGTAAGCTTCGGGGTCCCTCATAGGACTCGCTTAGATAGCAAAGAAGCAAACTGTCAGTATCGTCTCAAAGAAAAAGTACCATATCATATTTCTAGCCTGGCATTTCATTATTATATCATTCATACATTTCATTGCATTTAAGAAGGTGTCGCATCAAAAGTTGATCTATTCATGCATTTAACTATTTAATGATAGTTTTTATAAATATAATTAAGATGACGCCGACATTGTAGGTATAATAGAAAATTATTTATGTTTAATACAACATTTGTTAAGATTAACATTGTTACAGCTCGTATTATTAAATTCTGCAGTTACAAATTATCATTAATTAAGCTAATTATTGCTATTTACAAAAGTTTTAAATTTTTATGAAAATATGGGTTGTTACATGTCGTATCAAAGCACAGATTCAAACTCTAGGCCTGAATGAGGTCCAAAACATGCAGTAAAATTTTTTATATATAGCAGAAAATTGTACTAACTTGAAAATTTATTATTATGTTATCTTCAGAAATTATTTTCAGTTACAGGTATGGAGAATTCAGCTGAACATTTAAGTGACAGATTTCATCCTAACAGTCACAGTTCGGGACAACACTATGTAGAGGAAGGTCACGGGGAAATAACTAACAGTTCGACGGAATTGTTACGTGCATTTCAAGATTTAAAAGTAGAAATCAGATCTATGAAACTGGATAATGAAAGGATCCTGCAAGCACAGGAACAACTGAATCAAGTGTTGTTTGAACAAAACCAAATAGAGGAACAAGAGAAAAACAATGAGGATATTTCCAAAATTGAGGATATGCCTCACACTGATAAAAATCAGGACATCAAATTCAGTAAAGTAAGAGATAGCTCAACCTCATTTGGAGATGCTATTGCAAAATGCAAAAAGAAACGTAACTACACCATTGACAACACTGAAGAAGATTCCAAACCAAGAAAGAAAAATAAAAAATAATATGAACAGATTTCTAGAGAATTCAAGAAGATAAGACCTCCAACTTTCAATGGAGAAACTGAGAAAGGCGAGATAGCTGAATCTTGGCTGTCAGGGATTAAGAAATACTTCCATATCTACAACTATTCAGAGTTCTTAAAAGCAAAAATGGCTATATATAACTTAACCGGAAAAGTGGATATCTGGTGGCAGGATGTCAAAAGGGTGAGGGGCATCAAGGATAAAGATGTAAGCTGGAGTGCTTTCAAACGATATTTCAAAAAGAAGTATCTATTTGAACAGTACTACGAAGAAAAATCTAGAGAGTTTTATGATTTGAAGCTGGGAGGTATAAACATGAAGGAATTAAACAGTAAGTTTATGAACTTACTTAGATATGTACCCTACTTCATAGAAGAAAAACCAAAAATTCAAAGGTACTTAAGTTGTTTACCTTTCAGCATTAAAGACATAATTGAGTATGACAGTCCTAAAACATTAGAGGAGGCTATGAGGAAGGCAGTTTTCTGTTATGGCACAAATCGAAAGAGAGAGGGCATGTCTAATTGGAAAAATCATAAGCCCAACAATTTTGAACTGAAGAAGAAAAATTTCAAATTCGGTGGGAATTCCGGATTCCAAAGGAAAAATTTTCAGAATCAAAATTCCCAAGGAAATAATTCCAGAAATAATTCACAGCAAAATTCTACAGTACCGAAAAATGCATCTAATATTTCCAAGACTAGTGATCCAAGGACACATATTAAATGTTTTGAATGTCAAGGCCCGCATTATGCATCAGAATGTCCCTTACGGAAGTGGAAAGAAAACAACATCAACTCTATTCAGACTGAACCTACTGTTGGAGACGTAGCAAGGGAGATGCCAAGAATTAACGCATCACATGACAACAGGAAAGCAGATCATCAAATCTCCATGGTGGAGATTGAAGGTGGGACAAGACGGAGATTTTCCATTGGAACCGGATTGTATCCTCGAAAGGAGGGAAACTATTCTCCAGAATCGCAGCATTGGGCAAGTGAAGGTGCAATGGAAGCACCTTAGCCCAGAAGAGGCAACCTAGGAGTTGGAGAGTAGTATGTGGGAAACATACCCAACTCTATTTCAGGAACACTCAAGGAGTGACCAGCCAACATCGAGGACAATGTTGAGACTTAAGGGGGGGTGTATGTCACCTACTCAAATTTCTGAACATTATTATTTATTTGCAAAAATACTTTATGTTAAATTTGATTACAAGTTTTGTAATTATGATCAGTTTTGATCATGGATGAATGTAATTACTGAATATTATTATTTAAATAAATTAATTAGGAGACAAACACTTAGGAGGATTGTTGAATGAGTGTTCACTGACCCACTAGGAGGAATGGAAGCTATTGGAAGGTATGGGACACATGGGAGCATTTTAAATCACACCACTAATTGTTGGTTATGGGACAACTTCCACTAAAATAGGGCATTATCCCCCAGGTGGAGGGAGTGAGCAGGAAGCTCATTTAATGACCTAGTAAAATTTGAAAAGGCCTAGCCAGCCTATAAAGGCAAACTCGAATTGGGCAGGAAGCCCTTAATCAACATTCCTGCAGAATGTTTTCCTCTTGCAAATCGGGTGATTTCGAGAGAGATTCGAATAAGGGAGGTTAGTGGTGATTGAAAACTGAGTTTTTGCTTATTATTGAAGAGAAACAGAGTTGTAGGAGCAAGTCTTTTGGACTGCTACCTATTAAAGATTTAGAAGATTACTACTACAACAAGAACAAGTCCTATTTCCTGAAGCTTCTTCCTCCTGGTGGTTCAACAAATAGGCTCGGGGGTCCTAAGACAGTATTTGACTGTTTTCAAGAGTTTGGTTGGGTGGAACATTCTTCCTAAGTTGTTTGTTTCCCTACAGGTTTTATTCAGGTTCTACAATTTCTTGCTTATTCTCAGTAAATAATTTCTGTTATGTTTAAACAGTATTTTCTGTGTTTCTGTTTTTGAAAGAAAAATCTAATCCTAGAATTGTTCTAAGTCTGAATGTTTAAGTTTAATGTCGAAGATGAATTGATAAACCAATACCTCCATTTTTCCACATGCTATTTAGAAGCATCGTACTCTAGTAGAGATACGCAAATTAAAGATAGATTAAAAGATAGGCAATTGCCATTTTGAATTCGACAGATAAATATAGTAAGTCTTATGTTCATTGTTTTCAGACCTATGATGAATATATGTAAAAGGTTCTAGATAATAGTTATTTATATACATATGAATCTTTTCTTCATCCCTATGAAATTAATCAATGTTAAATTTCCTAAACATTTTTCTTGTATCATATATAATTTTATAATATGCACAGGAAGCAGAAAAATACAATCTCCATATTGTTTTATGGACTGCTGAATTTAAATAAAAACATTTTTTTTATGTTAAACTGGAAATACAATAAGATTCACATAGGTATCATATTTTTCTACACTTCATTCACACACTATTCCATCGTAAATACTCTATCATTATTTATGAGTTTAGAAATTTAAAATAGACAGAGTTGCTTTTATATAGACTTCATAATTTTGCACAATATGTACACAGTAATTTCTTATCTATTTCTATAATGCTTTTCGTACAAAGTTAAACATGAGAAGAACCTTATATCTACCATTATCACCATTATTCATCATCCATTTAAATGGTAGCATTGTTCTTTTTCTATTTTCTAAGTTTCCATATCAAAACCCTAGTTAGGTTCGTTTCTTTTCATTGTTAAACAAAAAAATACTACACTCCTTTTTAAATCATGGTTTGAGCCCTACTCGGCTAAGCCCTCTTTGCAAACAGAAGCACGACTTAGGGTTTAACCCTACCTATCCTTTTGTTAAACGAAACAAAGATCTTGCATTTCAAATGTATACTCTTTCGTTTCCAGTTTTCAAACAAACAAGAAAACCATTATCATTCTACAGTATTAAGATGAACGTTACAAGTCATCTACACAAAACTTTTAGCACATCATTTATTTATATTTATTTACGATGAAAGTTTCACAACTTTACAGTTCATACAAGGTCTAGTATGCATCCTTGGAGAGAGAAAAACATTGATATATAGAAGGCGAGCCTCGGCTCTGATTCATATCTCAACCTTCGAAACCATCAAATCATGGTTCCCAAACAAGGTTTACAAACTGTTTTTACAATAAAAAATAATCAACAAGTGTTTCCGTGTTTCTTCAGCCATAGAGCCCAAACACTTAAAGCATCGACGAGCTACTTTTCAAATCGACGACATCAAAGAAAAGACTAAGTATTACAGTTTATTAAACAAGCTTCAAAGGTTCTCATCATCATCATCAACAGAGCTACAGTAGAGCTGGGCAAGGCAGTTCCTCTTCGTTGAAAAACTATATCAACCACAGACGAAGAAGTGCTATGAGAATATGGAAGATCTGAACCTTACCAGGCATAGAAGCACACGATTATATTGCCGAACCTTGGTTAGAAATAACCTTTCAACCCTGTAAACTGACACATTAAAATGAATTTAGGAGTCTAGAAAGTTGAAAGATCAACTGTCATTCTACAAATCATCATCATTACTATTTTGCTCCAAGTGCTTACCTTCTTACCAAGTGGCCAAGCCGTGGTGTGCTCCAGGCAGACAATGCAGAGAAACGATGGGAGCACGCTACCTCTTGACAGGTTAAGAATAACGTCTTCAACTTTGCGAAGGGCATAAAAACCATCAACACTCAACACACTCGAACCAGAGACAGTGATCACGGCCAATAACACTATACAGGGTTCACAGATTACAGTATTTCAATGGAATGGTAGGTCTCAGGGTCGAAACCCTGCACTGCATTTCTGCTAGGATTTCGGCAGCCTGTCGTCCACCTCCAGCAAAAAAAATAACACGATGAACCACTTTTCCAAGCTCTTAATTCAATTACACGGTAGACTTTAGGGTTTCCATCAGACAGTTTAGACTCACGATCATCGACGATTACAACAGTGCTAGCTATGGCCACTTTGGTATCAATGAAATAAACATTTAATGCCATCCTCCATTACTGTTCGACATAGCCACCTTGGAAAACGTTTAAGTCATCAATAACCGGTACCAGGCGAAGTATTCTGCCACATTAGCAAGTAACCAGGAAAACACACCTACGTGGAAACATGGACTATCCAACTCGACAGGGATATGGCGCCATTTTGATAATGGAATATCATTACAGGATCTTTTTATAGTTAGAGACTCTTGTCAACTTAATTAATTCAACAACCTGTCACATATAAAATTTAATTCCCACTCTGCATTACCATCAGACATTGCCACTATGGCATGCAATGGAGCAAGCACGATCAACACTTGACGTAGAACCCTTACAAATCAACAAGTATGGAGGTATTCACGTCTACGTGGATTCCTGGAGTTACAACTCGGCAGTAATGCAGTACCAAAACTTTTTTTTGTGATATCCTTCTGTGAGCGTTACCTTAGCTCGAGACCAACGTCGAATTTATGAGCCAGTGCCCTATCAAAACCCATTTTAATGCCTGTCAGTACCTTGATGTGATAACAAAATTTACATTTTTCATTTGTTAACATAACAATATTGTAAGAAAGTCATATTCTTTATAATGGTAATAACGTGTATGCAAATACATGATTATAATTCCAAAGGTTTGCATTGTATTGTAACCATTTTCATACATTATAACGTTTGTATTTAATTTACAACACTTGCATAGTATTGTCAAAATTCTAACGATGCCTATATTGCCAATATCTCCAATATATTTTTTAATATTGACATTAAATCGAAAATAGGAATAGTCACACTATTGTTTGTATAAAGGCTTTGGAAAGTTTTTGTTTTGTTTATAAATAGAATAACCATTATATATATAGTCCAAAGCTTAATTGCACTATATCTACATATCATTTGGTTACTCATGTTAATATATTATTGTTTTTATCTCTTCATACAATATTGGTTGCAAGAGCTTACAAGCTCAAACCCTTTACATACACTTTGGTATTATCATTATAAATGACGACAACAAGACAGCCATCATTACAACCAGCTAGAACAATGATGAAAACAACGACAATGCTGTTAATAAGATACTTGTTGGACAGTTAATTTGGGTTGAGTTTACCCAGTCATAAGATGAACCTTGGAAAGCAAAGGAGTAAGCATGCGAGTCATACTTGTACGTTTTGATAGTTGCAACAATCTTTAAACATGCTATTTTATTTACGATGTTGATTGAACTTTACACGAAACTGGAATTTATTTGCAATCATGAAACTCCTTACCTGACATCTACACATTGAACAAGTCTAATGCTCTAGCGTTGCAGCTAAGTAAGCTTTGGGGTCCCTCATAGGACTCCCTTGGACAGCAAAGAAGCAAACTATTAGTATCGTCTCAAAGAAAAAAGTACCATATCATATTTCAAGCCTCGCATTTCATTATTACGTCATTCATACATTTGATTGCATTTAAGAAGGTGTCGCATCAAAAGTTGATCTATTCATGCATTTAACTATTTAATGATAGTTGTTATAAATATAATTAAGATGACGCTAAAGTAGTAGTTATAATAGAAAATTATTTATGTTTAATACAACAGTAGTTAAGATTAACATTGTTGCAGCTCGTATTATTAAATTCCGCAGTTACAAATTATCATTAATTAAGCTAATTATTGCTATTTACAAAAATTTTAAATTTTTATGAAAATATGGGATGTTACAAACCATACTCAACTAAAGTCTACCATAGTCAACCATGGTCAACCAAAGCCAACTATGTTCAAACATAAGCCACCCAAATTCATTCATGTTAAACTAAAGTCAACCATGGTCACCAAAACGTAAGCCATCAAAAAACATACTAGAATAAATCCAAACAAAGGTCAACCCTAGCTAACCATAGTAAACCATGGTCAACTTAAGTCAACCATGGTAAATATAAGTCAACCATGGTCACTCATAGTCAACCATGAGTAACCATGGTCAACCATAGCCAACCATTGTAACGCATGTTCAACTAAAGTCAACCATGGTAAATCTCAGTTAACCATGGTCAACCAAAGTCACCCATGCTCAACCATGGTCAACCATCATCAACCATGGTAAACCATAGACAAGTGGGCAAAATGCAATCATGGCTAATCAAAGTCAACCATGGTCAACAAAACACAACAATGGTTAACCATAGTTAACTAAAGGTCTACCAATGTCAACCATGGTAAACCAACAGTCAACCATTATCAACCAAATTCAACTATGGTTAACCAATGTCAACCATGCTCAACCATAAACAACCATAGTCAACCATGGTCAATCATAGTAAGATACAAAGAGTGATTAGTTAACCATAGTAAACCATGCTTGACCATGTGGTGAACAATGGTTGCATGGCTGACCATGGTCAACCATATAAATAATCTTAATTCCTTTCTAAGTTGTTCATGGTTGACCATGGTCAACCATGGTGGACCATAGGAAACCATGCTCAACCATAGATAACCATAGTAAACCAAAAGTCAACGAAACTTGCCACGTCGCATTGTGACAAAACTTACCATATTGCATTCAACCATTCTCAACCATAGTCAACCAATGGTTGGCCATGATCAACCAAAGTCAACCATGGTTAACCATTGTCAAACATAGTCAACCATGAGAAACCATGGTCAACCATAGCCAACCATAGTAACCCATGGTCAACCATAGTAACCCATGGTCAACCATAGGAAACCATGGTCAAGCATGGTTGACCACGGTAAACCAAAGTCAATCATTGCAGACCATAGCCAACCATGGTAGACCATAGTCAACCATGGTCAATGATAGTCACCCATCATGAACCAAAGTCAATCGTGATAAACCAAAGGTCAACCGTGCTAAACCAAAAGTCAACTGTGGTTAGCCAAAATCAAACATGGTCATCCAAATTCAACCATTCTCAACGAAATTTAACCATGAACAGTGAAAGTTAACCATGGCTAATTAAATGACCAAATTCAACAATGGCCCAGCATGGTCGACCATGGTGGACTTTGGTTGTCCATGGTGGACCAAATTCAACCGTGTTAAACCAAGTCAACCAATCTCAACAATAGTCAAATATAGTCACCAAAGCGAAATAAAGTCATCCATGGTCAACTAAAATCACCCATGGTCAGCCATCAGTGTTCAACCAAAGTCAACCATCGTAAAATATGGTTAACCATCGTCAACCATAGTCAACCAAATCCAGTCAAAAGTCAACCATGCTCAACTAAAGTTTATCATAGTCAACCATGGTCAACCAAAGCTAACCATGTTCAAAGATAAGCCACCCAAATTCATTCATGTTAAACTAAAGTCAACCATGGTAACCAAAACGTAAGCCATCAAAAAGCATACTTGAATAAATCCAAACAAAGGTCAACCCTAGCTAACCATAGTAACCCATGGTCAACTTAAGTCAACCATGGTAAATCTAAGTCAACCATGCTCACTCATAGTTAACCATGAGTAACCATGGTCAACTATAACCAACCATTGTAACACATGGTCAGCTAAAGTTAACCATGGTAAATCTTAGTCAACCATGATCAACCAAAGTCACCCATGGTCACCCATGGTCAACCATGGTCAACCATCATCAACCATGGTAAACCATAGACAAGTGAGCCAAATGCAATCATGGCTAATCAAAGTCAACCATGGTTAACAAAACACAACAATGGTTAACCATAGTTAACCAAAGGTCTACCAAAGTTAACCATGGTAAACCAACAGTCAACCATTATCAACCAAATTCAACCATGATTAACCAATGTCAACCATGGTCAACCATAAACAACCATGTTCAACCATAAACAACCATGTTCAACCATAGTGAGATACAAAGAGTGATTAGTTAACCATAGTAAACCATGATTGACCATGTAGTGAACAATGGTTGCATGGTTGACCATGGTCAACCATATAAATAATCTTAATTCCTTTTTAATTTGTTCATGGTTGACCATGGTCAACCATGGTGGACCATAGAAAACCATGCTCAACCATAGATAACCATAATAAACCAAAAGTCAATGAAACTTGCCACATTGCATTGTGACAAAACCTACCATATTGCATTTAACCATTCTTAACCATAATCAACCAATGGTTGGCCATGATTAACCAAAGTCAACCATGGTTAACCATTGTCAAACATAGTCAACCATGAGAAACCATGGTCAACCATAGTAACCCATGGTCAACCATGGTTAAGAATGGTTGACCATGGTCAACCAAAGTCAATCATTGCAGACCATAGCCCACCATGGTAGACCATAGTCAACCATGGTCAATGATAGTCACCCATCATGAACAAAAGTCAACCATATGGTTGACCATGGCTTCCTTTAGTTGACAATGTTTAACCATGGTTGGTTAATAATAATAACAATAATAATAAGAAGAATAATAATAATGGTCAAGCATAGTGAACATTGGTTTACAAAAGTCAACAAAATTCAACTATGGTCAACCATGGCCAACCATAACCACCATGGGCAACCATAGTTTACCATAGTGAATTAGTCAACCATAGTTAACCGTCGTTAACCATAGTCAACCAAAGTCAACCATATTCAACCAAAGACAACCAGAGTAAACAATGGGCAATCATGGCCAACTAAAGCTAACCATAGTCAACCATGGCCAACCAAAGTTAACCATATCGAACCAAAGTTAAAAGTTAAATAAGTTTAGTGAATGGTGAGTTGTGGCAAAAAAAAGTCAACCATGGTCGACAATAGTCAACCATAGTAAATCGATTACCATGGTCGACAATAGTCAACCATAGTAAATCAGTCAACCATAGACAAAAGTTTAACAAGGTCAACCAATAGTCAATTACGACAAAACAAAGTCACCCTTAGCCAACCATGTGCAATCATAGTTATCCTTAGTCAATTAGTCTACCAAAGTCAACCATAATTAAACAAAGTCAACAATAGTCAACCATGGTCAACCACAGTTAATGAAAGTCAATTATGGCCAATCAAAGTCAACTGTAGCCGAACATGGTCAAGCATGGTCATCCATAATCAAACAAAGTCAACCATGGTTAAACAATGTACACCTAAGTCAAGAAATTAAGACAAACATGTTCAACCAAAGTCAGCCATAGTCAACCATATTGAACCATATTCCACCATAGTTAACCATGGTCAACTAATAGTTAATTATGGCCAAACTAGGTCAACCATAGTCACCAATGGTTTACCAAAGTCAAGCAAATTAAAAAATTCAACCATGGTCAACCATGGCCTACCATAGTCAACGATGGGAAACCATAGTCGACCATAGTGAATTAGTCAACCATAGTTAACCACCATTAACCATAGTCAACCATGGGAAACCATGGCCAACTAAAGCTAACCATAGTCAATGATGGTCAACCATGGTCAACCAAAGCCAACCATGGTCAACCAAAGTCAACCATGGATTGAAGTCAACATTAGATTGAAGTCAACAATGGATTGAAGGCAATCGTGGACTGAAGTCAACCTTGGTTGAAATTCTCCCATGGATTAAAGTCAGCCTTACGTAAAAGTCAAATATCGATTGAAAGCACCCTTGGATTGAAGTCAAACATTAATTTTAGTGAATATTTCCTAATAGTTAACTAGGGATTGCAGTCACCCAGGGGTTGACTTCAATCCATGGTCAACAATGAGATGTCATCAACCATGGTTAAACGTACTCAACTAGGTTAACCAAAGCGAACCATGCCTACCCAATGGTTAACTATGGTTTAAAGTCAACTCATAATTTTACAACCTTTGTCGACCATGGTTAACCAATGTTGTCAAATTCAAGTTTACAATAGTCGGTCACGATTAACATAGTTAACTACAAAATTAGAAAGAAATATTTATGTATTTATTTCATTTATTTACTTATATTTATTTATTTTGATTTTTATTTCATTTATTTCCTCATTATTTAATTTCCACTTTCTTATGCTTTTGTTTATCTATCTATTTTATTAAAATTTATTGGTTAATAAATTAATATATATTGATGAAGAATAATAAATATTTTATTTACTTATATTTATTTATTTTGATTTTTGTTTCATTAATTTTCTTCATTATTTAATTTGAACTTTTTTTATGCTTTTTTTATCTATCTATTTTACTAAAAGTTATTGGTTAATAAATTAATATATATTGATGAAGAATAATAAATATTAATACTAAATAATAATCATAACTATTAATATTAACATATTTTATTTACTATTTTTATTATAATACTAAATAATAATCATAACTATTAACATTAATATTTCATATTTTGTTATTTAATTTCATTAATCAATTAAATTTAATTTAATTAATTTAATTTGATTTAATTAGTTTAAATTTAATTAATTAGTTTAACTTAATTTAATTTAATTAAATTACTTTCATATAATCTAATTTAAATTAATTTTCCTAATAACAATAAATGACATATAAAAATATTTTTTTAATAATATTAACATATTTTATTTACTAATATTAATTAAAATCATTATTTCATAATAATAATTATCATAAAACACTAATTAAATTATTTAATTAATTAAATTAAATTTACTTTACTTTAATTTAATTTAATTTAATTTAATTACTTTCATTTAATTTAATTTAATTAATTAAATTAAATTAATTTAATTTACTTTAATTTAATTAATTTACTTTAATTTAATTAATTTACTTTAATTTAATTAATTAATTTAAATTAACTTAAATTAATTAAGTTAAATTAAGTTAAATTAATTTAATTAACTTAACTTACTTTAATTTAATTTAATTACTTTCATTTAATTTAATTTAATTACCTTCATTTAATTTAATTTAACTTCACATAATTTAATTTAATTTAATTAATTTAGTTTAACTTAACTTAACTTAATTTAATTTAATTTAATTTAATTTAACTCAATTTAATTAAATTTAACGAATTAAATTTAGTTTCAATTTAATTTAACTTAATTCAATTTAATTTAAATTTAATTTTTAATATGTTTTATTTAATTTAAATTTTAATATGTTTTAATATTTTAATTTAATTTAAAGAATTTAATTTAATTTTCGATATTTTTATTTATTTTTAACTTAATGTATTTATTTTATTTTTATTTTAAAATAACATTTTTATTAATTTTTTAATTTAGTTATTTCTTAGGTGGGCCGACCACACATGCTTAATTAAAAAATGGTAAGTTCCCATATTTTTATGACAGTCTATACAAAACTTTTTCATAAAAAAGTTAAATAATAGTTATTTTCCTTACTACTATAAAAAAAAAGTATTCATAAAACATTTAGGGTACGATAACCTACATTGCCAAAAAAAAACCTTAAAGATAATAGCATTTAAAGGCCACTTTCTTCCATATTTAACATTTTATAATTTAATGTAAACTACATTTTTCTTTACTTATTTTTATTTCATTAATTTAATATCAATTATTTTGTTCTTTATTTATATATATATATTTTTTCAATTGTTTTTAATATCACTGCTTTTATTTTTTATTTACATTTAATAATTTTTTTTACTTTTCTATTTTTATTAAGCATTATTTAAATTTTCTTTAATATCAATGAAATATTTTATTCTCAACTTACCTTCTATTTTATTTTTCTTTTCTTTAATTTTTTACATTTATTTAATTTATTTTATATTTTTATTTACTATATTTTACTATTTTATTTTTTATTTTACTTTTATTTTACTTAATATTTTTCACTTATATTTATTATTATTATTATTATTATTTCTTTATTTTACCCTATTTACTTACTTTCTTTTCTTAATTTACTTTTAATTTATTTAAATTAAATTAAGTTAATTTAAATTAAATTAAATTAATTTAAATTTAATTAAGTTAAGTTATATTAAATTAAATTAATTATTAATTCTTTTACTTCTTTATTTTACTCTATTTTTTTAATTTACTTTTAATTAAATTAAATTAATTTAAATTTAATTAAGTTAAGTTAAATTAAATTAATTTAATTAAAATTAAATTAAAATTAAAATAAAGTAGTCAAATTAAATTAAATTAATTCACTTATATTTATTTAATATTTTTCTTTTACTTCTTTATTTTACTCTATTTATTTATTTTGTTTTTTTAATTTACTTTTAATTAAATTAAATTAAATTAAATTAAATTAACTTAACTTAACTTAACTTAACTTAAGCTAAGTAAAATTAAATTAAATTAATGTAAATTTAATTAAATTAAGTTAAATTAAATTAAATTAATTTAAATTTAATTATTTATTAATTCTTTTACTTCTTTACTTTACTCTATTTATTTACTTTGTTTTTTTAATTTACTTTTAATTAAATTAAATTAAATTAAATTAAATTAAATTAAGTTAAGTTAAATTAAATTAAATTAAATTAAGTTAAGTTAAATTAAATTAAAGTAATTTAAATTTAATTAATTATTAAATTAAATTAAAGTTAAAGTAAAGTAATTAAATTAAATTAAATTAAGTTAAGTTAAATTATATTAAATTATTTATTTTATTTTATTTAATATTTAATATGTTTTAATATTTTTATTTAATTTTTTTTATCTTAATGTATTTCTTTTATTTTAATTTCCAAATAATATTTTTATTATTATTATTTTTTTAAATTTAGTCATTTCTTTGGTGTGCCGGCTCGCCACTAGCAACAACCACATATTTTAAATGTGGTTGATATTCGCCAATCGGCCTATATCAACCAGTTTTTAAATGTGTGGCCATGGTTGATATAGGTCAATCGGCGAATATCAACCACATTTAAAATATGTGGTTGTTGCTAGTTTATCCATTAGTTAAGATATTGAAGAACAATATTTCATTTGTTTTATGCTTCCCATATGATTATATGCAGCGAGGTGTTCCATCATTGTATTTCTGCAATAATGAAGAAGCAATCATTGCATTTCTGCAATAATGAAGATGCAAGTGGAAAGATGTTCCAATTAGTTAGAGTGAGAGTGTACAAGCTGTGTAGTATTCTTATGGATGATGGTGGGCTTATGCTTCCAGAAGAGCCAACCCATATTAGCCAACCCATATTAGAAAGGAAAATCATATTAGGAAGGCAGATTCTATCATAAACTCCTTTGTATCTATCATTTACCGAAGTACAAAAACACAAATCTCTTCTCCCTTTGATTGCCATAACCGTGTGAAACCAAAAGCAGGGGATAAACCTGGCTTGGAAACCTTCAGAATACAAGAAAGGCATATATCTTAGTCATGTCCTAATGTTGTACCTCTTTCCATTCACTCAATCTCAAGGACATGATAACATACCCGTTTTTGGAACAGGGAATAGATGCACAGAAAGAAGGGGTGCTGCTTAATGAATAAATTTGGCACCATTCACGTGGCTCATCACTCGTTCAAAACGAGTGGTGCCTAAATAGAATCCCATCTTGGGTTTTTGTATCACTACAAACCCTTAACCAAATTGCAGTCTAGAGTCTCCAAGACTTTCAATCGTCCACTAATCTTTGGCACAACTAAAAATTCCCACGATTCTTAAGAATGTCGTATTTACATTCTGTCCCCAAACTGAGTTGCATAGTTGATAACGAAGAAAAGATACCACTCATAACTAACAATGTGTTCAGCATCTTGATGGCATAAGAATGCAATCATTCACTTTTTTTAACTTCTTCAAAAGTTATTTATTTATTTATTTTTTCTTAACGTTTTCAAAAATTTTGTTGGTTTTTCCGATGCTTCATTATTTTGTGCTAAAATAGTAATCCCTTATCACTTGAATTTAGCACTTGAATGTTCTATGCATGGTTATTTTTTTGGGTATAATTACCAGATGTTCAGAGTTATTGTAGCTAGGGTTTTACCCCTAGCTTGTGCCAATGAGCACCTACTAAGGAGAATGGACTCCTTAGTAGCAGTTCAATAATGATTAAATGATTAAGCTAAAACAACAATTAACAAACTACTCTAAACATTGCATGAGACATAAATAAAAGATGTAAAAAATGGTTTTATATTAATGTTACCTTGAGTGTCAAGGTTGGTGAAGCCCTTTGCAGTGTCCAAGAGGATGCTCCAAGCTTCTGAATGCTCCTTTCTCCTTCTCCAATGTTGGGGATGGGCCAAAGGTGGCTCTCAAGGTGAAAATAGTTCAAAGGTGAACTAGGGTTTCGAGAGAGATTTTGGCAGAGTAAGGGTGCTTGTGATTGTGGATATGAAATAAGGGATCTCCATCACCTATTTATAGTTTTTTGGTGGTGGAGTGTTGACCCATGGTTTTGGGAAACACATGGTTTTAGGCAGCTGTATAGGGTTTTTTCCTCCTTTTCCTCATTATTTTATATTTTTTATTCCCTTTTTAGGGGATTTTTGCTATTTTTGGAGGAAAAGGGGGTTTTTTAGCCTTTTTTAGGCTATTTTGATGGTTTTGTGGCCTTTTGGAGGCATTTTAGGCCTTTTGGAGGCTTTTTAATGGGATTTTTTGGGATTTTAAGGGAAAAATGGTAGGAAAATGGAAAAATGAGCCATATAATGTGGTAATGAGGTAGTGAACACTTTTTGGGTGTTAACAGTTATTAGAGCTCTCCCGAGCATAAGTGGCTTGCCCAAATAAGCAAAGTCTTTGCTGGAGTCCAATAAGCAAGGAAGATATGGTAACATCATGCTGGTTTGGATTGAAAGCTATAAATTTTGTTTTTTTTTTATTTGTTTTTTATAAATTTAATAATAATCTAAATGAAATTATTTTATTATTTTTTTAAACATTGAATTGTTTTTGTTGTTTTGATATTAAACTAGGTTAACATTTGTAATTAAACAAAGATTATGATCTATAAAATAATCTTGGCCTAGTCTTGATTTTAACTCTCACCACAAAAACACAATGAGAATAGAATTGAACCCAGAAACTACTTTATTAAACTTCTTTTCAGAAAAGAAGAAAACTTCATAAGACAATTTTGTCGCAAAACTCCGATCTGTTTTTTAAATGAACCAAATCTAAATTCATAGATTGATCATTTTCAAAGTAAATGATCAATGTAAAAACAAGATAAACTAATTTATTATTATTTTTTAACTCAAAACAAACTCTTTCATAAAAATATCGATTTATCTTTTAATTGTAAATTAAACTATTTAATAAAAATATTATTATTGATGATTATTTTAAATAAATTTTATATTTTAATTGTAAATTAAACTATTTAATAAAAATATTATTATTGATGATTATTTTAAATAAATTTTATTGTTGAAGAGTTATTTTTTCAAAAAACATTGTCCAACAATAAAAATAAAAATTCAAAACGTAAAAAAAATTTAGTTTAAAAGACAAAACTAAAATGAAATTCCAACCGTGGATCCACTTACCTTTACACTTTGAAAATTCACCTTAACTACTTAGATCCACTTACCTCGCTATTCGAAAGACTTGACACGTGAAAAATTGGTTCATTCAATATACACGATAAATTGATAAATTGGATGTGTATAATAATTTATATATTCTAAATTTGATGGATGTGTCTAATATGTTATATATATTTTTCACACCTTACAATAATTCACATATAAACTAAAATAAAAAATGAAAATGAAATATAAAAACATACTTTTTAGATTTTTTAAATTATAAAATATATTTTAATGGATTATATTGTAAATGTATCTTCAACTTTTTCAAGTTTATAGAGATGATTTTTCTATGTTTGGATGGCTTTTTATTTATCTCTCTAACTTATAAATTAACTTATAAAGAAAGAGAGCACGGAATGGTTAGAGGTATGAGTAGAAAAAAGAGAGGGGGTTGTTAGGGGTAGGAGTAGGAGAGAGAGAAGGTGATGGTTAAGGGTAGGGGGAGTAGGAGGGGGTTAGAGAGAGAGAGATGGGGTGGTTAGTGGAAGGGGGGAAGGGGATTGTGTGTGTGTGTGTGAGAGAGAGAGAGAGATAGAGAGAGATGAGGGGTGGATGGTGGTAGTGGTGTGGAGGATTAGGAAATATAGAGAGAGTGGGGAGGTTAGTGGGAGAGAGAGAGAGAGAGAGAGAGAGAGAGAGAGGCGCAGTAAGTGGTAGGAGGGGAGAGAGAGATAGAGAGGTGGGGACTTATGGGTGCAGTGACATAGTTAGGAGAGGGATTAGACTGAGAGGGGTGTGGTTAAAGGTAGGAGTAAGAGAGAGAGAGAGGGGGGGGTTAGTGGTAGGTGCAGTAGGAGGGGGATTAGGAAGAGAGAGACAGAGAGAGGTGGTTAGGGTTTGTGGACATATGTGGTGGTGGTTAGTGGTAAGGGGAGGGTGATTAGGAGAGACATAGAAAATGGGTGGGTTACGGGTACAGGTAGTGAGAGCGAGAGAGAGGGGGGGACTAATGGTAGATAGAGAGATGGGGGTGGCTAGTTGTAGGGGCATGGGAATTATGATATACATAAAGAGAGGTTGGGTTAGGGGTAAATATAGAGAGAGCGAGGGTTTGGGTAGAGAGAGAGAGAGAGAGAGAGAGAGAGAGAGAGAAAGAGAGAGAGAGAGGTGGGAGGTGGTTAGCGGTAGGGAGGAGGTTCATTATGTGTGTGTGTGTGTGAGAGAGAGAGAGAGAGAGAGAGATGAGGGGTGGTTAGTGGGATGGGGAATGGGGATTAGGAGAGGAAGAGAGAGATGGGGTTAGGTGTAGGTGGAGTACGAGGGAGAGAGAGACTCAAAGGGGGGTTAGGGGTAAGAGGGGAGAGAGAGAGAGGTGGGATTTTATTGGTGGGGTGGGGAGGGACATAAAGGGAGGGGATTTGGTTAGGAGTAGGGGGAGGAGTGGATATAAAGAGAGGTAGATGAGGAGGGGGGAGGAGAGGTGCTAGAGAGAGAAGGGGGTGGTTAGAGGTAGTAATAGGAGAAAGAGAGGGAGGAAGAGAGAGAAATATAGTTAGGAGTAGGGGGACTAGGGATTTGAAGAAATAAGATGTGGCATACCCTAATTTTCCTCATGATGAAAAATTTAACAAAATAAACAATGCCCTTCATGATGATGAAGTTACAGATCTAGGAATGATAGGCATGAAAGTGATGGTGGAAACAATGTCGATGGAGGAATTAATAAGGATGGTATAATATGGAACTACTGAACCTCTAGTAGAACCACAACCAAAGGACCCCATAACCTACCCTAAATCACTCTCCATAATGTATTCGATGGGATTATTGAAAGATAAAGGATTGTGAAAAGAGCGTCAAGGAATTAAAAATCCCATAATGTTGGAAAAGAGGCTAGTAAGGCTAGGATTGAGGGAAAATCTAAGTGCACCTTTGATTGAAAAAGAAGATTTGTTTGAAACATTTATCCTTTGGATCATATCACTCGTCCCAATGGGGACCAACATTCAAAGAGGGAACTAACTCAACACATGCCACATTAGAGGAATATCAAGCATAAGGGGATCTTCCTCCAACTTTCAATCAACAAAACTCCATCCCCACAACTAGTGGGGAAAATTCCATGGTGGACAATAACCTCAAGAAGAAGAAGAAATGGATGAATAATGTCCATGAGAAGAGGAGGGATTCCCCTCTCCTCTACAATAATATATACTTATTTCTATGGGGAAGGATGGTAAAAGGAATGCAGAAGATTGTCTTGTGCAAGAATAACCTAAGTAGAGAAAGACAAGAATGGGGTCTCTTGATCAAGAACCAATGGAGGAAACTACAGAGGAGACCCCACTATTATATAATAGAATATAGCAAGAAATCCCTAAACCAAGTAGTGCTAAAAAAGAATGGGACATTGTCCCTCATGCATCGCCTCCTCCCCCTTCTCTTAATTTGGCTAACATCATTTTTGATGCAAATTTTGAAGGGGATTCCACACCAAGAACTAGTTAATCTCAGAAGGGAGGCCATCAAATTTTATGGGCCAATTTAATTTAGTCAATGGACATAGTCTAGAATCCTACCTAGGTATGATCCTACCACAAGACAATTTATTGTGACCAATGACGATCTTGGAGCCATTGGTACATAAGACATATGAGGATATGAAGCCACAAGATTAGAGAGTGCAACAAATTACTTCAGACATGATAGCATCCAACCTGAAGATGATATTTCCCTTGGTCAAGGGTAAACTGACATCATCTATGTCAAATATATTAAAAAAATCTCCTCCAGTATTGATTACAATAAAAAATTGGATTCCTTCACAATAAAAAACAATTCTTGAACTCTAGGGTGAAGGCATTAGAGGTTGAGAAAGAGAAATTAAAAACTATCCTATTTTGAATAGGGAAGTGTAATAAAGAGGTTGTTGATGTTATATCCCTTTTGAGGTAGAAATATGAAAAGATAAAGTCCCTAGATCACTAATGTTTGTAAAGAGATGACACTGGCCTCTTCTAGTAGTCAACCTGTTGCTTCCAAATTCCATATCACAAATGGAATCGAAAATTGAACTATTGACTTGAGAGATGACAGAGTAGAGGAATAGGGTTAGGAACAATTCTATGAGTGCAGTGACAACCGAAGATCTAGCTAATAAAAGGAAAGAGAAATTTAGAAAACAAGGGAAAACGTTTATGCAATAGAGAAACAAAATCATGAAGATAAAAAGTAAATTGTTGGCCTTCAAGAGGAGACAAAAGCCTATAAATCCAGGCATGAAAAAACTTTCATTGAAGCAAGGATGTTTAATACCCTTCGATATATAAAGAAAAATATTTGGAAACATGTTTCACATTATTTCCCTTCAGTAAAGAATCACCTCTAACTCTATTTACAATCAACATATTGTATAAAGATGTGACTAAATACCCGAGCAACAAAGAGCATGATATGCAATCCAGGTGTAAGACAACTAAAGTGGAAAAAAAGGTGGTAAATATACTTTCTACTTGAGAATTGGGAATGTTGGATATCAAATATAAAGCTTCAATTTGCATGGACATAGAAGCATGTTTCAATAAGTTCAATATTTGGAGGGTAGTTAAGAACAAGTTTTTAGACTCAGAAAAACTCATACATCCATTCCTAGTAGCTTTGAGAACAATGATCGATCATTGTCTACCAAGCTTGTGGGATGATATAAAATCCAATATGTATTCTAGCTATATCTTGACCATTTATCCCAACAGTATCCCAGTAATATCCAAGTCATATCCATGACATATCATACTTGATATGGATACTGACAGATGTGTGGAAGAGGAATTCGGTAACTTAGTTCAAAATTATAGGCAACTGGATGTGCTCTCTATGTAAGAAAAAATCCCAAGAAAAATTAGGCAATATCCATATATTTCCAAAATGGTTGTTGCAAGTCAAGAATAAGAGGAACTGGAGAAATACACAAAGCATGCTTAAGCTATTTAAAATCCAGGTTGGAAGTCTAGAACCCAACGTAAAGGTATGACACTCCAAGAACTTGGAAAGGGATAGTTCACATGATCATTTTTATGAAACTCTTGAAATGTTTAACTTTTACAGACAATATGTGAGGCTTCATTTATGGGCTAGCCTCTTACATGAATGTACATCTAGTTACTAAAAGTGTTTCTTTGCAGTGAAAATAATTATGTTGATTAATGAATTACATTTAAGACATCTAACATTTAACATTTACTGCTAACATAAAATCCTATTGTATATGATAATACACGGTATGTTTCATCAATTTATTTATAAATGTTTCATGCTTATGGCTCTAAAATTTAATTGTAGTGCATTTTTCTATGTTAGGTTGAGCAATTGCATTATATTTTCAATCTTTGTGGTTCTCCATTAGAAGAATATTGGAAAAAATCGAAATTACCACATGCAACTATTTTCAACCCATAAAAACCATATAAACAACACATAAAAGATACTCTCAATTTCCTACCTTCATCCTTGTCACTTATGGAAACTCTTCTTGCAATTGATCCACCTGATTGTGGAACTGCCTCTACAACATTGAAGAGTGAAGTAAGTACTTTCCAGCTGATTATATTTTTGTTTCTACCATTGTTATGCAGGTGAAGGAGTAGAGAGATGACAAGCTTATGGAATACTACAAAGTACATATGGTTATTACTTGTTTAATACAAGTGATAGAGTGGTTCGATTTATTTTATGTAACCTTCTTTCCATTTTATCTTGTTATGCTTGGGTGAGCTTAGTATATGAAATTAGTAATATTAGATGGCCAAAATTGTTTTTATAGCATTGCACATATGATAACATGGTATATATGGTAATAGGGCATAGTGATACTCAAACATAAGTTTACTAGTCTACATTAGTAAATAGAGGGAATATTTCAATTAATATTGGTTATTGTACAATGTGTTGCTTTCTACTTAGTGCTAACTTATAATTGTGTCTTTTTTTTGGTAGACATATATGAAATTAAAGAAGTTCTTGCACATTATTAAGAACTCATAGGTATTCCCAATGATTTATGATAGCAAGAGGTACATTTTAGGTTAATGATAGAAGTGTGTTTAAGTAGTGTGATGGATTGAATTGTCAGAAACTATTTGGTTGTTGAAGAATCACTATGTTGTGTGGCTCTAAGACTAATGCATCTAAAGTGGGTCAATAAATGTGATCCTTGGTGTTAAAGCTTATTAAATATGTGGTTGATGAAAAAGGTTCTACTACTGCATGTTTTTTTGGATCAATTTGACTTTTTCTTTGTTGTGCTGACATTTCCCTTTGTAAATGTGGTTACATGGTGCAAAACAATAGTGTCTTTGCCTCCCATTATCAATGGTGCACGTTCTACAATCACTTTGGAAACAAAAAATGTCTTCATTGAATGCACATGAACTGACCTAACTAAAGAAAAAATTATTCTGAACACAATGGTGAGAATTTGTTGTGTTATTATTCAATGTTTTCCATAGATAAGGTCAACGATTTGAGGTCTTTCTAGTTGATTGTTCAAGAGGTTTTTCTCCACTACTGTATACAATATACATTCCTCTGAATCTGAATATTGTTAAGAAAATATAATTATTGGTGTGTTATAGATGGAAATATGTCAAATACAATCGCCTTAAGAAATTTATGAAGGAAAACATTTGCAATTTGGCTAGATTTGGCATTGGATTGAACTATATGTGGTAAGTCTATCAACAATAACCAAGATGAGATATTTTCCTTCGGACTTAGGAAATCTTGTAATATGAGATAATAAGATAATAAAATATGTTATTAATATCTAAGGAATGGATCACAACTAGTTTAATCATTAATGAGACTTCAAGGGTACTATCTCAATGGAAGAGCACCTGCCTTATAGGCAGGAGGTTGGTGGTTCGCTTCCTCCATACCCTATATACATAGATCAATTAATATCCTCATATAAAATGACTAAAAAAGACGAAATTAGTAACAAAAAAAAAGATATAAATGACCAAAAGATGAGAGATAAGCGACCAAAAATATGATCAAAATTCACATATAAATGATCAAATGACAGTTTTGGTGGCTAATTTCTGATCTCTTATCACGCGACCAAAAATGTGGTCACATTTAGTTTGGTCATTCAATATCTTGTCTTGTGGTCATTAATTTGGTCATATTTTTTGTCATTAATTTGGTCGTATATTTCGTCATTAATTGTTGAAATTAATGACCAAATATATGACTAGATTGATGACCTAATATATGACCAAATTAATGACCACAAGACAAGCCGCATAAATAACCAAACTAAATATGACCACATTTTTTGTTGCATGATAAGAGGCTAGAATTTATCCACCAATGATCGCCAAATCAAAAGTGGTCATTTATATGCGGATTTTGGTCTCTTATATTTGATTTTGTACTAGAGTATGAAGGGTGAAGTTGAGCCCTAGAAGCTAGTTGAGAAAGAATTCCTATCTTCTCTTTCTATTGTACTAAAGGCCCCAAACTATTATATGTTTTATAGACCAAAGGGATCCTTAGATTCTAATAAGGGCATGTATTTTGAATCTCCTTAAAAACAAATTCATGTTGAAGTAAACTAGGATGGATTCAACATACACAAAACCATATCGTAGTGGAATATGAGGAAATATTTGAAGAAAGAAGATCTTCCATACCCCGATTTTCCTCAAGATGGGGAACTTAACAAATAAACGATGAACTCTATGATTATGAAGTTGACGATCTAGGAATGATGGGGGAAATAATTTTGATGGTGGAATTGATAAGGAAGGATGACTAAGGAACTACTAAACCTCTAGTAGAACCACAACCAAAGGACCACCTAACTCACCTTAAAGCACTCTCCACAATGTAGGCCATGGGATTCTTGGAATATAAACGATTGTGAAAAGAGGGGCAAGGAGTCACAAAGAACAACATGTTGGAAAAGTGGTCAATAAGGCTAGGGTTGGGGGAAAACCTAAGTGCACCTTCGATTGAAAAATAAGATTTGTTTGAAACATTCACCCTTTGGATTATATCACTCACCCCAATGGGGACCAACATTTGAAGAGGGAACTACTTCAACACATGCCACATTAGAGGAATACCAAGAACAAGGAGATCTTCCTCCAAGTTTCAATTAGGAAAGCTCCATCCTCACAACCAGTGGAGAAAATTCCATAATAAAGCAACAACCTCAAGATAAAAAAGAAGAAATGGATGTAGAATGTCCTAGAAAGAGGAGGGATTCCCCTCTCCTTGACAAGAATATATACTTGTTTCTATGGGGGGAGGATGATAAAAATAATGTAGATGATTGTCTCTTTCAAGAATAACTTGAGTAGAAAAATACAAGAATGGGGTCTCTCAATTGAAAACCAATGAAGGAAACTAGAGAGGATATCCCACAACTACATAAGAGAATAGAAAAAGATGGCCCTGAACTAAGCATTGCTCATAAATAGTGGGACCATGTCCCTCATGCATTACCTCCTCCCTCTTATCTTAATTTGGATAACATTGTTTCTTATGCAATTTTTGAGGGGGATGCTACATCAAGAACTAGTTAACCTCAGAAGGCATGCCATCAAATTTCATAGGCCAATCACTAGTACAAAATGAGAGATAAATGACCCAAAAAATGACCAAACTACGTACATAAATGACCACTTTTGAGTTGGATACCACTCGTGGAAAATTAGCAGTTATTTATCACGCGACCAAAAATGTGGTCATATTTAACTTTGTCGTTTATATCTTATCTTATGGTCATATATTTGGTCGTTATTTTAGTCATATATTTGGTCATTAATTGTCAAAATTAATGACCAAATATATGACCAAATGAAAATTAATTACCAAATATACAACCAAATATACGACCACAAGATAAGCTATAAACGACCAAGCTAAATATGACCACATTTTTGGTTGCATGATAAATGATTTCTAATTTTCTACCAGTGGTTTCCAACTCAAAAGTGGTTGTTTATATGCATATTTTTCTCATTTATATCTATTTTTGCAGTGGTCATTTATCTCTTTTTAGTTGTTTTCGAACATAGATAGGGCATATAGGAATCAAACCACCAACCTCCTTCTTATAAGGAAGGTTCTATTACATTCATATACCACACTTAAATAGAATATATTATATAAGTTTACATCATTGATCTAATACACAAGCATGGTATCTTTCAAAAGGTTCTATGGTCACAACAAAGACAAGAGATCACTCTATTTGACTATGTATGGAACCTAACTCCAAGAGCAACTCACATGAATATAAGTCATATTGTATATGTTAATATAAGGTTTTCTTTTCTTTTGGAACAAAGAAAGAATACAATAAAAATCACTCTATCACACAAGAATAGGTGCATTCAAGAAAATAATATTACTTTACCCTCCATAGAAGCTAAAGTCTAGATTTCAATAATCTTCTAACTTAACCATGAAATTAGTATTACATATAACTCTTACACAACTACAAATTTGTTAGTGCACAAAATCCATGAAAGAAATAGACTATTTTAGTTATACAATTGACTTCCGAGATCATACCTCCATGGATTTCTAATGTAATCCTTATCATTAAAAACATCAAATCTTGTACAATAGTTGGAAAAAAAATGGATGAACTAGTGATTGTTTTGGATGTTGAAATCCATTCCAATATAAAACTAAGAAGAATTAGAGATATAAGATGCATTTTACAGGAAACCTATGTTCAAAAAAACTTTGATGTAATCCAACAAACTTTCTAGTCCAAAGGGAAGAAGCCGATCCAAGATTCTTCTTCTTGTTGTTGGATGAGTTCCTAGCCACCCATAACATTTGGCCCATGGTTAATTTTGCATGATAGAGAGGCTTACATAGGTACATTTGTATCTCTAGAGATGAAAGTATCTCTAACAACAATATTGAATAGAAAAGACAGTTATGCTATTGATAATGCCAAACCATATCAGATTTTGTTTTCGAGCAAACATTGTATGTTGCAGATTGCTTGGCTTTGATTTCCTAGTTTCAAGAATAATCTGTGTTTTTTTTCATTTTCCATTGGTGAAGAGATAAATCCATATTTGGGTTTATTTATAGATTTATATACACAAATATTGACTTGAAAGAGTGATATGGAAATATATCCCATTAGTGCAAATGATGTATTTACAGAGGCATATGAAAATCTTGACCATTAGTGAATCATTTTCATAAAAGATTATATGCTTTTGGAAAATTAGGAAATAATGCCTAGAGAAGACCAATCATCTCCTATGATAAGAAGCAGGTTGTTCCTTTGTGAATACATTCTTGTGCCAATATTTAATGATAACATCACTTTTAAATTATTCTTATAGGTGCACATGAGAGTTAACCAATATTTAAGAAATAATGATTTGAAATACTTACCTAGCAATACTTTGGAGCATGAGTTGGAAGTTCCATTTAAGCCACGTTTTCGACTTTGCAATCCCGAAAATGATGATGGTGAAGCCCTTGATGTTTGCTATGGACTGTGCATTACCACCAAAATTCCAATCCCCAAGAACATAGTCATGATCTAGTAAGTGAAAATATGCAACTACTTTAAAAACATGAGCATAAAGTTTCTCTCTCCATGACATAATAGGCCGAGGAAAGAGTTGCATATTCGATACATAACCTTGATTGCATATTAAAGTCACAAAAAATATGTCACTTCAACTATGAGTGTGCCTCTACCACTAAAGCTCTTAATCTGATAGGAATCTGATCATGCAACACATGATGCACTTCAATCAACTTCTTTGGTTTCCCTGAAGAACCCATCACAATGGTAGGAGAACTGTTACCATAATCGATGATGCACTAGTTATATGAAGTGGTGTGAATCAATCTCTCCTCCAAGTGTAGTTGCTGGAAAATGGGAAATCTATTCGCTCCCATGAGGTGTATTGGAGGTAAAAGTACCATCATTACCATTATCAAACCCTAAACATCAATCTTATAACCTAGTAATGCAATATATTTTGATTTAATTTCATTCAATATGTGTGAATGTTCATTTAATATAAAGTTAAGAAGTTGATCAATTAGTTGTCCTAAACCTAACCTACTGAAAAATATCTTCCTATAATCATTCAGAGGATATATTTGCGAAGCTATAATTTTCTTCTCACATTATCTCTATCAACGAAAAATTACGAGAACACAAACACTAGACAACATACTCACTGAATCTTGGTTGGGCTTAACACTCATTAAATTTAGGCACATGGTTCTAGTGCATTATTGTTTGGGAGATTAGAGTCCTGGTAGAATAATTAAACTAGAAATGCTCCACGTGTGTTGATATACAACATATATTCCACTCCTATTATTGTAATGGACCCATTAATTACCTTAGCATTACATATGTTGATGTATATGTAACTTCAGAATGTATTTCACATATATGTATATTGTATTCCTATAGAGATGTTATTATTCCTCTATATGGAAGTGTCGTCATTTATATTGTAAGTGTCGTAACTTATACTTGATGGGTTATTAGACCACCTTGTTGGGGTTGGCCCTGTATAAGTCATGTGGGTCAAAGGGTTATTAGACCACCCTATTGGGGGTCGGCCATGTGGGTCAAAGGGTTATTAGACCACCCTAGTGGGGGTCGTCCCAATCAGCATTATGTTAAGTGGTTAAGTTGAGGCCGACCTAGTTGAGTAAAGGTCAAGTCAAGTTAGTGCATAAATAGAGAGTGTGTCTCTCTCATTTTACACATTCTATTCTCTCACTCACACTGTGGAGAGTGGCACACTTGTGGAGGAGGAGGCTCTGCTGCTAGGAGAAGAATATCTCTTGTATTCTAGTTGTATCATTGCTCTACCTATCTCTGAGGAAGTTATTGGGGTTTTTCACCTTTATGGTTTTCCCCAAGTAAACTCAGTGTCTCTTATGTGCTTGCATTATTGTGTCCATGAATGATATGCTGTAGATTTGTTGTACATGTTGTTCTCTCAGTTAAGATCCTAGATCAGATTGAAGTAAATTCTGAAAATTTAACATGGTATCAGAGCTAGCCTGAAAGAAGGCATGATATGGCACATATGACACTTGTTGCACTTACGATGCTAGGGCTTGATATAGCAAAAACCAGTCATCGTAGCACTTTCACTATAAATCCGTTTTGGAGAAGTTTTCAGATCTGAAACCTTTACAGGTTGAATATTAAATCCCCATGTACCTTGTGTCCAAAGGAAAACCTCTAATTCATTGTACTTTGTGATTTATGATCTGTACAATATAGGGTTTCTGCCTCTTCCAGATCTGAGTCATAATCAGGTGACCTTGGGAAAAAGATCATAACCTGGGCTAGGAAGATCCAAATGAAATTTCATAAAAAGTGACAGGTAGTACACAAACTATACTATCTTAGAAAAAAATTTCAGAGGCCGAAGTTGAACCAGTGACATGTGGCACGCCATACAAGTTAGCTCTCCTGTATTATCCCATAAACAGGTCACGTTGCGACACTTGGCATAACTCTATCTTAGAGAATCCAATTGAGGTAAGACCTGTCGAGATGGAAAGAAAACAGGTCGGGCTATCTCAGGAAACGTTTTCAGAGGCTGAAGTTGAAACAGTGACACGAGGCATGCCATACAAGTTTGCTCTCCTGTATTATCCCATAAACAGGTCATGTTGTGACACTTGGCATAACTCTCTCTCAGAGAATCCAATTAAGGTCAGACCTGTCAGGATGGAAAGATAATAGGTCAAGCTATCTCAAGAAACGTTTTTAGACCCTGTGGATCAAAAAGTTCAGAGTTACATTAGAAACAATCAGGTACATATTTCTGTCAAAACAGAATTATTTTTTAGTACCTTCAGTCATGGCTTCCGGAATTTAGGGCTTTGGAGAAAGTTGGAATTTTTCTAATCGGAGACCACGGCTGAATGATACTCATCAAAATAAAAATTTAGAGACCAAGATCAGAATTTTTGGTTGGGCAGAAGGTCGGGCTTGATTAGACCCTAGTTCGGGACTTTGATCAGAAAAGTGGAAAATTAGGGCTTCTATAAAAATGGGAATTTTTGAAATCTGTGACCACGGATGGAAGCTCCTCAGAAAAATAGAAGCTTAGAGCTTTGGATCAAACCTTTTGATTGGGAAGAAGAGTGGGATTCATCAAACCCCAGTTCAGGGTCACGTCCAGTGAATCCGGAAGTTTCAAAGGAAAAATTGAGGAGTGAAACTTTGCAGTTTTCAAATTCTGAATATACCAGCTTGATTAGCTCATCAAGGCGCATATTTCTATCCTTTCGGAAGTTTCAAATTCAAAGTTTGAATTTTTGGGGTTTCTCTGACAAACCCATATCCAGCTCTAGGTCCAGTTCTTGCAAATCAAGTGGATTGGGTTAATCCTAGAAGAAGATGGATTGGTCACCTGCATAAGTGAAGAAGTTCCTGTTTCAGAGGGAGATGAGGCTAAGGCCTTACATAAGAATATTACAAGCGATCTCGACAGGTATGACTCATCGAGGTATGTTTCGATATTTGTTCATGATTAAGTTTATGGTATGTTTGTCTTCATGTTATTACAGTTAGTACAATCTTGATTTTAGATTTGTCGTATCACCTTAACAAAATTATGAATGCATGATAGAAGATATTCATTGGTTAGGGTGTTGACACTTATGATTGTACTAATGCATTATGGTGTTGTATGAGGTCTATGTTGTCTGCTAACATAAAAGGTACACCAAGAAAGACAAATCATGTTCTACTTCAAGAACATATGATCATGGTGACATGAAGACGAGGATTCATCCATTGTCATGGATCACATAGAAGATCTACTTTCGAGGTATGTATAACTTGGTTCTACAATGGTTAACTTATGAGACATGTAGGTTACTAGCACAAGTCACTGAAGAGAACCAGAAGACATTATGCGAGTATGTTAGACATAACTAGCTAGCATGCTAATCCAGGTATGTTTTTCCTATATCAAGCTAGAATCCTACCTCGTGTTAGGATCTTATACTGTTGTGTTGTTGATTATGATTATTCATGAAGTCATAGGTTTGAATAATCATGGTTGTATGCATATTATGTTTCTTACCATAATTGATGATATGTCTAACCAGAAGAATCATGAAGGTATAGGTTTGAATAATCACAGGTTTTATGCATATTATATCTCTTATCTTGATTGATGATTCAACTAACCAGAAGAGTCCTATGATCAAATAAGAAAATGTATGAGTAAAAGAAGACTTCCCTGAAACCTTGAATACTAATGTTTATTATCTGTGAATGATCATGAATATACATGTTTAAAGATTATTGTGTTTTGATAGTATTAAGATTATACTAATAAATGTGTGACTATGTATGAGACCTCAAGGATAACACAATAATGATACTAATAAGCATGCATAGTGATTAAGGATGGATGTAAGTTCAAGGACAGGTAATCCAGGAAGCAAAGATCAAGAGGGAGCACACTCCAGTTGTTCCTACAAGAATTAAAAGGAGCACACTTCAGTAGTTTCTGCAAGGATACAGATATTCAGAGGGAGTTGACCACTTCTCACAATCCACATAAGAATGGAGTTGCAGAAAAGAAGTAAAGACTGAGAGGGAGTCAACCCAACAAACAAACAAAGATAAGTATTTGAATTGTCATTACTTGCATATTTTATTGTTTAAATAATACTGTTCAATAATGTATATACTGATGTTCCTAGAATTAGGTTGTGTATTATGCATATTAGAATAGTTGCATTGATGAACAGTATACTACTAATATGCATGGGTAAGTAGCCTATGGCATTGTTCAACATTCCATTGCTACTTATCTAGAATGAAACCTCTTTGCTGACATGTTGGGAGTTGTGCACACTCTTAACAATGTTCTGGTAGAGATTGGAAGGCATCTAGAAAGTTACGGGACATGGATAAATGTTGTATTGAAGCATTGGCTAAGATAATTGCATGACTGTATGACATATTTCTTTATGTGTAAGAATTTGTTCTGAAAACTATGAGATGTTTTCTAATCATGCAATTTAACTTGTTGTGTAGGAAATATCGTATGCCATCACCTAAAAAAGAAGAACTACAACATTTGTTCAGCAACAAAATTATCTATTGAAGATATTGAAGTTCCCAGGATATGGGAAGAATGCCATGATCCGTTGATCATGAAGAATGATGTTTGGGATGTAGTCCCAAGACCTGAAGGGAAGTCTGTTGTGACTTCCAAATGGAACTATCAGATCAAGCATGTTGCAGATGACAGCATTGAGAAATATAAAAGTGATGAAATAGAAGATGCACTAGATGGATTTCAAGACAGCATGGTGTGCAGAACTTGGTATGGTAGGATGGACAACTTTCTATCCAGTTTGGGATTTACCAAGAATAAAGTGGATTCCAACCTTTTCTACAAGGTTGAGGAAGGCAATCCAGTGATACTACTTTTATATACGGATAACCTATTTGTTACAGGTGAAGATAGATTGATTGCCGACACGCAGCGGAAGCCTGCTGCCGAGTTCAAGATGAAGAACTTGGGGATGATGCAATATTTGTTTTTGGCATGGAGGTGTGGCAGAGTGCAGATGGAATCTTCCTTGGACAAGGGAAGTACACAGTAGATATCCTGAAGAGATTTGGGATGATGGATTTCAAGGCCATGGCCACACCTATGGCATCGAATCTGAAGCTTCTATGTGATGCTTCATTTGAGTCGGTTGATGTCTCTATGTATCGTCAAATGATTGGGTCCTTGATGTACCTAACGAACACGAGACTAGACATTTGCTTTGCTGTGAACACATTGAGTCAGTTCCTGACAGATCCGAGGAGTGTTCATCTGGTTGCTGTAAAGCATGTTTTGAGGTACCTGAAGGGTACAGTGGATTATGGGCTCAAGTATGAAGCAAATCAAAAGTTTAACCTGCAGGGTTATGTTGATTCAGATTGGGCTGGCAGTGCTGCAGATAGGAAGAGAACATCTGGGTGCTGCTTCAGTATGGGATCAGGTGTGATCTCTTGGTTTAGCAGGAAGCAGTCCTGCGTAGCACTGAGTACAGCTGAGGTAGAGTATGTTGTAGCCTGTTCAGCTAGTTGTGAGGCAGTATGGCTATAGAAGCTACTGTCTGAGCTATTTGATCTCCTATTGGATGCTACTGGTATCTTCTGTGATAACCAGAGTTGTGTGAAGCTGTCCGAGAATCCAGTGTTTCATGACAGGTCAAAACACATAGAGATCAAATATCACTATATCAGGGATATGGTGAAGAGAGGAGCTGTGAAGCTCCTGTATGTTGCGATGGACGAGCAGATTGCAGATGTGCTGACGAAGCCACTAGCTAGGGTGAAGTTCGAGTACTTCAGAGAGAGGCTTGGCGTTCTTCAGATTGAGGACAATTCGAGGAAGAAGTGATGGACACATTTGCTGAATCCATTCCAAGCATGTTGGAAGGAGGATCCTTCACATGGCTGTGGATGTAAGTGCTAGATGATGAGCATCAGGATGATGTTCCGGTTTCTGCTTTGTATGATCAGTTGGATCATTTTTATATGTATGTATGTATGCATCATGTTGGATGCTGGATATGATCAGTTGGATCATTTATATGTATATGTATGTATGCATCATGTTGGATGTTGGATATGATCAGTTGGATCATTTATATGTATGTACGTATCATGTTGGATGCTGGATATGATCGGTTGGATCATGTGTATGTATTTTGTATATGCATCATGTTGGATGCTTGGACCATGTATCTGTATATGTATCAGGTGGATACATTGTATGATCAGGTGGATCATGTATGGTGATATGTATCATGTATTTGTATTTGTATCAGGTGGATACACTATATGATCAGGTGGATCATGTATGATGATATGTATCAGGTAGATACTTGGTATGCATCCGGTAGATGCATTGTATGATTAGGATGATTGTGGATGACGAGCTTCAAGATGTTGCTCCAGATGACATGCAGCAGGATGTTGCAGTGATGATGATCAGGATGATCATGTGCACATCGGGATGATGTATGGTGAGTATCAGGTTGATACTCTATGGCCGTGGATCAGGTTGTGCAGATGAGCATATAATTTGGCCCTGGGAGATTTGCAGATAGTCTTTCGAGGTTTTGCTTATGGCATGTAATTCGTGCCCTAGGATATCTGGAAAATGCTCTTTCGAGGTTTTGCTCTAGGAGGACATATAATTTGGCCCTGGGAGATCTGCAGATAGTCTTTCGAGGTTTTGCCTATGGCATGTAATTCGTGCCCTGGGATATCTGGCAGATGCTCTTTCGAGGTTTTGTCCTATGGCATATAATCTGTCCTTGGGAGATTCGATAGGTTGGGCTGTGTGCCCGTAATAAGTCCTGGGATGCTCTTGTGAGGTTTTGCCATGACCACATATAATCTGTCCCTGGGAGATCCTATAGGTAGAGCTGCGTGCTCGTAACAGCCTGGAATGCTCTTGCAAGGTTTTGTGGTGACCACATATAATCTATCCCTGGGAGATCCTATAGGTAGAGCTGCATGCTCGTAACATCCTGGGATGCTCTTGCAAGGTTTTGTGGTGAGGTCACATATAATATGGCCCTGGGAGATCATATACGTAGAGCCGTGTGCTCGTAACAGCCTGGGATGCTCTTTCGAGGTTTTGTGGCGCACGTAATAAGTCCCAAGGATTCCACAGTATGGCCAGTGATGACGAAGACCTGCAGGTGGTGGGCCTACATCCAGTATGAAAAAGGACTGGCTCTGTAGAACTTCCTATGACGAGTAGATTCAGAGATTGATTGAGATAGCAGTAGCAGTGACGATGATGATGACTCAATGACGATTATCTAGTGACGATGATCCAGAGAAGATGACTTGTGCTAGAAGACTTGTGTCGAGAAATACCTTCGTAGTTAAGAGGGAGTGTTGATGTATATGTAACTTCGGAATGTAATTCACATATATGTATATTGTATTCCTATAGAGATGTTATTATTCCTCTATACGGAAGTGTCGTCATTTATATTGTAAGTGTCGTAACTTATACTTGATGGGTTATTAGACCACCTTGTTGGGGTCGGCCCTCTATAAGTCATGTGGGTCAAAGGGTTATTAGACCACCCTATTGGGGGTCGTCCATGTGGGTCAAAGGGTTATTAGACCACCCTAGTGGGGGTCAGCCCAGTCAGCATTATGTTAAGTGGTTAAGTTGAGGCCGACCTAGTTGAGTAAAGGTCAAGTCAAGTTAGTGTATAAATAGAGAGTGTGTCTCTCTCATTTTACACATTCTATTCTCTCACTCACACTGTGGAGAGTGGCGCACTTGTGGAGGAGGAGGCTCTGCTGCTAGGAGAAGACTATCTCTTGTATTCTGGTTGTATCATTGCTCTATCTATCTCTGAGGAAGTTATTGGGGTTTTTCACCTTTATGGTTTTCCACAAGTAAACTCAGTGTCTCTTCTGTGCTTGCATTGTTGTGTCCATGAATGATATGTTGTAGATTTGATGTACATGTTGTTCTCTCAGTTAAGATCCTAGATCAAATTGAAGTAAATTCTGAAAATTTAACAACATAATCCCCGTCTAAGCCTCTGTTCAAACATCTAGCCTCACCTAAAAATCATTCTTGCTTGAATTATATATTCACAAAAAGATAAAAGTGCAACCACATAATACAATTTTTCTGCATGGCCCAAATAACCAGGAAATTCACGAGTATGAAATTAATTACACAATTTACAATAGCAGTAAAATATAGAAACTAAGATTTTAGACTGGAAAAAATATAAACATTCTCTATGAACATATTAACAAAATAAAGGCGTGTATCAAATTTTTTCATCTCAAACGAATATACAGGGTTTAATAAGAGAGTAGACAAAGAAGTACAAGATCTGTCATGGTGATCACCTGTAATTTACGAATATACAGGGTTTAATAAGAGAGTAGACAAAGAAGTGCAAGATCTGTCATGGTGATCACCTATAATTTACTGAAATGAAAAGCCCAAAAATACACATCCTAGCATTATGCTAGAACAACTACACATCTCAGAAGGAAACCATTAGCATTGTTAGCAACTAAGAATGTAAAATGACCTGTAAACTTCTAGGAAATGATATTTGTTTAAACCCAGGTGCCTCCAAATTGATTTATGATGACAGGTTCTATATTGTATAAATGACTAATAGCCAGACCCTTGATGTTAAATGTACACCTGATATCATGTAAATAATACCTCAAACATAATTATCTATTTTTCTAAATAATACCTGAAACACAATTATCTATTTTTCTAAATATTTTTCTTATATCGACATATATAATCTCGCAGAATTATCCCCCAAATGGAACAAACTATTCATGTGCCCTCAGTCCTAGTTTATACCTAGACAATATCCAAATAATTATTTTATATCACCACACTGAAAAATGCCTTGATTTCAATGATACACTTGCTATTGATATTTTCATGTGCATTGGTTTCCTTGATAGTCCATACCCCACTCTTCTTCTCCCTCGTTTCCATTAACAATAACCTCTCCTTCAGTAGAATCTTATGCTTCTACATACTTCTCCCATCAAGGGTTTCATCTTTCATTTTAACATGAACCTCTGCCTTCATTTGAGTCTTCTTCTTCTACATACTTCTCCTAAAAATGGTTTCGGCCAGCATTTCATCAAGAACATCATCTTCATTGATAAGTTGTACTTGCAAAGAAAGTGGCATAAACATCTCAAACACCCAATAATACAAAAATAAGCATGTTAAGAACCTCAATTTCAATATGAAGCAAAAATAAAAACCATGCATGCTCAAGGTGGTAGAAAACAATGCAGGAATTATTGTTTTTAAGTAAGAAGTCACATCATATTAATCTAGCAAAATAATAAATTTACTACATGACAGAGAGTTATACGCGACTAAACAATTCAAATCACCCAAGCTCCAAAACTAGACTAAATGCAATGGCCTGAGAATTGTGTAATAGAATCCTTCCCACAAGGATTTATAGAAAACTTGATATAGACTAGACCAACATCGACACTTGCAAAAAAAGTAAGCATTTTTTTTATACTTCCTATCACTAATATTACACATCATGCAAATATAGAACCTAAACAACATGATAAGCATAAAAACTATTACATAGCTTTAAACATATCAGAAGAGAACTGTTAGTTTGAACCCAAGTGCAAATGTGGATGCTTTTCATCAGAATCTCCATCAAGAGCAAGATAATTAAATGGGATGGGCGCACCAATTGCAGTAGTAATCTGGTGGCAAGTGTAACTAGCCTGTCGACGAAACTCTCGGCTGCCAAAATAGGCCACCAAGGAAGAGATTCAATGGTCTAACTACTCAACCTTGAATTCCATATTCTAAATGTCTTTTCTGGCATCAAATATTAGATTGGAATCAAGGATAATTTTAGGGGCAAAATTTAGCCCTTGGGGCTATTTTTCCATGATTTTTTCCAAAAACAGATTCGCCAATTTGCATTTTTTGAAGCCCCATTTCGCCCAATTTTGATGGGGTAAAAATTTTTCACTCTAAAAATCACCAAATTATTATATAAACTATATAAAATCCTTAGAAATTGAAATAATTTTAGAAAAATATCGCCAAATATTTTATAGTTGACATTTTAAGAATTGGTAAGATTCGCCAAGGTTTATACACTTTTAAATAAGTATGGGTCCTTAAAATTATCCCTGATTGGAATTAACCTCAGCAAATCCATCATGAGAATCTAAGCATGTAATATTTCTATTATCTCGGAGCATCCGATTAGCAGGATTATAGGTGTCTTGATCTTGACAACCCTCTCCCTTCTGCATTGATGAACTAGACTCAGTATTCATTGGAAAAATTTCTCCACGGTTGAATCCCACAAAATTCTCATACTGATCAAACCACTTGACTTGGAAATTCCACACAATAAGAAAATCCATCTTTTAGCACCACAAGTTAGCACCGCTTATATTTTGTGGTGTAAATGTGGTGGTATTGGCACCACTTACATTTATGTGGTGTTATTAACACCATTTATATTTTGTGGTGTTAAAGTGGTGGTATTAGCACCACTTGTATTTTGTGGTGTTAATATGGTGTTATATTTGTTAATATTATTGGAAATTGAGTTTTACCTTTATGAGAAATGTCATGTTGGAAAATACCATAAAGTGGTGCTAAGCTATTATTTCCACATGGACATGCACAAATAGGATTTAATTATGTGGAATTGCACCATAAACAAATTCACAAATAATTATTTTGAAAATAACTCAATTCAATATATATATATATATATATATATATATATATATCAATTAAAATAAATGATCAAAGATTAATTTATGAGTTTTTGCACCATACTTACAAGAAGTTCAAATATTTATATTTAGAATATTTAATCAAATAATTCACGTAGAATATTTAAGCAAATAAATTCATGTGATTCATTTATCAGGCTTTACACCACAAGCACAACAAGTTAAAAAAAAATGGAAAATCTCTCAATTCATTTATTAATTTTTTATATTATTTAAACATATAAATACAATTGACAAATAAATAAAAACAACTATTTTTAATTTATTACTATTATAAAGTATTAATAAAATTATTTTGAATTTAAATTTGATTATTCATTTGAGATATTTTTATCTTCTTAAATTTTTTTGATGGAAATTAATATTATTATTAGGTTTTTAAGACAAGACATGGGTCTTAGATCCATCTATATGATCAATGGAGAAAACCTCTACCTATGGTCCTAAAGAAGCTTTTAGGAATCTACGACCAAGAAAGACACCAAAAAGGTCCCCACGCATATTCCTAAGAGTATTCTTAGCCTCTAAGTATGGGCATTCACACTATTATAATTTTTTAATCACTAGGGATAGGTCCAATGGCCCTCAACATTGTTGAGCGAATAATCATAGGCCTTAGCCTAAGAGAATCCTAAGTATAAAGAAATGTCATGTTGTTAAGTACCATATAATGGTGCTAAGCTCATATTTGTCACATGGACATGTATAAAAATGATTTAATTATGATGATTTGTACCATAAACACAACAACATCACAAATAATTATTTTGTAATTATAAATTAATTCAATTTTTTTCATTCAAATAAATGCCCATGATTAATTTATGAGGTTTTAAACCACAATCCCAACAAATTCAATTATTTGTTTTTATCACTATTTAAACCAATAATATAACATGATTTATTTATGAGGTGTTGCACCACAAACACAACAAGTTCACAAATAATTATTTCTAAATCCCTCAAGTCGACTATTCATTTTCAATATTATTCAAGCAAATAAATACCTATGATTCTTAAATTTGACAAATAATGAACGACAACCATTTTTAATTTATTACTATTATAAAATATTAATAAAAATGATTTGAATTGAGATTTCATTATTTGATAGGGTATATTTTTATTGATATTTTTAAATTTTCGAATGGATATTAATATCATTACTTAGCTTTGGGCACAACGCATGGGTCTCAAATCCTTGGAGATGTTCGAGGGAGGAAACCTCTTCCTTGGGCCCTACATGAATCTTTTAGGAATCTAGGACCAATAAATATGGTCAACACACATATATTCCTAAGAATATTCTTAACATCTATGTGTGGATATTTATTGCATTATAATGTTCTGATCACTAGTGATAGGTCTATTGGCCCTCGACCTAGTTAAGAGAAGAAACCTAGGCCTCAACCTAAATTAAACTTCTAGGCATGTAGGGATAATAATGATTTGTCACACCAACACAAATGACTTTTTGAGAAGATCTATAGCCTTATAATAGGGATAATGGGGGAAGTTGGAAGAACTAAAACTAGGTATAAGTCTTTAGAGCATAGAAATGATTAAGGAAGGAAACCCATGCCTTGGACCTTAGAGGAAACCTATAGGCATATAATATTAACAAGTATACCTTGAAACACCACATAAGACCTCCTAAGGGTATCCTTGGCCTGATATTGGGGGTATTAGTGTAAGTAAGAGGTTTTTTTAAGCATTATATATGGGTGTTTAGGCCCTTAACATGATTGAGAGATGAAACCTAGGCCTTATTCCCTAGTAAAATATTTTGTGTATCCAAGGAAAAATACAATAGCTCAAAGCACTACACATGACATATTTGAGTTATTATTTACCTCTAAGTAAGGAAATCAACACCATTATTATTTTTTTTCTAGTATGCACGGGTCTTAGGTTTTTGTATAATGTCATAGGAGGAAACTTGGGCCTTAAACCCTAAGGGAAGCTTTAAACCACACCCATGAACTCCAAACACTATCCTTGGAATCTGATCATTCATATAAGTGACACTAGGTATGCAAACCTTAGACATAGTCATGAGAGGAATTACAGGAACTAGACCCTAAAGGATGGATTTAGGCATATCAGGATAATAGCAATGATACAAACTATCACCTCGCAGATCATGCAATGTATAGGATATCATTATTCTCAAAGCGGGATATAGGTGGAAATATGTGGTTTTGTGTACTAGCGATGGGTCTGAGTAAATAGTTGGGGAATAAATTGAAAGAATTATACCCTAACATAATATTATTGAGGTAATGAGAAATGATCAAGACCATGAACCATACACCATTTAAATTTGATATTTGACATAATAGTTGGATATGAGCATAATCAAGAGTTTTTGCATAGAGGGATGTGTTGGACACAATGGCACACTAAGAGGGGGGGGGGGTGAATCGGTGTGCTAACACTTTCAAAAATTTTCACTTCAAAACTTTAGCAGATTTCATCATTCACATTAAACTATACATAAACATTCATCAATCAAGCATGTCATCAACATAAATCATAATAGACACATCACAAGGCGAATGTAGTAAACTTTATTTATAATTTCATATGAAATACAATGAAGACTTCAATCTTTCAATTACATCAGCACCAACTGACCAAGGAGCACCAGCTCCTATTCCAAGGCCCGACCCGCTTTTCTTAGCACCAACTAAGAAAGTGTGGGGTGTCCAAACCTCATAGTGCAAGACTCATATTGCCTTCACATATTGATTACTGTCATCAATCACATAGAACTATCACTGTCATATGCTGCTTGTCAAATCAGCTCATGTCAAAGGTCTGCACAAGTCAAGTCATCAAGAGTCTGCTCACTGCTTAAACTAGCCTCTATGACTGAACATAAGATTGACTTTCATCATGTCTTTGAATGCACAGCATGTGGTGTCCTCCTTCAACTTTCTTTAGACTACCTTCATAATGGAGTGCCACTATGGACAATGCTCCTTCAAACTTTCTTCATTGTTCAACTGTATTTCATAACTGTCATTACTTAACTAGACTTCAACTTGGCTGCCTTAACAAGCCCCAAAAATTAGACTTAAGAAAATACATCTGCTGCTATTGTCCATTAGTACATAAGTTTGCTCTTCAATCAATTGTAAAAATGAGTACTGCGTCAACCTAGAAATATCTCCTTTGTATCCTACAGAAGCTTCAGTAAAGACCACTGAATTAGGAAGAAGACCACCCAACAAGTTAAGGATCATACCACTGTAAATTTAAACGAGTCCACACTTTACTGTTCCTGTGGCTGCCTCAGTCTACTATACTTAGACCTGAATTTCAGAGAGTATTTTTGTTGATTACTGTAGGTTCCTCAGTGGACAAAATCCACCCGAAATTCAGAGCTCTATGACTTCAAATATTCCCGCCAAATAAAGTGAGGTGAGCTGCCTATTTATACAGATTTTCCATAAGGTTTTTAACTGAGCTGACCTGCTATATATATAAATATATTTATTTAATAATTAAAAAATATCTTCTAAAGCTAGGCCGACTTTACAATATGGTCAATTTAATATTAATTAGTAGGATGACTTTAATTCATGTTTAGATATCTCTCTTTTTTCACTAGGCAGACATCTCTAAGTGAGGGTTTCTTCTTATAATAAATAACCCATCCATGTCAATAGTTGGGCTAGTAGGGGCCTTACTTAAACATTCTTAGTGCCATGTCAAGAGCCCTTTAGGCATGAAAGATCTTCATAAGCAAGATTGCACCCTTTAAAAAAATTTAGCCCTCAAGCTGGAAAGGTTACCTTGCTTCATTACTTCACATTTAATCCAAGTTAATCCACCACAAATAAGCAACATATCAAACAAGTAAGCCATGTTAAGACAACACACGTGCCACATCAACATCTTCTAGCTGGAATATTGCTTGAAGAGGAGAAGGACCACGTCAAAGACGCCAACACCAAGCACCAAGAGATCTTGTGGGCTTCAACATCATTATGACCATGGCTTCAAGCATTTCTTATGAGCAATGGCCATCAAGGACATCTCAAGGGTAATGGCTTCATTATCAACACATTAAGGGCTCCAGGTCTCCATATCATGCATATGTACACCATCTCATTGTTATCAAGTGGTGGCATGGACCATCAAACCATATAAGGGTTCTATGACCCCATCAAGCTAAAAATGACCACATAATGGGTCATTTGGATCACCTAGTGTTCTAATTCCCAAAACTACCATGTCTTCCTTGCCATGTCATCAAAATTTATTACTTCTTTGTCATTAATGGCTTGTCATCAATGACAAGCATGCTCAACAGGATGGATCTCAAGTCCTTTATTGGAGTCATGAAAGTAAAGAAAGAGCCTTATGTAGGTGTCCCAAGGCCTTCGTAATGATATTACATAGAAGATGACCATGAATTTATCCCTAAAGAAATCATTAAGGAATCCAAATCCATTGAGACACTATGTATCTAGTTATTATTTCCTTTTAGCCTTATATAGGATCAATGGAGGAGACCTAAATATTGACCACTAAAGGAATCTTCTAGCCATCTAGGGCTAAGAAGGTTTCCTCCACCAACAACACATGGCCTCTTGAGAGTATCGTTAGCATATAATTGAGGATGTTGGTGTCATTATGTGGTTTTGAGTAGTATGTACATGTCTTGAGTCCTTGAGAGTGATGTTCTAGGGAAGAAGACCACACCTTTATCCCTAAAGAAATCGTTCAGGCATCCAAATCCATTAATTATAATTCCTTAAATCACCATGCATGACTTCGTAGGGGTATCTATTGTATTATATCTAAGTCTTATGGCCTTACGTCCTTCGACATGGTTAGTATCTAGGGGTAAGAAGTTTTCCTCCACCAACCATACACAACCTCCTAATTGTATAATTGGCTTATGATTGAGGATGTTGTTATAGCTAGGTGGTGTTAAGTAGCATGCACATGTATTAAGCCCTTGGGAAAGATGTTCCATGGAAGAATACCATGTTTTTGGCCCTAAATAAATAATTAACGCATCTAGATCCATGAATACTACCTAAAAGCAACATTGATTACGTCAGAGGGGTATCTATGGCACTATGTATCTATGTATTGTTGCCTTGGGTCCTTACACATGGTTAGTGGAGAAGACCTTAATCTCGAGCTCTAAATGATTCTTCCATCCATATAAGGATAAGAATATTGCCTCCACTAAAAACACATGGCCTCCTGAGGGTATAATTGGCCTATGATTGATTATGTCATTGCCATTAGGTGGTTTTGAGTAGAATCTACATGTCTCAGGTCCTTGGGAATGATGTTATAGGGAAAACAACCATGCCTTTGGCCTTAAAGAAACAATTGGGGCATCTAGAGTGATGAACAATGGCTATAGCACCATGCATGACCTTGCATGGATATCCATGGCTCTATGTATCAATGTCATGGGGCCTTGGACATGGTCAAGGGAGGAGACTTGAACCTCTATCCCTAAAGGAATGTTCTATCCATCCAAGGACAAGAATATCACCTCAACTAGCCACACGTGGCCTCTTGAGGGTATCATTGTCCTATGACTAAGGATATTAACACCATTATGTGGTTTTGAGAAGTATGTAAGTGCCTTAGGGCCTTAGGAATGTTGCTTAAGAGAAGAATGTCATGCCTTTGGCCCTAAATAAACCATTGATGAATATAGAGCCTTGAACACTACCTTAAAGCACCATGCATGAATTTGCAAGGGTATCCATTGAGATTTTCAACTAGGTCTTGGGGCCTTGAGGGCTTGGACATGGTCAATGGAAGAGACGTGAACCTTGGGCCCTAAATAAATCTTTTATCCAACCAAGGCTAAGAAGGTTTCTTCCACAAACCACACATGGCCTCTGTAGGGTATCATTGGCCTATGATTAAGAATGACGATTCAATTAGGTGGGTTTCATAAATATGTATTGTCTTAATGCCTCAATAATGACATTCTAGTGGAAAGGGCATACCTTTAGCCCTAAAAAAATCATTGAGGCATCCAAAACCATGAACAATTCCCTAAATCCCCATGTGTCTATATCCATGGCACTATGTACCCAAGTCTTGGGGGCTTAAGGGAATGGACATGTTCATGGGACAAGGCATGCAGCTCAATCCCTAAAGGAAAATTTTAGCCATCTAGGGCTAAGAAGGTTGTCTCCACCAACAACACATGGCCTTTTGAGGGTATCATTGGCCTATGATTGTGGATGTCATTTCCATTAGGTGGTTTTGAGAATTATGTACATGTCTCGGGGTGTTGGGAATGAATTTCTAGAGAGGAATACCATGATTTTGGTCCTAAACAAATCATTGAGGCATTTATATCCATGAACAATGAATCGAAGAACCACACATGACTTTGTAGGGGTATCCATGGCACTATGGATATAGGTATTGTGGCATTAGGGTCTTAACATGGTCAGTGGAAGAGACTTGAACATAGGGACCTCAAGGAAGCTTCTAGCCACCCATGGCTAAGAAAGTTAGCTCGACCAACCACACTTGCCCTCTTAAGGGTATAAATCATATATGATTGGGGATGTTGATTCCATTAGGTGGTTTTGAGCAATACACACATATCTTGGGGCCTTAGGAATGGCATTCTATATAATAGGACCATGCCTTTGAACTTGAAGAAACCATTTAGGAATCCAAAGCCATTAAGAATTCCACAAATCACCACACATGTTTTCACATAGTATCCATGGTGCTATGCATCCAAGTCATTTTGACTTGGGGCATTGGACATGGTCAAGGGAGGAGACCTAAACCTTAGGCCCTAAAGGAATCGTCTATCCATCCACAGATAAGAAAGATACCTCAATGAACCACACATGGCCTCATGAAGGTAGTATTGGCTTATGATTGAGGATTTTAGTGCAATTAGATGGTTTTGAGTAATATATTTTTGTTTCAAGGCCTTGGGAATGATATTATAGGGAAGAAGACTATGTGTTTGTCCCTAAATTAATTATTGGGGCATTTAGAGCCCTTGGATTGGGCTCATTTTGCACTCTTAAATTAATTAATTAGTTTCCTACTCCTTGGATTGGGTTCATTTTGCGCTCTTAATTAGTCCAAATATGTATAGTTCCTAAGGAGGAACCATATCTAGTGTCCTATGCCTTGGATTGGACTCATACTGCACTCTTAGTCCAGATATTTTTTCCATAAGGTTCATAATCTAGGCAACATGCAGGGATCATATGCCTTAGATCTACTATCTAAGGACACATAACTTGGATTTTAGTAGAAAGTGTGTCTTGGGCCAAGCAACTTATCCTTAACGTGCCAAACCTCATAAGTGAGTCCTTAAACGAAATAATACTTTTAGATGTTGCATGTCATGATCGAGGGACTCATGCACAACCTAAATGCCTTATAAGTTTTATATAAAGTCTAGTTCGATGTTTTTTTGTCCTTGATACATTTCCAAAGCTAGGAAGCTCATTCAAGTTATGTTGGACATATGAATTATGAATCTATACCTTTTTTTCACTAAAGATATGTTATGGAGGTCATATGTTGTGACCCAATGTCTCATGCATGGATTAAAAGACATAGATGCAACATTTAGGGCCTAAGGCCCTATTTTCAAGCTCTAAAGATGTTCTAGTCTTGGATACATATCCTTAGTATGACAAGCCTTGGTATCATACTTGTATCTCACTTTTGGGCCCAATATTACCAATGTGCAGTGCTATAGGGCCCTATCCATGGACCACAATTGGTGCAAATGCAAGCTCCAACGTTCTCCTCTATCTGGCCAGAACACTCACAGAGGTTTAACTACCTCTGTTCAATAAAAAACTCATTGTGATTTTATGCCTTCAAATGACTAGTTTTTAAAACTCTATGTTTGTTGGTGGCATTCTTTGTATTCAGATTTTACTTGGCCTTTCTAAATTCGATTTCATATCTTTTTCAAAGTTTCTAGATCATTCACAACTCAAGACAATGCTTTCGCATTGAGCAATCTATGCAGGAAATTAATCAAACTGGGAATAATTGCATTGGAATAAGCACTAGCATAGATCCATATTAAAAGGCATCTACCAAGATGAGCATGGAAGGAGTTACACATCTCCCCCTATTGGGCTGTAAAATGTGCCTCTTCGGCACAATTACCAAAACTATGTGAAAGCTAGAGGAATCAAACAGTGCATTACCGAAATTATATGAATGCTACAGGAATTGAACAATGGTTACTAGAACACCGAATAGCCACTAGAATTAAACTGGGCGAGTGATTTAAATGCTTTCTTCCTATTTGGACTCCATTATTGAGATTATCAAGCATGATATGTATCTCATCCTTTGAGTAAGCACGTTGACTCCAAACTGGTAAAATTTTGATGAACTGTAACACAACAGTTTCGTTCTCCTAGTTGTTGCATACCCTGTAACATAAAAGGAAGAAATATGATACAATAGTTCAATACACTTGCAATTTCACATAGATCAATGCAATCTCATATTCATAAATCTATTACACACTGATTAAATCACTTTCTAATCTGAACTGGTTACCAAACAAGGGTTATATTCTGATTTATATTCCTTCCACTTCACCAAGTATTTTGAGTATTTATCATGGCATCACGTGTGACTTCATAGGGGTATCCATGGCACTATGCATCTAGGTTTTTGGCCTTGGGGCCTTGGACATTGTCAAACCAAATCCATGACCACTAAAATAAGATTCTAGGAATCCAAGGAAGCTAAATGACACCTCGAACCACTAGCCATGATCTCCAAAGAGTGTCTCTAGCCTACAAGCTATGGGGATATCTTTGTCATTGTGACGTTTAACACTGGCATAAAATTTAGGTCCCTAGACATTCTTAAAAGAGGAAATGTGGGTTGCAACTAAAGTAATAAAGCATAGGTAATAGGAAAGGTGGTCTAAGTGCCCACCCAAACCCATACAAATTATCTCAATGGAAGATGGAGAAGTGATAAATAAATTATATAGACATTTTTGCTCTCTAGAAACACTATTTTAAACCTCTGATATTTGGCTCCAAATGGACATTGAATGTTATTTTTGCTTTTGGAATAATGGACTCTTAAGAATTTTAACACAGATAGGGGATTGTACAGCTGGATTTGAGGATTCGCTCGCTACTGGTCTGGTCCATGGGAGGAAGGCAGGAAGAGAAGCTAAAAGGAAGGCAATACAGGTAGGTCTCAATCACTATGATGAAAGCGGTTTTACAATATGATTTCATGAATAAATTGAGAGGAGGGAGAAGCTTCCAGGAATATTTCCTAAGCATACAGAGCCATGATCATCACCTTAAGGCTCTCAGAATGTAAGCGGGCATTTTTTTATAATTTTTTACAGAAAAAATGTTTGTTTCCCCTTTTCAAGGTCACAAATTCAAGCCAGATGTAGTGATAAATGTGTTTAACAGGATCGATGTATGTATTTTGCAGGTTGGTGAAGTAGCACAAGGTTAAGCACTTCAGATGTAGAGGGAAAGCCAGTATGTTTATGTATATGGTCAGAATTAGTGGGAAAATGTCCTTTGAAGTTAATCTTTATGTCATCGTTAGCGTTAGAATTGTGCTAAACATTTGTAGGGGTCCAAACCATGAAGAAATGAACGGGGTCTAAATTCCTTGAGCCATATGACCATTTAAGATGCAAATCAAGCTTTTCAAGCATTCATTCATAAGTTTAAGATGAAATAATGCTAGGTTGAATATTGAAATGACGTGGATGGATCAACATCAACATTCAAATCATATTAATAAGAATTCAAGCTTCCAAAGTCCCGAAATTCAAATTTGCAATAAGAAAGCCAAAATCAAAACTCAATGTGATATTATATGAAGAGCGGGCTTGTTTTTACTGAAAATGACTGTTTTAGTCATCATTTTGCAGCAGCTGTTTCTTCCAAACCGGGAATAATTTTGGGACACCGAGAGAGTTTTATCTCCCTAATGGTCCAATATAAAATAATCTCTCTTAGAATTTTCACAGGTGTTATGGTTTGTGAGAATCGATGGGATCTTCATAGGGTAATTTTCCAAAAATTACATTTATTGCATGAGTCATCAACTTCAAAGCCAGATCCCGGCCAGCTGAATGAGAATGGGGGAAAACGAGGACATGGGTTTTGTCAAGCACAAGCCCAACTACAACAACCTCTTTCAGTTTCTGAACAGGTGTCTTCATTTGGGTTATACAACTAGGGTACCAAAAGGCATTTTTAGCAGTCCACGGCCAGAAATGAGCAAAAATGGTTGGAACCAATTCCCAGGTTGTTGAATCTCTTTGTGCAGGTGTCAAATGTTGTTGTACCAGCTTCCTATTGAGATATATCAACCCTAGGGCCAAATAGATCTATAAAAGAAATGTAATAGAAGTAGAACATGTTGGAAAATCTTTTGGCTAAGGCCTGGGGGAGCTCGGTTATGTTTTGAAGCATTTTCTTTAATATATTTGCAGTGTTGAAGCTGAATTTCGACTGAGATTCATGTGTTGTTGGTCTTACAGTCTGTCTATCTCTTTTCTTATGTGATTGTTTCTTGCTTTGTTAAATTCATGCTGTTATTTCTCTCATGCTTGGATAAGTGTTGTACTGGAACATAATTCATGAATGTATGCTTTGTTTCTTTCATTTCAAGCATCCACAAGATTTTCTGCTAAAACTGAGATAGGATTCATAATCATTTTCCCTATATTAGTGGATTGTTTACTCAATCTTCTAAATCATCAAACAAAATCTCTTTGAGTATGAGCTGGTAGCTTTCTTGCCTCTTTTGGATATCTCATTGAGCAGTACTGTTATTTTTTTTATGTTTCATGTTTTGACTCCATTGCCCAATAGTTTTCCTTATGATTTTCTCTCCAAAAAATTTAAACCATTTTTGTTCCAGCAGAAATCTGATCTTCTGTGTATGTTGTAATTGAATATCTTGAATGAGAATGATGGTGTATGTTTTCACTGTTGACACCTTTGAATATTTCCAGTCTTTCATAGATTTGTTGAGAGAGCCCTCTCATACTGTGTTGGGTCAGTAGCACAGATATAAAGTGGTTAGTGGTTACCCCGAATTGCCTTCTTCACAAGATTGGGGGTTAATTTGGGTGTTAACAAATTGGCACCGTTGTCGGGGAGCAATTGTCTTATCATCCCTCAGAGAATGACAAATGTTTCAGATCTGAATGCTAATGGTGAACAACAGTCAGACATTGAGAAGGTTGTATCATTCACCTGGCGACTCCACTCAACAAAATTCCAGTATGAAGGTGACTAAAGTGGGAAGATCAGTGACCTTATATTAGAAGGTCTCATGGCAACTCCACATTAATGAAATCTAGTGTTTTATTGTTTCACAGGCTGGTCTCCTCAGTTTTAAATTAGAATTTGCAGTTCCAATATTTCAAGATAGCTTCATTATCAAGAAGGTATGCTCCCATGAACATTACTCACATCCCTGGTTTTCCAAATCCTATTCCTAAAGTAGATTGGCAAACTTGTTTACCTAAATTTAAAGATTAGAAAGGAGAAGATGTTGCTATTCATTTGATTAGATTTCATATGCATATACATGAGCTTGGAATTGGATTGCCTGAGGACTGTTTGATGAAAATGTTTATGGCAACATTAGAAGAGAATGCAAATTCATGGTATGAGGGATTACCATGAGCAAGTTTGTGTTCGCTTGAGGATTTTCACACAGTATTTCATGAGCATTTTAAAAATCAGTACCCTTCATTGCTACTAGTTCATGATTGTTGCATGCATGTTAGAGGTTTCATTAAAAATTTGGAAAACATGTATGGTGATGATGAATTTATGGATGAAGATGTTCTAGAATTGTTACATTAAAGTCCCTTCCATAAAAAGGAAATGCAAAATAAGTGTCATGACACTCAAGACAATCCCAAGCAAATACTAGTTTCTCCTTTGGTTGTGAATGAAGAAGGACAACACACTGTTGAAAGCCATGCCCCCTTGCCTAAATTGGATGAAAGTTTGCAGCCCTCGCCATTCTTTATATAACCAAGCTAGTGATGAAAGTAGCCAATCAATTGTCTCCGATCCTTGTCCATTTTCTAATTTAGACATTGAAGAAAGAAATTCTATCTCGAATTCCTTTGAAAGTCAAGTTCAAGTTTCTGTTGAATTAAGGTTAGGGGAAGAAGCCATAGAAGAAGCTATTTGTAATAAAACCCAAGAAAAATTTCAGAATGTAGTTTCTCTTTTGGCTGAAAGTGAAGATGGCAGTGTCCTTGATGCGGAACATGTGCAGCAGTTTTGTCAGGCCTCATTTGATGGGGAAAAGATTAGTCTTCTCAGTCAATTTTTGATGGAATATTGGTTAATACTGAGAGGGGGGATGAATCAGTATTGTTAGCTTTTTACCTTTTAACCACTTATTAAAATTTAATCAAAACATGGAATTAGCAAGATACACAAAAACACAGAATTTATCGTGGAACCCCAATTGGGTAAACCACCAACACTTTCTATACTGCAAAATTATGTTTACAATAAGTTTTGCAAGCCACAACTTGCTGGAGACACCAATCCCCAAGTTTCTCAGCCACCACTGAAGGATGCAGCCACACCCTAGTTTTTGCCTGCACCTACAGACAAGGATACACCAATACCCTGATTTTCTAGCCACTACTAGAAGGAGGCCAAGACCCCCCTTGCATGAATGTATCCTACCCTAGCACCACCTTACCTCCCTTGCTTGATATTATTAATACTTCTCTAGTCTTCTTCAACTTCTGTCTCTTTCTATCTTGACTTGGTCTCTACCTTGCTACTACAAGGATCTTCATTGTCTTTTTACTTTGCTGGTCTCTGTATTTTATTCTTCTCTCCTCTTCTGCTTGACTGTGCACTCCTTGGTCTCTACCTCTTCTTACTGTAGCTGCTACAAAAGTCTTCACTAGTTTCTTGCTGGTCTCTGTCTTCTGTTTTACTCTTGCTCTGCTTCAGATCTTCATCATTCCCCAGACACAGTTTTTCTGATCTTTATACTGCTTCAGATCATCATCATTATTTAACCATAGAGACCCTCTTTAATACCAGATCTTCGTTATTTCTGTCTTCTTCAACAAACTCGACTGCAAAGCCATCTTCATGCTTCTTAAAATATTCATTATCCATCCACAAAAGAGACACACTTCGAATGACTTTGTTTTCTCAATATATATACCTCTCCAATAGTCGTGTGTATTCTTTGGAAATAACACAACTCTTCAAAACAATGTAACCCTTTTAAAAACAAAACTCTTCATTTAAAATCACTTTTTAATTATATCTTTTTATTTAACCTTTTACTCCAACAAAAGGATTAAATATTTCTTTATTTCTTTTGAGCAACAAGTTTTCTCCCTTTTTTTAATTTTTAATTTTTATCTCTTATATCTTTTTATTTAACTTTTTACTCCAACAAAAAGGTTAAATACTTATTTCTTTCCAGCAACAAGTTTTCCCCTTTTTTAATTTTCAATTTATATCTCTTATATATTTTTATTTAACTTTTTACTCCAACAAAAGGTTAAATATTTCTTTATTTCTTTCCAACAAACTTTCCCCTTTTTTTCGTTTTCAATTTATATTTCTTATATCCTTTTTATTTAACTTTTTACTCCAAAAAAGGTTAAATATTTTTTTACTCTCACATGCTTTAACATATAGAAAACCTCTCCAAAATTTGAAGGTCATGTCTCTTCATTAAAAATTTAACTAACACCACGTCCTTATCTTTTATAAAATATCATGACTTTTCACAAGATGTGCCTCTTTATGTTTTATAACATATCACTAATTCTTATATTTATTCTTAACAACATGCAACTTAATAAAGTATTACTTGTCATAAAACTTCGTTGACTTCATAGTTGTGAAACTTAGCAAGGGATTCTAAACCATTGATCAATTCATATGTTTTATAACATATCACTTAATTCTTTATATTTTTTTTTCTTAACAACATGCAAACTCAACATTTTTTTTGGTTTTGGCAAGTTAATAACTTACACATGTGAACACTAGGAGAGGATCTGATCTCATGGCTGAATAGTCAGTTCATCAAAGAACATGATCATGCCATCTTTGGATTTTACTAACACACACACACTCTTTGGCAAGCATTTGAAAATATCCTTCCAACTTGTTTAATTTTGAACACTTAGACAAAATTGTCAAACCCTAGTCATTATTGTGCTAGGAGGCATTTTGGAAGACTCATATCTTTGTCATATGACCATCACTAAGAAAACTGAAGGTATGGCTGGATATCCAGTCGACTAGGCAACAAAACCATGTCACCTTTAGAATTTATTGAGACACCCTGAGATTCTGGCGAGCCTTTCAAATCAGCTACTCAACCTCTTTTGGACATCAAAACGCATTTCTTCCTATTTTGTGTAATGTCCCAAATTTGGCATTGGGTCACAATGGCCTAATCACATTGTCCCTATTCAGTAGAGTTTGTCAAATTGATGCTAAAGTTCAAATAATTGCCAAGGAGAAAAATTACTAGTTTCCTAGGTTTGGGGTGGAAGCTTGGGATTTGGAATAATGGGGATAATAAATGATGTTTGAACATTAGAATGGAATAAATATTTAATAAAATACCTAAATAAATATATACAAGTGAAAATCAAAGTGGCATTTGATCATGAAGACACATGGAGGAAGTGGGACCCACATATGGCTAGATTTCACCACTACACTTGGCATCATTCTCTCACCAATTCGAATTCAATGTGAATGGTAACATACTTGGGGGAGTCCAAAAGGTATTATTCATGGCATGACTCATCCAAGGTCGAAATATAGAGGAAGGGTAACTCCCATGGAAGAGGAAGAGGCAATTTGGAGCTAGTGAGACACTTGAGCTAGATTCCGTAGATTTATGACAACAATGATGAAGATGCTATGACACCTATGACACAAATCAAACCTGAAGGCTGACATATGACATATATGACATGTCAGGGCTAAAAATATACTCCAAGAGGGTTCTCAAGGGTGTTAGGGCAGCTAAGATGCTTCCACATGTGATTTGGTAGAAGTGGGAGACTAGGAATTGTTGTACAAGTGGCGTTCTTTGGAATCTCTTCCCAACTTGAGTTGGCATGAGTCTCTTGGAAGCTATTCGATCCAGGGACATTAGAATTTTATAAATGTCAATAAAAAAGAATGAAACCAACTTTTGATCATTTGTAGAATTTGCAATTGCATTTGTGAAGAGGGAGAGTTAGTGGATGACTAGTTTCTTGCCTTAGCCAATTTCGAGGGTGAAAGATTCCCATCCAAGTTGGTAATTGGAAAGTCCATTCAGAACTTTCACTTGGAGCTTTAATGGAGTATTTATTTGTAGGTGTAAGCTACGGGGAGCTCATGGTTTCTTCTATTGCAGCTCACTCCTTCAACCATTTCCAATTTTGATGGCATATTCTTGATCCTTAAGGGAGGGCATTTTTGGTGAGCTATTGTACTCTTTGGGGGAGCTTCTAATGCCCCATTTCTTTTGTAATATGAATTAAATACTCTTTTCTTCATATCCAGAAAGTTTCAGGTCGAAATTCCAAGTAGAAATGTATAAATCTCATTTTTAATGGAAGAACAATGCCATTTCCCCACTACCTTGTTGTGAACCAATGTATTGATGATGATTTCGAATGAATGGATGATTCTCTGATGAATTTGTGATTAATGGAATTCCATGGATGTATTTTACAAGTTTCATGTGCTGTACTTGAGCATTTGAAGTATTTTTACTAAGTTTAATTGCATTGGGAGAAGAAATAGTGCCATTTCCCCAAGGGTCGAATTGGTGATTTTTGCAGTTGAATGGGAGAGGGTTGGAATAGATTTAATAATAAATTAATGGTGCACATGAAACCTTACTAACATCCTTAATACATTCCCTACCTCTTTTCATAAATTTGAGTGGCTTTGGAGTCATTTGGGAAGCCATTGTTCAGTACTTACCCCAGGGGGATTTGAACCCCAAATTACTAGTAAAATTGCATACTTGGTCCAGAATCTTAAGAGAGTTTGTAGAGGTATTTTTGTGGCAATATATCATCCTTTAACATCATATTCAAGTTCTAATATCATTCATACACCTTCCTTGAATATTTGAAGGCATTTGGAGTCAATTCGAGACCTAGAGACCAATACTAGTCAAAGGGAAATAACTAGAAAAGTTACCTACATTGACTAGAATTGAAAGAGGATTTGCAGAAGTATTTTAAAGGTGCAAAGGCATCCCTGAAACACATATTTATGTTCTAATGTCATTCATATACCTTCTCAGAATATTTGGGATCATTTGGGGCCAATTTGGGACCTAGAGATCAAAACTAGTTAAAGGTCTAACTAGGGAAAAAAGTGAAAAATTGCCATCTTAATAAAATTCCTAACAAGGGACATTACAGTGGTGTCAGAGCATCATCATTGCACCTGTGGATTGGGTACATACATTCAAGAATAATAGGTAGCCATGTCTTACTATTATGATGAATCCTATGAGTATAATTCTTATGAGGAATATGCAGATGCTTATGAGCAATATGAAGCAAAATGTGAATGGTACGAGGAGGAGGTGCCATCATGCAACACTTCTTACGATTTCAAGAGAAATGAAGATTATTCTTATGACTTTAAATCTGATGAATATGAGTGTGTCACATCAACCAAGGATAATTCTATGAGTGAGTTCCAAAGATGGAGAGCAAAATATAAAACCTTGCCCCAACAATATCAAAAATATCAAGAATATCTTGCTTTTAGCAAAAATACACAAAATGCCATGTCTTTTGAGTACTTTGATGAACATGTTTTTGAAAATAGGCCCAAAAATGAAGATGTGGAGTTAGTAAAGAAAGTTTTATGCCCTTCTTGTAAAGAACCTTGGAGTGAGTATCATACATGTGTGTATGAAATTATGTCCCACTTGAGGAGAGCTTTTGGGAATTCTTCAAAAAGAGATTCCAAAGATATTGATCATAAGGAAAACAAGGGGCAAAATGCATCATCTTGCTTGAAGGATAAAAATGAAGAGACATCACAAGAACATGAAGAATATTCTATTGAAAATATGGAAGATCATTTCGAGACACCTTCTAGCTTAGACATGAACCAAAGAGCATCTACTGATGGATGCTTAAATTATGAAGGAGTACCTGCTGATGGGTGCTCACACCTCTATGTTGGTGACATAGAGATCACTTTTGAAAGTGTTTCTACAAGCCCAAGTTCCATTAAGCATGATAATGAAGAACTTGTAGCAGTTGAAGAAGAACCAAGATCAACTTCCCCATCACCACTTGAGCTTCATGAAGTTGGTCCAAGCAAAATTGAAGAAGATGAGGAGGTTCATTTGTAAGAGCCTCATTTTCTTGAAGGATTTTTAAAGATGAATAAAAATAATATCCAAGAGTCCCTCAGCATTCTCCATGACACTCAAGGCATTGGTGTCAAATTCTTGTTGGAGAGCTACTTCATTGGAGGAAACATCCTTCCTTGAAGACATGGAGAAGATTCAAAAAGAAATATGCCACATCAAAGGTAATTTCATGTCTTTGCTTTTTGATAGAAACCATTTGTTTCAGCTTAATGAATTGTTAGATGATGCATACTTGAAGAATAATGAGGATATTCATAATCTCACAATTCAAAATGAGCAACTTCTTGAAAAGTTGCAAGATACTTGTTTTTCCTCCTATGTTTCAGATTGTCAAATGGTAGATTGTTTGGAGGATTCTCGTGACATGGTGGATCATGAGAAATGTCAGAATTTGAATGTGCTTAATGTGTTTGAAGATGAACTTGAAGAAATCCAAACACTTTATGTGGTGGAAGAGGAACTTGAATTGTCTCTTGATGAAGGTTATGCAATTTTTAAAGAAGAGCATGATTCCTCTACATTGGAACCAATATATGACAAAGGTTTCCCACTTTTGAAGGAGCTGCATGATACTACCCACATGGATCCTTCCCATGATGAAACTTCTGCACTTTTTGATCATTTGGGTGAGTTAGTTCATTCTCCTACATCCTACAATTCCATGTTTTGCGGTATTCGTCTCAATGAAGTATGGGTGAAAGGGTTCTTTTTTATGGTGCCACATGAGGAGTATGGAACTCCTACATTTACCTTTTATGATGACATGGTTGGAGCACATTCTTATTCACATTTGCAGCAACATTATTTGTCACTTTATGATGATGCAAATCTACATGGATGCACCTATGATATGCATTTGAGTCACTTGAAGATTCATGGTTTTTCTTGCTCAACACTTGATTCATTTGATGTTGGAGTAACTTCATCCAACACTTGGGAGAATAGATTTATGATTGGAAAAAAAATTTGTTGGAAGCCACATACTTTGTTATATTTTTATGATTCTCACATTCATGGATGTATGGGTGAGACTTCTTTGAGTCATTTGAAGTCTCCTTGTTTTTTCTACTCATTATTTGGTTCAAATTTTAGTGTAGATTCTTCATTCATTTCTTGGATGAAAGAATACATGGCTGAATATTTTGATGTATATCACATCCTTTTGGAGTAGCATTATAGGACATGGGATCCTCACCTATGTCATTGGAGCATATTTGATTGATCACTTGAAGCTTGTATGCACTTGGAAAATGGTGGTCTACTTGCTTGGAGGTATAAGCACTTTCATGACTCTCTGATGAAGCATATCCTTGATGTACATTTTTATTATGTTGTTATGTACTTTGATGATATATATTTGGTACTCATGATGTTTGGAAGAATGCATACAAGAAAATGGGATCCAGGAATCCTCTTATCTAATGGTGTGGGTTGGAGAGCACTCTTAATTGTTGGGGTGCAATACAAGCAATGGGACCTTGGAATAATTTTTGTCTCATTGGTTTCATTTTTTGAGGGGGAAGCAAGAAGTATGGGAGATGGATTCCCCACTTAATAAAGTGATTTTAATCAGAGTAGTGCAGCAGCAAGCATGGTGGTTCCTCTCTAAAATCTTCATGGAAACTCAAAGACTCAAGGTTGGGCAATTCAATGGCAACTTCAAATAATTATACAGAAAGTAGGTTTGTCAACACCCATGTTTAAATTGCTTGAGGACAAGCAATATTGGGAAGGGAGGATTTGTAATGTCCCAAATTTGGCATGGGGTCACAATGGCCTAATCACATTGTCCCTATTATGTAGAGTTTGTCAAATTGATGCTAAAGTTCAAATAATTGCCAAGGAGGAAAATTACTAGTTTCCTAGGTTTGGGGTGGAAGCTTTGGGATTTGGAATAATGGGGATAATAAATGATATTTGAACATTAGAATGGAATAAATATTTAATAAATGACCTAAATAAATATATACAAGTGAAAATCAAAGTGGCATTTGATCATGAAGACACATGGAGGAAGTGGGACCCACATATGGCTAGATTTCCCCACTACACTTGGCATCATTCTTTCACCAATTCGAATTCAAGGTGAATGGTAACATACTTTGGGGAGTCCAAAAGGTATTATTCATGGCATGACTCATCCAAGATCGAAATATAGAGGAAGAGTAACTCCCATGGAAGAGGAAGAGACAATTTGGAGCTAGTGAGACACTTGGGCTAGATTCCCTAGCTCTATGACAACAATGATGAAGATGCTATGACACCTATGACACAAATCAGACCTGAAGGATGACATATGACATATATGACATGTCAGAGCTAAAAATAGACTCCAAGAGGGAGCTCAAGGGTGCTAGGGTAGCTAAGATGCTTCTACATGTGATTTGGTGGAAGTGGGAGACTAGGAATTGTTGTACAAGTGGCGTTCTTTGGAATCTCTTCCCAACTTGAGTTGGCATGAGTCTCTTGGAAGCTATTTGACCCATGGAGGACATTAGAAATTTATAAATATCAATAAAAAAGAATGAAACCAACTTTTTATCATTTGTAGAATTTGCAATTGCATTTGTGAAGAGGGAGAGCTAGTGGATGACTAGTTTCTTGCCTTAGCCAATTTCGAGGGTGAAAGATTCCCATCCAAGTTGGTAATTGGAAAGGCCATTCAGAACTTTCATTTGGAGCTTTAATGGAGTCTTTATTTGCAGGTGTAATCTACAGTGCAGCTCATGGTTTCTTCTATTGTAGCTCACTCCTTCAACCATTTCCAGTTTTGATGGCATATTCTTGATCCTTGAGGGAGGGTGTTTTTGGTGAGCTATTGTACTCTTTGGGGGAGCTTCTAATGCCCCATTTCTTTCGTAATATGAATTAAATACTCTATTATTCATATCCAGAAATTTTTAGGTCGAAATTCCAAGTAGAAATGTATAAATCTCATTTTTAATGGAAGAACAATGCCATTTCCCCACTACCTTGTTGTGAACCAATGTATTGATGATGATTTCGAATGAATGGATGATTCTATGATGAATTTGTGATTAATGGAATGAAATGGATGTATTTTACAAGTTTCATGTACTATACTTGAGCATTTGAAGTATTTTTACTGAGTTTAATTGCATTGGGAGAAGAAATAGTGCCATTTCCCCAAGGGTCGAATTGGTGATTTTTGCAGTTGAATGGAGAGGGTTGGAATAGATATAATAATAAATTAATGGTGCACATGATACCTTAATAAAATCCTTAATACATTCCCTACCTCTGTTCATAAATTTGAGTGGCTTTGGAGGCATTTGGGAAGCCATTGTTCAGTACTTACCCAAGGAGTATTTGAACCCCAAATTACTAGTAAAATTGCATACTTGGTCCAGAATCTTAAGAGAGTTTGCAGAGGTATTTTGATGGAAATATATCATCCATGAACATCATATTCAATTCCTAATATCAGTTATACACCTTCCTTGAATATTTGAAGGCATTTGGAGTCAATTCGAGACCTAGAGACCAATACTAGTCAAAGGGAAATCACTAGTAAAGTTACCTACATTGACTAGAATTGAAAGAGAATTTGCAGAAGTATTTTAAAGGTCCAAAGGCATCCCTGAAATACATATTTATGTTCTAATGTCATTCATATACCTTCTCAGAAGATTTGGGATCATTTGGAGCCAATTTGGGACCTAGAGATCAAAACTAGTCAAAGGTCTAACTAGGGAAAAAACTGAAAAATTGCCATTTTAATAAAATTCCTAACAAGGGACATTACATTTTGGCAGACTCATATTTCACACGTGTGAACACCCATAGGAAAACTGTCTCCTTGGATGGATAGCCAGTTCATCAATGAACATGTTCTATACTTTCTGATGAATTTATCGTCACTCAGACAGGCTTGGGAGGGCATTTCAAAATGCCTTTTCAACCTTGTGAATTTTTACACTTAAGTCAATTTTAGGACTTCCTCCAAAACTTATTCTGAGACCCCGTTTTGGTAGATCCATAACTTTGTCTCCATATATGTTCAAGGAGAACTAAGGCCATGGTTAGATGGACAATCAAACATACTACAAGACCCCCATGTGCTGCGGTAATTTACTCTAACCCATAAATTAGGGCGGGCATCCTTCTGAGGTGATTTAGTCATTTTTACTTGCTAAGCCCCTGTTTTGGCAGGTCCATAACTTCTCCCTCAGGCGCGTTCTGGACAAAATGAACACATGGTCAGGTAGGAAAAAGAACAATCTACAAGACCCCCCTATGGTGCGGGCATTTATATTCTCCTATAAATTATGGCGTGCATTTCCTTAAGACAATTTTTACTAAATTTCCAATACTTAGTCGTTTTCTTGTTTTTCACCAAATTGCCATATTTTTCCAAAATGATGTCAGATTGCTATATTGACTTCCTAGTAACTCCAAAACACCATCATGTGTTTTTTCGGCCTCATCACACATGCCACATTACCATGCATGCCATGTCATCACTACCAACCATGCCACATCATCATACATGCCATCCTTTGACTTTCACTGAGTTCACTCTTGCCATCATGTCCTTGGTTATTCCTTTGTCATCATTGAACTCCTTTTTACATCAATGAAAACCATATTCCATATTGCCAACAATCTCCTCCTTTGGCATTGATGGCAACACCTAAACCTTCTCCCCCTTTGACAACAATGACAAAGGATAACTTATTATGCCTTTTTGTTGTAACCAACTTGACATAAAATTTCCAATTGTTCCTTGATGGACAATTGCCCTTCTTTTGCTTCTCCTCTTTGCAAACACATTCCATCTTCATAAACTGAGATAAAATCCACTTGTGGTAGTTGATTCCAATTTTTCACTTCTACACTTCTTCTTGTTTTGATGATAACTTCAAAACATTCTTCTCTTCTCACTAAAGTTATTTTTAAGTATTAATTCCAATTTTTTATGTAAACTCCCCCTGAGTTTATGATCTCTTCTTATGCTCATTTCAGAATTTTATTCTAGGTCATGAGAGTCTTAGAACAAACATTTATCTTTTGTTCCACCACCATATTCATTTCCATCGATGTGTTCTTTTATATTTTCATCTTGCCTTTCATCATAATGGATGTCATTTTCATTTGCAGCACTATTATGCTCCTCATCATCTTGGGAAATTTCGTTGATGGTTGAGATCTTTGTTTCTTCTTCACTTTTGGAGTCTCCTTTCTTTCTCCACATCTTTCCATGAGGTACCCTGCTTACTGGCTTTGTTTGCTTCTTGAATTTCTTACTTAGATCATTTTTCTTGATTCTGCAATTAATAGCCTTTTGGCCAAACTTGTGACAGTAGTGACAATAGCCATAGAAACTACCTTCAGTTTTGAGAGATCTTTGAGCTTTCTGATTCATGGATTCCATCCTCTTCCATTCCTTCCTTTGTTTTGGGACTTTCATTGAAGAATTATTTCTTAGCTTACATTCTCTAGCCATATGTCCAAAATTATGACATGTGTAGCATTGACCCAAAAAGATTTGTTGGACCCTAGTTATCATTGGTCTTTTAGGCATCACATTAGTTCTTTCATTCTTATGAGAGGAGGGAGCAGACATCTGGCTTTCTTTCTTCATAGATGGACTCTTTAGTGTAGCAGCATGACTTCTATTATCTCTTCTTTGGTTTTTGAAAGAGGAACATTCAGGGTTCCTTTCATTGTCATACCCTAAACCAACTTTATCTTTTGATGGTCTTTGGCTACTCAAAATGTCATCCAAAGTATTTGAGCTATTTTCAAACTTAGTTTTAATAGATTCTTCATTAATCCTTTTTCTAAGCAAAGTAACTTCTTCTTCAAGTCTTCTAGATTTTCGCACTTCTTCTTTGTTTTTTTCATTAATGATCTGCTGGTCTTCTAGCTTCTTTATTTCCTTTTTGAAGTTAGCAACTTCTTGTTTCAAGCTCTCAGCTTCTTCCATGCTATCCAACACTTGTTGTCTTGAATTGTGCAACTCTTCTCGGAAAGTCTTGACTTCCTCTTCATTTGACTTTTGCTCTTCCTGATACTTTGAAAATTTTTCTTGCAAAGACTTGTTCTTCTTCTTGGTTTTTCTTAATTCTTCAAGGGTACTTATGAGTTCTGCTTCTAGGTTCACCTCACTTTCCTCGTCTGAAGAATCTTCTGAAGTTTGAGTTATTGTTCCTATAAATAGATTTTTTTCATCTTCATTTGTGTCTTCACTATCAGACTCACAAATAGCAAGGCTTGTATGTTCTATCTCTTCATTTGAATAAAGTTTTTCCAATTTTTTCCAAAGTTCCTTGGCTGAAACACATGGTCGAATCTTCCTTTTGATGGATTGAGGTATTCCATCCAAAATGGCCTCCATTGCATTTGCATTATTTTTCTTGGCTTTCTTTTGAGCTGGAGTCCTTATTCTCTTTGGTGGGATATAATCAGAGATCACTACATCCCATACATCAAGTCCTAATGACTGCAGATAACTTTTCATTCTTGTGCTCCAAAATATGTATTCTTCTTTTCGAAATATTGGAGATCCATTTTCTGTGTAAATCTCTTCTTGTTGATCCATAGTGGTTTTTAATGGGATCTTCCTTCTAGTGGTTAAACTGTTAGTGAAGAATCCTGCTCTGATACCAATTGACGGAATATTGGTTAATACTGAGAGGGGGGGGTGAATCTGTATTGTTAGATTTTTACCTTTTAACCACTTATTAAACTTTAATCAAACATGGAATCAACAAGATACACAAAAACAAAGAATTTATCGTGGAACCCCAATTGGGTAAACCACCAACACTTTCTATACTACAAAAATATGTTTACAATAAGTTTTGCAAGCCACAACTTGCTGGAGATACCAATCCTCAAGTTTCTCAGCCACCACTGAAGGATCCACCCACACCCTAGTTTCTGCTTGTACCTACAAACAAGGATACACCAATACCCTGATTTTCCAGCCACTACTGGAAGGAGGCCAAGACCCCCCTTGCAGGAATGTAGCTTGCCCTAGCACCACCCTACCTCCCTTGCTTGATATTATTAACACTTCTCTGGTCTTCTTCAACTTCTGTCTCTTTCTATCTTGACTTGGTCTATACCTTACTACTACAAGGATTTTCATTGTCTTTTTACTTTGCTGGTCTCTGTATTTTATTATTCTCTCTTCTTCTGCTTGACTGTGCACTCCTTGGTCTCTACCTCTTCTTACTGTAGCTGCTACAAAAGTCTTCACTGGTTTCTTGCTGGTCTCTGTCTTCTGTTTTACTCTTGCTCTGCTTCAAATCTTCATCATTCCCCAGACACAGTTTTTCTGATATTTATACTGCTTCAGATCATCATCATTATTTAACCATAGAGACCCTCTTTAATACTGGATCTTCATTATTTATGTCTTCTTCAACAAACTCGACTACAAAGCCATCTTCCTGCTTCTTAAAATATTCATTATCCATCCACAAAAGAGACACATTTCGAATGACTTTGTTTTCTCAATATATATACCTCTCCAATAGTCATGTGTATTCTTTGGAAATAACACAACTCTTCAAAACAATGTGACCCTTTTAAAAACACAACTCTTCATTTAAAATCACTTTTTAATTATATCTTTTTATTTAACCTTTTACTCCAACAAAAAGGTTAAATATTTCTTTATTTCTTTTGAGCAACAAGTTTTCTCCCTTTTTTTTAATTTTTAATTTTTATCTCTTATATATTTTTATTTAACTTTTTACTCCAATAAAAAGGTTAAATACTTATTTTTTTCCAACAACAAGTTTTCCCCTTTTTTATTTTCAATTTATATCTTTTATATATTTTTATTTAACTTTTTACTCCAACAAAAGGTTGAATATTTATTTATTTATTTCCAACAAGCTTTTTCCTTTTTTTAGTTTTCAATTTACATCTCTTATATCCTTTTTATTTAACTTTTTACTCCAAAAAAGGTTAAATATTTTTTTACTCTCACGTGCTTTAACATATATTTTAATTATATGTTTAACATATAGAAAACCTTTCCAAAATTTGAAGGTCATGTCTCTTCATTAAGAAGTTAACTAACATCACGTCCTTAACTTTTATAAAACATCATGACTTTTCACAAGATGTGCCTCTTTATGTTTTATAACATCACTTAATTCTTATATTTATTCTTAACAACATGCAACGTAATAAAGTATTACTTGTCATAAAACTTTGTTGACTTCATAGTTGTGAAACGTAGCAAGGGATTCTAAACCATCGATCACTTCATATGTTTTATAACATATCACTTAATTCTTTATATTTTTATTCTTAACAACATGCAAACTTAACATTTTTTTTTGTTTTGGCAGGTTAATAACTTGCACGTGTGAACACTAGAAGAGGATTTGATCTCATGGATGAATAGCCAGTTCATCAAAGAACATGATCATGCCATCTTTGGATTTTACTGACACACACACACTCTTTGGAAAGCATTTGAAAATATCCTTCCAACTTGTTTAATTTCAACACTTAGACAAAATTGTCAAACCCTAGTCATTACTATGCCAGGAGGCATTTTGGCAGACTCATATCTTTGTCATATGACCATCACTAAGCAAACTGAAGGTATGGCTGGATATCCAGTCCACTAGGAAACAAAACCATGTCACCTTTAGAATTTACTGAGACACCCTGAGATTCTGGCGATCATTTCAAATCAGCTTCTCAACCTCTTTTGAACATCAAAACACATTTCTTCATATTTTGGTAGACTCATATTTCACACGTGTGAACACCCATAGGAAAACTGTCTCCTTGGCTGGATAGCCAGTTCATCAATGAACATGTTCTATACTTTCTGATGAATTTATCGTCACTCAGATAGGCTTGGGAGGGCATTTCAAAATGGCTTTTCAACCTTGTGAATTTTTACACTTAGTCAATTTTAGGACTTCCTCCAAAACTTATTCTGAGACCCCTTTTTGGTAGATCCATAACTTTGTCTCCAGATATGTTCAAGGAGAACTAAGGCCATGGTTAGATGGAAAATCAAACATACTACAAGACCCCCATGTGCTGCGGTAATTTACTCTAACCCATAAATTAGGGTGGGCATCTTTCTGAGGTGATTTAGTCATTTTTTCTTGCTAAGCCCCTGTTTTGGTAGGTCCATAACTTCTCCCTCAGGCGCGTTCTAGACAAAATGAAGACATGGTCAGGTAGGAAAAAGAACAATCTACAAGACCCCCCTATGGTACGGGCATTTATATTCTCCTATAAATTATGGCGTGCATTTCCTTAAGATAATTTTTACTAAATTTCCAATACTTAGTCATTTTCTTGTTTTTCACCAAATTGCCATATTTTTCCAAAATGATGTCAGATTGCTATAATGACTTCCTGGTAACTCCAGAACACCATCATGTGTTTTTCCGGCCTCATCACACATGCCACATTACCATACATGCCATGTCATCACTACCAACCATGCCACATCATCATACATGCCATCCTTTGACTTTCATTGAGTTTACTCTTGCCATCATGTCCTTGGTTATTCATTTGTCATCACTGAACTCCTTTTGACATCAATGACAACCATATTCCATATTGCCAACAATTTTGTCTTCATGCTTTTCATTTTTAGAATTTTTGTGTCAAGAGGAATTTGTTTCACTTGATTTTGTTGAAGAAAACAATGATGTTTCTGTTGGATTGCATGCAGAAGATCAAGTTTTAAATTCTGAGAGTTGGGATGAAGTTGCTGATATTTCACTTAAAAGCTGTCACGAGAACTCCCTTCAAGCATCCCTTGAAGAATGGGTGGATAATGTGCAAGAAAGTTTACAGTTTGGGCAGCCCTATCATGACAAACCAATAACATAATTTTTTGAAAGATGTCATGCTTTTTATGACCTTGTAGGTGAATATGTGGAAAGGTTTTTAAGTTTAAATTTGCAGCCATATTTCCACCTTGAAAATGAAAGGTATCATTGTTTTCTGAGGCTACCATATTTTTTGTCATTGACTGATTTCAAGCACAGTGAAGGAGTAAATTTGTTAAACCATTTGTTGCAGTGGATTTATGGAAATTTTTGTGTCACCTGATTGAGCAGAGAAGTTTGGCATCTTAGGGTAGGAAGCTAGTTTCAATAAGCTCACAATGAGCATCTTTTTCAACAGATTTCAACATGGATAGATCAATTCTGGTTTGGTTTTAAACATTCTTTAGTTTTCAATTTTCAGAATGTATAGTTAGTTCTCAATTTCAATTTTTAGTTTAGAAATTTTTAGTGTAGTTTTCAATGGATGGTTGCATATAAAGAAAAGAAAAGGAAGCCTTTAACAAGGAAGAAAGAAAGATGAAAGATAATGAGATAAATGATAGAATGGTAAAGAGGAGAAGTGCTTTTATAATTGGCTAAATTGGGTTCTATATGCCAAGGTTGATGGTGCATTTGGGCAAATAAATAAATAAATTGTTATGAAAGCCAAGCATATGGAGCCAATATTTGAATTTTTATATAAACAAAGTTCAAAGGCTTTATGTTTTTTATAAAGGTGATATATTCAAAATTTTAAATTTTATGAAGAAGGTTTTTTGAATTTTGTAAGTGGACCAAATTGGTGGAGGGAGGCGAAGCAAAAGGTATATCGCGCCCAGCCCACACGGTCAGCTTTGAGAGCTTACCAAGCGACCAGCGGCCAAGCCCAAATGGGGCCCAGATGAATCACCCAAGCGCCATGTTCACTAGCATTCCTTACTCTTGTTCCTTGCTATACAATGAACATTATGATGTATATAAAGTGTAAGGAAACATTTCTCCGTTTGCATGTGGGATAAATCCCAAGCATAAAAATGTTTTAATTGTAGCCAAAGTGACCACCCAACCATCCAAAGGACTATGCGCAGGTTCAAAATGGGGCCAGCTGCCAGATCAAGACAAGAATAAGATCAACGGCCCATGTGGACTGCGCAAATTTTGACATGCATGAGAGATGTCATTCTGAAAATCTCTGCCATTTGGTTAAGCCTCCGCACCTTCCGATGGCTAAGATTGAGCAGGGTGTAGATCAAAGGTTTCCAGCAATAGCGCTAATATTACTTGTGCGCTAGCCTGACAAGACCAAAATATCCACCATTTTAAAGGGTCGCGCCACTCAACGGTTCCGATCAAGCTGCAGAATAAATCAACGATCAGAGAGTATTTGCCTGGCAAATTTGAATAAACTTGATGACCAAGAAAGCAAGTAAATCACATACTTGTCATTAGTTTACAGGGGCATAGACTGCCCGCTTAGTTGTGTATGTATACTTCGAGAATGTTTGTGTGAAAAATGCAGTAGGTTGAGGATGACCTTCATTTGAGTTTCACTGCCCCAATCCACGAGCCTCCCCAGTGTGTTATTCGTGTTCTATCCGATAGCTTGTTGGGGTCGTAGACCATGCCACTAGTTTTCTTTTAGACATAAGAGAGATTGCACGCCATTATAGGGATTTTCCTATGACCATAAAGTAAGATCCACCGAAGGTTCCTTGGCTACTTACCGACATCAAAATTGCAAACATAGGTTATGATTCAAATATTGCAGAGTGTAAGAACCTCAGCGCTGGGTTCTAGGCATGAATGGAAAGGAGATCCAAAACTTGCAAACAAGTGAGGGCGTGCATGAAGGACCCATATGCCCCTTTTTCACAACAAAATATTTATGTTTTTTGTTGTGCGTCACATCATTTGTGAAGAGATGTGTCTCAATAGTATCAATCATGCTGTCATGAAGAGAGTCATTTCTCCATCTAGATTCCTCTCTCGAAATCCTCGTCTGCTGGCTATTTTGATAAAGATCAGAAGCGATCCTCCAAACCACGAGCCCAGGGTCGTATAATAGCTCCTAGAACTCTATTGCGGGATGCCAATGCAATATGAACGTTTCCTTTTGTTCAAGAGAATTTTCTGGGAAATTCCATGGTGATTATGTCAGGGCCATCACTGAAAGTAGACCTAATGTTCTTTTTGAGAGTAACAAAGAAGGAATCCTTAGATGACCATTGTACAGGCAAGCCATAGACCAGAAATACTATTGAAAGAGAAGAAAATTATGGCAGTGTCAAGACAAGGGTGATAGAAATACATTCAGGGAAGGTGGCATTTGTTTAGAGTGAAGATTCTGTAGATGTAATTGGAAAAGTTCAAGTTGCTTGTATCAAGGGTAAATTTCTTTGGCAGAATAATAACATTGAGGCTAGGACATATGCAAATGCCAATGTAGTAACTGCAGATAGATACTACAACCACTCTTCTCCAGGAAATAGTTTGCGTTTAGCTAGTGTAGATCATGCAGATATGGCTATTGAGTAAGGCCCTTTGGACCATTCTTCCTCTAGTTCTCTGCATAAGGGGGAGCCTCCAAATATACCTACTGCTAAAGAAAGTATTTCACAAGAGGCATTTTCTTCATCTCTCCTTACTATAGCACCAGAGCATTCTTCTGTAGCGTCACATGCAAACCAAAGCATTCCAACTGCCAAGGAGATTGAAGTAAACTCATGTTGTCATCAAGAGTATTTTATTCTTATATGTTCACCAGGGCCTACAGAAATCTCCTCAACCAGAAACCCCATTTGTGATGTGTAGGAAGCTAAAGATGTTGCACCTGTTTTGCTAAAAGTTCTTCCCAATGGTCCAGATTATCAAAGAAATGAATTTGTGAAAAGTAATTTTTCTGCTAAGTTTCTAGCCATATCAAGTGTCCCAGGTGAATATTCTGAATATGGAAATAACATAAAATAGGTTTCTGTTGAAGTGGGTCCATATTTTCAACTAGAATCTGGAGATCAAATGAAAGCAGTTGCTAAGGAAGACACTCCTCATGGTGCAGAAATCAAATTGGAGAAAAAATATTATATTAGAAATGAAAGCCTGCACACTTGTACAATGATATTCACCTTGCTTTTTTAAAGGAAATGTATATAGATGTATTTAAATTCTTCAATCACCTTTATGATGAAAGTGACGAAACTCTCAAGGCCTATCATCTAGAAACTGCATAATTGAAAGTCTTTGGTGGCTACATGTTGGTTTGTTTTTAATGAAGGGATTGTTTCAGTGGCAGAATCAGAAGGGCCAGTAGGTTACAGAGTTCAATGGCAGATCAGAGCACAATTTTCAGTTGGAGTTGGGAGTTGCCCAATGGATCAGGCACTTGGTCAACGGGGTTCTTTTCTACCTCGTAGGGAGGATAGTATCCCTGAGTTGGAGCCAGTTGTTAGCACCATAATTGTGTTAAACATTTGGAGGGGTCAAGACCATGAAGAAATGAATGGGGTCTAAATTCCTTGAGCCATATGACCATTTAAGATGCAAATCAAGCTTTTCAAGCATTCATTCCTAAGTTTAAGATGAAATAATGCTAGGTTGAATATTGAAATGACGTGGATGGATCAACATCAACATCCAAATCATATTAATAAGAATTCAAGCTTCGAAAGTCATGAAATTCAAATTTGCAAGAAGAAAGCCAAAATCAAAACTCAATGTGATATTATATGAAGGGTGGGCTTGTTTTTACTGAAAATGACTATTTTAGTCATCATTTTGTAGCAGCTATCTCTGCCAAACTAGGTATAATTTTGGGAAATCGAGAGAGGTTTATCTCCAAAATGGGCCAATATAAAATAACCTCTCTCAAAATTTTCACAGGTGTTATGGTTTGTGCGAATCGATGGGATCTTTAGAGGGTAATTTTCGAGAAATTACGTTTATTGCATGAGTAATCAACTTCAAAGCGAGATCTCGGCCAGCTGGTGGAGAATGGGGGAAAATGAGGACATGGGTTTTGTCAAGCACCATCCCGACTAAAAAAATCTCTTTTAGTTTCTTAACAAGTTTCTTCATTTGGGTTATATAGTTGGGGCACTGAAAGGCAGTTTCAGTAGTCCACGGCTGGAAATGAGCAAAAATGGTTGGAACCGATTCCCAGGTTGTTGAATCTCTTTGTGCAGGTGTCAAATGTTGTTGTAACTTCTTCCTATTGAGATAGCTCGACCCTAGGGCCAAATAGATCTATAAAAGAAATGTAATAGAAGTAGAACAGGTTGGAAAATCATTTGAAGGCCTCAGGGAGCTCGGCTCTGTTTTGAAGCATTTTCTTTAATATATTTGCAGTGTTGAAGCTGAATTTCGACTGAGATTCATGTGTTGTTGGCCTTATAGTCTGTCTATCTCTTTTCTTATGTGATTGTTTCCTGCTTTGTTAAATTCATGCTGTTATTTCTCTCATGCTTGGATAAGTGTTGTACTGGAACAGAATTCATGAATGTATGCTTTGTTTCTTTCATTTCAAGCATCCACAAGATTTTCTGCTAAAACTGACATATGATTCATAATCATTTTCCCTATATTAGTTGATTGTTTACTCATTCTTCTAAATCATCAAACAAAAGCTCTTTAACTATGAGCTGGTAGCTTTCTTGCCTCTGTTTGGATATCTCATGCAGCAATACTGTTATTTGTTTTATGTTTCATGTTTTGACTCCATTGCCCAATAGTTTTCCTTATGATTTCCTCTCCAAACAATTTAAACTATTTTTGTTCCAACATAAATCTGATCTTCTGTGTATGTTGTCTGGTGTATGTTTTCACTATTGACACCTTTGAATATTTCCATTCTTTCATAGATTTATTGAGAGAGCCCTCTCAGACTGTGTTGGGTCACTAGCACAGATCTAAAGTGGTGAGTGGTTACCCCTAATTGCCCTCTTCAGAACCTTGGGGGTTAATTTGGGTGTTAACAAGAATATTTTCTTTAAACTTCTTCGATGGGCTGCTTGAGTTCCCGTTGAGGAGCATTCTCTTTTGGCTAGGGTTTCGTTACAATTCTTTTTTTCTTTTAACATTTTTTTGGCCGTTTAATCTTGAATTAAGAGTAAAGATTTTGTTGATAATTGATGCTCTGCAGAATTATTGATAGTATCTATTTTAGTTTTAGGTTGCATATGTTTAGTAAATAATTAGCAGCAAACTTCACTGCATGCTAATGTATGTGAAGAATAAAATAAATTTGGAGAATTATACATCAATCTATTGTTGATTTTATGGCATGTAAATAATGCCTTAATTTCTATGCAATGCAATCTATATAAGTATGTAGTTGTGCAAGTCTAAATATCAATGAGAGATAAACAATCAGGTTTTCTTTTCTTGTCTTGAATAAAAAGTCTCTCTCTTATTTTCTGTGTTGTTTTCTTTGTGCTGTTGTAAATTTGGCTCTTTAATAATCTTCATTCGGTATCAGAGCAGGTATTTTGTTTAAAGTTCATAATGTCAAATTCTAACTCTTTGCCCATTCTAGAATTTGATGGAAGTGATTATTATTATTGGTGCATTAATATGATGACCTTTTTGACAGGAAAAGATTTGTGGGAGATTGTAGAATCAGGTTATGAAGAGCCAGCTGATTGGAACACACTTACAACCAATGATAAAACAACTAAGAGAGAAGCTAAGAAGAAGAATGACCAAGCTTTATTTCATATTCAAATAGCTCTAGATAAGAGCTTATTTCCAAGAATTACAGGAACAAAGTAAGCTTAGAATGCCTCGAAGACTCTACATGAAGCTTACCAAGGTAGTGATCAAGTTAAAGTTGTCAAGTTGCAGACATTGAGGACAAAATTTGAGAATTTAAAGATGCAAGAAGGTGAGAAGGTGAGTGATTATTGTGTAAGAGTAAATGATGTAGTCAATAAATTGGCTACTCTAGGAGAAACTATTGATAAAGAAGTTGTGATAAAAAAGGTGTTGAGGTCTCTAACACGAAGATGGAACCATGTTGCTATAGTCATTGAAGAAAGCAAGGATTTGACTAACCTTCACTTTGATCACCTAGTTGGATCTCTTATTTCTCATGAAGACAGAGTGAGAGATTCATTTGGAGAAAGTGATGAGAAATATTTTTCCACAAAGCTACATATTAAAAAGAATGCAGATGCTAGTTCTAGCTCCATAAGAAACCAAGCCCAAGGTAAAGGGCAGTATCATTTTTTTCCAAGAGGAGATAGAGGAAGAAGAGGTGGTTTCAGAGGAAGAGGTAGAGGCAGATTTGATAAGAGAAACATCCAGTGTTATCATTGTCAAAGGTATGGTCATTTTGAAAGGGATTGCAGATTAAAAGAAAACAAAAGTGTTAATTATGCTCAAGAGGGTGATGATGCTTCTCCAAATAATTTGTTTTTATCTTATGGAAAAAATGAAAATACAGTTAAAGATGTATGGTATTTAGATTCAAGTTGTTCTAACCACATGACAGGAAATAGCAAGCTTTTCTTTACAATGGATAAAAGGTTCAAATCTAATATCAAACTTGGTGATGAAAAAATCTTAGAGGTTTATGCAAAAGGAGATATGGCATTCCATACAAAAAAAGGTATGAAAAGTGTTAAAGATGTTTATTACACTCCACAGTTAAAGCATAATTTATTAAGTGTTGGGCAACTGTGTGAAAAGAATTACAAAGTAGTGTTTGATGATAGACAATGCACAATTTATGATAAGAATCAAATCAATAGGGTGGTTACAGTTGTGCCTATGTCAAAGAATAGGATGTTCCCATTGAAGTTTCAAGAAACTAGCATCAACCTTGCTAATATGGCATATGAGGACAAAGGTTGGTTGTGGCATCTCAGGTATGGTCATTTGAATTTTCACAGTTTGAAGCTTCTAACATCAAAATAATCAGTCTATGGTTTGCCTAAGGTTGAAGAGCATAAGGAGGTTTGTGAAGGATGTTCTAAAGGAAAACATGCAAGAGAGAAATTTCCTAGAGGCAAGGCATGGAGGGCCCATTATCCACTTCAGCTAGTTCATTCTGATATTTGTGGTCCTATGAAGACAGAAAGTTTGGGTAAGTCATCACATTTCATTACTTTTATTGGTGATTACTCAACAATGTGTTGGGTTTACTTTTTGAAGAACAAGGGTGAAGCATTTGATACATTCAAGAGGTTTAAAGCCCTTGTAGAAAATGAAAGTGGTTACAAAATAAAATGCTTAAGGACTGATCATGGAGGAGAATTTTGTTCAAGAGGTTTTCAGAATTTTTGTGATATGAATGACATTAGAATACAACTCACCACTGCTTACACACCTCAACAAAATGGGGTAGCTGCAAGAAAGAACCGTACAATGGTGGAAATGGCAAGGAGTATGTTACATACCAAAGGATTAAGCAATTCCTTTTGGGGTGATGCAGTTGCTACAGTAGTGTATATTCTCAATAGAAGTCTCACTAGTGCACTTCAAATGATGACTCCTTATGAAGCCTGGTATGAGAAAAAGCCTAATGTTAATCATTTCAAAGTTTTTGGTTGTTTAGCCTTTGTTCATGTAGCTGATCAAAAGAGACAAAAGTTAGATCCAAAAAGTGAAGCATGCATTTTTGTTGGATATAGTGAGCAAATTAAGGCTTACAGGTTGTATAATCCTCTCACTAATCACATTGTTGTGTGAAAAGATGTAATTTTTTATGAAGGGGGAGTTTATGGTCATCAAAAAGACCATGTTGAGAAATCAAAATCTAGTTTGGATAGTGATATTATTGATGATATTAATAATGAGAATCCCACTAATGTTTCAGTTCCAAATGCTACAAATCCACCAAGTAGCCCCTCATCTAGTTCTCCATATTCAAGTCCAAGTACCGCAAGGAAGGTGAAAAGCTTGAATGAAATTTATCACAGAAGTACATGTCTAGTACATGAATAAAATCCAAGAGGTGAGACTGTAAATTTTACTTTATTTTCACAAGTTGATTTTGAGCCATCAAGTTTTGAAGAAGCTTCTACTAATGAGGTTTGGGTTCAAGCTATGCAAAAAGAGATAGATTCAATTCATAGGAATGATACTTGGGAGCTTACAGATCTTCCACATGACAAGAAAAAAATTGGTACTAAATGGGTCTACAAGACAAAGTATAACAGTGATGGGACTGTTGAAAGACACAAAGCAAGGTTAGTTGCTAAGGGATTCACACAGAAGTATGGCATTGATTATGAAGAAACCTTTGCACCTGTAGCAAGGCAAGAGACTATCAAAATGTTGATTTCACTGGCAGCACAAAAGAAATGGAGCATTCATCACATGGATGTGAAAAGTGCCTTCTTGAATGGATACTTAGAAGAGGAAGTCTATGTGGAACAGCCACAAGGTTTTGAAGTGCAAGGAAAAGAACACCAAATCTACAAGTTGAAAAAGGCTTTGTATGGCCTAAAGCAAGCACCAAGAGCCTGGTATGCCAGGATTGATGGATATTTTCAAGAGAATGGCTTCAAAAGAAGTAAGAGTGAACCTACCCTTTACTATAAACAAGAAGGTAATGATATTCTTATTGTCAGTTTATATGTTGATGATTTGTTGTATATGGGTAGCAGTTCTAAGATGAAGGATGAATTCAAATTTGCTATGATGAGTGAGTTTGAGATGAAAGATTTAAACCTCATGCAATATTTTCTTGGAATGGAAGTTTATCAAAGTGAAGATGAAATTTTTGTTTGTCAGACAAATAATACAAAGGATATGTTGAAGAAATTTGATATGGCTGATTGCAAACCATCTCCTACTCCAATTGCTCATGGAGTTGTGTTTTGTAGAGATGATCGTGCTAAAATGGTTGATGAGACAGTTTACAAAAGTATTGTTGGAAGCTTAATGTTTCTAACACACACAAGGCCTGATATTGCTTATTCAGTTTTACTTGTTTCTAGGTATATGATAGTACCATATGAAATGCATATGAATGTAGCTAAAAGAATTCTGAGGTATGTGAAAGGAACTCTAAATTTTGGCATTCATTACTATACTTCTAAGAGTTTTGAATTAGTTGGCTTTAGTGATTCTGATTGGGGAGGTAGTTTGGATGATAGAAAGTCTACATCTGATAACTGTTTTCTTTTGGTTCTGGTTTGATCACTTGGAGCTCAAAGAAGCAAAGTATAGTTTCTCTTTCTTCTACAGAAGCAGAATATGATGCATTCACCTCAGCACGCACACAAGCATTATGGCTTAGAAAAGATTTTGAAGAAATTGAAGAAAAACAAATTCAACCTACAGTACTTTTTTTGTGATAATATGAGTGCCAAGAATCCAGTACACCATAGCAGGACAAAACATTTTGACTTGAAGTATCATTTTATTCGAGATTTGGTGCAAAAGAAGCAAGTTGAATTGAAATACATCAACACTCAAAAACAATTAGTAGCATCTTCACTAAGGCAGTCTCAAAGGCCCAGTTTTTTATTCTCAAAGATCTTATTGTGAGCCCTCTCAGCATCAAGGGGGAGTATGTTGATAATTGATGCTGTGCAGAATTATTGACAGTATCTATTTTAGTTTTAGTTTGCATATGTTTAGTAAATAATTAGCAGCAAACTTCACTACATGCTATAATGCATATGAGAATAAAATAAATTTGCAGAATTATACATCAATCTACAGCTGATTTTACAGCATGTAAATAATGCCTTAATTTCTATGCAATGTAATCTATATAAGTATATAGTTGTGCAAGTCTAAACATCAATGAGAACAAACAACCAGGTTTTCTTTTCCTGTCTTGAATAAAAAGTCTCTCTCTTATTTTCTGTGTTGTTTTCTTGGTGCTGTTGTAAATTTGGCTCTTTAATAATCTTCAGATTCCGCTCTCGATTTGTTAATTGTTGACGCAGGCACTAATTCCCCCTAATATCAGCGAGCTCGAAAGACTGGAAGAGGCAAACTCCGTGGGGATGATATGATCTGGCCAGGAGGAACTCAAAAATGCCTTCAGGAATCTTCGTCATCAGCTGTAAGTTCTAACAATTCAAGATTGTTGCGCGGAATATGGTAAATTATTTAAATGCCTGATAGATTTTTGTAAAAATCATGAAGAAATTCCTGTGATATGTTAATAAATATTTCGAGGGTTTCCTCGTTTCTAACTACTATTCTGTTTTACCTTTGTGTAAAGAACCGCTATAATTTTCGATTCCTGCGAAAATTTATTTTTGATAATTTTAATTGGTCCGTGGATTCTATGGGAATACAACTTGTTTCAACCCTAATTCACATGCATAATTTGTTCTTCTTTGTCCTTTGTTTTACTGGTTTGATGATGGCTTTTGGTGTTCGTGTTTATGCTTCTACCATGTCCATGAGAAATTACCTTCCCTACGAATTTCCTCTGTTATATGGTAGATTTGACAGAATGATCGAGATAGAGATTTAGCTTACAGGTTATCTTTATCTTTGTAATATGGAATCCAATGCTACTTAATTATTCTACTACTCACATCGGTGACCTACTTCTACAAAGTACTTTGGGAGGTGCTTTTGCTATGGGGGTTTATATGCTCAGGGCTGTGACACTTTATTCTCCACGGTGCTCGGATCTACCCGTCTGTCTTAGTGCCATAACGCACTAACTAACCCCCCTACCACCTGGGTTTACGCCTCCTACCTGGCATAGGGCATGAGATTTGGTGGACTCCAATTATGCTCTCAAGACTCATCTGGCATATATCATTGTCGCCCTTCTCCACATTTTCTTTTGAGAGTTTGGTGTTACGAACCACTCGAGGTTGAGGGATCTATTTTTCCCTGTGCAATCCTCTTCATAAATTCGGATTCGAGGGCATCTTTTTATTGTAGGTGAAGCATTCAGATCGTGGAGTAGTTGGTAAACATCCGTGTCTTGGTTTGATATAAACAGAAAATTGATCTTCTGAGATCATTGTTGTGTTATCCTCCAAGAAATATCTAGTGCAACCCTTCTTCACATGGACAGCCAGCTAGATATCGTTAGCTTTGAAGACAACGTTTACACCTACTACTTCACCCTTGACATGACTTCTACTATTGGGAGGCATTTCTGGAATTGTTGTGTCCACCATTATCAAGTGTGTACCGTATTGGAGAAGAGGCATGGCTTGTACTAGTATTTGTGGCCTTGTTTTAATGATCATTTAACGGTTGTGGCAAGTTGGGTCGTGCCTTTGACTTCTTTGGGAGAGACCACGCTTCAATTTCCCTGGTCTTCGAAATATATGAAGTATGGAGTTTGAATTTTAGAGGTACTTTAGCAAATTGTTTATATATTGCCAATTTATTGTTTGAAGGTTAATGGTCAATGTTTTTGTCATAACTTTTCACTCAAGCCTTTATTTTGTGCCTTGTTTGAGGCCTTGTGAATTCTGCTCTCTTTCATGTGAGTGGTTGTTCGTAACCTTAATTCTTCTCTGATATAGTTGTTTTATTCTCATGAGCTCAATGAACAAATGTCGATCCCTTCATTGTAAATGGGTATGTAATATGGCTTTGTTTGTCAAAACCCATATTGTGGATTGTTTTCCATGATGGCAATAGTATCTCTTGTTATGCACCTTTTAGTAGGGGATTCCATGCCAGTCATGCAGATTGTCTTAAGAGTGTGGCCATGCACTTTTTTTTTTTTTTTCCAGAGGATTTTTCTTGCACATGATTTGAAATTCGTCCGGATTGAAACCCCAAATTCGCCCGGATTGAACCCCCAGATGCTGGAGACACATGAATATACATGACACTTGAATTTATGGTTACCATAAATCCATAAATAATTTCCCCTGTGGAGGACTCTTCCTTGGCGCTTACCATCATTTTTGTAGAACAGACGTTTACCATTTTACATTTCTTATGAGAAGTTCCCAAAACCAAACTCAGGTCATGAGAAATGAACACGGCCTTGAATAAATTCTCATCGCTTTCACCACCTTGTGCGTCCCCATAAACAAGTGCTTCAGCTGCAATCCCTGTCAAAATATGCACTACTCAGTTGAATCTGGGATAGTCCAGATTCCAGTGTTTCATCCCAAAATTGGGTGCCTGCACAGCTTGCAATGGCTCCAGAATCACTCCACGTACTGGGCATCCAAGTAGATAGGCTGTAAGAATGTGATTTCCCTCTTTGTTCAGGACATATTTATTGTCATCGATCACATATCAATTATCATGAACTCGTTGGCGCTTGATACTTGCGTACTTAGCACTTGGGCACTTAGGCATTTTGAGATTTTGGGACATATATGATGCTTGTGGTAGAGTGAGTTGCATTTCATTTGAGAACCCTTAGTGTATGTATTTGAATTAAGAGGCTGAGACAACTGGAATCAATCACAACATTTTTACCTAGACAAATAATGAATTTTTAAAACTCTGATTCCACTGAAAATTTGTAATTACTGTAATTTAGGCTCCATAATCACTTGCCGCTTTAAGCAACAATTCTGAAAATTGGCGTTGAAAATATGCCTTAACTAGAAGGAAATCAAGTGAATAAAACCGCTGAAGACGAGCTATAATTTGACCTTTATTTGAATACATCTTTCAGTATAGAAGTGATGTCCATCAACGTGCTTTCCATTTGGCATAAACGTTGTCCTGAGCATGCTCACTTGGCATCCTTTGAATTGGCATTTGGTTAGTGTTGTAAGCATGATAGCACTTGGACATGAGCCACGTATACAACATAAATAACTTGAAAGTATTTACATATGGCAGAATATGGTAAGTATTTCCATGCACGATGATCCACACTCGACAGATGGTCTCATGAGTGCTTGCTTTGGCACTTGGGATACATGAATTGATAGCTCGAATACTAAATAGTGCTTAGTATGGGTTTGGCTTGGAGTGAAGACTTAGAGTTGTCGTTTGAGAATAAAAGCAACCTTTTAAATAATGGACCTTATAATAATTAAAAAATACTTTAACCTTAACTTATGCTATTATGCTAGTTAGGTCAAGTGGCAGTTGAAACAGATGTTGATGTTATTGGAATTTTGAAAGTGAGACCATGTAAAAAGTTATCTCACAAGTCATTTAAATTTTAGGATGCCTCAAATTGCACAATGGATGTACATATGCAAATCTTGTCTCTAGTTTTAGTTTTGTCTTAGTTGGGTGAAGGAATATATTTTATTTTTTATTGATTGCAATACAATTGCTTTTCAATATGGTGATTCTTAGCAATAGAGGAATTTGGATGATATATTTTATGTTACACTTGTTTATATGTCTTTTTAGAAATAATCAGCCATGTCATTGAACAAGTGTATTTGGAGACCAAATGGAGGATTGCTTGGTATATAAATTTGTCTTTAAGGTGTCAATGTTAGGTGTCATGGCAATTCCTTCATATGGTATACATATGAATCAGTTATTACTATAACAATAACTTTATGGGATATATTGCTCATTGATATAATTTGATTTGCAGCAGTGGCATTTTCCAAGCCTATCGTTCACATATATTCTTATATTTCAACTAACTAGTTGAAGAAACAACTTTAGGTCCATATTAAAGCTCGAAGAAGCCTTGCATTTTTTTGCAATTTCTTTAAATGTGACACATGGTTGTAGTGGCAACTGCTAATACAACTTTGTAGATTGGTGCACATATTGTTGGTGTCAATGAGATTGCCTTTGTGCACCCTAACAAACAACCACATGTTGTAACTTGTGGGATGATATGATCATCAAGGTAAATTTAGTGCATGCCTCTTGACTTCATTAATGTATGTATTCCCAATGATCACTTGGTGCTATAAAAAATAGTCAACTTGAACTTATTTTACTAATGTGTTTATTCAACAGTTTGATGATTTGCTAAATCGAATTATTGTCTATTGGGTAGGTATGGGATGTAGAAACAAGTCACAAACAATATGCATTTAAAGGTCACGGAGCATCTATCTATTGTGTTTTTCTTAATCATAAAGATAATATTCAGGTATTTGATTTCTCGAAGTCTTATGCTAATTACAGTAGTCTAAAGATTAATGACACTATTTTTTTGGCAGGAGTGGATGAATTTCACAAGAATTTCACATTTATGTATAATACAGATTACTTGCAACTATGTTCTGTATAGACAAAACTTGTAAGACTCAAGTAGGATTAACATGAACTATTTGAAATATTTTTACATTTCTTATAATCTTAATTCATTGCATTAATATCTATGTGCCTAAGCATATTCTAGATGTGCATATCTGTGGTGATACAATAGTCAGTAATGACATTACAAAGAGAAATCTCTGGTGGGAAAAATAAATGTGCCACAACTAGTATGCCTACTAATCATATTGAAAATTATCGTGAACAAACTAGAGATGTGGTATATGCACAAAAATCATTAGAGTTTTAAAATAATTCTTTTAGTGTTCAGTTTGTATGTGAGATGATTGTTGGACCTACTGAGACTCTCTTCAAGGATCGGATCTCAATAGTAATTGGCAGCTCTATTGCATATCATATCTAGTTAAATGCTTGCAGCATTTTACCCATCTCATGGATGCAACAATTCTCATGTCTATGTTGCATGCAATGACTGAAGCATTTGATCTCTTTAAGGACATGATAGTATGATACCCTTATCGAGGAGCATATTGCCTAACAATGACCTAAGGAGAATGTGCTAGAATGTTTAGAAAGATGTGGTTCAAATACTCTAAAAGAAAGGTCAATGCAAACTTCTTACAAGAGGTATTTAGTTGGTAAAATTTCAAAATAATTATTGATTTGATCTAATTAGTGCTTTCCATTTAGAATTGTAAATTATACATACATTTCCTCTTCAATATCCCATCGCTATTGCATATAATAGATGGCTTTATTTCTATGTATAGATCAAGGAATTTGTATTTAGATTCAAGTAGTTTAACAAATGTTCATATTTGCAAAATAAATTACCAGTTCCTTATAATAACAACAAAAGTCACAATATATTTGGTGTTCAATAGGAACCAAGAGAGATCTCCGAGGCATATTTTCCAGAAGAATGGATTCTTGTCAAGTGAAATTCCTTTGTTTACATTTTCATAAATTCCTTTGTTTACATTTTCAGAACTATATAGGTGAGATGCTTAAGACACTAGAATTTCATCTAATTTGAGATAAGTCATAGACTATTTCAAAATGTCAATCTTAGATGAGAATAATCAGCATAGGTTAAAGAATATCTTTTTGGAACCATCTCTTTATACATTATAATTGTTTCTGTCATTGGATCCACTGTATTCTTTGGGACTTGAATGCAAATATGTACGCTGGAGATCTATTTTCAATATTATGACCAATATGTCCAATGGATTTGCATATTTTTTATGACAATTTTCAGGTTTCTTGTGTTCTTCAAGAAGCAAGATCTTTTCTTCTACAAAAAAGTCCAGTTCATAGTGTCCTCCTACCTTAACCGGGCCTAGTCAATGGTTTGTGAATAGTTTATGTTATTGTTACTTTCATTTGACACCATATTTCCAATTGTTTATACATTTTTTATTGCTTAAAATTTAAGAAATAAAATAAATATTGTATGTTTGGTAAGAGTAGAGATTATTAGGTTTTACAGAACAACCTACATCTCTCCCTGAATTCTTTAAAAGGTACTAGCTCAATGGTAGAGCATGTGCATTACAGAGGAGAAGATGGGTGGTTCAAATCCACTATGTCCCTTTGTTGTAATAGTTAAATATTTATTGTACATTGTTTTATATATCTCTCTGTACATTGTGCATTGTTTTATTGTTTTAAGTTGAGACGATTTACATAGCGGGGGTATTAACACAATATTTGAGACAATATTTTTGTAAATTGTTTCAAATTAACACCAAAAAAAATTGTGTATTGTTTTAAATATTGTCTTTAAGCGAGTGTCTTAAACTATTGTCTTAAATTTAAGAGAGTAGTTTAAAGACAATATTTAAAACAATACACAATTTTTTTTTCTTAAGGTGAAACAATTTACAAAAATATTGTCTCAAATATTGTCTTAATACTTCCTCTATGTAGTAATAAATGACAGGTGTTGCTTTAGTTGTTATGATGTGTCGTAACAAAATGATGGCTTCAAAGCTTGTCCACGAATGGAAGAAAAATCAGAGAAAAGCGAATGGGAATCCACTGTCGATAGATGTAGCGTAAACATATGCATTTTCTTGTATCTAAATTCATTTGCATCAATGTTTATAAGCTTATGTTATATGTTTTTTAAAATATAACTATTTATTGAAACATAACGGTAAGAAATCTAGATTCCTAGCTGTTCTGCGTTTCTGATATGCCCATTATGATGTTTTGGTGAATTCTTTGTTGTCATCTTGTAATATGTCCATTAATGGTTGTTTTATAGTAAAATTTTGTATCGCTAGGGTTTTGGCATGGCCATAATTGAATTTGAATTCTCTCATGAGAACATATATAAATTCTTCTTAAAGATTTTTCTAAAAATGGATAATAATTTCTGCTGGATTTATTCAAATTGATTTATTCACGTACATTTTCTTTGTAACTTATTTTCGAGGCCTTAGTCATTTTGAAATTCAGTTAATGTACGATTTAACGGTGTTACATGTGAAACACTAGGTCATGGAGGTCGATCTTCTCTCTTTAGCTTCAGTACAATCATTTGTTGACAATTGGTTATTGCGTGGGATTCCCCTTCAGCTTCTAATCAAGAATGCTGGGATCTTCTTGATGGGAGGTGAGCTTTGGTTCTTGCATTTCCAAAAAAAATTACAAATACACTTTGGTGTAGTGACAAGTGGGATTATTTGTTTATATCAGAGCCAAAGAAGTTCTCCAAGGATGGCTTTGAGCAGCACATGCAGGTTAATCATCTAGGGCTTGCACTCCTAACAATCCTCCTCCTGCCTTCTCTGCTCATAGGATGTCCGTCATGAATAATAAACGTCAACTCTGTGGTAATTAATTCAAGGAATATAATTTAAATACAACTGTTTTTTTAGACTAATTGTTCCTTCTTTTGACCTTAGACTTGTCCTACACCATGAACTAATTTAAAATAGATTTATCACTGCTCGTTTTTCCTACATTACCACCGTCTTTGTATCTTGAGTGTTTTTTAATTATCCCTAGATCTGGGTTAGGGTGAATCTGTACTTATCTTTATTCTTGTAAGTCAACAAATGGATATTTTTTTTCATGCAATTGCAGGCTCATCACTGTGCGGTGGCGGACTCTGAATTTCTCTATAGATAGGTCAAACAGAAAGATTATTACAACTTCACTGCTTATGCTGCAAGTAAACTTGCTCATGTAAGAGTCTTTCCAAGTGACAGCTTCAACCTTTCTATTTTGCATCAATCAAAATTTACAATTTCAGTGATTTTAGTTTCAAGCTCCAACAACTTATCATATGACTGGCCAGCCCTGTAAACTTGGTATACAACCATAATACAATAGAATATTTTGTATCTCAAGGTCCAACATCTCAGTTTATCCTATCACTTGGCAGCCCTTTACACTTGGTACACCACTGAAGAATAGTGTTTTTTTTCAATCTAGAAGATTTCTTAATATGTAATGTACTAGTTAATCTGAATGTATCCCTTCAATTTATTTCGTTAACAAAATCAATAATTTATGTAAATCACTCCAATCTTTATGACAAATTAATTATTTCTATCATTTCATAAGCAGTTGATGTTCCTTGGAGTTTTTTAGAGCAATCTTCCTACAGAAGCAGCCGTCCAAGTGATTGTTGTCCATCCAGGGATAGTGAGTACAAATATTCTGGTAACCACCTATTTCTTTCATAACTTTTTTATTTTCTATGATCAGTGCCATTTTCATAAAAAAAAAAAAAAAATTATAACAATAATGGTAGCATTACTCTAGATGGGATCTGTACCTAGCTACAACGAAAGGTCTTTTTGGAAATTCCATGCAGCAGAAAGTGAGTTAACCCGAGATCATAATTTTCAGTGGGAAAAGGAAAGCAACTATGTTCAAAATTTGCAATATCAATCACACACATATATAAATGGTGCAAAAAAATATATAAATCACATTATATATATATATATATATATTGTGATTTATATTTTTTTGCACCAATTATTTTAAATGGTATTTTGCATCACTTGTTGTTTTATGGTGCTTTGCACCATATACAAGTTTGTGTATATTAAATAATAATAATAATATTTTTAGTGTTTTGCACCATTAAATCTTAATCCATGTTGAGTCGGTTTTGGTGTTTTGCAACATAAAATATCAATCCACCTAGGATTGGTTTTGGTGGTTTGCACCATACACCATGGGATGCCACATATTCATTTAACACCAAAATCAATATTTTTACAAACACCACACTTACACCATAAATATTAGCACCACTTGCGTATCCAAACATTATCACCACTTTTGCACCACTATTTAAAAATTGAGGATTTCCCAAATCCTTTACAAATAGTGGTGCTAATGTGAGGCTAAAATGCCATTTTTCTTGTAGTGCCACTTCTTCTCATCATTCATGGTGGGTTGTGACTGCTTCAAAGAGAGGGGAAATGCATGGCTTTGATCTTTAGGCATCACTGAAATCAAAGAAGGAAGACCCAGCCTAATATGATCTCCCTTGTTCCCTCAAATGAGGCATGCTATACCACCAAATGGAGACCAATTCTGAAACCCCAAATGCAAACTAATTCTAAAGCCTTGTTGGGAAGATAAGATCATGCCATAAATACTTCCAATGAATCAACCAAAAAACCACACTGAGTGTAGACATGCAACCATGGCATTCCACAAAACAACATTCCTTTGAGATATATTTTCAAACACGTCACAAACATCATTCACACACCCACATTTTTCATTTTCCATACATCGATCTATGACCATTATCCAAATGGGCGTTTACCTCAATCCCTCCCACGTCCACGACTGACAATATGTTCTTGAATATCCTCCCCCTGGGAAAATCTATGCGAACACCAAGAATGCAAGTAAACTAAATTTATCTAGCCGAAAACCGGTATGTTACATTTGATCATATAGATAAATGTTTCATTGCACATCCCTTTTCTGGCATATTGTAGCATTTCAAATGAAAACATTTACCTCCCAAATTCTGTCAAATACGAGGGGGAATCTTCTAAATCACCAAAAATTTGTGGGAGGTATTCCGAGGAGGTCTCCAAATGAACACATTTGACTCCCAAATTATGTCAAAGACGAGGGGGCATCTTTTAAATAACCAAAATTTAGAGGGATGTTTTCCTAGGAGGTCATGAGAGAAGGATACTTTGGGTGGGAGGTGTCCAAATTCTATCAAAGATGAGGGGACATCTTCTAAATCACCAAAATTTACTCGGAGGTCTTCCCAAGAAGTTGGGAAGTAAGGATACTTTGGGCGAGATATGTTTTCTTTGTTTTAGGTTTTATATATTGTTTGTTTTTATAAGTATTATCTATATCTATATATATAATTAATAGTGTTGATTTTTGTTATTTATGTATTTATATAATATAATATATATAATATTTATTTGTTGTTTATTTATATAATAAAAAATAAAAAATTTAATAATCAAAATAAAATTTAAATTAAAAAAAGAAGAAGATAAAAATAGTATTGCGAGTGCATAAGTTAAAACTAAACTTAAGATTTACAAGGTTCATATACACCATGATTTTCTTAGATCAATTTTTTTTTAAGAGAAAAAAATATTGATCCTAAGCCCAAAGTAGATCACTCAATTGAATAATAAAAAGTGGGGCCTCCACCTCTCAATCCTTCTGAAATGTAGGCACCTATTGATCCTTCTTCCAAGGATCTTAATGTTGTGGAGAAAGTCCAAAGTCCATGTTGTTCAAAATTATTTTACCACTCATTAGGTCATTATCCATGCATAAATAATTGCAAGTATCATCCGCCGTAGAGGAAACTTATTCTTCAAGAAGTTGAGGAATGCATCTAGTACCAAAAATAGGTTCTCGAACTATTAAAGGATAACTTGGTGATAACATGGTGCATAGTAGTTTTCATGTCGCAGTGCTGAATGATTTCTTGGCGGTGGATCGTTGCACTCCGTGTGCTCTTCTTTTTACGATTTAATGGCAAAGGATTCCGGCAATCTAGTGAGATCTCTACACTATCATTAATTGATGTGTTCTGGTAACATCTTTTTAATATGTGGTGCGATCGGTGGAATTTTCCACACACTACATTTTGCCACGTAGTCCAATCGATTGCGTTTGCCACGTGTTAAGATATTGAGATATGTGGTGCGATCGGTTGAATTTTTCAAAAGCCCACGTATCTGCTTGATTTGCAGTCCGGTGGTTTGAACTGTCTTTTTATTGATTCCTGGCATTGTAACAAAGATACGATATATTTTCTTATTGAAAAGATACGATACGATATATTGTCTTATTGAAAAGATACGATATGATACCTCTTATATCATTAAAGCACAACCTCTTATATATACATACATGAAACTAATTTATTATATCACCAACAATTGAAAATGCCAACTTTACAAAAGAGAAATTTATCTATCATCCCGTGCTGGCAATTTCCCCAATTTTCCCATCAAATTTATCGAATCCCTCGATAAGTAAATATGCCCTTCAACCATGTGCCATCTACCCATAATAAAGCAGAATGTATATTTGTTTGCCACGTGTTAAGATATTGAGATCTATCCGTTTCAAGGTGGGAGAAGAATACTCTGACAAGCCATCACAAAAGCAACAACTCTCTGCATTAACAGAAGTTTAAAAAGTGGAAGGCAACTACCAAATTCCGCCATTCCATTGCTACCAAAATTATAGCCGTTGCTACTAAAATTATTTCCGTTGCCTTGATAAATACTCCCTTCAACGGTGTGCCATCTCCACATAGTAAAATAGAATATATAATCCTTTGTCACGTTTTGAGATCTTGACATCGATCGAGTGGATGAATACTCTGACAAACCGTCACAAAAACAACAACTACTCTCTGACATTGAAAATTGTAGCCGTTTCTAACCAAACCGCCATTCAACCCCAAGTTCTGTCAATAAGCGAGGAATACACAAGCCTGCTTTCAAAGACTGTGGGCGGCCTGTGATAACGGTTCCTTCTGTTTTGATTATTTGATTATAAGGGATAACTCTCTTCCCGAGTTGAACACTATGGCGAGTCCCTGGATACTTTCATTTCATCCCATGGCGCCCTTCGTAATCCCACCAGCTCTATATAAATGCTTTTCCTCTCTTTCTAAACGCTCTATGTAACTGCTTTTCCTCTCTGTGGGAGTTTCCTCGTCGTTGCCTTCATCACACGTTGCCTGCGATGTGCTTTTTCGCCTCCTTCTGCGCACTGGTGGTCCGCGGATGGATGGCATTTGTGCTTGCTCTGATGTGTGTGGACGAGAGAATACACGTTCCTCCATACTTATCCCCTGCATTATGTTCCCCATCCCAGCTGTTGGCTTCTCCTTACGATCTGCCCACAGTGTTCATTACACTTTTTTTTAAACCGAATCCTTCAACCTCCTGCGTAGGTTTGCCGCGAGGAGGTTCAGGCTCGTAAAGAAGCTCGAACGAATAGGTCTTGGAACTAGTAGTTCCCAGAACCCTAGGATGTTTCAGGATCGACTTCGAACAGAGCCCCATAAGTATAAGTAGAGAAAGGTGATTCTTATCGGCAGAAATATGTGATGTCCCCTGCAGTGTGGAAAATGTGATGTCCCGTGGAACCAGTTGGAGTAGGTTGGCGCCCTACCTATGCTACGCTTGAAACAACCTGTAATAAGAGCTCGTAGGATGCTGCTTTCAAAGGATCGGCCCAGGTCAATAGAAGGAATTGTTTTCGGCAATTTTCTTTACAGGTATTCTCAACTCTTTCTGTTTGTTAGGTTAATGAGCTATTCCCTTAGAAAAAATTAGTTCAAGTAGTATGAAATAATTTTTTTTTCATTTCTATTTCTGTTTATATTGATTTTATAGATAGTTATTGTTCCTTTTGCATATGAGAAAAAATCGTAACTATCTACAGTACATGTAAGAAAAACAATATGAAATTCTGCTGCTGATGAATTTATTATATATGTTTTCGTATTGTATCTGTGCTCTATTTCTTTCAATTTATTTATTTTTTCCAAGTTGAATATGCTAAATCTTTATAAATTGCTTCAACGTCGAATCATAAATGCTATCCACAGCATTTTAATAATCAAGAAAGATTCGACTCGCGAGAGCCTTTCGGGTAGGAGCCTAGTCTACTGCCTGTAACCTCTCAAATGACCCACAACTGCTCTTCATATGGCTTGTTTAGTTATTGCAGTATAAGCTGCTGAGATGTGCTTTTGCCTTCTTGTTTTAGGTTGACAATGTAAACCACACAATCCAAAGATCTCCGTTCTTTCCATTTCTTGACATCTTCATCATTGAACTACTTTGAAATCAATTTTATTCAGAAAACTTACTCATTGAAGATCATTTTGACAAAAAGAATCAGTGTGATTCAACTTAGCTTTGATTTGAAATCAATTCTTTCAAAAAAACATTCTGACAAATAAAATCAGTGTGATTCACCTTAGCTTGGATTTGAAATTGCATTTAAGCTCTAATAATCTGCAAAATTTGCTGTCTATGTCTGTGGTAATCTTTTCGTACCTTTCCAATTTGGTTTGGAATCTGTTGTTTATGTCTGTGTCAATCTTTTCGCACCTTTCCTATTTGGTTTGGGTTTTCACTTTATTCACGTTTCAGATACACACGTCGATACTACACTATGTACACTATGTTTTATGCCACATGGTAATTGAGTTATCCGTCACATGTATCCACTTGACATGCTTGGTATGTTTGATATGTAAGCATAGATCCACTTACTTAACCTTGGTTCAGTCAATATATGTGATAAATATTGGACTCTATGGATGCGTATAATATTTTATATATGTATTTTTCTTAGCTTACAATAATTCACACATAAACTATGATAAAAAAATCGAAAAAGAAATTTAATAATATATATCTATATATATATAATGGTTTATATTGTATCCGTATCTTTAACTTTTTGAAGTTTAACCAAATTATTTTTTGATTTTTATGTTTGGATGGTTTTCTAATGATTTGTTTTTCCAAAAGTTGGATATGAAATTGTTTTATATATATATATATATATATATATATATTATCTGTGAATTTTGTTTTCAAATTTTAAAAAATGTTATTATTTTGAAGATGGCTTATGAAATTGTTTTTTATTTTGAAATTTTAAAAATGTTATTATTTTGAAGATGGCTTATGAAATTGTTTTTTATTTTGAAATTTTAAAAATGTTATTATTTTCAAGATGGTTTATGAAATTGTTTTTTATATATATTGGTAAGAGTTTTGTTTTTAAATTAAAAAAATATTATTATTTTGAAAATGGATTCAATATTTTAATTTGGAATTAATTTTGTAAAAATATAGGGTAGGAGGAGAGAGAGAAAGAGAGGTGGGATGGGGTGAGACAAAACCAAAGGGGATGAGGTTAGGGGTTAATGGAGGAGGGGGATAAAAATAAAGATACATGTGGAGGAGGAGAGGGGTTAGAAACATATAGAGAGAGGGGGAGAGGGGGGTTGTTAGGGTTAGGAGTAGGAGAGAGAGAGGAGGGGGTTAGGGAGAGAGAGAGAGAGATGGGGAGTGGTTAGTGGTAGTGGTGAGTGGGATTAGGAGAGACAGAGAGAGGGAGAGACAAAGGGGGGTTAGGGGTAGGGTGAGTAGGGGAGAAAGAGAGAGAGAGAAAGGATTGTATGGGTAAGGGTAGGAGGGGGAAGAGAGAGAGAGGTGGGGGATTATGGTTGGGGAAGGGAGAGAAAGAAAGGGAGAGGGGGGTTCAAGGGTAGAGAGAGAGAAGAGGGGGGGGGGGGGCGAGAGTTAATGGTAATGGTAAGGGGGATTAATAGAGAAAGAGAGAGGGGGGGTTTAGGGGGAGGGAGGGAGAGAGAGAGAGAGAGAGAGATGGGACTAGGGATAGGAAGGGGGGGAGAGAAAGCTGGAGGGTTAGGGGTAGATGGATGAGGGGTATAAAAAGAGAGATACATGGGGGAGGATGAGAGGGTTTAGAAATATATAGAGAGAAAGGGGGAGAGGGGATTGCTGGTTAGGGGTAGGAGTAGGAGAGAGAGAGAGGGTGGGTAGGGGTAGGAGTAGGAGAGAGACAGGGGATGGTTAGGGGTAGGGTGAGTAGGATGGGGTTAGGGAGAGCGGGGGAGGTCGAGAGAGAGAGAGAGAGAGAGAGAGAGAGAGAGATCGGGGGTGGTTAGTGGTAGTGGTGAGTGGGATTAGGAGAGATAGAGAGAGGGGGGAGAGAGGAGTTGGTTTAGGGGTAGGGTGAGTAGGGTAGAAAGAGATAGAGAGGGAGGAGAATAGGGGTAAGGGTAGGAGGGGCGAGAGAGAGAGAGGTGGGGGATTATGGTTGGGGAAGGGAGAGAAATAAAGGGAGAGAGGGGGCTCAAGGGTAGAGAGAGAGAGAGAGAGAGAGAGAGAGATGGGGGGAAGTTAGTGGTAAGGGTAAGGGGGATTAACACAAAAAGAGAGAGAGCGAGGTTAGAGGTAGGGGGAGTAGGGGAGAGAGAGAGAGAGATAGAGAGGGAACTATGGACAAGATGGGGGAGTGAGAGAGAGAGAGAGAGAGAGATAGGCAGGAGATTATGATCGGGGCATGGAGAGAAAGAAAGGGAGAAAGAAGGGGGGTTGGGGGTAGAGAGAGAGAGAGAGAGCGCGAGAGAGCGAGAGAGAGAGGGGGGGTTAGTGGTAAGGGTAAGGGGGATTAGAAAATAAAGAGGGAGAGGGAGGTTAGGGGTAGAGAGAGAGAGAGAGAGAGAGAAACGACTAGGGACATAAGGGGAGAGAGAGAGAGACGACTAGGGACATGAGGGCAGAGAGAGAGGTGGGGACTTATGGGTGGGGTGACGAGAGACAGTGAAGGAGGGGATGAGGTTATGGGTAGTGCGAGGAGTGGATAGAAAGAGAGAGGATTGATTTGATAAGGAGAGGGGTTAGATAGAGGGAGGGGTGTTTAGAAGTAGGAGTAAGGTGAGTTGAGAGAGAGAGAGAGAGGAGGGTAGGGGTAGGAGGGGGACAATGAGAGAGAGAGGGGCGTCAGATTATGATTGTATCATGGAGAGAAAGAAAGGGATAAAGGCGGGGGGTTAGGGGTAGAGAGAGAGAGAGAGAAGAGGGGTGGGTTAGTGGTAAGGGTAATGGGGATTAGCAAAGAAAGAGAGTGAGGGGGTTAGAGAGAGAGCGAGAGCGAGAGCGAGAGAGAGAGAGAGGGGGGGGGGATGAACAAGAGGGGGGAGGGAGAGAGGTGAGGGTGTTGCTGCTGCAACCTGATCCCCAATTTTTTTATAAAATTGTAGGGCCCCTCCTTTATTTTGAATTTACTCAGAGTTTGTTTCATATTTTTATATGCTTACTTTGTTTGACACTTATAATTTTTCTTGAAATCAAAACAAAATTAATTTTTCTGGACCAGGAGAGTTTTTTATTTTTCGTCAAAACAATCAGAGCAATTATCAAATTTTCACCGAAATGGTCGGAGCACAATCCAATATTGCACCGAAACGGTCAGAGAGGTTGCAATTTGAACGCCGAGAATGCTTAGACTTTTGGGGAGAATTGCATTTCAGTGCAAAATTGAATGTTCCGCCGAAATAGTCAAAGGACAAAGGAAAAGAGCCCGGTCGGAGGAGTTATCCATTTTCCGTCAAAACGATCCTAGGAGTTATCGGTTTTACGCCGAAACGATCGAAAAAATATTATGTCTTTTCAATTTTTTTATGAAGAAAACAAAATCAGCGCTTTACCCGATCTCCACCAAAACAGAATCGAGGCCGAAAAGGATCAGTGAAAAATGAAAACGATGCTAAAAAGATTCGGTGGAAAATGGAAATGTCAATCGAAAAGGGAGTCTGTAGAAAATGAAAAGCAACCCATAAAATGTCGAGGCAAAATAAGAAAGAACGCCAAAAGGAGTAAGATTAAAGTGTAAAGGACACCGAAACAGTATCAACACCAAATTAGAAGGGCTATGCAAAAGTGAATCTATGTAAAAGGCTCTTCTCTTGCCCAAACAGATCGACATAAAAATTAAAAGAAGCCGAAACATTTCATTGCTAAATGAAAAGTGCACCGATGCAATTCCTTGCCAAATGGTGAAATGCTCCGACACAGTTTTTTGAATAGGCTATCGGTGTAAATCGAGAAACATGTCCGAAACAATAAGTGGACCCCATTTTGCACATATGTTGAGATGCATTTAATGCTAGTTTTGGATTGGTATATATAAGGTTTTAACCTCGTTTTCACAAAACATTGTTTGTAACGGCATTTGCGGAGCACTCAACGAATGCTAGAGAACCTCGTTGGATTTCTCTTTTCGGCCACTCGCACGTTGCCAGGTAAGTGTCTAAATTTTTTGTTTTTTGTCCAAATTATGAAGGTATTTACTTTAAAACTGCATCTTTTTCTTTTTCCCTAAATTTCAAAAACGGCCTTGAGCCTCCAACCATATATATATTGTTTTAAGAATCAAGAGGGCTCATGGCCAAAAATTTTCAAGCAAGTGAAGACCAACCGGCCATTGGTTGGCTAATCTCCACGATCGTACCTTGCCCTATTTTTCATTGTTAAGTATCATCTAGAGAAAATCTTCCAATTCGGGTAGGGAATCTAACCCTCAGTGTCATAGGTTAACTTGGTTTCTTATATGTGTACTTGTATCTTATATGTGGACACTTAGGTTTAAAACCACCCATTAAGATATGAAAGACGCGTAGGGGTACACGGTTTAGGTAGTAGCGGTCACCATATTGGATGCTTTTTTTAAGAATATCAGACTTTGTCTCTGAAGTGCTAACCTAGAAACCATTTCCTGAAGAACACGGATTAGATGAAGATGTTTGTTTTTAGGATTACCGTCACCATTAGCAGTTTGTTTGATCAATTAATTTACCCTTATTAGAAAATATTTTATTGAGACCACAAGTAAATCAGATACTCTGATTGAAGAATGGACCAGAGTGCTTAAATGGATAGTTAGTATGGAATATAAAGGATTTAGGAAATAAGAACAAATTGATTGACAGTGTGGTGCCAAGAGTAAGATGATATTTGCATTTCAAGTCCCGATAGTTTGAACATATCTAGACCTAAGTGAAATAAAATTTTAAGTTTTGACTAAGAATTCGATTACTAAGGATAGTGAAAGAATGAAGAAATCTATGTGACGGTGCATTAGGGAGTCCTCACAAAAAATCATTCAGAACCGAACACGTTTTCCAAGTTCTGGTGCACAAAGAGGCAGTAAGACAAGTCTTCATAAATTGAGTAGGCCATTTTTTAAATGAACATAAGAAGGATTCCTACCCACCACTTCCCTTTTTCATTGGGGCGTATAAATTCCCTAAGGTGAAAGGGGCAAAGATTTTTGTAAAATACTTAGAAGCATTTCATTTTGGAGAGAATATTTTTGTTAGAAATGACAAACTACAAAAGGTCTCTCAACACTGTGCATCATGTAAAATTCACTTTGAATACACAGATCACTTCCTTAAGGACGAGGAAGTATATCAGAGGGAAAATAACATGATAGATTTGAATAAACAATTTGGCCGGAAAAGTGGTGTAGGTTCCAGTCATACTATGGATACTGCTAAAGAAGTAGAATTACAGAAGTCTAGAGAGGAAGTTGTGGCTGCAGAGGAGGCATAAAGACTACGAGCAAAAGAAATAGAAAGACAGAAAAGGAAAGAGGAAGATAAAAGGAAAGAAGAATAAGCAAGAAAAAATAAGGAAGAAGAATAGAAAAGGAAAGAGGAAGAAGCAGAACAAGAGAGGCTCAGTAAGGAAAGCCATGAAGTAGTGGATAGAGCAACAGAATTGGAGAGACAAAGGGAAGAAGAATATAGGCTCAAGAAAGTTGTGGATAACCAAGAAGCATAAGAAAGAGAGTATATTCTTCAAGAAATGGACATAGATCTCCTCGACATCCTTGGAATTCTGCTTACGGGAGGACACCTTCCATTTGTTGAGATCGGGCTCACTCCTTTTACTCCTTCAAAGCAACATTCGGTAGCAAAATTAGATACAATAGTCTTTGACCCCAAAAGGAAGACAATTTCAAGGAGAACAGATAAAAGGTTGAAAATGGGTGCACAACTAGATGTGGTAACTATTCAGGAAAGCACCATAACGGAAGACACCCACAAGAACCCTAAGTTCACTGTGTCAATCAACATAGCAATCGCTCAAGAAAATGTCGACAATTTTGATAAAATGATGAACGACCTAGAACGCAACAAAGGAAAATTGTTGAAGCTAAAGGATAACTTAGTAAAACCAATAGGTGAAGGGATTGAGTTAAAGAAGAAACAAGATGCAGTAATAGCTGAAAAGAATAAGTTACTGTTAGACTACCAGAACTTGGAAAATGAAAAGGATGCTTTGAATGTACAACTTGACATCATGGAAGGAAAACGAAGTGACTTCAACTGTCACATCAATGAGTTGGAGGAGAAGGAAATGAGGTCAAACCAACAGGTGGGAGCTTTGATCAGTTAAAATGAATCTCTACAAGTGCACATAGACGGGATGATAATCGAAAGGGAAGTTTTGCAGTATCAGGTAAGTGAGTTGGTTAGAGATAAGGAATCTCTCTTGGAATAGGTAGGTATGGCTCAAAATCAGAAGCTAGATATGACCCCATTCCACGAGCAATCTTATTTTTTTAGTGAAATAGAGACTGGAGACATTTTGTAAGAGAATTATTTTTCTGCTAATGAGAAGGACCTATTTCTTGGGAAAAGCTTGCACAAATTTTTTGTGTGGAATGTTGTAACTAACATATCAGAATCATTTCTTCTTCTGTTCATGCTCATGTTGTGAGATATTTCTAACTTTGTTGAATTATTTCAATGGTGATGAATGATTTTACTTGTCCATGCAAATGTCTATGTGATATCAAAGTAATAAATTGATTTAATTGTAATCAAATCTATCTTTGTAATTATCTATTGTGAGTGTGCATACTTTATCTTTATAGCTATCAGTTAGATTTGTATAAGCATTCTCATATTATTACTCTTATTAAACTCGCTCCTTCCAAGGATAGATTAGTTTATTTAGGGTAGGGTTAGATAATTGATTAGGTAGAAGTGATCAGACAGGAGGTAAGAACCCACTCATCGCTTGTGAGGATTCTTCCTGTCAATTATAGGTTAAACACATTAGTTAGATTAGAAGCACTTGCATAATCATACTTTAAACATAAAATATAAACAGTGGACCTGGCTGCAACCAGTACAAAATGTTAGTTTTTTAGAAATTTCAATCTGATCTAGGATCTTAACTGATAAAATAACATGTACAACATATCTACAGCATATCAATCATGGACACAATAATGCAAGCACACAAGAGACACAAAGTTTCACCGGGGAAAACCAAAAAGGTGAAAAACCCCACAACTTCCTTAGAGATAGATAGAGCAATGATACAACCCAAGCATAAGATATATACTCCTAGCAGCAGCTTCTCCTCCTCCACTAGTGCGCCACTCTCCAATGAGTGTGTGAGTGAAGAATAGAATGATCAAATAGAGTGCCTCCCGCACTTTATTTATACTTGACTTGACTTACCTAATAACCTTTACTAGGTCGGCCTTAACTTAACCACATAACATAATGTTGACAGGGCCGACCCCAAATAGGGTGGTCTAATAACCCTTTAACCCACATGACTCATACAGGGCCCACCCCATCAAGGTGGTCTAATAACCCATCAAGTATAAGTTACGACACTTAAAATATAAATGACGACACTTCCATATAGAGGAATAATAACATCTCTATAGGAATACAAACACTTCCATATAGAAGAATAATAACATCTCTATAGGAATACAATATACATAGGTGAAATACATTCCGAAGTTACAATTACATCAACACTCCCTCTTAACTAGGAAGGTATTTCTTGACACAGGTCTTCTAGCACAAGTCTTCTACTCTGGATCATCGTCACTCGATCATCGACATCAAATCATCATCATCGTCACTGATGTTGCTATCTCAATCAATCTCTAAACTACTCGTCATAGGAAGTTTTACAGAGCCAGTCCTTTTTCATACTGGATGTAGGCCCACCACCTATAGGTCTTCATCATCTGTGCGAATGGTCTGATAGAGGTGGTCTCTCAGGACTGATTTATGTGCTGATGCAATACCTCACAAGAGCATCCCAGGAACATTTATGTGCCTAAGCACGACCGGAAAGATCTCCCAGGATTGATTACATGCATCCCCTTCACAATACCTCTAAAGATCATCCCAGGAACATTTATGTGCCGCAGCACGACCGAAAGATCTCTAAAGAGCATCCCAGGACTTATTACAAGCACACAGCTCAATCTCTCGGATCTCCATGACTGATTACATGTGAATAGACAATACCTTTAAAGAGCATCATTTACGTGCCGTGGCACAACCGACAAGATCTCTAAAGAGCATCCCAGGACTTATTATGAGCACACAGCTTAACCTCTCGGATCTCTAGGACTGATTACATGTCTCCATAATAATACCTCATCCCAGGATTGATTACGAGCACACAGCTCAATGTTGAATATTGTAACTTCTAAGAATATTATATTTGTACATTATTTATTCCGGAGATGTTCCATCCCTCCGATGTGATTTTATTATGAATCCGGAGATGTTTATTCCTCCGAGGAATTGTGTTAACTAGGGTTGTTAGACCCACCATGTGGGGGTCGGCCCTGAAGTTAGGTTTTAGGGGTTATTAGACTTCTCCAAGAGAGGTCGGCCCCATTAGGTATTTTTGGTGGTCAGGAGTGTGTATAAATAGAGGAGGTGAACTCCTCATTAGATCACTCACTCAGTTGTGAAAAGAGGCGCACTTGTCTGGGAGATTTGCTAAGGAGGAATAGAAGGAGGGAGCACATCTTGTATTTTGGTTAATCATCTTATTGAGGAAAGCTTTGCTGGGTTTTCTACCCCATAAGGGTTTCCCAGGGTAAATATTGTGTCTATCTTGTGATTATGCTTCTTTCAGTGATCCTGCTAGTCTATTTGGTTTAAATTTAACATGGTATCAGAGCAAGATCATTCTCCTCAAGAATGAGACCAATTCTGTATTTCCATGCCCGAAAATTTTCTATACCTTCTAGCTTGTCTTCAAGCTTAGTGTTTGGAGCCATATTCTCTTGGGGGAGTCCAAGAGACAGAGCAGACTTACCTGAAAAGTTACTTTTCACTTTTCCGGAATCTAGAACAAAATTTATCGCACTTTTGGTAGAATTAGGGTTTGACTTTCCCGGAGTTCTACTCAACCAAAAAGTTCGATCTATAGCTCAAAAGAATGCTCTTGAGAAGGGCTATCCAGACATGTAATCAGAATTCAAAAATTCCAACTTTTTTCTGAAACCAAAATCTGACGTATCGCACTTTTGGTAGAATTAGGGTTTGGATTTCCCAGAGTTCTACCGAACCAAAAAGTTCGATCTAGGGCTTAAAAGAAAGGTAGTGAAAAGGGCTATCCAGCCATGCAACCAAAATTCAATAATACCAACTTTGGGCTGAAACCCTAACTTCACCGGAGAGAGAGAGAGAGGTATTCTTACCTTGTGAAAGATTTCCTATTCAGTATGGCTCTGATACCATGTTAAATTTAAACCAAATAGACTAGCAGGATCACTGAAAGAAGCATAATCACAAGATAGACACAATATTTACCCTGGGAAACCCTCATGGGGTAGAAAACCCAGCAAAGCTTTCCTCAATAAGATGATTAACCAAAATACAAGATGTGCTCCCTCCTTCTATTCCTCCTTAGCAGATCTCCCAGACAAGTGTGCCTCTTTTCATAAGTGAGTGATTGATCTAATGAGGAATTCTTGGACGCTGCCCTAAATGTACGATAAGGATTGGATCATCCTTGGACTTTGGTCTTGTAAACTGAGCCGTAGACATGTGATCTCCGAGAACATGATAGGACTGGATCGTCCCTAGACTTCAGTTCAAAAGGTACATGATAGGACTGGATCGTCCCTGGACTTCGGTTCAAAAGATACATGATAGGACTGGATCGTCCCTGGACTTCGGTTCGAAAGGTACATGACTGGTTTGCATCATCCATGGACATAGAGAACTGGATTGATCGTATGATGATGATGCTGATGATCGTGTGATGACGATACTGATGATCGTGTGATGACAATGTTGATGACGATGTTGATGACCGTGTGATGACAATGCTGATGATCGTGTGATGACGATGCTAATGATCGTGTGATGACGATGTTGATCGCGATGTTGATGATCGTGTGATGACGATGTTGATCGTGATGCTGATGATCGTGTGTTGACGATGTTGTTATGACGATGCTGATGATTGAGTACTATCAACTCTGATGATGTTGATGTTCTAGTAACTAGTCAAGTTACTGATGATGATGAATTGAAGAAAGCTTCTGATGATATATAGATGATGTAGTAAATGACTCCTTGCTCCTGCAGATGTTGTTATAATATTCTTCTCGTTAAGGGGGAGTGTTGAATATTGTAACTTCTAAGAATATTATATTTGTACATTATTTATTCTGGAGATGTTCCATCCCTCCGATGTGATTTTATTATGTATCCGGAGATGTTTATTCCTCCGAGGAATTGTGTTAACTAGGGTTGTTAGACCCACCATGTGGGGGTCGGACCTGAAGTTAGGTTTTAGGGGTTATTAGACTTCTCCAGGAGAGGTCGGCCCCATTAGGTATTTTTGGTGGTCAGGAGTGTGTATAAATAGAGGAGGTGAACTCCTCATTAGATCACTCACTCACTTGTGAAAAGAGGCGCACTTGTCTGGGAGATCTGCTAAGGAGGAATAGAAGGAGGGAGCACATCTTGTATTTTGGTTAATCATCTTATTGAGGAAAGCTTTGCTGGGTTTTCTACCCCATGAGGGTTTCCCAGGGTAAATATTGTGTCTATCTTGTGATTATGCTTCTTTCAGTGATCCTGCTAGTCTATTTGGTTTAAATTTAACACTCAACCTATCGGATCTCTGAGGACTGATTACATGCTACTTGCACAACCTTCCACATATCATCTTTGAACTCCAAGTATCAACCTGATATTCATGATCCAACTGATCGTCATCGCACGAAGCATCATCCTGATGCTCATGATCATACTAATCATCATCATCATACAGTACATCATCCTGATGTACATCATCTAGAGTATCATCCTAATACTCATCATACGTGATCATCCTGATCATCGTCACTGCACTGTCCTGATGCATATCATCTAGAGAATCGTCCTGATACTCATCATCTGTGATCATCCTGATCAACATCATAGCATCATCTTGATGCATATCATCTAGAGCAACATCCCGATACTCATCATCTGTGATCATCCTGATCATACAATGCATCCACCTGATGCATACCAAGTATCTACCTAATAGATACAATGTATCCACCTGATACATATACACATACATGATCCAACTGATCATATCAAGCATCCAACATGAGGCATATACATATACATGATCCAACTGATCATATCCATCATCCAACATGATGCATATACATATACATGATCCAACTGAGCATACAATGAATCCAACTGATGCATACAAAATAGTAACTGGAGCATCGTCCTAATGCTCATCACACAACGCTTATATCCACAACCATGGGAAGGATCCTCCTCTCACCATACTTGGAATGGCTCCTACAAATGTGTCTATCAATTCTTCCTCGAAGTGTCATCAATCTGAAGAACACCAAGCCTCTCTTTTAAGTACTCAAACTTCACTCTGGCTAGTGGTTTCCTCAACACATCTGCAACCTACTCATCCATCGCAACATATACAAGTTTCACTACTCATCTTTGCACCATATCCCTGATATAGAGATATTTGATCTCAATGTGCTTCGACCTGTCATGGAACACAGGGTTCTCAAAAAGCTTTACACAACTCTGGTTGTCACAAAATATGCTAGTAGCCTCCAACAAGAGATCAAATAACTCAGACAGTAGCTTCTGAAGCCATACTGCCTCACAACTAGCCGAACAAGTTGTGACATACTTTGCTTCGCAGGATTGCTTCCTGCTAAACCAAGAGATCACACTTGATCCCATACTAAAGCAACACCCAGATTTGCTCTTCCTATTTGCAGTACTGCTTGCCCAGTCTAAATCAACATAACCCTACAGGTTAAACTTTTGATTCACATCATACTTGATCCCATAATCAATTGTACCCTTCAGGTACCTCAGAATATGATTTACAGCAACCAGGTGAGCACCTCTAGGATCCATCAGGAACTGGCTCAATGTGTTCACCGCAAAGCAAATATCTGGTCTAGTGTTCATCAGGTACATCAAGGACCCAATCATCTGACGATACACAATGACATCAACCGAATTAGATGAAGCATCACACAGAAGCTTCAAGTTCGATGCCATAGGTGTGGCCATGCCCTTGCAGTCCATCATCTCGAACCTCTTCAGTATCTCTACTGCATACTTCTCTTGTCTAAGGAAGATTCCATCTGCACTCTGCCACACCTCCATGCCTAGGAAATAGTGCATCATCCCCAAGTCCTTCATCTCGAACTCGGCAGCAAGCTTCCTCTTTGTGTCGACAATCATTCTATCCTCACCCATAAAAAATAGGTCATCCACATACAAGAGTAGAATCATAGGATTGCCTTCCTCAACCTTGTAGTAAAGGTTGAAATCTACTTTACTCTTGGTAAAGCCCAAACTGGATAGAAAATTGTTTATCCTACCGTACCAAGTCCTAGGAGCTTGCTTCAAGCCATACAAGGCTTTCTTCAGTCTGCACACATGTGACTCTCTGTCATGTGTTTCGAAACCAAGTGGGTACTCCACATACACTTCCTCCTCGACTATACCATTCAAGAAAGTTGTCTTGACATCCATCTGGTGTATTTTCCATTTCATCACTGCAGCCAAGGCAAGTACTGATCTGATGGAAGTGTACCTGGCTACAGGAGAAAAAGTATCTTCATAGTCTAGTCTCTCTTTCTGGGAGAAGCCATGAACTACAAATCTCACTTTGTATTTCTCTATGCTGCCATCTGCATCATGCTTGATCTTTGGAAGTCACAAAAGACTTCCCATCTGGTCTTGGGACCACATCCCAAAAATCTTTCTTCATGATCGACGGATCACAGTATTCTTCCATTCCTTCATCCCAGATCCTGGGAACTTCAATATCTTCAATAGATAGCTTTGTTGCTGGAACAAATGTTGTAGTCCTTCTTTTGTAGGTGATGGTATATGATCTTTCCTACAAAACAAGTTAAATTGCATGATTAGAAACATCTCATAGTTTTCAGAACAAATTCTTATGCATAAAGAAATATGTCATACAGTCATGCAATTATTTTAGCCAATGCTTCAATACAACATTTATCCATATCCTGTAACTTTCTAGATGCCTTCCAATCTCTACCAGAACATTGTTAAGAGTGTGCACAACTCCCAACATGTCAGCAAAGAGGTTTCATTCTAGATAAGTAGCAATGGAATGTTGTACAGTGCCATAGGCCACTCACCCATCACATGCATATTAGTACTATACTGTTCATTAATGCAATTATTCTAATATGCATAATACACACCCTAAGTCTAGGAACATAACCATATACATCATTGAACAATATTATTTAAACAATAAGAAATGTCAATTCAAATACTTATCTTTGTTTGTTTGTTGTGTGGATTCCCTCTGAATCTTTGCTTCCTTGCAGGAACTATTGGAGTGTGTTCCCTCTTGATCTTTGCTTCCTGGATTACCTGTCCTTGAACTTATATCCATTCTCGATCACTATGCATGCTTACTAGTATCATCATTGTGTTATCCTCGAGATCTCATACATAACCATACATTCATTAGTATAATCTTAATATTATCAAAACACAATAATCTTAAACATGTATAGTCATGATCATTTCAAACATAGATAATAAACATCAGTATTCAAGGTTTTAGGGAATACTTCTTTTACTCATGCATATTCTTATTTAAACATAGGACTCTTCTGGTTAGTCATATAATCAATCAAGGTAAGAGACATAATATGCATAAACCCTTGATTACTAACTTCAATGAATAATCATTATCAATCATGCCATGTATACTTATATACGAGATCCTAACACAAGGTAGGATTCTAACTTGATATAGGAAAAACATACCTAGATTAATATGTTAGCTAGTTATGTCTAACATACCCACATGATGTCTTCTTGTTCTCTTCAATGATTTGTGCTAGTAACCTGCATATCTCATAGGTTAACCATTATAGAACCAAGTTATACATACCTCATAAGTAGATCTTCTATATGATCCATGACAATGGATGAATATTTGTCTTCATGTCACCATGTTCATATGTTCTTGAACTAGAACATGATTTGTCTTTCTTGATGTACCTTTCATGTTAGCGGACAACATCAACCTCATACAACACCACAATGCGTTAGTACAATGATAAGTGTCAAACCCCTAATCAATGAATATCTGCATTCATAATTTTATTAAGGTGATATGACAAGTCTAAAGTTAATCAAGATTGTACTAACCTTAATGAAGACAAACATACCATAAACTTAATCATAAACAAATCTCGAAACATACCTAGATAAGTCATACTTGTCGAGATTGCTTGTAATCTTCTTATGTAAGGCCTTAGACTCATCTCCCTCTGAAACTGGAACTTCTTCACTTATGCAGGTGACCAATCCATTCTCTTCTAGGATTAACCCAATCCACTTGATTTGTAGAAATTGGATCTCAAACTGGATTAGGGTTTGTCAGGGAAACCCTAAAAATTAAAACTTTGAATTTCAAACTTATGAAAGGATAGGAAGATGCGCCTTGATGAGCTGATCAACCTGGTATAATCAGAATTTGAAAACTGCAAAGTTTCACCCCTCAAATTTGCTTTTCAATCTTCTAGACTCACTAGGGAGGACCCTAAATTAGGGTTTGAGTTTCCCGGAGCTTCACCCAACCAAATAGTTTGATCCAAAGCTCTAAACTTCGATTTTTCCAAGGAGCGTCCAGTTTGATCCTAATTTTTCACCTCTCCGATCAAAGTCTTGAACTAGCGTTTGATCAAGCCTGGCCATCTTGCTGACCAAAAAATTTGATCTTCGTCTCTAAATTTTGATTTTGATGAGGATCATCCATCCGTGGTCTCCGATACAAAAGTTCCAACATTCTCCAAAACCCTAAATTCTCGGAGCCATGAATGAAGGTGCTCAAAATCCAATTTTGATTTTATAGAAATATGCACCTGATTATTTCTGGTGTAAATCTGAAATTTCAAATCTACAGGGTCTGAAAATTCTTCCTGTGGTAGCCTAACTTGTTATATTTCCAACCTGATAGGTTTGACCTCGAAAGGATTCTCTGAGAGAGAATTATGCCAAGTGTCGCAACGTGACATGTTTATGGGATAAAACAGGAGAGTGAACTTGTACGGAGTGCCCCGTGTCACTGGTTTGCTTTCAGCCTCTGAACCTTCGGCCTATGAATGTACAATCCGTTCCCTACCTGTCACTTTTTACGAAATTTCATTTGGAGCTTCCTAGCCTAATTTGTGACCTTTTTTCCTAGGTCACTTGTTTATGACTAAGATCTGGAAGAGGCAGAAACCCTAGATTGTACAGATCATAAAACACAAAGTACAACGAATTAGAAGTTTTTATTCAGAGACAAGGTACATTGGGATCTTATCTTCAACCTGTAAAAGTTTTAGATCTTGAAACCTCTCCAAAATGGATTTATAGCGAAAGTGCTACGATGACTGGTTTTTGCTATATCAAGCCCTAGCTTCTCAAGTGCAACAAGTGTCATAAATGCCATACCATGCCTTCTTTCAGGCTAGCTATGATACCAAGTTAGTTTTTCATAAATTTCAATCTGATCTAGGATCTTAACTAAGAGAATAACATGTACAACATATCTACAGCATATCAATAATGGACACAATAATGCAAGCACACAAGAGACACAAAGATTCATCGGGGAAAACCAAGAACATGAAAAACCTCGCAAATTCCTCAGAGATAGATAGAGCAATGATACAACCCAAGCATAAGATATATACTCCTAGCAACAACTTCTCCTCCTCCACTAGTGTGCCACTCTCCAATGAGTGTGTGAGTGAAGAATAGAATGATCAAATAGAGTGTCTCCCACACTCTATTTATACTTGACTTGAGTTGCCTAATAACCTTTACTAGGTCGGCCTTAACTTAACCACATAACATAATGTTGATAGAGACGACCCCCAATAGGGTGGTCTAATAACCCTTTTACCCACATGACTCATACAGGGCCGAGCCCATCAAGGTGGTCTAATAACCCATCAAGTATAAGTTACGACACTTACAATATAAATGACGACACTTCCATATAGAGGAATAATAACATCTCTATAGGAATACAAACACTTCCGTATAGAGGAATAATAACATCTCTATAGGAATACAATATACATAGGTGACATACATTCCAAAGTTACAATTACATCAACACAAAATTTAAACAAACATACCTACGGTAGTGGGAATGTTAACTGGACAGATTCCCCATACCAAACAGTAAACGATCTAATTGGGATTATTCATTGGGGAGAATCCCTACTATTGATGCTCTGATTTTCCTAGCATCAACAGTTTTTGGTGCTAGAAGGAGGGCCTCCAGTGCATTGTTGGAAGAGGAAATTTCTCCGTGTCTCCATTGGAAACAACCCAAGCAAAAGAATTAAGTTCTGAAACTGATTATCGAGAAAAGTTGTATTCTGAAACTGATCATAATGAACGTTTGTATGCTTTTCCTCACATAGAAGTAGATAATTTTAGGAGACATACTAGATCTTACGTGAGGAAACATGGAGGATTATCAGGGGTACCTTTACTACCTAGAAGGAAATATCTTATAAGACAAGTTCTGCAAACTAGGGATTATGTGCTTGTGGAATATTAGGAAGAATTAGTTGATTTATCATTACAAGATATACTAGATCCCATTAATCAATTGAGGCCTAATTCTCTATAATCAATCACTTCTCCACACACACAGATTCTTACACCACCTCATACACCTCCAAATTCTCCTGGGCATATTTCTAACATGTCTCACAATGCCAATCAACAATATGCTTAGAGAGCTAGAGGACCACTCAAACTAGCTGCTCCTTTGCACGATTTACCTAAGAATCCAGAGTGAGTGCTACCTAAGTTTGATACTGGAAAACGAATCTCTGTTGATGATCACCTAAAGAGATTTTATTTAGCATTAAATCTGCTCAATGTGGAACATGAGGATGAGGTGTGCAGATTATTCCCTTATAGTTTTGAAACTAGAGAATCATCCTGGTATTTTAGCTTACAGACTGATTCTATAGCAGATTGGGACAGTTTTGAAAAGATTTTTTTGAATAAGTTTGATAACCAAAAGACTATGGCTTCACTTATGAAAGAATTATTGTCTACGTGGATGGAAAAGAAGGAGAAATTTCAAGAGTTTAATCAGATATTTACTATGATTTTGAATAGTTGCAGTGCTGCAACAAAACCTACTGAAGAATCATTGGTAGAATATTATACTATAGCGCTTCTCCCATCCATCGCTATGTTTGTTAAAATATCTGTTAAAACTACTTTAGCAGAAAATTTTGAAGAGGTGAAGAAAGTAGAGGCAGACATAGACAATATCATCAAACATTCTCTAGATTTGGAAGTAAAACCTACAGTAAATAAGAATCCTTTTATATTAACCAGACCCAAAGAAGACTCTTCAAATGAATTAGAAAATGTGGTCAAAATGGTTCAAAAGTTGTCCAATAAAATAGTAGATCTGGAAAAGGATAAGGGTGCTAGTTCTTCAACAAGGACATCATTTAAAGCTTTCTATAAAAAAATGAATAAATCATGTAGCCACAACCACCATTAAATAATTTTGTTGTTTTGAATTTGAATGAAGTTGGCATGGATCACTTTTGCACATTTCATCAAGAGCACCATTCCGAAAAACGTTTCCCACTGTGGATTAATTCAATGACTCTAGTAATGAATCAATTATTGGATACACAACTAATAGATCATGAAGATTAGGAAGAAGACCAATCTAATGAACCAAAATATCAAAATGAAGAAACCACATTGTTATTATGGGATTGGGAACCAACTTTGGGTTTAGATGAAGAAGAAAAGGTGGAAGAAATACAAATATCATTTGTAGATTATGCTGCTAAGACCAATAGAAGAGAAAAGTATGGTTTTACCCAAAATGAAGGCAACCAAAGAAAACACGAAAAATAATAACAGTATGAATCGTTCACAACCAAAATTAAATACAATGGTTGTAAAAGAAACAAATTCGTTAATCAATAAGAAGGTAAGCCCTGTAGTCAACAAATCTAATATTGGTGAAAAATCTAGGGGAAATCAGAATATGGGATATGACATTGTAGAAGATATCAAGAAAACAAAGGCAAACATATCTATGTTTGAAATGTGTAACCCGCCACAACAGAGGAAGAATTTATTAGAATCCTTTGACATAAAACCAATCAATACAATAGAAAAATAGTCAGAAAAAATTGAGTCTGATACCGATATTAACAAAGCAAGTATCAGTGGAAAATCGAAATCTCAAACTCTTCCTTTCCTTTTGAATTTTTAAATCTTCAATTATAATGTGCATAATTGCTTGGTAGATTTTGGGGCTTCATCTAACATCATGCCACTATCTATTTGAAAAAATATTAATGGACAACCCATAGCATCCCCTTCTCGGATTATACAACTAGACATATCCGATGTTAAAGTTATTGGGGAAATGAAGAATGTATTGATTAGGCTGGAAGCAGACCCAAGAGTGTGCCAATTCATCAATATCATGGTGGTAGATATACATAAAGCTTACGGTTTGATATTGAGTAGAGATTGGTATAACAATTTGAATGGTTATTTTGAGACAAAATGGTCTCACCTATGGTTTCCATATCATAATAAACATAATCAAATTAAAGTGTTGAGAGAACCTCATACGAAGCATAATGTGACTGAATTAGAAGGTAAAAATAAACCAATGAAATTTTCATCTTCAGTGTTGGGAAATTATTTTCTGGAAATTGAACTGGGAAATTATCAGGAAGAAAAAATTGGCCATGATTCAGACACACGGCCTGATCTCATTCAATTTGCGCGGGCTAATGATATTGACTATAACATAGTAGAGTTAGTTACTGAACTAGGCAATCATACTAACATAATTGAATAAGATGATAAGTTTTGGATTTTATATTTTGATGGCTCCAAGACACAAGAGGGAGCAGGAGCTAATTGTGTTCTTATTGATTCCCAAGGAAACATACATTTTCTCTCTTGTAGACTAGAATTTGAATGCACAAATAATACTATTGAATATGAAGCGTTAGTTCAGGATCTGAAAAAATCCATTGATTTAAATGTTAATAATTTAAAGGTTTTTGGTGACTTAGAGATAGTTGTTAGGAAGATAAGAAATACCATTCATTGTTTTTCTCCACATTTGAAAGTGTACCAATCCAAGGTATGGAATTTAATATCAAAATTTAATGCTTTTAACATAAATTCCATTCCTAGGTTAAAAAATGTTGTTGTTGATTTACTAGCCACTTATGCTTCATGGTTAGTACCCACCAATAACAAATGTTCTATTGAATTGTTTTTCAGGACATTTGTACCTAATAACATTACAAATTGGAGAGTGTTCGATGATGATAAACAAATTATCAGTTTTTGGACAAATGAATATACCTTCAAAGAATCCATCATTGAAGAAGACAAACACCAATCAGAATTGCAAGATAAGGATCTCAATAAAGGAAATTTTATGCCAAAAGGAATACAAACTATTGAAGGATTATTTGACTTACAACATAAATTCAGGAAGCCATTAAATGTCAAAATGAATAGCTCTTCAATGCAGTATGAACTAGTAAACTTACGTACAGAACAAGATCCTAAATATGTCAATTTAGGACAGAGTTGTTCACTTGGCGAGCGATGCAAATTTATTAAAATTTTTCAACAATACAAGGACATTTTTGCATGGACCTATGATTATTTGAATACTTATGATACACGCATCATACAACATGTGATACCTATCAAGAAAGGAAAGAAGACATTTCAACAGCAACTCCGGAAGATGTATCCTATGCTTGAACCCTTAATAAAAAGGAATTAAAGAAGTTGTTGGATGCTAAGATTCTTTTCAAAGTCAGACATTCCGAATGGGTGGCAAACTTGGTTCCTGTAAGAAAAAAATCAGGAGAAATAAGACTATGTGTTTATTTTTTAAATTTGAACAGGGCGTCAGATAAAGACAACTATTCAGTCCCACCCATGGAACAAACCTTATAGATGGTATTAGGCTCAACGATGTTTTCCTTATTGGATGGATTTTCAGGTTACAATCAAGTATTAGTGGCTGATAATGATCGATTTAGGACTACCTTTCGCACAAAATGGGGAACATTTGCTTACAGAAGAATGTCTTTTGGTCTTATGAATGTTGGAGCCACATTTCAAAGGGACATGGAAACCACATTCTGAGGTTTAGTTGGCCACAGTGTTTTTATTTATTTAGATGATGTGACAGTTTTTTATAAGAAAAAAGAGGATCATGATTTCCATTTAAAACAGATTATCATTGTAGAAAGTATGGCATATCTTTGAATCCTAAGAAAAGCATCCTTGTTGTCCTCGAAGGAAAACTGTTAGGACACATCATCTCAAGAAAGGGAATCTCTATAGATATAGAAATAATTCAATCCATAATCCAGATTCCCATGCCCCATAATAAGAATACTATGCAATCATTTATGTGCACAATAAATTTTGTTCGAAGGTTTGTACCAAATTTTGCACAGATTGTAAAGCCTTTGCAGCAAATGGTGAAGCAAAGTGTGTAGTTCAAATGGACTGATATTGTGAAGAACACATTTAAGGATATAAAAAATGCCATTTCTCATGCACCTTCATTGAGCAGTCCATATTTTGAAACTTATTTCATTATATATGTGTTTGCTTCAGATCATTCTCTTGCAGTAGTGATCACGCAGAAAGGAGAGCAAGGAGACAAATATCCAATATATTTTATGAGCACTGGATTACAAGGAGCTGAACTAAATTACCTAGTTGTAGACAAACAAGCATATGCAGTATTTAAGGCAGTAAAATAGTTCAGTCCTTACATTCTAAAAAATAGAACAAAGGTTATAATACCTCATCCGGTTGTCAGATATTTATTCATACAAAAGGAGTTGGGAAAGATGGGGAAATTGGGTGACTGCATTACATGAATACAACCTAGAATTTAAACTAGCTAATATCATCAAAGGTCAAGGGTTATGCATGTTGCTTACAAAAAATACAAATAATGAAAATCTTGGATGGGAGAATGAATCCGAAATGAATTTAATTGAAGTATGTTCCATTTTTACCACTCCAGAATCTTGGTATAGGGATTTAGTTCATTATCTTCAACATGGATATTTTCCAGAACACTAGAATTCTAAACAAAGAAGGGCCCTCCGATTGAAATCAACATCATATCTAATAATATATGGAGTTCTTTTTGTAAATAATTTTGATGGAGTGTTTCTCAGATGCCTTGAAAAGGTGGTTAAGGAGTTACATGATGGTCCTGCAGGAGGACATTATTCTGGGGATAGTAGTTCTCATAAAATATTGAGAGATGGATATTACTGGCTCACTATTTTTAAGGATGTTAATGCTTATGCAAGGAACTGTGACGTATGTCAGAGGAGTGCCGGTAAAATATCAAAATCATTAGTACCATTACAACCGGTCATCATTTCAGAACCATTCGAGCAATAGGGTTTAGACATCATCGGGGAGATTAATCCCAGCTCTTCACTACAACATCGATGTATTCTCACCGCCACTAATTATTTTATGAGATGGAATGAAGCCACTCCTTTGCACAAAGTAAATGAAATGTGTTCATCGGATTCTTGCAAGAAAACATCATAACCAGGTTTGGGGTTCCAATTTCGTTAGTTTTTTATAATGCATCTTATTTTTCTTCTTTCAAGTTGAGTACATTTGCTATTGAAAAGGGAATTAAATTAAATTATTCATCTAACTACTATCCTCAAGGGAACAGGTTAGAAGAATCCACTAATAAGAACCTCATATGAATAGTGATGAAAATTGTCATTGAAAATCAAAGAAATTGGCACACAACTCTTCCCAATGCTTTATGGGAAGATATGGTCACTCCAAAAAATTATTTAGGGGTTTCTCCTTACACCTTAGTATATGGGAAAGAGGTTATTATTCCCCCAAACATACTACTCCCTTCCCTTCATTTAGTTCAAGCATCTCGAGGGTCAAGTAGAGAAATCATGCAGTCACGCATTAATACCTTGCTAAAACTTGAGGTAGTAGGAAAAAATGCCAAATATAGGTTCAACCGTCACCAAGACATTGTTAAAAGATGGTTTGATAATCGGAAATATAGAAAGAAAACTTTTGAGGTAGGAGATCTAGTTCTAAAGTGGGATCATCCTCATGAAGAAAAATGCAAACATACCAAATTTCAACAATTATGGCTTGGTCCTTATCAGGTTGTGGAGAAGCTTGGCGAAACAACTTATAAGTTATAGGATTTACAAGGGGATAAGGAAAAACTCCCCGTCAACGGCCTAACACTCAAGCAATACTTTTCCTAGATTTAGGGAGACCTGTTGTACATAAATAAATTTTGTTGATTCTTAGCCTTCCATTTGATTTGGTTTGTTTTCTTCTTAGGTTAGATAGCTTCAACCTTGTCTCATTTTCTTTTTGCTTTGCTTGTTTGATTTTGTTTGAATAAACCTCAGCTCAACTTTCAGAGTGAGATGCAGAAATGTAGACATCTAAACAATATCATATGAAATGTTGATAGTCACAGAAGGATTAGAATTGGCTTCATAAAAAAAGGAGTTCTTTTTGTAACAACAATGTCATTAGTGATTTTAATTGCTGCTTTGTTTTAAAATGGGAAACCTGCTTCATGTTTTATTTTGTGTCAATATAAACCTTGTGAAATATATTGATGTATATGTAACTTTGGAATGTATTTCATCTGTGTATTTTATATATATTTATTGTACCCTTATAAGAGATGTGTTATTCCTCTATAAGGAAGTGTCGTCATGTGGATTGACAAGTGTCGCAAGTGTGTGTACTTGCTGATGGGTTATTAGACCACCATATGGGGTCGGCCCGGAATTATATATAATATAATGTGGATGTATCTAAGTAGACAAGTCGGCCCCATTAGGTCACTGGGCAAAAAGGTGAGTATAAATAGAGATAGGAGATCTCTATTTTACTCACTCGAAAAAGTAACTCACTATCTATCTGAAAGTGGCGCACTAGTGAGGAGGAGGAGGATCATCTGCTAGGAGACTATCTCAGTGTTATTTGGTTGTATTTTGGTTGAGCCATTGCTCTCTCTATCTCTGAGGAAGTTGTGGGGTTTTTCACCTTAGGGTTTTCCCCACGGAAACTATGTGTCTCTTGTCTCTATGCTTTTGATTCTTATGATGCTTGTGATGCTTGTGATGCTTGTCATATTATGATTGTCATGCATTGATATATTGTAGATGTCATTCTCTCAGCAAAGATCCTATAGTATTGTAAATTAATACTCAAAGCTAACCTGAGAAGAAGACATTTTGCAGTGACGCAAGCTTGTGTTCCTTGTTTATTGGGTTTCTCTCCACATATTTTTGAAAATCGGTATAGTAGATTGACTCTACTCATCAAGGCGCATCTATCTGTCCAATCAGAATTCAATTCCGAGCATTATCAGATTTGGCCCTAAAAATTAGGGTTTCCACAAAAATAGGAATTTCTAGAATCTGAAGACACAGCTGGAAGCTCCTTGCAAAAATCAAATTTTAGAGCTTTGGATTGAGATTTTTGGCTGGGTAGATCTCCGGGAAACTCAAACCCTAATTCAGGGCTCTCCCTAGTGAACCCGGGAGGACAAAAAGGCAATTTTGAAGGGCAAGACTTTGCTGATCTCAAATTCTGAATGTACCAGGTTGATCATCTCACCAAGGCACATCTTTCTATCCTTTCAGAAATTTGAAATTCACATTTTGAATTTTTAGGGTTTCTCTGACAAACCCTAATCCGGGACCAGATCCAGTTTTCAACACTTCAAGTGGTAAGTCCTAAATCTTCTCTATTTCCATTTGAAGTACTCTTAAAGATGTCTCTCCACACCAAGCTTGAGGATAAGCTTGAAGGGGTTGATAACTTCCGAGCTTGGAAGTATAGGATTGGGTTAATCCTGGAAGAGAATGAGTTGGACTCATATGTGAAAGAAGACATCCCTATCCCAGAGGATGAAGAGGCCAAGGCATTGCACAAGAAGAACTTGGTCAAGGCAAAGAGAATCATTGCTGATTCCATCAAAGACCATCTCATACCCCATGTGTCTTCTCTTAAGACACCCAAGGAGATGTTTGACTCGTTGACCAAGCTGTTTGAAGGAAAGAACATAAATCGAAAGGATGACCCTGCGGAACCAATTGAAAGGAGTAAAGTTTCAGAATGGAGAAACCATTCAATCCTATTTTTCAAGGGTCTCCCAGATCAAGGAACAACTAGAAGCAGTGGATGAAATGGTGGAGAATGGTGAAGTGGTGATGACCACTCTAAATGGCCTACCCAGGTCATGGGATTCCTTTATCCAAGGAATTTGTGCAAGGAAGAAGTTGATCTCCTTCAGTAGACTTCGGGAAGAATGCTCACAAGAAGAAGCAAGGCTTGTGGAACGTGAAGAAAAGATGGGGAATGAAGGTCAAGCTCTCACAGCTCACACCAGGAAAGGAAAGTCCAAGAGAGAGCCATCTCACTCCAAGAGATCTTCACATCACTTCAAAGGAAGAAGAGTATGCTTCACCTGTAATGAGAAAGGACATATTGCCATAAATTGTCCCAAGAACAAGAAGGACAACAACATCTCCAACAAGAAGAAGAAGGGTGGCAAAAGAAGGTTTCATGCTCATGCTGCCGAAGATGATGAACCTCCAAAGAAGAAGGCTAGGGCAGAAAGTGATAGTAATGATGACTCATCAAGTGAAGAAGAGTATGTTCTGATCTCTGCTCTCACAGGTACCATCTCCCATGGTTGTAATGATTGGTTGATTGATAGTGGGGCTTCCAAACACATGACTGGGTTCAAAGAATCTTTTGTGAACCTATCTGAACATGAATCACCCCATAAGGTAAAACTTGGGGATGATTATCAATACCCAATCAAAGGAAGTGGTGAAGCCTCCTACAACCTAGATTCTGGAAAATCTCTGAAGATGAAGGAAGTACTTTATGTACCTGGGATCGAGAAGAACTTACTCTCCATTTATGCATTGGATGCAAAAGGTATGAGGGTTGCATTTATGGATGGCCAAGTCCTAATGTGGCCAAAGGGAAATACCATAGATGATGCAGTAGTAATTGGAGAGCAAGAGGGAGGCTTGTATAAATTGAAGGGACAACCTGAACATGCCATGGTGCATGAATCCATGGAGCCAAGTGAACTTTGGCATAGAAGACTTGCTCACATGCACTACAGAGCACTTCCAATTGCAAGCAAGGTAGTAGAGGGTCTTCCTGAAATCAAGACCAAAAATGAAGGTGTCTGCAAAGGATGTGCAAAACGTAAGAACATTAAGAAGGCTTTCCCAAGCAGTGAAAGCAAGGCAAAAGACATCATGGAAATCATCCACTCAGATGTATGTGGTCCTATGTCATCCAGTTCCCTGAGTGGGTATGTTTACTATGTCTCATTTATTGATGACTTCTCCAGGAAGACTTGGGTATACTTCTTGAAGGGCAAAGATGAGGTGCTTGATAAATTCAAGGAATTCAAAACCTTGATGGAGAATCAAACTGACAAGAAGATCAAAACATTCAGATCTGACAATGGTGGAGAATTCACCTCAAGTGACTTCAAGAAGCTTTGCAGTGATTCAGGGATTAAGAGGGAGTTGACTGCTCCTTATAATCCTCAACAGAATGGTGTTGCAGAAAGGAAGAACAGAACTATCATGGAAGCAGCAAGGGCAATGTTGCATGACCAGGATCTTCCTATGCATCTATGGGAAGAAGTAGCTAGAACAGCTGTATATGTGCAGAACAGAACACCCCACAAGATATTGGACAACAAGACACCAGAAGAGGTCTTTTCTGGTAAGAAACCTGAAGTCAGTCATCTCAGAATATTTGGTTGTCCAGTATATACTCATGTCCCAAAGGAAAAGAGGACTAAACTAGATCCTTCAGGAAAGAAGGGTATCTTTGTGGGTTACAGTGAAAGCTCGAAGGCTTACAGAATATACTTTCCAGGGTTCAAGAAGATTGATGTCAGCAGGGATGTAACATTTGATGAAAACTCAGCATTCATCAAATCAAGGAAGGCAGCTACCGAAGTTTATGAAGAACCTAAGGAAACAAGATTTCAGGACACTACCATGACCGAAGCAGTTCCAGAAGCTGTTTGTGAGTTTGAAGATCCACAAGAACCTATAGATCCACCCCGTGAGGATAACTCTCACAAGAGGAAACCTGTATGGGATAGAGAGCTCATTCAAGATGCAGAAAGATTTGGTATTCCAGAAGAAGAACACAGAGCAAAGAAGAGAACCAGATCACAGACCATATATTTGCTTTGTTGTGAACACATTGAGCCAGTTCCTGACAGATCCAAGGAGTGTTCACCTGGTTGCTGTAAAGCATGTTCTAAGGTACCTGAAGGGTACAGTGGATTATGGGCTCAAGTATGAAGCGAATCAAAAGTTTAACCTGCAGGGTTATGTTGATTCAGATTGTGCTAGCAGTGCTGCAGATAGGAAGAGCACATCTGGGTGTTGCTTCAGTATGGGATCAGGTGTGATCTCTTGGTTTAGCAGGAAGCAGTCCTGTGTAGCATTGAGCACAGCTGAGGCTGAGTATGTTGCAGCCTATTCAGCTAGTTGTGAGGTAGTATGGCTACGGAAGCTACTGTCTGAGTTATTTGATCTCCCGTTGGATGCTACTGGTATCTTCTGTGATAAACATAGTTGTGTGAAGCTGTCCGAGAACCCGGTGTTTCATGATAGGTCGAAACACATAGAGATCAAATTTCACTATATCAGGGATATGGTGCAGAGAGGAGCCGTGAAGCTCCTGTATGTTGTGACGGACGAGCAGATTGCAGATGTGCTGACAAAGCCACTAACCATAGTGAATTTCGAGTACTTCAGAGAGAGGCTTGGCGTTCTTCAGATCAAGGACACTTCGAGAAAGAAGTGATGGACACATTTGAAGCCATTCCAAGCATGTTGGAAAGGGGATCCTTCACATGGCTGTGGATGTAAGCGCTGGATGATGAGCATCAGGATGATGTTCTGGTTTCTGCTTGGATATGATCAGTTGGATCATTTATATGTATGAACGCATCATGTTGGATGTTCGATATGATCGGTTGGATCATGTGTATGTATTTTGTATGTACGCATCATATTGGATGCTGGATATGATTGGTTGGATCATGTGTATGTATTTTGTATGTACGCATCATGTTGGATGCTAGATATGATCGGTTGGATCATGTGTATGTATTTTGTATGTACGCATCATGTTGGATGCTGATGGATACATTGTGTGGATCATGTATCTTTGTATGATTAGGCAGATCATGTATGTTGATAGATACATTGTGTGGATCATGTATCTTTGTATGATCAGGTAGATCATGTATGCTGATGGATACATTATGTGGATCATGTATCTATGCATGTATCAGGTGGATACTTGGTGTGCATCAGATGGATGCATTGTATGATCAGGATGATCGTGGATGACGAGCTTCTCCAGATGACATGCAGTAGGATGCTGCAGTGATGATGATCAGGATGATCATGTGTACATCAGGATGATGTTTGATGAGTATCAGATGATACTCTATGGTCGTGGATCAGGTTGTGCAGGAAAGCATGTAATTTGTGCCCTGGGAGATTTGCAGATGGTCTTTAGAGGTTTTTCCTATGGCATGTAATTCGGTGCCCTGGGACATCTGGAAAATGCTCTTGCGAGGTTTTGTTTGGAATGACATGTAATTTGTTCCCTGGGAGATCTGCAGATAGTCTTTCGAGGTTTTGCCTATGGCATGTAATTCGGTGCCCTGGGATATTTGGCAGATGCTCTTGCGAGGTTTTGTCCTATGGCATGTAATTTGCTCCTGGGAGATCTGGACAGGATGAAAAAGGCCTTAGATGCTTCAGCCAGGTTTTTCCATGACCACATGTAATTTGCTCCTGGGCAATTTGGATAGGATCAAAAAGGCCTCAGATGCTTCAGCCAGGTTTTGTGGTGAGATCACATGTAATGTGCTCCTGGGAGATCCGACAGGTAGAGCTGAGTGCTCATAACAGCCTGGGATGCTTCAGCCAGGTTTTGTGATGGGTCACATGTAATGTGCTCCTGGGAGATCCTACAGGTAGAGCTGTGTGCTCGTAATAGCCTGGGATGCTGCAGCCAGGTTTTGTGACGCACGTAATATGTCCTGAGGATTCCACAGTATGGCCAATGATGATGAAGACCTGCAGATGGCGGGCCTACATCCAGTATGAAAAAGGACTGGCTCTGTAGAACTTCCTATGACGAGTAGAGTCAGAGATTGGTTGAGATAGCAGCAGCAGTGACGATGATGATGACGATGATCCAGAGAAGAAGACTTGTCTAGCAGATCTGTGTCGAGAAATACCTTCCTAGTTAAGAGGGAGTGTTGATGTATATGTAACTTCGGAATGTATTTCATCTGTGTATTTTATATATATTTATTGTACCCTTATAAGAGATGTGTTATTCCTCTATAAGGAAGTGTTGTCATGTGGATTGACAAGTGTCGCAAGTGTGTGTACTTGCTGATGGGTTATTAGACCACCATATGGGGTCGGTCCGGAATTATATATAATATAATGTGGATGTATCTAAGTAGACAAGTCGGCCCCATTAGGTCACTGGGCAAAAAGGTGAGTATAAATAGAGATAGGAGATCTCTATTTTACTCACTCGGAAAAGTAACTCACTATCTATCTGAAAGTGGCGCACTAGTGAGGAGGAGGAGGATCATCTACTAGGAGACTATCTCAGTGTTATTTGCTTGTATTTTGGTTGAGCCATTGCTCTCTCTATCTCTGAGGAAGTTGTGGGGTTTTTCACCTTAGGGTTTTCCCCACGGAAACTCTATGTCTCTTGTCTCTATGCCTTTGATTCTTGTGATTCTTGTGGTGCTTGTCATATTATGATTGTCATGCATTGATATACTGTAGATGTCATTCTCTCAGCAAATATCCTATAGTATTGGGAATTAATACTCAAAATTTAACAAAATAACTAGGATCCATGAATTCTAAATTACTATCTTGGGGTCCACTCACTAACACATAAATGACCATCTCAGGTAGCCTATTATAACTAACCCATGGAAAGGAAGCAAGTCTTGAAGATGTGTGGCTATTAAAATGATCTCATTCTACGAGAATTACAACCAAAAGGATTATAATGAAGAGTCAAAATTTATGAAAAGGTTTCATATCCATCAAAGAAATGGTCTTGAAAATAAAATACGTCCAATGAAGAAGGTTCCCCGGATGATATTCCAAAAGGTTCTTCTTTGTCTGTGAGTATGCCAAACAAAGTAAAAACTCATCACTCAAACAAAATGACATTATGGATGGAAGAACCCACGTCAAATGTTTGAAGACTGAAGAAATCTATTTTTGAATGACTCGGACGATAAAACTCGTCAAAAGAAAGCATCCGAAGAAATGCTAGTAGCATGGGAATGAAGAACAAACGAATACATCTGTCTGATTTTGTTACGATCATGTGGAGTCATATTTAGAGGTAACCAAAATACGAGACTAATAACGAATTCCATATTATGGCCTCAGGAGAGTGGTCAGGAAATATGGTCTAGGATTCCCTACTTCCCAAAACGAATGACCTGTTGAAATATTGTAACTTCTAAGAATATTATATTTGTACTCCGGAAATGTTTCATTCCTCCGTGAAGAACTTATTGTATATCCGGAGATGTTCACTCCTCCGTTGGAATGTGGTAACTTGGGTTATTAGACTTCCCTAGTAGGGGTCGTCCCTGTATGTGTTATGTGGGTCAAAGGGTTATTAGACCACTGTAAGGGGGTCGGCCCAGTCAGTTGTAATGGGGTGTTTAACCCAGTGGTTAAAGTTGGGGCCAACCTAGTTAGTGTAAGGTCATGTCAGAGCTGTGTATAAACAGAGGAGGTGTGTTCCTCATTTAACACACACACTCACCCATGAATAGCGCATAGGTGAGGGAAAGATCTGCTATGGAGGAGAAGGAGCTTAGGTCTAGGGTTTACATCCTTGTATTTGTTGGTCATCTATATTGAGGAAGCTTTACTAGGTTTTCTTCGCCATGAGGGTTTCCCAGGATAAATCTGTGTCTCTTGTGTTTATGTTGTGCTTGTTATTCTTTTGGTGATCCTGTATATGCTATTATTGTGAAATGGAATGTAATGCTGATATTTTTTGTCCTAGCATATTGAATCTTAACATGACCAATATGATTCAAGAAACTCCTCTCCCTGCCTAAAAATTTAGAATTTTAATATCCTGAAAGGAAATGTTAAGGGCATAGTTCTAAATTAGAATTAATGACAAACAAGCAATTGTGATCCTCAAGAAAAGTTTGTTTAGAGATCTGTGTTCACCAATTAGTCACCAATTGTTGCAGCTGAAATCTCATCCCCAATTTTTTAATAAAATTGTAGGGCCCCTCCTTTATTTTGAATTTACTCAAAGTTTGTTTCATCTTTTTATCTGCTTACTTTGTTTGACACTTATAATTTTTCTTGAAATCAAAAGAAAATTCATTTTTCTGGATCGGGAGAGTTTTCGATTTTTCACCGAAAATATCGGAGCAGTTATCAATTTTCCGCCAAAACGGTTGGAGCATAATCCAATATTGCACCAAAATGGTCAGAAAGGTTGCTATTTGAATTCCAAAAACAATTAGACTTTTGGGGAGAATTGCATTTCAGAGAAAAATTGAATGTTCATCTGAAATGGTCGGAGGACAAAGGAAAAGAGCTCGGTCGGAGGAGTTATCCATTTTCCGCTAAAATGATTAGATTAGTTATCCGTTTTACGGAGAAACGATCAGAAAAGTATTATGTCTTTCGTGATTTTTTAATGAAGAAAACAGAATTGGTGCTTTACCCGATCTCCACCGAAACAGAATCGACGGAGAAAAGGATCGGTGAAAAATGAAAATTATGCTGAAAAGAATCAATGCAAAAAGGAAATCTCAACTGAAAAGGGAGTCGATAGAAAATGAAAAGAAAGCCGGAAAATGTCGGGGAAAAATAAGAAAGAACGTCGGAAAGAGTCAGAGTAAAATGTAAAGGATGCTGAAACAATATCTACGCCAAATTAAAAGGGCTATGCAAAAGTGAATCAGTGTAAAAGGGTCTTCTCTTGCCCAAACATATTGGCATAAAAATGAAAAGACGCCGAAACATTTCTCTTCCAAATGAAAATTCCACCGACGCAGTTCGCTACCAAATGGTCAAATGCTTCGACACAGTTTTTGAATAGGCTATCGGTGTAAAACTAGAAACACGTCCAAAACGGTAAGTGGAACCCATTTTGCACTTATGATGAAATGCATTTAGTGCTTGTTTTGGATTGGTATATATAAGATTTTAACCCTGTTTTCACAAAACATTGTTTGTAACAACATTTGTGAAGCACTCACCAAATGCTAGAGAACCCTGTTGGATTTTTATTTTCAGCCACTGGCACGTTGCCAAGTAGGTGTCTTCATTTTTTTTGTCTAGATTATGAAGGTATTTAATTACAACTATATCCTTTTCTTTTTCCCTAAGTTTTGAAAACGGCCTTGATCCTCCAACCATATATATATATATATATTTTTAAGAATCAAGAGGGCTCGCGACCAACATTTTTTGAGCAAATGAAGACCGGTCGGCCATTGGTTGGCTAGTCTCCATGCTCGTAGCTTGACCTAGTTTTCATTGTTAAGTATCATTTAGGGAAAATCTTCTAGGTAGGGTAGGGAATCTAACCCTAGGTGTCATAGGTTAACATGGTTTCTTATATGGGCACATATATCTTATATATGGACACTTAGGCTGAAAACCACCCATTAAGATATGAAAGACTCGTAGGGGTACGTGGTTTAGGTAGTAGCGGTAACCATACTCAATGCTTTGGTGTAGAATACCGGACTTTGTCTATGAAGTGCTAACCTAGAAACCCTTGACTGAAGAACGTGGATTAGAAGAAGATGTTTGTTTTTAGGATTACCCTCACCATTGGCAGTTTGTTTGATCAATTAATTTTCCCTTATTAGAAAATATTTTATTGAGACCACAAGTAAATCAGATACTCTGCTTGATGAATGGAATGGAGTGCTTAAATTGATAGTTAGTATGGCATATAAAGGATTTAGGAAATAAGAAAAAATTACTTGACAGTGAAGTTCGAAGAGTAAGATAATAGTTGCATTTCAAGTCCCGATAGTCTGCACATATCTACACCTAAGTGAAATAAAATTTTAAGTTTTGACTAAGAATTCGATTACTAAGGATAGTGAAAGAATTAATAAATCTATGTGACGATGCACTAGGGAGTCCTCACAACAAATCATTCAGAACCAAACACATTTTACATCATGGACGTATGAATCTTATATTTTGTAAAAAATATTGACAAATCATACATATGCAATTGATATTATGTTCATTATCATTTTTCTTGAAAGTATTTTATTTAACATTGAATTATTATTACACATTTACATTTGATTTATGTTCACCTTGGGACTCAGAGATGCAAAGAAGGGTTGCTAGACGTAATCCCAAGGTAGCAAAATCAGATTCCGACATTGAGGTTATTCCAGAAACCCCGATGGAAACTGTGTATGAGGATACTAGAGAGGTGACCAAGAGCGTCCCGTAATATAAGTGGGGTGAACTATATCACCTCATCCAAGATCAAAACGTACCAGATGCATACATTGAATAGATGATGGTGTATCAGAATATCAAAAGATTGGGTCTTCATAAAGCTTCCACCTATCTGGATCTTTTCCCGTGTTCAAAAGTAATTGGATGGACTCTACCTCATAGATATGTTGGAACACGGATCATAGCTAGAGCGGGTGGATAAGGATTCGCTTTGTTTCAACCAGGTCATATTAGTGCAGCATACAAGTTACCCTCTCCTAAACTTATGATGACAGATGATTGGATAAGGGGATTCAACATAGATCACTTTGAATATGACAAGAAAATGTTGATTCCTGGAAAATAGTTGAGGCAAAGGGAAAGTGGGGAATACGATAGCCAAAATTTGAAAACACCATTAAGATTCATAGCTTTAATGTTGAGAAGAATATTCAGCAGGGTGAATGGGAATATCTATAAGCTCAATTGGGGTGCCTCCCATGTATCATATCACCTCCCATGGTACGATATTCAACTGGGAGGAAATTATCTCGAAGAGTATGGCATCAATGATAGTAGTAGCTCAAGGAGGGATGACCCAAAATAACGCCGAGTTCTATATGTCTTCCTACATTCTTGATTGCATCTTGATTAGACACCCATTCCAAAATTTGGGGTGCTATTGGATCGCGACTCAAACCCCACTATATGTAGCTTACCAAATAATGTGGGAACACAAGTATGCAAGCTTCTACAAGCTTATCTGTGAGTAATTCATAATTCCTCTATATTGGCTAATATTTAATGAATAACCCAATTGCTTGTCGGACAACGTGACGGCGGTAGTCTGCGAATACTGAGATTTATACTTTACCCTAGAAGGCACATATATAATAATGTATGGGGGTAACAAAGTTCTATAACTAATGCCAAGGTACATAACATATTATGTGGTGCACAAAGAGGCGGTAAGACAAGTCTTCATCAATGGAGTATGCCATTTTTTAAATGAACATAAGAAGGCTTCCTACCCACCACTTCCCTTTGTCATTAGCGCGTATAAATTCCCTAAGGTGAAAGGAACAACAATTTTTGTAAAAGAATTAGAAGCATTTCATTTTGGAGAGAAGATTTTTGTCAACAATGACAAACTACAAAAGGCCACTCAACATTGTGCATCATGTAAAATTCACCTTGAATGCATGGATCACTTCCTTAAGGATGAGGAAGTGTATCGGAGGGAAAATAACAGGACAGATTTGAATAAATGATTTGGCTAGAAAAGTGGCGTAGGTTCCATTCATACTATGGATACTACTAAAGAAGCAAAATTACAAAATTCTAGAGAGGAAGTTGTGGCAACAAAGGAAGCATAAAGACTACGAGCAGAAGAATAAAAAATATAGAAAAGGGAAGAGGAATATCAAAGGAAGGAAGAAGAAGCAAGAAAAAAGAAGGAATAAGAACAAAAATGGAAAGAGGAAGAAGGAGAACAAGAGAGGCTCAGTAAGGAAAGGAAAGAAGAAACAGATAGAGCATCAGAACCGGAGAGACAAAGGGAAGAAGAAGATAGGCTCACTAAAGTTGTGGAAGACCAAGAAGCATAACAAAGAGACTATAGTCTTCAAGACATGAACATATATCTCCTCGAAATCCCCAAAATTTCGCTTATGGGAGGCCACCTTCCATTTGTTGAGATCGGGTTCACTCCTTTTACTCCTTCAAAGCAACATTCAGTAGAAAAACTAGATACAATAGTTTTTGACTCCAAAAGGAAGAAAATTTCAAGGAGAATAGAGAAAAGGTTGAAAATGGGTGCACAACTAGATGTGGTAACTATTCAAGAAAGCACCATAATGGAAGGCACCCACAAGGGCCCCAAGTTCACTATGTCAGTCAACATAGCAGCCGCTCAAGCAAATGCCAACAATGTTGATAAACTGGTGAACGAATTGGAACACAACAAAAGAAAATTGGTGAAGCTGAAGGATAACTTAGTAAAATCAAGAGGTGAAGGGATTGAGTTAAAGAAGAAATATGATGCAGTAATAGATGAAAATAATAAGTTACTGTTAGACTACCAGGACTTGGAAAATGAAAAAGCATGCTTTGAATGTACAACTTGTCATCATGGGAGGCAAGTGAAGTGACTACGAATCTCGCATCAATGAGTTGGAGGAGAAGGAAATGAGGTCAAACCAGCAGGTGGGAGCTTTGATCAATGAAAAGGAATCTCTACAAGCACACATAGACGAGATGATAATCGGAAGGGATGCTTTGTAGTCTCAATTAAGTGAGTTGGTTAGATATAAGGAATTTCTCTTGGAACAGGTAGATATGGCTCAAAATCAGAAGCTATATATGGCCCCATTCCATGAGTAGGCCTGCAAAATACAAGAACAAATTTGCCACTCAGAACAATTGTTAATTGAAGAAATTTATAAAATGAAACATATGATAGCTAGAATGAAAGAGATTTCTGCTGGTGCTTTATCTATAAGACAGAATTTAGTTAACACTTTTAAAAAGATGAGAAGGTTGATGTTCTAGAAGCAAGGAAATCCAAATTTCCCTGATCACCTGCAAAACAAAACAACTGCAAAGCTCAATTTGGATATAGCACTTCTAGAAAGTTGCAAGAGAGCTTCCAGGAAGATACATGTAGAAGTACCAAAATCCATCAAAAAATGTGAGGAATTTTACAAAAGAATTTATCAAATACATGAGAAATGTCATATCGCCATGATTCCGGATATGTACGATTTTCCCTCTAAGGATCAACGCCTAATGGAATTGAAAAATGGCCTAAGAGAAGACCCGAAATACATCAGTAAATTAGATGTGCTAAATGAATAAGACCTCAAGCACTACATTGGGAAAGCATCTATAAATGCTTATTTCCTAGAAGAGAGCTATAAAGAAGCTACTGAAGGATTGATAAGTGTGGAAAAGGAATTATTTGTTCATGAAGTATCTTTGAAATTATTAGAACCTCTACAATGTAATATAATATTTCAAGAAACGGACTTGTGGAACAATTATATTTCCAACCTCGAGGTCCCACCGAAAAGTTAACTTATTTTGTAATTAATTGTCTATTTTTTATATGCGAACAAAAAAGACAAATTGTGGCAATCCAACGGTTAGGGGTAGGTGAAGTGATTAGTCATGTAAAGACAAATTCCTTGTAATATAAATAGAGGGGGAAGGGTACGAGAGAAAAGACTTTTGCTAGTGAAATAGAGACTGGAGACATTTTGTAAGAGAATTGTTTTTCTACTAATGAGAAGGACCTATTTGTTGGGAAAAGATTACACTTATTTTTTGCGTGGAATGTTGTAACTAACACATCAGAATTATTTCTTCTTCTGTTCATGCTCATGCTATGAGATCTTTCTAACTTTGTTGAATTATTTCAATGGTGATGAATGGTTTTACTTGTCTATGCAAATGTCTATGTCATATTAGAGTAATAAATTGATTTAATTGTAAGCAAAGATATATTTGTATTTTTTTACTATGAGTGTGCATACTTTATCTTAATAGCTATATGTTAGATTTGTATAAGCATTCTCAAATTATTAATCTTATTAAATTCGCTCCTTGCAAGGATAGATTAGCTAGTTTAGGGTAGGGTTAGATAATTGATTAGCTATAAGTGATAAGATGGGAGGTAAGAACCTAAGCATCACTTGTGAGGCTTCTGCCTGTCAATTACAGGTTAAATGCATTATTTATATTAGAATCACTTGCATAATCATAATTTAAACAAAAAATATAAACGGTGGGTTGGGCCACAACTGGTACAAAATTTAAACAAACATACCTATGGTATCCGGACATATTCCCCATACCAAATAGTGAACGATCTAATTGGGATTATTCATTGGGGAGAATAATACAAATCTAATTATGATAAGCGTGTCCATCCCCGCAAGTTCCAAGAGGGAGACCTAGTGGTCGTCTATGACCAAGCTCATGTCAAGCACAATAAAGGAAAGTTCTAATCCATGGGGAAATGCCATTACATTGTCCAAACCTATCTCAGCAAGGGGTCATACATCCTTACCAATTCTGAAGGACACCCTTTGACCAACCCTCGTAACGGGTTGTATCTCAAGCAATTTTTCCCTTAACTTTTTTCGAACGCACTAGTGTGTTGCATAGTATTCTTTCCTTTTTTGTTTTTCACTTTTTTTCATTTTGAACCTCACAGTTTGCTTCCATGTGTGACCATAGATGGATCCTATTCTCCCGCTCTATGTTGGGTTTTCTGACAGTGCAAGTAAATGGTCTCCAAACCTCGCCTCTGCAGCTTGGATACTGTATTCTCCTTCACACGAGTTGATCCACCTCGATGGAGTGTGTATCAATGCTACCAACAATAACCAAGATGAATATGATGATGTGAATGGCCTCTTGATCGCTGCCCTCCATTTGGCAATTAGTCATCTTAGTGTGTTTCTTGACTCCCAACTCCTTGTCAACCAACTCAATAACTTTTACCAGGTACGGGATCCTTTCCAATTTAGAAAATTCCTACACACTAAACAATTGATTAGACAATTCGAGTTCATCACATTCACTCAAGTCCCACGAAGTGAGAATAGTGTTGCAGACCAAATGGCTATCAATATTCTATAATGGCATATAAATCACAACATATAGGAAGTAAAAAATAAAAAATGCATCATTATATAATCCACATTCACATATACATCATATAGGCATACAAAATCATAAAAAAAAGGACCATCATCATAATAAACTGCATCCACGTGCATATATATATCATCATCAAAATGTCATAGTTTTCACATCATAACATAAGAATCACTACATTGAGGATCCCCAACAACTTACCCGTCATAACAATAATCGTCGAATGCAAAAATTCCCTATGATCATCGCATTAGGGGGTAGTTCCATCAATTGCCTAGTCATCTGACCCATCTGTATCATCCTCATCCTCGTCCTCCTCCTCGTCATTATCCTCATCATCCTCCTCTTCCTCCTCCTCCTCATCATCATCTGAATCATTCTCCTCCTTGTCCTTCGACTCAGTATCCTCCTCATCGTCATCATATGGGGAATCCCCCCACACCATGGCCCTCACTGCCTTGCATTCCATAGAAATCCTCCGCATCATTGGTCTCCACTCTGGTGGAGCGTCATAGAAAATGTCGATCAACTCCTTATCCAAATTCTCCCATCTGTCATCTTCCACTCCATCCAGTAAAGGGTCAATCCCCACACATAGTGATTCCAAAGTCGTCGAAGCACTCCTCTGACATTGATTCCCACGACCAGGAGAGTACACTCCCTCCACTTGACCCCTCCACGCCTGGTACCTAGCTGGAGGTGTCAGTCCCACATATGCACACACAAGCACATCATTCAGTATTGGCATCATAAAAATAATCTAGCTACCATATAATCTATGAAGTATAAACATCATGATATTGTAAAACAAGTAAATACATACCATCTAGTCCCCATGCATGTCCAGGAGGTTTTGGTAGCTCTACATCTTCCATGTAGTCCATCCCTACATATGGGTAATACTCGATCACCAATGGAAGCTGTCGCCACTGAGTACACAAATTGCACGTAAAGAATCGACCCACCAGTCCCCCGTAGCCGCAAGTCATCATCTCTCCCCATTGTTGCATCCTTGGCTTAGTGGGCCCACCATCACGCACTGATTTGTGCAGTCACAGCGTTGGAAGCCGCTAAAAAAAGAACGAGCTTAGGAAAGAAGGGAAACAAAGATTCCCTCCCATGCGACTCACCTTGTTCAGGTATCGCCAAGCCACTCTCAGATACATCTTCCCCCAGCCAAAGTATGTCTCTGCTAGTGCCTACTCCACTAACATCATTTGAACTCCAGAGATCCTGTAGGGTGCCTTTGACCCCAATATCCTCACAACCAAAGATGTTATAGCTCACGTCTCCAGACTCTCTATGTCGTAGATCAGTATAACAGTGTCACTCTAGTAGATCCTCCATCGATACATCACTGGGATTCCTTGGTTGTGTTTCCGCAATCATACCTAACCGCGGAAGCCCAGTCAGAAAGTACACATCCATCAATGTGATCTCTAGACACTCCCCCTGTATCACAAATGTTCCCCACATCGACATCCCAGAACTCTACCAAATTGTTCAGTAGTAACTTCGTTGAACTCATTGGGGGTACCCTGGAAAAATTCAGTAATCCACATCGAGACAAAGTATCATGAACATCCTCATCATCCATGATGTCATCAAGCAACCTACCAAGCTCTCACTCTCACCAGCTCACTCTCGGCATCCTACAAACAAGTGAGAAAATGCCTCATCGGTACTATGCACATAAAAAACATGTCCCCCAGGACCATGGCACAAAACTTGGGCAAAAAAGTGCGCTCCAAAGTGCACCTTTTTCCCCTCAAGCGCACTTTTTCCATCGAAATGCACACTCCTCAAGCACTCATGTTGGGCATGCAACCAAGCTCGGAGTGCCCTTTTCTCAGATAAATACGTTCCCCAGAGTGCGGATGTACAACCCATAGTCGCACCCTAAATGTGCAATTGTCTAGCTCAAATCCATGCCCAAGCACACCCTTTCCCTCAAAAAGCACACTCTAACACAATGGTGACCTAACCATGCTTGCTAGGGCTCTCCGGAGGACCAAATCCAATGAAATAAACATGAAAAATGTCAAAAAAAACTTTACAAGTTACCTGCAAGTCACAGAAATCGATTCAATCGGACAGATTGAGAGAAATAAGAATTTCCTCTTTTGGGCCCCTCCACACTCCTCCCAATTTGCACAATGAAAATTACATGTGGAGGTGGGCTCCCTTTCTATTTATAGCCATTTTTAACCTATTTTTTCTTTGACCATTCTAGAGTCATCTGAACTCCATTTTTTGTGTCCTTTGCACCGCCAGATTCAGAATTCCATGCCCGTGACGATGCTTGAGATCATTTCTTTCCCTCACTCAGTCCCTTTTTGGGCATTTTTTCTCACGCCCCTCACTGCCTCGATTTATGTGGCATCATAGCAATCGACGTTTTTCGCCCAACTTTGACCATTTTGTCTATCGCAACCTATTCACAAGCCCTCCACTCCCTCCATACTGCAGTTATTGTGTTATTTTTCCGCCATTCATCTACTTGCAAGGAGGCCCCATCAATGTTCCCCCCCTCACCTTCTTTCTTGGTTCATTCATGTTTGTCCCTTGATTGAACACTTCTTCCTTGCTTGGCTTTTACATTTGTTTGGTATACTTTTATCCCTTTTTTGGGACAAGAAGCTCCTTTACAAAAAAGGAACTCAGGGAGTTTCTGTTAAGCTCTTTTCTGACTCCTTAAAGAATGAAAATATCGTCGAGCAATATTGCTTCCTTTCATGCTCGTTAAAGTATTTGAAAGGGCATCTATTTGGTATAAGTTTAACCCTTTTCTGAACCTGGTAGACAAGGAATACTCTAGTCACATCGGATAGAAGAGTTCTCCATTGCATACTTTTATGCTTTTTTGAGATTTGGGGACTAACACACAAAAAAGAACCCCCTTGGAGTCTTCTCATTGCTTTCAGACTCTCTAAAATTGAAAGCGGACACAAGCATTCACCATCCTGTGCTCGTATAAATCCACACAACGGTATCTTCTCACCATTTCAAAGTCTTCTTATTCGCTTTTAGACTCCTTACACTAGTACAAAATGAGAGATAAATGACCAAAAAAATGACCAAAATACACATATAAATAACCACTTTTGAGTTGGTGACCACTGGTAGCAAATTAGCGGTCTTTTATCACGCGACCAAAAATGTGGTCATATTTAGCTTGGTCATTTATAGCTTATCTTGTGGTCATATATTTGGTCTTATATTTGGTCATGTATTTGGTCATGTATTTGGTCATTAATCATCACAATTAATGACCACTTTTTTTGTCATGTGATAAATGACCACTAATTTTCTACCAATGATCACCAACTCAAAAGTGGTAATTTATATGCATATTTTGGTCAGTTATCTCTCATGTTGTATCGGTGGTCGTTTATATGCAAATTTTGGTAATTTCTTTTAGTCATTTATCTATTTTTAGTGGTTTCAGAATATATATAGGGCATGGAGGAATCGAACCACCAACCTCCTTCCTATAAGGAAAGTGCACTACATTGAACTAGCACCCTTAAATAGAATTCCTTATGGATTGATATGAGAGTAAAATTTCCAATAGTTAACACCATCTTGCCAAATTCTAGAAAATGGTCACATACCTAGGTAAGAAACAAAGATTACCCAATAGTCACCAAAAAGGGTCATGTTAATAATAACCTTCTTTTGCCAAAATCTCTCAAAAATCAAGAATGCAGTTGTATTGTAAAATTTTTCTTCGAGTGGTACCAAATCAAGAATCACAATTTTCTTTTCTTGATCTTGGGCATTTGCATTTGCTCCCATTATCCTTACTTGGCTTTGTTTCAAGAAAGTTCATGTTGTTATCTATGTTGTTATCTATGTTGTTATAAAGTGCCACCCCAAGCTCAAGCGACACTTGCATTGGATATACACAGCCACATGGTGCACCAGGAGGAGTAGAAGTTAATGGTTGAGTGCAATCTATTGAACCCCAATCTGTACAAAGAATGCATCAAGTTAAAATGGGAAATAGAGCAATTTGTTAAAATGTTTAGTTTCCCTCTCAATTTGTCATGATTTAAAGAGTCCATTAATGAGCACATTGTAAATAGAAATGTAAATAGAGTTTTCTCCACATAATTTTCTAGGTCATTGAATCTCTAACTGTACCTCTGTTTTGTGCTTTTCAAAACCTGTTATGCAACATAAAAGTTTCCTTGTAGGTAGATATAGAGACGGGAAATATTGCATATATTATTGTATGCGTGGAGATGAAATGATGAAGCACTAATCCCCAAAAAAAATATGCAGTAATAAAGCATTAGAGAATCCCAATTTCTTCACTTCAAGTCAAATAATTCTTAAATCCTGAAAGTGGGAAGGTTAATATGTCTAAGGGACTTAGCTATCATGTGAGTTGTAGTGTTAAACTAAAGCACTTTCAATGTTAAGACCCATTTGTGAAGACCTGATGTCAATGCAATCAACAGAGTGAACTACATCAGATGAAACCAACCTTGACAGCCATGGATGCAGTAAATCCCAAGCAAATTTGGCATAATTTCTCCTAAAGTGAATTGAGAGTGTCTCAAATTTTAATGATGTTATCAATCTTAACATCTCTTCCTTTTTCTATCCATATCCTCTACTCTTCATTGAATTTAACAACTTAAAAGGTCTTGCCCATATTTTACAGTTCTCGCATAGGGTAACACATAGTTTGGACCACAATTTAAACTTTACATAGACTAACTCAAACTACAGTTCAAATTCCTCTCTCGTGGAACTGGAAAGACCCAAAATCTTATCCAGATGAGTGCCAACATACCTTGACAATCACTAGAGGAAACGAGTTTTGTGAGAATTACACATCGGCTAAATTGATTGTGCTCCATAAGGTTGTGTCTATTTCCAAGCCCGCTACCTCAGATCAACTTGCTATGAAAGTGCAAGAGGGAAATTAATGATAGATCAATAAGGGATATGAGCAATTTGTTGCATCGGGACATATTCATAAATATTAAAAATCTTACCTAGATAAGCACCAGGCTTCCAACATTCCTTGAAAATCATTTAAGCAAACAATTTTTGCTAGAATTACATCAGCTAAATTGATTCTACTACATAATCTTGTGTCTGTTACCAATCAACTTTCCATTGCATAGGTACATATTCAGAAATATTAAAAATCTTACCTAGATAAGCACCAGGCTTCCAACATGCCTTGACAATCCTTTAAGCAAACAAGTTTTGCTAGAATTACATCAGCTAAATTGATTCTGCTGCATAATCTTGTGACTGTTGCCAATCCTCAACTTTCCATCAAAGTCCAAGTAGGTACTTAATGGTAAGTCAAAAATAGATAGGAGCCATTTGAAGCATAGGGATAGATTCATGGATGGTAATGGAACAGAGATTGACTGCTTTTGAATTAGATTACATGTTTCGAAATTGTTTGTCATATTAAAACATAGTAAGCACAATATATAAACCAAACCCACTAATTATTGAATTTAATATCTTCCCTATCAATCCATTCATAATAGTATTTTCAAATATCATGCCAAATTGATTAGTCATCAGCTCCATCAAATGCCAACACATTGAAATTCCATAAACCTTAACACAACAAGTCACTTCACGTACTCTTAGATTTCATTTTTTTCGTTACAATTTAGCCAAAAGCAACTACTGGCAACGAAAATAAGTATTACCACAGGGGAATCATATATACAATATTTTCTGAGTTTACTGAGTTATTTCAGTTGGTTTTAATGCACTGTTTGAAAATAGAGTTTGTCTTGAGGTTCCTCGTTTTAGTTTATCTGAGTTCTATTAGATGAACAGTTGTTATTATGGTGAGTGGTTAATCTACTTTTCATCTAGACAGAACGAAGAAGAGGGGAATATTTCACTTTGACAGCTTACGGTTGTTTTCCATTTCCAACTATGTCTAGATTCAAGAGTTCTTCTTTATTAATGACTGGTAATGCCTGCAAAGAGCTCCATTCATGAAGATTTCAAGAAAGTAGCTCCTCCATCTTCTCCTTCTCCAAATCATACTTGTAGTATCGGATTCCAGAAAAGGAAATGGCTTTCTTTACAAACCTCATCTCTAACAAGCTTGGAGTTTGTCCTTGTCACACCACCTCTCCCTGAATCCAACAAGTGCATGATATATCTTTTCATTTTTTATATTGTTGGATTACAAATTATTTGAGATCTATATTCAAGGATCTTTTTCCTTGGTTTGAAATGGTTATGACTTATGATTTGGTAATGAATTATGACTTATTGGGACATAAAATTGGAGTGACTTAATAAGTGCGCAAATTCAATTTTATTGGTGAGTTCATTTTTTTGAAGAGATAAAGTTTTGTTTTGATTCATTCATTTAAAAAAAAAATCCAGTATTGATCTTTGTAAATTTAGTTAAAACTGTTAATAGAAAAGTTCTCATGATTAAAGTTCTGAACTGCAACTTCTGAAAAAGTTCCTATTAGATTTGGAAAAAAATTGACAAAAACAAAATCAACTTATACTATTTCTAGTCATTCAATCTGCTTTGAAAAATCTTGGCCTTCATGCCAGATCTCTTGGATGTGCTCTGAGCCTTTTCCCCTGCATAGCCATAAATTCCCACTTAGATAACTAGGGTTATAGATTATAGAGTGCACAACACCTGATTTTCAAGTGAAGAGTGCCATCATTTGATCTCCTCTTAAGCTCAAGCCTTTGTTACTTCACACAATGCCACCTGAGGTGGTGGGTGTCCACCATCTGTTGATGTATATGTAACTGCGGAATGTATTTCATCTATGTATTTCATCTATATTTATTGTACCCTTATTAGAGATGTGTTATTCCTCTATAAGGAAGTGTCGTCATGTGGATTGACAAGTGTCGCAAGTGTGTGTACTTGCCGATGGCTTATTAGACCACCATGTGTGGGGTCGGCCCTGAAATATATATATTATAATGTGGATGTACCTAGCTAGACAAGTCAGCCCCATAAGGTCACTGGGCAAATAGGTTAGTATAAATAGAGATCGGGGGATCTCTATTTAGATCATTCAGAAAAGTACATCTCTCTCACTCAGAAAGTGGCGCACTAGTGAGGAGGAGGATCATCTGCTACTAGGAGACTATCTTAGTGTATTTTGGTTGTACTGTGGTTGAGACATTGCTCTCTCTATCTCTGAGGAAGTTGTGGGGTTTTTCACCTTAGGGTTTTCCCCACGGAAACTCTGTGTCTCTTGTCTCTCATGCTTTTGATTCTTGTGATGCTTGTGATGCTTATTGTGATTGTCATGCATTGATATACTGTATATGTTATTCTCTCAGTGAAGATCCTAGAGTATTGTGAATTAATGCTCAAAATTTAACACCATCGTCAACGAGCGTTGAACTATTGAGATAGCATAGAAGGGTTGCACTCTTGATTATATCACTTGTGGGATTATTATTGATGGATATTGCAAAAAAGGAGGTATTGGACATGCTTTTAGATTGAAAAAATGAAATGGTAACAAAATGTTTTTCACTGAGGGTTGATATTTACAACAGACTGATGAAAGGGTTATGTAAATCTGGGAAGAGTGTTGTATCAAAGAAACTTTTTGTTGACATGTTTAAAAGTGATTTAATCCCAGAAGAAGTTAAATACAACACTCTAATTGATGGTTACTGTAGGGAAGGAAACATGGAGGAGGTTGTTATAACCCATTTTGAAATGATTTAGAAGGTTTTCTTTCTCAATGTCATTATTGTCAGTGCACTAATCAATGGAATTTGTAAGACTCAAAAGATAGAAGTGGCCAAAAAGATTGATAGTGGTGTTTCTCTCGACATTAAGACTTGCTCCTCACTAATGGAAGGAATCAAGATAGAAGATAATATGGAGAATATTTTGAAGTTGGATGGAAAAATGGATAATGCAGGTGTTATGCCAAATGTGGTTACTTATAATACAATTCTCAATGGACTTTGCAAATTGGGGAGTATAGGGGATGCAAAAAAGCTCTTGCTAGAATTATTAATGAAAGGGTTTCTTCCAGATAATTTTACTTATGGGACTCTGATTAATTTTTATTGTGCATCGGGTAATGTGGATGAGGTTTTCAAGTTACAGGATGAAATGTTGAAGGGCATTGTTCCCAACATTTCTATTTACAATGTGCTCATTAATGGACTCTGTATATCATGAAAAATTGAGAGGGAAACTAAAAGTTTTAACAAATTGCCAAAGAAAGGGGTTGTCCATACTATTGCCTGGTTCATGTTTCATAGTTTGGGTAGGGGACTCTAAAGGTATATCAACTATCTTTGAAGATTGGTTATTCAGGAAAAGTCCATATGTCAAAGGTTGCGGAAGCATTGAGGAAATGACATGATTAACAATAACTCTATCAGGAATATCAACCCTATTTGGCGAGAAATCATGTTCTGAACCATGTAATATATGTTGAATTTCATTGGCTGGACCCTTCCATACACCCATACTACTGGTTCCAGGTTAGCTGATGTCCCATGAAAATGAACTGCTCACTCCTATGAATGAATGAGATTTCTGGTGATTCATACCAAGACTTCCATTTGCCAATGGACCTCTCAAATGATCTGGTACATAACCTGTAATATGCAACAGCATCCAAGGGGAAGCATGATTGGAAAACCCCAGGGAACTAGCCATCCTCCCATAGACTCTTCTAGACAAACATATCAACTTTCGAATATACAATCGCCATACACATCTCACCAGTCATGACATAAACAAGGATCCATTCAAGGTACTTCATTTCAACATTCAGTATCTTCAGGGAAGACAGTCTCCAAGCATGGAAACAACTAGTATAGTTGGCTCTCCTACTATTGGCCCTCAGATCAGACCCTCTGGAGTTTTTAGCCATAGTCACCAAGGCCTGGTCAAGGACAACAAAGGTCACAGTCTCCATCACAACATCAATCGCTAGACTCTCATGTAATTTTCTTGGATTAGTTATAGTTTTTATGTCCTTTAACTATTCCTCACTTGCTTCCACTAAAGTTTCACATCGTTCTTTCATTGGTTCATATTGGTTTCTTAGAATGTTTCTTCACGCTATTTTCATAGTTTCACTCTCAGCTTTCACTCTCTGCTATAGAATTTAACCTGCACAAGGTCGTCTAGTATTTTTTGATCGGAATTAATCTTATTTAAGAGGACCAGGGAATCCAATCAGCTGCTCACACTAGCTATCATCACCATTAAAGGATCTCAACCTATCAGTGTAGCTCAATTCTGTAAAATGGTGTCAAATCCTCATCTTCACGGATTTCCTACTCTTTTCCTTTAAATGTTAATGTTCCCAAGTTAATTTCCTGCAAATCCTTATAAGAATTGTTTAGAATTATATCTGTAATGGTTAATTGAGAACCATTTAGGGAATTTCCAGTTTGCTATCCTGATTTCTAGCTATCCGAACCAACAATTTTCTGAGCCTCTGCCCTTGAATCATTTTTGAAGTACCCCTGGATTCCAGTTCGAGTAGTATTGATTCTCCTATGCAGGGGAAATATTATCATTTCATTGAGAGTTATGCCGAAATTAATGACCCTTACCTTTTTGTCCCATATTTGTATGAATCCCTGCCGTTGTTAGTTAATCCTCCATAGAACCCATTATATGCATACAATCTGTGCAAGAGAAACATAACTCAAGTTACCTTACCTAAAGTATTCCATTTTCCAGAGTTAGTGGACTGGTGTTCAGAAAGATATGTAGCAGAATAGAGAATGGTTAAATCTGCAAAGGGGAACTGGGTGTTAGCCATTACACCCCAGGCTATTGCATATATGTTAGGTTTTCCTAACAGGGTGGGCATGAAAAGGTTGGATGTTTATAGTTTCTCTGGGCACTATCAAGTTATTTCTCTTGAGAATAAGGCCCAATTACTCAAGATTCTTGATGTCTCTCGAGATGCCATACCAAAATTTCTACCCCCATATAAAATTGACTTCTATCCTCTATGGCTAAGATAGAAATTGTAATGGTTGTCCAAGTTCTAGGTTTCAAGTCAGATGTTGAGGTGGATGATACCATTTTGGGTTTTATGGTCACCATTAGTACCTCCAAGATATAATTTATTTTTAAATATGACTATTGTGCCTTTTTAGCTAATGCCATGCATGAACAATTTAGAAGTTTCAATCAGCAACAGACATTCAGATACCAATCCTCCCTTGCATACATGTTTCTACACCAAAACCATGAAAAATTTGAGTCTTTGGAATTAAATATGAGAGTCCCTAACCAGAGTTTGCTCCCAGTCATTGAGTGGTTGCCCATGGTTAGAAAAACGGTCACCTTTGATGGATTTTTACATTATGTGTCTTCTATCATGCCTATCCTCTATCATATTATACATGATGAGTATTTGCCTAGATTTATTCCCTTGTGTAAGACTACTTTGTAGCTAAGGCCTGACACCAAATTTGGTGACTAGTTCCTGTACCAAACATACACTATGCTAAGGATATATTATTTTGAGGGAGAACTGTCTGTGCTGCCTTCCTTTTTGACTCCTAGGATTTTTTCCCTTGAATACATCAGGAAGATATTTTTATATGATTATGTCCTCTTGGTTAGCAGAAAGGATGCTATCACCTTCAGGATACCTCAAGGAGTGGGCCCCTTTATAGTAAACACAAGAGATGTTCTGAACCAAGTGGAAAAATTGCTAGAGGAAATTCATTTACCCAAAGATGGAAAATGTAATTATGACCCACACAACATTATATACTCTTTTAGTAAATATGTTGCAAGGGAACTTCACAAGCATCAGCCTAATCCAATTTTGGAAAGAAAAACCAATTTGGACACCTGGGAGGTTGTACATGAGATCATAAAGCAATTATCTCAGGGTGAACTGGAAGGGCAGTAGAAAGACCCTTCAGTGATTGATTTAACAGAGGGGGATGCTTCTCAGAAGCCACCCCAACACTATGGAACAAAAATAGATGTTACTGAGGCCATGAACATAGACCCCCTGACAAGGGAATCATCAAAGAAGCAGAAGACAGACACTCAACAAGGATAGGGACAGATGGTCCCATTATTTGGTACAAAGGGGGAAAGCAAGACATCTGATGTTAAATCACCCTTTTCTATCCAATTTTTGAAATCTGCAATGTTCACACCTATTGAAGGGACTAAATCTCAAGAAGGGGAAGCCAGTGGGTCACAGGGCTCATTAACTTTGTTTACTTAATTTCAAAACATTTTCAAACAAATAAAAATTAACAAGAAAATGCTGTTGAACTATATTTAAGGACCCTGCCTCCTACCAAAGTACTTTCATCTCTTTAAAAAAAGGGAGGTTTTTAAAATATTGTTGTGTTAGAGTCTCATCTATAAAAACCCAAGTCTAATGCATATTACAGGGCCAAAAAATGACTTTAGATGTGTATAGAATGCATTACACATATAAGATGGGTCTTCACTAGTAGACAACTGACATGTTACATAGGGGTGTTACTCAAAACCATGCCAGGGAGAGGAGACTTAAAGATGTTGTTAATAAGATGTAAAAGTAGTTGAAGTATGAAAAGGTATCAACCATGTAAAGAAATCACATAATCACAGAATTAGAACAGAAGATAGTTCATTTGGGAACAGTTCGTCGGAATGTAGATAAAAGAAAAGAGCTACCAAAGGATAAGCAAGAGGAAATTGTTGTGTTGAAAAAGAAGCTGAAGATCCTAGGGCCTACCCCTGCACAAACATCAGAGCTTGTAGACGCCCAAGAAAGAGAAGAAGAATTGAAGAAAAAGGTTACTGAGTTGGAACAACAAAACCAGGATCTAAAGGACAGAGTTACACTATTGAAAGCAGAAGTAAAAATACCATCAGAAGAGAAAACAAAATAGAAACCAACTCCTGATGCACTGGCCCAAAAGTTGGCTTCAATGTCCTTCTCTGAAGCAAATTTAAGCTCTTAGCTTTGATAAAGGAGAAAGATGCACAGCTCCAAAGCTTGAAGGATAATTTTGAGGAATAGTCCAGAATCATAGAGGACTTTAATACCAAGGAAAGAGACCTAAAGTCTGAGATTCATAATCTAAGGAGGAAGCAAAATCCCAAGGTCATTCTCAAAAGTGCTAGAAATAGTATCTGGGCTGAGATTACTAAACTAATTGAGGATAATTGGAAACATTTTACAGTTATACATGAGGAGATTTAGATGGTGATGGACACTAGAGCTGAAGTGAAAAGAATAACAAATGAGCTGGGAGATAAGCCTGATAAAGCTGCATCTTTGGTAAGTGGGTTAAATTCACAATACATGAAAACTCTAGTTTCTTTGGGCATCAGAGACAGGATTGAAACCATTGAGCATGCCCAGAAAACACTAGTCAAAAGACAATTGGTGACTAATGCAGATTTAAAACAGAAAGGGCTGGAAGAATCTATCATAAATTTCCAGAACACCTTCAGTAGTGTGGTAAACAAATGATTTCCATCTTTCTTTGCTGGCCATGGAGAATTATATGATCTGGACAAGTACAGAGAGATATTATGGGAAGAAAAGTAAAATGAGTCCTCTATTACTATTGTGGGAGAGGTGCTAAAATGAAAATACATTCACTCCATGCTACATAATTATTTTTTGTTACAACTCCCATAAATCTGAGATAGATGAAACCAGGAAATGTAAAGGTCTCCAATTTTCATGGGACATGAGTCTTGAAACTAAAGTGTTGATTGTATATGAAATCAATGCTCAATTTTAAACATAAAACACGGTTCAGTTGAAGAAGACAAAAACTCTTTAAGGGTTTAACAGCCTGAGTTCCAATTCACAACTTGAGTTCCAAGTGTCAATTGTGTGATAGGTCGTAATTTAAGTGATGGGGAGAAATATACAAATGCCAAGTAAGTTCAGGAAATAGCCCAAGTTAAAGCTCAGTGTCACAAGTGTTTCCAAGCTCACGCCGACGTGAGAAATCAAGTAAAAACAAAGATCCAAGTAATCTTATTAAGTAGGAAATATTTCAGAGCAACAACATAATTTCTTTATTACAGCTGTGGCAGAAATAATGTATGGTTTGTTATATAAACTGGAATTAAGGGATACGATTCTATTCGGGAGATAGAGCATATTTAGAACTTCCTCAAATTTTGGAAATTAGCTCCATAAAAAGAATAGCAGCTCTGGATTTCTAGATAACAGTTCTAAATTTCAAGTTGTATGGATCACCAGTTAAAGATCAACCATGCATTCCAAGCTGGAGCATAGGGCAAAAAATACAGGTAGCAGAGTATTTCCAACAGATCGAGCAGAGATTCTAGGACATTTTCAAAATTTGATTGTAGTTAAATAGTAACCTACCTTGACCTATCCAGGATTTTTCTCACTTTGTTTAAAATGAGGCTGGGATAGGTCTTCCTCATTCCAAATTTATGCTAATAGTTGGATTTGTGTGATGTTTTCACCATTATGATGTGTAGTAAATAACATTAAAAAAAAATTATGATAAGAGCGCACCTGCAGAGATCTGCAATATAATACAACACCAAATGGTACTAGGACTAGCATTTCTGGAGATGGCGTATATTGAAGGTGGACAGAGCAATATCCTGAAGCTCTGGTCTACATATCACCACTAACTCGTCAGCTAGGATTATGCATTTCATTTCTGCTAATGAACAATGGATTTTGCATTGTGGCTACTTTAAATGGTTTTCTGCAGATTCTACTTGATGGATGTTAGTGCAAACAACGTGCCTTCCTGTGACTTCATTCTAGATCTATTAGCTCAGTGTTGGATGATATTTACAACGGCTACCTGACAGACCATGAATTTTAGCAGGCGGCCCTCCTCTATGCCACGTATGGAAATGTTGGTATCTTTGGAGAGTTTGGATCTGCATTTTTTTGTGTCATCGTTGTCTTCGGTATATGTAAACAGACTCCTGCGAGCCTAAGCTTTTCCCTACTGAGTCTACCCTATGTCAAATGCGCGTTCATTCTCTTGTTGAATGGGGTTCTATCTTAGGCGTATCATTTCACCAGCAATTTTACCCAACCTCTTCCATCTCCCAATGTTCTCCTGCAACTTGGTGGTTTTTTTTTCTCCCTCCTTTGGCTGCGCATTGCCATCTTTCGCAGCCCTCTGCCAAATTCGTGCCTAACCTCTCCCATATTTTTCCTCCAAGCTGCGTCGAATCAATGTCTTCCAGCTCATTAGCTTTGGGAACTCTTTTACCCATGAAATGGTTGTGCGCCCTCCCTCCCATATCCTATTAGGGTTTCAATTTTTTTTAGTTTTCGAAATTATTTTTCCCTATGCTTTGGTGGGGAAGAGGAGGATATATATATATATATTCAAATGAATTCGAAAAGGGATAAGAGGTATATAAGGGATAATAGGATAGGAAAATTGTTGATGGAAATGGAACTAATAAGAGAAAGGAGGGGATAGCGAAAATAAGAGTGGGGATTTTGATTTTCTAAAATAGGGGATAAGTAAAAGGAGAATTCTTTTAAAGGAGGGTTTTTTTTATTTTTTGCTAATTGAAAAGGAAAGGGGATAGAAGGAAATAATAGGCCATGAACGTCAAGGTTAATAAAGGGGGATTATGAATAAAATGAAAAGGGGAAAAGGATGTTTAAAAGGAAAATTTGGTGAAAGGGAAGATGAAGTGATTCTTATAAATGGAGAGAGAATTATTTCGAGTTTAAAAATTGTAGCCATTGGCATTTTATGGCGAAAAAGACATATGGGGTGGACTTTAAACTTTTTGGACATAGTCGTGGAGGAGATACTAGAAAAATGATGTTGCAACTCAATTAAAAAAGGATGCACTTTTAGCAACTTTAACTGACATGACACAAAATAGATGCTCTTGCCGAAAATTCGACTGACTGTCGAGACGGTCAAACTAACTCTATTTTGTCCAAAGAAAATATGAATGTAATTAGTGTGATGAGCCAAACGTAACAGTTGAATTCTAAACATGATGATGTTGACAATGGGAAATGGGTAAACTTCATGGAATGACTACATGATACATAACGACACATAAGACACATTAACTGTGCAAATCTTCCTAAGGGGTCATATGACAACAAAAATGGATAAATAAGATATGAGTAGGACAAGCACATCATGTTGGACATGACAATACAGCCTGAATGATCTAGTGAAAATTTTTAGTAGGTCCACCTTTGGTGTCATGCTTTGACTACTTCGAAAGCATGTCGATGTTGAGTAGCAACCGTGTCTACATAAGCTTTTGAACACATGTCTCATCTCATTGCCTGTTATCAAACCATGCTCTTGTTGGTATAATATATGTTTTAATATTATAATTTTGTACATGCAACTAAGTTGGAATTGAACAACTGGTGTCATTTGTCCTATGTGAGTTTAACGATACATTTAAGTATATTCTAAGGGCATGTTTATACCCTCCTTTGATGGAATCTACGGATTTTACACCCCTGTAATAGTACATGAGAGTTCCATTCATGAGTCCCAAATGGAAAGGTACAAAAATATCCTCAATGACCAGATTAGGTGCAGGCTCGACATTTTGAATAGGATCCATTATTGTCATAGAGGCGATAATGGACAACGTTAGCGTCGTTGGAGAGGCGGAACCATATTTGATGATAATGAAGGGAGCAAGAAGTTAAATACAAATTCTTTACATTTACCAGATTACCAATTTCAATAGGCAAACAGCCTAAAAACATGTTGATTCCAAGATAGAGGTTAGTCAATTAACTCACCATGTTTCCAATCTTTGGGGGAATGATGCCAGAAAGAGAGTTGTTCAAGGGATCTAGAGACGCCGACCTTCTTATCTTCTCGAGCTCGGATGGAAAACTACCTGTAAGAAAACTATTACCCAGATTAATAACCACCATTTTTTGAGGTCACCAAGTTGTATTGGTATGCTTTCAAAAAGACTATTGCCATTCAGGTCCAAGTACCTCAACGTCTCAGAAACGGTGCCAAGATATATCGGTATGCTTCCAATGAAGGAATCCATTTTAAATGAAACCAATAATGCCCCCTCTCGCTTGGGGTTTCTTCCTTCGCCTCTGCCTCCCCATCTATCGTCTCTTCCAAATTGCACCAAGTTGAATAACATCATTGGATACGACATTCATTATGGGCATTCTGTAGAAATGGGTAAAATACAACAAGGGGTGAAGGTCCTAGTCGTTCGTGCTCCACAATGGAGTCATGTCCTATGTTAATATGTTATTAGTTTGTGTTTGGTTGTAAAGGGTTTGTCACATTTTTTTATTAATGAGAGGTGAATGTATTAAACAAAATGTATAATGGGACTATAGCAATGACTTTGTTAGAGATATGAATGTGAATGTGGTTAGTATTGGAATGGAATATTTTCTTTTCTTTTCTTTTTTTTTGTTGAAAAAGTATCAATATAATACATCCTAAAATTCCTAAAATCCCAATATAATACATCTTGAAATTCCTAAAATCCCAGTGTGTATCCATTTTCTCTTTTAGAGATTTATTTTACACCATTAACAATTTATTTATTCAAGTCAACATGAGGAAATATGAGAATTATGGTACAACTCTTTTTTAAAAATAATTATAGAAAAAAGGAGGATTTTTTTTCTTTTTGAAATGAAGGATATTGGCGATCTTTTGTAGGGGGATACCTAAGGGGAAATTTAGAACTTTCCAAACTCAAGTGCAAGAAGAACCATGATGAATGGATGCATATGGAGAATTAATATTGGAGGTTTTGGAATTGACAATTTTTAGTTAACACGACGCAAAATACATGAACTTAACAAAACTTTAACAGACTGTCGAGAGGGTCAAACGACGATGGTTTTCCTCAAACAAAATATGAACGTGACCAGTTTGACGAGCAAAACACAATGACACCAAATTATATTGACATTATAACCTATAGGTTATAGTAGCATCCTTATCCCCATGTTTATGAATTGTTTTTACTTATAACGCTCGTGACTTAAGTGACTTCAATATTAGAACCATGGTAACTCTTAATTTGTAATTAAAAACAATTTTACAAAAAGATGGGAGGATTTTGTTTCTTTTCAAAATGGAGGATATTGGAGATTTTATGCAGGGGAGAGACCCGAGGGGAACTTTATAACTTTCCAAACCCAGGCGCGAGGAAGAGAACCATGATGAATGGATGCATATGGAGAATTAATTATATATTTAGAGGTTGTGAAATTGACAATTTTTAGCTAACATCGTGATGACAAAAAAACATAAACTTGTTCGAAACTTTAATAGACTACTGAGAGGGTCAAACGATGACGGTTTTGTTCAAACAAAATATGAACATGACCAGTATGATGATCTAAGCATAATGACACCAATTTCACGAGTTCTTGACAATGTCGAAAGGGAAAGACACAACAAATATCCAAGACTCGACTCAACCACACTATGATGATGCACACTATGCAACTTGGCAGATCTGTCGAAGGGATAATACAGAAGCAAAAATGGTGAAATAAGATATGTACATGATAATCTCATCAAATTGAATATGACAGTACAGATTAAATGACCTTGCAAAAAATTTCACTAGGTTCTCCTATGGCATCATGTTTCAACACTAGTTCGTGTCTCTGAATCCATCTACAATGTTAAAAATTTACTAAATTTTAACACCGCAGATGGATTCAGGGACCCCCTAAAGGGTCCCTGAATCCATCTGCGGTGTTAAAATTTAGTAAATTGTAACATTAATAGTATACAACTTGGATTATTTTTCAATACACATCTCCACGCATTCTCTTACATGCGAAGTTCCGTCCACATGGTTACCCGCATCCGGGGATTAATTAACAAATTTTAAAAACAATGAAGAGATATAGTTAAATACTTATCTTTTTCAAAAGAAAGAAAACCTGTAACTTAATATTCAAGAATAAATCAAAATTTTAATAATCTTTACAAACCAAAGAATTAAAATTATAATAGCATTTACAAACTAAAAATCTTTTATATATAAACAAAGAAATTTCCCAAATTTATTTTTAAAAGTAATACTGCACCTACTTTACCAATCACCCAAATCCATCTACTCAACTCTAGCTACCATGTGCAAAGATGATGTTTTTATGGTTGTGGAAAGAAAAAAACCCCAATCCACTCAGATTAAGATTTAATAAAAGGAATATCACACCCACTTTACCAATTATCCAATCGAGTTGAGACTTGATAATTATGTGTCACATCCAAACGGTGTTCGCCTATCACTATTCATAATCATCTTTATTGTTTGGGGTTGTAAGTTATTTCATTGTCAGCATGGCAGGATATGGAGCGCTAGAACGGAAATCATATATCAAACGAGTACCCATTAAAACCATCTACTAAGTTATTGATCTCAGCCATGGTCTTCTACAAATCAGGAGCAAATCCTTAGCATTTTCCCATGATAAAACCTCAGGTAAGCCCTAATTCTAGGGTTTTCTACTTATCTCGGCCATGATATTCTGCAAATCAGGAGCAAATCCTTAGCATCTTCCCATGATAAAACCTCGGGTAAGCCCTAATTCTAGGGTTTTCTACTTCAACACTTAGCCTTGATCCGCATTTAAGAGTGCATCTGTTTGTCCTCAAAAAGAAATCAGAATCCTAGCTCTAGGGTTTGGGACTTTTTATTTCGTCGGTGTTGTATGGATTCTGGCCCATGTTTCCAATTTGTAAGCATTTTGGTATTGTCGATTCTTGCGTATGGTTCCTTTAAACTCAAATGAATGATTACAACTGGCCCAAAGAGGTCGATTAAGTCACTCCAACAGGGGATACTCTTTTGTAATATCCCTCTCTTTATTCCTATCAGATTATATAAATGTATATTGTAATCTATGAGGCCCTGGTGAGGAGCTCAAGGCCAAGGCCCCACTAGTGGACCATGAAAAAAAAGCATTGTTATCTTATTTTCCAAAATGTAACTATTATGGTAAACTAGGAAGACATGAAAAACATAAATAGGGATGATAAAGGTCATCTTGGTGCCAGAAAGCACGTGAAGAAGAGCAATGAGTTATTCCTATCCCTAAGGTCGTAAGTATCATCTTAAGATAGTCCCATCCAAGAAGGAATGCCGAAAGAAAATACTTTTCGCCTTGGGATCTAAGTAAGATGCTTTGACATAGGTATAAATACCAATATATATATATATATATATGTTAATCCCTATGTGTAATACTGATATGATTAAGAGATTATTACAAAGGTTATAATTATCTAAAGATTAGTATTAATGACCAAAGCATTACCTATAGGTATTCACACCAACATGTATATATGTATATGTTAATCCCTATGTGTAATACTAATAGGATTAAAAGATTTTTATAAAGTTTATAATTATCTAAGGATTTGGTATTAAGGACCAAAGTTGTACCTATAAATATTCACAACAATATTTATATGTATATATTTGTATAGATATATTGTTTTAATTAGAGAAGTTTGTAACCAAGAGTTATTACAATCAAGGAAATGCTCGAACAAGTGTAAAAATATTTTTATAGAGGGACACCCTTGTGTTTAAACTTTTAGTTTACCATACCACTTCTAGTGGGATATAACCAAGATTATCTTGTTGTTTATGTGTTTTATGGTGGACTGGTGGGGCAGATTCTCCAATGAAGAGAACGTTGATGTATAGTCCAAGGTAATAGATGGAAGAAGGCAGTTCGTGTGGAAAATTTATAGCTATCTATGCTATTTAATAAGGAATATTGGGCAGCTATTATGGGAAACTCTTAGTATACTTTAGTTAAAACTGTTAGTCCACCTTGAGAAATTGGCTGAGGCTAGAGCGCCTTTTGGTCAGGCTGCCGCCATTTTCCTCCATGTTGGAGAGCCAAGTGCTATCGAGGGACAGGTGTACCTTTTTTAGGTGATTACCTCTCGTTCATAAGGAGAGTGGAGTTGGAAGGCCAGAGAGGACTCCACGAGGGAGGATGGAAGCTTCTGTTTTAATTTTAGTTCCATGAAGGGAGAGGACGGCTCCCTCAGCCCGATCCCCATCTTGCTTAGGCTTCTAACAAATCCCTATATGAGTATGTTGTCGACGAAGGTTCCTAGGGTGATCTCTGCGTGGAAAGAACGGTTTCTACAAGGAAGAGATGATCACAGATACGATATAGATCATAGATAATGCTCTAACTTGCTTCTACATTTTTTATGGATCGCAGGATAAGGGTTGCTTCTATATTTCGAGGTAGACCATAGATACGATTTGTGTCCTTTTGTGAGAAGGAGATGATCGTAGGTATTACTATGCGTGTTATCTATGTTTATGTACGAGCACTGGAGGTAAGTAACTCATTTTGGGTATAATGCCTTCTCCTCTTGAAGGAGCGTGCTGTTTTCACTTCTTTCCATTTGATGTAAGAGATCTTGCACATAAATGATCTAGTATAAGAATGTGACACATTTCGGTGGAATTCTGCATAATAGAGATGTGATATTCGATTCAAACTCTTCACGGTGTGAGTTAGGGATTCAATGTCTCTGTAATTTTTCCTTTAATAAAATCGCATGAGTCATATGAATGTATGGTGTATTCAGCAAAATTGTCGGAACAATCCCCACAACTTGTTTTAGATACCAGGGTCCTAGAGGTTAAATCTCGTTTTGAGAAGGTGAATTCTCCTTGTTTCTGCGTTAAGGGGCAACCATCATAAACCGGCTTACTGTGGGTGATAGAACTTCGAGCTAGGGATAACCCTGGTGATCCCAATAGAATAAGAAATTAAGTCTTACATTCTAGGATTACCCCTGAGAACCAATCCGATCTTGGATTTGTATCTTCGCCCTTACCTTCCATTACAACACTCGTTTCGGAAGGGATGACAGTAGGTTTGCAAAAGTTAGTCATCTTTGTGGTCCTGTTGTTGGTTAGATCTCTGCGTTATTCAGAGATCATAATTTTTCTTTAAACTTTCTGCTTGTTAATGTGGATCTCTGTTGGATCAATGGCACCAGGTTGGGTGAGATCTTGTTGTATTCAGAGATCGTAGTTTCTTAAATATTTCTACCTTATTAGTGTGGATCTCTGTTTGATCTGGGCGAGATCTCAACCTCTATGGAGATTGTAGTGTTTACATAAAAAACACAAGTTAGTTAATAAAAGATGTTTTACATATTTGGTAAATAATAAATTTTCTTCGGTGACTTGTCGAAAGGAAATCTAGGTTATAATACTTTTATCATGCAAACCTTCAGCTTTGATCCCTGCCTCTACATGATCCATTATGGCGTAGTTGTAAATGACATGAACCATTGGGTGGGTTAAATGCTTCGGACTTCTTTCTTGTATTGTTAAACCCTGGGAAACTCTCATGTTGCAGAGATTTTGTTAACAGAGTTATTGATAGGAAAGACACTTCCTGTCTATAGTTTAGGCGATAATTATAAAGAGGTTGAGTTTCTTCTTTTTAACTTGCTGTTGTTTAAAGCTAAGTTTTACATTAAAGCAACTGTCAACCAAACGCATATTACCTTCCTATAAGTGATAGCATATAGTGTATTTCTATACATTTCTGTGGGTTATATTGTTATAGAGGGAATTGGGTTTTGCAGGATTGTTGTATTTAAGATCACTGAAAATCCTTATGTTACACCTTCAGTCAAATTCACCCAGGGCTTGGACCTGATCCCAACTGCTTATTCATGTTTCCAGGGGGGTTGATCCTTGGTGGGCGTACTGATATGCCACTCTCTTCACCACTGAACCACAACTCTATTAGCATTTTGTTTTATCAATTTTTTTGTCACCATTTTTCATTGTAAACGTTGACAATTCCTCCTTTTTTTTCTATATTTTTAATGGGAAAAATAGAGATATGTTAAGGAGTGTATTTTTTCTTGTACACGACATTTGCCTGTAATACTTACCTACATTCTTGAGTCTTAAATTTCATTAAGGGCTTATATACAGTAATGGACTTTTATATGGAAGAACTCGACCTTGATTTCATCTGCTTACTTCCCACTGCCTAGGTCTATATGAAACATTTAAGGATTTCATTTTTTTACATAAAAAACTGGCATCTCCCAGTGATTACTAAGAATTTTTTGAATGTATCTTATTTTCAAATCCAAAGTTTTAGGCATCTTAATATGTTTTATGTGCTTTGAACCTTAATAGCAAGATTCAGCCATATTGCATTATGCTTTATGGAATTAAGCAGTAGTATACAATTCTGTGAATTTTCCATACAGTACAAATATGACATAGTCAACTTACTTCTGATTGTCTTTGACAATATACCTCGTCTATTTAATCCCCATGAATCTTGAATTTCAATGATGGCTTACATACAGTTTTAGGCTTTTATCTGCAATGAATTTAGCTTGCTTTCATCTGTTTACTTCCCACTTCCCTAGTCTATATGAAAACAATCAAAGATTCAATTTGTGAATGTAACTTACCTTCAACTCCAAAATTTTAGGGCTCAAGATATGTTTTATGTGCTTTGAGCTATACTAGCAAGATTCAGCCATTTTGGATTTTGCTATATGGAAATTCAGCAGTAGTATGAATTTTGATGATTTTTTTGTACATTACTGATAAATGTCGTTGATCAATGATAATAGACCTCATCTTTCATACTGGATTTTTACATTATGTATATTTTCCATATCAAATCGCATTTGAATTTGAATTATGAATGAATGTTGCTAATATGTTTTGAACATCAATATCCCACCAAATAAATTAAAATACAGTTTTGCCATGTCAAAATTTGATGTTTCATTTTTTGCAAGTGTGAGGTTTGTATTACCGAAACTTGTCTGTGTATTACGTTTTCTGTTCTTGCATGGCTGATTTTCTTCTTGAATGGATTGACTGGAATGATTGTCATTGCAGAGGTTCTTCATACCCTGCAATTGCAGAAGAAATTAAAGATGTTGCAAGTAAGGACCCTGCTCAGCGGAAGTTGTTTGTGCGTGGATTGGCTTGGGAGACTTGTTCACAGACTCTATGCGACATGAGTGACGATGACATGGTTATGTGTCACTTGTATATATGTGGTCTTATGATTGAAACATAGATTTATTTGGGTTTTAGTGTTTGTTTGTTTGATTTTTGTTTTTGTCCATGGAAAGCTTAGCTTATATACTATAGTTTGCCTTTGTTTGTCGCTTGCTTGTTTTATGCTATATATGCATTTGATGTTTTGCATGCTCGAGGTGTCAATCCATCATGCTTGAGGCTTCAACTTGATTTACAATGCAGTAACTAAAGGACACCTGAAGAGTCTAAAGGAGGTTATGAGAGGAGCTTTGGAAAAATGTTAAAAAGTGTTTACTTTTGTGCTTCTCTCAGGCATTTGAACAGTATGGGGAGATTGAAGAAGGTGTTGTTATTATGGATAAGGCATCAGGAAAGTTGAGAGGATTTGGCTTTGTCACATTTAAGCATATGGATTTTGCTCAAAAGGCATTGAAGGATCCTAGAAAGACTATTGATGTACGTATTTCCTTTGTTGATCTAGTAACTATTGATTTTTTTTATTTTGAATGCTTTATATTTGTGCACTCTAATATCTTATTGAATTTGAAGGATACAATCATTAAAGGATTAAGCATGATGCTTTTCCAACTTGTTTCTACTTTATCAATATTATGTCTCATGAAGAATTTCCAGGCATCTTGATGATTGTTTTCACCAACAATGTAGATATGCATACATTCAAATCTGAATTTCCAACTCCAGTACCTTGTGATGTTTATGATTTGCTTCAATACACCAATCAGTGTTTCCTTTACAGGCACCTTCACCGTTGCTTTAAGTTTTGAGTATTTTAACTAACAATTAAGCTGGGAAAACATGGATGCACATTGCATATATATCCAAATACCAAAGACACTGATGCCTCTCAATTCTAAACTGCCTTCATTGTGCCACTGTTAATTCTTTATGGTTTTATTTGGATATGCATCATGTGATTACACCCAGCACAATGAATAGCTTAAATTATTGATTTTTTGGAATTTAACGACCTGATCATTGGCATCCAAACTCATAGACCCAGTAGTCCAAGGTGCAAGTGTTTTTATTTTATTGTTATTTTGCATAATATTTGGCTGATTTTCTGGGGGAGATGATAGATTCAAACTCACCACATAACTCCAATCCATATTCTGCTGCTAAAATTCGTATTCCACTTATACATTGCTCTTTTCTCTGATACTATGCAACTTCTATGGTTAACTTTTCTTACACAATGGAAATCAAACAACCCTAATTCATTATCTTAAACTTTCTATTTTTATTTTTTTTATAATTTTTGTATCCATTTTATGTTAATTTTCCAAGGGAGAATTACTATAAGCAATCTGGTAGTGGCGAGCACAGGTCCTAGTCAAAGTGCAGATCAGGCTCAAAGGAAACTTTACATTGGTTGTCTCTCATATGACACGATCAATGATAAGCTTCTATAATTTTTTTCCAAATATGGAGAGATAGAAGAAGGTTCAGTTACATATGATAAAAATACCAATAAATCTAGGTTACAAATCGAAGATTTCAGTTTTTCTTTAGGAATGGTCGCATAAGATGCTTCGCTTGTTAGAGGTTTATGTAATGTTTTTCCAAGGTCTAGTTTATTTGGCTATATTTGTGTTGGTTAATGCTGTATGTATTTGTCACCAATAGGGGCTTTGCATTTGTGACTTTCAAGACTGTGGAGGCTACAAAGCGGGCACTTAAGGAACCAAACAAAACCATTGATGTAAGTAATAGCTAGTAATGGATGATATTGATCATACTTGTTGAAAGGAAGTTGTTGAACTTGACACCAATGTTTTGTGGTTGGCATGCAGGGAAGGATTGTTACTGTAAAACTTGCTTATGATGGTCAGAAGGAGAAGCCATCATCACACCCTGCCAGGTCTCCACAAATGCAGCCAATTCCACAGATACAGACAACTTATGGAACATAATATCCAAGCCTGAACTCATATCATAGGCCATTGCCACAGGTACCACCGCCTATTGGTTTCTTAGCGCATCATTCAGGCCTTCCAGCATATGCATCTCAGCCTCCTCCATATGCAGGAATTTCATCTGCTTCTCAATATGGCACTCTAAGCTCGACAACACCATACGGCTCAAACTAGTATGCAAAATATGCAACCTCCATCCACAATCCATGCCTAGTTCAATCAGGATTGCATACAACAGGTTCTGGAGTAGGTTCTAGTGGGGGCTACCCATACTATGGTTCTACTGGAACTAGCTTTTAATCCACCAATTTTTTTTATTGAGAAATTTTCTGACATTTTTTACGTCTGTATGTACTGTATCTTTGTTTTCAAGAGCATATCTGGTGCTTCCTATGCCTTTCAACTAAATTTATTTCCTGCTTCTTCCTACATTCCCTTGGGGGCCTTTGGTAAAGCATTATTACCTGAGCCAAGTTTCCACAAGCATTTTCTTAAAGTCATGTCCCAGGGTTCGATTTTGCTTCTTAGGTTTGAAAATGTCATCATTTTTCTGAGGCTTTATTATAATTCTATTACTTCATATCTCGGGTCTTCATTGAGCCTAATTTTTCCACTCGCATTTTCAAAATTCATATTGCAGGGTTTCATTGCTTAAGGTTCGAAATGTCATTGTTTTTCGAGGCTAGCTTTTATTTAGTTTTCTTATTTACGTATCCTTGGTTTGATTATTCATTATCATTATCTGTGCTGAGTTTCTACTTGCATTGTCAAAATTCATGTCCTATGGTTCAGTTTTGCGTCTCAGGTCTGAAAATATCTTCATTTTTTCTAAGGTTATCTTAATATCTTTCTATTATTTTCATAACCTAAGGCTTTATTAAAGAATTGTTACCTGAGCTAACTTTCCTTGGCATTTTCTAAATTCACATTTCAGGGTCTTATAGTGGTTAAGTGTACTAGTTAATTCCTTCTTGCAGGTTACAGGTTCAAATCTAGAGGGTAGGGTGTGTACATTACCGTGAGCAATTAAATTGTTGTGTGGGGGGCTCCCTTATCCAACAAACACTACATAGTATTCAATGTTTGTCAAAATTACATGGACCCTTAGTGGGATGATTCCTTAGATAGTTTGCCTTGGAAAGTTCAGGTTGATCTATGGCTACATGTTCATATTCCATTGAAGGTGGGTGGTCAGTTACTCTTAAAACATTAAAAACGATTTATTCCACATTTGTTTGAATGAGATTTTATGATCCCAGTGGAAACTGTTTGATTGAAATATGCGTCAAATTGTGATTCCCTTTTTATTTTCTAAAAGAGCATAATATAATGTAAAGTGCTGTAATTCTCCAAACTGTGATGCTCTTTTTCTTTTCTTAGAGTTTAATAAGTTGTGTCACACATTATTTGCAAGTTGTGTGGTACATAGGACATTAAAAATGTGAGCTTTTTTTTTCTAGTTTTATCAGATGTGGGTTGTGCAAGTGCATATGATCTGTGCCTGCTTGTTAGAGCTTTCTGTAAATCCAAGTTCTCTACCCCCAGGGTCAGAATGATCTCCAGTAACCAACTACAACAAGTGGGAATAAGTCAATCTAAGAGATGATATAATCCTAGGAAGATAGGCTTAGCTGGGACTGTCATGCGCGGCAAAGGAACCTTCTGCATTCAATTGAGAGATGTCCACCTTTGGGAACTTTCCTTTGGAAAGAACTTGTGTGGTGTGGTTACACTAGTCCCCATGCCCCCTGGAAAATTACTTATTCTCTCAATGGCTCTACCATTCTGGAATTCTCAAGAGACTGATCGGTTGGTTTAAGAGGATTATCCTTGCAAAATGGGTTATGGACAAATTTAGTTAGGTGAAGTGCAACATGAGGTACACTTTGAATTCAAAGGGCTTCACTGTTAGGCCATTGTCCTTTTTCTTAAGGACAGATGCCCATGTTCTCACGTCAGTCCTTGGGATCTATAAAGACCTTGGGTTGGATGAAGCTACCCTAGTTATCTAAATTACAAGAAGTTTTGACTAAATTTAATTTAGATATTAATGTTCATTGAAAGTCAAAGTTCGATTAAGATAAGGAGAAGGCAAGAACACAATAGAGGAAAAATAACTTAAAAGAAGAAAATGATTGGGAGGTGCCAACCCAATGAGATAGGGAACAATGAAGCTTAAGAAGGAGGAGGTTCCCTTGATGAAAACCTATTTCTTGGGAGAGGTGTTTCTAGCATTCATGGTGGAAAAGAGATGCGTGATGAGCATAAGGCCATAGTAGTTATTAGGTCTCCAATGCCTCGCAAGTCAGTCTATCACGTGATCTTGTAAGTTGGCTATGAAGCCTCTTTACACTAGTTGTGATACTAATGAGAGCAAACTCCACGTTGATGAGTGGGACCCCATGTTGCAAGGTAATTGGAATATGGTTTACCTCCAGTTTTGATGTATCATGGAAATGTTTTGGATACATATATTATATGCCACAGATTCTATAAAGATAACTAACCAGTCCCCATCTTTTTCTTCTACCCAGTCAATACTTCTTGGCATTTGTGCAGTGTGATACCAATTTCCAAGAGGTCTCATCCGAACTGTTTGCAGTAGACTGAAGCTACATTTTATTTTACTATTATTGGTTTTTGACTCATATGGTTATAGACATTGTCATTTGCAAAGAAGTCTTTATTAGAGAACTTTTCTAAGTCTGTTAAGTTCTTGTTTCTGCATATCAGTGTTTGAATGTTGATGGTATTGGAGGGTGGTTGATAAAGTTTTTTCCAGCACGTTCTCAGAATTTTAACCCCTTGAGTTGTGTGCAGGTTTGTTATAACACTAGTGATTGATGCCTCCAATGACCAATATGGGCACCAAGCGAAAACACTGTGAGGTAGAGACTGTTGGAGATGATTAGTTTCATCTCAATAGAAGGCAAAGAATAGAGGGTAGTGACAGGGAAAGCCAAGTCAGTGGTCATAGTGCACTAGCAGAAGTGTATAATTACCGGTCCAACTTTGTTCAAGAAGAGGAAGATCTTCTAATCAATTTATATAATGTCAGTGATACTATTGTAATTTCTAGTGATGTTACAGGCAAATCCTTCTAGAGTCATTACTCTGACGGGAATGTTGGAGTTAAGATTCAGGGTATTGCACAGGATGGATGCTCTAGGACATCTTCAAGGGATGGAGTTTTAATTGAAAATTGGAAAGCTTAAGAGTTACAGAGTCTGAATGAACATGGCAAACTTGATCAATGCTATGAGAAAAATGATCACATGGAAGTAGGGAATCAAAGTTCTGATAAGTTCAAAGAAAATGGTGGGGGCACAAGTACAGCTGAAACTAATGCTTCAGTTCGGATTGAGGGAATTCACATGCCTAACAATAAACAGATAAACTTTATTAGTAGGAATGCATCAACAGAATGTAATTTCAAGCAGGCTTCCTATGCTACTAGAACACCAGTTAAAGAGAAAATATTCACATAGGTACCAACAAGCACCAAAATGTTACTTTCAACAAGTCTGCTAGAAGGAGCCAAAGTTCACTATTTGTCCTAGGGAGGGAATATGGTAAGTTTTGGATATTCTGTGGCTTTCATATACACTATTATGCAGAGATAGTTGTCTAGGGGTATATTATACAATTTTTCTGAAAGTGTAGTCGTTTTTTTTGTATTTGTTTCCTGTTTAGCGGCTCAATGACATGATTAGAGGGATTGTAATCAAATTCCTTTGTAGAATTTGTGAAGGAAAACATGTGAGTTTGGAAGACATTTCCTAAGGTTGAAACAATTTTAGGTGATTAACTATTTATAATAATTAGATATTCAGTTGAATTGTGCCATTTCTAATATTTGCACAACGATGTGGATGTTTTTATTAGCAATTCACCATTTCCAATTTTGAAAAGCATGCTGGAAGTGGAGCGAAGAGACCCATCAGTTTCATATTCTTTAAGAATGGCACATCTCTTCGTGATCTGGTGGACATTTGCAGGTCTACTACAACACACAAGTTTCGGGATGCCATTAAGGAAACTATACAGAGCACATCGAGCAAAAATATATATGCGTGTAAAAAATGTGGAGGTAACGAACTCCAAAATCATTTCATTTAATGTTAATCTGGGCAATGACTTAATTTCACCAGTAATTCAAATATGGTATTGGTCTATGCATATTATCTATAAATTTTTCTCTGTTTTGATAGAGGTCTCTTTAATTTAAGTTTCCCATGGGAAATTTTCATATTTAAACAAAATAGATGTGAAAAACCTGGCAATCCACAATTTCACACATGATCCTATGGCCCAGCCATGGTTTTGGTTTCTTATTGCCACTTGTTTAATGCACACTTTGAAATTGGCCTCTAAGACAAAGAATTGAGAGTTGGGACCTCTTCTAAAAGATTCCCATCACATGGGTATATAGAAATTCGAATCCCAACATTCTAAATAGTTGATGTGTTCCCCAATGGGTTGAAGTATTCCATTTCATGTCTAGAGTTCTAGAGTTCTCATTCTAAGCAGATGAAGACCCCCTTATTTGTCCTAGGTTTTATTTGTATAGAGCAAGGTGACCATCCGTCATAGCATTTTTTTTCCAATCCATGATTCTATGCCCATTATATATTAGTAATGAGAGGACTTTAACATAGAGACTGTCACACAAGCTAAATATCGGTACCTGATATGGTCTCTCACCATTGGTTCAACTTCCATAATTGAACATCAAAATGAATTCAACCAACTACCTTTTTGAGCTTATCCACATTCATTAGTTGACAACATAATTAATATTATATGTTTATAGTTAATATATTATATGCCATTCTCCCAAATAAATACAATGGGTTATGCTCATTTAAAATTTGTGCAAATCATATCATGAATGGGCATAAGAGAAGGGCATTACATCAGTTGTGTATGAGAATTGCCCAGGTTTTCATATTAGTGAACTTATAACATCCTTTATGGATGTACATTTTGATCAGAAACTGATACCTTAGAAGTTTGGAACAATATGTTAGAGTATAATGAAATAAATTATGGAATTATTTTGGCTATTTATGATAACATTGCTAATGGTTTAAATGGTTTTTTTTTATGAAGCCAAATTCATAAAATATCTTGAAAATTAATATCAGTTATTCCTTTACTTCTAAATGTTGGTTTTCCTGGCACACATGCATGAGACAAAACACACAAGAGAGGAAGAAACTTGCACTAATTTCCATGATTCATAATGCACAATAATATGTATTTATGATATAAATTTGTTCTAAAATTGGTTGTTGAAGGTAAGGATAGATCTGCAGCCCAAAATAAGTATAATTTGCCTTATCTTAAAAGTTATTTTGTTTTTTCTTTTATAACAAACTTCTAATTTAAAATCCCATGCCTATTTTTGTCAAACTAATTGTAATTCTTGATTTGGTACCACACAGAGAAAAAATTGACAATACAACTGCATTCTTGATCCATAAGGAATTCTATTTAAGGGTGCTAGCTCAACGGTAGAGCACCTTCCTTATAGGCAGGAGGTTGGTGGTTCGATTCCTCCGTGCCCTATTTATATTCTAAAACCACTAAAAATAGATAAAAGACTAAAAAACTTACCAAAATTTGCATATAAACAACCACCAGTACAACATGAGAGATAAGTAACCAAAAAAATGACCAAAATATGCATATAAATTACCACTTTTGAGTTGGCGATCGCTGGTAGCAAATTAGCGGTCATTTATCACGTGACAAAAAATGTAGTCATAAATATATGACCAAATATACGACCAAATATATGACTACAAGATAAGCTATAAATGACCAAGCTAGATATGACCATATATGGCCACTAATTTGCTACCAGTGGTCACCAACTCAAAAGTGGTCATTTATATGTGGATTTTGGTCATTTTTTTGGTCACTTATCTCTCATTTTGTACTAGTGATCAGTCTCACATCCAGTACTATCACCTCTTGGTTGTACACCTCGCGCTCCTATCAAGGAAACATAATTTCCTTGGTAGTTGCAGGTCTCCCTCTGTTGACGCCAACACATCTATTCCATAGAATAGACCCAGAGGTCCCTATACCTTGGACTCATCTCCATTAGTGGTGAGTTCCTACGGACCATCTGAGAGGAGTCCTTAGTGCCTCTTAGAATGGTTGTTTATCACGTGCTCAACTTCAAATCCATCATCACACCGTTGATATTTGTGCAAGGTATTGGTCGCTTCAATTATTGATCGAAGACCCCAGATGTCCCCTAACTCTAGCACATTGGTGAGTCTATTTGAAACCCCCTAGTTGTATGTTCTCGTGGATATCCAGGTTGCGTTGGAGATAGTGTTCGAAATCCCTTCAGCTATATGCCTCCTAGAATATCCATTTCAGATGCAGTTTAGTGTACCTTTGAGATTCTGCCTCTCAGTCGCTGAGTCGATATAGTTTTTGGACACCTTCAGATCCAACAGAGCCTCAGTTTTTATGGTACCGCATTCAGGATGAATTCCATTGTTTCCATGTAATAGTTCTTCATATCAGTCATGGTTGGACCATGAGTATGTCCCAGATTGGTGTCCCCTCTAGACCATTATGATGTACATAGCAGTTCTCTATGTATTGTTCAGGTCCCCTTAGGCCCTCATTATTATTTGTATATCTTGATACGAGCATGGGTATGTCCGCCTCGTCCATACATTTGATATTATGTTCCTCATCCATTATTAAGGTGATGTATCTCCAGTTTTCGCCCTTGTAGTTTGTATGAAGCACGTGTTTTGGTCTCCAACTAGTTTCTACTCTCCGCCATCACAATGCTCACACCCCTAGAAAAAGTCAGAACCTATGATGTCTATTGGCCATACGATGATCTCTTTCCCTCACACATTAGGGGGCAATCTGTTAACAACCAAAAATTGTTCACCTAGCTCATCCCCTAGTCACATAACCCATTTATCCCCTTTTCCTACATTTTTGGACTTCAAAAACCCCAAATTGGTAACCAAATGGGAAAAAAATCATTATTTCCCTCATCAATTAATGAAAATCCTCCAAAAAACGATAAAAAACCATAGAAAATGGTCAAAATCCCCAAAAACTAAAAATAAAAAGGGGAAAAAGTCAAAATAAAATTAAAAAGGAGGGAAAACTTCAAATACCACTGGTCAATATTATTGGTTTCCCAATACCATGGGTCCATACTCCACCACCCAAAATTGCCATAAAAAGGTGATGGAGGCCCCCCATTCAACATCCATGTATCACTCTTCATACCCTTATGCTACCAAAATTCCTACTGCACTCTAGCCTACCTCTTTGATATTTTGTGCTCATATAGTCGAGTCTTGGCGACCATTTGAGCATTCGGAGAGGAGCAAGGAACCTTGGAGACCCAGATCGCGACTCTTCATACAGCTGTAAGGGCCCCCACATCCTCAACTTTTGAGGTAGACTCTGATTGTAAACCATTATTTACAACATAATACAAATACAAATTTTATTCATGGTTTCCTGTTGATATGTTATTGTATTGCAGTAGTTAGATTAGTTTTTATTTTTATTAATTTGAACTCACACATATTATCTATTTTTGAAACTTCTACTAAGGGTTCCATAATCCTTAGTAGGTGCTCTTTAGCACGAGCCGGTGTGAAAACACTAGCTACATGATTGATGCCACCAATGTTAAGGGGTTAGGGTTCAAGAGGTTAAGCGTTAAGGGTGAAGAGTTTAAGTGTTAAGGGTTCGTAAGAATTAAGGGGTTAGGGACTTAGTGGTTAATAACACAAGGGTTAGGGGATTGGTGGTTATTTAAGAGGTGAGGCCTTAAGGGGTTAGCACATTTACAGACTAAGAGTTTTATGGCTCTAGGGTTAGGATGTTATGGTTGATTTGGTTAAGGGTTAAGTTTCAATGGGTTAAAGGATTAAAGGCTTGGGGTTTAAGGGCTTAATGGCTTCTAGGAGATGAGGAATTAAAATTTTCTACGGATTTATGGGTTTTAGGCTTAAGGGTTATTGGTTAGGGGGTTAACAAGGACTTAGGTGTTATGGGTTAAGAGTTTGGAGGTAAAGGAATAAAGTGGTTAACAAGTTTAAATATTTATGTGTTAGAGAGTTAAGCAGATATGGGGTTAGGGGGTTCTATGAGTTATGGGATTGAGGGGTTAAGGAATTTAGGGCTCAAGGGTTAGGGGGATAGGGTTTAAGGGGTTATTGGTTAAGGCCCAAGCAATTAAAGGTTTAATTGTTTCTATGGTTTAAGGGATTAGGTATTTAGGGATTTGGGCTTTAAGTATTATGGGTTAGGTTGTTTAGGGGTTAGGGATGGACTAGTTCATAGGGGTTAGGGGTTATGGGATTACAGATAAAGTGGATAGGAGGTTTAGGGTTTAGGGGCCTTAAGGGTTAATTGATTTAGTGCTATGGGGTTAGGGTGTTAGGGTTTATGAGTTAAGGAATTAATGGTGAATGGATTAAAGGGTTAAAGGTTTATAAGGGGTAAATTAGAGCTTAGAGGATAATGCACAAGCCCAAGAAATAATTCCAAATCCAAGAGAGGAGCGATCAATCCAGAGGGAATGAGCTCAAACAAACATAGAGCTCTCATGCAAATAAAGAGCACACATGCAAACCTAGAGCACACAAGCAAATGCAGGGCACGCTAGCACAAGGGAGGTCGCACATGCAAATGTAGTGTAGAGGTAAACAATTATTTTACCTTTGTAGGGTAAACTAATGCTTAGAGGGATAATGGTTAAAGGATTACAGGCAAACAATTAAAGGACTTAAGGGGTTTAGCGGTTAGGGCCTTTAGGGGTAAAGGGATTTATGGCTTTGGCTTAGGGGTTTAAGTTTTAAGAGGTTAGGCATTAAGGGATGAGGTGTTATAGTGTTAAGGACTTAGGGAGTTAGAGGATAAGGACAACAATGATGGGAGATAAGGGGTTAATTAAGGGACTAGGGATTTAAGGAGTAATACCTTTATAGGTTAAGGATTTAGGGATTGACTATTTATGGGGTAAGGGTTAAAGTGGTAAGGGATTATGTGTTAAGGGATAAGATGGTTAGGGGTGTAGGGATCTAGGGGGTTTGGGACTTAGGACTTATGGGTTTAGGCCTTTAATTTCTCTCCCTCATCATTCATATCTCGAAATACTTAAATTTATGTCCCTTGCCCCCCCCCCTCTTGTATCCCTCCTCTCTCTCTCACCCCCTTTATTGTTAAATTTTCAGAATTTACTTCAATATGATCTAGGATCTTAACTGAGAGAACAACATGTACAGCATATCTACAGCATATCAATCATGGAGACAATAATGCAAGCACACAAGAGACACAAATATTTACTTGGGGAAAACCATAAAGGTGAAAAACCCCAATAACTTCCTCAGAGATAGATAGAGCAATGATACAACCAACCAATAGAGATAGCCATAACCTAGCAGCAATCCTCCTCCTCCATAAGTGCGCCTCTCCTCCTTGAGAGCATGTGTGAGAAGTGAGTGAGTAAATAGAGTGCCTCCCGCACTCTATTTATACTTGAATTGACTTGCCTTTTTACCTAACTCATGTCGGCTCGAACTTAACCACATAAAATAATGCTGAGTGGGCCGACCCCCAATAGGGTGGTCTAATAACCCTTTGACCCACATGGCCGACCCCCAATAGGGTGGTCTAATAACCCTTTGACCCACATGACTTATACAGGGCCGACCCCAAACAAGGTGGTCTAATAACCCCTCAAGTATAAGTTACGACACTTACAATATAAATGACGACACTTCCTTATAGAGGAATAATACCATCTCTATAGGAATACAATATACATATATGTGAAATACATTCCGAAGTTACATATACATCAACACTCCCTCTTAACTAGGAAGGTATTTCTCAGCATAGTTCTTCTAGCACAAGTCATCTTCTCTGGATCATCGTCACTAGATAATCGTCATCGAGTCATCATCATCATCACTGCTGCTGCTATCTCAATCAATCTCTGAATCTACTCGTCATAGGAAGTTCTACAGAGCCAGTCCTTTTTCATACTGGATGTAGGCCCACCACCTGCAGGTCTTCGTCATCACTGGCCATACTGTGGAATCCTCAGGACTTATTACGTGCGTCACAAAACCTCGAAAGAGCATCCCAGGATATTACGGGTACACAACTCCAACCTGGAGGATCTCCCAGGGCGCTATTACATGTGACCCCACCACAAAACCTCGAAAGAGCATCTTAGGATGTTACGGGTACACAACTCCGACCTAAGATCTCCCAGGGCACAAATTACATGTGGTCCACCACAAAACCTAGCAAGAGCATCTCAGGATGTTACGGGTACACAACTCCGACCTGAGATCTCCTAGGGCACAAATTACATGTGGTCATGGCAAAACCTCGCAAGAGCATCTCAGGATGTTACGGGTACACAACTCCGACCTGAAATCTCCCAGGGCCCAAATTACATGCCATAGGACAAAACCTCGCAAGAGCATCTCAGGATGTTACGGGTACACAACTCCGACCTGAAATCTCCCAGGGCACAAATTACATGTCCTCCCAGAGCAATGTCTCGAAAGAGCATCCCAGGCTGTTACGGGTACACAACTCCGACCTATAGGATCTCCCAGACATGCTCATCTGCACAACCTGATCCACGGCCACAGAGTATCGACCTGATACTCACCATACATCATCCTGATGTACTTATGATCGTCCTGATCATAATCACTGCAACGTCCTGCTGCAAGTCATCTGGAGCAACATCCTGAAGCTCGTCATCTATGATCATCCTGATCATCACTGCAACATCCTGCTGCATGATCTACCTGATCATCAAGGCATCTTCCTGATGCATACCAAGTATCATACATGATCCTCCTGATCATCAATGTATCCACCTGATACAAATATATGATACATATCATCATACATGATCCTCCTGATCATTAATGCATCTACCTGATGCATACCAAGTATCATACATGATCCTCCTGATCATCAATGTATCCACCTGATACAAATATATGATACATATCATCATACATGATCCACCTGATCATACAATGTATCCACCTGATACATATACAGATACATGGTCCAAGCATCCAACATGATGCATAAACAATACATACACATGATCCAACTGATCATATCCAGCATCTAACATGATGCGTTCATACATACATAAAATGATCCAACTGATCATATTCAGCATCCAACATACATAAAATGATCCAACTGATCATATCAAGCAGAAACTAGAACATCATCCTGATGCTCATCATCCAGCGCTTACATCCACAGCCATGTGAAGGATCCTCCTTCCAACATGCTTGGAATGGCTTCAGCAAATGTGTCCGTCACTTCTTCCTCAAAGTGTCCTCGATCTGAATAACACCAAGCCTCTCTCTGAAGTGCTCGAACTTCACCCTGGCTAGTGGCTTCGTCAGCACATCTGCAATCTGCTCGTCCATTGCAACATACAGGAGCTTCACAGCTCCTCTCTGCACCATATCCCTGATATAGTGATATTTGATCTCTATGTGTTTCGACCTGTCATGAAACACTGGGTTCTCGGACAGCTTCACACAACTCTGGTTATCACAGAAGATACCAGTAGCCTCCAACGGGAGATCAAATAACTCAGACAGTAGCTTCCGTAGCCATACTGCCTCACAACTAGCTGAATAGGCTGCAACATACTCTGCCTCAGCTGTACTTAGTGCTACGTAGGACTGCTTCCTGCTAAACCAAGAGATCACACCTGATCCCATACTGAAGCAACACCCAGATGTGCTCTTCCTATCTGCAGCACTGCCAGCCCAATCTGAATCAACATAACCCTGCAGTTTAAACTTTTGATTCGCCTCATACCTGAGCCCAAAAACCACTGTACCCTTCAGGTACCTCAGAACATGCTTTACAGTAACCAGGTGAACACCCCTCGGATCCGTCAGGAACTGGCTCAATGTGTTCACAGCAAAGCAAATGTCTGGTCTCGTGTTCGTCAAGTACATCAAGGACCCAATCATCTGACGATACGTAGAGACATCAACCAGCTCAGATGAAGCATCACATAGAAGCTTCATATTCGATGTCATAGGTGTGGCCATAGCCTTGCAGTCCATCATCCCGAACCTCTTCAGGATCTCTACTGCATACTTCCCTTGTCCAAGGAAGATTCCATCACTCTGCCACACCTCCATGCCAAAAACAAATAGTGCATCATTCCCAAGTTCTTCATCTCGAACTCGGTAGTAAGCTTTCACTGCATGTCGGCAATCAATCTATCTTCACCTGTAACAAACAAGTTATCTGCATACAAAAGTAGTATCACTTTTATATTTCTCAATGCTGTCATCTGCAACATGCTTGATCTGATAGATCCATATGGAAGTCATAACAAACTTCCCTTCAGGTCTTGGGACTACATCCCAAACATCGTTCTTCATGATCTACGGATCATGGCATTCCATTTCTTCATCCCAGATCCTGGGAACTTCAATATCTTCAATAGATAATTTTGTTGTTGAACAAATGTTGTAGTTCTTCTTTTGTAGGTGAAGATATACGGTCTTTCCTACAAAACAGGTTAAATTGCATGATTAGAAACATCTCATAATTTTCAGAACAAATTCTTACACATAACGAAATATGTCATACAGTCATGCAATTATCTTAGCCAATGCTTCAATACAACATTTATCCATATTCCGTAGCTTTCTAGATGCCTTCCAATCTCTACCAGAACATTGTTAAGGGTGTGCACAACTCCCAACATGTCAGCAAAGAGGTTTCATTCTAGATAAGTAGCAATGGAATGTTGTACAGTGCCATAGGCCACTTACCCATGTATATTAGTAGTATACTGTTCATCAATGCAACTATTCTAATATGCATAATACATATCCTAAGTCTAGGAACATGAGCATATACATCATTTGAACAATTTTATTTAAACAAACACATATGTAAGAAATGATAATTAAAATACTTATCTTTGTTTGTTCATTGGGTGGACTCCCTCTGAGTCTTTGCTTCTTTGCGGGAGATACTAGAGTCATAATCTGAAGTAGCTTCTTCTACACCTTTCTATTGTGGAATGTAGGAAGATGTTCAACTCCCTCTAAATATCTGCATCCTTGCAGAAGCTACTGAAGTGTGCTCCTTTGCTTTCTTTGCAGGAACAACTGGAGTGTGCTCCCTCTTGATCTTTGCTTCCTGGATTACATGTCCTTGAACTTACATTCATCCTTGGTCCCTATGCATCATGATTGTGTTATCCTTGTGATCTCATATAAAATCATACATTCATTAGTATACTATTAAAACACAATAATCTCAAGCATGTATAGTCATGATCATTTCAAAAGGAAATAATAAGCATTAGCATTCAAGGTTTATGTAGGAATCTTATGGTTAGTCAAATCATAAGAAGCATAACATGTCTAAACCTATAATTACTCAAACCTATGACTCTTCGCGTTAGTTGAATCATCAATTAAGATAAGAGATATAATGTGCATAAAACCTGTGATTATTCAAACCTATACTTTCATGATTCTTCTGGTTAGTCATATCATCAATTATGGTAAGAAATATAATACGCATACAGCCATGACTTATTCAAACCTATGACTTCATGAATAATCATTATCAAACAACACAACAGTATAAGATCCTAACACAAGGTAGGATTCTATCTTGATATAGGAAAAACATACCTGGATTAGCATGCTAGCTATTTATACTCACATGATGTCTTCTTGTTGTTCTTCAATGACTTGTGCTAGTAACCTGTATATCTCATAGGTTAGCCATTATAAAACCAAGTTATACATACCTCGTAAATGGATCTTCTATGAGATCCATGACAATGGATGAGTCTTTATCCTCATGTCATCATGATCATATGTTCTTGAACTGGAACATGCTTTGTCTTTCTTGGTGTACCTTTCATGTTAGTAGACAACATAAACCTCATACAACACCATAATGCATTAGTACAATCATAAGTGTCAACACCCTAACCAATGAATATCTTCTATCATGCATTCATAATTTTGTTAAGGTGAAACGACAAATCTAAAATCAAAATTGTACTAACCGTAATAACATGAAGACAAACATACCATAAACTTAATCATGGACAAATATCGAAACATACCTCGATGAGTCATACCTGTCGAGATCGCTTGAAAACTTCTTATGTAAGGCCTTAGCCTCATCTCCCTCTGAAACACGAACTTCTTCACTTATGCAGGTGACCAATCCATCTTCTTCTAGGATTAACCCAATCCACTTGATTTGCAAGAACTGGACCTAGAGCTGGATATGGTTTTGTCAGAAAAAACCCCAAAAATTCAAACTTTGAATTTCAACCTTCCGATAGGATAGGAATATGCGCCTTGATGAACTGATCAAACTGGTATATTCAGGATTTGAAAACTGCAAAGTTTCACTCCTCAATTTTTCCTTTGAAACTTTTGGATTCACTGGACGTGACCCTAAACTGGGGTTTGATGAAGCCCACTCTTCTGCCCAATCAAAATGTTTGATCCAAAGCTCTAAGCTTCTATTTTTCCGAGGAGCTTCCAGCCGTGGTCACAGATTTCAAAAATTCCCATTTTTATAGAAGCCCTAATTTTCCACTTTTCTGATCAAAGTCCCGAACTAGGGTCTAATCAAGCCCGGCCTTCTACCCAGCCAAAAATTCTGATATTGGTCTCTAAATTTCTATTTTGATGAGTAGCATCCAGCCGTGGTCTCCGATTACAAAAATTCCAACTTTCTTCAAAGCCCTAAATTCCGGAAGCCATGAATGAAGGTACCAAAAAAATAATTCTGTTTTGACATAAATATGTACCTGATTGTTTCTGGTGTAACTCCGAAATTTTTGATCCACAGGGTCTGAAAAAGTTTTCTGAGATAGCCTGACCTGTTAGCTTTCCATCCTCACAGGTCTGACCTCAATTGGATGTTCTGAGAGAGAGTTATGCCAACTGTCGCAACGTGACCTGTTTTGGGAAAATACAGGAGAGCGAACTTGTACGGCGTGCCACGTGTCACTGTTTGACCTTCGGCCTCTGAAAACGTTTTCTGAGATAGCTCGTCCTGTTATCTTTCCATCCTGACAGGTCTGACCTCAATTGGATTCTCTGAGAGAGAGATATGCCAAGTGTCGCAACGTGACCTGTTTATGGGATAATACAGGAGAGCGAACTTGTACGGCATGCCACGTGTCACTGTTTGACCTTCGGCCTCTGAAAAAGTTTTCAGAGATAGCTCGGCCTGTGTACTACCTGTCACTTTTCACGAAATTTCATTTGGAGCTTCCTAGCCCAAGTTATGACCTTTTTCCCAAGGTCACCTGATTTTGACTCAGATCTGGAAGAGGCAGAAACCCTATATTGTACAGATCATAAATCACAAAGTACAACGAATTAGAGGTTGTCCTTTGGACACAAGGTACCTGGAGATTTTATCTTCGACCTGTAACAATTTCAGATCTGAAACCTTCTCCAAAACGGATTTATAGCGAAAGTGCTACGACGACTGGTTTTTACTATATCAAGCCCTAGCATCGTAAATGCAACAAGTGTCATACATGCCATATCATGCCTTCTTTCAGGCTAGCTCTGATACCATGTTAAATTTTCAGAATTTACTTCAATATGATCTAGGATCTTAACTGAGAGAACAACATGTACAGCATATCTACAGCATATCAATCATGGAGACAATAATGCAAGCACACAAGAGACACAAAGATTTACTTGGGGAAAACCATAAAGGTGAAAAACCCCAATAACTTCCTCAGAGATAGATAGAGCAATGATACAACCAACCAATAGAGATAGCCATAACCTAGCAGCAATCCTCCTCCTCCATAAGTGCGCCTCTCCTCCTTGAGAGCATGTGTGAGAAGTGAGTGAGTAAATAGAGTGCCTCCCGCACTCTATTTATACTTGACTTGACTTGCCTTTTTACCTAACTCATGTCGGCTCGAACTGAACCACATAAAATAATGCTGAGTGGGCCGACCCCCAATAGGGTGGTCTAATAACCCTTTGACCCACATGGCCGACCCCCAATAGGGTGGTCTAATAACCCTTTGACCCACATGACTTATACAGGGCCGACCCCAAACAAGGTGGTCTAATAACCCCTCAAGTATAAGTTACGACACTTACAATATAAATGACGACACTTCCTTATAGAGGAATAATACCATCTCTATAGGAATACAATATACATATATGTGAAATACATTCCGAAGTTACATATACATCAACATTTATCTCCATTCAACACTTAAAACACATAATTTATGTAGTTCATCACACTGGATCGTTATTATTTACATAACGCTCGAGCATTATTATGCTCGATCATTATGTAAATAATAACGCTTGAGTGTTATGTGAATAATAATGCTCGAGCGTATTGGAGATACAAAAACACTCAAGTGTTTCTTCTGACACCATGCGCGCAAAAAAATATTTGAATTTAAACATAACGTACGAGCATTCATTAGCACCTAAAACACGCCTCCTCACACGCCCGCATGTCATCCACATTCCTATGTGGTTGGTTCGGACTTACCAATCGTGTGCTATGGAATGTGCTAAACCATTGCTAATTGGGCATTTCCACCATTTTTCTCAATATGCTTGTCTTTCACCACTCTTTATAGCATGAAATACATAACCATTTTTGACGAAATTTAAGGCATAGATATCATTTTTATGTAGATTCCAAATATGTAATTTTTTAAAAAAAGATATTGATTTTTTCTATTTTTTTCCTAATTTTCTTGTGTCATCACTCCTTAAGTTAAAAAACATGTTGTTAATGTTTCTTCCGTAACTTTTTCATTTCACAACTTAAAAAAAAAATGTATGTTGCACTAGTATACACATACCTCTATATGCTATAAAAAATCCAAGTCGAAATGATTGCATTAAGACCTTTAAATGTTGCACCCACATTTGATGTAGCGTTCTCGAGGTTTGATCACTTAGATAATTAAAAAAATAAACATTTAATTTTGGAAAAATAGTGTTGCACTAGTGCTACGTGTTCTATACATGTAAACCAAGTTTTGTAGCTTGAAACCATCATTTAGGCACTCAAAGGCTGCACCCACAAAAACATATACCTTATCCTTTGCCAACAAAAAAAAAAGTGACTATTATAAAAGATGAAATTTGACTTATTTATGTATGTTTTCAATACATCAAACTTATATATTCAGAAATGTGATTCAACTTCCTACATTTCATCTTTTTTACTCAATGCAAGATAACTTGTGTAAGTATCTCAAAAAAACCAAGAAAGTTGAGGGATTCCTGATTTTTCAGTTTTCTATTGCATTTAACGCGCCAAAAGTGACCCTCATTAGCTTGCACTCACCTTTATAAAAGGTGCATAACTTATGATGTTAGTAAATAATTGTAGGCATAATGAACCTTACGAAAGATGTTGAACTATGAATTTTACCTACCAAAATGATTACAATTGTAGGTTGTAATCATTAGGGTTGTAGTGGGCCCAAAATATATAGATATTGTATGTGCAAATAGCAGTTTGAACTAGAATATCTTATATATCCAACAAAATACTTAATAGCTAAAGAGGCTATAAGATTTCTTCCAAGAGATAAGGACAAAGGGATGTGGTGTAACGATCCAACAAAGATAGTCTTCTGCAACACTCTCAGGAGAACCGGGTTCCTAAAGATAAGTAAAAGATCAAAAGCATTTCTACCTTTTATGTTTCATGCATTAACTTTATTATAAGTGGTAGTTATGACAATAACAATGCAGGTACATGTGTGGAGCCTCTAATGGATCTTGATGAAAAATCATCATCGGAAGAATACAAAGATGCAAGAGGTCTTTGATGAATTAGTTCGATGAAAACATTATGGGAGAAAGAGAAACACTGAGGATGATGTTTTACTTTAAGGGGGGAGGATGTAATATCCCCATGTTCATTAATGTTCCTAACTTAAAATAAATTTGGATTACATATTAAAAAATAATATTTAATTACATTATTATTTAAGCATATGAAGATTATTTCTTTCCAATTGTCCTTGGGGAAGGACATATGTAAGAGACAATTTCTAGACATTATTAATTAAATAAAAAGCATTTGTAATAGCCATGAAAAGAGATGAATATAATTCCATGAGTGGGGAACACAAATATTCCAATCCAACGGAAGTGAATGCAACTGTAAAGAGGATATTTCCTTGAGCTAACACATTGAAATATAGGGGAGAATCCAATCCTGTGAATTTTCAAGGAGAGGGAAGGTATTTCTTTATAAGACCTAGGAAAATGAAATCTTATGAATTTCATATGTGGTTAGGAATGAGGGGGAAGAGCAAGAAGAGAGCTGAATATTTTCTGTGTGATCACTATCATATGTGTTAGGAAACTTCTGAGAAGAGATCTGATCTTGAGTTAAGTTGAGTGATACTACTATATTGTTGTGACTTAAATAAAGACATTGGACTGGTTGGAGAATAGTGTGTTATCCCTCATGGATTCATAGTACATGCTTGGGGTTGACTTGAGTAAGTGATTTGAATTCTAAAAGTCTAAGGTTGGGTGGTATATGACTATTTCAACTGCTATTCCACAAGGCAACTAATGTTCCCAAACAATTGTTGTACACTATATATGTACATGCATGATTTCTTATATATTATATTTATTGTTTTAGTTCTTGTATTCTTGCAAAGAAAGACTTAGCGATAACTTTTATTTTCTCCTAGAAGTATTTCTTGAATGAAAAGATTTAATTCTATGTTTGTTGATAATATAGACTAAAAATAGTTATTTTAATACTGCTAAAATGAGTCTAGGAATAGTAATAGATACAAAAGATAGAATTTATGGTTATGTTCACAAGCATAGAATGTATATGATTTAGTTTATCAAAGTAGGATTTAAGATTTAGGGTTTCCCTCTGTAATTTGAGGAAAATGCATGGAACATAAAATAGACCATACATTTTAATTGTTGAAGGATTTATTTTCAAATCTTTCCAGGTTGTATATAAATAGAATTTAAGTAGAAAGAAATGCTCCTTTCTATTTACATATTTAATACATAGAGGAAGGGAAATAACTATCTATATTAAACACAATAAATCTCTGACTATACAGTGATTTAAGATATTCTATGCATACAAGTCTACATAATAGTTTATGCAATTGTGGAGATACAAATAGTTATGCGTGTGTGTCAGGTGTCTGTGTGTACATGGATAAACATTTGATAGAAGAGAGTTGTTATTACTGGTTAATTAGGACGACATGCTTAAAAGGTACTGATGTTTTCTCTTAGTTAAATAAATAAATAAAACTTACGATATAACAAATACACTTAAATAGTATTTTTTGTATTATCCATGAGTATTCAATCCCTACACATACTTGGCATGATATAAAAGAATTTGCATCATACTTTATTCTAAATGACAAGATAGGGTTTAAGGAATAACCAAGAGTTATGGTATTATTATTGAAAAGCTAGAATGATATCTAGTAGTTACAAATTGCAATTATAACCTATGTATGTCATAGGTTATAGGCCATAACTTGAAATAACAAAACATATGTTCATATACAGAGAGGATATAAAACATAACTCTTAGAATTAATCCTACCATCTATGACTAAGAGCTACGATGCTATTATTCAAAAGCTAGAACAATATCTAGTAATTACAAATTGCAAAATTATAACTTATGTATGGGTCAGTGCAAGCTAATGAGGGTCACTTTTGGCGCGTTAGATGCAATAGAAAACTGAAAAAGCAGGGATCCCTCAACTTACTTGGATTTTTTGAGCTACTTACGCAAAATATCTTGCATTGAGTAAAAAAGATGAAATGTAGGAAATTAAATCACGTTTCCGAATATATAACTTTTATGTATTGAAAATTTGCATAGCTATGTCAAGTTTCATTTTTCTTAACAGACACTTTTTATTTTTCAGGAAAATGATAAGGTATATGTTTTTGTGGGTAGAGCCTTTGAGGGCCTAAATGATGGAATCAAGCTACAAAAATCGGCATGCATGTAGAGAACACATAGCACTTGTGCGCCATTATTTTTCGAAAATTAAATTAGTAATTTTATAATTTTTTTATAATTTTGTAAGTGATCAAACCTCGAAAATAATACCTCTTTTGTGGGTAGAGCCTTTGAAGGTCTTAATGCAAAAATCTTAAAATGGGTTTTTCATAGAACGTGGAGGTTAGTGTCCTCTTGTGCACCATACAATTTTTTTTTTAAATGATCGAGAATTGAAAAAGTTATGGAAGAAACACTAACAGTGTGTTTCACGAGTTAAGGAAGTAGGACAGAAAAGAAATTGAAAGAAAATAGGAAAAATTAATATTTCAAAATAAAAGTTACATATTTGGAATCTGCAGAAAAAATGCTATTTGTGTCTAAGATTTCGTCAAAAATGACTGTGTGTAGCATACTGTAACGAGTGGCTAAGCACAGGCTTCTCCAGAAATTGGAAGAAATACCCAATTAGCTTTGGTTTTTCATTAACATAGCACAGGTTTGGAATTACCAAAGCAAACTCCAAAGCATACACATAGGATTATTGTTGACATGTGAGCAAGTGATTCGGCTTGGTTTAGGCTCTTAAAAACACGAGCGCGTTCTGTTTAAATTCAAAAAATATTGCCGCGCTTTTAGAATTTCATAACGCGCACGCGTTATATAACTACATAACGCGTGCGCGTTATGTAGTTCCAAAACGCGCTCGCGTTATGTAAATCATAAAATATATGTTTAATACTTGAGAGAGGGGGGGTGGGAAAGACTCAAGGGGATTTTTGGTTAATATTTGAGAAGGGGTGGGGAAGG